>CM035125.1:44239291-46653277 GCA_020205555.1 Panax stipuleanatus
TTCAGACTGACCAAGACGACAACAAATCCACTTTATGGTAAGTTGTTACCTTGAAAGGTGGTACAGTGAATTGGAAAGGTTCCAAACAAAAAACGATTGCTGGTTTAGTGACAAAGACAAAGTATATAACTGTAAGTGAAGTTGCAAGTTGATGTTTTGGATGAAAAGTTCATTACAGAACTAGGAATAGTTCCTAAGTCTCATCTTGAATCCAAACATGTGTTGCGGGACTTTGAATAAAGAAATCATTCAAAGAAGAGACGTCACCTTAGAGCGTGTAGACTCTCAAGACAACATTACAGATCTATTTACTAAAGCTTTTAACATAACAGCAATTTGATCGTCACTTAGAGAAGAAGGGTATGAGATACCATGGCGATTGACTTTAGTGCAAGTGGGAGATTGATAGTAGTGTGCATACAAGCCAATCATGTATGATGATAAAGCTTACTTTGTAAACAATCTTATTTATTTATTAATAAATTATTCATTTATTAAAGGCATTTAATTATCTACATGATGCTGTTTTTATAATATGTATAACCCATAGTTTTAAGCAATGCTTTTAAGATCATGATGTTGATCATGCTAATGAGATCTAAATTCTTAGAAAGCTTAAAACTAAAATAGTTTCCAATCGTTGGATTATTAAAAAGGGGATTAGTAAATCCGGATAGATTGGTACATATGTTGCTTGCTCATTGGATGAGGATGATTGATCTCATGATCATTTGTGTGGAGACACTAAAGCATGTATGTAAGTGCTTAATAGAGAATAAGTTCACTGAACGTGACTCGCTATGGAATACCTAATGGAGTTTTACTTGCCTATCAAAAGGAATTCCTAATGTGATAGTAGTACAAGTGATCTTTGGACTTGAGATCATTATAGTATTTTGTGTGTAATGATTTATACTTTGACTTATTGCTTAAGACCCTTAGGGTATATCAAAGGGTATGCTTGGGTATAATAAGTTACATATGGAAATAATGAATGATCACTAAAGAATCTATCACTTCTAGTAAAAAAAGAGATATGTCCTATGTGATTCGTTAAATGACAACCCAGTAGTCCTTGGCCAAGGCAGAATAAAATTAGCAAGGAGTTTCTAATTTGCATTCTTTGAAGTTGTGTATTTTCTAATCGAAATACATATAATTAAATACAATAAGACTTGACAGTAATTACATGTCTTATATTTAATTGGGACATTGTATAGTGGAAGGATTGAATTGTACGGCAACTATTTACTCACAGGTTCTTTTATGATTAATGTTGAAATCTATATTATCTGGAAAGTCGTTGATCGCTAGGGAGACTTATCCCTATTGTAGAATAAATATTATTTATTTAAATAAGATTAGAATTATTCTAATTAATTTATTCATAACCGATTTAAGATGGAGAACCTAAAGGGTTACACCATAAAAGGAAGAAAAATTATTTAAGAATGTAATGGCATAATCGTAATAATGCATTAAGTGTAATTAATTTAATCTATGGTGATAAACTAAATTAAATAGCTTAATATTTATTATTTAATATTTTAAAAATATTAAATATAAATTAATAAGAGGAGTCTTATTAATATTATTACAATTATTATTATTTTAATTTCTAAAGGAGTTTAAAAATTAATTTAATATTAGTACTCTCATTTATTACTAATAAGATTAGGAGGCAAATTAATTAAAGAAATTTAATTAATTAATCCCAATATGATTGGGAAGCCTTATTAATTAAAAGAGTTTAATTAATTAAATGAAAACTTATTTCTAATAGGATTAGAAGGGTTGACCAATATCTATATAAGAGAAGTCTTATGTTAGATATCTGTTAATGCAATTCTAATTATTGAAGAGTACTCCTTTTCTATAGAGGATAGAAAACTAAGGTTTAGCCAACCACCCTCATTCTTGAATAATTCCTATTTCTTTAGTGGATCACGTCTAGAGGCCAAACACTTGGGTGGATAACGTTAATCAAAGGAATGAATCTATCCCAAATATTCAAGGAGATCGCGACGAACAAGGAGCTAAACTTATACCTGTGGAAGCTTCGTTCTACAAGGGTATGATTCTATAACTTCTTATTTATCGTTTTAAATTAATAATTTGCATAAAGAATGATCCGTGTAATGGTTTTGTAGAAATTTTTAAACTCTGATATACCATGCTTCCGCTAAATTTTGCAATTTGATTCCGTTAAGATTTCGTACAAACCCAACACCCCCAGGTGTTGACGATGGCCTGGTACTCCAGATGCAGAGTATGGTATAAGGAATGGACGCTGAACTAGTTCCCCCTGGGCTGCGTAAAGTAGGGAACTTGTATCAAATAGCCAGTCCAAATTAAACCCGTGCCCTAAAATGGGAAAAGAAAGAAAGAAAGGAAATTTAGAACCTAAAATGGGAAAAGAAAGAAAGAAAGGAAATTTAGAAGAAAAACTTCAGTCAGCTCGTTGGCATGAAGGTATATCGATGGATGGCGTCTCAAATCGCCCAGCTGATCCTGAATCGGCACAACGATGGCTGCAAGCTTTATACGTGGAGCATGAGCTGGGGCAGGATCAACAAATGGGGCATTCTCATCATCCACATCACCTGACATCTCTGCCCAAATCGGACGAATCACAGACTCAGCCAACATGCGAGGCTGCTGGGTTGGACGTGGCTGAGGAACATCAGAAGCTCTCCTCCGCCTCACTCCTGAAGTAACCCTACTATCACTGTCGGGTCTATCTGGCTCCATAACCTGGACGAAGTCTCCAAATCACCTCAGAAAGGGTGAGGTAAGCCTTAAACCCGTGACTTGTTAAATTAATTCATTGCTTTATGCATATTTAAGTCCTAAAGCATTCATTAGTTAACAAAAATCCCCAGTAGAGTCAAAATTGCATGTTCATTAAATACTCATGCTTTTGAAAAAATTCGCCAGAGTCTCATTTGTAAAATGGACTGTCTGCATGCATATAGGCATGACTAGGTGGCCATTCAATAGCACACCTACCCAAAAACATGAACAGTTCATATTTATGAAAAAAATCAAAATTAAACTCCCCATGACAGCTAAATTACCATGAGTATTTTTAGTTGAAAATCCAGGCTCATTTGGCCTCAAAAAGGATGAGTAAACTGATCAAAAAGGGCGTCAATTGACTTTCTCAGAAATCAAAAAATTTTACATCAGAATGTTCAGCACAGTAAAACATGCATATTTACTGAGTCTGAAATTTTTTATCAAGTCATATAGGCACGCCTATTCGCTATATTGTGTTCAGAAGCATACTCTATGATATCTAACATTTTAACAGTCAAAACTGGAAAAGAAAGGATGTATACGTTACCAGAGATGTGCAGAACATTTGTACAATGACGAAATTTGAAAAAAGCAGCCCGAACTCCATAGATCTGAAGAAGAAATTCGGATTATCTTTAGATTTTAAATTTGAAAATAAACTTTGAAAGCCACGGGAAGCCAAGTTATAATTGCAGAGAGTAGCAGTGTCATCTGTGGCTGCTGCACCTCTACCTGCGGCTCCTTAGGGTAGGGCCCACCCCCTCTGGTTCGGTCCAGTTCGAGTTGAAACGGAGTTTACAGAAGCTAAAAAGTTAAATCAGGGAAAAAACTGCTACGCGATTGAGCGGATTGGCCTGAAATCCCGCGTATAAGAGACAAGTTCCTGACGAAGGAAGGAACTTCATGTAAGCCATTGTTCGAGACCCTGAAGTGATATTCAGAGGCCAATGATGAAAACTACTAAAAAACTGCTGAAAATGCCTCTGCCTAAGCATTGGGAAGGTCCGGCGTTATGAACAGCAGGTTTTGAATGTGTCAAAGGTGTCCAAATTGGTCCGAGGGTGTGACTTATCAGAAAGAATACCCCCACATCGAGATCAATTATGACTGACATTTCAGCCATTAATGACAACCCCAACAAAGCATTCGGAACAATCCAGTGATACAAGCCCTTGAAAACAGCTTCAACGAAGGTCAGAGTGGCTGACATAACAAGTCGTTAGCGACAACTCTAGTGAGGCATCGGGAATGAGCCGGTGACGAGGATTAGAAAGAAATTTCTCTCCATAGAGGACAGATGATGGAATCTATTATACAAATCCCTAGTGGGAGCACCGAGAAAGTTCGATGGTTCAATTAACCTCTGCAAACTACTGTTCGTGTAGGCGAAAAGAGAATTCAATGAAGGCTATCACGGATAAGGTCATCCTCGACAGAAAATGACATGAACAGCCAGTGAGAGCCTATACCACAAAGGCATCTAACACTCATGTCATATCATACATTGCATTTGCATATATCGTATTTCCAGTGTCTAGCAGTCTTTATCCTGTTCATTCCATTGCATTGCATAAACATGATAAAGAGGGGCATATGTAGACACTCAAAATTTTGCATTTCTGTTACTAACCCTGCAAGAGGGCAAAGCCGTCTTTTTCACCTCGATAACACCGGGATGTTAAGTCAAGCCCCGATGACAACCCCGGGAGGTACAGCAACTCTGACGATAACACCGGGAGATCAAGCTTAACCCCAATCACAATACCGGGATGTCAAGTCAAGCCCTGGTAGAACCGGGATGTCAAGTCAAGCCCCGGCGACAACCCTGGGAGGTACAGCAACCCCGGCGACAACATCAGGAGATCAAACTCACCCCCGATCACAACAACGGGATGTCAAGTCAAGCCTTGGCAACACCGGGATGTCAAGTCAAACCTCGACGACAACCTCGGGAGGTACAGCAGCCCCGACAATAACACCGGGAGATTAAATCAACCTTCAGAGATAGCCCCGAAGTAGCAAATCATCTCCAGAGACAACCTTGGAAGACCAAATTCACCTCGGAGCCCTGAGGAAAGATAGAGTCAGCTGGGATCAAATCTCGGAGACAACCCCGGGAAAATAGTCGAAAACCTTGCCAACACAGGAGACAACCCTTGGAAGGGTAAAACGGTCATTTTATAGACTTGAAGCTAAATCAATCAAAAACAAGCCAAATTGATGCAATGAAGGTCAGAAAGAGCCATAACATCGATCCTGAGTGAAAACAGCACAAGACAGCTCAACGGACAGACCGCAAAAAAATGAAGATCTGGTCATAAACCCATCTTCTTGAATTTGAAAATGGTCAAATCCCATGTCATTGTGTGGCTTTCGAAAAGGGATTTCTAGAAAGGTATAGCACGCCTTAAACGGACACATAGATCAAACGTTATGAAGGTTCAAACCTGACATCGCGTTGCTCGAAGTGCACGTACTTTGAGATGATGACTACTCTACTCGCGGCAGCCACTATAAATGAGACCCCCACTTTTGGCAAAAAAGAAGAAAAAAAAAAGAAAAATGCTCTGAAACTCCGTCTATTTCGACCCTTAGCCTTACTTCTAGTACTCCAAACTTAAATTTTATTCTTTCAATACATTTGTATACGTATATTCTACAATATATCCAAAATTAACCGGTAAAAACGGAGATTTGAAGCCCACCAAGTGGAAAAAAGCCCGTGGAGTAGTCCATTGTAAGTTTTTTTACGATAAGAACTTGTTTCCTACTTCATTACGTATATGTGGATGTGCATATCAAGTTTTATCTTCTGGTTTTGTCCGGAACTCAGTTCTGTGGCCTTTTCAACTTATGTTTTAGTATATATAAGTATATTTATATACGTTTTTCTTCGTTTGCACAGCCTGGATTGTTGATCCATGGCTTTTACTCGCTTTTATGCATATATATATATATATATATATACTAACTTGTTCAGCCTGGATCAATGATTCGTGGCCTTTTCAGCTTTATTATATATATAATTGACTATATATATATATACTAACTTTCAATTCAGTCAGGCCTGGATTGCTAATTCGTGGCCCTTTTACTACTTTTATATATATAACTATATATATATATATATATAACTATATATATATATATATATATATATATAATTTTTCTAACTTCGTTTGGCCTGAATTGATAATTCGTGGCCTTTTTCGCTTTAATATATATATACTAACTGTATATATTAACATTTACATTTCAGTTTGGCCTGGATTGAAAATCCGTGGCCTTTTACAGCTTTTATAAATATATATTTATTTACATTTCAGTTGAGCCTGGATCAGTTCGTGGCTCTTTACATCTTTTATAAATATATATATATATATATATATATATATATATATATATTTACATTCAGTCGAGTCTGGATTGCAAATTCGTGGCTCTTTACAACTTTTATAACTATTATATATTTACATCCAGTCGATCCTAGATTGCAAATTCGTGGCTCTTTACAGCTTTTATAAATATATATATATATATATATATATACATTCAGTCGAGTCTGGATTGCAAATTTATGGCTATTTACTGCTTTTATATATACATATATATATATATATATATATTTACATTTCTGTTTTGGCCTGGATTGGAAATCCATGGCCCTTTGCAGCTTATATATATATATATTTACATTCAGTCGAGCCTGAATTAGCAATTCGTGGCTCTTTACCGCTTTTATAAATATATATATATATATATATTTACATTTCAGTCGGGCTTGGATTGGAAATCCGTTGCCCATTACAGCTTATATATATATATATATATATATATATATATATATATATATATATATAAGTATATATATAATTTTATTGCTGTCTGTGATTAAATATTTGCTTTAAATATTCATTTGATATGAAATCGTCTTAATGTAAATTTTGAAAAATTAGATTTATCTAAATCTAGCCCTTTCTAACTTTCGAACGGTACAAAATAGGTCCAACTGGAACCGAAAACTTAGAATGGTTACGATTTATTTAAATCTAGTTCCTTCTAGTTTTGCAAATATTAAAGCGACTTCGCGACCCTAGATCCATATCTAGCAAAAACGGGAAGCTTTGGCTACGCGCATGCAAGGATTTGTCTGATAAATCTTTTATTTTTGCGACGTCTAGAGTACAATTCTCATTCTTTTTGAATATCGGTGATTTTCTATGAGCCTAGGAATCGTGGGATTGACGATCAAACTGATCTAAATCTGATTCCCACGATGGACAAACTCCACATTAAAAATGTATCATGCCAGTTTTTCTGTAAAAAATGTACATCCGAGGGACCTTAAAACGGTTATCCGGATTTAAGGTCTCAAACATAGTGAAATATGACTTGTAGTGCTAGAGTCACTCCGATGGCTGTCATGCCCATGAGAAGACCGACACTTGTATACATATTTTGTGGTCGAGAATGCTTCGTATCCCGATAATAAACATCCAAATCAAGCCAAAGGCTAAACAGAATAAAATGGAAGTATCGATATGCTTCAATTCCTATGCGAGCGTAAGGGTTTGAAAACTAACCTTTCAAAACATCATTTTCATATCTTGTCTAAACAAAAAGGACTTTTTAAATCAATCAAACCCTTCGTATATAGGTCCAACGAAGCATGACACTACTTTCAAATCAAACAAATGTAGGCTCAATTACTTCCAGCATACACACAAACATTGCAAATAAAAAAGAAAATATTGAAAAGATGTGGTTCCGTGTTTCACGGGAGTCGGGGGGTACCTAACACCTTCCCCTCGCTTAACCAAGCCCCCAAACTTTAAGAATCTTGGTTTCAAGGCCAAGTTTTGACAGTGTCCAATAATTGGGCCTACTTGCAAAAATCAATCAAAACTCGGTTGAGTTGGTACAACCATTTCAAAATCTATCAACTGGTGAATCTGTAAATCTTTTAAATCGTCGACATGCTACATGTTGGCCTTTTCCTAAGAAATTTTTCACCCTTCATAAAAACAGATAAGACAAATAAGGGTAGAAAATAACAAAATTTAGGAAGAGAGAAAGATCGTCCAGAAACGACAAGATTTTTTCCTGACGTCGACACCTTTCAAGTTCCAAGTGAGAAGATATCCATACACACACTCATACATGTAGTATATAAATTGCTATAAATGTCATAAATATGGGCAAAAGGCTGATGATTGTTATTTTGAGCAGACTGCATATCTTATACCCAAGATTAGGAAAGTATGGGTTCCCAAGGTAACTAACATTGTAGGACCCAAGAGAGTATGGGTACCAAAATAAACAATGACTGTATATGTAGGTACCAAGGTCAATGGAATCTATTTGGTATCTCGATAGTGGGTGCTCAAGGCACATGACTAGCAATAAGGCTCTCTTCTCATATTTTAAAGCTAAAGATGGTCCGAACTTTATCTTTGGAGATAACAGCTCTGGGAAAACCAGAGGCTACGATTCTATAGGAAATGGAGTTGTTTCATTTAGTAAGGTAGCCTATGTTAATGGATTAAAGCATAACCTGCTGAGTATAAGTTAGCTATGTGACAAAGGTCATCAAATTATCTTCCTCAACAACCAGTGTCAAGTTCGAGATCTGGAAACTAACTCTATTAAGTTGACTGGATCATGAGAAGGAAATGTTTATGTGATCAATCTCTCTGAAGTAAGTTCCTCAGTATCAGCCTACTTCTTTTTGAAAGCTTCAGAAGATGTGAGTTGGCTGTGGCATAGGAGGTTATCTCACCTGAACTTCAAAAGCATGTTAAAACTCGTATCGAAGGATCTAGTCAGAGGTCTACCTAAGCTGAACTTCATCAAAGAAAGACCACGAAAATCTTGTCAGCTAGGAAAGAAGACCAAGAACTCATTCAAAAGAAAAATGGCTAACTCAAATGAAAGGCCCCTACAATTTCTCCAGATAAATCTTTTTGGGAATGTTCCAACGACTAGTCTTAGAGGCAAAAGATACTCACTAGTAGTCGTGGATGACTATACCATATTTACATTTGTATTCTTCTTAAGTTCTAAAGATGAGACCAACACTCAATTGATCAAATTCTTCAAGCTAGTGATGAATGAGAAAGGTGAGAAGATAAAACCTATTAGGAGTGATCATAGCAGAGGGTTTGATTATTCAGAAGTTAATCAGTTCTGTGAAGATAATGACATTCAACATAATTTCTCAGCACCTCAAACTCCACAACAGAATGGAGTAGCTGAAAGGAAGAACATAACATTAATTGAAGCAGGAAGAACACTTCTTACAGCAGCTCGTTTACTAGAATACTTTTGGGCAGAAGCTATTAGTACTTCTTGCTATACTCAGAATAGATTCTTGATCCACTCTATGATCAAAAAGACACCCTAAGAGTTGTGGAAAGGAAGAGAGCAAAATATTAGCTACTTCCGTGTGCATGCTACATCCTCGACAATGGTAAAAGATACTTGACTAAATTCTAGCCTAAATCAGATGAAGGAATCTTCCTTGGATACTCTATGGAAAGCAAAGCCTATAGAGTGTTCAACAAGAGGTCATTAACAATGGAAGTATTTATCCATGTTACATTCGATGCTGATGAAGGTGAACCAAGAAAAATAGCTCAACTTGAAGAAGTCATAGAGCTAGAACCTAAGATTGAGAACCTTATAATCGATGAAACTGAAGAAGAAGTGCCAGACCCTACGATCGCAGTGCCAGACAAAGAAATCGTAGAGTCTCTAGATCCAAATATGGGAACTCTATGAAAGTAGTATGCACATAAGCCAATCATGTTTGATGATAAAGCATATACTTTGTAATAATCTTATTCATTTATTAATAAAAATATTATTTAATTAAATGCATTTAATTATCTACATGATGATGTTATTATAATATGTGATAAACTCATAGTTTTAAGCAATGCTTTTAGAATCATGATGATGATCATGCTAATGAAATCTAAATTCTTAGATAGCTTAAAACTAAAATTGTTCCCAATTATTGGATTACTCAAAAGGGGATTAGTAAATCCAGATAGATTGGTACATACGTTGCGTGTTCATTTGATGAGGATGATTGATCTCATAATAATTTGTGTGGAGACACTAAAGCAAGTATGTCGGTGCTTATTGGAGAATAAGTTTACTGAATGTGGCTCGCTTAGGAATATGTCGACTTAGACGAATCATTAGGGGAAATTGGAATCTCTTGTCTTCATTATCTGATTTTAACTCTAGAATTAATTAGTTTAAGTTAATTGCTTGCCTAGTTTAACTTAGTTTTAATTCACTCTCTTTACTATCCGTTTAAATAAGACTGAGATGATTATGTGCTAGTGGTTTAGTGTCTTTTATCCATTAATTCTCTGTGGGACGATATCTGTACTTACTCTTTATTACTCATTGGTCGCGTATACTTGCGCGTTTATTGTGTCATCTAATCGGACCAACAAGTTTTTGGCGCCGTTGCCAGGGAATTATTTGATAACTGTTTGCCAACATTAGTTTAATCAAATTAGTCTTAATTTAAACTTTTTATTTTTGTTTAATTCTCTTCCTATATTCTCTTCTCAGGTACAATGGACTTGAATTTCTATCCATGGAATGGTACAAGGCAAGAGCAACCAAGGGAAGCATACATTGATAATCGCAACATTTTCAGCACAGCTAGAGGAGCTCTCGAGGAAGCTGGATATTGTTTCAACTCAACAGAGTCGAGAGCTAGTTATTTCTCATGAGTATGGTGCTGGGAGCTGTATGAGCCATCAGGAGCCTATCAGTTTTGGACAGGAGCAGTATGGGGGTGGTTATTCCTACTCCAAGCCGTATCCCGCTTATCAGCCAGATTGGGGGTATCACCCAGACCCTTCAGCAGACCCTTCATCAAGCTATTATCAAGACCAATATTGGGATCCAAATCCCATTTACGCCCCAGAATGCACTTTCCAGACTCCAGTTTACGAGCCTCAATACAATTTTGAGGGTGACACAGAAAAGGCAAGCTTGGAGGAAGGAGGTGACATATCACTGCAGGACATCTTGATTGAGCAACAGAAGTCTGTCAAGAATATCCAGAACTGGGCAGAGAAAATTAGTAGGGCCTTGATGATAGACGATAAGCAAGGGCAGACCCATACTGTGAGCTATCAAGATCAATACGAGCCAAGTCCAAATTTTGCACCCGAACCCACTTATCAATCCCCATGTTTACAAGGAGATCAGTCAACAATGGACTTCATGTATGCAAGCTCAGAAAACCAAGAGGAGTTGTTTGGGAGCCAGGAACCATCAAATCAAAATTTTCAATATCAGATGGCCCCAATCAACTATGCTTCTACCAGTGAGCCTCAATACAGGGAGGCCGTGGCTAAAACAGAAAAGGAAGGATTGAACACTATGTGGGGTAGCTCATTAGCATCAACAAAGGAGATCTTGGTCGAACAAGAGCAGTCAATTGAGGATCTTCATACTTGGGTAGAGCAAATTAGCATAGCTTTAAGGAATGAGGAGGTGATTGAGCAAGTAAATGAAGCTCAAGAAAGTCAAAGTCCAATGCCTCAGATGACTGAAGCCATGAGTAATGATCCCCAGGATACTTGGTGCTATGAAATGGATGCAAAAACTGATGGAGATTCAGAAGTGCACTTGCAACTGGATGAGCAGAAGGCAATGGATATCGAGGAGACTGATTGGGGATGTGGAAAATGAAAGTGAACTGACAGTAACAATTCCCCAAGAGCCTTCTCCGCCGAAGTTTGAAACACCAGTCAAGTTTGCACACCCTTGCCCCCTTGGTAGCCACATTACAAATATAGATCTCTATGATATGAGAGAGTCCGCCAGCTTCAAACCATGGTGGTCAGAAGAGAAGAGAATAGAAGAAGAGTCCGTTGTGTGGTCTATACCTCCATGCCCCGATCATTTCACCTACACAACGGAACCCTTGCCTAGCTCCCCTACCTTCCGTACGGGGAATTCTTATTCATATCATGTGCTAGGTAGTTTAATTCCGAGTCCTCCTCTTTTGGGAAGCCTCCAAAAGCACATTACAGTTCTGATGGATGGAGGGGTTCTCCAATATCGTCGGGGAGTCGGATAGCAGTGGTCAGACACAGTCCAGTTAGAGGACTATAAATCAAGCGCTCGATGGGAGGCACCCCATCATTTCTCTTTCTCCCACCTTGTTTAATTCTTCATTTCCTGCTTTCTATCATACTTCCCTCCCCATTGTTTAATTCTTATTAGTTTAGTATTTAGTTTAAAATTTTTGAATGCTCGTAGATTAGGAGTTCATTGCCTATATTTTTGAACTTAGGCATGAATGCGTATATTTTTGGGATTACAAAGCTCATAGCATATTTTTGATGCACTTTCATTGCTTATACGCACTTAGAGAATTTTTGAGAATTTAAATGCATATATCTTTCCATGTTCATTCTCTTGATGTAAATAGATAATATACTTTTGATAGTGTATGAGGGTTTAATAAAGGTTATATGTCTTTCTCAGGATCAATGCATGCTGCAAGAAGCCAAACTAAAGGGCCAACCAAGTGCATAGGAAAAATTTTGCAGAAACAAAAATCTGGCAGCCTGCTCGACCGCGCCAAATCCAAGGCATTACCACGCGCGGCCGCGCCACATGCAGACTGGACCTATCTTGGGAAAAATCCTGCAGATTTTGGGGGGTACCACTTCATGTCAATTATTAGCAGCCCCCAAGCCTCAGTCCCTATAATCCCAAACCCTCAGTTCCTTAATGCAATCCCCCATCTCTTCCTTAATGTAATTCCCCCCCCCCCCCACTAAAAGCCTTAGTTTTTAAAACCTCCTACCTCCTCAATCCAAAGTACCAATTCCCATCCACCTCAGCCTCTCAACCTGATCAATTGAGACATTGAGTGTGGAATCTCTAGCAGAGCAAGATTGATATTGAGTTAGGTTGGTTCATTGAGTATAGTGCTGAGCGGGGTTTATTTTGTCAGAGCAGAAAAAGAGATGGGGGAAACTTCTGAGAGGGCGCCAATTCATTTCATGCAGCATCAGAAGCCGAATAGGGGAGTTCCTTTCTTTTTACCTTTACCTTCAATGAGGACATTGAACATTTTAAGTTTAGGGGTATTGGTTTTATTTTTGCATGTAGTTAGTTCATTTCATGTTGTGTCAGTTCATTTAGTGCATGTTGTTTTTGCATGTAGTTAGTTCATTTTATGTTCTGTCAGTTCATTTAGTGCATGTATTTGTCAAAATTTTAAAATTTTTGCATTCTGTTTTGCATTCTGTGTTAGGACATTTTGCATGAATCCAGTTTGTAGTTGGTTAGTTATGTATGTTGCCTATGAAGAAACTGAAATCACTTGATTGTTGAACTGATTTGAGACTTAAGCCTGATTTCATGGTCATATATGTAAATCCTTACCTGTCAGATACTGTGTAACCAATAAGCATGATAGAGTAAACACCATGATATGCTAAGTTTAAATGTTTACATACTTGTCTTCTGGTGGAAAAACTATGTTTTAATAAAAGAGTTTCAGTTCGCATATAATAATAACTAGACTGTTAAAAGCTTAAGTTTGGGGGAAACAGGGGACATGCATGATTTATGCGGGGAGATGGAGCGTAAAACGCACTCCCTTGCAGAAAAAGAAAAAGAAAAAAGAAAACAAAAGAAAAGATTAAGAAAAAGAAAAAGAAAAAAATAGAATAAACACTTCGGCTACGTCGAGTTCTGTGGCCTTTGATATTCGAGCAAGTAAGCCCTAGGGGTGTCTCTACACCCAGTGCCCTAAGGCCGTCTGGTCTGGGAGTCGTTGGTCGAAAGCTCGCTACATGGATATCATTGAAGAGCCTAAGAGAACTAGGCATTGCACGGTCGATAGTGTACACGGGAAAGTGCAAATACGCCCTCGTGAATAATAAAAGCTTAATGAAAACCCCCTGTTGACTCTTAACTCTAGTAATATATGATTTTAGTTAGAACTTATATGATTTACTATTTTTCTTAAGTTAAAGCTTGTTTTTCCCATAAGAAGCATAGTATGTGAGTTATTTATCTGAATGCATATCTAATGGTTGCTAGGCACACAACGCACAATACATCAGTGCTGACAGTTTTGGATTTGCAGAATATGCCTTATGGTCTTGTTTTGGAATGTATGGGTTTTATAAATGGGGTATGCGTACCTCGTCTTCTCTAATTTTTCTTAATATAAATTATATCTCCCTCCTATGTACTTTCCCTTGACTGCTGATCAAGGTTTCTATTTATTGTAAATAGCTTTGTAAAAGGAATAGTTAGAATTAATTTTTGAAGAATTGGAGACTAAAAAGAGCAAGGAGCGCTTGAAGACCCGTTTGTAATGGAGCCCGTGATTTAAATATAATATTTATATTTAAATTTAATTCTTGCACCCCTAGGTTTGACCATTTGGTTCACTTGGTGGCTTTAGTGACAAACTAGAATAAAAGTTCATAATCAATCCGGGTAGAATATAGTATTCTATATGCATGCTTATACTATATATATATATATATATATTATGCAACATGCTTCGCATGCCAATTAATATGACGCGTATTTTATATATATATGTGCATGCGCGCTAAACAAGATGAGACAATTAATAACAAACCCCTCAAAGATTTTATATTAAGTCCTAAGCGTTCAAAGATATTTGGAATATAGAACGTCGCCTTCTAGCATGGTAAATTAATAGAATATTAAATATTTAATATGAGTTTGTTGTGTCACACAAGGCAAATATTAAATATTTAAGATGTTGATTTATCACATTTGATGCTTATAAATAGACTGAACGATGTTGTTTTGTTGTGTCTCACAAGGATGGTATTTTTCTTTTGAATATATGAAAGTGCTAGGTTGGACTTAACTTGGATAAGTTTTGATTCGGATGTGTCACACTTGATCAAAATAATCTAAGAGGCAGAATACAAGGAGTTACATATTGATGTAATTGACAATAATTGTCTACATATTTATTTATATATCGTTTGTTGTGTCACACAAAGCTATATACATTTGAAATGAGATCCTTATTCTCACTAGCAAATCTTTAATTATATATTGCCGAACTATATATTATGAGGGTAATATAATTTAAAGAAAATAGTGGGAGATACCAATTTAAAATAAGACCTAATTTATTTTGATAATTAATAAAAGAATGTATGTTATAATGTTGTTAATTACAAATTTATTTACAGAATTTTACGATGTCTAAATTACTATCACTGCATAATATATTAGATGCTAATTAACCGAACCAAATTAAACAGATTGGTTAAGAAATTTGAGAATAGTTCTCAAGGCTGAAAAGCTATCTCATGTCCTTAATGATAGTAGTGTGCATACAAGCCAATCATGTATGATGATAAAGCACATACTTTGTAAACAATCTTATTTATTTATTAATAAAATATTTATTTAAGACATTTAATTATCTACATGGTGCTGTTTTTATAATATGTAAATAACCCATAGTTTTAAGCAATGCTTTTAGAATCATGATGAGATCATGCTAATGAGATCTAAATTCTTAGAAAGCTTAAAAACTAAAATAGTTCTCAATTGTGGGATTACTAAAATGGGGATTAGTAAATCCGGATAGATTGGTACATATGTTGCTTGCTTATTGGATGAGGATGACTGATCTCATGGTCATTTGTGTGGAGACACTAAAGCAAGTATGTAGGTGCTTATTGGAGAATAAGTTCACTGAACGTGACTCGCTATGGAATACCTAATGGAGTTTTACTCGCCTGTCAATAGGAATTCCTAATGTGATAGTAGTACAAGTGATCCTTGGACATGAGATCATCATAGTATCTTGTATGTAACAAATTATACTTTGACTTATTCCTTAAGGCCTTTTAAGGCATGTATAGGGTATGCTTGGGTATAATGAGTTGCATATGGAGATAATGTATGATCAATAAAGAATTTACCACCTCTAGTAAAAGAGGAGACATGTCCTATGTGATTCGTTAAATGACAACTCAAGAATCCTTGGCCAAGGTAGAATGAAATTAGAAAGAGGTTTCTAATTTGCATTATTTGGAATTATGCGTTTTCTAATCAAAATACATATAATTAAATAAATTAAGACTTGACAGTAAATCCATATCTTATATTTAATTGGGACATTGTATGGTGAAAGGATTGAATTGTACGGTAACTATTAACTCACAAGTTCTTTTATGATTAATTTTAAAATCTATATTATCTGGAAAGTCGTTGATCGCTAGGGAGGCTTATCCCTATTGTAGAATAAATGTTATTTATTTAAATAGATTATTAGTTTAATTTATTTATTTAAATAAGATTAGAATTGTTCTAATTGATTTATTCACAACTGGTTTAATATGGAGAACCTAAAGGGTCACACCATAAAAGGAAGAAGAATTATTTAAGAAGAAAATGGCATGATAGTAATAATGCATTAAGTATAATTAATTTAATCTATGGTGATAGAATAAATTAAATAGCTTAATGTTTATTATTTAATATTTTATAAATATTAAATATAAATTAATAAGAGGAGTGTTATTATTATTATTATTATTTTAATTCTAAAGGAGTTTAGGAATTAATATAATATCAGTACTCTCTCTCAATCCTAATAAGATTAGGATATAAATTAATTAAAAGTAATTAATTAATTAATTAATTAAAAACCTATTCTAATTGGATTAGGAGGGTTAACCTAATATCTATATAAGAGAGTCTTATATCAGAAATAAGGTACGTGAATTTTTTCAAAGGTTGGGAGTACACATATTTTATAGAGATAAAAACAAGGGTTAAGCTAATAACCCATCTTCTTGAGTTCTTCATATTCCTTGGTGGATCACCGTTAGAGGCAAACATTTGGGTGGCTGACATTGATCAAGGGAAGGAGCCACTACAGAGGAATCAAAGGAGTAGAACTTGTACCTGAGGAAGCTTGGATCTTCAAAGGTATAATTCCATCTTCTCTTTTTCTGTTATTGATAACTAGCACAAAGCATGATCATGTTTATGAGTTTGTATAAATTTTTGAAAACTTATGTTTCGCGCTTTCGCCCTATTTATGTGATTTGATTGCATGATTGTGTTACGTACAAACCCAACAGTGGTATCAAAGCCTAACTTTGTGCTAATTATCAATTTTATGATTCCATGTATGAATTGATGTGAGAATTGGATCGATTTTTCTGGACAAAATTGTTTTCTGCAAGTTTCTGCGACGAACGGCGCAACTGCGCAGTTGCCCAGTTCATTACTGGCGCAGCTGTGCTGGTCTGCAAAACTGGCACTTCAGACTACCTGCGCAGCTGCCCAATTCATTACTGGCGCAGCTGCGTCGGTCTGCAAAATTTGATTTTCCAGGCTTCCTGCGCAGCTGCCCAGTTCATTACTGGCGCAGCTGCGCCGGTTCCTAAACAGACCATGAAATTTGATTTTTATTAATTAAGTAAACTGTTTATTTAATTAATAAAGTTTTAAAATAAAGATGTTTATTTTATCTGAAATATGATTTCAGTTTGCTAAAATTAAAGGAGTTTAATTTGGATTTATTTTTGATTAAAATAAAAGAGTTTATTTTGTTTCAAAAATAAAATTTAGCAAAACTTTTATTCATTAAATGACATTGATCCATATATGGAATAACTTTATTATTCATGAGATGAATGGATATTTATTGATGCATATGTTGATGTGTATGATAATAAATGGGGTTGATTATGGACTATGACCAATGTGATTGGATTTTATTTTGGATGAATGCTTGAATGAATAGGTTTTATAAAATGGGGTCTGCGTACGTTGTCTTCTCTAGTTTTATTCGCGATGTAAATTCTATCTCCTTCCTATGTACTTTGCCTTGACTGCTGATCAAGGTTTCTATTTAATTATAGTTTATGTAATAGAAATAGTTAGAATTATCTTGAAGAAACTGGAGACCAAGGAGCAAGGAGCGCGTGAAGACCCATTTGTATGGAGCCCGGGTTTAAATGTAATAGTTATATTTAAATTTAAATTATTGCACTCCTAGGTTTGACTTTTTGGTTCACTTGGTGGCTCTACTGAACCAAACTAGAATAAAAGTCCATAATCAATCCGGGTAGAATATAGTATTCTATATTGCATGCTAAATATTATATATATTATATTTTATGCAAACATGCTTCACATGTTTAATAAAATGACGCGTATTTTATATACATATATATATATGTGCATGCGCGCTAAACAAGATGAGACAAATAATAACAAACCCCTCAAAGAAATAATATTAAGTCCGAAGCGTTCAAATAATATTTGGAATATCGAACGTCGCCTTCTAGCATGATTAATTAATAGAGTATTAAATATTTAATATGAGTTTATTATGCTATCCACAAGGCGAGTATCGAGTATTTAAGATGTTAATTAATCACATTTGATGCTTATCAAGAAAATTGAACGATCTAGTCTTGTTGTGCTATCCACAAGGGCGAACATTTTTCTTTTTTGAATTTATGAAAGTGCTAGGCTGGACTTAACTTAAATCATTTTAGTTTGGATGTGCACACAAGACCATTATGA
The DNA here is from genome assembly GCA_020205555.1 of Panax stipuleanatus. Taxonomy (NCBI): domain Eukaryota; kingdom Viridiplantae; phylum Streptophyta; class Magnoliopsida; order Apiales; family Araliaceae; genus Panax; species Panax stipuleanatus. The sequence continues at coordinate 44,257,697 of CM035125.1, forward strand.
TTTAAGAGACAAAATAAAAGGAGTTACATGGTGATGTAATTGACAAGAGTTGTCTACCTATTTATTTGTATATCGCTTATTGTACTATCCACAAGGTTATATACATTTGAAATGGGATCCTTAATCTCACTAGCAATCTTTAATTAGATGTTGTCGAACTATATAAGTGAGGGTAATATAGTTTGATGAAAATAGTGGGAGATACCAATTTAAAATAAAGACCTAAATTTATTTTGGTATGTAAAGTTAATAAAATGAACGTTTGCTAAAAATGTTGTCTTTTCACATGCAGAATTTTAAAAATATCAAAATCACTAATCTCACTACGAAGCATACTTGATGCAATCAAGCTTATCGGGCCGAATTATGAAGACTGGCTAAGAAATCTGAGAATTGTTCTCACTGTTGAAAAGATTTTTTATGTCCTAAATTCAACTATCCCTGAATCTGTTTCGGAAACAGCCTCTGAGGAAGAGATTGCCACTTTCAATAAGTGACAAGATGATGCATCTGTGACTCAATGCATCATGCTCGCATCCATGAATAACGAGCTTCAGCGTCAGCACATAAACATGGATGATCCTGCTATGCTGCTTCACCTCAAGGAGTTGTATGGTGAACAGAGTAGGACTGATAGATATGAGATATCTAAGGAGCTCTTCCGATCTCGGATGATAGAGGGTACTGCCGTCGAGACTCATGTCCTAAATGTGATCAATTTGATTGAACGCCTTGGACAGCTGGGGTTCGTCATGGATGGGAAGCTTAGTCAAGACTTGGTCTTGCAATCACTCCCTGAGACCTTCTCGCAGTTTGTGGTTAATTTTCACATGAATAAGCTAGATGTCAGCTTGCCTGAGCTGCTTAACATGCTGAAAACTGCAGAAGGTCACTTCCCATCTAAGAAGAACCATGTCTTGATGGTGGATTCTTCCAAAAAAGGAAGAGGCCCAAGGTATCTTCTGAAAAGAAGAAATCCAAGAAGGCTAAGGGAAAGAAAAGGAACAAAAGGAACCTGAACCAGCTAAAGGAATGTGCTTTCATTGCAATGAGCTGGGACATTGGAAAAGGAACTACAAGAAGTATCTAGTAGAGAAGAAGCTTGGAGAAGTTTCGACTTCCAATCAAGGTTTGTTTATGATTGAAATTAATTTTTTGGAAAGTCATAATTCTACTTGGGTATTGGATACCGGCTGTGGTTCTCACATATGTAATACTGTGCAAGGACTGGTCAGAAATAGAAAGCTGAACAATGAAGAGGTGATCCTACGAGTGGGGAATGGAGCAAAGGTTGCTGCATTAGTTGTAGGAACTTATTGTTTAGCAATGCCCTCGGGCAAGACCATTTATCTTAATACTTGTTATTATGTTCCGAATATTATTAAAAACATTATTTCAATTTCTGTATTGGATATGGAAGGATTTGACGTTATTATAAAGAACAATGGTTGTTCTATTTATAAAGACGATGTTTTATATGGTATTGAAAATTTGCGAAATGGACTTTATATACTTGACTTGCAAGAAAATATATTTCAAATTGAACAAACTAAGAAAAGGAAAAGAGATGATATTAATTATACCTACATGTGGCACTGTAGACTAGGTCATATCAATGAAACAAGATTATCCAAGTTGCATAAGGATGGGCTCGTAGAGCTATCCGATTATGAATCATATCCAACTTGTGAATCTTGTCTCATGGGTAAAATGACTAAATCTCCTTTTAGTGGAAAAGGAGAAAGAGTTACAGAGTTGTTGGCATTGATTCACACAGACGTTTGTGGACCTATAACAACAAGTGCACGGGGTGGGTATTCTTATTTTATTATTTTCACTGATGATCACTCAAGATTTGGATATGTGTATTTAATGAAATACAAATCAGAATCATTTGAAAAGTTCAAAGAGTTCAGAAGTGAAGTAGAGAAACAAACGAGCAAGAGTATTAAGATACTTCGATCAGATAGAGGTGGAGAATACTTAAGTGGTGAGTTTCTCAATTATCTCAAAGAAAATGGTATAATCTCACAATGGACTCCTCCAGGTACGGCACAGTTAAATGGAGTATCTGAAAGGAGAAATCGAACACTGTTGGACATGGTTCGATCCATGATGAGTTTTACCGACCTTCCAATTTCCTTCTGGGGTTATGCCCTAGAAACTGGCTGCATACCTACTTAACAATGTACCTACAAAATCCGCCCCAAAGACTCCATATGAGATGTGGAAGGGGAGGAAATCAAATCTTAAGCATGTTAAGACTTGGGGTTGTCCAGCTTATATCAAAAAGTTTGAAAATGATAAGCTACAGACTAAATCCGATAAGTGTAGATTTGTGGGATACCCTAAAGAAACTTTAGGGTATTATTTCTATCATCCAACTGATCAAAAGGTGTTTGTTGCGAAACATGCTGCCTTCTTGGGAAAGGAGTTTATCCATGAAGGGGTCAGTGGGAGTAAGATACATCTTGAAGAAGTTCAAGAACCACAAATTACCACGGATCAAAGTCAGGTACCTAACCAAGTAGAAGAACCTACTGTACCACACCATGCTCGTAAATCTGGAAGAGTACTAAAGATACATGAGAGGTATGGATTCGTTATAGAGGATGACGATGAGGTACACATCATGAATGATGATGATCCATTGAATTACGAACAGGCTATAAGTAATAAAGACTAAGGAATATGGCTTGAAGCTATGAAATTCGAAATGGACTCTATGTATGAGAACAAAGTATGAACTTTGGTTTCACCACCTGAAGGCATTAAGCCTATTGGGTGTAAATGGATTTTTAAGAGAAAGACTGGAGCAGACGGGAAGGTATAGACCTATAAGGCCCAACTGGTTGCAAAAGGTTTCAAACAAAGACAAGGAGTCTACTATGATGAAACCTTCTCACTAGTAGCCATGCTCAAGTCCATTCGGATTTTGCTTGTGATTGCAGCTTATAACGACTATGAGATCTGGTAGATGGACGTGAAAACGGCCTTCCTTAATGGAAAACTTGAGGAGGATGTGTATATGACACAGCCAGAGGGATTTATTTCAAAAGTTGGAACAAATGAAGTCTGTAAGCTATAACGATCCATATATGGGTTGAAGCAAGCTTCTCGTAGATGGAACATTCGTTTTGATGATACAATCAAAGAGTTTGATTTTATCAAAAACGAGGATGAACCATGTGTATACAAGAAGGTTAGTGGGAGTGCAGTATCATTCCTTGTATTATATGTTGATGATATATTACTGATAGAGAATGACATTCCTATGTTACAATCAATTAAAATCTGGTTATCTAAAAACTTCTCCATGAAGGACTTGGATGAAGCATCCTATATTTTGGGGATAAAGATCTATAAAGATAGATCTAAAAGGATGCTCGGCTTATCCCAAGGAACATACATTGATACGATGCTAAAGAGGTTTAGCATGGAAGATTCCAAAAGAGGTCTCATGCCGATGAGCCATGGAATACATTTCTCCAAGAAACAGGCCCTAAAGACACCTGAGGAGAGAGACCGTATGAGTAAGATCCCTTATGCTTTTGCAATAGGATCAATCATGTATGGTATGATATGTACTAGACCGAATGTTACTGACGCACTTAGTGTAACGAGCAGATACCAGTCGAATCCATGAGAAGAGCAATGGAAGGCAGTGAAAAATATCTTAAAGTACTTGAGAAGGACTAAAGATATTTTTCTTGTCTACGGTGGGTCTGAATTAAAATTGGAGGGATTCACGGACTCAAGTTTTCAAATAGACCAAGAGGACAGTAAATCTGGTTTAGGGTATGTGTTTACCTTGAACGGAGGCGCAGTGAGTTGGAAGAGTTCCAAGCAGCAAACAGTTGTTGATTCAGTGACAGAGGCAGAGTATATAGCTGTAAGTGAAGCTGCAAAGAAAGCTATTTGGATGAAGAAGTTCATAGCTGAACTTGGTGTGGTTCCTAGCATTGGAGAAGCAGTTCCCGTATACTGTGACAACACCGGAGCGGTTGCACAAGCTAAGGAACCCAGGTCTCATCAGAAATCCAAACACGTGTTGCGAAGATTTCACTTGATCAGGGAGATCATTAAAAGAGGAGATGTCACCTTGGAGCGTGTGGACTCTCAAGACAACATTGCAGATCCATTTGCTAAAGCTCTAACATAACAGCAGTTTGATCGTCACTTAGAGAAGATGGGTATGAGATACCATGGCAATTGGCTTTAGTGCAAGTGGGAGATTGATAGTAGTGTGCATACAAGCCAATCATGTATGATGATAAATCACATACTTTGTAAACAATCTTATTTATTTATTAATAAAATATTCATTTAAGACATTTAATTATCTACATGGTGCTGTTTTTATAATATGTAAATAACCCATAGTTTTAAGCAATGCTTTTAGAATCATGATGAGATCATGCTAATGAGATCTAAATTCTTAGAAAGCTTAAAAACTAAAATAGTTCCCAATTGTGGGATTACTAAAATGGGGATTAGTAAATCCGGATAGATTGGTACATATGTTGCTTGCTCATTGGATGAGGATGACTATTCTCATGGTCGTTTGTGTGGAGATACTAAAGCAATTATATAGGTACTTATTGGAGAATAAGTTCACTGAACGTGACTCTCTATGGAATACCTAATGGAGTTTTACTCACCAGTCAATAGGAATTCTTAATGTGATAGTAGTACAAGTGATCCTTGGACTTGAGATCATCATAATATCTTGTATGTAACAAATTATACTTTGACTTATTCCTGAAGGCCTTTTAAGGCATATATAGGGTATGCTTGGGTATAATGAGTTGCATATGGAGATAATGTATGATCAATAAAGAATCTACCACCTCTAGTAAAAGAGGAGATATGTCCTATGTGATTCGTTAAATGACAACTCAGGAATCCTTGGCCAAGATAGAATGAAATTAGAACGAGGTTTCTAATTTGCATTATTTGGAGTTGTGCGTTTTCTAATCAAAATACATATGATTAAATAAATTAAGACTTGACAGTAAATCTATGTCTTATTTTTAATTGGGACATTGTATGGTGGAAGGATTGAATTGTACGGTAACTATTAACTCACAAGTTCTTTTATGATTAATTTTGAAATCTATATTATTTGGAAAGTTGTTGATCGCTAAGGAGGCTTATCCCTATTGTAGAATAAATGTTATTTATTTAAATAGATTATTAGTTTAATTTATTTATTTAAATAAGATTAGAATTGTTCTAATTGATTTATTCACAACCGGTTTAATATGGAGAACCTAAAGGGTCACACTATAAAAGGAAGAAGAATTATTTAAGAAGAAAATGACATGATAGTAATAATGCATTAAGTATAATTAATTTAATCTATGGTGATAGAATAAATTAAATAGCTTAATATTTATTATTTAATATTCTAGAAATATTAAATATAAATTAATAAGACGAGTCTTATTATTATTATTATTATTATTTTAATTCTAAAGGAGTTTTGGAATTAATATAATATCAGTACTCTCTCTCAATCCTAATAAGATTATGATATAAATTAATTAAAAGTGTTTAATTAATTAATTAAATAAAAACCTATTCTAATTGGATTAGGAGGGTTAACCTAATATCTATATAAGAGAGTCTTATATCAGAAATAAGGTACGTGAATTTTTTCAAAGGTTGGGAGTACACATATTCTATAGAGATAAAAAAAAGGGTTAAGCCAATAACCCATCTTCCCGAGTCTTCATCTTCCTTGGTGGATAACCGTTATAGGCCAAACATTTGGGTGGCTGACATTGATCAAGGGAAGGAGCCACTATAGAGGAATCAAAGGAATCAAAGGAGTAGAACTTGTATCTGAGAAAGCTTGGATCTTCAAAGGTATAATTCCATGTTCTCTTTTTCTGTTATTGATAACTAGCAAAAAGCATGATCATGGTTATGGGTTTGTATAAATTTTTGAAAACCTATGTTTCGCGCTTCCGCCCTATTTATGTGATTTGATTGCATGATTGCGTTACGTACAAACCCAACACTTAATACGCCTATCCCTGCAATGATTGCAGACAATGCCTCTGAGGAAGAGATTGTTACTTTTAGAAAGTAGCAAGATGATGCATAGTTGGCTCAATCCGTCATGCTCGTATCCATGAGTAACGAGCTTCAGCATCAGCATCAGCATGAAACTATGGATGCTCCTACTATATTCCTACACTTCAAAGAGTTGAATAGTGAGGAAAGTAGGACTAATAGATATTTGATATCTAAAGAGTTCTTCTAATCTAGAATGATCGATGGTACTACAGTAAAGACACATGTCCTTAAGATGGTCAATCTGATTGAACAAATTGAATAACTAGGTTTTGTCATGAATGGAAAATTGAGCTAAGATTTGATCTTACACTCACTCCCGGACTCCTTCTCAAAATTGTTGTGAATTTTTAGATGTACAAGCTAGATGTCAGCCTCGCTGATTTGCTTAAACATGTTGAAAAACTGTTGAGAGACACTTTCCAACCAAGAATGACCAAGTTTTACTGGTAGGGGCCAAAGGATCTTCTGAAAAGAAGAACGATTCAAATAAGGTAAATAAAAAGGCAAATACAAATGATAATAAGAACAAAACTAATACGGAAAACAAAGGAGTTTGCTTTCACTGCAATAAGCCTGGACACTGGAATTAAAACTGCGAGAAGTATCTTGTAGAGGCTAACCAGAAGAAGCTTAGTGAAGCTTTGGTTACATATACAGGTTTGTCAATGATTGAAATAAATCTTTTAGTAAGTAAAGTTTCTACTTGGGTATTGGATACCGACTGTGGTTCTCATAAATACAGATTTATGAAGGGACAAATCAGAAGTAGAAAGCTAAATAAGGGGAAGTCTTCCTGCGTGTGTAAATGGAGCAAAGGTTGGTCCATGAAATGCAGGAACTTATTGTTTAGAGCCGCCTACGGGCAAGTCCATTAGATTAAAAAATTAACAATTTACTGAATGGACTTTACATACTTGACTTACATAAAAATAATTTTAAATTGCACAAACTAGTAAAAGAAAAGGAGATGATCATTCAAAGAGTTGAATATTTATATTTGGTGAAATACAAGCCTGAATCATTTGAAAGGTTCAAAGAATTCAGAAGTAAAACTAATTGGCAAGATATTATGATTATTCGATTGGATCGAGGAATAAATACTTGTGTAATAAGTTTTAAGATAATCTTAAATGATTTTCTCACAATAGACGCTTCCTGATACACAATAATTGATTGGTGTATCTAAAAGGAAAAATCGTACCATGTTAGACATGGGACGGTCCATAATGATTTTACAGATATTCCAGTATCTTTCTAGGGTAATTCCCTAAAATTGGGTAGCATATCTACGAAAAGGTAACCTCAAAATCCTTCTCCAAGACTTCATAAGAGTTATGGATAGGGAGGATTCCTAATCTTAAGTATGATAAGATAAAGAGTTGTCCAATTTATGTGAAAAGGTTTCAAAAGGATAAGCTTGAGATAAGATTTGATAAGTATAAATTTGTGGATGTTGCCTTCTAAGATAAAGGTGTTTATCAGTGAAGGGCTAGTGGGAGGATAATAGATCTTGAAGGAGTTCAAGAACCACAAATCACTATTAGTCAAAAGGAGGAACCAGTAGATAAACCTATTTTACCACAATCGAATCGTAAATCTGGAGTAGTACCGAAGATACCTCTGAGGTATGGATTCATTATATATGATGATGATGAGGTACGCATCATAGAAGATGATGATCTAGTAATACACGATAAGGCTAAGAGTTGTAGACACTCAGAGAAATGATAGATGACCATAAAATTGGAAATGGATCTTTAGAGAAAATGGCAAGGTGGAGACCTATAAGGCCAGACCGTTTTGGAAAATATTTTCAAATAAAGTCAAGGAGTTGACTGTAATAAAATCTTATTACCGATAGTAGTGCTCAAGTCCATTTGGATTTTACTTGTGATTGTAGCTTAATATTACTAGATATGGCAAATGGATGTGGAGACGTCATTCCTCAAATATATATTATTAGAGGATAATGTATGTATGATACAACTAGATGTATTTGTTTCAATGGTTGAAGCAAATCATGTATATGAGCTACAACAATCTATTTATGGATTGAAACAAGCTTCTTAAAGATGGAACATTCATTTTGATGAGACAATCAAAAGAGTTTGATTTTATCAAAAACGAGAATGAGCCTAGTATGTACAAAAGGGTCAGTGGGAGTGCTGTGACATTTCTAGTATTATATGTTGATATACTACTAATAAGGAATGACATACCAATGCTATAATCAGTAAAGAGAAAGTTGTATAAACATTCCTCCATGAATGATTTGGGTAGAACATCCTAAATTGGGGATATAAATCTATATAGATAGATTTAAAAGGATGCTCGGCTTAACCCAAGGAATGTATATTTATTTGATGCTAAAAACGTTTAACATGGCAAACTCCAAGAGATGTCTCATAATGATAAGCCATGAAGTGTATCTCTATAAAATTGTCCTTAATAAAAGAGAGATCGCATGAGTTACTATTATGTATGTAATGAAATGTACAAGACTTGATGTTGATCAGTCATATTCTGGAGAAGATCACTGTAAGACAGTGACAAACATCTTAAATTATTTGACGGACACTAAGGATGTAATCATGATTCATGATGGGTTTGAATTAAAACTAGAGGACTAAACAGACTCAAGTTTTTTCAAACTGACCAAGACGACAACAAATTCACTTTAGGGTAAGTTCTTACCTTGAAAGGTGGTGTAGTGTATTGGAAAGGTTCCAAACAATAAAGAGTTGCTGGTTTAGTGATAAAGATAAAGTATATAACTGTATATGAAGTTACAAGTTGATGTTTCGGATGAAAAGTTCATTAAAGAACTATGAATAGTTCCTAAGTCTCATCTTGGATCCAAACATGTGTTGTGGTACTTTCATTTGATTAAAGGAATCATTGGAAAAGGAGAAGTCATTATAAAGATAGTGAACTCTCATGAACAACATTACATATCCATTTACTAAAGCTTATCCAGCAGCAGGATTATTGTCACTTAGAGAAAAAGGGTATTAGATACCATGGCGATTGGTTGTAGTGCAAGTGGGAGATTGAAATTAGTATGCACACAAGCCAATCATGTTTGATTATAAAGTAAATACTTTATAACAGTCTTATTCATTTATTATTAAAAGTATTATTTAATTAAAGGCATTTAATTATCTACATGATGCTGTTATTATAATATGTGATAAACTCATAATTTTAAGCAATGCTTTTAGAATCATGATGATGATCATGCTAATGAGATCTAAATTCTTAGATAGCTTAAAACTAAAATTGTTTCCAATCGTTGGATTACTAAAAAAGGATTAGTGAATCTGGATAGATTGGTACATACGTTGCTTGCTCATTGGATGAGGATGATTGATCTCATAATCATTTACGTGGATACACTAAAGAAAGTATGTAGGTGCTTATTGGAGAATAAGTTCACTGAACGTGGCTCACTAAGGAATACCTAATAGAGTTTTACTTGCTTGTCAATAGGAATTCTTGTAGTGATAGTAGTACAAGTGATCCTTAGACTTGAGATCATCATAGTAACTTGTGTATGATAAATTATACTTTGACATGTCCCTTCAATCCCTTAGGGTATATCAAATGGTATGCTTTGGTGTAATAACTTCTATATGGAGATAATGAATGATCAATAAAGAATCTATCACTTCTAGTAAAAGAAGAGATATGTCCTATGTGATTCGATAAATAACAACCCAGGAATCCTTGGTTTAGACACTCAAAATTTTACATTCCTGGTACTAACCCTGTAGGAGGGCAAAAGGGACAACCACAACCCCGATCACTAATATCGGGATGTCAACTTAACTCCGGTCACCAATACCGGGACAACCACAGCCTCGATCACCAATATCAGAATGTCAGCACAACCCGATCTCAATAACGGGCCGTCAAATCAACCCCGATCTCAATATCAGGCTGTCAGCTTAACCCCGGTCTCAATACCGGGCCATCAGTTCAACCCCGGTCTCAATACCGGGCCAACAGCTCAACCCTGGTCTCAATATCAGGCCATCAGTTCAACCCCGGTCTCAATACCGGGCCATCAGATCAACCCCGGTCATAATACCAGGATATCAATTCAGTCTGGTCGCAACCTGGGAGGTACAGTTAAGCCCCTGTCACAACCGGGAGATCCAGTTCTGCCCCAGAGATAATCCTTGGAAGCCAATTCAACCTTCAGAGACAAACCCGAAGCATCACATCATCCCCGGTTTTAACCCGGGAGGTACAGGTCTGATAGTAGTGTGCATACAAGCCAATCATGGATGATGATAAAGCACGTACTTTGTAAACAATCTTATTTATTTATTAATACAATATTCATTTATTAAAGGCATTTAATTATCTACATGTTGCTGTTTTTATAATATGTAAATAACCCATAGTTTTAAGCAATGCTTTTAGAATCATGATGATGATCATACTAATGAGATCTAAATTCTTAGAAAGTTTTAAAACTAAAATAGTTCCCAATCGTGGGATTACTAAAAAGGGGATTAGTAAATCCGGATAGATTGGTACATATGTTGCTTGCTCATTGGATGAGGATGATTGATCTCATGATCATTTGTGTGGAGACACTAAAGCAAGTATGTAGGTGCTTATTGGAGAATAAGTTCACTGAACGTGACTCGCTATGGAATACCTAATCGAGTTTTACTCACCTGTCAATAAGAATTCCTAATGTGATAGTAGTACAAGTGATCCTTGGACTTGAGATCATCATAGTATCTTGTATGTAACAAATTATACTTTGACTTATTCCTGAAGGCCTTTTAAGGCATATATAGGGTATGCTTGGGTATAATGAGTTGCATATGGAGATAATGTATGATCAATAAAGAATCTACCACCTCTAGTAAAAGAGGAGATATGTCCTATGTGATTCGTTAAATGACAACCCAGGAATCCTTGGCCAAGGTAGAATGAAATTAGAAAGGATTTTCTAATTTGCATTATTTGGAGTTGTGCATTTTTCAATCGAAATACATATAATTAAATAAAATAAGACTTGACAATAAATCCATGTCTTATATTTAATTGGAACATTGTATGGTGGAAGGATTGAATTGTACGATAACTATTTACTCACAGGTTCTTTTATGATTAATGTTGAAATCTATATTATCTGGAAAGTCGTTGATCGCTAGGGAGGCTTATCTCTATTGTAGAATAAATATTATTTATTTAAATATTAGTTTAATTTATTTATTTAAATAAGATTAGAATTGTTATAATTGATTTATTCACAACCGGTTTAATATGGAGAACCTAAAGGGTCACACCATAAAAGAAAGAATAATTATTTAAGAATGTAATGGCATAATCGTAATAATGCATTAAGCGAAATTAATTTAATCTATGGTGATAGAATAAATTAAATAGCTTAATGTTTATTATTTAATATTTTAGAAATATTAAATATAAATTAATAAGAGGAGTCTTATTAATATTATTACAATTATTATTATTTTAATTTCTAAAGGAGTTTAGTAATTAATTTAATATTAGTACTCTCATTAATTCCTAATAAGATTAGGAGACAAATTAATTAAATGAATTTAATTAATTATTCCCAATGTGGTGGGAAGCCTAAATTATAAAAGGAGTTTAATTAATTAAAAGAAATCCCATGTCTAATAGGATTAGAAGAGTTGACCAATATCTATATAAGAGGAGTCTTATAATAGATATCAGTTGATGCAATTCCAATTGTTGGAGAGTACTCTTTTTCTATAGAGGATAGAAAACTAAGGTTTAGCAATACACCCTCCTTCTTGATAATTCATCTTCCTTGGTGGATCACCTCTAGAGGCCAAACACTTGGGTGGCTAACGTTGATCAAAGGAAGGAATCTAACCTGAAAATTCAAGGAGATCACGAAGAACAAGGAGTTGAACTCGTACCTGTGGAAGCTTCGTTCTACAAGGGTATGATTTTATAACTTCTTATTTATCGTTTTAAATTAATAATTTGCATAAAGGATGATCTGGATAATGGTTTTGTAGAAATTTTTTAAACTCTGATATACCATGCTTCTGCTAATTTTTGCAAGTTGATTGCGTCACGATTTCGTACAAACCCAACAAGGTCAGCCCCTGTCTCCACCCGGGAGGTCAGGTCAACTTCAAAAACAATCCTGAGGCCTCACAACATCTCCAGAGGAAAACCTGGAAGGACCAAGTCAACCTCGGAGATGACTCTGAGGATAAATAGAATTGGCTGGGATCCAAACCTCGAAAATAATCCAGGGAAATCAGCCGAAGACCATGTCAGCACTAAAGGCAACCTCGGGAGGGGCAAAAAGGTTATTTTGCCAACTTGAAGCTGATTTGGTCAAACTCAAGCTGAATTGATGCCACCAAGGTCAAAAAGAACCATAACGATGATCCCGAATGAAACAGCGTAAGACAACTCGACGGACAAACTGCGGGGAAACGAAGACCCTATTATGAACCCATCTTTTTGGACATGAAAAGGGTTAAATCATATGTCATTGCGACACTCTCGGCGAGGGCTTTCTGGAAAGATATAGCACACCTCAAATGAACGCTCCGATCAAAAGTTATGAAGTTTCGAACGTGACCTCACGTTGCTCTGAGTGCACGTACTTCGAGATAACTAAACCCGTCAAGTGGGCCCCACCTAGGGGAGCCGCACCTCTACCTGTGGCAGCAACAAGTAGAGCATAGTCTCCCTGGCCTAAAAATAAGAGGGCACCCCCCCCTTTATTTTTATAATTCAAAAACGCTCCGAACCTCTGCTTGTTTGATTTTCAGTCATTTTCAAGTCTTCCAAACCCAAATTTTTTCACTCTAACACGTAGATATACCCACATACTACCACATATCAGAAAATAACCGGTAGATTTGGACGTTTAGAGCTTAGGATTTGGCAAAAAGCCCGTGTAGCAGTTCATTGTGAGTATTTTTACGATCAGCAAATATATATTACTTCTTCGTACTTTTATACACTTGCATATCAAGTTTCAGTTTCTAAATATGCCCGAAACTCAGTTCCGTGGCCGTTTTCGACAACTTTTGGTGCATTTTTGTACATAAACACATTTTTTGGCATTTTTACAACTCAGATTGACGATCCGTCACTTCCAGTAGCTTCGGCATATTTGCATCTTCGTTATAAGCAATTTCGCCAGACTGGGTTATCTTCCATGTCCGGGTTTGGCTTCTTTTTTTTTTGTATATATGTAACTGTATATATACTAACTTTTCAATTCTGTCAAGCCCGGATGTCAAATCCGAGGTAGTTTACTGTTTTTATATATATTTATGCATATATAAGCAGCCTTCACCACCACTGGGTTCTCTTCCCAGTCTTGGTTGACTACGTTTCTGTCTCTATATATTTATTTATATATTTCAGTCTGGCATGGATCAATCTGTGGCCTTTATACTGTTTTTGCACCCTTTACCATTACTGGGTTCTCTTCCTAGTCCCTGGTTGACTACTTTTCTGTACATTTATATTTCAGTTCGGCCTGGATTATTTTGTGGCCTTTTTACTGCTTTTATATATAAATATGCATATATAAGCAGCATTCACCACCACTGGGGTTCTCTTCCCAGTCTTGGTTGACTACTTTTCTGTCAATATATATATATATATATATATATATATATATATATATATATTTCAATTCCAGTCTGGGCACCGGTGTGAAAACCCATCGCCCTTTACTACTTTTGCATATAGAACTGTATATATATTGCTTTACTCGCTTTATTAATTTGTTGCTTTAAATATTCATTTTATATGAATCGGCACTGACATATCTGTGGGCGAACTAGATTTCCTTAAATAATTCAAAACATGTACAGACTGAACCGGGGAGCTAGAATGGCTGAGATTTACTTAAAGCTAGCATTTTTCTAGTTTCAGTTACAAAAGCAACCTCGCGTCTCTTAGATAGCTATGTAGTGGGAACGAGACGCTTCAGCCGTACAAACCCGGATTTACTGAATGAATCCTCGGTTTTGGTGACATTTGAGATATATATCTATTTCTGTACAAATTTGAATTGTGCAGTTTATTGGCTATTCATATGTGAGCCTAGGAATCGTGGGATTCATGATTAAACTGATCAGAATCTGATTCCCACTATGGACAAACTCCGCTTTACAGATGTACCCTGCCAGTTTTTCTTTAAAATGTAAATACAAAAGACCTTAAAACGGTTATCTGAATTTAAGGTCTCAACATAGTGAAATATGGTTTATCGTGAGAGAGTCCCTCCGATGGCTATTATGCCCATGAGGAGACCGACACTTGTATATATGTTGTGGTCGAGGATGCTTCGCAGCCCGACAATCACCATTCAAACTGTGCCTTAAGGCTTAAAAGATAAAATGGAAGTATCAACATGCTTCAATTCCTATGTTAACGCAAGGGTTTGATAACCAGCTTTTAAAATATCATTTCAATTCAAATCAAAAGAAAAGCTTTTGAAAATCAAATCAAACACTTTTTCAAATTCAAATCAAAGACTTTTGCAAATCAAATCAAACCCTTCGTATATAGGTTCAACGAAGCAAAGCACTACTTTCAATCAATCAAATCATAAGCCCAATTTTCAAACAGCATTCACACACACACATTCAGTTTTAAAGGGAAATATTGAAAAGATGCGGTAACTTGTTTACACGGGAGTTGTGGGTTCCTAACACCTTCCCCACACTTAACCAAGCCCCCAAACTCAAAACTTCAGTTTCAAAGATCAAGTTACGACAGTGTCCATCAATTGGACCTCTTTCAAACAAACCCGGTTGAGTTCGTACAACCATTTTCAATCTACCAACTGGCGACTCTGTAAAAACGTTCAAATCGTGGACATGATACATGTTGGCCTTTTCCTAAAAAACCCTTCAAAACCTTTTTCGCAATAAAAAGAGTAAGGGTAGAGATAACTTAGAAAAAGAGAAAGATCCGGGTTGTGACCCGACCCGCTAATTTTTTCCCGACGTCGACAGGTGGCGACTCTGCCGGGGACAGTAGAGGGCTTAGGCCGCGTTCAAATCTTTTCAAAATTTCCCTTTCAAAACTACGTATGTGTGAATGCTGCTGCATCTTTCCATTGAACGAATGCGTGAATGCTGCGTCTTTACATTAAATGAATGTATGCTTTCCTGCTTTTTTAGTGCTTCGCAGCCATATTAGTACTTCGTACCAACTGTCATCATATGTATACGGTGAGGGCGATGTATGTGAATGAATGTTGTGTTCCTCTCTCAAGGAGGCAAAACCCGTCGGTGATAAGTAATGTCTCTGGGGCTCATGAAAATGCACCACCCAGATTCACTCTAGTTGAAAGATCGGATTAATTTCCCTTCTAGTAGATTGCGACGATCTGGGGACCTTCATGCCAAAAAGCCACGCGAAAGTAGCCTAAGATAGGTCAGCCTCTGATTAGCCAAAATCGACAGTAAGCTTCTTCATGCCTTCCTCTTTTCATTCAATGTCTAGTTTTCAATTCTAATGTAAAGGAGCACAATGTAAATATCATAATAAAAAATTACATTCCTTGTCATATACACCCTGTCATGTTATCCTATCATCAAAACAACTGACCTTTGTTTTGCAGGGTAAGATTTAAAAACCCCTAAACTTGACACATTGCATAACATGTATATGGTTAGTTTCTATCAAGACTAAACTACCTATTTGTCTTGTAGGTGAGAGTGGTCTCATTACCAGATCACAATCTAAAAAGTCACAAAGCCTATCCACCGACATGGCTGAAAGTGGCCAATGCGAGCCAGGTTCCGTATCTCGAAAAGAGTTTGAGGTACTTAAGAATCAAATAGCAGAATTGGCTATCCTCCTAAAATGACAAAGTAAAAGCACTCAGAGCCAGGCAAAGCTAAATCAAACCGAATCCTCCTCATAGGGTGGCAATCGAAGGTCTGACAAAAAAGTGGAAATGCAGATCCCTGAACCTCAATCCAGTGAAAGAACCAACAAAGCCCTTGAAATCACAAATCTCAGGAAAGATCGGGAAACTGGCGATATCCGAAGGAAAGTCCGATAAATGGAAGAAACCATCCGTTTAATCAAAGGGACCGGAGACCTTGGAAGTGACACTTACTCAGATCTCTGCATATTCTCAGGGGCTAGATATCCTGACAAATTCCAAGTCCTAGAGTTTAAAAAGTACAATGGGGTAGGCGATCCCTAAACGCACTTGAAGGTAAACATTGGCGAGCTAGGGTCTTATGCTGAAGATGAAAGCCTCAGAATGCAGCTTTTCCAAAAGTGTCTCATTGGAGAGGCTAGGACGTGGTATGCCCAACTTGATAATGCAAAAATCCACAGTTGGGAAGATCTAGCTCATGCCTTCCTAACTCAATACAGCTTCCAGTCTCAAATGGCTCCGGATCGGTATCAAGTGTCCAAGGTCAAAAAGCATAGTACTGAGTCTTTCCATGAGTATGCCCAAAGATGGAGACGTCTGTCAGCACAGGTCAGCCCACCTATGACAGAATCTGAAATGGTGATGACCTTCATAGACATCCAAGAGGCACCTTACTATAAAAGGATCCTAGCTGGGATAGGAAAGCCATTCTCAAAGATGATCAAACACGTTGAAATGACAAAGATGGCCTGAAAGTAGGAAAGATTAAAGATCTCACGACCTTGAAAGTAGTCGCCGAGCATATTCAGTTTAGCAACTATGCGAGTGATCTCATGATGATACCCAAGAAAGGCGATGAAGATGTATCCCTCATTGTACAGGGGCAGTCTAGGAGACCCAACCATAGTCCCCCCATCTGGAAGAAGGAAGACAATCTGTCATTCCAACAACAAATTACTTTCAACCAATACCAGGACAGAAAGAGAAAATTTGAAAGAATAGAAAATCGGGTGTTCACTCCACTAGGCGATTCCCTTGAAAATATGTTGGTGATGTTAATAGATCATAAGAAAATTATCGAACTGGCTCCACCTCTGGATCCAAAAAGAAAAAGATACAATCCTAGCCAGAGATGTGCTTACCATTCAGGATCTCTAGGACACGATACACAAGATTATTGGTCCTTGAAGCATAAAATCCAAAACCTGATTGAAAGCAGCGATATTGTGGTCCAACAACCTGACCATCCAAATGTCAACACCAACCTTCTGATGCCATATGATACGGAGGGAGTAAACATGATCGGGTCAGGAAGCGATGAAATGCATCCAAATCGTAAATATATACGAAGGATGAAGGAATACCCCCAAAGGAACAAAATAAATGTCCTAGAACTGGAAAATGCATAGGAGGGTGTGACAGTGATGCAAAAATTGGATACGATCCAACATCAAGTAACTCTGCTGGCTAATCTGATAGTGCGCCAACATCATGATATAAGGAAGCTTTTCACTCAACTATCAAAAAGCCAAGAGAAAGAAGAGGTTATTCAGAATGTAAGCATATATCCCTCCAAGATCAGCCAGCTAAATGAAGAAGGTCAAAGCATGATGAGTAGACGAGAAGTGGGGAATGATAAAATTACTAGAAGATCTCGCCAAAGGAAAAATCGTCCGGAGGAATGCGAATTCCCAAATAGGAAATATCAAGCGACATTCCAAACATTGGCCAGCCCTCGAAATCATACGGCACCTAAAGTCAGGGAGAGTAGGCGGAGAAGGGAATTTACACCTTTGGGGGACTCATTGGAAAATGTGTTAGCATTGTTGGTGGCGCAGAAAAAGATTACTGAATTGCTTCCTCCTACCAAGCCCGAGATGAAAAGTTATGATGCTACCAAGATATTTCTCTACCATTCTAACTCACCTAGACATGCAACTGAGGAATGTTGGTCTTTAAAGCACAAAATCCAGGATCTCATTTAAAATGGAGAACTGAAGATAGAAGTCCACATGACCAGAAAAGGTGAAATAAAAATAAAGAGCTTAAGATGTCCACTCGAGACAGGCAGCTCAAAGGAGGTGACAGCTGTAAACACCAATCCTGGCGGAACACTAGGTGGACAGATCTTAATGCTGGGAGTGACAGAGGAGACAAGAGAGTCCTCTAAGGAAAGTCATCCGCTACCACCAAATATCTTGTTGCCCAAAGCCAGCAACCACAGTCCTGAGGTTACCCTCCTAGATGATGAGGAGGAGATACTGATCCTTCCCCATATTGAGAGAGCCCAAAAGGAAAGTTCCTTGCGAGGAATACAACAACAGTGTGAGAGTGATTTCATACTCAAATCCTCTCAGGCCTATGAGAAAGGTGAAGGAACAGATAAAGGGAAAGGTGGTGAAATTGTCAGGGAAGCCAACCGATCGAGGAACCTTGAGTTCATACCTCTCTACTACGAGTCCAGTTTGAGCCTCCTTAAGGGATATGCTGATTCAGAAAGCGATCAAGTTATGGCCATGATTGAAGATATTCATGACCAGGAGGTAACCTCTATCACAAGCCTCAACGGCAACATAACCACAGGCGACTGGACTATCAAGCCTTAGCTAGCCAGGAGGACGTAGATCCAGAGGAAAGTTACGAGTTCTAGAGGATGTTGGGACATTATCCTTTTCGTAACATTATGCCTTTTATTTTCCATGATCAAAAGACCCAAAAAAATCAAAAAATTAGAAAATCAAAAGATCAAAAAAATAAAAAATCGAACCTTTCACCTAAAACTGAACTACGAATGACCTGATCTCCCTACACCCGGGAGTACATTGGCAGCCATTCTTGGTGCGGTCGAACCAAACAAAATAATTCAAAAACCCTTTAATCCAAACAAAAATTTTAAAAACCCATCAAACCAAGTTCAAACTCAAAGACACTTCTCAAACCTCTCACCTAAAACCCAGAACTATGAATGACCTGATCTCCCTCAACCCGGGAGTACGTAGGCAACCATTCAATGGTGCGGTGTGACCATCAAAGAAAAACAAAGAACCAATATAAAACCAGTTCCAAGACACCGAAACCATATAAATCCAAATTCTATCAAACCTCCTGGTCAACAGGCCTTGCTGAGGAAAATCAAAGCTAGTCTCTGAACTCGTGGATAAGCGGGATAACAGTGCCAACATGGCATCTCTCTGAAGATAGAGGAGCAGCTACAAGCTCCTGACCCTCGGTCTCCATATGATCTAGAACATCCACTGCCATCTGCATAGTGCTGCTATAACCATCTATGAAAGCACTCATCTCTCCAACCAGGTTGTTCGTATATGATCTGAGTGCAGTGTTGTCCGCAATATAAATATCTCGGGTAGCTATGGCCTCGTCCTTCTCAACAAAAGCGACATCCCGAGCAACTAATACCTCATTAATCTCCTCAAAAGCCGCATCTCGAGTAAGTTGAACCTCATCTCTTTCCTCAAGAACTGCATCACGGGTAGATCGATCCTCGTCTCTCTCAACTAATGCTATATCCTGAGTTGGTCAAGCCTCGTCTCTAGTAGCAAAAGCTGTGTCTCTGCTAAAAAGGGCTGTCAACATCAATACTCTAGCCTGATCTCTCTCAAAAGTCATCCGAACTAGTGAATCAACAATAGCTGGATCTGTCCTGGCAGGGATACTTGAAGGATCACTGACTAAAGATGCTGTCAAACCAACAAATGAATCATCCTCGGTGGGAGAATCAGATACTCCATAGGCTCTTCCTCATCTGAATCAATACTCGGAGCTGACTGGACAGTCGCAACCAATACAATATCGTACTCCAACCATGCCAAATACTCTGAAGAACGATCTGGATGGCTAGTAGAGAACTCAACATTCTCCCTGCGAATCCAACACTCGTAAATCAATCAAGTCAGCTGGCAACAAAGACAAAACTGATACCCTCTGATCCATAGCTCCCTCAAAATGGTGGAGGCTCTGAAATTGATCAAATTGACCCATGACTGCCAACGGATGGTAGGTGGTCACCCCTCTTAAACCCGCTACGGGTAGATAATCCATGCCAACTGCATGAGTGATGAAGTTATAAAGGGAACTCAGCCCATGGTAAGATTGGAAAGGGATGCTCAATATCTAGAAAAAAAAAACCGACCATGTTGCCACATTTGAACACTTCGCTGGCTGGAAAGAGTAGGACATGACTATCTCGTGGGTAAAGCAGTATCCATGGTGTCTGAAGGTGCCGATCGAACTCAAATGCATCATGAACCATACGTAGAACAGAACGGCGCTACCTCTAAAAAATTCCCCTAGATGGGAATTGTAGAAAGTAGCCGACCTTAGAGTCCCAACCAATATTGTAACGAATGATAATTTTATATATTAATTTTAAATATTTATTGAATGGAATAAATATTTTAACTGATTTACTTATTGAGTTCAATATATAAATTATGTGATTGTTGTGAATTAATTTAATTAAGTGTTATATATTAATTAAATGAATATTTAATAATTTATTTAATTGATGTGTAATGATTTTATGTTATAGTTCTAATTTAATTGATATAATTAAATTAGATGAAGTTTATGTGATAATTGTTGCATGAGATTATAATTAACGAGTAATTATTATTGTTATGTGACAATTTTTATGTAGATAATTGATGTTAGCTTTTATTTAATTAATTTAGAAGGTTGGAATTTAATTAAATTAAAGTGTAACATTAAGAATATGTGTTAAAGGATTTACTAAAAGAATAAAAAGAATTTTAAATTAGTTTTACCAAACAAGGCCCTTGCACCTATTTTAATCTTATTTTACCAAACATGGCCTTAACTACCAAAAACCTATTTTTAAATAAGTGTTTCCCAGACAAGCCTTATGGCTTTTAAAATTCAAACATTTGTAACATATGTAATAATATGTAATTACTATATATATTAAGTGAATAGCAGTGACATATATATTAGAAGTATGTGTATATTATATCAGTTATAATATATCACTTATTTATACTACGTTAGAAAGTTAGAACAAAGAGAAAACAAAAGGAGAAAATATATAGAGAAAGATAGAGAGAGAAGAAGAGGAGGAAAAGAGGAGAGGCTTTGAGAATCAAACACAATAATCATTTTCTTCTTCCAACCTACTATCAAGGGTATAATCTCTAACCTTATAGTTTTAAATTTCAATTAATGTTCTTCATAATTTTAGTTCTCTGTAAAAATAGTTCTTCATGAAAATTTATGATTTTTATGTATGTATGTGATATTGTGTATGTAAATTGTTTATATATGATTAATAGGATAAATTAAGTTGTTTAGTTTGTGTAAACATGATGAACGTGAAGAATCATATTCATCATGAATTACAGTAAACTTGTTTTGAAAACAGTTGGTCTTTAAAATCAAAATTTAAGTTTAATTAATAATTGTTGTACAATTGATTTTAGTTTTTGTTAGCTTGTCAAGAAAAGAATCCAATGTGATTTGAATTGTGTGATTTGATTAAGAAATAAACTTACAGTATTCAATTTTATCAAAAACACTGAAAAATAAATTTTATTCAAAATTTTCAAATTTAGAGTTTGTAATTATGTGTTTTGATGAATCAATGTGTTAAAACATGATTAGAAGCTTTAAAATTATGTTTCTGTAAAGTTTTACATGCAAATTGTTGCCTGATTTCAGAACTCGATGTAGAGAAATAAGCCAAATTAATTTTTTCTCTGCACAGTTCGCGAACCTATCTGCGTTCGCTGAAGGGGCTAGCCCCGGCCGGCCTATCAGGATAAAACCCCCACCCTGGATGGGGGGGGGGGGGGTTGTAGAATTTAATAATGTTTTATTTTGTTTGTATTTTGAAATTAACCCAATGTGATAATGTGATAACATGTGAGATATACATTAAAATGCTAGATGAATATTAATAGATTATAATATGTGATTAAAATTTTAAATAATTATAATTACGAGTAAAGGTTTAAGCTTAATTTGTTATATTATAATGAATATAGCTTGATTAAATTTAATCAAGCAAATGTTAATTTAAATTATAATATGCTTAATTATAATTTAATAAATGCATGTTGATTAATTATAAATTATAATTTATTTAATTATAATTAAATTAATATATGATGTAATTATAATTTGATTAATTATAATTGAAGTGAATGTTTAAATTGAATTATAATTTGTTTAATTATAACTTAATTAATATGAAGTACATAATTATTATTTGATTAATTATGTGAATGTGTAATTATGTGGTGTGATTAATTACGTGATAATTAATTATTAACTTGATAATTGTATAAGAATGAGTTAACCTAGATGGGTTAACTAATTATGTGAATTAGTTACGTGTTAACTAATTTAGATTATTATGGTTAAATATATATATGTAGGAAGAGTTAAAGAACGTGAGTTGTAATTGTAGCTTGCGCTTGAGGTAAGTTTTCTAAACTCAAACTTGTTATTGTTATACAAGTGTTTTAAATTCAAATATTTATTGAATTTGAGATTGTCCTTTTATTTCTGCAATGGACAAACACTTATTTAAAGTTCATGATTTAATTAAAGTGACCTTGACTTAATTGTTCAAGTAAGATCTACCTTATCTTTCGTATGCTTTAAGTTTAAATTCTAAAGCATAAGTTATTTCATAATTCGTTATTATTGAATTATTCTTGATTATTGTGAGTCGATTCAACTACTCCTTAGTTGATGATAGTTGAAACTCCAAATTTCTTTTTAGCTATCCAAACCAAACTTTCTTTGGTGCGGACTTGAATCAAATACTGAGATGAACAACCTTATTTATTAGGGGAGGTTACTATGCGAAAGCGTTAAATGTTTGTGCATAATACATGGTACGAAGGGCTGATCCCCCTAAGTACGAGTTGAGAGTCCATAGTCTATATGACTGTTAAAGGTTTTAAATAGAAATATTTATAACCTAGGACAAAGTTCAAGGTCTTACGAGCCTCATATGTTTCAATATTCGAAATTTCAAATATTGATGAAAGAATTATTATTCAATTCTTTATTGTTGATGAAAGTGAAGTTATTCAAATTTTTTGAAGTTATTCAGTTATGTCATATTATTGTTGTATTTCAAGTGAGCTTTTGTTTGCTCACTCTTGCATATTTAATAATCTCTTGTAGTTAAAGCCGAGAACGTTGACATACCGTCAACGAGTAAAGGGAAAGGCAAGTTATCTTTTGATTTTGATTGTAATAAGACTTTATGATTGTTTTTGTTTGCGCATTATTATTTATGTTAAGGTTAGATAAACCCTGTGATGATTTTGGATAAAGTTGTAATTTCTTTTCAACAAAGATTTTATTATTTATTCAAGGTTGTAATTTATTTTATATTCCTTATTATGGGTAGATGTATATTCTATTTAGAAAATGAACACCAAATCATGTGAAAACGAAAGGGGTTAGGTTATATAATTGCGCGCCAACGAAGAGAAATCCTTATCGGAAAGCCCCCTCTTTCTTGGGAACGACATGGTTGTCAATATTGTAGTTGTGTAATATTATTTGTGAATAATTAATTTTTGATATATATGATAAAGAAATATTTGTTTAATGTGGATTTAAACGGAGGAATTTTTAGCATGTGACATTTGTTGAAAGTTGGTATTTTATTTTTTTCGATAAAATAATTCATTTAAATATATTATTATAATGTTACATTATAGTAGTATGATGTGATTATATAATAGTATGATTTTTATAATTTGAATGGTAACATTATTATAGTAAATTCATGCTATAAAAGTAAAATGAGGTGGAAGAGAACAAATTGAATTTGAATTCTTATGATGTAAGCAATGATGTCATCGGAACGATGAGGTAATCAATGATGTCATCGGAACGATGAGGTAAGCAATGATGTCATAGGATCGATGATGTAAACGATAATGTCATAAATTATGGCAAAAAGACTATTTTACCCTTACTCTGCCAAGCCTATAAATAGAAGCTTATTTCTTCTTTATTTCTCACCAATTCACTAAAGCTATAGAGAGAGAAAGTATAGAGAGAGTAAGAGAGAAAGAAGAAGAGTATTCTGCTATTACACTAGTGCAGTCTCCAAATTTTTATTAAGGTAAGGGGTATTATTTCTTTCGTATTCATGAAGAGAGTTATTTTCTTTCAATACTCGTAAGTGTTGTTATTTCATTCTTTATTATTCTGTTGGAATAACCTGTCTACGCGGACTACCGCATGCATGGTGAAATCCTGTTGTTATTCCATTCTTTATTATTCTGTGAGAATAACCTGTCTACGCGGACTACCGCATGCCTGGTGAATAACCCTTCGTATTCAGTTGTTATTAAATTGTGGAAATAATCTGTCTGAGCGAACTAAAGTCTGATGGGTGAAGATCCAATTGCAGATTCGTATATTATTTAAATTTCAGATTCCTAACTCTAAACTTACTACGGTAAGTATTGCTTCTATAATTCCTGAAATAATCAGAAATTCCTTGAGTTTTGAGCTTCATCTAATATCATTTCACTAGAATATTGGTCTGAACTTTCTTATGAAATTTATATCTTTTCATGTCGAGTTATTATTCATAAGTTACTATTCACGATAATTTTTTTTTCCTTTCTAAATTATGTTTGATTGGATCCAAGTTTTGAACTTCATTCTTGAATTTTGCTCCAAAATTGATTATTATGGAGTATTCTTGAACTTGGATAAACTAAATTACGAATCCCTAATCTTTGTCCTTTATCTCACTGATTTCGTTCCTTATATTATTTTTCATTATCCTCAGTCGTAAATGGTGATACAAACGAATATCTTTGGCTTGTAGTGCAAAGTTGAATGATTATTTGATGAATATCTTTGGTCTGTAGTGCAAAGATGATTACCTGATGAATATCTTTGGCCCGTAGTGCAAAGATGGACAGGTGTTGAGATAAACATGACCAACTGGTAATACAAATGAATATCTTTGGCCCATAGTGCAAAGATGAATATTTGATTCAAGATATATATTGATTGATGTTACAGGTATAAAATATTAATGATGGACTTTTAATTCATAGAAGATAGTAGACCTCATTCTCTACTTAACTCTTCTAATGAATTGTTATTTCCGCTGCAGTTGTTGATCTAAAACTTGTTGTCCATAATATTTTATCTGATTTGTTGAAGACTAACGATAATTTATTCTTCATTATCTTAGTCATAAGATTCTTTACTGGGCTAGTTGAGCTCACCCTTTTCTTCCATTGTTCTCTTCAGGAAGTGAGAATATTGCAGGCACTAGTCGGGAAATGGAGTGATGGTCCGAGTTAGAGCTGTAGAAGTCCTCACTATTTTTTTTATAAAATAGTGTGATAATAAATGTAATGAGGACTTAGTTTGAGTGTTCATATTTTCTACATGTCTGTATTGACACTCACAGTTGTGTGGTCGTATTTTGCACGACCGTATGATATAAAAGATTGTATTTGGATTCTGTACCATATATTTGGTGACTAAGAATGGGTTGGGTGGATTGAACCTATTTTAGGGGCGTCGCAGTTGGTATCAAAGCCATAAGTAAAGAGCCCCGAGCCTCTATCTGGTGACTCCCTGTGTGGGATGCATCGAAGCCAGACTCTCCGTAGGGGACGCCGTTCTGCGGTGGCAAACTGATAGGTATCATTGTGAGGTGCTGTCCAAGTTTGGAACATGAGTCACAGTTGGTCTCAGAGCTTAGGGATATGATCTCTGGCGGTGATCTGGGAATAGAACTAGGAGAGGAGAGACGAGTAAAACCTTCGCTAGTGTGTCCTACCTAAGCTTAATTGTTATTTAATTGGTCGGTTGGAACATAGGGTTAATATGTGATATGTTAATTTGTTTGATTAGCCCTTGTTTTGTGGCAGTATTTGAGAATGGCAGCTGAAAATCTAAACAATGGAGTGAATGAGATCGTTGAGACACCTTTAATCACCAACCAGGAGAACGTGCAACACGAAGGCTATATTCCTCCTGTAAACAACACTACCGATCAAACGATGAACGATGTGATGTTTAGAAGCTTTTTGCAGTTCATACAAAACTAGACGAGGGAGACTCGTATTCTTAATACAGGTGGAAATAATTATAACTCACGGCTTGTCACTGCTAAGCAGTTCAAAGAGTTGGGACCACCAGAGTTTTTGGGAAAGCCAGATCCAATCAAGGCGAAAACGTGGGTTAAGCAAATTACCAAGATATTTTATGTCTTGGGATGTACGGAGGAGCAAAAGGTTCCATTCGCCACGTTTATGTTCCGTGGAGAGGCAGATTACTGGTGGGAATCTGTGAAGCGTACCCAGCCTGCCGCACTCAACATGTCTTGGGAGGAGTTCTAGAAACTATTCAATAACACTCCAGAAAGTATTCGTCATATGAAGGAGGTAGAGTTTATCAAACTAGAACAGAATAACATGACTGTATCCCAGTACGAGGCTAAGTTCGCAGAGTTATCCCGGTTTGTGTCTCATTTGGTTGATAATGAGGAACGTATGACGTGGATGTTTCTACGAGGTTTGGAACCTGAAATTCGTCAGTATCTCATTTCTCACAAACTTTCTATATATTCAGATGTGGTAAACAGGGACCACTTATTAGAACGAGATAATGATTATGTTTAACCAAGGGACAATAACCAGCGTCATACCGGTTGCAGCAGTCATCAGAACAACGACAACCAGCAGGGAGGAAAGTATCATGACAAAAGCGATAACCACTCCAGTGGTAATCGTGGCCATTATAATAGAAGAAGTGAGTCGGGGGGAGATTTTAAAAAGAGAAGATTCAACAATAACAACGTGAAGACGTCGACAGCAGCACTAGCATCAACTGTTTCTAGGGGAGGAGAACGACCACCGGTCGTATGCTATAAATGTGAGCAAGAGGGACACATCAGTCCAATCTGCCCACAATAATTCAAGGTATGTTATAACTGTGGATAAAAGAAGGCCATATAGCTCGAGATTGTCCTGTAACGAAACCAAGTCTAGCAGGGGTGGGGATTCCAAAGGTTGTCCCGGACAAGTCAAAGTCGATGGTTCTTGGAAGAGCGTTTGTTATGACTGCTCAAAACGCGAGGAACCCAAACGAGGTGATCACGGGTAAGCTAATCATAAACTCTTGCAAAGTGTATGCCTTATTAGATAGCAGTGCTACTCATTCTTTTATTTCACTTGCTTGTGCTCAACGTTTGAACTTGACTCTTGAGAAATTAGACTTTGACTTATCTGTTAAAACTCCGTTAGGAGAAACCTTCGTTGCATTCACAGTATACAAATCTTGTTTGATTCAAAGTAGCACCCTCACCCTACTTGTGGATTTTATATCTTTGAAAATACTTGCATTTGGTGTGATTTTTTTGAATCGATTGGTTAACCAATCATCATGCCAAAATTAATTATTTCGTAAGGTTGTTAGCTTTCATTCAAACAACCAGACCACTAAAATCAATCAATGTCATTTCAAGTCATAAAGCTATTCGCTTATTAAAAAATGAATGTCAAGCTTTCTTAGTCCATGTCGCTGATTTAAATCAGAATACATCAGATTTGAATGATATTTTTGTTGTTAATGAGTTTCCTGATGTATTTCCTGAAGAACTTCCTGGCCTACCCCCAGAACACGAAGTTGAATTCTTTATTAACCTTGAACCCGGTACAAAACTGATTTCTAAAACCCCATATCGAATGGCTCCTATTGAACTTCAGGAGTTAAAGGTCCAACTACAGGAGTTGTTAGACATTGGTTTCATTCGTCCTAGTACATCTCCTTGGGGTGCTCCTGTTTTATTTGTAAAGAAGAAAGACGGGAGTATGCGACTTTGTATTGACTATCGGGAGTTGAACCATGTCACCATCAAGAATAGGTATCCGTCATCTCGTATTGATGACCGGTTCGACCAGTTGCAAGGTGTACAATTATTTTCAAAGATCGATCTTCGTTCTGGATATCATCAGTTAGAGATTAGAACTGATGACATTCCAAAGACTGTCTTTAGAACTTGATAAGCGCATTACAAATTTCTAGTTATATCTTCTGGATTAACCAATGTCCATGTTGCATTCATGGACATGATGAACCGAATATTTAAGAAATATTTGGATCATTTTGTGGTTGTCATTATTAATGGTATCCTAATATACTCCAAAACCCTCAAATATTTCTTCACACAGAATGAACTCAATAAGCGACACTGACGTTGGCATAAGCTGTTGAAACATTACGACCATACCATCCAATACCATCCTGGAAAAGTGAACGTGGTAGCTGACACGTTGAGTAGAAGATCGTATGCGGGTACAAGTGCGATATTATCAACACGAAGCCATCTTGTTTGACTTACAAATGATGGAGATAGAGTTAAAGACTCGAGGGACCCATATGATGATGTCAAATATACGCGTAGAACTTGCTTTAATTGATAAACTTAAAGCTGCTCAAGCTACAGACCCGGAGCTGATGAAGATGAAGAAGAAAGTGCAACAAGGTGCTATTCCAGAAGTAAGAATCGATGAAGAAGGAATACTTTGAGTCAACTCCAGACTCTGTGTTCCTAACGATTCTAATTTAAAGTATAAAATCATGATGGAGGCATATATCACACCGTTTGTAATCCATCTTGGAAGTACCAAAAAAGTATCGTGATCTTCGACATACATTTTGGTGGAGCAATATGAAGAGAGAGATCGCGGAGTTTATCTCGAGGTGTTCAACGTGTAAACGTGTCAAGGCAGAGCTTCAAGTGCCAAAGGGTCAGCTTACAGAAAGCTATGGGCACCGATTTACGATTCATTGGTCCATTTGAAATCCTTGACCGAGTAGGAAATGTGGCCTATAGACTCGCCTTACCTCCAAGCATGTCTCGTGTTTGTAACGTTTTTCACATATCCGTGCTTCGTAAATATGTGAAAGACCCAAACCACATTATTGAGTTAGAACCAGACGAGATAGCCGAAGATTTAACATATAAGGAGATACCTGTCAAGATCTTGGATAGGAAGGAACATGTCCTACGCTTAAAGGTTATGCCTCAAGTTAAAGTTTTGTGGAGGAACCATGATATCGAGGAAATGACCTGGGAGTTAGAATCAGAAATAAAAGCGAGGTATCCTCACCTTTTCGACATACCAGGTACGTACGTCAATTTCGAGGACGAAATTTCATAAGGAGGGGAGGTTGTAAGACCCCAAATTTTATGAATAAGATTTAATTTTCTTTATATATTATCTTGAAATAGTAAGGTGTTGATTTGATAAATGTGATAAGTTATGGGTGGAATGTGCAAATTTTACAAAGTTAGCAAGTGGTAGTAAAATATTCATTGTTGTCGGGAAATATTAGTTTGGTCGAAGAATATTCTTTTTGTCGGAGAATATTCGTACGACGGCGCAGTCAGTAGTGGACCCCATAACGGAATGAATGTCGAATATAGAAAGTGACAGAAGTAACCTTTTTATAAAAATAACGGCAAAACTTTTACCGTTAAACTGTTGAAATACCTGGTGGTTAAAATACAGTAATACGCGGTGTTGCACAGTAGCACATGGTATTGCACATTATTTTGAATTAATGGTTCTTACGTAAGAAGTCACTCATTCAATAATTGTTACAGTAATTACTGTTCAATATTTTATATTATTGATCTAATAATTGCTACATTGATATTTTATATTAGTGATTCAATAATTGCCATTGCACAGTATTTCAAATTATCAAATCAATAATTCATATTATTTGAATAATATTATTAGATAGCATTATTGACAAAGTCTAGAAAGTTCTATCGAGGAAAGGGGTTAGGTTATATAATTGCGCGCCAATGAAAAGAAATCTTTATCGGAAAGCCCCCTCTTTCTTGGGAACGACATGGTTGTCAATATTGTAGTTGTGTAATATTATTTGTGAATAATTAATTTTTGATATATATGATAAAGAAATATTTGTTTAATGTGGATTTAAACGGAGGAATTTTTAGCATGTGACATTTGTTGAAAATTGGTATTTTATCTTTTTTGATAAAATAATTCATTTAAATATATTATTATAATGTTACATTATAGTAGTATGATGTGATTATATAATAGTATGATTTTTATAATTTGAATGGTAACATTATTATAGTAAATTCATGCTATAAAAGTAAAATGAGGTGAAAGAGAACAAATTGAATTTGAATTCTTATGATGTAAGCAATGATGTCATCGGAACGATGAGGTAATCAATGATGTCATCGGAACGATGAGGTAAGCAATGATGTCATAGGATCGATGATGTAAACGATAATGTCATAAATTATGGCAAAAGACTATTTTACCCTTACTCTGCTAAGCCTATAAATAGAAGCTTATTTCTTCATTATTTCTCACCAATTCACTAAAGCTATAGAGAGAGAAAGTATAGAGAGAGTAAGAGAGAAAGAAGAAGAGTATTCTGCTATTACACTAGTGCAGTCTCCAAATTTTTATTAAGGTAAGGGGTATTATTTCTTTTGTATTCATGAATAGAGTTGTTTTCTTTCAATACTCGTAAGGGTTGTTATTCTATTCTTTATTATTCTGTTGGAATAACCTGTCTACGCGTACTACCGCAAGCATGGTGAAATCCTGTTGTTATTCTATTCTTTATTATTCTGTGGGAATAACCTGTCTACGCGGACTACCGTACGCTTGGTGAATAGCCCTTCGTATTTAGTTGTTATTAAATTATGGAAATAATCTGTCTGAGTGGACTACCGCATGACGGGTGAAAATCCAATTGCAGATTCGTATATTATTTTATTTCAGATTCCTAACTCTAAACTTACTACGATGAGTATTGCTTCTATAATTCCTGAAATGATCAGAAATTCCTTAAGTTTTGCGCTTCATCTAATATCATTTCACTGGAATATTGGTCTTAACTTTCTTGTAAAATTTTTATCTTTTCATGTCGAGTTACTATTCACGAGATACTATTCATGGTATTTTTTTTTCTTTCCAAATTATCTTTGATTGGATCCAAGTTTTGAGTTTCATTCTTGAATTTTGCTCCACAATTGATTATTATGGAGTATTCTTGAACATGGAAAAACTAAATTACGAATCCCTAATCTTTGTCCTTTATCTCACTGGATTCGTTCCTTATATTATTTTTCATCATCCTCAGTCATAAATGGTGATACAAACGAATATCTTTGTCCTGTAGTGTAAAGGTGAATGATTACTTGATAAATATCTTTGGCCTGTAGTGCAAAGATGATTACCTGATGAATATCTTTGGCCCGTAGTGCAAAGATGGACAGGTTTGAGATGAACATGACCAACTGGTAATACAAATGAATATCTTTGGCCCGTAGTGCAAAGATGAATATTTGATTCGAGATATATATTGCTTGATGTTACAGGGATAAAATATTGATGATGGACTTTTAAATCATAGAAGATAGTAGACCTCATTCTCTACTTAACTCTTCTAATGCATTGTTATTTCTGCTGCAGTTGTTAATCTAAAACTTGTTGTCCATAATATTTTATCTGATTTGTTGAAGACTAACGATAATTTATTTTCATTATCTTAGTCAGAAGATTCTTTACTGGCTAGTTGAGCTCACCCTTTTCTTCCATTGTTCTCTTCAGGAAGTGAGAATATTGCAGGCACTAGTCGGGAAATGGAGTGATGGTCCGAGTTAGAGCTGTAGAAGTCCTCACTATTTTTTTTATAAAATAGTGTGATAATAAATGTAATGAGAACTTAGTTTGAGTGTTCATATTTTCTACATGTCTGTATTGACACTCACAGTTGTGTGGTCGTATTTTGAATGACTGTATGATATAAAAGATTGTATTTGGATTTTGTACCATGTATCTGGCGACTCAGAATGGGTTGGGTGTATTGAACCTATTTTGGGGGCATCACACCATTAAAGAGCTGGATAGTGAGCTAGAAAACGTGAAGTGGGTTTGAATTCACGCGGAGAGTGATGGAGACGAAACACGGGCTGAAATAGCGAAGCTGAAGCACGACATCCAGAAGGAGTCAACAAAGCATGCCAGAGCGAAGGAAACAAGCTTGAGGGTTACTCAACGTGCAGATCGAGCTGAAGACGAGGCTTAAGCAAAGAAGGCCAAGCTGAGGGAGACGGAATACGATTTTCATACGGCTATAGATAGGGCTCAGGATCGTGTCTTCTATTACCCAGCTCAGTTCCAAGGTTTACCATAGTATATGGTGGATCGCAGAACAGTATTCCGGGTGATGGAGGAGGAACGCAGAGAGGCTGTGCGACGTTTTAACATGCCTAGATAGAAGAGTCTATATTTATGTGTTTCTTTATGTAATAAATAAATGTAAATCCCATAATTGAGATAATAATGGGGTAAGATAATGATGTAATCCTGTAACTTTTTCGGTTCAGGAAAGATGATGTAAATAGTAGAGATGCTATCTATTCTATGTTTTTAAAACTACGAATGAATAAGATGAAGAAGTTATTGGCGTGCTATGTGTTCATATATGAATAGAGTTAATTTAAATGTTTAAGTATGAACTTGAATACTTAAGAATTGAGTAAAGGATCTAATAAGAGTATTTCTTAACAGAAATTGCCTCCTAGAAGAAGACCTACACGTCAAAACCCCGAGGGATCAACAAAAAATAATAACAACAACAATAATGATAGGTCGAATCCCAATTCGGTTCAGCAGTTGGTGAACCTGCTGACGGAAGCGCTTGTGAATCAACTGTAAGTGCAGGGTACGACTTTTAAAGAATTTAAGGCAGTAGGATAGCCAGAGTTTCAGGGATCGGTAAACCCAATAGTTACCCAGACATGGGTAATGGAGATGGAGAAGGTCTTCGAAGTAGCAAGAGTTGGCGAGGACCAGAAGACGGCTTTCGCAACTTTTATGTTAAAGCCGAATGCTAGCTTCTGGTGGCAGGCCAATAAGACCAGGGAAGTAGATGGAATTATAGCGTGGGACCATTTCAAAGAGATGTTCTTTGAAATATACTTCCCCGTTAGCTCGCAGGACCAGATGGAGGTCCAGTTTCTAGAGCTTGAGTAGGGAGGAATGACGGTATCAGAGTATGTTGCGAAGTTTAACGAGCTGGCCAGGTTCGCTATATACCAGGTCAGTACTGATGCTAGGAAGGCGAGGAGGTTTGAGTGAGGACTGATGCCCTTGCTCTACAGTAAGGTCTCCATGTTCCAGCTGAACACGTTTGTAGCTGTGCTGAAAAAGGCCATACTCGCTGAAGAAGGAAGCGACGCGGTGACCAAATTTAATCAGGAAAAGAAGAAGAAGAATGAGACAGAAACCAAGGCTGGTGGTAGCGGGGCTATCAACTAGAAAAGGAAGTGGAACAACAACACCTATGCTGGAAGTCAACAAAGAAACCAGCAGAAAAAGAAGGTTAAAGTATGTGCGACATGCGGGAAAAATCACACTAGAGTGTGTATGAAGGGGAGATGGGTGTGTTTCAACTGTGGTCAGGAAGGCCACATTGCGCCTAATTTCTCGAACCCGAAGAAGGGAGCTTGCTACACGTGGATCCAAGGATCACATGGCTCGTAACTGCCCAAAGAAGCCAGCAGCAGGGTCAACAGGGAATGAAGGAAATGGGAGTGGCAGCACTTTGGCTATCGCTGCACCACTGCAGGCTGTTCGACCCACTGCCCGAACATTCAACATGACGGTGCAGGATGCTGTGCAGTCAAAGGATATGGTGTCAGGTATTATTTCGGTCAACAGTATAAATGCTTATATATTATTTGATTCGGGTGCTACTTGTTCATTCATATCTGATAAATTTGCTAAGACCCTAGACTTACTTCAAGAAGAATTAGTTTATCCCTTGAACATAGAGATTGCGAATAGGGAGGTTATTCATGTTAGGTTTGTATACAAGAAAAGTAGATTGGACATTAAGGGTCAGGAATTAAGGGTAGATTTAACTCCGATAAAACTTGGGGAATTCGATGTGATACTGGGCATAGATTGGTTTTTCAACTATGGGGCGATAATCGATTGTCAGAAGAAGTCGGTAAATCGTATACTCCGTCGAAGTTGGTATTCTATGGTAGCAAATTGCCTAGACAAGCGAGTTGTCTAACGGTTATGCAAGCCAAGAAACTTTTGACGCAAGGCTGTGTAGGATATCTAGCCTACATAGTAGATACTCGTAAGGAAAGCCCGAAGATAGAAAAGATATCAGTGGTTAGGGAGTTTATGGACGTATTTCCTAGCGATTTGCCAGGACTTCTGCCAGATAGAGAGATAGAGTTCGTGATCGACTTAGCGCCAGGAACAGCTCTGATTTTGAAAGCTCCGTACAGAATGGCTCCAGTCGAGATGAAAGAACTGATGGTTCAACTGCAAGAACTGCTGGACAAGAAGTATATTCAACCGGGCATTTCACTGTGTTGTTCGTGAAAAAGAAGGATGGATTGATGCGGTTTTGCATTGATTATAGGGAATTGAATAAAGTTACGAACAAGAATAGGTATCCTTTACCTAGGATCGATGACTTGTTCGATCAATTGAAGGGTGCTAGATACTTCTCAAAAATCAATTTGAGAAGTGGATATCATCATTTGAAGGTGAGAAGGGAAGATATACCAAAGACGGCTTTTAGAACTTGGTATGGTCGTTACGAGTTCTTAGTGATGTCATTTGGTCTAATGAATGCTCCAACTGCATTTATGGACTTAATGAATAAGGTTTTTAAGCCATTCCTGGATAAGTTCGTAGTGGTGTTCATAGATGACATCCTGGTTTATTCCAAGACCGAGGAGGAACACACTGAACATTTAAGACTGACCTTAGAATCGCTGAGACGAGAGAAGCTTTATGCAAAATTCTTGAAATGCAAATTCTGGTTGGAACGTGTGCAATTTCTTGGCCACGTGATCGACAAGGATGGGATTTCAGTAGATTCATCGAAGGTTAAAGCTGTGATGAATTGGGATCAGCCGAAGACGCCGTCTGAAGTGAGGAGTTTCTCGAGATTGGCGGGTTATTACCGGAGATTTATTCAAGACTTTTCCAAGATCGCAACTCCGTTGACGAATTTGACTCGTAAAATAGTTAAATTTATTTGGATGGAAAAGTGTGAGGAAAGTTTTCAGGAATTAAAGAAGAGGTTGAGTACTGCGCCTGTGTTGTCTTTACTGGATAGTACGGGAAATTTCATGGTGTATAGTGACACCTCACATAAGGGATTAGGCTGCGTGCTAATGCAGAGCGGCAAAGTTATTGCCTACGCATCACGTCAGCTGAAGGATTAAGAGAAAGGGTATCCAACTCATGATTTAGAATTGGCGGCAGTAGTGTTTGCTCTAAAGATGTGGAGACACTACCTATATGGAGAAAAGTGTGAGATATACACAGATCACAAGAGTCTGAAGTATATCTTCACCCAAAATTATTTAAACATGCTCTAGAGGAGATGGTTGGAATTGATCAAGAACTACGACTGCGATATACTTTACCATCCGAATAAAGCTAACATCGTAGCCGACGCTTTAAGCCGGAAGGGTCGGGAGAAGTTGAATATGTTAACTGATCAAGATCAGTTGATAGCAGAGATGGCTAAGTTAGAGCTAGAAGTGAAATATTCGAAGGAATCGGATGAGATGTTGCTTTAAGTAGCTACTAGTTCTACGCTAGTAGACAAAGTGAAAGAAGCACAACTTCACGATGAAGAATGCGAAAAGATTCGAAAGAGAATAGCTGATGGTGAAGAGTTCAAGTTCAAGATCGATAGTGAAGGATTGCTACGATTTGAAGGAAGAATCTGGGTACCACTAGTACCAGAAGTTAAGGAGGAGATTTTGAGCAAATCTCACAGTTCGAGATATTCGATTCACCCTGGGAGTACGAAGATATACCAGGATCTAAGATATCATTTCTGGTGGCCGAATATGAAGAGGGACGTTGCTGAATGCGTTGTGAAATGCTTAACGTGCCAGAAAGTCAAAGCAGAACACCAGAGACCAAGTGGATTGCTACAACTATTAGAAATTCTAGAATGGAAGTGGAAACATATCACGATGGATTTTGTGATTGGTCTTCCAGCAACTCAAAAGCGTTTCGATGCGATATGGGTTATAGTAGATCGACTGACGAAATCAGCCCATTTTCTATCGATCAAGATTAAGTACAACTTGGATCAGTTAGCGAAACTCTACGTGAAGGAGATTATATCTCGACACGGTGTTCCGGTGTCAATTGTGTCCGACAGAGATCCGCGTTTTACGTCGAATTTCTAGAAGTGATTACAAGAATGTCTGGGAACGCAATTGCGAATGAGTACGGCGTACCATCCTTAGACAGACGGCCAGAGCGAGAGAACGATTTAGACGCTAGAGGATATGCTGAGAGCTTGCGTGATGGATTTCAAAGGAAGCTAGGATAATCATCTACCGTTGGTGGATTTCGCCTACAACAATAGTTACCATGCGAGTATTGGCACGACGCCTTACGAAGCATTATACGACAAAAAATACAGGACCCCATTGTGCTGGGATGAGGTCGGTGAACGTCAGCTGTTGGGACCGGAACTGGTGCAATAAACCGTCGAAATCGTGAAGCTGATCAGAATGAGATTGGTTGTTCCTTAAGACAGACAAAAGAATTATGCCGATCAGCATCGCCATAATCGAGAATTCTTACAAGGAAGCTTTGTTTTCCTGAAGGTATTTCCCTGGAAGGGGAAGATTCGATTCAGTAAGAAGGGGAAGCTGAGTTCCCAATTTATTGGACCTTTTGAGATACTGCAAAAGGTAGGAGAAGTGGCTTACGAGGTTGCGTTACCTACGGAGCTAGATAATATACACAACGTTTTCCATATTTCTGTGCTGCGACCATACAAACAAAACTACAAGCATGTAATAGAATACGAGCCTTTACAGTTTGATAAAGACTTAACTTATGAAGAAGTGTCTGTTCAAATAGTTGATAGAAAGGAACAAGTACTTAGAAATAAAGTTATACCTTTTGTTAAAGTAATCTGGAGGAACCACAGTGCTGAAGAAGATACGTGGGAACTCGAAGATGTTATGATGAAATCGTATCCCTAATTATTTGCTTAATTATTTGTGTAACCCCTTATAAGCCGATTTTGGTGACAAAATCTTTTTAAGGGGTGAAGAATGTAACAGATGAGTTTTTTTTTATTTGAGATTCTAGGGATAGAATCCTTTTAAGGAGGGAAGATTGTAACAAATGAGAATTTTATGTATTAATTTTAAATATTTATTGAATGGAATAAATATTTTAACTGATTTACTTATTGAGTTCAATATATAAATTATGTGATTGTTGTGAATTAATTTAATTAAGTGTTATATATTACTTAAATGAATATTTGATAATTTATTTAATTGATGTGTAATGATTTTATGGTATGGTTCTAATTTAATTGAGATAATTAAATTAGATGAAGTTTATGTGATAATTATTGCATATATTATAATTAGCGAGTAATTATAATTGTTATGTGATAATTTTTATATGGATAATTGATGTTAGCTTTTATTTAATTAATTTAGAAGGTTGGAATTTAATTAAATTAAAGTGTAACATTAAGAATATGTGTTAAAGGATTTATTAAAAGAATAAAAAGGATTTTAAATTGGTTTTACCAAACAAGGCCCTTGCACCTTTTTTAAGCTTGTTTTACCAAACATGGCCTTAACTACCAAAAACCTAATTTTAAATAAGTGTTTCCCAAACAAGCCTTATGGCTTTTAAAATTCAAACATTTGTAACCTATGTAATAATATGTAATTATTATATAT
This sequence comes from Panax stipuleanatus, assembly GCA_020205555.1. NCBI lineage: Eukaryota > Viridiplantae > Streptophyta > Magnoliopsida > Apiales > Araliaceae > Panax > Panax stipuleanatus. The sequence continues at coordinate 44,295,487 of CM035125.1, forward strand.
ATTAAGTGAATAGCAGTTACATATATATTATAAGTATATGTATATTATATCAGTTATAATATATCAGTTAGTTTATACTACGTTAGAAAGTTAGAACAAAGAGAAAACAAAAGGAGAAAATATACAGAGAAAGATAGAGAGAAAAGAGAGAAGAAGAGGAGGAAAAGAGGAGAGTCTTTGAGAATCAAACACAATAATCATCTTTTTCTTCCAATCTACTATCAAGGGTATAATCTCTAACCTTATAGTTTTAAATTTCAATTAATGTTCTTCATAATTTTAGTTCTCTGTAAAAATAGTTCTTCATGAAAATTTATGATTTTTATGTATGTATGTGATATTGTGTATGTAAATTATTTACATATGATTAGTAGGATAAATTAAGTTGTTTAGTTTGTGTAAACATGATGAACGTGAAGAATCATGTTCTTCATGAAATACAGTAAACTTGTTTTGAAAACAATTGGTCTTTAAAATCAAATTTTAAGTTTAATTATTAATTGTTGTACACTTGATTTTAGTTTTTGTTAGCTTGTTAAGAAAAGAATTCAATGTGATTTGAATTGTGTGATTTGATTAAGAAATAAACTTACAGTGTTCAATTTTATCATGAACACTGAAAAATAGTTTTTATTCAATATTTTTAAATTTAGAGTTTGTGATTATGTGTTTTGCTAAATCAATATGTTAAAACATGATTAGAAGCTTTAAAATTATGTTTCTGTAAAGTTTTACATGCAAATTGTTGGTTGATTTCAGAACTCGATGTGGAGAAATAAGTCAAATTGACTTTTTCTCTGCACAGTTCGCGAACCTGTTTGCGTTCGCTGCAGGGTGCCCGCCCCCGCGGGCCTATCAAGGCTAAAACCCCTGCCCCCGGGGGGGGGGGGGGGGTGGGAGTTGCAGAAAGTAATAATGCTTTATTTTGTTTGTATTTTGAAATTAACCCAATGTGATAATGTGATAACATGTGAGATATACATTAAAATGCTAGATGAATATTAATAGATTATATTAATAAAATATAATATATGATTATAATTTTGAATAATTATAATTACGAGTAAAGGTTTAAGCTTAATTTGTTAAATTATAATGAATATAGCTTGATTAAATTTAATCAAATAAATGTTAATTTAAATTATAATTTAACAAATGCATGTTGATTAATTATAAATTATAATTTGTTTAATTATAATTAAATTTATATATGATGTAATTATAATTTGATTAATTATAATTGAAGTGAATGTTTAAATTGTATTATAATTTATTTAATTATAACTTAATTAATATGAAGTACATAATTATTATTTGATTAATTATGTGAATGTGTAATTATGTGGTGTGGTTAATTACGTGATAATTAATTATTAACTTGATAATTGTATAAGAATGAGTTAACCTAGATGGGTTAACTAATTATGTGAATTAGTTACGTGTTAACTAATTTAGATTATTATGGTTAAATATATATGTGTAGGAAGTGTTAAAGAACGTGAGTTGTAACTGTAGCTTGCGCTTGAGGCAAGTTTTCTAAACTCAAAATTGTTATTGTTATACAAGTGTTTTAAATTCAAATATTTATTGAATTTAAGATTGTCCTTTTATTTCTGCAATTGACAAATATTTATTTAAAGTTCATGATTTAATTAAAGTGACCTTGACTTAATTGTTCAAGTAAAGTCTATCTTATCTTTCGTATGCTTTAAGTTTAAATTCTAAAGCATAAATTATTTCATAATTCGTTATTATTGAATTATTCTTGATTATTGTGAGTCAATTCAACTACTCCTTAGTTGATGATAGTTGAAACTCCAAATTTTCTTTTAGCTATCCAAACCAAACTTTCTTTGGTGCGGACTTGAATCAAATACTGAGATGAACAACCCTATTTATTAGGGGAGGTTACTATGTGAAAGAGTTAAATGTTTGTGCACAATACATAGTACGAAGGGCTGATCCCCCTAAGTACGAGTTGAGAGTCCATAGTCTATATGACTGTTAAAAGTTTTAAATAGAAATGTTTATAACCTAGGACAAAGTTCAAGGTCTTACGACACTCAGATATTTCAATATTCGAAATTCCAAATATTGATGAAAGAATTATTATTCAATTCTTTATTGTTGATGAAAGTAAAGTTATTCAAATCTTTTGAAGTTATTCAGTTATGTCATATTATTGTTGTATTCCAAGTGAGTTTTTGTTTGCTCACTCTTGTATATTTAATAATCCCTTGCAGTTAAAGCCGAGAGCGTTGACGTACCGTCAACGAGTAAAGGGAAAGGCAAGATGAACAAGTGAAAACTTGTTATCTTTTGATTTTGATTATAATAATACTTTATGATTGTTTTTGTTTCCGCATTATTATTTATGTTAAGGTTAGATAAACCCTGGCATGATTTTGGATAACGTTGTAATTCTTTTTCAAGGAAGATTTTATTATTTATTTAAGGTTGAAATTTATTTTACAATCCTTATTATGGGTATATGTATGTTCTATTTAGAAAGTGAACACCAAATCCTGCGGAAACGAAGTACCCGGATTTGGGGGTGTCCCAAATATCATCAGCAAAAATTGTAAAACCCTATCTGAGGGCACGAACCACTAACATCAAGCCAGTATCTGAGTGGTCCATATACAGATGCATGTACAAATAAGAAGTGATGCACATCAATAGAACTTCCACTTGTGAAAACTGCCACTCATCTGCCGGAATAATAAGATCCCCAGAGAATCTCTCGTAGCTATCCAACCTACCAAAGCGATCAATCAAGAAGTCCATGGACACTACATGTCCGGCAATAACCTCTGCAGTGACGAATCTGCTTCTCAGACCAGTCATGGTCATGAACGTTCGTCTCATGTCACTACTGGTTGTCTTGGTATATGGCAGATCTAATGCCAAACCTGTGAAACACTCATACTCCTCCAGTGTTGGAGTCAACTCATGAAGGCCAAACCTAAAAGGCCTAGATCCAAGAAAGACACTCAAGATCGCTGACACATGTTGAGAGGACCCAACGGCACCTCAATGTTGTTCCATCAAATCCGGAGCAAGTCTCGAAAGGAAGAGACATCGATACATCAAGACGACCAGTCACAGGGATGAATGACAATCATCATAGGATGCAACCTGTCAGCAACTCATCACTCCTAATGTGAGAAGACTTGATCTCCTTTTAGAAGCACATGGGTTACCGTCGTGGCAAAGTCTATCTCATACCAGACGACCTGTTCCCTAAATAAGAGGCCACAGATGAAACCTCACAGATCAAACCAAATTCGATTAAAGCCATCATATCACCAACCATCACAAGCCCTTGAATCCAATTCAGTGGAATCCGTAGACCTTTCGATATCAACCATCAAAGTCAATTGTGCCCACAAGTCAGAAATAATGATTGGGTCATCCAAACATCAAGGCCCATGTCCACTACATGTTCACCATGTGGGTTATGAGATAAAAGACTCTTGCGATCTTGGCGTCTTATCAGCCCATCTGTTAAACATACAACAAAGCAATCATCCAAGATGACAAACAAGACTGGGGAAAGTTCAGAATCGGCGACAACCTGATGTTGTGGCCCTTACAACAAGACTGGGGCAATTTTGGAAATTGCGATAACTCAACACTGTGGCATTTATCAACCATCCAATGAAAATGCACCAGTCGGCACCATCATCATGGTCTGTCATCATCAAAGCTTCCATTATTGGCGATCTGGTATGATCAATCTATCTTTTCCAATCATAATTTTCTTAAAATAATATGATCCACTGATAAGGTACGACTTTGTCATCTCTTTATGTGCTTTCAATTTCCATTTATATTCATTAGCTATAATATACATAAGTCTTGCATTAGAGTCTCAGAAAAAAAAAAGGAAAGAAAAATTTTGTTCAACTTGTTATGAATTGGATTAATTCTGATAAGCGTCCGTGGAGCAAGAATCACAGGAACGATTAGAGGATTAAGACAATTCAACCTTTTGATTAGGAATGACATCCTAGTTTAAAGCGCTTTTTGGAACAAACTTGACCTCATATGCGTGTCTGCACTTTGCGATCACCCTAACTCTTAGTTGTGGTGTATGAAACTATGAAAACAAGGATGACAATTAGCAGCCGGCCTAATTTCTCCAATCATGGTCTGGGTTACTCGAGTTATTAAGCCTGAGGGGTGTCTCTACACCTGGTGCCCTAAAGCCATCTGGTTTGAGAGCCACCGGCCCAACACTCGCTAGATGGGTAACTCAGTGCCTAAGAAAATGAGCATTATAAGAAGAAGAAGGCAAAACCTGAGCAGATCCGAATCGTGGCCTAGGTTACTCGAGTAATTAAGCCCGAGGGGTGTCTCTACACCTGGTGCCCTAAAGCCGTCTGGTTTGGGAGTCACCGACCCAACACTCGCTACACGGGTAATTTAGAGCCTAAGAACACTAATCTTGTACAAGCTCAGGTGAGGATCCAAAAGAGTATACCGCCTGACTTGTCTCGAAGTGTGGCCTTTGTTACTCGAGCCAGTAAACCCGAAGGGGTGTCTTAACACCTAGTGCCCTAAAGCCATCTGGTTTAGGAGTCATTGGTCCAAAACTCGTTTATATGGGTAACCCTGAATAGCCTAAGAAAAAGAGACAAGGTTAAGCGAGGAAAACAGAAAATCTTGCAAGAAAATGAGATCATCTAGAGTTATAGAAGAGAAACCCCTGCTAAGGGTTGCGTCACACATAGTGCACATGTCATGTGATGTTAATCTTGTGAAGGCAGTGTCTAGAGCAAAGATGAGGTGTCTCTGATGAAGGGAAATGAGTCTTTTGAATCTGATCCTACCCATGAAAAATAACCATGGACGCTTAAAAGTATTCTTGCGATTTCATAACTTGTCAAATGAAAATTTTGATTTCCTTTGAAAAAAATTCATTTTCATGCTTAATTTCAAGATCTTTAGCGATGAGATAAGAGCTCGGTGAATACAAGTATTAAATTTCATAAACTTTAATTTCAAATCAAAAGATCATACTAATCCCTACGGCCCGAGCTATCAAGCTTTTGGAGCAATTTTTTTATTTGTCTCGTGCAGGATATGGCTCACTCTGGGTGTGGTTAACAAAGTGAGTTTCTTCTGTGAACCCCAATAACAACCTGCGAAAGGGCTGGGGTATTGCTGATTCCAAGAAATGGAAAGAAATCAAGGGGACATAAGCTGTCCCTCCACAAAAAGGGAAAAATTCTAAGAAGATTCCTTAACTAAGAAAAAATAGACGCTCGACGAGAGAAGATCTAGCAAATGAAATCTACACCATCAAACATGTCAACATGAGCCAAGTCCTCACAAGTCGAGGCCTCTACACCGAAGTTCAAATCTGGGCAATGGAAGAGCCGGCTACATCCTCCAGGATGTCAGCAACACTCGAGTCATAAGCCAACCCAACATTTAACCCAGCAAGGTCATAAGTTTAGAGTTTGCCCCTTTTCACACTCAATGATCAGCCGTTGGCACAACCCAGCAAAGCATCAAAAATGGTCCGGTGACATTTAGCCATTGAAGGTCATTTCAGCGAAGGTCAGATTCCTTGACACTATCAGCCGTTGGCGCAACCCCAACAAAACATCAGGAATGGTCTGATGGCAGAAACAGTATATCAATCAATCCCCACAGAGGATAGATGATGGAATATGTTATACAAATACTTAGAAGAGGCGTTGAGAAGAATCTGGTGATGTAAGCCGTTGAATACTACTTTAACGAATATGTCAGGATATCTCATTAGTAAAGCCATTAGTGTCTGGACCACCAGGGGGACTAGTACCAGATCCAGATCAAGAAAAAATAGTAGCCTCTGTGAGATCCTCACCAAAGACGGCTGTAAACACTCGAAATTTTGCTTTTGTCGTACTAACCCTGTAGGAGGGTAAAAGCATCATTTTACTTCTGAGACAACACCGAAGTAGGGAAAAAGAACCCAGTCATCTCGGAGACAACCCCGGGAATGGTGAAGAGGACCAATGAAGTCAGAACATACCACAACCCGATCGAAGATCGACGAGCTGAGACAGTGATCATCGAAAACCACCTCAACAAACCTCAAACGACGTACCATCGAGAGATAAGCATGCGTACTGATATCTGGACCTGGAAGGTATCTTGGCTATGAGTATCAACTTCCCGAACCCTAATTTAGTCAGACTTGATCTTATCTCGCTGCGTTTGTCAAAGACGGTCCGAAAGATCAAACGGCAGATGTCAGCTTCTGCCGAATCAAGACCGAAGGAGCAATAACCAAGCCAAGGGGTCCCATTTGGGTAGCCTTGACCATGTATGCGGCTGGCCGCATACATGTATGCGGCTACTCGGGACAGATTATAAACCCCCATCTTAGTTCATTTAGAAGAGAGAGAGATACATGTTTAGAGAGAGAGAGAGAGAGTTTCTAGAGAGAAGGAGGCTCGGGTGGAACTCTTCTTCACATATTTGAAGTTCAATCATCCCTCTTAATACATACTTGAAGCCGTCTTAGTGTTCTTACTTCATCCCGGGAGTCAAAACGCTTGTTCACGCGTCCCCCAAGGTGAAATAACGCACTTTTAGCTTCGGTTTCTTTGTAAACTATGTTCAAATGATAGATTAATGAAGTATCTTGTTTGAATCTAGCTATACTTGTTGTATTTTAAGCATATCGTGTAATAGTTGGTAGCTTTTACGTTTCTACTGGTTATTTTGTGCATGATACGTTGTATATAGTCTTTGGAGGCTAGTTATACCTCAAGCTAAGCCTAATCTAGCTCCCGAGAGGTTATTAAGCATGAAGCTTTAACCCGGGAGCTATAACGGCTTAGATCCATTGTATATATATGGATTTATCATTTTTAAATCGTCCCGATTAACCCGTATAGCCATAAATCTATATTTAGAGGTAAAAGGGGGGCCGAATCGGCGTGAACGGTGATTTCGAGCGATGAAATCACTTAGTATCAAAGCTATGGACGTTATGTATATGTAATATTGTATAAATCATGTGAGCCTAGGAATCCCGGTGTCGAGATCCCCGAATGGATCCGACTTAATTCCTGATTTTTACGTTGTAAATGCTTTAAATATCATAAATATCGATGTACATGTAATATTTAGATCTTGAAAATGAACTCGAGGGGTTAGTCTCGAGAGCTCAGATCCAAGATCCCGTGATAGTGAAAACGTTCATTACTGGAGCTCGGTTCATCGAGATGGCTTTTATGCTCGATGATGATCCGAACTTTCTTAACGCTTTAGCATACATATCATCAAAATGATTTCTCAAAGAAAAAACCACAAAGAGCTTTTGATGAAATAAAGCGATTCAGGGTAGATCACGTAATTAATGTAAAGAATAAAAGGAAGTATCGAAGTCCTTGATTCCTAGTCGGACAAAGGATTTGAAAACCTTACTTTCTAAAATCTCATTTCAATTCATATATCTTGCTAAAAATAAACTTTTGATTAAATTAAATCCTTCGTACCTAGGCGCAAAAGAGGTACATCACTACTTTCAAGTCACCAAAAAGACATAGAAACCTACTAATGAAGCTTTCAAAATCAAAAACACACACACGCACACTTTTTGCATAGGAAAATCAATAAGATGCGGTACCGTGCTTGCACGGGAGTCGGGGGGTGCCTAACACCTTCCCCCCGCTTAACCTAGCCCCCGGATTCCACGAATCTCGGGTTTCAAGACCAAATCAAAGAGTCACAGATTGGACCATCTTGCGAAAAACTATTAAAACCCGGATGAGTTGGTACATCCATTTCCAAAAAACCAACTGGCAACTCTGTCTCAATCGGTCCAATCAATAAAATCAATCTTTGAAAATCGTCGACACATATGTCGGTACCGGTTTCCTACGAAATTCACCCTTTAAAACGGAACCCCAAAGACAAAGAAAAAAGAATAAAATAAGGAAATCGGGGCACTCCTCTCTCGTCCCACGGACAAGAGACGAGGGCAAACAACTCCAAAAGAGAAAAATTAGACCTCCTCCTTCAACAAAAAAGGAGACAGAAGACTTGATTTTCGCCCGGCGTCGACAGGTGGCGACTCCGCTGGGGATCAAAGAGGGCTTAAGCCGCGATCAAACTTTTTGATTTTCATTCTACATATGCATTTGTGTGAATGATCTTTGTATGTGTCAATCTTTTAGCATTTTGTAGTAGTGCTTCGCACAATATATTAGCGCCTTGCACAATATATTAGTGCTTCGCACAATGTCATCATATTACATGCGGTGAGGACGTGAATGTATGTTGTGTGGTACCTCCATTAGGGGGTAATCCCGTCGGTTGTTTATTACTGGACTCCTATGGATGTTTACATTGTGAGGCTCAGGAAAGGCACCACTCAGATCCGCTCCAATCGAAACATAGATGTTTTCATCAAGTAGATTGCGAAGATCTGGGAACCAATTTCAAACAGCCCGTGAAAGTAACCCTAAGATAGGTCAGCCTCTGATAAACCAAACGCGCGGTGTGCTTCTTCGTGCCCCATTTAAATCTTTCGCGTATATAAATGACCGTTATCTTGAACTGTCATACATACATCTTTCACACCCTGTCATCAATTCGACTAACTCGTTGTATTGCAGGAAAAGATTAAAAAACCATTAAACTGATGCATAGCATATCATGCATCCCTATCCACCAGTATCCAGTCTAAACTAGATATCGGTTGTTGTGCAAGATTGGTCCTAAAACCCGATCTCGAGCCAAAAAGGCCCTTTCACCAGTCCTAATGGCTGAAGGAAGTTCATCAGAACCCATCCCAGTATCTCGAGATGAATTCGAGGAGTTTAAGAAGCAAATGGCCGAGATGACGACCCTGTTAAAAGAATAGTGCAAACTATCTCAGGAATCTAAACACAAGAGTTCGACTGAATTCTCTGTGCAAGGAGACATGAAAGTACCCGAAAAGGAAGGTGATACCCATACATCCACACCTATATCTCCTCTCGATGTTGAAGTACTCGAGGAGGCCCCGATCCAGAAGATGACACGGGACATCACAAACCTCCGGGAGGACAAAGACGCTGGAGACATTAGGAAGAAAGTTAGACAGATGGAAGACGATATCCAGTCTACGAAAGGGACGGGATCCCACGGGAGCGTGAATTACTCGGATCTGTGTATTTTCCCAAAGGCGAGATACCCGGATAAGTTTTAAGTCCCCGAGTTCGAGAAATACAACGGATTGGGAGACCCATACACTCACTTGAAAGTCTACATAGGTGAACTTGGAACTTACGCTGACGATGAAAACCTCAGGATGCAGCTGTTTCAGAAGAGCCTTACTGGTGAAGCCCGCACATGGTACGCACGGATAGACAATTCCAAAGTCAGAGGTTGGGAAGATTTGGCCCATGCTTTCCTCAACCAATATAGTTTTCAATCCCAGATGGCACCTGATCGCTACTAGGTTACCAAAGTTAGAAAGCTGGGCAATAAATCGTTCAGAGAATACGCACAGCAGTGGAGGAGAATGGCGGCCCAAGTCAACCCACCAATGGATGAAGGTGAGATGGTGACTACCTTCATTGATATACAAGAAGCCCCTTTCTATGAGAGAGTCCTCGCCAGGTTAGGAAAATCCTTCTCCGAAATGATCAAACACGGGAAAATGGCAGAAATGGGTTTGAAGTCTGGAAAAATCAAAGACCTCGCTGCTTTGGAAGCCGTAGCAGAGCACATACAGTCGGGAAATTATGAAAGCGCTCCCAAAAGAGGATCCAAGAGGAAGGAAGAAGATGTCTCGTTAGTATTGCAAGGACAATCTGCTAACAAGAGCCCTAACTCACCTATCCAGAGGCAAAACCCTCATCCAGCGAATTTTTGAAATCCTACAGCAATGAAAGTTGGGGAAAATAAGAGAAGAAGGATATTCACTCCTTTAGGAGACTCCTTGGAAAACATATTAGCCCTACTGATCGCCCAGAAGAAGATCGTTGAGCTCGCTCCACCTTCTGATCCAAATGGAAGGCAATTCGATTCCAGCAAGAAGTGCGCTTACCATTCCAACTCACCGGGGCATGATACTCAGGAGTGTTGGACTCTGAAGCACAAAATTCAAAACTTAATTGACAGTAGGGAAATTATAGTCAAAACGCCTGAGTAGTCGAATGCCAACAACAACCCTCTGCCTCAGCATACGGAGGAATGAGTCAATATGATCAGTACCAGAAGCAGGGAAAATCATAAATACCTGAGGAAGATGGGAGAGTTACCCTCTGCACATGACCCTGCAATATGGGGATACCCTGAAGAAAAGTACGGGGTAGAGCAAGAATTGGCTTCAATCAGAGCGCCGGTGGATCAGCTAGCTGAATTAGTGGTATACCAACACCAGTTGACCTGACAGCTCATCAACCAGGTCTTATCAAAGCCAAATGACCCCATATATGTCCAAGATATTTCCACCTTCAGAAGGGATCGGATCCATTGCCCAGAGTAGAATAAATGGACTAAAAAGATGGCTCGAGAAGCTAGATTGTAGAGCCGTCGAGATTTTGCCGCCAAACAAAAATTCACCCCGTTGAGGCAATCCAGGGAGGAGATTCTCTGTACCTTGATCGAGGAGGGGAAGATTACAGAATTTCTGCCACCCCCAGATACGAGATCAAAGTGTTTCGATCCCTCCACATCCTACCTTTACCATTCTAATGCTCCTGGACATACCACGGAAGAATGTTGGGCTCTGCGACATCTAATCTAGAACTTGATTAAATCCAGAGAGCTGGACTCAATAAACAAAGCTGAGATCTTCCCTGAGGAAGAAATATACTACCCTCGGGGATCGAGGAATGTAGAAGGCATGATAGCCATTATCCTTTGCATGGAGGGAATATCCGGCGGACCCATAACCATCCAAGGGGTGCCTGAGCAGAGAAATAATACCACTCTCGAGATACCAGCGCCTAAACCACTGATGTTGGCCCCTTGGCCACAACTCCCAATTCTCAGCCTGAATAAGGTACCGTGGAATTACGGAGAAGGGATAAAGTTGGCACCTGACTGTACCGCCATCATACCTATGGAGAATACATGTTACCTCCCGGGGCATTTGGCGAAACCGGCAACCAAGGTATTAGGGAAGGTATCTACTAGAAAGATCACAGAATTCTTCCACAAAATGGGACACGGTGAAGCCAGGACGGTGAGGCAATTGGAGGATGAACCCCATCAAATTTATATCCTGGATTTGGTATTAGAATCTAATGACCATCGTCAAATTTTGATCCAAGTATTGGAGGAAGCACACTTACCCAAGGCTATCAATAATGAGAAATTCCAGCACTTGATCAGCCATGTACTGGACAGTAACGTGATATCCTTCACTAACGGCGATATACCAGCCGAAGGAACTGGGCATCACAAACTATTGCATATCGCTGTCATTTCATCAGGATATGTGCTAGGTGGCATGCTAGTCGACGGAGGGTCGTCTTTAAATATTTGTCCACAAGATACTCTGGAGAAGATGAAGATCAACCCGAACCGAATTTGGGACAGCCATGTCGTGGTACGGGCTTTCGAAGGATCAAGAAGGGATACAGTGGGGGAGATTGAACTTCCTATGGAGATTGGCCCTTTCACTTTCAACATACCTTTTAAGATCTTGAAGATCACTACCGGGTATAATTTGTTGTTAGGACGACCATGGATCCATATGGCTGGCGCCGTCCCTTCAACTCTTCATCAACAACTGAAATATATCGTCAATGGCAATCAAGTGACTGTCAGTGCAGAACCTGATTATCCTATTCATGACCTGGGAGATGCCCCTGATCGGTGTGAATGAAGGGGTCGAACCCGCCAGTTTTCAAGGATTCAAAATCAGTAATTCGCGTTATAACTCTGTGGGAGACCCGGTCTTAATTCCCCAGATATCTACGGAGGTGATGGCAGTTGGCCAAGAGATGCTGTCCCGAGGACATCGACTAGGCCGAGGATTGGGGAAGAATGGCCAAGGAATTAGGAACCCAATCCGTATACCCACGCAGTTGGGAAAGGCTGGACTCGGATACCATGGTGGATCCAAGCATCAGAATCCTCGTAGACCTCAACCAGTTAATCAGTTAATTCACCGCAAGCCAAACCTTGGTGAAATAGGATTTAAAGAGCCACTCAAGAAGATCCCACTCATTATTTCAAACCTTCTGATTCCTAAAGTCGATCGAAGAAGACATCAAACGGACGGGGATGAAAAGCCTCTCAAGGATGCGGCCCAGAAGGCCAAAGTTTCTAGAAGAAATTTAGTAGCAATTCCTGAGCAGTTTTTGCCTTCCTGAAAAGGACCTGAAGAAGTCCGACGGGGCAGATTTGTCAAGTGATCAACCTATCCTCCCGACACTTAACTGGGGAATTGTAAACATCCCAGGCAGTGATCCAGGGACCCGTTCCAAACCAGTTATGACCATCTTGGAAGACTACGACTCCAGTAGCGCGTCTATCTCAACGACTCCCCAGGAACGCCAGACCAACAATTGGACGATCACTCCACAGATCGTCCGAAAAGGGTAAAAACCGGGAAGCGACCACTGACAGGGAGCTCCACCTTTATCTATATTTATGTCTTTTTATTTCATCTGTAGCCTGTTCTTGCCAGTTGTCATATTAACTGATGAATCTTTTTGTAATTGACGACTACTTGTATATATTTAGCAATCAAGTTTTTGTATCAGGTTTCCAAATTTGCATGTCTCTAGCCATGTCCATGGTTTGCCGAATTTGAGTAATGATTACGATTTTGACATAGAATTGGACTTTGACTTGATGGGAATCGAGCAGGAGGAAGGGGATGATGACGAGGTGCCCGAGGAAATCCAAGCATGGGTCGAAGATAAACCTAAACCCAACCTCGATCAAACCACCACCATAAATATCAGAACCCCCGACGATCCCAAAAAAATATAGATCGGAACCAACCTTCCCGCTAACCAAGAAAAAGAACTAATCCAACTCTTAACACAATTCAAGGATGTTTTTGCCTGGTCTCATGAAGACATGATAGGTCTATCCACCGATATCGTCGTCCATCGACTACCAATTAAAGAAGGGTTCAAACCAATCAAGCAGAAACTGAGACGGTTGAAACCAGAATGGAGCCTGAAGGTCAAAAAAGAAATTATCAAACAAATCAAAGCGGGAATCATTATGGTGTCAACGTACCCTGAATGGTTGTCCAATGTAGTCCCAGTGCCAAAATCTAGAGGAAAGGTGCGAGTTTATGTAGATTATCGAGATCTCAACAAAGCCAGCCTTAAGGATGACTTCCCAGTGCCATTCATCCATGTAATAATCGATAACACTACACAGTTCGAGATGTATTCTTTCGCTGATTGCTTTACTGGATATCACCAGATCATGGATGCTGAAGAAGACAGGGAAAAGACCGTCTTCATTACCCCGTGGGGAACCTTCTACTATCGAAGACTAGCTTTTGGCCTTACCAACGCTGGGGCTACTTATCAAAGAGCCATGATGACCTTATTCCACGATATGATGCACAAAGAAATCGAGGTATATGTGGATGATATCATCGTAAAGTCCCGAAAGGCTGATGACCATTGCACTCATCTTCGGAGGTTGTTTGAACGACTTCGGAATTTTAATTTGAAGTTAAACCCAGCGAAGTGTGCTTTTGGGGTGAAATCCGGCAAATTACTGGGATTTCTGGTGAGCAACCGGGGCATTGAATTGGATCCTGCCAAAATCCAAGCCATCACGGAAATGCCTGAACCAAAGACCGAGAAGGAAATTCGAGGTTTCATGGGAAGAATCAACTTCATCAGCCGGTTTATATCGCAGTTGACAGCAACCTGTGAACCCATTTTTAAACTGTTAAGGAAGAACTCTTCAGGAAAATGGAATGAAGACTGCTGAAAAGCCTTTCATATCATCCAGAAGAGGTTGATTGAAGCACCTATTTTGGTACCCCCAAAGGATGGGATTCCGTTGTTCATATATATCTCGGTCAACTCTAATGCTATGGGTTGTCTACTGGGGCAGAAGGATGATATGGGGAAAGAAAGAGCAATCTATTATCTCAGTAAGTGCTTCAGCAGTGAAGAACAGAAATATACTCTTATCAAAAGAACCTGTTGTGCATTAGCTTGGGCAGCCACCAGGTTACAGCATTATCTGCATGGCCATACCACTTATCTTATATCGAGGATGGTTCCTTTGAAATACATCTTCAGCAAACCAATTTTGAACTGCCGTCTATCCAAGTGGCAGTTAATCCTTCAACAGTTCGACATCATATATTTCACCTAAAAGTCTATTAAAGGGCAAGGGATTGCGGATCACCTGTCGGCTGTACCAACAAGGGGTTTTGAGCCTCTGGAAATGTATTTCCCCGAGGAGGAGGTGTTGAATGTTCTCCTGATTGATAAGGAGGATCAAGGTCAATTCTGGAAAATGTATTTCGACGGCGCATCAAACGCTGAGGGCGCCGGAGCCGGGGCAGTCCTGGTATCTATCACTGGAGATCAATACCCCGTGGCAACCAAGTTGCATTCCAACAATACAGCAGAATATGAAGGGTGCATTGTGGGGTTAAAGCTGGCTCAGCCCATGGGAGTGAAATGTTTAGCGGTGTTTGGAGATTCAAAACTAGTCATCAGATAGTCTACCGGGGCATACACCACCAAAGAACTTCATCTACTACCGTATCATCGACATGTTATCAGATTGGTAGGGGAATTTGATGACATTGCCTACATGCATATCCCCCAGAACCGAAATGATTTCGCCGATGCATTGGCCACATTACCTTCACTGATGAACCTGTCAGCAAGAAGGGGAATGCCTGTCATCACTTTTACTGTGCAGAAGACACTGTCATATGGGAACAATGTAGGGGAGATATCAGATGAGATACTACCTGCGGGACCACCTTGGTACCACCATATAAAAGAATATCTACGAGATCAGTCAACCCCTGAAGGGAAGAGTCAAGTCGCGAAGAAGCGAATACAGAAAATGGCTATAAATTTCTACTTAAGTGGAGATGATCTCTATAAGAGAGATCCAAGTGTAGGCCTTCTGAGATGTCTAGACCGGGAGCAAGCCCAGTGACTTATGAATGAAGTATATGGTGGAGTATGTGGAGCATATATGAGTGGACCTCTGCTTACCAAAAAGATTCTGAGGACAGGACACTACTGGATATCCCTCAAAGCGGATTGCGATGATCATGTCAAGCGTTGATATCAATGCCAGATCCACGCCAACATTATTCATGCGCCTTCGAATCAATATTGCATGACATCACCATAGCCTTTTTCCATGTGGGGAATGGACGTGATAGGACCAGTTGAGCCTAAAGCTAGTAACGGTCATCGATTCATCTTCACTATGATTGACTACTTTACCAAGTGGGTGGAAGCAGCTTCTTTCCCTAGGGTCCCCAAGGAGGTTATCGTTGGTTTCATTAGAAACAACGTCATCTGCCGGTATAGATAACCCGAGGTTATCATATCAGACAACGCGAAGAATCTTAATAACGAGATGATGAGGGAACTGTACAGTAAGTTTAATATCAAACACCTCAATTCTGTTATTTATCGTCCAAAGATGAACGGCGCAGTGGAAGCGGCTAACAAGAACATCAAGAAGATAATGATGAAGATGTCAGCAAATCACCAGGAATGGCTTGAGCTATTGCCGTTAACCCTACTTTCATATCGAACGTCGACTCGAACCTCGACTGGAGCAACACCCTACTCATTGGTATATGGTATGGAGGCTGTACTTCCTGTCGAAGTGGAGATGGAATCACTAAGAGTGATCCTTGATGCCTAGATAGAGGAGAGCCAATGGATACAAGATCGATACGATCAGTTATCCCTGATAGATTAAAGAAGAGCTGCTGCTATATTTCACGGTCAACTCTATCAACAGCGAATGTCTCGATCTTATAACAAGAAGGTGCGACCTAGAGAATTCAAAGAGCATGATTTGGTACTGAAGAAGATCATTCCGGGCCAGGATGCAGCTAAGGGAAAATTTGCCCCAAACTGGGAAGGACCCTTTCTTGTCAAAGCAATCCTATCAGGTGGAGCTTTGAAATTGGAAGAGATGGACGGTGAGGAATTCCCGCAACTGATCAATTCCTACTCGGTGAAACGGTATTATGTCTGAGACCCCTTTTCACTTTCTGACTAGACTACTATGTCTTGATAAAAAAAAGAAAAGAAAAAAATATATCAAGTCTAGTTTTTCATGTCTGAGCCTGAACTACGAAAGACCTGATCTCCTATCTGTGGGAGTACGTAGGCAGCCATTTATGGTGCGGTCTAACCCTGGAAAAACATCAAAATCTTATCAAATCTAACCCTAGAAAAACATCAAAATCCTATCAAATCTTACTAGAAAAACATCAAAATCCTATCAAATCTTACCCTTGAAAAACATCCAAAACCTCATCAAATCAAATCGAAAAACATCAAAATCTTATCAAATCAAACTCAAACCCAAATAAACCCCTTTCAAACTTTTCAGGTCTGAGCCTGAACTACAAAAGACCTGATCTCCTATCTGTGGGAGTACGTAGGCAGCCATTTATGGTGCGGTCTAACCTTCAAAAAAGTCAAACACTTTCCTAACCTATACAAAAATTCAAAACCTATCCATCAAGCCTAAACCAATCGACGGCTCATGTAGAAATGACCTAGCGACATCTCATCATCATTCCAGCCGAATCTGATGCCAAATGACGAGACTAGTTCCATGTCGACATAATAAATTATGAAGCAAAAATGACAACAGTGGACATGGTTAGACATGCACAAACAAGGGAAGTGAACTGAACTTGCTTCTTTTTAATATATACAACTGTTTAGAATACGATAGTTGATTCTAACCTATGACAAGTGATAATAACAAAGTCTCTACAGGAAAATAAATAGAGCTATAAATCAGTGGTGAGACGAGCCAACATCACCAAATAACCAGCAGTCTCTGTAGTCGGGGGAGCAGCTTTGAGCTCGTGCTCCAACATATCAACCCGCCTCAGCATCTTCGTTGCCATGCGAAAAATCTCCTCTTGACTTTGCACCACACCCTGTACATGATCGATGAGTCCATCTGAGAAAGTCTCAGCTGCATCTCTATCAATGATGGCCTGATCTCTGGAAGCACTGGCTGCATCTCTCTCAGTGATAGCAGTATCCCTACCAGTTATGGTGGTCAACAACAGAGCCCGAGCCCATTCTCTCGTAAATGTCACCAGCTGAAGTTGTCTATCCATCGCCTCCATGGAAACTGAGGCCAAACGCGGGGCAGTGCTCACTAGAGAAGCTGTCAACTCTGCAAATAAAGCATCCTCAGTCGGAGATAGAGGATCCTCCATCGGTTCTGCCGCATCCGTGGACCAACTATCTAATAGTAGTGTGCATACAAGCCAATCATGTATGATGACAAAGCACATCCTTTGTAAACAATCTTATTTATTTATTAATAAAATATTCATTTAAGGCATATAATTATCTACATGGTGCTGTTTTTATAATATGTAAATAACCCATAGTTTTAAGCAATGCTTTTAGAATCATGATGAGATCATGATAATGAGATCAAAATTCTTAGAAAGCTTAAAAACTAAAATAGTTCCCAATTGTGGGATTACTAAAATGGGGATTAGTAAATCCGGATAGATTGGTACATATGTTGCTTGCTCATTGGATGAGGATGACTGATCTCATGGTCATTTGTGTGGAGACACTAAAGCAAGTATGTAGGTGCTTATTGGAGAATAAGTTCACTGAACGTGACTCGCTATGGAATACCTAATGGAGTTTTACTCGCCTGTCAATAGGAATTCCTAATGTGATAGTAGTACATGTGATCCTTGGACTTGAGATCATCATAGTATCTTGTATGTAACAAATTATACTTTGACTAATTCCTTAAGGCATTTTAAGGCATATATAGGGTATGCTTGGATATAATGAGTTACATATGGAGATAATGAATGATCAATAAAGAATCTACCACCTCTAGTAAAAGAGGAGATATGTCCTATGTGATTCGTTAAATGACAACCCAGGAATCCCTGGCCAAGGTAGAATGAAATTAGAAAGAGGTTTCTAATTTGCATTATTTGGAGTTGTGCATTTTCTAATCGAAATACATATGATTAAATAAATTAAGACTTGACAGTAAATCCATGTCTTATATTTAATTGGGACATTGTATGGTGGAAGGATTGAATTGTACGGTAACTATTAACTCACAGGTTCTTTTATGATTAATGTTGAAATCTATATTATCTGGAAAGTCGTTGATCGCTAGGGAGGCTTATCCCTATTGTAGAATAAATGTTATTTATTTAAATAGATTATTAGTTTAATTTGTTTATTTAAATAAGATTAGAATTGTTCTAATTGATTTATTCACAACCGGTTTAATATGGAGAACCTAAAATGTCACACCATAAAAGGAAGAAGAATTATTTAAGAAGAAAATGGCATGATAGTAATAATGCATTAAGTATAATTAATTTAATCTATGATGATAGAATAAATTAAATAGCTTAATGTTTATTATTTAATATTTTAGAAATATTAAATATAAATTAATAAGAGGAGTCTTATTAATATTAATATTATTATTATTATTTTAATCCTAAAGGAGTTTAGGAATTAATATAATATCAGTACTCTCTCTCAATCCTAATAAAGATTAGGATATAAATTAATTAAAAGTAATTAATTAATTAATTAATTAAAACCCTATTCTAATTGGATTAGGAGGGTTAACCTAATATCTATATAAGAGAGTCTTATATCAGAAATAAGGTACGTGAATTTTTCAAGAGTTTGGAGTACACATATTCTATAGAGATAGAATGAAGGGTTAAGCCAATAACCCATATTACTGAGTTCTTCATCTTCCTTGGTGGATCACCGTTAGAGGCCAAACATTTGGGTGGCTGACATTGATCAAGGGAAGGAGCCACTACAGAGGAATCAAAGGAATCAAAGGAGTAGAACTTGTACCTGAGGAAGCTTGGATCTTCAAAGGTATAATTCTGTTTTTCTCCTTCCTCATTCACTGATAATTGATGCATAAGAATGATCATGGTAATGGGTTTGTATAAATTTTTGAAAACCTAGTTTTTTACGCTTCCGCCCTATTTATGTGATTTGATTGCATGATTGCGTTACGTACAAACCCAACAGTGGTATCAGAGCCAATCTTGTGCTAATTATCAGTCTATGTGATTCCATACATGTATGATATGCGATTGGATCGAGTTCTGGGCAACAAAAATTTTTCAGATTCTGCGAAGCTGTGCAGCTGCGCCGGTACAAGGGAATATTGATGCGCAGCTACGCCGGGTGCTGTTCCTAGTTTTCATGCTGCGCAACTGCGCCGGTTCCCTTTACATTCTTGGCACAGCTGCGCCACTGGACAGGAACTGAATTTTTTTTTATTTAATTAAATAAGTGGTTTATTTAATTAATAAAGGTTTAGAATAAAGATGTTTATTTTATATGAAATGAGATTTCAGAATTGCTAAAATTAAAGAGTTTAATTTGGAATTGTTTTTGAATGAAATAAAGGAGTTTATTTTTCCAAAAACAAAGTTTAGCAAACTTTTGCCCATTAACTGATATTAATACATATATGGAATGAATTTATTTTCATGAGATGAATAAGTTTTATTGATACGTATGATGATATGTATGGTAATAAAAGGGATTGATTATGGACTATGACCAATGTGATTGGATTTTATTTTGGTTGAATGCTTGAATGAATGGGTTTTATAAAATGGGTTCTGCGTACCTCGTCTTCTCTAGTTTTATTCTCGATGTAAATTCTATCTCCTTTCTATGTACTTCCCCTTGACTGCTGATCAAGGTTTCTATTTAATTTTAAATAGTTAATGTAATAGAGATAGTTAGAATTATTTTGAAGAAATTGGAGACCAAGGAGCAAGGAACGAGTGAAGACTCATTTGTATGGAGCCAGGGTTTAAATGTAATAGCTATATTTAAATTTAAATTCTTGCACTCCTAGGTTTGACCTTTTGGTTCACTTGGTGGCTCTGGTGAACCAAACTAGAATAAAAGTCCATAATCAATCCGGGTAGAATATAGTATTCTATATTGCATGCTAAATATTATATATATTATATTTTATACAAACATGCTTCGCATGTTTAATAAAATGACGCGTATTTTATATATA
Organism: Panax stipuleanatus; assembly: GCA_020205555.1. Lineage (NCBI taxonomy): Eukaryota > Viridiplantae > Streptophyta > Magnoliopsida > Apiales > Araliaceae > Panax > Panax stipuleanatus. The sequence goes on from CM035125.1 coordinate 44,315,719, forward strand.
TATGTGCATGTGCGCTTAAAAAGATGAGACAAATAATAACAAACCCCTCAAAGAAATAATATTAAGTCTGAAGCGTTCAAATGATATTTGGTATATCGAACGTCGCCTTCTAGCATGATTAGTTAATAGAGTATTAAATATTTAATATGAGTTTGTTGTGCTATCCACAAGGCGAGTATTGAATATTTAAGATGCTAATTAATCACATTTGATGCTTATCAAGAAAATTGAATGATCTAGTCTTATTGTGCTATCCACAAGGACGAAAATTTTTCTTTTTTGAATTTATGTAAGTGCTAGGCTGGACTTAACTTAAATCATTTTAGTTCGGATATGCACACACATGACCATTATGATTTAAGAGGCAAAATAAAAGGAGTTACATGGTGATGTAATTGACAAGAGTTGTCTACCTATTTATTTGTATATCGCTTGTTGTGCTATCCACAAGGTTATATACATTTGAAATGGGATCCTTAATCTCACTAGCAAATCTTTAATTAGATGTTGCCGAACTATATGAGTGAGGGTAATATAGTTTGATGAAAATAGTGGGAGATACCAATTTAAAATAAAGACCTAAATTTATTTTGGTATGCAAAGTTAATAAAATGAATGTTTGCTAAAATGTTGTCTTTTCACATGCAGAATTTTAAAAATGTCAAAATCACTAATCTCACTACGAAGCATAGTTGATGCAAATAAGCTTACCGGCCCGAATTATGAGGACTGGCTAAGAAATCTGAGAATTGTTCTCACTGCTGAAAAGATTTCTTATGTCCTAAATTCAACTATCCCTGAATCTGTTTCAGAAACAGCCTCTGAGGAAGAGATTGCCACTTTCAATAAGTGGCAAGATGATGCATTTGTGGCTCAATGCATCATGCTCGCATCCATGAATAACGAGCTTCAGCGTCAGCACGAAAAAATGGATGCTCCTGCTATGCTGCTTCACCTCAAGGAGTTGTATGGTGAACAGAGTAGGACTGCTAGATATGAGATATCTAAGGAGCTCTTCCGATCTCGGATGACCGAGGGCACTGCCGTCGAGACTCATGTTCTGAAGGTAATCAATTTGATTGAACGCCATGGACAGCTTGGGTTCGTCATGGATGGGGAGTTGAGTCAAGACTTGGTCTTGCAGTCACTCCCTGAGACCTTCTCGCAGTTTGTGGTAAATTTTCACATGAATAAGCTAGATGTCAGCTTACCTGAGCTGCTTAACATGCTGAAAACTGCAGAAGGTCACTTCTCATCCAAGAAGAACCATGTCTTGATGGTGGATTCTTCCAATAAAAGGAAGAGGCCCAAGGTGTCTTCTGAAAAGAAGAAATCTAAGAAGGCTAAGGGAAAAGGGAAAGAAAAGGAGCAAAAGAAACCTGAACCAGCTAAAGGAATGTGCTTTCATTGCAATGAGCCGGGACATTGGAAGAGGAACTGCAAGAAGTTTCTAGCAGAGAAGAAGCTTGGAGAAGCTTCGACTTCCAATCAAGGTTTGTTTATGATTGAAATTAATTTTTCTGAAAGTCATAATTCTACTTGGGTATTGGATACCGGCTGTGGTTCTCACATATGTAATACTGTGCAGGGACTGGTCAGAAGTAGAATGCTGAACAAAAATGAGGTGATCCTACGAGTGGGAATTGGAGCAAAAGTTGCTGCATTAGCTGTAGGAACTTATTGTTTAGCAATGCCTTCAGGCAAATCCATTTATCTTAATAATTGTTATTATGCTCCGAATATTATTAAAAACATTATTTCAATTTCTGTATTGGATATGGAAGGTTTTGACGTTATTATAAAGAACAATGGTTGTTCTATTTATAAAGACGATGTTTTATATGGTATTGGAAATTTGCGAAATGGACTTTATACACTTGACTTACAAGAAAATATATTTCAAATTGAACAAATTAAGAAAAGGAAAAGAGATGATATTAATTATACCTATATGTGGCACTGTAGACTCGGTCATATCAATAAAACAAGATTATCCAAGTTGCATAAAGATGGGCTCCTCGAGCTATCTGATTATGAATCATATCCAACTTGTGAATCTTGTCTCATGGGTAAAATGACTAAATCTCCTTTTAGTGGAAAAGGAGAGAGAGTTACAGAGTTGTTGGCATTGATTCACACAGACGTTTGTGGACCTATGACAACAAGTGCACGGGGTGGGTATTCATATTTTATTAATTTCACTGATGATCACTCAAGATTTGGATATGTCTATTTAATGAAATACAAATCAGAATCATTTGAAAAGTTCAAAGAGTTCAGAAGTGAAGTAGAGAAACAAACGGGCAAGAGTATTAAGATACTTCGATCAGATCGAGGTGGAGAATACTTAAGCAGTGAGTTTCTCAATTGTCTCAGAGAAAATGGTATAATCTCACAATGGACTCCTCCAGGTACACCACAGTTAAATGGAGTATCTGAAAGGAGAAATCGAACACTGTTGGACATGGTTCGATCCATGATGAGTTTTACCGACCTTCCAATTTCCTTCTGGGGATATGCCCTAGAAACGGCTGCATACCTACTTAACAAGGTACCTACCAAATCCGCCCCAAAGACTCCATATGAGATGTGGAAAGGGAGGAAACCAAATCTTAAGCATGTTAAGACTTGGGGTTGTCCAGCTTATGTCAAAAAGTTTGAAAATGATAAGCTACAGACTAAATCTGATAAGTGTAGATTTGTGGGATACCCTAAAGAAATCGTAGGGTATTATTTCTATCATCCAACTGATCAAAAGGTGTTTGTTGCGAAACATGCTACCTTCTTGGAGAAAGAGTTTATCCATGAAGGGGTCAGTGGGAGCAAGATATATCTTGAAGAAGTTCAAGAACCACAAGTTACCACGGACCAAAGTCAGGTACCTAACCAAGTAGAAGAACCTACTGTACCACACCTTGTTCGTAAATCTGGAAGAGTACGGAAGATACCTGAGAGGTATGGATTCGTTATAGAGGATAACGATGAGGTACACATCATGAATGATGATGATCCATTGAATTACGAACAGGCTATGAGTAATAAAGATTCAAGGAAATGGCTTGAAGCCATGAAATTCGAAATGGACTCCATGTATGAAAACAAAGTATGGTTTCACCACCTGAAGGTATTAAACCTATTGGATGTAAATGAGTTTTTAAGAAAAAGACTGGAGCAGACGGAAAGGTAGAGACCTATAAGGCCCGACTGGTTGCAAAAAGTTTCAAACAAAGACAAGGAGTTGACTATGATGAAACCTTCTCACCAGTAGCCATGCTCAAGTCCATTCGGATTTTGCTTGGGATTGCAGCTTACAATGACTATGAGATCTGGCAGATGGACGTGAAAACGGCCTTCCTCAATGGGAAACTTGAGGAAGATGTGTATATGACACAGCCAGAGGGATTTATTTCAAAAGTTGGAACAAATTAAGTCTGTAAGCTACAACGATCCATTTATGGGTTGAAGCAAGCTTCTCGTAGATGGAACATTCGTTTTGATGAGACAATCAAAGAGTTTGATTTTATCAAAAACGAGGATGAACCATGTGTATACAAGAAGGTTAGTGGGAGCGCAGTATCATTCCTTGTATTATATGTTGATGATATATTACTGATAGGGAATGACATTCCTATGTTACAATCCATTAAAATCTGATTATCTAAAAACTTCTCCATGAAGGACTTGGGTGAAGCATCCTATATTTTGGGGATAAAGATCTATAGAGATAGATCTAAAAAGTTGCTCGGCTTATCCCAATGAACGTACATTGATACGATGCTAAAGAGGTTTAGCATGGAAGATTCCAAAAGAGGTCTCATTCCGATGAGCCATGGAATAAATCTCTCCAAGAAACAGGCCCCAAAGACACCTGAGGAGGGAGACCGTATGAGTAAGGTCCCTTATGCTTCTGCAATAGGATCTATCATGTACGGTATGATATGTACTAGACTGGATGTTGCTCACGCACTTAGTGTAACAAGCAGATACCAGTCGAATCCAGGAGAAGAGCACTAGAAGGCAGTGAAAAATATCCTAAAGTACTTGAGAAGGACTAAAGATATTTTTCTTGTCTACGGTGGGTCTGAATTAAAACTCGAGGGATTCACGGACTCAAGTTTTCAAACAGACCAAGATGACAGTAAATCTGTTTCAGGGTATGTGTTTACCTTGAACGGAGGTGCAGTGAGTTGGAAGAGTTCCAAGCAGCAAACGGTTGCTGATTCAGTGACAGAGGCAGAGTATATAGCTGCAAGTGAAGCTGCAAAGGAAGCTGTTTGGATGAAGAAGTTCATAAATGAACTTGGTGTGGTTCCTAGCATTGGAGAAGCAGTTCCCATATACTGTGACAACACCGGAGCGGTTGCACAGGCTAAGGAACCCAGGTCTCATCAGAAATCTAAACACGTGTTGCGGCGATTTCACTTGATCAGGGAGATCGTTGAAAGAGGAGACGTCACCTTGGAGCGTGTAGACTCTCAAGACAACATTGCAGATCCATTTACTAAAGCTTTAACACAACAGCAGTTTGATCGTCACTTAGAGAAGATGGGTATGAGATACCATGGCGATTGGCTTTAGTGCAAGTGGGAGATTGATAGTAGTGTGCATACAAGCCAATCATGTATGATGACAAAGCACATACTTTGTAAACAATCTTATTTATTTATTAATAAAATATTCATTTAAGGCATATAATTATCTACATGGTGCTGTTTTTATAATATGTAAATAACCCATAGTTTTAAGCAATGCTTTTAGAATCATGATGAGAACATAATAATGAGATCTAAATTCTTAGAAAGCTTAAAAACTAAAATAGTTCCCAATTGTGGGATTACTAAAATGGGGATTAGTAAATCCGGATAGATTGGTACATATGTTGCTTGCTCATTGGATGAGGATGACTGATCTCATGGTCATTTGTGTGGAGACACTAAAGCAAGTATGTAGGTGCTTATTGGAGAATAAGTTCACTGAACGTGACTCGCTATGGAATACCTAATGGAGTTTTACTCGCCTGTCAATAGGAATTCCTAATGTGATAGTAGTACATGTGATCCTTGGACTTGAGATCATCATAGTATCTTGTATGTAACAAATTATACTTTGACTAATTCCTTAAGGCCTTTTAAGGCATATATAGGGTATGCTTGGGTATAATGAGTTACATATGGAGATAATGAATGATCAATAAAGAATCTACCACCTCTAGTAAAAGAGGAGATATGTCCTATGTGATTCGTTAAATGACAGCCCAGGAATCCCTGGCCAAGGTAGAATGAAATTAGAAAGAGGTTTCTAATTTGCATTATTTGGAGTTGTGCATTTTCTAATCGAAATACATATGATTAAATAAATTAAGACTTGACAGTAAATCCATGTCTTATATTTAATTGGGACATTGTATGGTGGAAGGATTGAATTGTACGGTAACTATTAACTCACAGGTTCTTTTATGATTAATGTTGAAATCTATATTATCTGGAAAGTCGTTGATCGCTAGGGAGGCTTATCCCTATTGTAGAATAAATGTTATTTATTTAAATAGATTATTAGTTTAATTTATTTATTTAAAAATGATTAGAATTGTTCTAATTGATTTATTCACAACCGGTTTAATATGGAGAAGCTAAAGGGTCACACCATAAAAGGAAGAAGAATTATTTAAGAAGAAAATGGCATGATAGTAATAATGCATTAAGTATAATTAATTTAATCTATGATGATAGAATAAATTAAATAGCTTAATGTTTATTATTTAATATTTTAAAAATATTAAATATAAATTAATAAGAGGAGTCTTATTAATATTATTATTATTTTAATTCTAAAGGAGTTTAGGAATTAATATAATATCAGTACTCTCTCTCAATCCTAATAAAGATTAGGATATAAATTAATTAAAAGTAATTAATTAATTAATTAAATAAAACCCTATTCTAATTGGATTAGGAGGGTTAACCTAATATCTATATAAGAGAGTCTTATATCAGAAATAAGGTACGTGAATTTTTCAAGAGTTGGGAGTACACATATTCTATAGAGATAGAAACAAGGGTTAAGCCAATAACCCATCTTACTGAGTTCTTCATCTTCCTTGGTGGATCACCGTTAGAGGCCAAACATTTGGGTGGCTGACATTGATCAAGGGAAGGAGCCACTACAGAGGAATCAAAGGAATCAAAGGAGTAGAACTTGTACCTGAGGAAGCTTGGATCTTCAAAGGTATAATTCTGTTTTTCTCCTTCCTCATTCACTGATAATTGATGCATAAGAATGATCATGGTAATGGGTTTGTATAAATTTTTGAAAACCTAGTTTTTTACGCTTCCGCCCTATTTATGTGATTTGATTGCATGATTGCGTTACGTACAAACCCAACACTATCGTCATCAGATGAAGATTCTATACCAGCCTGATCTGCGGTCTCTGAAACAAATCCGACTCAAGACAAGCTGAATACTCTGCAGAGCGGCCCGGATGGCCATCTCTAAACTCTGTTGTCTGTCAATGAGACCAGAACCCATAAACCAGAGCCAAATCAGCCTCGATAACTGAGCAGATGGGGAATCGATAATCCTCAATCCCCTTAAATGCATGGACCTCCTAATATTAATCAAACTGACCCATCACCGCCAGAGGATGATAGGTCGTCACACGCCTCAAACCCGCCAAGGGGAGGAAATCCAGGTCAGCGACATCGGTTTGTGAAACTCATAAAGGAGCAGTACCCGGGATACATGACTATAGAAAAAGGCTCTTCCATGGCACCAAGAAATGAAGTCCAGGACGCCTCATCGACGCAAGAAGTCGGGCGATATGAATAAACCTGAGACAGGCCATGTCCAAAACAGAAACCACCACCCTATCGGTCGGAGGTGCGTCATCAACCAGATGTATAAAAGCACTGAACTACCTCTGACCTCCTGATCACCAGCGTCATGACAGATAGAGGCTGAAATCAGTGTCTCTGCCAGGATAAGGGGCAATATAGTAAAGTCCTCTTGAAGAGCCCTAACAGCCAACGACATCGCCACATCTAGATGATCGGTATAAAATAGCATGTATAGATAAGCTACGAGGCACATAACCAAGGCATCCACACGGGCAACGTACCAGCGCTCATCTGAAATGGCAAAGTCTCCGTGATAAACAGTGAAGCTATCTGCGGAAGCAAAGTTCCTAAACATAAAGTCTATGGAGATGATGTGGCTACCACCTACCTCAACCATCACAACTGCTCTCCTCAATCCAGTCACCGTCATGAACTGGCGGCACATTTGGCCCAAAGCCACTCGAGCACATGGCCCCTCTATCGACAATCCTGAAATACGACTATACTCCTCCAATGTAGGAGTCAACTCGGCTGAGACGAATTGGAAGACATGACACTCAGGAGTCCAATACCTGAGTATCCCTGCTACAAATCCCTCCGAAATTTGGAAGGACAGTAAAGACATGGAGTGGCCCAGCATGCGGCTGACATCGATACGATCGGTGGATGGCAGCTAGTCATACCAAACCCTCAAGCTGGTGGCTATATGCCTAGCAGGAAGGTGGTCCAAATGTACCACTGCAGAGGACGACATCTGTAAAACTTGTGTCAATAAGACCATACAGGGGTCAATCTCTATCCAATCATTTAAATATATCTAAAGCATGCATCATACTAATGATAAAATAGCATGTGTGATGAATAAATAAGAAGTATCATATATAAATATCTGCCAAGTATATTAGTTTTATAAACATCACTGTCATACCTATGATACATGTGAAAACTAAAAATAAAAATAAAGGATATTAGGGTACAAATGCCCAATGACTAACAGAGGACCTATGGACTCGCCCCCTCATCAAAATCATCCAATAAGGTGAGGGTCTCATCAAACTGATCAACCTGAGGTCGTCTACCTGGAGTGGGTACATCCTGTTGATCTGGTCGATAAGGTGTCTCCTGCATATTCGGGTGCTCAGTGAAGGGAACATCTCTATCCTAGAAGCCACTAAAACCTGAGGGTCCAGCACCATGGAAGCCACCACCGCCTGACGGTCCAGCCTCATGACCCCGAGAAGCAAAAGTGTGAGCCAAGGACGGGTCCAAGCCATTGTAACTACAAAAGGCCGACAGCTCCTCCAACTGAAGTCTCAAGGCAGCAATCTGATCCTGATGAGATGGCTCCTGAAAACACGATATCCAGTCCCTCATCATAAAGGATCCTGGAACCAGATCGCCCAAGAACTGGGTAGCTCGGGTCTGAGCTCCTATCGTGCGCCGGACCCACCAAGCGATAAAGTCCGCCGAAGAGATCGGACCCTCAGACAGGAGGAAACCATCGAACCCCAAGGTGGGAATCAATGCAACTAACAAAGTCAGAGGCCAAAAGCGCTGGGCTGGAGGAAGATACGGCAGGCGAATCTCCCCAGTAATGCATCAAATAGCGCGCTCTCCAAGGTAGAGCTCCCAACCTCCATCAAAAAGGAATGGAATCTGGCGAGAAGATAAATAGAACTCTGGCCCTGTCGGCACGCCATCCTCAAATCCCTCGGCCAAGTGCTCTCCAGAATATGGGGTCCACACTATGTCTCGAGCAAGCAATGTCTCCAACTGAAGACGGGTATGGGTAAAGTCCTCCACGACCGGGACCTCAGACAGAGTAGACTGATGTCATCTATGTCCCCGGGGATAAGTATCCAATCCTAAGACAGAGGTAGGGCGAAGACAGGGAAGCCTCTCATAAGCCCAGAACTGTTAATTCAAACAAACCCTCCATCAGTTGTGGGAAAAGAGAAATCAATCAAAAGGCAAATAATGAAATTCAGTCAAAAAGACTTACCAGAAGAAACGGGAAAAATCCGACCCATGCGTTGGTAACTCCTTCGGATCGCAGTCGCATCCCATGCAGGAAAAGAGCGAATGTGAACAACCCCCAATTATAGTCCCCAATACGGTCTACATATTGAACAACCCCTACTATGCTAAAGGGCACAGTGGAGGAGTTGTTCGCTATGAAACAACCCCTCATGATGGTCAGGAACAGACGCCGCAAGATGCGATCCCTCTCAGCCAAATCAACAGGCAACTCCTGCTGCAAAGTGCCTCGAGCTGAATCAACGCCCAGGCATCCAGATCGAATACTACGAGTCTTGAAGGCTCGCTCCTGATGAGAAAACCCTAGGAGGGCACGCACAGCAGCCCCGATGATAGACGGCACCAAGGGCACCCTATCCCCGATAAACTCCAAGCCAGTGATGTACCTCCAATCCATGGGAGTCATCATCACCTCACAATCCAATATATGCAGTGACTGACTCTGGTGAAACCATCTCTCACCCAAAGCCTGCAAATAGCCCCCAGGGAAATGACGCGGAACAATGGTGAAGAAGGCCCCGAATCCCCAAGAATCTACGATCTCTCTGTACTCGAGATGTAGCGACTGATACAGAGCGTAGCTACTGAACCAGTTACCCCTCAGCTGGGTAAACTTTGGCACCTGCACGACGTTAAGGTTAAGAAAACTCATTTATGTCAGAAAGGAGAATAAAAAAAACTAATTAATCCCATACCTCATTCGCCTACAAGTGAATGAATGGATGGTGCCTCAAATCCGTGCCCAGCAATTCTGGGATCTCTACCTCAATGCCCGGAAGAAATCTAGGCGCAGTAGGGAGCAGAGGCAGAACCTCAGGCTCAGGAATGTCCTCGTCCAGGAGTGGCTGATCCTCCCCAGCCGACAAGCGAGCGATCTCAGTCAAACGCTGTACCCGTCGGCTAATATGTGGAACCGAAACCTCAGAGGGGGGTCCTACGCTGGCAAACTCCCGATGAAATAGACCGTTCAGTGGCACAACTAAGCTACTCAGGATCCATGTCTGAACACTGAGTTCGTAGGAATTAAAGCCAAGTCAGGTACATTCTTACCCATTTGCAAATTTCAAATTAAACCCATAAAATATGATCATCACATCATGCATGTCTTACATGTGTCATTAAATGTGTATGTTATTTACATCTTAATACATCTATAATGTATCTATGACCCGAATATTTGGTTTATAAATTTTTTTTGCCAGAGTCTCCTTTATAAAACGAACTATCCACGTGCCCGAAGCATGTATTAAATCACCCTATGAGGGTACACCATCACAACCAAGCATGTAAATATCAATTTCAACTGTTATTCTAACCCATATGTACAATGTATGTCTAGATTTACTAATAAATGATAATATTTCGAATTCTTACGGTCCATAAGATGATCTGTAAGCATGCATTACATCATAAACATGTTTATATATCTATTCATGCATATATGTTGGATATATTGCCTTTAAGAAAGGAAACACGCATTTTCACCAATGAAAACACGAAAGAACGGAGTCTAGACGTTACCCGTAGTCCGAAGAAGGAATTTACGGTGACGAATCGCTCCAAATCAAGCCGGAATCAAGTAGAAATGATGAAGAACTCGATTTTTTAGAGAGAACTGACAAGAAACCCGAATGGAATGGGTGAAAATGAAGCCTCCCGAGGGTATAAGCTAGATCACGGGTAGCCTTGACCACGCTTGCTCTAGTCGCAACCATGTATGTGGCTACCTTAAGTGGGTCCTGCGGCATTTCATTTGGTAACACGATGCACAAAACGTGTTCTTTTGGGTTCAAAATGGTCACATTAGGAAAAACGATGCCTTTCCGGGACAATTTGAAACCCCGAAAACCCTGAAAAATCCTCCAAAATAGCAGAAGTTCGGCGAAGATCAGACAACCCGACGTTGAATGTCTGAAAACCAGAAAATCAGTCGGCTTGACCCCGACAATGAAATCCACCGACAATGAATCAGTGAAGGCGTCGGTTTGACCTCGACGATGTAATCCACCGACAACAAATCAGTGAAGGCGTCGGCTTGACCCCGACGATGAAATCCACCGACAATGAATCAGTGAAGGCGTCGGCTTGACCCCGACGATGTAATCCACCGATAACAAATCAGTGAAGGCGTCCGCTTGACCCCGACGATGAAATCCACCGACAATGAATCAGTGAAGGCGTCGGATTGACCCCGACGATGTAATCCACTGACAATGAATCAGTAAAGGCATCGGCTTGACCCCGACGATGAAATCCACCGACAACGAATCAGTGAAGGCGCCGGCAAATCCCCGATGGTGTAATCCGTTGGCTACAACCCTACGCAGATCGGCAAATCCCTGATAAATGTAATTCGTTGGCTACAAACCAGTGAAGGTCGGCAAATCCCCGATGAATGTAATCCGTTGGCTACAAACTAGTGAAGGTCGGCAAATCCCCGATGATGTAATCTGTTGGTTACAACCCTACGCAGGTCGGCAAATCCCCGATAATGTAATCCATTGGCTACAACCCTACGCAGATCGACAAATCCCCGATGATTGTAATCCGTTGGCTATAAACCAGTGAAGGTCGTCAAATCCCCGATGGTGTAATCCGTTGGCTATAACCCTACGCAGGTCGGCAAATCCCCGATGATGTAATCTGTTGGCCACAACCCAGAGAAGGAATCAGCTCAACCCTGATAATGAATCAGTTGGCTACAAACCAGTGAAGGCATCAACATGACCCCGATGGTGCAATTCGTTGATTACAATTCAACGCACCCGATAAAGTAATCCTTAACTTCCCTGGCCGGGGAAGTAACCCTTTTATACATCTCACACATCATTTCATCGATTATACATGACATTGCATCATCAGATATACCTTGTCATACATTCTCCGTGTCTATTAAATCTTTGTCGTGTTCATTCCATTACATTGCATAAACATGACAAAGAGGGGCATCTGTAGACACTCAAAATTTTGCTTTTGTCGTACTAACCCTGCAGGAGGGACTTCGGAGACAACCCCGAAGTAGGCCAAAAGATCCCGGTCATCTCAGAGACAACCCCGGGAATGGTGAAGAGGACCAATGAAGTTCGAACATACCGCAACCCGATGAAGATCGATGAGCTGAGACAGTGATCATCGAAAACCACCTCAGTAAACCTCGAATAACGTACCATTGAGAGATTAGCCTGCGAACTGATATCTAGACCTGAAAGGTATCTCGGCTACGAGTATCAACTTCCCGAACCCTAATTCAGTTAGACTCGATCTTATCTCGCTGCGTTCGTTAAAGACGGTCCGAAAGATCAAACAGCGGACGTCAGCTTCTGCCCAATCAAGACCGAAGGAGCAATAACCAAGCCGGGGGGTCCCACTTGGATAGCCTTGACCATGTATGCGGCTACCTGGGACAGATTATAAACCTCCATCTTAGTTCATTTGGAAGAAAGAAAGATATATGTTTAGAGAGAGAGAGTTTCTAGAGAGAAGGAGGCTCGGGTGGAACTCTTCTTCACATATTTGAAGCTCAATCATCCCAATTAATACATACTTGAAGCCGTCTTAGTGTTCTTACTTCATCCCGGGAGTCAAAACGCTTGTTCACGCGTCCCCCAAGGTGAAATAACGCACTTTTAGCTTCGGTTTCTTTGTAAACTATGTTCAAATGATAGATTAATGAAGTATCTTGTTTGAATCTAGCTATACTTGTTGTATTTTAAGCATATCGTGTAATAGTTGGTAGCTTTTACGTTTTTACTGGTTATTTTGTGCATGATACGTTGTATATAGTCTTCGGAGGCTAGATATACCTCAAGCTAAGCCTAATCTAGCTCCCGAGAGGTTATTAAGCATGAAGCTTTAACCCGGGAGCTATAACGGCTTAGATCCATTGTATATCTATGGATTTATCATTTTTAAATCGTCCTGATTAACCCGTATAGCCCTAAATCTATATTTAGAGGTAAAAGGGGGGCCGAATCGGCGTGAACGGTGATTTCGAGCGATGAAATCACTTAGTATCAAAGCCATGGACGTTATGTATATGTAATATTGTATAAATCATGTGAGCCTAGGAATCCCGGTGTCGAGATCCCCGAATGGATCCGACTTAATTCCCACGATGGACCGATTTTTACGTTGTAAATGCTTTAAATATCATAAATATCGATGTACATGTAATATTTGGATCTTGAAAACGAACTTGAGGGGTTAGTCTCGAGAGCTCGGATCCAAGATCCCGTGATAGTGAAAACCTTCATTACGGGAGCTCGGTTCATCGAGATGGCTTTTATGCCCGATGATGATCCGAACTTTCTTAACTCTTTAGCATACATATCATCAAAATGATTTCTCAAAGAAAAAACCACAAAGAGCTTTTGATGAAATAAAGTGATTCAGGGTAGATCACGCAATTAACGTAAAGAATAAAAGGAAGTATCGAAGTCCTCGATTCCTAGTCAGGCAAAGGATTTAAAAACCTTACTTTCTAAAACCTCATTTCAATTCATATATCTTGCTAAAAATAAACTTTTGATTAAATCAAATCCTTCGTACCTAGGCGCAAAAGAGGTACAACACTACTTTCAAGTCACCAAAAAGACTTAGAAACCTACTAATGAAGCTTTCAAAATCAAGAAAAAAAAAAAGCACACACACACACACACTTTTTGCATAAGAAAATCAATAAGAAGCTGTACCGTGCTTGCACGGGAGTCGGGGGGTGCCTAACACCTTCCCCAGCTTAACCTAGCCCCCGGATTCCACGAATCTCGGGTTTCAAGACCAAATCAAAGAGTCACGCATTGGACCATCTTGCAAAAAACTATTAAAACCCGGATGAGTTGGTACATCCATTTCCAAAATACCAACTGGCGACTCTGTCTCAATCGGTCCAATCAATAAAATCAATCTTTCAAAATCGTCGACACATATGTCGGTACCGGTTTCCTACAAAATTCACCCTTTAAAACGAAACCCCAAAGACAAAGCGAAAGCGAAAGGGAAAAGAATAAAATAAGGAAATTGGGGCACTCCTCTCTCATCGGACAAGAGACGAGGGCAAACAACTCCAAAAAAGAAAAAAGAGACCTCCTCCTTCAACAAAAAAGGAGACCGAGGACTTGATTTTCTGCCCGGCGTTGACAACGGCATATGAAAGGGAACATCCAAATTTGCTCAGCGAATGACAAAAGGAGCCATCTGGGAGTTGAAGCTGCTAAGCCTATCAAAATTCATGCATGAAAAGAAACTCCAAATTGCCTCAAAAAGGGTGAGGTATGGTTCTACGTCGATTCAATTAAGCATATGCATCAACCTAGGATAAGTTAAGATCTCATATCATGTCTGGTTTGCACATGTGCAACAAGCGCTACATCAGCGCACATCTCTATTAAAAAGTTAGGCATACATACCCAGTAAAGTTAAATATGCGTACACATTAAATACACAAACTCGATGAAAAATCTGCTACTGTTCAAGTAGACATCGGGACAGTTCAATGATCAACTATTGTCCCTACCATCTAGGTAGGTACTGTTGCAAACTACCGGTGTAAGTTATCATCAGGATAGGCATCGGGAGCACCCACTGAGGTAACTCGGTAAAAGAGATATATCCCCAGCAGAGGAGCCTTCAAAAATGTACAATGACATCAGCCAAGAGAAAATTTACCCCCTGATAGTATTGGCAGATGTGAGAAACCATTAGGGCTTAAACCAAGGTAACACCAAGGGCTACCACGAAGGACGTCATCCCCAGCAAAAAGTGACAAGAATAGTCTGTGATAGCCTAACTATAATAGCCTACCAATGACATCCTACCAACAGCAAAGGATATCATAAAGGACATCGTCCCCTAGCAGAAATGTAGAAACCATTTCAGTTTATCTTCATCAAACAAAGCATCGGCAACACCGATGGAAATTAAAACGTTCGAGTCAACACCAGCATAGACATCAGCATCACTGATGAAAGTCAACCATTGAGATCAGACCCAACATAGGCATCATCCATGACCGGTCAGGGTAAGCGATTTGCGATGCGATATACAATTTGCGATGCAATTTGTGATACGATATGCGATATGCGAAGTGTAAAATGCGATTTGCGAAAACATGTTAACATTCATTGCATTGCAATTTGCATCATTAATATCTTGTAATATTTCAAGTGTCTAAATCTTTATCATGTTCATTCCATTGCATTGCATAAACACGATAAAGAGGGGCATCTGTAGATCCTCAAAAAATTTTCATTCCTGGTACTAACTCTGCAGAAGGGCAAAAGAGACAACTACAGCCCTGATCACGAATATCGGGATGCCAACTTAACTCCGGTCACCAATATCGGGACAACCACAGCCTTGATCACCAATATCAGAATGTCAGGACAACCCCGATCTCAATACCGGGCCGTCAGCTTAACCCCGGTCTCAATACCGGGCCATCAGTTCAACTATGGTCTCAATACTGGGCCATCAGCTCAATCCTGTTCTCAATACCAGGCCATCAGTTCAACCCTGGTCTCAATACCGGGCCATTAGATCAACCCCAATTTTAATACCGGGATATCAATTCAGCCTTGGTCGCAACTTGGGAGGTACTGTTAAGCCCCGGCCATAATCGGGAGATCCAGTTCAGCCCCAGAGATAACCCTGCGAAGCTAATTCAACCTTCAGAGACAAACCCGAAGCATCACATCATTCCCGGTCTCAACTTGGGAGGTACAGGTCAGCCCAGGTCTCAACCCGGGAGGTCAGGTAAACTTCAAAAACAATCCTGAGGCCTCACAACATCTCCAAAGGAAAACCTGGAAGGACCAAGTCAACCTCAGAGATGACCCTGAGGATAAATAGAATCGGCTGGGATCCAAACCTCGGAAATAACCCAGGGAAATCAGCTGAAGACCATGTCAGCATTAAAGGCAACCCCAAAAGGGGCAAAAAGGTTATTTTTCCAACTTGAAGCCGATTCAGTCAATCTCAAGCTGAATTGATGCCACCAAGGTCAGAAAGAACCATAACGGTGATCCCGAGTGAAAACAGCGCAAGACAGCTTGACGGATAAACTGCGGGGAAACAAAGACTCAGTTATGAACCCATATTTTTGGACTTCAAAAGGGTTAAATCATATGTCATTGCGACACTCTCGGCGAGGGCTTTCTGAAAAGATATAGCACGCCTCAAACGGACGCTCCGATCAAAAGTTATAAAGTTTCGAACTTGACCTCACGTTGCTCGTAGTGCACGTACTTTGAGATGACTAAACCCGATATGTGGGCCCCACCAAGAGAGACGCACCTCTACCTGCAGTAGCAATAGGTAGAGCAGAGGCTCCCTAGCCTATAAATAAGAGGGCACCCCTCCCTTATTTTCATAATTCAAAAACACTCCGAACCGCTGCCTGTTTGATTTTCAGTCATTTTCAAGTCTTCCAAACCCAAATTTTTTCACTCTAACACGTAGATATACCCACATACTACCACATATCAAAAAATAACCGGTAGATTTGGACGTTTAGAGCCTATAATTTGGCAAAAAGCCCATGTAGCAGTCCATTGTGAGTATTTTTACGATCAGCAAGTTTATATTACTTCTTCATACTTTTATACACTTGCATATCAAGTTTCATTTTCTAAATATGCCCGGAACTCAGTTCCATGGCCGTTTTCGTCAACTTTTGGTGCATTTTTGTACATAAACGCATTTTTTGGTATTTCTACAACTCGGATTGACGATCCGTCACTTCCAGCAGCTTCAGCATATTTGTATCTTCGTTATAAGCAACTTTGCAGGACTGGGTTATCTTCCCAGTCCGGGTTTGGCTTTTTTTTTGTATATATTTAACTGTGTGTATACTAACTTTTCAATTCTGTCAATCCCGGATGTCAAATCCGAGGTAGTTTACTGCTTTAATATATATTTATGCATATATAAGCAGCCTTCACCACCACTAGGTTCTCTTCCCAGTCTTGGTTAACTACGTTTCTGTCTCTATATATATATTTATATATTTCAGTCCGGCCTGGATCAATCTGTGGCCTTTATACTGTTTTTGCACCCTTCACCATTACTGGGTTCTCTTCCCAGTCTCTGGTTGACAATTTTTCTGTACATTTACATTTCAGTTTGGCCTGGATTATTCTGTAGCCTTTTTACTGCTTTTATATATAAATATGCACATATAAGCAGCCTTCACCACTACTGGGTTCTCTTTCCAGTCTTGTTTGACTACTTTTCTGTTAATATATATATATATATATATATATTCAAATTCCAGTCCGGGCACCGGTGTAAAAACCTATCGCCTTTTACAGCTTTTGCATATATAACTGTATATATATTGCTTTACTCGCTTTATTAATTTGTTGCTTTAAATATTCATTTTATATGAATTGGGACTGATATATCTGCGGGTGAAGTAGATTTTTTTAAATCTCGCCAACTCTAGCTTTCAAACAGTTCAAAACATATACAGACTGAACCGGGGAGCTAAATGGCTGAGATTTACTTAAATCTAACATTTTTCTAGTTTCAGTTACAAAAGTAACCTCGCGTCCCTTAGATTGCTATCTAGTGGGAACGAGACGCTTCGGCTGTGCAGACCCGGATTTACTGAATGAATCCTCGGTTCTGGCAACATTTGGGATATATATCTATTTCTGTACAAATTTAAACTGTGCAGGTTTATTGGCTATTCATATGTGAGCCTAGGAATAGTGGGATTCATGATCAAACTGATCAGAATTTGATTCCCACGATGGACAAGCTCCGCTTTACAAATGTACCCTGCCAGTTTTTCTGTAAAATATAAATACAAAAGACCTTAAAACGATTATCCGAATTTAAGGTCTCAACATAGTGAAATATGGTTTGTCGTGTCAGAGTCCCTCCGATGGCTATCATGCCCATGAAGATATCGATACTTGTATATATGTTGTGGTCGAGGATGCTTTGCAGCTCGACAATCACCATTCAAACTGTGCCTTAAGGCTTAAAAGATAAAATGAAAGTATCAACATGCTTCAATTCCTATGTTAGCGCAAGGGTTTGATAACCATCTTTCAAAACATCATTTCAATTCAAATCAAAAGAAAAGCTTTTGCAAATCAAATCAAACACTTTTTCAAATCAAATCAAAGACTTTTGCAAATCAAATCAAACCCTTCGTATATAGATTCAACGAAGTAAATCACAACTTTCAATCAATCAAACCATAGGCCCAATGTTTAAACAGCATCACACACACACATTCAGTTTTAAAAGGAAATATTGAAAAGATGTGGTATCGTGTTTACACGGGAGTTGTGGGGTGCCTAACACCTTCCCCACACTTAACCAAGCCCCCGAACTCAAAACTTCGGTTTCAAAGATCAAGTTTCGACAGTGTCCAGCAATTGGGTCTCTTTCAAACAAACCTATTTGAGTTGGTACAACCATTTTCAATCTACCAACTGGCGACTCTATAAAAACGTTCAAATCGTCGACATAATACATGTTGGCCGTTTCCTAAAAACCCTTCAAAACCATTTTCACAATATAAAGAGTAAGGGTAAAGATAACTTAGGAAGAGAGAAAGATTCGGGTTGTGGCCCGACCCTCGAATTTTTTTTCGACGTCGACACTTGGCCAAGGTGGAATGAAATTAGATAGGAGTTTCTAATTTGCATTATTTGGAGTTATGCATTCAAGGATCAAAATACATATAATTAAATAAAATAAGATTTGACAGTAATTCCATGCCTTATATTTAATTGGGACATTGTATGGTGGAAGGATTGAATTATATGGTAACTATTTACTTAAAGGTTCTTTTATGATTAATGTTAAAATCTATATTATCTGGAAAGTCGTTGATCGCTAAGGAGACTTATCGTTATTGTAGAATAAATGTTATTTATTTAAATAAATTATTAGCTTAATTTATTTATTTAAATAAGAATAGAATTGTTCTAATTGATTTATTCACAACCGGTTTAATATAGAGAACCTAAAGGGTCACACCATAAAAGGAAGAATATTTATTAAAGAAGCAAATGGCATAATCATAATAATAAGTTAAGTATATTTAATTTAATATATGGTGCTACAATAAATTAAATAGCTTAATATTTATTATTTAATATTTTATAAATATTAAATATAAATTAATAAGAGGAGTCTTATTATTATTATTACTATTATTATTATTTAATTCCTAAAGGAGTTTGGGAATTAATTAATAAGATACTATCTCATATATATATTCCTAATAAGATTAGCAGGCTAATTAATTAAAAAGTTTAATTAGTTATTCCCAATAGGATTGGGAAGTCTAATTAATTAAAGGAGTTTAATTAATTAATATGAAACCCTAATCCTAAATTGTTTAGGAGGGTTGCCTATATCTATAAATAAGATGAGTTTTATTTTGATTTGGGGTTAATGATCTTTCCAAGAGTTGGGAGAGTACACATTTTCTATAGAGATAGAAACTAGGGTTTAGCTAAACACATATCTTCTTAAATTCTTATTCTTTCTTGGTGGATCACCTCTAGAGGCCAAACACTTGGGTGGCTAACGTTGATCAAAAGAATGAATCAACCCAGTGGAGGTTTAGAAATATTTAACACTCTGATTTACCATGCTTCCGCTTATTTTATGCAATTTGATTGCGTTCATGAATCTTACAAACCTAACACTCTACGAATCAACAAAGATGCAGAACAAGAACCAAATCTTGAAGAACTTAGACAAGAAGGCAAAAGGACTAATGTTCCTTCTGGAACTAGATGGGCAAGAGATCACACTCAGAATCTAATTGTTAAAGATCTAAGTGCACGTGTCAGAACCAGATAAGCCACTCACAATGAATGTTTCCATCTGAGCTTCCTATCCTAGATTGAGCCAAAGAAAATCAAAGAAACTCTAGAAGACTCAAGATGGATCGAAGCTATGCAAGAGGAGCTAAATCTGTTTGAAAAAAGCAAGGTTTAGAGGCTGGTTCCAAGACCAAAAGAGTATCTGGCCATTGGCACGTAATGGGTCTTCTGGAAAAAAATGGATGAAGCTGGTGTGATCACAAGAAATAAGGCAAGGCTAGTAGCTATAGGTTATTACCACGAAGAAAGAATTGATTATGATGAAACCTTCACACCTATTACAAGCCTGGAAGCCATCAGGATGTTCTTAGCTTATGTATCCCACATGAGATTTAAGGTATTTCAAATGGATTTCAAGAGTGCATTTCTCAATGGTGAACTTCAAGAGGAGTCTACGTCAAACAACCACCTTGTTTTATCAATTCTACTCTCCCTAATCATGTCTATAGACTAGATAAAACACTTTACGGTTTAAAGCAAGCACCTAGAGCATGGTATGAAACACTCACTAATCATCTTATTGAAAATGGATTCACTAGAGTTAGAGTTGATACAACTCTATTCCTTAGGAAGCATAAGGATAAAATTTTATTAGTTCAAACCTATGTAGATGATATTATATTTGGCTCTACTGCCAAAAAATATTGTGAGAGATTTGCCAAGTTAATGTAGAATAAATTTAAGATGAGTATGATGGGTGAGCTAAATTTCTTTCTTGGACTTCAAGTCAAATAAACCGATGAAGGAATTTTTATCAATCAAGACAACTATATAAAGGATCTTCTTAATAAGTATGGCTTAGATTCAGCAACCCCATGAAGACTCCAATGACATCTGCAACCAAACAGGACAAAGATGAAAATAATAAAAGTATTGATATTACTCAATATAGAGGTATGATTGGATCTCTCTTATATTTGACTACTAGTAGACCAAATATCATGTTCTCTACTTGTATCTGTGCTAGATTTCAGGCTAATCCTAAGGAATCTCATCTAATAGCTGTAAAAGGATTTTCAGATATCTCAAGGGCACTCCATATTTGGGCCTGTAGTATCCCAAGGAATCTCCCTTTGATATGATAGGATATTCAGATGCATATTTTGCAAGATGCAATATTGACAGTGAAATTTAGATAGGCACACTTAGAAGGGGGGATTGAATAAGTGTGGACCAAGTGATATCTAATTTTTATTTTAATAGGATCTGTTAAGAACAAAGTCTATCGTATTGAACAATGTATCTTATTAGTCTCTATTTTCAGAAGTAGTTTACTTAATGAGATTTGTAAGTTGATTTGACTAAAACAATTTATGACCTAAGTTGGTATAAACACTTTTATGATGAAATATATATATTATTGTGTCTATATTTTAATTTTACACTATAAGCAAATTCAAGAAGATAATAGTTTTAAAGAGGCAAAACAATCAAAAGAACACAGAATTTTTACGTGGTTCAGCCCCTAACCTCTAGTCTAGTGGCCTAATCCACATCCAATACTAATTAGTATTGGAGACTTACTTTATTAATTAACGTGACGCTGTTACACAACAAGTTTACAAATAATCTTGAACACCTATGTTCTCCCCTTAGTACTTATACTCTCTTGAGCACCTTTGCTCCCTTTGTGCACATATGCACCCCAAGCACTTATTTTTACCTTTCACATGTTTGTAACACTCACCCTAATCCCACATAGATTAGAGTCCAATAGACTAACGACCTTAGTCTATTACACAATATCAAATTACAATATCAACTATGATAAAAGCAATAAATATAAATCAATTCAAAGCTTTTCTATATGCAATTATCAGATAAAGAGAGAAAGATATCACCGAGTACTTAAGGACTATTATATAATATGATCAAAGTAATGTAGCAACCTGTATAATCCTTCACAGTAATCCAGATAAGCACACCAACTATGACTTGTGAAGATCAGAGAACTTAGAGTATAACTTTCAGTTTATGCTTAGTATTTTCAATTCTGCTCGGGTGGTTTCTTCAGGTCATGGCTGAAGGCTTTTATAATATTAACATATTATAGCCATTTGACTAGAATGAATCAATTAAGGCATATTTATATTTAATTTATTTGCTAATTGATTATCTAGCTGTTAGTCAACATAGTCATTTAAAACTGAAGGAAATAATCTTTGATCTACTGAATATCCCTTCAATTGATTTATCTAATCAATCTATTTTGAATTCAAACCATATTGTTATTGAGAACAACACTTTCCAAATTTCTAGCACTTATATATATTTCCATTATGCAAAAGCATATTTTAATGAAATTCAATCATGGTAAGATTTTGTTTACTCAATGATACACGTTTCCTTTATTTTCATATGCATGAAAGATATAACAGATTTGAAGAGATATTTTCCAAAACTGAAATCTATTTTAATAATTCATTTTCAAAAGAATCTTCTTTTTAGTTTAAGAAAACATAACTATTTATTATCACGCTTTTCATGCAATGCAACCTTAGAGATTTGAATCAAAATATATTTAAAGCTTAGGATCTTACATGATTTCCTAGTGACACAATGCTTGTTGCCTCAGTCCAAGTGCTTCTTCACGATCACTTTGATTTACTGTAGTTGTACCAATGCAGTCTACTATATAGGAGATATTCACTATGCTATATGAACCCTGAATATATAAAGCCATAAGGATTAGTTTATAAGACAAGTCGTCATTAAAACCAAGGGATGGAGATTCATCAAACCAACGTTTTCCCCCTTTTTGATGAGGACATAACACGTTAAATATAGCTTCCCCTAAATTCATGTATTTTTTAAAACACGCATTTAATCATTATAATATTCACAATCATAAAAGCTCACCCTAAGTTTGTGCATCAGATAATTAATCACTCATTTAAAATCATATATACAGAAATGGATATTTGCCATGAATCTGTACTTGCAGAAACTCAGTCATAATCATGATAGTGCAGAATGTTCGAATAACAGTAATAATCAATTTCAACAATTTAACGTTCTTGTTTCTGCACCTGCATAAGATAATTAACCCATATTTCTCCCCTTTTGTCATCAAAAAAAATTATGAACTAGAAAAATCAGGTTATCAGAGTGAGTCTAAAATCCAGCAGGTAATCATCAGAGTACTAATCAACAGAATTTGGTCTCCACAACCATAAAATATAGTATCATGCTACATGCTCTTTTGAACTGATTTCATTTTGGTTGTCTAACAGTTGAGTGAGAATAGACATGACTTCAGGAGAAGAAGGGATATAGTCAGATTGGGGATGAAAGGATGTCTTAGAAGAATCCTTAAAAGCTCTAATGAACTGACCATCAACTAATGACAAATTAGAACTTTTGAGATTGTCAAAGTCAATAAATTCAGTAAGAATTACAAAATGCCTCATCCTCTAAAGGAATTTCAAAGTACTGAAAGATACGAGTGAGATAGGCTCCATATGGCAAACATTTTTTAAGCTGTCGAATACAACTTACTATATGTTGCACCATCATGGATGCAAAGTTAAATAGCAAACCACGAAGTATCATAACAACTAAAACTAAGTCTTGAAACGTAAAATCAACACCACTACCATGACGTGGTAACAAATTATACCGAAGAATTTTATGAATAACACATGCCAAAGGAGAAACCTCAACAGTTATTGGTAGAATAAATGTGTCCAGACTAGGATCATCCTTAGCAATTTGTAATTATTCTAATAGAGGGAAAGGATTATGAGAAGGAGAATACAGACACCAACATATGGAACAATTAAAATACTACCCAAATTAGTGATAGTAAACTCAATAGTTTTGCCTTTCACAAAAGTAGTGTATATGTCTCCTTTAAATATAAAGTTTGTCAAAAACTATTGAATAAGTTTGGGATAGGCAGTGGAAGGAGGAACAATCATAGATGCAATACTAGATGATTCAAAACAGGCTTTGAGAGGGGAGTTTTGATAGAAAAACATATCAACGGTCTTTTCAAACATGATAGTTTTAGAAATAATGGATATTTTAAACCTTGACTCAAAATTTAAACCACTAAAAAATTTATCAGAAAGGTTTTGGGAAGATGTTACCGGTCTGGAAGATGAGCGATGATAGCGTTTGGGTCTCGAACACTCCCTATCTTTGCTTTTCTTTTTCTTCTTCGACTTCTTATGCTTGTTACTTGCATGCTTCTCTTTTCTGTGAGTCTTTGAAGAAGACTTGATTTCTTCAACCTTTTCTTTACCCTTCTTCTTCTTCTCTTTCTCTGAGTTTTCATTCGGCTGAGGGACAGGGGTTCTGGGTTTAGGTTTAGAAATCAATGATGATAACGAAACATCATCTAATTCTGTTTCATCTCTAAACTATTTGGATGTTCGAGTCTGCATCTTGAAAGAGGGTTTGAAGGAGAGAACAATGTAGTGGAAACGAAGAGTAAGGCATACTGATTTGACAGGAACCCGGACAGTCTTTGTAGTGGTAAAGTAGGAAAGAGGGAAAAAAGATAGATTTTCCACCAAAATGAAGGGACCAAATCCCGCTATCAAAATTGATTGTCTCCCAATTTAATTATGATTTAATTTTTTTTTTTTAAAAACTCTTTCCATTTCATACATGTACCAAATCAATCATACCATGCATTCACTTATACCCGAATTATATTGTATTCAATTATCAAAGATATTTATTAGTTCAAATTAATCAGACAAATTCATTCCATTAATTCAGTTAATTAATTTCTGAAATTAAATAACCTTCCAAGCTAATAGCACATGCAATTATATTCGAACCCTCATGAGTTAAGCACATATCATGCAATTTCGAATTCAATAGGCCACACATATCAATTAAACAGTACTTATTCCAAGTTCCCTTCTTAAAGTGCAAATCCTCTATTCACTTTAGGGTTTTGTGAATATAACAGCTAGTCGATGCTCAGTAGGAATAAATATTAGTTTAAAAAGACTTTTTGCCACATTATCCCTTAAAAAATGATGTCTTACCTCTATGTGTTTTGTTCGAGAGTGCAATACTGGATTTTTAGAAATATCAATCGTGCTAGTGTTATAACAGTATATAGGCACATAATTACATGTAACATCAAAATCACATAAGGTTTGACACATCCATAAAATTTGAGAACTAAAACTCCTTGAAGCTAAGTATTCACCCTCAGTTATTGATAGAGCTACTGAGGTATGCTTTTTACTATGCCAGGATACTAGGTGTAGACACTCGAAATTTTCTTCAATCCTATTGTAGACACTCGAAATTTGGCATTCCTGTTACTAACCCTAGAGGAGGGCAAAACCGTCCTTTTAAATCAACAATGGTCTCAATAACGAGATGTCAACCCAACTCCGGTCTCAATACTGGGATGTCAACTCAACCCTGGTCTCAATACCGGGATGCCAACTCAACCCCGATCTCAATACCGGGATGTCAACTCAACCCCGATTTTAATACCGGGATGTCAACTTAACCCCAATCTCAATACTGGGACGTCAACTAAACCTCGATCTCAATACCGGGACGTCAACTCAACCCCGGTCTCAATACCGGGATGTCAACCCAACCTCTGTCTCAATACCAGGATGTTAACCCAACCTTGGTCTCAATACCGGGATGTCTACTCAACTTCGGTCTCAATACCGGGATGTCAACTCAACTCTGGTCTCAATACCGGGATGTCAACTCAATCTCGGTCTCAATACCGGGATGTCAACTCAACCCCGGTCTCAATACCGAATATCAACTCAACCCCGGTCTTAATATCAGAATGTCAACTCAACGGGGCCTCAATACTGGGACGTTAACTCAACCCCGTTCTTAATATCGGGATGTCAACTCAACCCCAGTCTCAATAACGGGATGTTAACTCAACCCTGGTCATATCCCGGGAGGTACAGGTCAGCCCCGGTCTCAACCTGGGAGATACAGGTCAGCCCCGGTCTCAACCTGGGAGATACAGGTCAGCCCCGGTTTCAACCCGGGAGGTACAGGTCAGCCCCGGTCACATCCCGGGAGGTACAGGTCAGCCCCGGTCTCAACCTAGGAGGTACAGGTCAGCCCCGATCACATCCCTGGAGGTACAGGTCAACCCCGATCACATCCCTGGAGGTACAGGTCAACCCCATTTTTAGCCCGGGAGGTACAGGTCAGCCCCGGTCACATCTTGAGAGGTACAAGTCAGCTCTGGTAACATCCCAAGAGGTACAGGTCAGTCCCGGTCTCAACCCGGGAGGTATAGGTAAGCCCCGGTCACATCCCGGGAGTACAGGTCAGCCCCAGTCACATCCCGGGAGGTACAGGTTAGCCCCGATCTCAACCCGGGAGATACAGGTCAGCCCTGGTCTCAACCCGGGAGATACAGGTCAGCCCCAGTCTTAACCCGAGTGGTACAGGTTTGCCCCGGTCATAATTCAGGAGGTTAGGTTAGTCCTGGTCAGAACCAGGCAGGTCAACTCAACTTTAAAAATAACCCCGAAGCCTCACATCATCTCTAGAGACAAACTTGGAAGAACCAAGTCAGCCTCAGAGACAACCCTGAGGACAAACAAAATCAGCTGGGATCCAAACCACGGAGACAACCCCGGGAAATCAGCCGAAGGCCATGCCAACACTGAAGGAAACCCCGGTTGGGGAAAAATAGTCATTTTACCAACTTGAAGCTGATTCGGTCAAACTCAAGCCGGATTGATACCACCAAGGTCAGAACGAACCATAACCTTGATCCCGAGTGGAAACAGCGTAAGACTGCTCAATAGACAAACTGCAGGAAAATGAAGATCTGGTTATGAACCCATTTTCTTGGACTCAAAAAAAGTTTAATCTTATGTCATTACGACACTCTCGGCGAGGGCTTTTAGAAAAGTTACAGCACGCCTCTAACGGACGCTCCGATCAAAAGTTAGAAAGTTTCGAATCTGACCTCGCATTGCTCGAAGTGCACGTACTTCGCTGTAATAGGACCCACCACCCGGGGCCTGCCACGTGGCACCGTAGGTAGACCCACTGCTGCAGCGGGTAGACCCGCTTCCACCGGGTCTATAAATATGAGTGCACCCCTAGGCCAAAATCAATTCAGAAACGCTCTGAACCTCTGCCTGTTTCATTTCTCAGTCCCACACTTGTACTCCAAACCCAAATTTTATCACTCTAACACGTAGATATACTCATATACTACCACATATCAAAAATTGAGCGGTAGAATCGGACGTTTAAAGCCTACGATTTGGCAAAAAGCCCGTGTAGCAGTCCATTGTGAGTATTTTTACGATCAGAAAGTTCATACTACTTCATTGCGCATTTATACACTTGCACGTTAAGTTTCTTTTTCTGATTATGCTCGAAACTCAGTTCTATGGCCGTTTTTGCTTACGTTTTCGTATATTTTAATACATAAACACGTTTTCTGGCATTTCCACCGCTCAGATCGTCGCTCCGCGGCTTTTAACAGCTTATATATATATATATATCTTCGTATAAAGCAACTTCGCTGGACTGGGTTATCTTCCCAGTCCCGGTTTGGCTTTTTAATAAATATATTTAACTGTATATATACTAACTTTTTAATTCTGTCAAGCCCGGAAGTCAAATCCGTGGTAGCTACTGCTTTTATATATATAACTATATATATATATATATCAATTTTCTGACTTCGTTTGGCCTGGATTTATACTTCATGGCCTTTTTATTGCTTTAATATATATATATATATATATATATATATATATATTAACTATATATATTAACATTTACATTCCAGTTTGTCCTGGATTATTCTGTGGCGTTTTTTTTTACTTCTTTTATAAATATATATATACTTACATTTTTGTCTGGGCAATGGATAAAATGTCCATCGCCCTTTACAAATTTTCTATATATATATATATTTATATTCTGTCTAGCTAATATATATATATATATATATATATATGTATATTTCCATTCTGTCCAGCCTGGATTACTCCGTGGCTTTTTATAGCTTTTATATATATATATATATATATATATATACATTCCAGTCCGGGCATCGGAGTGCAAACCCATCGCTCTATACATCTTTCGTATATATATAACTATATATATCCTTTATTCATTATGATCAAATTGCTGCTTTAAATATTTATTTGATATGAATCGGCGCTGACATCTCTTTGGGCGAATTAGATTTCTTTAAATCTCGCCAATTCTATCTTTCAAACGGTTCAAAATAGGTTTAGACAGAACCGGAAAGCTAGAATGGCTGAGATTTACTTAAATCTAGCAGTTTTTCTAGTTTTATTCATTCAGGAAGCAATCTCACGACCCTTATATCACTATCTAATGGGAACCAGATCCTTTGGGCTAAGTGCATACCAGGATTTACTGATGAATCCTTGGTCCTTGCGACATCTGGATATAAATATACATTTTCTGTGCATATTTAAGCTGTACAGGTTTATTTGCTTCCCTCTGTGAGCCTAGGAATCGTGGGATTCATTATCAAACTGATCTGAATCTGATTCCCAATATGGACAAACTCCACTTTACAAATGTACCCTCTCAGTTTTTCTGTACAAATATACATCCGAAAGACCTTAAAATGGTTATCCAGGTTTAAGGTCTCAATATAATGAGAATATGGTTTGTCGTGTCAGAGTCACTCCGATGGCTGTTATGCCCATGAGAAGACCGACACTTGTATATATTCTGTGGTCGAGGATGCTTCTCAGCCCAACAATCACCATTCAAATTGAGCCAAAATGCTGAAAAGATAAAAAATGGAAGTATCAACATGCTTCAATTCCTACGTGAGCGTAAGGGTTTAAAAATCAACCTTTTAAAACATCATTTTAATAATCTTGTCTAAAATAGAGGCTTTTGTAAATTAAATCAAACCCTTCGTATCTACGTTCAACGAAGCGCGTCCATACTTTCAAATCTATCAAGCGTAGGCCCAATTTCCTTCAGCATTCACACACACATTGCAAATATAAAGGCAAATATTGAAAAGATGCAGTACCATGTTTTCACGGGAGTTGTAGGGTGCTTAACACCTTCCCCACACTTAACCAAGTCCCCGAACTTAGAACTTCGATTTTAAAGATTCAGTTTTGACAGTGTCCAGCAATTGGGCCTCCTTTCAAACAAACTCGGTTGAGTTGGTACAACTATTTCAAATCTACCAACTGGTGACTCTGTAAAATATTCAAATCGTCGACAAGATACATGTTGGCCTTTTCCTAAAAAACCCTTCACCTCTTTTTCATAAAAATGATAAAATAAGGGTAGAAAAAACTTAGGAAGAGAGAAAGATTCGGGTCCAACTCGACCCATATTTTTTCCCGACGTCAACTGTGACGCCCCCAAATCCACGTTCCTTCGAAACCTCAGATTTGGTGCAGTCACGATACTACTATCGTCAAACTATTACATCTTTTAATCATTAGTAAAAGAATACAACTTTGTTTATTACAATTTAGAATATAAATTCTATTCATATCCAAGATCTCGTCTTTACATCATATTCGATATTACTAAAATACAAAATAATTTAAACTTTTCAATCCTCTTTGAATAAAATCTTTTATTGATTTCATAACTTGAATCAATTACAACCCTTGAATCAATTATAAAATATGATTCATTATATTTGAGTTATCGTATAACGTTTACAACTCGACTTGATATCCTCTATGTATTAACTAATACATCTTTTTAACACAACATATATTAAACAGTGTAAACAACTATCAAGTACAACTTCTAGAACCTAAACAGGGTTCAAGCAATAATCTAAATAGTACTCTTCAATTCGATACTATCTATCTTTATCAATCAAGAAGCACGAAGTCTTTATCGTAAGTCCTTAACCTGCAAAAGTGGTTATTTGCAAGAGTGAGCTCGACAGCTCAGCAATTCTAACAGTTTTCATGCATCACATAGCATACAACATTATACTCAGTTCATACATTTATAAATAATTTATATTTACTACGCATGTTACTTTTCACATAACAAGTATATCATCAAAGATCAACTTTCAATCTCATTTATATCTCATATACAATTCATATATAAGTTCACATTATCACAGCATAATATAATTCAACTAACAGTTATTGAATTCATATATCAAATAGGAACTGAAAGACTTGCCTGATTCGTAGTTTAACAACTACGACTTAACTTCTTAAAGATATTTGCGCTTCGTGTAATCCTACACAGTTATATAATCATGGATTCATATCCATTAGTCATACATTCATACATTCACAATATAATAATAAGTATTACATTGTTTTCTATATTGGTTCTTAAAACCTTGTTTCACTTTTATATCATACGCTAGTATCGTTAGGTACGTATAGTTATATCTTAACCATACTCAATATCAATATTAACACACTTAACTATCTAAGTATTCGACTCAAAAATATATAATCACACTGTCCTTGTGTTTTGCAAACCTTATCAAAACCATTACATTCAAACTTTCTAAGTTTCACCTTTCAAAATTCTTGTCATACTTAACTAGTCATGCAAGGCTACTATGTTCATCATGTATACATGTATATAAGGGCATTAACTCAAGTTTTAAAACCTAGCATGCTCATTATAAGTCAAAATTATATGGCATTCATGCCGGACTTTCATATACCTTAAGTAAATCAAATTCATGCCTCAAGGGTCAACCACTAATGTCATAGTACTATATAAAGAGGCTAAACAATATTTAGTAAGCATGCTCGTGCGTATACTACTCATGTACACTTTAATCACATAGTCTATGCTTTAAAAATTCATTTTCTATGAATAAGCGTGCATATGCAAAAATTCATGTATAAACAAATGATGTTCATGTCAATATGTCTATAGGCATAATGGACTCCTAATCTTCATGCTTGCATGCTTAGAACGTAACTCGCACGGTGTTTGATGATATTAGTCTTCAAACTCTAAATTTTTATTGAAAAGTACACGAAGTCCACAAAGGTCATTTAGTATAACCAAAGTGTCTTGAAATCATAACTCACTTGCCTTTGAACACTTATCTAAACCACATAAATGTATTCAAACGGTCAAAAATTACAAGACCTAAATCTTGGTCAAGTTCACTTCAAAAAGTCCTTAAGTTTCACCTTTGAAATCACTTAAATTTATCAATCACGTATGCTAGTGTGTTCAACACCTTGAACGATACAATTCGACACATACAAGACAACTTTAAAGCTCTTATCATATGTAGTTAAAGTATGTTAACATCTTCACAAGATCAGAATGCCCACGTCTCACGTATGTGTCA
The DNA here is from genome assembly GCA_020205555.1 of Panax stipuleanatus. Lineage (NCBI taxonomy): Eukaryota > Viridiplantae > Streptophyta > Magnoliopsida > Apiales > Araliaceae > Panax > Panax stipuleanatus. Next base: position 44,346,731 of record CM035125.1, read on the forward strand.
ACGTTCATATTTAAAACTATAAGTTTCAGTTTAAAACTATAAGTTTTTCGTCAATTGTGTACGCTATCATGATTATTCATGCTTATGTCATGTAATGTACTAATATCTATAGTTTGATCATGTTCACATGCTTGTTCCAAGTGAGGCCACATGCTAACACTTACAGAACTGAAACAGAAACCAAAACCAAAAACTGGGACAGGGGACCGGCGCAGCTGCGCAGATCCCCAGTTCAAAACTGGCGCAGCTGCTCAGGGCCTTGGCCAACTCAAGTCTGGTACCGGCGCAGCTGCGCTGCTGGCCAATACAAAACTGGCGCAGCTGCGCAGGTGGCCGGCCAGGGGCAGAGACAGCCTGCTTCGGCAGAACTTAGCCCAAACTCAAAATTTTCCACAGCAATTCGATTATAAGCAACTATATATTAGTTCTATCATGCTTATAAGCTATCATAGCAACTAATACACACTCTCTAATCAACTTATCATGAATTCAATGCTTAAACAAGAATCTAGAATTTGAAAATTAAAGAACATAGGTAGGGAGTTATACCTCTGAAATTGGAAAACAGTTTGCTGCTTAACCAATCTCATAATACTGCTAAACCTCAACTCACAAAGCTGCTATACTACTTCTCCCTTACAACTCAACTGGCTTCTCTTTGAAATCTCAGCAATATTAAATGAGAGGAAGAGAAGGCTCATTTATAGGAAATGTTTACACAAACAATTTCAGTAACGTAAAACTGAGAAATGAAGCTACTATTTATATAGTAATGGTGGACTGGCTAATGAATTTACATGGAAGTTTGAAACCAGAATGTAGAGGAAGAACACACTAGTTAACAGTGGGTTGCTCAACCACCCACCATCAGCCATTGGCATAGCAATGATCACCGATTTTCATAGCCTTTAATCACAGCTTAAAAGTTACGTAAAGAAGAAGTAGGCTACTGTTCATGTACTATGAGGGTCACTGATTTTGGGACATGATTTAAATCCCAGCAATAAGCTTAGCTTGGTTCCTTTAATTCCTAAAACGTAATTTTAATGTACAATTGTTACCATATTAAGAAAATTAGGGATTATTTATGTACTCACATCATATAATCCATATACATTAATTAGGTGCATAATAAAATAACGTAGATAGGTATTATTTTTCGGGTATCCCCGATAAATATTTTTACTACTCACATAACCACATTATAACATTATTTAATATTAAATGTCCATTTTAAACATTTAATTTCTTTCCCCCAATCTCTGGAATACACCGGTATTTAATCATTTTTGTATTAAAGGTTACATATGATTTCAACATATAATCTATGTACATTTTATCTTACCGATATAATTCTACCGGGTACCATCACAGTGTATTGTCTCCTTTATTATTGAATTTCATTAATTCAATAATTGTTTACTATATATTCATGATATATTATTTATTGTATACACATTGTCACACCCACATTACATGTATCTCTTACAACTCAATAAACTTTACTATATAGTTTATATTCATAAATAACACAGTCATATTGCACTTTATATGATTTATTATCACGTTAAATAAATATAAATCTTATTATATTTATAAATTATTTACTCATTAATCAACATATTATCACATAATTACTAGATACTAGTATATTGTTCATAATAATAATTAATATTATAAGACAATATATCTCATTCCTCATCAATTTAATAATTACAATTCCGATTATACCTATAATCGATTTCTTATTATTATACTATCACTAGTTATCAATATATTATTATATTAACAATTAATAATTCTAATTGTTCAATCAAAAATCCTTCCGTCCTTGAATTAATTAATTCATCGACGAATATATTATTGTGCCACACAAGGCCTCTCCCACAAGCTTAATCTTAAGCTTATTATCGCTTCCCTTTCTCAAACATTCTTTCAAAATAATGTTTGTGTGTCTCAAGCATTTAGATGCTAAATTATCTCAATTAATTATACCCTTATAATAAGTATAACCTTAACGCTTATAATAATTAATATATACTCTATTAATTATTCCAATGATAATATTCACGATCAAATAATAACTTAAGTTATTTAATATATTAAAATAACTTAGTTTCCTTTCATTAATTAAACTCCCTTGAAAATACATTACAAATTATGTATTTAGCCATAACATAAAAATATTTTGTTTTCTCCAATAAAGATATTCATTATTAGAAAATACTTTATTTATTAACTCAAGATATTATAATATAATATAATATCAAATAATTACATGTACAACGCATGTACATATAGTATATATAGAAAATAGATAGTAAGTTTATTTTCTATTATAAGAAATTGTTTCCATCAATTTATTTACATATAGCAAATACGTTTGAATATATCTATCATATTAATCAATCATACCTTATACAAAATATATAAGGTAATGTTACTATTCAAAAATAACATTTCCTCCTTTATTAAAATAATTCAATATTAGAATTTATTTTAATATATATATAATAATCATTTCTCTTTCTTTTCTATAAATTGTCCTCAAAACAATTTCTTCAAATATTCATTTAAAGATATAATGATTTCCATCTCCCTTTTAATAACGTATATATATATATTTAACGTTATTCGCACATTAGACTTTCTCACATATTACTATTCTAAGTAATATATATAAAAGTATCAACTATAATTACATATTCAACACACATATTAATTCACTCATTTACTTAAGTAAATTAAATACTGTACTATATCATCATAGTTAATTAAGGTTCAATACTCTCATTATATTATTCTGTAATAAAATTCTCAACTATCAATTAACCAATATTTATTCTTATTAGTTAATTCCTTAACTAACTCATGCTTCACTATCCAAACCTATTCACGGATAGCTTAAGTGCTATTAATAACCTATATTATAAGCATACTAGTTATTAATACACATACACAAGAATATGGTGATTATACATTAAGGATATTTAATGTCACCAACTTACTATGATAAAATAATTCTATAAATTATTTAATATCGATAGGAATGTATCCACCTCCTTTATCTCAACTGAATCGTCTTTACGCTAAGTAACAAATATATATTAATAATATATTTATAAATCACAAAAACACATATTACATAGTCCATATTACCCTATGTAATATAATACCACATACCTCATATCACATATATATATTTTTATTCGAACCCATCTCACGGTTTAAGAATTTTATTTATTAAATCCTTATTTAATAATATCTGAAAATTCAGGTTCTTACATCAACAGGTGGCGACTCTGCTGGGGACAGTAGAGGGCTTAGGTCGCGTTCAAATCTTTTCAACATTTCTCATTTCTATCTGCGTATGTGTGAATGCTGCATCTTTACACTGAATGAATGCGTGAATGATGCGTCTTTACATTAAATGAATGAGAATGAATGCTTCACTGCATTATATTCGTGCTTCACACCAATATCATCATATGCATACAGTGAGATGCGATGTATGTGAATGTATGTTGTGTGATTCTTCCACCAGAAGGCAAACCCGTCAATGATAGAGTAATGTCTTCGAGGGCGAATAAGTCTTCGGAGCTCATGAAAAAGCACCACTCAGATCTGCTCCAGTTAAAAGATCGAATTAATTTCCCCTATAGTAGATTGCGATGATATGGGGACCTTCATGCCAAAAAGCCACGAGAGTAACCTAAGATAAGTCAGCCTCTGATTAACCAAACCCGAAGGGAAGCTTCTTTATGTCTTCCTCTTTCAATTCAATGTCAAGTCTTCAATTCCAATGTAAATATCATAATGTACATTCCATGTTTTGTAAATCTTGTCATATTATCCTATTATCAAAACAACTGACCCATGTTTTGCAGAATAAGATTAAAAAACCTTAAAACAAATCATGGCATGCATCCTATCCATACCTACATCAGAAAATTGACACGCTTATGTTTGTTGTAGGTGAAAAATTGGTCCTGTCACTAGATCTAAGTCTAAGAAAGCACTAAGTCCATCTCCAAACATGGCTTCCAGTGGTCAGCCAGAATCTACCCCTGTCTCTTGGGAAGAGTTTGAAGGATTGAAGAATTAAATAGCCGAATTGGCCACTTTCTTGAGAGAACAGAGTAAAGCTCTTAAAGGGAAACAAGCACAGGGTCACATAGAACCAAGAACACCTGGTGGCAGTCAAGAGATTGGAAAGACATACACCCAGATTCCTGGACCACATGACCAAGATACTACCAATAAAACCTCTGAAATCACCATTCTTAACAAAGAGCAGGACGCTGGTGACATTCTGAAGAAAGTCCAATAGATGGAAGAAACTATTCGGTCTATCAAAGGGACTGGGGCATTTGGCAGTGTCAATTATTCAGACTTATGTATTTTCCCTGGGGCTTGTTATCCCGAAAAATTTTAAGTCCCTGATTTTTAGAAATACGATGGATTGGGAGACCCTTACACTCACTTAAAGGTATTCATTGGAGAGCTCGGATCTTATATAGAGGATGAGAAACTCCGAATGCAGTTATTCCAGAAAAGTTTGACCGGAGAGGCTAGAGCCTGGTATGCCCGTTTGGACAACTCTAAAATTCACAGCTGGGAAGAGCTGGCACATGCCTTCCTCAATCAGTTTCCAATCTCAACTGGCTCCATACAGATATCAAATAACAAAAATCAAGAAACAAAACACTGAGTCATTCAGAGAATATGCTCAACGCTGGAGACGAATGGCGGCATAAGTCACTCCACCTATGACTGAGTCTGAGATAGTCATGACCTTCATCAACATTCAAGAAGCTCCGTATTATGAAAGGGTTATAGCAGGCATAAGAAAGCCATTCTCAAAGATGATAAACACAGCGAGCTGGCAGAAATGGGGCTCAAATCTGGGAAGATAAAGGATCAGACTGTCTTAGAAGCTGTTGCCGAGCATATTCAATCTGAGAGTTATGGGAATAATCCCCGGAGGACACACAAGAAGAAAGACGAATAAGTGTCCTTAGTATTGCAAAGACATAATCAATGGAGCGAGTCGAGCAGCACGCCCATTCAAAGGAGGAACTATTCCCCTTTTCAAGCTTCTGCCCAACCTTCTAACCCTCCATTTCAGAAAAATTTGGAGGCTAGACGTTGGAGAACGTTCACCCCCTTAGGGGATTTACTTGAGAATGTGCTAAAACTATTGATGGCATAGAAAAAGATTGTGTAACTCCTTCCACCAACCAATACCAGTGGACAAAATTTTGACCCAAGCAAAAAGTGTGCCTACCATTCTGGAGCTCCGTGCCATGATACACAAGATTGTTGGTCTCTATAAAATCCAAGACTTGATTAACAATGGAGAGATTGTGGTGACCAAACCCGAGCAGCCGCACGTGCAAGATAATCCCCTCCATCAGCATAAAGTGGAGAGTGTCAACATGATCAGCACACAAAATAGAAAAGGATCCAAATAACTTCGGTACGTCGGGGAGTAAACTCCATCCAGTAACAATAGCCCAAACAACTGGGAATTATCAGAAAAGCAGTTCCTATTGGAATAGGAAATCAAATCCATCAAGGAACAGGTTGGACAGTTGGCAGAATTGGTTGTATATCAACATCAGATAATGCTGGATTAGAGGTTAGTTGAATCCAGGCTTGCTGGATTGGATGTCAATTTGAATCCAGGCTTGCTGGATTGCAGGTCAGTTGAATCCAGTCTACTGGATTGAAAAATAGTCTACTAAATTAAAATTTATTCTGAATCCAGGTTGCTGGATTAGTTAAGTAAGTTTTGTTATGTTGGGAAACAACAAGTTATTTGAATCTAGATTACTGGATTAGGTATTCGGCTTACTAGATTATAAATTATAAAGGACTTATAAAATGAAAGATTAAGTGTTAATTCACAAGTTATATGATACAGTAGTGTTAAGTCTAAGGTAGTGCAATCGTATCTTTTAATGGTTGATGTATAGTAGCTGGGCTAAATGACTCCTTTATATGGGGAAGGTATCTATGAATTAGTAACCGATCTAACTCACTGTGAAAACAGTGTAGACGAGACGGAAACTAATTTGTTAGTTATTTGTGAAAAACCACTCAGTATACTATATTGAATATTATTAAAGACTCGATATGTGCTAGGTTTAGACTTGTGTATGTATAGTGTTAAGGATATCTAATATTTGACTATGTGTTTAATGTTAGATAGAAAGTATGTTACGCTAATTGAAAGATCAATCTTATAACTGATAAGTCTTTACAACAAAGCGATTAAATTAGATTGCGTAGCAGTAATCGACGGTACAGGCAAGTTCCTAAACTATACATTTATTGAGCAAGTTCTCTAACTCAAATTCGAGTTGTTATTGTAAAGCATGTTCGTGATTAATCATTGTTGATTATATCACATCTATGATTTATTGATTCGTACGTTGTGCATATTGTATATGTTCATCAGGTATGAAATGTTGATCACCTTCATTACCATATTGTTCAGTTTAATTTATTCATGTTCATTGTTGGCTATTCAGCATTATTAATTCATGTTCTTTCACAATTCTTATATTATTGAAAGTTTGTCAGCATATTATTCTTTTCAATCATGATATATCTTCATTTGAACTTAAACTTGCTGGGCAAACTTGTTGCTCACCCTTGCTATATCATGATAAACATTTCAGATTAAAGAAGAAACTTCGGACACAGTCAAAGGCAAAGACAAGTTTCAGGATGGAATTATTATACAATTAAAATGGTAATAGTATAGGATACAAATGACATTATATGTCGTGTAGGATATTGAATGCAGGTATTAAGTTAAGGTTACAGACCTTGGGAATTATGTTGTAAAAGTTATTGTATACATAATTTACGTTTATATCTTCCGCAATAGTTATAGAAATGATATATTATAATGTACCAGGTCCGAGGTTCTGGGGACCCAGATTTGAGGGCGCTACAACCTACATACTCTATATGAGTTTTCTACTAAGGTTATAACCTAGGTTTCGCATTCCTAATGTTTATAACCTACCGCTCTGATACCAACATGTGACACCCCCAGATACGGGTTTCCTAACACCGCATTCGAGGTTCAGAAACCCAAATTTGGGGGTGTCACAGATTGCTCCTTATTCTTCTTGGGGGTTCAGCAATGGGAGATTCAGGTGCTTTTTCTTCTTCTCATTCAAATTCCTCTTTATCAGTAGAAGGACTTCTTGGGGGGATCTCCAGTGATCTCATCACAACTTTGGCTCTCTTCTTGGATGGCTTTATTGACGTGGACTCTGGAGCTATGGAATCATCAGAGTGAGAAAACTCATTCTTTATTTTGCTTGCTTTCCTCTTCTTTGAAGTGCCCTTGCTGCTACTGCCAGTTATCTTTAGCTTCTTATTCTCCATGGGATTTTTCTTCCAGTTGTCAAACAGTTTTGGAGACATCACTTTGTGAATATTAAAGGGTTCTCCCTCATCATCCGTTATCTTGCTCTTCAGTTTCTTTTTCAAGATAATGCTCAAGAATCTTCCATGGAAAACCTTTGTGAGAGGTTTATCCGTTAACTTCTTCTTCTCAGCCTTTTCTAGCCATTTGGACAATTTGTCAAACAGTACCGCTCCAAAATTAATTTGCTACTTTAAGACAATTGCAGTCATTACTCTCAGTTGCTGATCGCTTATTGTATCATGTGCAGTGCCTTTGCTCAAGATTCATTTTCTTGTAATCTCAACAAGAAATTCAAACTCCTCAGGAAACTCCTTTTTCCTCATGTCCTTCATATTTGGATTTCTCTTATAGCGCATTAATCGTTTGCCTTCTTCAATGTTGACTTTTTCAAGATTTATCAGACATTGGTCAGGAAATCCTAGACATTGATTGATGTCTAATGCTCGTATCTTCAAATTTACTCCTTTGACTTTTGTAGATAGAAGCCCGGAATCTATCTTTGCATTTGAATAAAATTCCTTCACCAAGTCGGCATAAATTAGGGTGTTGGATTCTAGGTATTCAGAAAACCCAGCATTCTTTACGAGATCTAGAATGTCCCTACACTTCTTTTTTGATTTTTTAAATTTCTTAGAGCCGAGTTGAATTCCAGTGATAACACGCCAATCTTCCATTTGAACTGTTAGAAATATATGGGTGTTCAATTTCAGGAGTTTTGCAGGAGGTACTTGAAGGAGACTTGGGTATGGCTAGAGGTTTGAGTGATTTAGGCTTTTGGAAAGTATTTAGGGTTTAGGATTCAAAGAGCAAAGATGGACTCGAGAGACTTACAGCTTTTTGGCAGCTTCTTGAAGATGTAACCGCCACAGATTTGAATTTTCATTTACACTTGTTCCATCTACTTTTCAATAGGACAGGTGTAAGAGAAATATTGGATGCACGATATTTCAATATCTGTAACTTCTCATAACTGATCAGTTTTTTAGATTTAACTTTCCTTCTTGAGATGTGGGCATCTCTTCCTTTAGTTGACCGTTGACTTTTTCAATTCGTGGAGTAGCTTGGTGATATAGATTAGTACTCCACGATTTTTTTGTGTAATCAACGATCGTCTTCTGTAACCATGCTTCAGTAGATGATTCTTCATTAATCTCCAACTGGGAGTTGTATGATTCATTAACAACTTGAATTCTTTTGAGGGACTTCTATATGCTCTGCAGAGGCTCTTGTGATGCATTTTATTTCAACACTTCTTCATGGTTAAGGAAGCTCAAAAAGGGTTGGCCTCTTAGTTTAAAACTTAAGGCTAGGTTTATCTCTGAGGCGCTTATCAGAAGAAGGACTTCTTAGACTTGGTGGTAAAAATGTCATCATGGTAGGCTTCTCTGCCATGGAGTTTACTTACCAACTTTGGATATACTTTGATGTTGGTATTTGTAAGTGAGAGAGAATGAGGTGCTTTTAGCAATTCAATATGTATGGTCAGGAATGTATTGGAGAGGTGTTTGTATAGACTGCGGTTGTAGGATCAGCATGCTCTTTTGATCTACGATCAGGAAGTTGATCGTAGGTACTCTACAAATGTGGTATTTGGCTGATATGGTTATCAGTAGCAAGTTTTGGGATGTTACTACTGGGGATGAAGATTTATTTGGTTCATCAGCCACAGAGTTTTTGGACTCTGTAACTGGGATAGGGCTGTTAGGATAAGTTGGAGTATCAACCCAAGGATTATTTAAGTTTCTCATAATACTTTGAAGAATGATGTAGGTGGATAATTTCTCATGAAGTATTGTTAGATGAAGTACCTTCTGTTTTAAGAACTTAACAGAAGTGAATTGGTTCTTCGTGGAGTGGTCATCACATATATAAGGGAGGTTAAACTATCTCCTGAGCTTATCTCTGAATCCTACTTCTTTTTCTCCTTCATCTTTTACATCTTATTCTTAATGCAACTTCATCATCTCCATATCTTCAATTACTCTTTCCTTGGCATCAGGTTTAGCTACCTTCATTGTTTAAGAGATCTGAAGGATTAGATTCAATGTATTCCTTTTTCAATTTGAGCGCTACTAGACTTAGCAGATCATTGCTCCCCCACAGTTGATACTTTCATCTTAGAGGAGGATGGGCTAACTTCTGTATATACATAAGTAAGGTTGCGTTGCACTTCTCCTTCTAGCTGTAATCTTCATGGTTGAATCAGCTCCATTTGATCATAGAGTATTTTCTTTAGAATTAGTTACTCCACGATTTGCTGACTAGACACTACGAACGTAGGTTCTATCATTCAGACTTTAGCATCTTATATATTCATAGAGATTTACTTCTATGATTCATACATCATCACCATTGGTTGATGATTCATTGACATGATCTTCCTTAATATTCCTTTTGAGATGATATACTCTGCATGGATAAGCTTGGAAGGTCTCTTACTTTTGACGTGAATTGCATGCTTCCTTTTGAAGTATCATTATGATCATACTAAGGATTTTAGGATCCATTTATAAGCTCATGAGATTTCTTCATCCTTAGGGACACAACATATCTTCAGGAACAAGCTCTGGCCTTGGATGATTTTGAATGAGAGCATTAATGAGGGATCTTGAACTTGCATCTAGTAAAAGCTTGGTGACTGAAGTCAAGCGCTTCAGCTTTTTTTAGTGAGGTCAGATAGACCAAGTACCTTCAGGTTAAATGATTTTCTATTTTGGTATCTATGGCTATTTGGGTCTTGCTAGGTTAGTTTTCTCAAAAACCCTAGTTACTCATACTTTTGGATTTTCAGCATATAAGTATTAACAATCATATTTATATATATATATCAATTCTAGATATAATGACAGTTATAATGCATGATTGTGCGTGTGTGCATGATTAAGCAGTTTTGATATATTAAGCTTTCTCTTTGGTTGTTACACCCTTTGCTTTTGCTATGTTCACAGATTTTGATTTTTTCATAGAGTGAGGATCAGCTCCATAATTTGCATCTTGTTGGTTCGTGGAGTTGATCAGTTTCCAAGAACCTTCAAGATACACCTGTAGTGTTGATCACACTCTATGTTTTATCAAAAGCACAAAACATTTATTTGTATGAATTTCCAGACATACCAACCCATTAGCAAAGGTCAAGCAACTTAAAATGCTTAGATTGTAATATACTTAAGGCATATATCAAATGTCTTCCAAAAACTTATTTTCAACTTTCAACATCGGTGGAGAGAAAGTTTTTCAGAGAATAGTTTCCAACCTCAAATATACTTCTCTCTTTTCCCTTTTTAGGAAGAAAATAATATTTTGATAGAATATTGTTATAGCACTTAAGGTGATGCAATATGATGTATGTATATAGTGATGAGGATACATACCTTGCTACTGTCAATTTCTTGACAGTTAGTTATCATGTTTATTTGCACAATGATATGAGGCATTGTTGTGCATATCTTTGTATTGTCAATACTGACAACTTTTGTTGCTCCATATGGCTTTAGATCAATCAAGCAGTCTTTGAAATATGATCAAAGGAAAGTCTTGACAACTTGAATTCTTTGAAGCCCTTGAACCTCAAGGTTCAGATTTATGGATTTTGTCAAATACATATTTGAAGAATTTTCCTTTCTCCTCTAGATAAGCATCTTATAGCATGTTTAGGCATTTCACCTTTCAAAACTGTGGATGTAAGATTCTTTGTTCTTGTTGCATCTTGACTTCCCATCAATAGGCTGCAGACTGCAAATTGACTATGGGCAGCGATTGGCCTGATAGCAATTTCATTTAAGAACAGGAACCAATCTGGATAGCTTCAAGTGGATATGCATATTTACCTGCACGTATAATTTTCAACTTGTCAGCTCATCTTCATTCAGAAGAGACTTACCACTAATACTATGTTTAGAACTTATTTGTGCCGCGGACCAAACTCAAAGCGTTAGCTTTTGGATACAGTGTGAGAACCTGCTCTGATACCAATTGTTAGTTCCCAGGGGCACACAAGATATCTAAAAGGGGGGTTTGAATAGATCCTTTTTATTTTAAAAGCTTTTTCCTTTTCTTTAGTCTTGCTAAGTGATTAGCAGATGACAAATAGAAGAATCAATTTATGCACAGCGGAATAGTTTAAGTTCCCCTTCAAGAATATCTCATTAAACATAGTTCTAATGTTAGATTAGTTGTAATCAGATATAGCAGTTATAGTACAGAATGTAAATGACATCAGGGGTTTTAAGTGGTTCAGAGACTAAATGCTCCTACTCCACTCTTCTGCTTCAACAAGTAGGGATTCCACTAAGGATAAGATCAAATTCGAATCAATAAGATTCCTTCAAGACCAGCAGCCTTGGAGCTCTAGTTCACTAAGAACTCTTTAAGACCAGCAGCCTTGGAAACTATAGACTAAGCCCAGCAGACTTAGAATCTCTTATACCCTCCGGTACTCAACAAGCCCAGCAGACTTAACTTTGGTTTAGTCACATAGATAATGACCCCTCAGGCCTTGGGTGTTTGGATGGTTGTTTGTTGTTGTTGTTGAGCTGCTAAGATGACATTCAGCTTGTTCATCTTCTGTTACTTAGCATCTTCTTGTGATCGTATGGGCATTCAGCATTAATACTTGATCACAACTGTTGGACTGCTAAGATGTACATTTGGCTTTTCATCCTAGTGTACTTAGCAATCTGATTCATCTCCTTGGTGCTACTGATATTTGTTGATGATGCTTGACTTCATCTGATATTCAACATAACACACTATCACCACTGAGGGACTGCTAAGTCTTGCAAATCAGTTAGACTTCTTCTGGTACTTAGCAGCCTTTGAACACTGGTTGTTTTGTGTGCATATTCGACTCTTCATCTTCTTCTCTTCAGCTCAGAGTGTTCATAGTGAAACATAGAGTGGCTCTTGAGGTCTGCTTTCTAATCTGCCACTCTAGTTCTTGTCTTCTTGGTCTTCCGGCTCTCAGCATAGATTCCACTCTGTTGGCATACTCCTTTGTATTGAGTGAAGCTTTTAGCAGTGTAAGACTCTCATTAGATGTGCTTCACTCATTCTATGGTAGTCTCACTCGCACTAAGACTTTTTCTCTATTAAGCTCTATATGACTCACTTTATCTCAAGTCAACAACTTCTTCTCCTTTGAAGCTTCAGCTGGTATATGTTCATCTATCAGCTTCCCATTGGAATATAGCCATTGGGAGCTATTTGAAAAGCTTTAAATATTTTGAGCTCTTTGATGTAGACATACTGAGTTGATGTGACAGCTCCTTTTTAACTTTTCTAACACAGCAGTCTACTATTTCACCTAAAATCTCTGAAACGTCACTTTCAGCAGACTAGTTGGTAGTCACCTTTATTTCTCCTTTTGTTTCCTCGATTTGAATCAAGGATGTTGGTGACTGCATCGGGACTCTCAATCAGCAACGTTTGTTTGTTAGTCTTCATATTTAGATATAGCTAAGTCTCAATAATCAGACGAACGAACTCTACGATTCTGATGTTGACGTTCATGTACTTGGTCGTAGTTTGTCTGCGAAAATTGTTAGGAGACTTGACTTTAACAACTCTACGATTCTGAGAGTGCTCTGTGATTTGACAATGCTGTACCATCTTGTACTTAGCTCTTGCAGTCTATTCTATGATCCTGCTTGTCTTGCCTTGCTTCAGGAACTGATAAATTGGCTGACTGTGTTGGCCCTTTGGTTTACATGACTCCTTTGATTAGTCATGCTAAACTTCCTCAATCTTCTACCCTGTGATCTCTTGGACATTTTTTATGATGAGGCTGAGCATAGACAATCATTTTTGTCTATCTTCTGTAGGTTTGCCATTATCTCTGTAGGTGTTTTATCAGACTATGCTGCTAGTTGGCAAACACCATGATCGTTGTAGTCAACACTACGATCGTTGAGAAGTCTTATGTTTGTTTGAAAAACACTACAATCGTTGTCTTAAGATGAGCGTTTGTAGAAGACTCCTTATGAATGGCTCTTCACTTCTCAATCAGCCTTGCTGATATAGTTGGTGCTTTGATCTTCTGTTTGCTTGCAAGCCATTCATAGAATGCTTTCTGATACTCTTCAAGTAGACTGCATTCTGAAACTTGATTACTCTTACCAGATGATGAGATCTATGTATACACTTCAGGCTTGCTCATTTGTTGAGAATCGTAGAGTGCTCAATGATTCTACCTTAGCATTGTGAGCACTTAACTGACTATGATTTGCCTCTGGTTCTGTAGACTACGATTCTGCCCATTGGCGATCTGTAGACTCTACGTCTTCGAGTGTAGTCTGCGATTATGAGAGTAGTTTATTTGACAGACTATGATTTCTGCCTAGGTTACGACCTGTAAACTCCACGATTTTGAGTGAAGCCTACAATTCATGACTTGACTCGGCAGGCACTCGGCAGACAGTCACTATGATCTCGAGAATCGCATTCTTGATAGACTAAGACTCTAAGAGAAGCTTTCTTGACACACTATGATTCTACCTTAACTCTATTGGCAGACTGATGGCTGGTGCAATGCTCTTCGATCAGACGAGACTATCTATTACAATTTATAAGATCAACTTAACAAGTTTGATCTTTCTATTCATGGACCTTGTACATTGCGATCTTTTGAAGGACTTCACAAAGCTATTCATTCATGTAGGATCAACCTAACACATTTAATCATTTCAATCTAAGTCCTTGTCCATATCGTCTATCATCTATTAAGAATTTTATAGCTTTTATCAATGCAGACATATTTGCATATTCAATCATTAACTTCATCATCAAATTTTATATATAAAGGAATAACATTCTCATGCATATTCCTGACAATCCGCACAACTATTATGATAGGAACCCAAAAATTAAATCTCATCCACACAACTATATGCAGATAAAAATAATTTCAACTTTTGGATCACAAAAAAAAAACGGTGGAACATGCATCGTTTTATTAAATAGGCTTGGGTTGTGTTTGTTTAGCTCTAAAAGCCTTTTATTAGCCTCTAATTCGGTCAGAGGCTACTCTTGTTTAGTGAAAAAATTCATCTCTTAATGCCTCTTAATCGGTAAGATTCAAATCAAATTCTAAACTATTTAGAAGTGAGTCTGAACGAAATTAATTAATTTTGGACAAAAATAACCTCTTCAATATTACAAAATTCCTTTTGTATCCCTCTCCCTCTTCGATTTCCATATGCCCGAATTGTTAATTACCCTTTTCCTCCTCTCCCTCCTCTTCATCACCTGTAAATTTATCAGTGCATACATGTCACCCCAAATTCAAAAAGCTTCAAAAACTAACTCCTTTACTCTTTTTAATGTACAACTTTCATTACGACATTCAACGAATTTTTGGGATGAGGAAGGAGATGGTGACCCCAATAACAAATCTGGCATCTAACAGATTTATCAGACCTTAGAGCAATAAATAGATCTAAAAATAAAACAAATAAATAAAGAAGAATATATGAGTTTATTTGTTTTCTTAGATGTAAATGAACATGGGGATATATGGTCGATGATGAGGATGATGAATAGACGTGTTGCTTTTTTTTCCTCAGTTCTTCTTACTTCTCTAACTTAAATGTCTCTCTACACTTTGATTCACCATTATATATCTGAAACTTGTGATGTTGAATTGTGATGGGAGCTGAAAATGGCGATTTAAGGAAACAAGGGAAGGGTTTGGGAGAGGAGAGAGAATGAAAGGAAGAAGATAGAGAAGTTGAGTTTTATTGCTGAAATTAAATATGGTGGGTGGAAGGTTAAAATGATAAAATAATGTTATTCAGACAATTTGAAAAAATTAATTATCA
Source organism: Panax stipuleanatus (assembly GCA_020205555.1). Lineage (NCBI taxonomy): Eukaryota > Viridiplantae > Streptophyta > Magnoliopsida > Apiales > Araliaceae > Panax > Panax stipuleanatus. Next base: position 44,361,995 of record CM035125.1, read on the forward strand.
AACAATATTTCTTCATTCAGATACAATTCTAAACAGATGATCTATATTATTCAGATGTCTAAACTGTTCAGATCTTAACATTCAATTTTATCAAACACAACCTTAGTTAATCTTAGCTGAAACATACCTTAAATTACTTTTACCCATCTATATATATATATATATATATATATATATATATATTAACAGCAGTTTATAAGTAGAAACAAGAGTTTAAATATAAACAAAACTTTATTGAAAAATGAAATAATTACAAACAAAGTGACTAGGGTTACTTACAAACAGACTCGATTATAGAAACTTAACATGTCTAAGGAAGAAGGCAAGAGTGCTGAAGATTTGTTAGATAGGAATCTAAGTCTTCACAAGTACTCTATTGGATTACTAAATCCTGCCTAAAACAAATGACCAAGCCTCTCTTATATAGGAAAAGGAAAGGCGTCACTTATACAACTCAATGATTACAAAACATGAATGACTATTTCATAACAGTAATGCTTTATCAAAAGATGAAAGCATTATTACAACTTTTGACTATTACAATCAGCTTTTCACTATTACAGACGCGTTTTGAATAAAATACAGACTCAATAATACAGAACAGAATAACTTTTAACTAATCGACCACAGATGGCCGACAAACAGGACAAATACAAGACGACAAATGACTCATCACATGCTTTCGGCTACTTTGGACAAAGGAGCACGGGCTGCGCGGGCAGGAGCATCTTGCAACAAGGCTGACCAATGTAACTGTAGGAATTCTAGGCAAATGGGTCCTGAGCATCTTGAAGGGAGATGCTTCCGTACGGATCATTATGACTAGAATGATGACTGGAATGGGATGAAGAGGATGAACAGACAGAGGGAACTGAGTCCTCACTGAGTTTATCCATTCGTTTTTTAATAAGACGAGACAACTGTTTTAACTCATTATCAGTACAATGATCAATATCCGCAAAATCTAACTTTGAAGCAGAAGATTTTTTGGATTTTGATTTACTAGAGGATGATTCCTTTAGAGGAGGAACCGTTTGAATAGGAGAAGGATTAGGAAATTCCTTCTGGACTTGACCAACAATGCGATAAGGATTAAACTTATTCCACCATTTTACTGAAAATTCACGAGTAACATGAGTAATTTGACTAAGGTTATTACTGGAAACCTCTTTCTCGGAAGAAACAACAGAAGAAAGAGCAACATTAGCAACGGGAGAATATAATCCATAATTCCATTTAAGAAACCATGGAATTTTGTATTTACTAGCGAAATGAAGAATTACTGGAATGCAGCAATTAGACTGCACAGCAGGAACTCTAGCACTGAAAACATTAAGGACTAACTGAAGCTCAATTGTAAGAATTTTATAGATGAGACCAAAGCGTTCCCACCATAAAACGAACCAATGAGGGATTTGACTTTTAAATTTGTGGTCAAATTGAATGAACCACGAATGACTAAACGATGGAGTTTGAAACAGAAAAACCCTGTTCCAAGCTTCCATGTAATCATAATAGCAGAACTGGCTATCATAACCATCTAACTGTCTTAAATCTGACGGATGATTACCCCAGTTTGGCATGGTGATAATCTGTTTAATATATAGAGAATGATAGATGATTTTTGAGGAATCATTTCTATCATAAATTGGTTTAATAAGGATTGACTGAGTTTGAAGCAAGACATCCTTATAAAACATAAGAGGTTTATAAGGAGCCAGAGGAATAAAATGCCAGCCAGTTGGAAAGAACTGGGCAGCCAACTTAATAGGATCATCAATTGATTTCATATGTCTTTCAATATGAAATAAATTGGTGGAATAAACAAGAATGTACTCGGTTGGAGTACGTTGTCCAACAGAAGGATTACTAGACAAAGCAAAAGGATCAATCTGATAGTAGTGTGCATACAAGCCAATCATGTATGATGATAAAGCACATACTTTGTAAACAATCTTATTTATTTATTAATAAAATATTCATTTAAGGCATATAATTATCTACATGGTGCTGTTTTTATAATATGTAAATAACTCATAGTTTTAAGCAATGCTTTTAGAATCATAATGAGATCATGATAATGAGATCTAAATTCTTAGAAAGCTTAAAAACTAAAATAGTTTCCAATTGTGGGATTACTAAAATGGGGATTAGTAAATTCGGATAGATTGATACATATGTTGCTTGCTCATTGGATGAGGATGACTGATCTCATGGTCATTTGTGTGGAGACACTAAAGCAAGTATGTAGGTGCTTATTGGAGAATAAGTTCACTGAACGTGACTCGCTATGAAATACCTAATGGAGTTTTACTCGCCTGTCAATAGGAATTCCTAATGTGATAGTAGTACATGTGATCCTTGGACTTGAGATCATCATAGTATCTTATATGTAACAAATTATACTTTGACTAATTCCTTAAGGCCTTTTAAGGCATATATAGGGTATGCTTGGGTATAATGAGTTACATATGGAGATAATGAATGATCAATAAAGAATCTACCACCTCTAGTAAAAGAGGAGATATGTCCTATGTGATTCGTTAAATGACAACCCAGGAATCCTTGGCCAAGGTAGAATGAAATTAGAAAGAGGTTTCTAATTTGCATTATTTGGAGTTGTGCATTTTCTAATCGAAATACATATGATTAAATAAATTAAGACTTGACAGTAAATCCATGTCTTATATTTAATTGGGACATTGTATGGTGGAAGGATTGAATTGTACGGTAACTATTAACTCACAGGTTCTTTTATGATTAATGTTGAAATCTATATTATCTGAAAAGTCGTTGATCGCTAGGGAGGCTTATCCCTATTGTAGAATAAATGTTATTTATTTAAATAGATTATTAGTTTAATTTATTTATTTAAATAAGATTAGAATTGTTCTAATTGATTTATTCACAACCGGTTTAATATGGAGAACCTAAAGGGTCACACCATAAAAGGAAGAAGAATTATTTAAGAAGAAAATGGCATGATAGTAATAATGCATTAAGTATAATTAATTTAATCTCTGATGATAGAATAAATTAAATAGCTTAATGTTTAATAGTTAATATTTTAGAAATATTAAATATAAATTAATAAGAGGAGTCTTATTAATATTATTATTTTAATTCTAAAGGAGTTTAGGAATTAATATAATATTAGTACTCTCTCTCAATCCTAATAAAGATTAGGATATAAATTAATTAAAAGTATTTAATTAATTAATAAAATAAAACCCTATTCTAATTGGATTAGGAGAGTTAACCTAATATCTATATAAGAAAGTCTTATATCAGAAATAAGGAACACGTGAATTTTTCAAGAGTTGGGAGTACACATATTCTATAGAGATAGAAACAAGGGTTAAGCCAATAACCCATCATACTGAGTTTTTCATCTTCCTTGGTGGATCACCGTTAGAGGCCAAACATTTGGATGGCTGACATTGATCAAGGGAAGGAGCCACTACAGAGGAATCAAAGGAATCAAAGGAGTAGAACTTGTATCTGAGGAAGCTTGGATCTTCAAAGGTATAATTTTGTTTTTCTCCTTCTTCATTCACTGATAATTGATGCACAAGAATGATCATGGTAATGGGTTTGTATAAATTTTTGAAAACCCAGTTTTTACGCTTCCGCCCTATTTATGTGATTTGATTGCATGATTGCGTTACGTACAAACCCAACAGTGGTATCAGAGCCAATCTTGTGCTAATTATCAGTCTATGTGATTCCATACATGTATGATATGCGATTGGATCGAGTTCTGGGCAACAAAAATTTTTTAGATTCTGCGAAGCTGCACAGCTGCGCCGGTACAAGGCAATATTGTTGCGCAGCTGCGCCGGGTGCTGTTCCTGGTTTTCATACTGCGCAGCTGCGCCGGTTCCCTTTACATTCTTGGCGCAGCTGCGCCACTGGACAGGAACTGAATTTTTTTTTGTTTTATTTAATTAAATGAATGGTTTATTTAATTAATAAAGGTTTAAAATAAAGATTTTATTTTATATGAAATGAGATTTCAGAATTGCTAAAATTAAAGAGTTTAATTTGGAATTATTTTTGAATAAAATAAAGGAGTTTATTTTTCCAAAAACAAAGTTTAGCAAACTTTTGCCCATTAACTGATATTAATACATATATGGAATGAATTTATTTTCATGAGATGAATAAGTTTTATTGATACGTATGATGATATGTATGGTAATAAAAGGGATTGATTATGGACTATGACCAATGTGATTGGATTTTATTTTGGTTGAATGCTTGAATGAATGAGTTTTATAAAATGGGGTCTGCGTACCTCGTCTTCTCTAGTTTTATTCTCGATGTAAATTCTATCTCCTTTCTATGTACTTCCCCTTGACTGCTGATCAAGGTTTCTATTTAATTTTAAATAGTTAATGTAATAGAGATAGTTAGAATTATTTTGAAGAAATTGGAGACCAAGGAGCAAGGAACGCGTGAAGACTCATTTGTATGGAGCCAGGGTTTAAATGTAATAGTTATATTTAAATTTAAATTCTTGCACTCCTAGGTTTGACCTTTTGGTTCACTTGGTGGCTCTAGTGAACCAAACTAGAATAAAAGTCCATAATCAATCCGGGTAAAATATAGTATTCTATATTGCATGCTAAATATTATATATATTATATTTTATACAAACATGCTTCGCATGTTTAATAAAATGACGCGTATTTTATATATAGATGTGCATGCGCGCTTAAAAAGATTAGACAAATAATAACAAACCCCTCAAAAAAATAATATTAAGTCTGAAGCGTTCAAATGATATTTGGAATATCGAACGTCGCCTTCTAGCAAGATTAGTTAATAGAGTATTAAATATTTAATATGAGTTTGTTGTGCTATCCACAAGGCGAGTATTGAATATTTAAGATGTTAATTAATCACATTTGATGCTTATCAAGAAAATTGAACGATCTAGTCTTGTTGTGCTATCCACAAGGACGAAAATTTTTCTTTTTGAATTTATGGAAGTGCTAGGCTGGACTTAACTTAAATCATTTTAGTTCGGATGTGCACACACATGACCATTATGATTTAAGAGGCAAAAAGGAGTTACATGGTGATGTAATTGACAAGAGTTGTCTACCTATTTATTTGTATATCGCTTGTTGTGCTATCCACAAGATTATATACATTTGAAATGGGATCCTTAATCTCACTAGCAAATCTTTAATTAGATGTTGCCGAACTATATGAGTGAGGGTAATATAGTGTGGCAAGATGCATCATGCTCGCATTCATGAATAACGAGCTTCAGCGTCAGCACGAAAACATGGATGCTCCTACTGTGTTGATTCACCTCAAGGAGTTGTATGGTGAACAGAGTAGGACTGCTAGATATGAGATATCTAAGGAGCTCTTCCGATCTCGGATGACCGAGGGCACTGCCGTCGAGACTCATGTTCTGAAGGTAATCAATTTGATTAAACGCCTTGGACAGCTTGGGTTCGTCATGGATGGGGAGTTGAGTCAAGACTTGGTCTTGCAGTCACTCCCTGAGACCTTCTCGCAGTTTGTGGTAAATTTTCACATGAATAAGCTAGATGTCAGCTTACCTGAGCTGCTTAACATGCTGAAAACTGCAGGTCACTTCTCATCCAAGAAGAATCATGTCTTGATGGTGGATTCTTCCAATAAAAGGAAGAGGACCAAGGTGTCTTCTGAAAAGAAGAAATCTAAGAAGGCTAAGGGAAAAGGGAAAGAAAAGGAAGAAAAGAAACCTGAACCAGCTAAAGGAATGTGCTTTCATTGCAATGAGCCGGGACATTGGAAGAGGAACTGCAAGAAGTTTCTAGCAGAGAAGAAGCTTGGAGAAGCTTCGACTTCCAATCAAGGTTTGTTTATGATTGAAATTAATTTTTCTGAAAGTCATAATTCTACTTGGGTATTGGATACCGGCTGTGGTTCTCACATATGTAATACTGTGCAGGGACTGGTCAGAAGTAGAAAGCTGAACAAAGATGAGGTGATCCTATGAGTGGGAAATGGAGCAAAAGTTGCTGCATTAGCTGTAGGAACTTATTGTTTAGCAATGCCTTCGGGCAAATTCATTTATCTTAATAATTGTTATTATGTTCCGAATATTATTAAAAATATTATTTCAATTTCTGTATTGGATATGGAAGGTTTTGACGTTATTATAAAGAACAATGGTTGTTCTATTTATAAAGACGATGTTTTATATGGTATTGGAAATTTTCGAAATGGACTTTATACACTTGACTTACAAGAAAATATATTTCAAATTGAACAAATTAAGAAAAGGAAAAGAGATGATATTAATTATACCTATATGTGGCACTATAGACTCGGTCTTATCAATGAAACAAGATTATCCAAGTTGCATAAAGATGGGCTCCTCGAGCTATCTGATTATGAATCATATCCAACTTGTGAATCTTGTCTCATGGGTAAAATGACTAAATCTCCTTTTAGTGGAAAAGGAGAGAGAGTTACAGAGTTGTTGGCATTGATTCACACAGACGTTTGTGGACCTATGACAACAAGTGCACGGGGTGGGTATTCTTATTTTATTACTTTCACTGATGATCACTCAAGATTTGGATATGTGTATTTAATGAAATACAAATCAGAATCATTTGAAAAGTTCAAAGAGTTCAGAAGTGAAGTAGAGAAACAAACGGGCAAGAGTATTAAGATACTTCGATCAGATCGAGGTGGAGAATACTTAAGCAGTGAGTTTTTCAATTGTCTCAGAGAAAATGGTATAATCTCACAATGGACTCCTCCAGGTACACCACAGTTAAATGGAGTATCTGAAAGGAGAAATCGAACACTGTTGGACATGGTTCGATCCATGATGAGTTTTACCGACCTTCCAATTTCCTTCTGGGGATATGCCCTAGAAACGGCTGCATACCTACTTAACAAGGTACCTACCAAATCCGCCCCAAAGACTCCATATGAGATGTGGAAAGGGAGGAAACCAAATCTTAAGCATGTTAAGACTTGGGGTTGTCCAGTTTATGTCAAAAAGTTTGAAAATGATAAGCTACAGACTAAATGCGATAAGTGTAGATCTGTGGGATACCCTAAAGAAATCGTAGGGTATTATTTCTATCATCCAACTGATCAAAAAAGTGTTTGTTGCGAAATATGCTACCTTCTTGGAGAAAGAGTTTATCCATGAAGGGGTCAGTGGGAGCAAGATATATCTTGAAGAAGTTCAAGAACCACAAGTTACCACGGACCAAAGTCAGGTACCTTACCAAGTAGAAGAACCTACTGTACCACACCCTGTTCGTAAATCTGGAAGAGTACCGAAGATACCTGAGAGGTTTGGATTCGTTATAGAGGATAACGATGAGGTACACATCATGAATGATGATGATCCATTGAATTACGAACAGGCTATGAGTAATAAAGACTCAGGGAAATGGCTTGAAGCCATGAAATCTGAAATGGACTCCATGTATGAAAACAAAGTATGGTCTTTGGTTACACCACATGAAGGTATTAAACCTATTGGGTGTAAATGGGTTTTTAAGAAAAAGACTGGAGCAGACGGAAAGGTAGAGACCTATAAGGCCCGACTGGTTGCAAACGGTTTCAAACAAAGACAAGGAGTTGACTATGATGAAACCATCTCACCAGTAGCCATGCTCAAGTCCATTCGGATTTTGCTTGCGATTGCAGCTTACAACGACTATGAGATTTGGCAGATGGACGTGAAAACGGCCTTCCTCAATGGGAAACTTGAGGAGGATGTGTATATGACACAGCCAAAGGGATTTATTTCAAAAGTTGGAACAAATCAAGTCTGTAAGCTACAACGATCCATTTATGGGTTGAAGCAAGCTTCTCGTTGATAGAACATTCGTTTTGATGAGACAATCAAAGAGTTTGATTTTATCAAAAACGAGGATGAACCATGTGTATACAAGAAGGTTAGTGGGAGCGCAGTATCATTCCTTGTATTATATGTTGATGATATATTACTGATAGGGAATGACATTCCTATGTTACAATCCATTAAAATCTGGTTATCTAAAAACTTCTCCATGAAGGACTTGGGTGAAGCATCCTATATTTTGGGGATAAAGATCTATAGAGATAGATCTAAAAGGATGCTCGGCTTATCCCAAGGAACGTACATTGATACGATGCTAAAGAGGTTTAGCATGGAAGATTCCAAAAGAGGTCTCATGCCGATGAGCCATGGAATAAATCTCTCCAAGAAACAGGCCCCAAAGACACCTAAGGAGAGAGACCGTATGAGTAAGATCCCTTATGCTTCTGCAATAGGATCTATCATGTACGGTATGATATGTACTAGACCGGATGTTGCTCACGCACTTAGTGTAACAAGCAGATACCAGTCGAATCCAGGAGAAGAGCACTGGAAGGCAGTGAAAAATATCCTAAAGTACTTGAGAAGGACTAAAGATATTTTTCTTGTCTACGGTGGGTCTGAATTAAAACTCGAGGGATTCACGGACTCAAGTTTTCAAACAGACCAAGATGACAGTAAATCTGTTTCAAGGTATGTGTTTACCTTGAACGGAGGTGCAGTGAGTTGGAAGAGTTCCAAGCAGCAAACGTTTGCTGATTCAGTGACAGAGGCAGAGTATATAGCTGCAAGTGAAGCTGCAAAGGAAGCTGTTTGGATGAAGAAGTTCATAACTGAACTTGGTGTGGTTCCTAGCATTGGAGAAGCAGTTCCCTTATACTGTGACAACACCGGAGCGGTTGCACAGGCTAAGGAACCCAGGTCTCATCAGAAATCTAAACACGTGTTGCGACGATTTCACTTGATCAGGGAGATCATTGAAAGAGGAGACGTCACCATGGAGCGTGTAGACTCTCAAGACAACATTGCAGATCCATTTACTCAAGCTTTAACACAACAGCAGTTTGATCGTCACTTAGAGAAGATGGGTATGAGATACCATGGCGATTGGCTTTAGTGCAAGTGGGAGATTGATAGTAGTGTACATACAAGCCAATCATGTATGATGACAAAGCACATACTTTGTAAACAATCTTATTTATTTATTAATAAAATATTCATTTAAGGCATATAATTATCTACATGGTGCTGTTTTTATAATATGTAAATAACCCATAGTTTTAAGCAATGCTTTTAGAATCATGATGAGATCATGATAATAAGATCTAAATTCTTAGAAAGCTTAAAAACTAAAATAGTTCCCAATTGTGGGATTACTAAAATGGGGATTAGTAAATCCGGATAGATTGGTACTTATGTTGCTTGCTCATTGGATGAGGATGACTGATCTCATGGTCATTTGTGTGGAGACACTAAAGCAAGTATGTAGGTGCTTATTAGAGAATAAGTTCACTGAACGTGACTCGCTATGGAATACCTAATGGAGTTTTACTCGCCTGTCAATAGGAATTCCTAATGTGATAGTAGTACATGTGATCCTTGGACTTGAGATCATCATAGTATCTTGTATGTAACAAATTATACTTTGACTAATTCCTTAAGGCCTTTTAAGGCATATATAGGGTATGCTTGGGTGTAATGAGTTACATATGGAGATAATGAATGATCAATAAAGAATCTACCACCTCTAGTAAAAGAGGAGATATGTCCTATGTGATTCGTTAAATGACAACCCAGGAATCCTTGGCCAAGGTAGAATGAAATTAGAAAGAGGTTTCTAATTTGCATTATTTGGAGTTGTGCATTTTCTAATCGAAATACATATGATTAAATAAATTAAGACTTGACAGTAAATCCATGTCTTATATTTAATTGGGACATTGTATGGTGGAAGGATTGAATTGTACGGTAACTATTAACTCACAGGTTCTTTTATGATTAATGTTGAAATCTATATTATCTGAAAAGTCGTTGATCGCTAGGGAGGCTTATCCCTATTGTAGAATAAATGTTATTTATTTAAATAGATTATTAGTTTAATTTATTTATTTAAATAAGATTAGAATTGTTCTAATTGATTTATTCACAACCGGTTTAATATGGAGAACCTAAAGGGTCAAACCATAAAAGGAAGAAGAATTATTTAAGAAGAAAATGGCATGATAGTAATAATGCATTAAGTATAATTAATTTAATCTATGATGATAGAATAAATTAAATAGCTTAATATTTATTATTTAATATTTTAGAAATATTAAATATAAATTAATAAGAGGAGTCTTATTAATATTATTATTATTTTAATTCTAAAGGAGTTTAGGAATTAATAAAATATCAGTACTTTCTCTCAATCCTAATAAAGATTAGGATATAAATTAATTAAAAGTATTTAATTAATTAATTAAATAAAACCCTATTCTAATTAGATTAGGAGGGTTAACCTAATATCTATATAAGAGAGTCTTATATCAGAAATAAAAAACGTGAATTTTTCAAGAGTTGGGAGTACACATATTCTATAGAGATAGAAACAAGGGCTAAGCCAATAACCCATCTTACTGAGTTCTTCATCTTCCTTGGTGGATCACCGTTAGAGGCCAAACATTTGGGTGGCTGACATTGATCAAGGGAATGAGCCACTACAGAGGAATCAAAGGAGTAGAACTTGTACCTGAGGAAGCTTGGATCTTCAAAGGTATAATTCTGTTTTTCTCCTTCTTCATTCACTGATAATTGATGCACAAGAATGATCATGGTAATGGGTTTGTATAAATTTTTGAAAACCTAGTTTTTTACGCTTCCGCCCTATTTATATGATTTGATTGCATGATTGCATTACGTACAAACCCAACACCTTGTACCACCTAAAATCTCTTAAGGTAGGACAAGTGAGATTACTTAACTGGTCATGGATCCTCTCAGTGATATTGCTAGGGGTTCCAATGAAATGTTTTATTATTGTGAAAATTAGCGTGTTAATACCATCAGGAACACCAAAGCCAATATCCTCTCTGAAGATAGGCTGACCATTGTCATCTAACTGGTAAGCATGAATAATAGAATTCCTAGCGTCCTCATCCAGGTGTTTTTCCCACCAAGAACGAAGAACACCCGTAAAACTATTAGTCAATATTTCAACGATATCAGGCTGGGTAAGATTGTTAAATGCTGTGATATAACTATTGGCTACCATAGACAAATGGTTCATCTTAGTGAGAATTTGATGCTCACTAAAACAATCAATATTCCATTCATAAATTTTATTAGACGAAACAGAAAATTGATTATCAAGGTTTTTTTCTTCGAACTGAAGATCGGGGGGAGTTGGTCTAGTATACCAATTTTTAGTAACACTTGTGTTATTAAAAGTTAACTTATTTAATTGTTCAGTAAGGTCAATAACAGAAGCGACTTCAGAAATTTCTTCTGAATCACTATTGTATTCATCGTCAGATTCCTGAATCTGATCAATGATGGCAACAGTTCCACTAGCTTCGCCAGTACTAGAACCAATCTTTTTAATGAGCTTATCAATACTTTTAACTAGGTCAGAATCTTTGCTTGGCAATCCCTTTCCATCTCTGTTATCAGAGAGAGTTAATAAAGGTTGATCTAGTTTTTTATCAGTATTTTTAATAAGGGTATTATCAAATTTTTCCTCAATTTTATCAAGTTGTTTACCTATGGTGGCTAAATACTGATTAGTGAAATTATTTTGTTCAATGATTTTTTTATCATCAGTTTTACCGTCAGCGACCTTAAAAGGACTAGCAACCACAGAGGCATTTTTAACTTGTAAAAGAATAGTTTCTAAGGGAGGATGAAAAGCTAAAGTTTTAGACTTATCCTCTTTTAACCATTGGGATTTAGTAAGAACTTTACACTGAGAATAATGTTTATCATGCCAATCATAAAATGTAAGGTTCTCTCCAGTATGCTTAATATATTTCTTCCAATTATGGACAAATTTATCTCTATCATGTTTATCGTACATATTTCGAAAAACATGACGTTTATGTTGATTTGCTTTGGAATTAAAATCTGTAACAAGACTGTCCCAATCCAATTTAGAGACTTTAGTAATGACTCTTAACTAGTAATTAATAGGGGCTTCAAAATCAGAGGGAGAAGGTCCTACAGAAACTGTAGGAGACACATCATCTTGTTCTCCTTCAACATGAAAGGCTGGAGTGTAACAAGGATGACTTGTCTGTCCCTGATTCAACATACCTTTCATTTTAACATCAGGAATAGAAAAGTCACTTAAAACTTCGGTATCTCTTCTGGAAGCAAAAGGGACTGAAGAATTAGTAAATTCTTCAATAATAAAAGGTCTTTTAGTACGTTCGAAACTGACTCGAACAGTACCATCAGAAAATTATTTAATATTATCTAAATTTAATAAATTATTATTAATAGGTTTTTGTCGAATTTCTTGGGGAAGAATCCATTGACTAGGTAACGTAACGTCTTTCCAAAGAATAGTCTTTGGTGTTTGAATATTAGCGTTATTAGTACTACTTTGAATTAATAAAGTATGATCTTTAGGACTTTTACTGAGTGCGTGAATATTTAAATTGGTTTTCATAAGCTTATAATAAATTCTGTAAATCAAGACTATAGGTTAGAACCCTCAATCATTTGAGTTATCTCGCCAGCAGTTTTAATATTCAGAGTTAAAGCTTTTAATAAATTAATATCAGATAAACTCAAAGGAAGATCTGGAAAGAAATTAAAATGAATGGGACCATCATGCAGACTAGATTCCATGATTCCAACAATACTAGGAGCATAATTGAGATAACGAGCATCTCTTAAACATAAAAAGACACTTGAGTTTATTCCTTTAATAGTTAATGGTTTAACTGTAACCTGAACTAAGCCAATATGAATAAAATTATATCCTTTCTTGCGATGTTTATTAATAACCTCAGGAGAGAAGACTACAATTTTCATATTCTTTATTAATAGCATAAACACGTTCAACAGTTTTAACATTATAATCAGTTCTAAAATTATCAATAAAAGTTGACTGGTAAATCTCCTTAGGAGACACACTAGGTATGTTCCAGTTATTAAGGGTTTGATTAATGTTTTCATAACTATGTTCTTCTTGGTTAACTATGTTTGGAACAGAAGGAAGAGAAGATCTATTACTAACCGATGAACTAGACCTGAATAATCTACTCATGTTTAAAAATAAAAGGTTTTAATATCTCTGGGTTCTTCCATACATACCCCTTTCTTTGTTTAACATAAACACATACCCTATCATCTAGTGATTCCCAGAAAGCCAAAACTGCTCACACACTCGAGACTTACAAAGGCTGGACAGGGACCTATGGCGATGAAAGGTGGTTTATACAAAGAGACTAGGTGACTTCTTGAACCAAGAGAGATTAAAACTTTTTATTTTTAAACATGAGTAGATTATTCAGGTCTAGTTCATCGGTTAGTAATAGATCTTCTCTTCCTTCTATAAACTTTTGTTTCTCCGTTTACAGAAGAATCCTCCTCCTTGGACTGATGATCTTAACTTGTTGGATGATGTGTGAGCAGCCTTTGTAAGTCTCGAGCCTTTGTAAGTCCCTGTCCAGCCTTTGTAAGTCTCGAGTGTGTGAGCAGTTTTGGCTTTCTGGGAAACACTAGATGATAGGGTATGTGTTTATTTTAAACAAAGAAAGGGGTATGTATGGAAGAACCCAGAGATATTAAAACCTTTTATTTTTAAACATGAGTAGATTATTCAGGTCTAGTTCATCGGTTAGTAATAGATCTTCTCTTCCTTCTGTTCCAAACATAGTTAACCAAGAAGAACATAGTTATGAAAACATTAATCAAACCCTTAATAACTGGAACATACCTAGTGTGTCTCCTAAGGAGATTTACCAATCAACTTTTATTGATAATTTTAGAACTGATTATAATGTTAAAACTGTTGAACGTGTTTATGCTATTAATAAAGAATATGAAAATTGTAGTCTTCTTTCTCCTGAGGTTATTAATAAACATCGCAAGAAAGGATATAATTTTATTCATATTGGCTTAGTTCAGGTTACAGTTAAACCATTAACTATTAAAGGAATAAACTCAAGTGTCTTTTTATGTTTAAGAGATGCTCGTTATCTCAATTATGCTCCTAGTATTGTTGGAATCATGGAATCTAGTCTGCATGATGGTCCCATTCATTTTAATTTCTTTCCAGATCTTCCTTTGAGTTTATCTGATATTAATTTATTAAAAGCTTTAACTCTGAATATTAAAACTGCTGGCGAGATAACTCAAATGATTGAGGGTTCTAACCTATAGTCTTGATTTACAGAATTTATTATAAGCTTATGAAAACCAATTTAAATATTCACGCACTCAGTAAAAGTCCTAAAGATCATACTTTATTAATTCAAAGTAGTACTAATAACGCTAATATTCAAACACCAAAGACTATTCTTTGGAAAGACGTTACGTTACCTAGTCAATGGATTCTTCCCCAAGAAATTCGACAAAAACCTATTAATAATAATTTATTAAATTTAGATAATATTAAATAATTTTTTGATGGTACTGTTCGAGTCAGTTTCGAACGTACTAAAAGACCTTTTATTATTGAAGAATTTACTAATTCTTCAGTCCCTTCTGCTTCCAGAAGAGATACCGAAGTTTTAAGTGACTTTTCTATTCCTGATGTTAAAATGAAAGGTATGTTGAATCAGGGACAGACAACTCATCCTTGTTACACTCCAGCCTTTCATGTTGAAGGAGAACAAGATGATGTGTCTCCTACAGTTTCTGTAGGACCTTCTCCCTCTGATTTTGAAGCCCCTATTAATTACCAGTTAAGAGTCATTACTAAAGTCTCTAAATTGGATTGGGACAGTCTTGTTACAGATTTTAATTCCAAAGCAAATCAACATAAACGTCATGTTTTCCGAAATATGTACGATAAACATGATAGATATAAAATTGTCCATAATTGGAAGAAATATATTAAGCTTACTGGAGAGAACCTTACATTTTATGATTGGCATGATAAACATTATTCTCAGTGTAAAGTTCTTACTAAATCCCAATGGTTAAAAGAGGATAAGTCTAAAACTTTAGCTTCTCATCCTCCCTTAGAAACTATTCTTTTACAAGTTAAAAATGCCTCTGTGGTTGCTAGTCCTTTTAAGGTCGCTGACGGTAAAACTGATGATAAAAAAATCATTGAACAAAATAATTTCACTAATCAGTATTTAGCCACCATAGGTAAACAACTTGATAAAATTGAGGAAAAATTTGATAATACCCTTATTAAAAATCCTGATAAAAAATTAGATCAACCTTTATTAACTCTCCCTGATAACAGAGATGGAAAGGGATTGCCAAGCAAAGATTCTGACCTAGTTAAAAGTATTGATAAGCTCATTAAAAAGATTGGTTCTAGTACTGGCGAAGCTAGTGGAACTGTTGCCATCATTGATCAGATTCAGGAATCTGACGATGAATATAATAGTGATTCAGAAGAGATTTCTGAAGTCGCTTCTGTTCCTGACCTTACTGAACAATTAAATAAGTTAACTTTTAATAACACAAGTGTTACTAAAAATTGGTATACTAGACCAACTCCCCCCGATCTTCAGTTCGAAGAAAAAAACCTTGATAATTAATTTTCTGTTTCGTCTAATAAAATTTATGAATGGAATATTGATGGTTTTAGTGAGCATCAAATTCTCACTAAGATGAACCATTTGTCTATGGTAGCCAATAGTTATATCACAGCATTTAACAATCTTACCCAGCCTGATATCGTTGAAATATTAACTAATAGTTTTACGGGTGTACTTCGTTCTTGGTGGGAAAAACACCTGGATGAGGACGCTAGGAATTCTATTATTCATGCTTACCAGTTAGATGACAATGGTCAGCCTATCTTCAGAGAGGATATTGGCTTTGGTGTTCCTGATGGTATTAACACGCTAATTTTCACAATAATAAAACATTTCATTGGAACCCCTAACAATATCACTGAGATGATCCATGACCAGTTAAGTAATCTCACTTGTCCTACCTTAAGTGATTTTAGGTGGTACAAGGATGTTTTTATTTCACGTGTTATGCTTCGTAATGATAGTAACAAACCCTTTTGGAAAGAAAAATTTGTTAATGGTCTTCCTTCTTTATTTGCTCATAAAGTCCGTGAAGAACTTAGTAAAACTTTAGGGTATATTGATTATGATAATCTGACTTATGGTGATATAATAAGCTATATTCAAAAAATTGGACTGAAAATGTGTATTGACTTTAAAATTGCTAAACAAGCCGCTAAAGATAAGAAGAAAGCTAAATATGAGCTTGGTACCTTTTGTGAACAATATGGTTTGCCTCCTATTGCCCCTTCTAGACGAAAATATAAGAAGAAGCAAATGGAAAGCCACAAAAAACGTAAGCATCATAAGAAGCGTCCTAGTCAAAATAATAATAAAGATAGCTATTATGATAAACCTAAGTCTAAAAGAAAAACTCATAATAAAAAACATGCCTTAAAATCTAGTGAAAAGAGTAAAATAACCTGTTACAATTGTGGTAAAAAGGGACATTATAAAAATGAGTGTAAGGTAAAACAAAAGTTAAGTCAGTTAAATATCTCTAATGAAGATACTGAAAAAATTTTAGAGCTAATAAGAATTCAGTCGGATGTTGATAATAATCACTCTGATATTCCTTTTTCTTCTAATAATGATGATGATAGTAATCAGACCCCTAGTGAAGATAATGAAGTTACTCTTTGTACTGATAATTGTAGATCTGATTGTTGTAAAACTATTAATGTTCTTAACAAATAAGATCAAGAAAGCTCTTTGTTAATCGAATTAATTAGTAAGCTTACTGATGAAAATTTAAAATTACAGTACATGAAACAGTTAAAAGAATTATTTACTAAAAACAATTCAGAAAAAGGTAAGGTTATTAAAGGAAAAGACAAACCGGTAATTAGCCTTAATAAAACCCTTGAAAGATTTAAGACGGCTGAGAAAGAGATAACTCTTCCATAATTAAATCAAGAAGTTAATAAACTTAAAAAGGAAATTTCTGGTCTTAAGTCTGATATCTCTGAGTTAAGAAAAAATATGACCAATTTGGCCTCTAAAAGGTCAGATCTTCATATTTCTGATTCTTCTGATAGTGAGGATCAACCTGAATCTTCAGGAGCCAAGGATGAAGAGTCCTTGCTTATAGTTCAAGGTAATTCTTTAAAAAGATTGAAAGACATAACTATTCAAAAATGGTACATCATGGTCCGTTTAATGATTAATGGAACTTTTGCTATTCAACTTCCTGCTCTTGTGGATACTGGTGCAGACCTTAATTGCATTCAGGAAGGTTTAATCCCTACCCAGTTCTATGTTAAAACTAGTGAACGATTAAACTCAGCTAATGGTAGCTGTATAGAAATAAAATATAAACTTTCTAGAGTTCATATTTGTCAAGATAATATGTGTTTCAAAATTTCCTTTGTTCTAATTCGAAACTTGACTGATAAAATAATTTTAGGTTTACCGTTTATATATTTATTATATTCATTCACTACTAGTAACAATGGTTTGACTACTGAACACCTAGGACAGAAGGTGATATTTGAATTCATCACTCAACCTAAGGAAAGAGACTTAAAATTCATTCAGGATGAGTCTATTTCAAAGTCGCTCAATTTGTTAAATTGTAAAACTTCTCAGTTAAAATACTTAAAACAAGAGATTAAGTATAAACATGTTGAGGATCTTATTCTACTTGATAAGATTCAGGATAAAATAGAAGAACTTCGTCTATTTATGGTTAAAAATTTATGTGCTGACTCTCCCAATGCCTTTTGGCATCGAAGGAAGCATGTTATTAAACTTCCTTATGCTAAGGAATTTAAGGAGCATTTAATTCCTACTAAGGCCAGACCTATCCAGATGAGTCATCAACAAATGGAATTATGTAAGCAAGAGATTAATGATTTGCTTGCTAAAGGCCTAATAAAACATAGTAAGTCTCCTTGGTCTTGTCCAGCCTTTTATGTTAATAATGAAGCTGAAAAAGAAAGAGGAGTCCTTCGCCTAGTTATTAATTATAAACCTCTTAACAAGGTTCTTGAATGGATTAGGTATCCCCTTCCCAATAAAGAAGACCTTCTGAGTCGTCTTAGTAATGCTACTATTTTTAGTAAGTTCGATCTTAAGTCAGGTTTTTGGCAAGTCAGTATTCATCCCAGTGATAGATATAAAACTGCCTTCACTACCCCCTTTGGTCATTATGAATGGGTTGTTCAAGCGTTTGGCTTAAAGAATGCCCCCAGTGAATTTCAAAATATTCTCAATGAAATTTTGAATCCTTTCAGTCATTTTATCATTGTTTATATTGATGACATTCTGGTTTTTTCCAAGTCAATTGATGAACATTTCAAACACTTGAATTCGTTCTTCAAAGCCATTAAAATCAATGGTTTGGTTCTTTCACCGACCAAGTGCAGTCTCTTCCAAGTTAGGGTTAAGTTTCTTGGTGATGATATTTATCATGGTTTGGTCCGTCCAATCCAAAGAGTCATTCAATTTGCCGATAAATTTCCTGACAAAATTATTGATAAAACTCAACTCCAGCGTTTTTTAGGATCTCTTAATTACGTCGGCAAGTTTTATCAAAATCTTAGAAAAATCTGTAAACCTTTGTTTCTCCGTTTACAGAAGAATCCTCCTCCTTGGACTGATGAGCATACTGCCATCATCCAACAAGTTAAGAAATATGTTAAGGTCCTTCCTTGCCTTGGCATATCTAATGAATCCGTCTTCAAAATTGTTGAAACTGACGCCTCCGAAATTGGCTTCGGTGGTATCTTGAAGCAGAAATTGACTCTTGCTTCGTCTGAGCAAATTGTTCGGTTCCACTCTGGCGCGTGGAATCAAGCCCAATTAAATTATAGCACGATTAAAAAAAAAAATTAGCTTTGGTTTTATGTATTAGTAGATTTCAAAATGACTTATTAAATCAAAAAATTTTGGTTCGCATTGACTGTAAGTCAGCAAAATATATTTTGGAAAAGGTTGTTAAAAATATTGCTGCTAAACACATTTTTGCCAGATGGCAATCTATTTTAAGTATTTTTGATTTTGATATTGATTACATTAAAGGCAGTGATAATTCAGTTCCTGATTTTTTGACTCGGGAATTTATTAATTCAGGTACCCCTCAAATTCAAAATGAGTGTGAGAGGATCCAGTAAGAATGTTCGGGCCCTTGGCCCTCCTGGCCCAGACCAGTCTAGTCAGAAGCCCATGGGAGCTGTAATCCCTCATCCAGTTACACCTCTTACTGTAGTTAATAGGTTTACCCCTCTTGTTTCTGGAACAAAGCCTTACACTTCGTCTCTGGTCCAGCCTCCTCGTATGATTGTGTTGGGTTTGTACGTAACGCAATCATTCAATCAAATCACATAAATAAGGCAGAAGCATAAAAACTAGATTTTCAAAAATTTATACAAACCCATTACCATGATCATTCTTGTGCATCAATTATCAGTGAATGAAGAAGGAGAAAAATAAAATTATACCTTTGAAGATCCAAGCTTCCTCAAGTACAAGTTCTACTCCTTTGATTCCTTTGATTCCTCTGTAGTGGCTCCTTCCCTTGATCAATGTCAGCCACCCAAATGTTTGGCCTCTAACGGTGATCCACCAAGGAAGATGAAGAACTCAGTAAGATGGGTTATTGGCTTAACCCTTGTTTCTATCTCTATAGAATATGTGTACTCCCAACTTTTGAAAAATTCATGTGTTCCTTATTTCTGATATAAGACTCTCTTATATAGATATTAGGTTAACCCTCCTAATCCAATTAGAATAGGGTTTTATTTTATTAATTAATTAAATACTTTTAATTAATTTATATCCTAATCTTTATTAGGATTGAGAGAGAGTGCTGATATTATATTAATTCCTAAACTCCTTTAGAATTAAAATAATAATAATAATAATAATATTAATAAGACTCCTCTTATTAATTTATATTTAATATTTCTAAAATATTAAATAATAAACATTAAGCTATTTAATTTATTCTATTATCATAGATTAAATTAATTATACTTAATGCATTATTACTATCATGCTATTTTCTACTTAAATAATTCTTCTTCCTTTTATGGTTTGACCCTTTAGGTTCTCCATATTAAACCGGTTGTGAATAAATCAATTAGAACAATTCTAATCTTATTTAAATAAATAAATTAAACTAATAATCTATTTAAATAAATAACATTAATTCTACAATAGGGATAAGCCTCCCTAGCGATCAACGACTTTCCAGATAATATAAATTTCAACATTAATCATAAAAGAACCTGTGAGTTAATAGTTACCGTACAATTCAATCCTTCCACCATACAATGTCCCAATTAAATATAAGACATGAATTTACTGTCAAGTCTTAATTTATTTAATCATATGTATTTCGATTAGAAAATGCACAACTCCAAATAATGCAAATTAGAAACCTCTTTCTAATTTCATTCTACCTTGGCCAAGGATTCCTGGGTTGTCATTTAACGAATCACATAGGACATATCTCCTCTTTTACTAGAGGTGGTAGATTCTTTATTGATCATTCATTATCTCCATATGTAACTCATTATACCCAAGCATACCCTATATATGCCTTAAAAGGCCTTAAGGAATTAGTCAAAGTATAATTTGTTACATACAAGATACTATGATGATCTCAAGTCCAAGGATCACATGTACTACTATCACATTAGGAATTCCTATTGACAGGCGAGTAAAACTCCATTAGGTATTCCATAGCGAGTCAAGTTCAGTGAACTTATTCTCCAATAAGCACCTACATACTTGCTTTAGTGTCTCCACACAAATGACCATGAGATCAGTCATCCTCATCCAATGAGCAAGCAACATATGTACCAATCTATTCGGATTTACTAATCCCCATTTTAGTAATCCCACAATTGGGAACTATTTTAGTTTTTAAGCTTTCTAAGAATTTAGATCTCATTATCATGATCTCATCATGATTCTAAAAGCATTGCTTAAAACTATGGGTTATTTACATATTATAAAAACAGCACCATGTAGATAATTATATGCCTTAAATGAATATTTTATTAATAAATAAATAAGATTTTTTACAAAGTATGTGCTTTGTCATCATACATGATTGGCTTGTATGCACACTACTATCAATCTCCCACTTGCACTAAAGCCAATCGCCAAGGTATCTCATACCCATCTTCTCTAAGTGACGATCAAACTGCTGTTGTGTTAAAGCTTTAGTAAATGGATCTGCAATGTTGTCTTGAGAGTCCACACGCTCCAAGGTGAGGTCTCCTCTTTCAATGATCTCCCTGATCAAGTGAAATCGCCGCAACACGTGTTTAGATTTCTGATGAGACCTGGGTTCCTTAGCCTGTGCAACCGCTCCGGTGTTGTCACAGTATACTAGGAACTGCTTCTCTGATGCTAGGAACCACATCAAGTTCAGTTATGAACTTCTTCATCCAAACAGCTTCCTTTGCAGCTTCACTTGCAGCTATATACTCTGCCTCTGTCACTGAATCAGCAACTGTTTGCTGCTTGGAACTCTTCCAACTCACTGCACCTCCGTTCAAGGTAAACACATACCCTGAAACAGATTTACTGTCATCTTGGTCTGTTTGAAAACTTGAGTCCGTGAATCCCTCGAGTTTTAATTCAGACCCACCGTAGACAAGAAAAATATCTTTAGTCCTTCTCAAGTACTTTAGGATATTTTTCACTGCCTTCTAGTGCTCTTCTCCTGGATTCGACTGGTATCTGCTTGTTACACTAAGTGCGTGAGCAACATCCGGTCTAGTAAATATTATACCGTACATGATAGATCCTATTGCAGAAGCATAAGGGATCTTACTCATACGGTCTCTCTCCTCAGGTGTCTTTCGGGCCTGTTTCTTGGAGAGATTTATTCCATGGCTCATCGGCATGAGACCTCTTTTGGAATCTTCCATGCTAAACCACTTTAGCATCGTATCAATGTACGTTCCTTGGGATAAGCCGAGCATCCTTTTAGATCTATCTCTATAGATCTTTATCCCCAAAATATAGGATGCTTCACCCAAGTCCTTCATGGAGAAGTTTTTAGATAACCAGGTTTTAATGGATTGTAACATAGGAATGTCATTCCCTATCAGTAATATATCATCAACATATAATACAAGGAATGATACTGCGCTCCCACTAACCTTCTTGTATACACATGGTTCATCCTCGTTTTTGATAAAATCAAACTCTATGATTGTCTCATCAAAACGAATGTTCCATATACGAGAAGCTTGCTTCAACCCATAAATGGATAGTTGTAGCTTACAGACTTGATTTGTTCCAACTTTTGAAATAAATCCCTCTGGCTGTGTCATATACACATCCTTCTCAAGTTTCCCATTGAGGAAGGCCGTTTTCACGTCCATCTGCCAGATCTCATAGTCGGTGTAAGCTACAATCGCAAGCAAAATCCAAATGGACTTGAGCATGGCTACTGGTGAGAAGGTTTCATCATAGTCAACTCCTTGTCTTTGTTTGAAACCTTTTGCAACCAGTCGGGCCTTATAGGTCTCTACCTTTTCGTCTGCTCCAGTCTTTTTCTTAAAAACCCATTTACACCCAATAGGTTTAATACCTTCAGGTGGTGAAACCAAAGTCCATACTTTGTTTTCATACATGGAGTCCATTTCAGATTTCATGGCTTCAAGCCATTTCCCTGAGTCTTTATTACTCATAGCCTGTTCGTAATTCAATGGATCATCATCATTCATGATGTGTACCTCATCGTTATACTCTATAACGAATTCATACCTCTCAGGTATCTTTGGTACTCTTCCAGATTTACGAACAGGGTGTGGGACAGTAGGTTCTTCTACTTGGTTAGGTACCTGACTTTGGTCCGTGGTAACTTGTGGTTCTTGAACTTCTTCCAGATATATCTTGCTCCCACTGACCCCTTCATGGATAAACTCTTTCTCCAAGAAGGTAGCATGTTTCGCAACAAACATCTTTTGATCAGTTGGATGATAGAAATAATACCCTAAGGTTTCTTTAGGGTATCCCACAAATCTACACTTATCGGATTTAGTCTGTAGCTTATCATTTTCAAACTTTTTGACATAAGCTGGACAACCCCAAGTCTTAACATGCTTAAGATTTGGTTTCCTCCCTTTCCACATCTCATATGGAGTCTTTGGGGCGGATTTGGTAGGTACCTTGTTAAGTAAGTATGCAGCCGTTTCTAGGGCATATCCCCAGAAGGAAATTGGAAGGTCGGTAAAACTCATCATGGATCGAACCATGTCCAACAGTGTTTGATTTCTCCTTTCAGATACTCCATTTAACTGTGGTGTACCTGGAGGAGTCCATTGTGAGATTATACCATTTTCTCTGAGACAATTGAGAAACTCACTGCTTAAGTATTCTCCACCTCGATCTGATCGAAGTATCTTAATACTCTTGCCCGTTTGTTTCTCTACTTCACTTCTGAACTCTTTGAACTTTTCAAATGATTCTGATTTGTATTTCATTAAATACACATATCCAAATCTTGAGTGATCATCAGTGAAAGTAATAAAATAAGAATACCCATCCCGTGCACTTGTTGTCATAGGTCCACAAACGTCTGTGTGAATCAATGCCAACAACTCTGTAACTCTCTCTCCTTTTCCACTAAAAGGAGATTTAGTCATTTTACCTATGAAACAAGATTCACAAGTTGGATATGATTCATAATCAGATAGCTCGAGGAGCCCATCTTTATGCAACTTGGATAATCTTGTTTCATTGATATGACCGAGTCTACAGTGCCACATATAGGTATAATTAATATCATCTCTTTTCCTTTTCTTAATTTGTTCAATTTGAAATATATTTTCTTGTAAGTCAAGTGTATAAAGTCCATTTCGCAAATTTCCAATACCATATAAAACATCGTCTTTATAAATGGAACAACCATTGTTCTTTATAATAACGTCAAAACCTTCCATATCCAATACAGAAATTGAAATAATGTTTTTAATAATATTCGGAACATAATAACAATTATTAAGATAAATAGATTTGCCCGAAGGCATTGCTAAACAATAAGTTCCTACAGCTAATGCAGCAACTTTTGCTCCATTTTCCACTCGTAGGATCACCTCATCTTTGTTCAGCTTTCTACTTCTGACCAGTCCCTGCACAGTATTACATATGTGAGAACCACAGCCGGTATCCAATACCCAAGTAGAATTATGACTTTCAGAAAAATTAATTTCAATCATAAACAAACCTTGATTGGAAGTCGAAGCTTCTCCAAGCTTCTTCTCTGCTAGAAACTTCTTGCAGTTCCTCTTCTAATGTCCCGGCTCATTGCAATGAAAGCACATTCCTTTAGCTGGTTCAGGTTTCTTTTGCTCCTTTTCTTTTCCTTTTCCCTTAGCCTTCTTAGATTTCTTCTTTTCAGAAGACACCTTGGGCCTCTTCCTTTTATTGGAAGAATCCACCATCAAGACATGGTTCTTCTTGGATGAGAAGTGACCTTCTGCAGTTTTCAGCATGTTAAGCAGCTCAGGTAAGCTGACATCTAGCTTATTCATGTGAAAATTTACCACAAACTGCGAGAAGGTCTCAGGGAGTGACTGCAAGACCAAGTCTTGACTCAACTCCCCATCCATGACGAACCCAAGCTGTCCAAGGCGTTCAATCAAATTGATTACCTTCAGAACAAGAGTCTCGACGGCAGTGCCCTCGGTCATCCGAGATCGGAAGAGCTCCTTAGATATCTCATATCTAGCAGTCCTACTCTATTCACCATACAACTCCTTGAGGTGAAGCAGCATAGCAGGAGCATCCATTTTTTCGTGCTGACGCTGAAGCTCGTTATTCATGGATGCGAGCATGATGCATTGAGCCACAGATGCATCATCTTGCCACTTATTGAAAGTGGCAATCTCTTCCTCAGAGGCTGTTTCTGAAACAGATTCAGGGATAGTGGAATTTAGGACATAAGAAATCTTTTCAGCAGTGAGAACAATTCTCAGATTTCTTAGCCAGTCCTCATAATTCGGGCCGATAAGCTTATTTGCATCAAGTATGCTTCGTAGTGAGATTAGTGATTTTGACATTTTTTAAAATTCTGCATGTGAAATGACAACATTTTAGCAAACATTCATTTTATTAACTTTGCATTCCAAAATAAATTTAGGTCTTTATTTTAAATTGGTATCTCCCACTATTTTCATCAAACTATATTACCCTCACTCATATAGTTCGGCAACATCTAATTAAAGATTTGCTAGTGAGATTAAGGATCCCATTTCAAATGTATATAACCTTGTGGATAGCACAATAAGCGATATACAAATAAATAGGTAGACAACTCTTGTCAATTACATCACCATGTAACTCCTTTTATTTTGCCTCTTAAATCATAATGGTCATGTGTGTGCACATCCGAACTAAAATGATTTAAGTTAAGTCCAGCCTAGCACTTCCATAAATTCAAAAAAAGAAAAATTTTCATCCTTGTTGATAGCACAACAAGACTAGATCGTTTAATTTTCTTGATAAGCATCAAATGTGATTAATTAACATCTTAAATATTCAATACTCGCCTTGTGGATAGCACAACAAACTCATATTAAATATTTAATACTCTATTAACTAATCATCCTAGAAGGCGACGTTCGATATTCCAAATATCATTTGAACGCTTCAGACTTAATATTATTTCTTTGAGGGGTTTGTTATTATTTGTCTCATCTTTTTAAGCGCGCATGCACATATATATATAAAATACGCGTCATTTTATTAAACATGCGAAGCATGTTTTGTATAAAATATAATATATATAATATTTAGCATGCAATATAGAATACTATATTCTACCCGGATTGATTATGGACTTTTATTCTAGTTTGGTTCACTAGAGCCACCAACTGAACCAAAAGGTCAAACCTAGGAGTGCAAGAATTTAAATTTAAATATAACTATTACATTTAAACCCTGGCTCCATACAAATGAGTCTTCACGCGTTCCTTTCTCCTTGGTCTCCAATTTCTTCAAAATAATTCTAACTATCTCTATTACATTAACTATTTAAAATTAAATAGAAACCTTGATCAGCAGTCAAGGGGAAGTACATAGAAAGGAGATATAATTTACATCGAGAATAAAACTAGAGAAGACGAGGTACGCAGACCCCATTTTATAAAATCCATTCATTCAAGCATTCAACCAAAATAAAATCCAATCACATTGGTCATAGTCCATAATCAATCCCTTTTATTACCATACATATCATCATACGTATCAATAAAAATTATTCATCTCATGAAAATAAATTCATTCCATATCTGTATTAATATCAGTTAATGGGCAAAAGTTTGCTAAACTTTATTTTTGGAAAAATAAACTCCTTTATTTCATTCAAAAACAATTCCAAATTAAACTATTTAATTTTAGCAATTCTGAAATCTCATTTCATATAAAATAAACATCTTTATTTTAAACCTTTATTAATTAAATAAACCATTCATTTAATTAAATAAAACAAAAAAATTTCAATTCCTGTCCAGTGGCGCAGCTGCGCCAAGAATGTAAAGGGAACCGGCGCAGCTGCGCAGCATGAAAACCAGGAACAGCACCCGGCGAAGCTGCGCAACAATATTGCCTTGTACCGGCGCAGCTCCGCAGCTTCGCAGAATTTGAAAAAAAAATTTGTTGCCCAGAACTCGATCCAATCGCATATCATACATGTATGGAATCACATAGACTGATAATTAGCACAAGATTGGCTCTGATACCACTGTTGGGTTTGTACGTAACGCAATCATGCAATCAAATCACATAAATAGGGCGGAAGCGTAAAAAACTAGGTTTTCAAAAATTTATACAAACCCATTACCATGATCATTCTTGTGCATCAATTATCAGTGAATGAAGAATGAGAAAAACAGAATTATACCTTTGAAGATCCAAGCTTCCTCAGGTACAAGTTCTACTCCTTTGATTCCTCTGTAGTGGCTCCTTCCCTTAATCAATGTCAGCCACCCAAATGTTTGGCCTCTAACGGTGATCCACCAAGGAAGATGAAGAACTCAGTAAGATGGGTTATTGGCTTAACCCTTGTTTCTATCTCTATAGAATATGTGTACTCCCAACTCTTGAAAAATTCACGTTTTTTATTTCTGATATAAGACTCTCTTATATAGATATTAGGTTAACCCTCCTAATCTAATTAGAATAGGGTTTTATTTAATTAATTAATTAATTACTTTTAATTAATTTATATCCTAATCTTTATTAGAATTGAGAGAGAGTACTTATATTATATTAATTCCTAAACTCCTTTAGAATTAAAATAATAATAATAATAATAATATTAATAAGACTCCTCTTATTAATTTATATTTAATATTTCTAAAATATTAAATAATAAACATTAAGCTATTTAATTTATTCTATCATCAGAGATTAAATTAATTATACTTAATGCATTATTACTATCATGCCATTTTCTTCTTAAATAATTCTTCTTCCTTTTATGGTGTGACCCTTTAGGTTCTCCATATTAAACCGGTTGTGAATAAATAAATTAGAACAATTCTAATCTTATTTAAATAAACAAATTAAACTAATAATCTATTTAAATAAATAACATTTATTCTACAATAGGGATAAGCCTCCCTAGCGATCAACGACTTTCCAGATAATATAGATTTCAACATTAATCATAAAAGAACCTGTGAGTTAATAGTTACCGTATAATTCAATCCTTCCACCATACAATGTCCCAATTAAATATAAGACATGAATTTACTGTCAAGTCTTAATTTATTTAATCATATGTATTTCGATTAGAAAATGCACAACTCCAAATAATGCAAATTAGAAACCTCTTTCTAATTTCATTCTACCTTGGCCAAGGATTCCTGGGTTGTCATTTAACGAATCACATAGGACATATCTCCTCTTTTACTAGAGGTGGTAGATTCTTTATTGATCATTCATTATCTCCATATGTAACTCATTATACCCAAGCATACCCTATATATGCCTTAAAAGGCCTTAAGAAATTAGTCAAAGTATAATTTGTTACATACAAGATACTATGATGATCTCAAGTCCAAGGATCACATATACTACTATCACATTAGGAATTCCTATTGACAGGCGAGTAAAACTCCATTAGGTATTCCATAGCGAGTCACGTTCAGTGAACTTATTCTCCAATAAGCACCTACATACTTGCTTTAGTGTCTCCACACAAATGACCATGAGATCAGTCATCCTCATCCAATGAGCAAGCAACATATGTACCAATCTATCCGGATTTACTAATCCCCATTTTAGTAATCCCACAATTGGGAATTATTTTAGTTTTTAAGCTTTCTAAGAATTTAGATCTCATTATCATGATCTCATCATGATTCTAAAAGCATTGCTTAAAACTATGGGTTATTTACATATTATAAAAACAGCACCATGTAGATAATTATATGCCTTAAATGAATATTTTATTAATAAATAAATAAGATTGTTTACAAAATATGTGCTTTGTCATCATACATGATTGGCTTGTATGCACACTACTATCACAAGGATGTTTTTATTTCACGTGTTATGCTTCGTAATGATAGTAACAAACCCTTTTGGAAAGAAAAATTTGTTAATGGTCTTCCTTCTTTATTTGCTCATAAAGTCCGTGAAGAACTTAGTAAAACTTTAGGGTATATTGATTATGATAATCTGACTTATGGTGATATAATAAGCTATATTCAAAAAATTGGACTGAAAATGTGTATTGACTTTAAAATTGCTAAACAAGCCGCTAAAGATAAGAAGAAAGCTAAATATGAGCTTGGTACCTTTTGTGAACAATATGTTTTGCCTCCTATTGCCCCTTCTAGACGAAAATATAAGAAGAAGCAAATGGAAAGCCACAAAAAACGTAAGCATCATAAGAAGCGTCCTAGTCAAAATAATAATAAAGATAGCTATTATGATAAACCTAAGTCTAAAAGAAAAACTCATAATAAAAAACATGCCTTAAAATCTAGTGAAAAGAGTAAAATAACCTGTTACAATTGTGGTAAAAAGGGACATTATAAAAATGAGTGTAAGGTAAAACAAAAGTTAAGTCAGTTAAATATCTCTAATGAAGATACTGAAAAAATTTTAGAGCTAATAAGAATTCAGTCGGATGTTGATAATAATCACTCTGATATTCCTTTTTCTTCTAATAATGATGATGATAGTAATCAGACCCCTAGTGAAGATAATGAAGTTACTCTTTGTACTGATAATTGTAGATCTGATTGTTGTAAAACTATTAATGTTCTTAACAAATAAGATCAAGAAAGCTCTTTGTTAATCGAATTAATTAGTAAGCTTACTGATGAAAATTTAAAATTACAGTACATGAAACAGTTAAAAGAATTATTTACTAAAAACAATTCAGAAAAAGGTAAGGTTATTAAAGGAAAAGACAAACCGGTAATTAGCCTTAATAAAACCCTTGAAAGATTTAAGACGGCTGAGAAAGAGATAACTCTTCCATAATTAAATCAAGAAGTTAATAAACTTAAAAAGGAAATTTCTGGTCTTAAGTCTGATATCTCTGAGTTAAGAAAAAATATGACCAATTTGGCCTCTAAAAGGTCAGATCTTCATATTTCTGATTCTTCTGATAGTGAGGATCAACCTGAATCTTCAGGAGCCAAGGATGAAGAGTCCTTGCTTATAGTTCAAGGTAATTCTTTAAAAAGATTGAAAGACATAACTATTCAAAAATGGTACATCATGGTCCGTTTAATGATTAATGGAACTTTTGCTATTCAACTTCCTGCTCTTGTGGATACTGGTGCAGACCTTAATTGCATTCAGGAAGGTTTAATCCCTACCCAGTTCTATGTTAAAACTAGTGAACGATTAAACTCAGCTAATGGTAGCTGTATAGAAATAAAATATAAACTTTCTAGAGTTCATATTTGTCAAGATAATATGTGTTTCAAAATTTCCTTTGTTCTAATTCGAAACTTGACTGATAAAATAATTTTAGGTTTACCGTTTATATATTTATTATATCCATTTACTACTAGTAACAATGGTTTGACTACTGAACACCTAGGACAGAAGGTGATATTTGAATTCATCACTCAACCTAAGGAAAGAGACTTAAAATTCATTCAGGATGAGTCTATTTCAAAATCGCTCAATTTGTTAAATTGTAAAACTTATATATATATATATATATATATATATATCATTTTTAGTAACATTAATATTTAGTTAATTTAACCATAACATTCTTCTTATCACTTTCAAATAAGAAATGGTACACACTCAAATTGATACGGATGGAATTCTTCTTCACTTTTCTTAGCATCTATAATACAATGCCCCCACAGTCTACTAAAGCCCTTTGTGCTACCAATTTTACCTTCAAATACTCAGAATACAATACCCAAAAAAAATATGCTAATAAATCCTTGATTTCATTACATTTTATAATTAGTAAGATATGCTTACACAATCAAAAGAAGCAATATATGGGAATTGATAATTCCACGTGTTTTTGATATTTTCAGATTTTTCTAACCGTTGACCAATATAACGAGGAAGACAGTAAAATTCGTATGGACGGAAAAATGCGAGGAAAGTTTTCAAGAGTTGAAAAAGAGATTAAGCGAAGCGCCTGTATTATCATTTCCAGACGATGCGGGAGGTTTCGTGGTATATAGTGATGCATCGCACAAGGGACTTGGATGTGTGCTAATGCAACATGGCAAGGTCATTGCATATGCATCACTACAATTGAAGGATTACGAAAAACGATACCCTACTCATGACTTAGAGTTAGCGGCAGTAGTTTTTGCGTTAAAGATTTGTAGACATTATCTGTACGGAGAGAAATGTGAGATATACACGGACCACAAGAGTCTGAAATATATCTTAACACAGAAGCAGTTGAACATGCGACAGAGGAGATGGTTGGAATTGATCAAGGATTATGACTACGAAATCCTTTATCTCCCGGGAAAGGTAAACATAGTAGCCGATGCGCTGAGTAGAAAAGGAAGGGATAAGTTGTTCCAATTAACGACTCAGGAGGAATTAATAAGAGAAATGGAGAAATTAGAGATAGAAGTGAAGGGACCTAGAAGGTCTAAAGAAAAATTATTCGTAATGGAAGCTCGACCAATAATATTGGATAGTGTAAAGGAATCCCAAGAGAAGGATGAAGAATGTGAGAAGATAAGATAGAGGATAGTAGAAAATGAAGAAGAGAAGTTAAAGATGATTAAAGACGGTATCTTAAGATTCAAAGGAAGAGTATGGGTGCCAGCTGTAACTGAACTGAGAGAGGAAATCTTGTAAGAAGCGCAAAATATGACGTATTCTGTTTATCCAGGAGGCACGAAGATGTACCGAGATCTTAGACAACATTTTTGGTGGCCCAATCTAAAAGGAGAGGTGGCAAAATGTGTCAGTAGATGCCTTACTTGTCAACGAGTCAAAGCAAAGCACTAGAGGCTGAGTGGTTTACTTCAACCTTTAGAAATACCAGAGTGGAAATGGGAGCATTACGATGGTCTTCGTAGTAGGACTTCCAGTCACACAGAAGGGTTATGATGTCATCTGGGTTATCGTGGATCGACTAATGAAGACGGCTCATTTCTTACCCATCAAGGTCTGATATAATCTAAATCAATTAGCGAGTCTTTACGTAAAGGAAATTATTTCACGATATGGAGTCCCGGTCTTAATTGTCTCCGATCGATATCCGCGCTTCACGTCAAATTTTTGAAAAAGATTGCAAGAGAGGATGGGAACACAGTTAAGATTGAGTACTTCTTATCATCCTCAGACGGACGGAAAGAGTGTGCGAACTATACAAACGCTAGAGGACATGCTTAGAGCTTATATGATGGACTTCAAGGAAAATTAGGACGACCACCTACCCTTCGTAGAATTTGCTTACAACAATAGTTATCATGCGAGTATCGGCATGCCACTGTATGAAGCTCTTTACGGGAGAAAGTGCAGAACACCGTTGTGTTGGAATGAAGTCGGAGAACGACGAATTTTGGGACCAGAATTAGTTCAACAAACAACCGATGTAGTAACAACGATAAGAGCCAGATTGGTAGCAGCTCAAGATCGTCAGAAGAAGTATGCGGATTTGCATCGTCAGAACCGAGAATTTGAAGTAGGCAGTTTCGTATTTTTGAAAGTATCTGCCTGGAAAGGAAAGATATAGTTCGACAAGAAAGGAAAATTGAGCCCGAGGTTCATAGGACCATTTGAGATATTGAAGCGAGTTGGCGAAGTGGCGTACAGAGTAGATTTTCCACCAGAACTGGAACACATCCACAACGTGTTTCACATTTCTATGTTACGTCCGTACAAGCCCGACTATAATCATGTGATATCCTATGAGCCAACACAAGTAGAGAAGAATCTAACTTACGAAGAGATTCCTGTCCAAATAATAGATAGGAAAGAATAGACTTTGTGGAATAAAGTTATATCTTCTGTAAAAATAGTTTGGCGAAACCACAATGCCGAGGAGGCTACGTGGGAATTAGAGGATAAGATGTGGAGGGACTATCCCCATCTTTTTGTATAACCTTGTATCAATTCCGAGGATGGAATTTTTATAAAGTGGGGGATGTAATACTTGAGAATTTTATAATAATTTTAGAATTTAAAATAAAAGGTATTGCAATTATTTTTGTGCCTATATATATATATATATATGTGTGTGTGTGTGTGTGTGTGTGTGTGTGTGTGTGTGTGTGTCATGTGATTAATAATTTAATCAAGTATGGAATGATTAAGAAGTATGTTAATGATAATGATAAGCTTAATTAAGCTAAAGTATTAAGCCTTGTGTGGCATAATTAATTTCCTAATTGGATTAGTTGGGTCATGATTTAATAATGTATTGGACTTAGGTTATATCCAAGCCCAAGAATATTAATATGACATGTTATAAGAGTTATGGGATGTGGCCCAATCAATTTATGTGTTAGATTAAATATTAGTGTCCATATGCTTTAGTGTGCCTAGCCCAATTGATTTAATTTGATATGGCCCAATGTGTAATATAAGTTGATGGATATATGTATACATATATGTATAGGTATATATGTATATGGATGTATAAGGGAGCTATTTAAATACATATGTGTGTATTAGCACCTTGTATACTAGCATTATGTACAAGTGGGAATTAAAAATGTAACATGGTGCATAAGACCACTCCCATGACCAAAGGAATGTTGATTTTTAAGCTTGTATAAGCTCACAAGCTAGCCGATGAGATAGCAATGATGGTTAGCACAATGGCTAGGGTACAATGAATAGTAGTAGTTGGTGGGAGTTAGCCACCAACTCTTCTTTCCCTTTGTGTAATGTCCATAGGAGGGTAATAGATTGGCTATAAATAGAGACCATGTATTCGTGTTAGAAGGTTTCCAATTCATTTGCTAAGTGTAGAAATATAGAGAGCTAGATAGAGTTAAGAGAAAAAGAAGAAAACCTAGAAGAGTTCTTGCTAGTTGGTGGTTCAAGGAACAAAGTGACGGCCTATTCAAGATTTCTAGCTAAGGGAAAGAGAGTCATCAAGAGGTATAACAATAACTAAGTTCATATTATACTTGTCTTAGTTGAGTTAGTATAGTAGATATGCATGTTTAGCTTAAAACCTAGTTAGAGCACTTGTTAACATGAAATATGTTGTTATGAGTTATAAAATGTATAATCCTTATATATGATCCAATAATGTTATGTTAAACCTCTATGAAATACGGACATAACCCAAGTGGAATCATAGTAATCAGACTTAAAACGAACTCGTAGTGGAACTTTCCGTAAAACATGTTCATATGCAAACCCTAGCTTGGAAATGCAATAATCTTAATTAAATAAGCATTTATAAAAATTATGCAAGATATCATATATTGTAGATATGAAAGTTTATGAGATATTGAAAGTAGTTTCAACTCATTTGGTTACGATATGAACAAATTGTGAAAGATTGAATCAAGAGGTAAGAAATTAAAATGTTGGGAAACCTCATGCTTAGACACTCTGCTAGGACGGCGCGCCCCGTGCTAGGGTCGAATCTGAGGATCTGTAAGGGTTGCGGGGTCCGCTCGACCCATAAGCTTAAATCAACGCGCCCCACGCTGGGCCTCTTTCACAGTTGACCCAGGTCCGGGTCAAACCGGGTCGGGTCATGGTGGACCGGGTCGGGTTGGGCCAACCGAATCAGAAAACCAAATTTTTCTACAATTAAAATAATAATTAATTAAATAATAATAATACTTAATTTGATTAATATTAATAGATTTTATTAATCAAAGATAATTAAAGAATTAAAGTAATTTAATTATGAGTTAATTAAATACAATTTGGACTTTAAAAGTTGAAGACTTATTTGACTTAAAGAATATTAAACAATTAAAATAATTTTAATTGTAATTCAATAAGTGATGATTAATCATTCTTAAGATATAAACAACTAAAACTAAATAAGATTTTAATTGTGAAGCGAATAAACAATTAAGGTAATACTTAATTGTAAAACAATAAAACTTAGACTAATTGGTAATAGTGAAGATTATTCCTAATTGTATAAGTATGAATAATTAAAGTGACATTAATAAATATTTTAATTGTGAATAATAATTATTAAACAATTAAATACTTCCAAAGATTATTTAATTGTGAACCATTGAGACATTAATGTGAATATCCCTAACTAAGATTAAGGGAATTACTCAGATAATAATGAAATACTATATTAATGATAGAGTGATAGAAGTAACGATTAAAGAAACAATATAAAATTATTTTGAGAAGTCTTAGATACCTAAGGCTAGTATGTTAGACCGATTTAGGGTTATATGTTTATATGTTGATAGAGATTAACCGTTACGATAATAATAGGTTAATCAAAAGGATAAGGAGTCGAGGTCGGATTTAATCAACAACTCAGGAAAGTTCTTAATCCTACTTTTTATCGAGCAAGTTTCCTAACTTCATTTGATTTTTTTATTGAATGCAAGTATTCAAACATTACTCTTTATTGAGCACTACTTAAGCTTGTACTATTATTGATCGTACAAGTAAATAATTGATAGTATGAATCTTGTCTTACGAATTAATGCTTCATAACTTAATTTAAAGTCTATTTATATTCTTCGAACTATGTTACGAATATTGAATTTATAAATTGTTCTTATATACATTGAAAGAGCGGTCTATGCCATTTGATTTAGCTAGACCTATATCATAAATTTGAAAGCTATCCAAACCAATTGACTTGGTGCGAACTCTTATAAATCTATTAAGATGAACAACCCTCATGGAAGGGGAAATTATATACAACTGTCAGGGAACCGACGTGCGCACATAAGTATAATTAAATGTTATGCATAACGTAGGGTACTGTAGGCTGATCACCTATTGTCTTGTTTTATTGGATTTTTAGCATATTACTGTTAATTCTAGTAGGAGTTCATAGTCCTTAGCGACTGCTTAGTGTTCATTATTCTTGAACCTTGAAATGGTAAAACCTTGAATCTTGTTGATATCTTTCTGTCCATAGTGACATTTATTGAAAACTATTGATACTTTTTGTTATTCTCGAACTATCATTTTCTCTTATACCCTTGAGATTTGAAATTTATATTATTCACCCTTATTGCTATATTACTTGCTGAGCAAACTTGTTGCCCATTCTTGCTTTTCCTAAAATATTTCAGTTAAGGCAGAGCAGTGCGGACCCTTTGGCACAGATAAGGGCAAAGGGCAAGGCTACGACGTAGCTTTGTACTCTTTTAGATTATTATGATGATGTAATAAAACTTATTTCATATTATGTATTAGCTATGTTTAAGCTATGTTTAAGATTATGGAGTTATGTTTAAGTTACGAGACCGTGGAACCCGAATATTTATATTAAATAAATGTAAATTATTCTATTAATCCGTTGTATGAGATGTTAGTATGTTATTAGTATTTAGATAGTGATGCACTGAATTCTAGACACAAGCGATCTGAATTTTGGGGCGTCACAACATACCCTACGATGTCATGACTATAAAAGATTACAGGCCCGACGCCTAACAAAGCTATTACAGTAAACAATCAACCATCATTGCTACATAAGAAAGAAAATTTTCCGAAGTCCCTCGGACATGAATTTTCAGAAGCCAAAGGGTTCAACATCAAGTAGCAGTAGCATACCCAATCAGCAGAGTAGAACCCAACATCCGGCTGCAGAAGCCGCCCACAAACGTAGCAAAGAACCCAACACGGGCTTCAGCAACAGTTTGAAAGAAGACAATGGGAAAGAAGCAATGAAGCAACAGAAGCCCAGCTGCAACAAACTCCCATATATCATGTCAATTAGCCCAAAGCTAGCAGTAGCTGAAAAGATAGTAGTACAGTAACCCAACTGGCAGAACAACCAGCAAAGGAACCCAGCCAAAGGCACTTTAAGAGCACTCTTATTTCAACATGATAATCTAGACCACCTGTAGTAAAACCAAGAATTCCAGTAGAAAGCATAAGATCCCAGCACCAGCCCAGTCAGATATCATCACTGGACCGTCCCTACTAAGAAGCAGCATCAGATCATACTGGTACAAAACAGCCAGCCAAAACCAAGAAATGCATGCCCCCACAAGATCGGGAATCCCACCCACTGCAACATCAGCCTTCCCACACGCTCCACGATCTTTTTTTCTTTTATTATACCTTCTTTGAATTGTTCTTCTTCTAGATCGGAAGAGCTCATTAGATATCTAATATCTAGCAGTCTTATTTTCCTCATCATTCAACTACTTGAAGTGTAGCAGTATAGTAGGAGCATCCATAGTTTCATGATGATGCTGAAGCTGTTAATCATGAAAATGAGCATGATGCATTGAGCCAACTGTGCATCATCTTGTCACTTTCTAAAAGTA
Organism: Panax stipuleanatus; assembly: GCA_020205555.1. Taxonomy (NCBI): domain Eukaryota; kingdom Viridiplantae; phylum Streptophyta; class Magnoliopsida; order Apiales; family Araliaceae; genus Panax; species Panax stipuleanatus. The sequence continues at coordinate 44,398,900 of CM035125.1, forward strand.
GCAATCTCTTCCTCAGAGGTATTGCATGCAACCATTGCAAGGATAGGCGCATTAAGAAAATAAGATAGCTTTTTAGCATTGAGAACTATTCTCAAATTCCTTAACCAATCAGTTTAATTCGGTCTGGTTAAATAACATTTAATATGCTACGCAGTGATAGTGAATTAGACATTGTAAAACTCTGTAAATGAATTTGTAATTAACAAAATTGTAGCATACATTCTTTTATTAATTACCAAAATAAATTATGTCTTATTTTAAATTGATTTCTCCCACTATTTTCTTCAAACTATATTACCCTTATGATATATTGTTCAACAAATCTAATTAAAGATTTACTAGTGAGAATAAGGATCACATTTCAAATGTATATAGCCTGTGTGTGCACAACAAACTATATATAAATAAATAGGTAGACAACTCTTGTCAATTACATCATCACGTAATTCCTTGTATTTTGCTTCTTAAATAATAATGGTCAAGTGTATGCACATCCGAACCAAAACGATCTAAGTTAAGTCATACCTAGCACTTCCATATATTCTAAAGAAAAACATTGTTCTTGTGTTTGCACAACAAAATATTACCGTTCAGTCTATTTATAAGCATTAAATGTGATGAAACAACATCTCAAATATTTAATACTTGTCTTGTATGTGCACAGCAAACTCATATTAAATATTCAATACTATATTGTTTTACCATGCTAGAAGGCGACGTTCGATATTCCAAATATCTTTGAACGTTATAACTTAATATTAATATCTTTGAGGGATTTTTTATTATTTGTCTCATTTTGTTTAGTGCGCATGCACATACATATATATATATATATATATATATATATTGTAAGCATGCATATAGAATATTATATTCTACCCAGATTGATTATGGACTTTATTCTAGTTTGGTTCACTAGAGCAACTAAGTGAATCAAAAGGCCAAACCTAGTGGTGCAAGAATTAAACTTAAATATAACTATTACATTTAAATCCCGAACTCTATTACAAACGAGTTTTCACGCGCTCCTTGCTCCTTGATCTCCAATTCTTCAAGTAATTCTAACTAATCATATTACATAAACTATTTACAATAAATAGAAACCTTGATCAGCAATCAAGGGAAAGCACATAGAAGGGATATAGAAATTACATCAAAACAAATTAGAGAAGACGAGGTACGCAAACCCCATTTAATAAAACTCATGCAATTGAAACATCCAACTAAAATAAAATCCAATCACATTGGTCAATAGTCCATAATCAACCTCATTTATTATCATACACATTACCACATGCATCAATAAATAATATTCATCTCATAAATAAATAAACATTAAATATATATATATTTATATCGATTTAATGGGCAATTTTAGTTAGCATAAAATATAATTTTGAATCAAAATAAGTTCCTTTATTTTAATCCAAATTTAAATCAAAATAAAATCCTTTATTTTAATTTTCCAATTTTGAATAAAATAAACCCCTTTATTTTTAATCAAATTCTTTAAATAAAATAAACTCTTTTATTTTAATTAATCATGGAATCCAATTCCAAGTCAAAATAAACTACTATATTTTAACTTTTAAAACTATTTTTGGAAAATGAAATACGTGGAATCCAATTCCTTATAAAAATAAACTCCTTTATTTTGAATGATATGAATCCTATTTCATATCTAAATAAACTACTTTATTAAAGGAAACATGGAATCCCTTTTTCCTAATCACAAATAAACTCCTTTATTTTTAAAAAACATGGAATTCAATTTCAACTCCCAATAGTTATCATGGAGTCTAATTCCAACTCTAATTAGTTAGTATAAAATTAAATTCTAATTAAAATAAACTTCTTTATTTTAATTCAATTCCAAATTAAAATAAATTCCATTATTTCTAATTTAGAATTAATGAAAAACATGGAATTCAATTTAAATTAAAATAAACTTTTTATTTTAATTAGAAATCAAATAAATAAATAAATAATTTAATTTTCTTTTTCTGGAGGCAGGGGTTGTGACGCCTCTAGATAGGTTTTAGGCGCTGCGGCTCCATTCTCCTGTTTTTCAAAACCTGGGGTCTGGCTCTACGGCATTGTGATTACTATATAATCTAGCGCTGCCAATACGCCTTAGGCAAGCATTGCGGCACCACTGGGCAGAATCTGTTTTTCAGATTCGCGAATTGTGCAGTTTTTTTCCAAAAACCAAATTTTATACCAACAATTATATCCAATTAAATTATTTTAAACACATATCAACATATATATCAAATTAAAATAATTAATAATTCGTATAAAAGTTTGGCTTTGATGCTACTTTCAGGTCTGTAATAATCATGAGCATGCAACAAATTTCATATAAACAACGAAAACGTGAAAAATTAGAGTTTTAAAATTTTACAAACCATATACCCGGATCATCCTTTATGCGCAATTATTAATTAAACAAAAAGATGAAGAATAAGTTTCATACCCTTGAAGATACGAGGTTTCTCAGGTACGAGTTCAACTCCAAATCCTTTCCTTGTTCAACTTGAATCTACCGGGTGTGATTCCTTCCTTTGATCAACGTCAGCCACCCAAGTGTTTGGCCTCTAGAGGTGATCCACCAAGGATGAAAAAATATTAAGAAGATGGGTGTTTGGCTAAACCTTAGTTTTCTTCTCTCTAGAAAAAGTGTGCTCTCCCAAGTCTTGAAAATTGCATTTGCAATTGCATCAACCTAATCTATCATAAGACTTTCTCATTTATAGATGTACCCCTCCTAAACTATTTAGGAATAGGGTTTTTTTAAATTAATTAAACTCTTTTAATTAATTAGGCTTCCTAATCTTATTAGGAATAATTAATTAAACTTCTTTAATTAACTAGTCTCCCAATCTTATTGGGAATATGAGAGAGAGAGTATTTTTATTAATTAATTCTCAAACTCCTTTAAGAATTAAACTAATAATAATAATAAAAATAATAATAATAATAATAATAATAATAATAATAATAAGACTCTAGTTATTAATTTATATTTAATATTCTTAAAATATTAAATAATAAATATTAAGCTATTTAATTTATTCTATCACCATAGATTAAATTAAATACACTTAACTTATTATTACGATTATGTCATTTGCTTCTTTAATAAATATTCTTCCTTTTATGGTGTGACCCTTTAGGTTCTCCATATTAAACCGGTTGTGAATAAATCAATTAGAATAATTCTAATCTTATTTAAATAAATAAATTAACTATTAATTCATTTAAATAATAACATTTCTTCTAAAATAAGGGCAAGCCCCCTTTAGCGCTCAACGAATTATCAGATAATACAGATTTCAACATTAATCATAAAAGAACCTATTGACAGACAAGTAAAACTTCATTAGGTATTCCTTAGCGAGCCATTTTCAATGAACTTATTTTTCAATAAGTACCTACATACTTACTTTAGTGTCTCCACATAAATGATCATGAGATAAATTATCCTCATTCAATGAGAAAGCAACGTATGTACCAATATATCCGCATTCACTAATCTCCTTTTTAGTAATCCAACGATTGGGAACTATTTTAGTTTTAAGTTATCTAAGAATTTAGATCTCATTAGCATGATCATCTTCATGATTCTAAAAGCATTGCTTAAAACTATGGGTTTATCACATTTATTATAGCAGCACCATTTAGATAAATTAAAAGCCTTTATAAATTAACTTTTATTATTAATAAATGAATAAGATTATTACAAAGTATATGCTTTATCATCAAACATGATTGGCTTCTGTTCATACTACTTTCACTAGGGGTGTCTCTACACCCATCACCCTAAAACCAACTGGTTTGGAAGTCGTTGGTTGAAAGTTCGCAAAAAGGGTAACTTTGAAAAGCCTAATAGAGGTGAGCATTGCACAAGTCAGATAAAAAATACTTCCACCGTCCCAAAATAATTGCTCAGTTTTGACTTTTTTTTAGTCAAATTGACTATTTTTAAAATTAATAATTATGTATAAATATATTTTTAACATTATAAAAATCGGTATTAGTAGTAAATTGTATATATATTTTTTTTGTTATAACCTCTTCACCTATATTTTGGCAAAAATGGTACAAAAAATAGTTTTAAAAAATAGTCAATTTGACTAAAAAAGTCAAAACTGAGCAATTATTTTGAGACGGAGGGAGTAATAATAATAATAATAAATAATCACTTAACTAGTTTAGTTTTATGGCCTTTGCTACTCGAGTTATTAGATTCGTAGGGGTGTCTCAACACCTAGTGCCCTAAAGCCTACTTGTTTGGGAGTCATTGGTTGAAATCTTGATATATGGGTAGTACTGAAAAGCCTAATAAAACTAGACATTGCACATGTTGGTGAAATAATAAAGTATGATGTAATAAACCCCGTTGATACCCCCTATGCTTAAAATTTGCTTGCGATAGTCTACTTGGATGTATTTACTGATAGGGTTAATTAAAACTGAACTTTCTTCCTAAGAAGGTAATTATGTGGGTTGTGATTGATCAAAATAGTCTATTTTCACACACACATCATTGGTGATGACAGGTATAATTGATGAAGTGTTTAGAGTTGGGACTTTGGCATTGGTTAGATATTTTGTTTGAATATATTATATGTTATCTTTGAGGCCTGTATTGGATGCGAGAATTATTTTCTCACTTGATTCGTAGGCATATAGATAGGTTGCATTTGCATTATTGCATTGCTTGGGGATAAGCAATTGATTAAGTTTGGGGATATTTGATGAGTGGATTTTATACCAACGAATCTGGTATTGTTGAGCTTAATTATTGTTATCTTTTAAGTATTTTTAGTATCATTTTATGTGTTTTTGTGTTTATTTCTTGTAGGATTGAGCTGGAGGGTCAAATTGGTCATTTCGGAGAAGAAAATGATTAAAAATTATTAAAATTGGAGATAAGTGGCATTTTGCAAATACATGGTATGTGCCCTAGCGCCTAGTGCACTTGGTCAGTGTAATTCCGCGCTAGGCCACGCCCAAAGATGGTTTGTTTTGCTGCTAAGTGGATTCTGAAGCCAAATAGGAATCTTGATGAGGGTTTGGACCAATACAAATAGGAGAAGACTTCAGAAAAGACATATCAAGGATTTCATCAAGAAAATTGCAGAGAGAACAACAAAGGAAAATACGAAGGAGATTTTAAAGACTAAAGATCAAGTAGAGGATTAGGAGAAATCTAACAAGTTCTTCTAATCTTTTCTCTAATTCTTATTCTTTTTAATTATCTGGGATGTTTGGATTATTAATTTGGATGATGTTTTCCTTTGTAATTATGAACTAAATTGTAATTAAGATTGCAACGGAACTTGGTATGCAGTTTAAGTTAAAACGTCCCATTGAATGAAAGTTGATTTTTATTAAATTATTTATTATATCTTGTATTTATTTTTTAATTGTTTGGCCAACAATTACCGTGATAATCTATATAAAATTGGAAGATGGTGTATAGATTTGGATCTGGATATAATAACAACTATTCATATAATCTGAATAGGGTTAATATGATTAGCATGTAGGATAGGAATATACCTATGTGTCTTTTGTATCCATTAAAAGAATTTATGATTAAAACCTTAATTAAATTGATTCATATAGGAATATAGTGAGTTGATTAACTAAGGTGTTCCTCGTAATTTTGAGTTGATTTGTTCATGTCTCTTTCGGAAGAAGTGCGTGAATATTATAAAGCATTCTTGGATAATGATTTATATTAATTAACCGAGTTAAATGGGAAGTAAATTGATTTAAATGAAATACCAAGGAAGGTTGTAATCTTAACATGTTAAATCTGCATTAATCTTGTGAACTTTGATCTTAGTCATTAGTTTTGTTTATTTTAATTTTCAAATCACAAATAATATTTCATAGTTTAAAATAAGAATAATTGCATTGAAATTAGTAATTGTTAAAGATTAATCTATTTCCTCGTGGGAACGATATCCTTGCTTGCTGAGTATTACGATTGAACGCATATACTTGCGTGTTAATGTGACGCCCCCAAATTTAGACACTCATATCTCGAATTCAGTGCACCACGATCTATTTCTAATAACATACTAAAATCTCATGCGACAGAATAATAGAATAATTTACATTGATTTAATATAAATATTCGCGTCCCACGGTCTCGCAACCATGACTAACTTAAACATATCTTAAACCATAACATAAATTAATACATAATATGAAATAAGTCTTATTACGACATAATAATAATTCTAAAGGAGAACAAAGCTACGTCGTAGCCTTGTCTTTGCCCTTATCCTTGCTAGAGGTCCACACTATTCTGCCTTAACTAAAATGTTTAAGGAAAGCAAGAATGAGCAACAAATTTGCTCAGCAAGTAATATAGCAATAAGGGTAAGCATAATTATAAAGCTTAATAATACCCAATGTATGATGTCAAAGGATAACTCAAGAGTTTAAGAAATAATGTGTTAGTTCCCAGAGGCACAACAGTTATCTAAAAGGGGGGTTGAATACATATTTTAAAACTTTTTCTTTTTCAAGATACTTATTAGATTTGTTAATAATTCAACCACGGCAGAATATATGATTTGTTTGTTCCCCTTAAGATTAACCAAGTTTATAGGTGATAAGCAGTTATGACTGATATAGCAGTTATATCATATATATCAGACACAGTGATTTTAAGTGGTTCAGAGCACTCAAGGCTTCTAGTCTACTCTTCTACTCCACGAGTAGGAAATCCACTAAGGATATCTTTACAATATTTGAATCACTTAGATTCCTTCAAGATATGCAGTCTTTGAACTTCTTAGTTCACTTAGAACTCTTCAAGCCCAGCAGACTTGGAATACACTTGATGAGAGTTGAGTTCTTGGGTGTGCTACTCAGTTGCTGTTAAGCATACGTTCAAAAGAACTGAGTAGCAAAACAAGCTTTCTTTCAGGATCGTAGTGTTTGGCTCTGAGTGTTCTTCTGCTTTGTTTGTTTTTGCTTGCTTAGACTAAATCTTCAATCTAATTTTCTTATGAAGGAGCCTTTGAAATCTTTCCGTTGAAGGCATCCGTTGTAGCATTTAATGTTTCAAACATTTTTGAGCACTGATGTTGACTTCCTGGGAATATGGAGTTCTGCTGTCTGGCCCACTTGACACAGCATACTGCTTTCTCACCTAACACTTGAAAAGATATTTTCAGCAGACAGAAAGCACTTTCCTTAGCTTCTTCTATATGCTTCTTCGATACAAACTAAGGATGAGTGTTGAATCATTGGCACTCCCGAAATGTCAACGTCCATAAGCCATTTTTCATTTGTTACACTTCCTCCTTCATCAGATGGGCAAAACTTAATGCTTCTGATTCTAATGGAAGAGACACCACAATCGTTGTCTTCGTACCATGATCATTGTGTGTTGTCGTGCTCATGCTTGATTCAATCTTAAATGTAGAGAACACTACGATTTCTCTTAAGCACTGATTGACTACGATCTCTACTTGCTCGTTTAGCAGACTCCACGTTTTCGAGAGCTGACTGCGATTCTTGACTTAGCTCGACAGGCGCTCGGACTGTCTCCTTGATTCTGAGTGTGGCTTCCATGACAGACTACGATTCTGGAGCAACTTCCTCAATACTCCACGATTCTGCCTTGGCTTCTGCAAACTCTTGGCTGGCTCGACATAATATGATTCTGTTGAGGCCTATCTATTACATTGCAAGAGATCAACCTAAAAGATTTGATCTTTCTTCTATACATTCATTTACAGAATGATAAACATTTAGCTCAGATTAACCTAACAATTTTGATCTACCATCTAAGTCCTTGTACATGTATTCTCAGAAGACTTTACACATAAGCATATATATTTACTTTCAACATCAAATTTTAATATGCAATTCCCAACAATCTCCCTCTATTTGATGTTGACATAACCAAGGAGATTTGCATCATATCATCAATTTCTAAATGCAGGATGCTAGAAAGTAAATATGACTTAGTGTTTCAGTGAGCAACTGAAATCTTTAGAGAATAAGCATGAATTTATTGATGTTGAAATAGATATTACAATTTAGCACAGTTACATCAATAAGAAATAAATTTAGACTTATCTCTATCTTCTTTGCCTCTTGCTCCTCGGAGGATTAGCATACTCTTCATCTCTCCTTCTTCTGCTAGCTTCATCTCTCCTTTCAATCTCTTCTAGCTCACTTGGACTAAGCATTTCTCCCCGATCATGTCTGTTCATGAAGGCAGGATCTCCAATAGGCATGCTCAAGCCAGTGTTGGATACTCCTGGTGAGCTAAACGATGGGCCTTGTCTCCTCAGAGGGTGCGCCATGATGATTGGTTGGTGCTGCTGCTGTTCAATTCATTGAGTTTGATAGCAAGGCTGTCTTGTAGGAGGCTGTCTTCTAGGAGCACTCCTTGAAGATTGTGCAATTTGTTTCCCTTTGCCTTTGCCATTGCCTTTCTCCCCTTCCTCTTTATTCTCCCTCTTTACGTCATCATTTAGGGTTCGAATGTCTTCGGACAGACGATTAACTCCTTGCACCAGCTCGTGCATTTGAGAGCGCGTGTGGGCAATGTTATTACGATTTTCCTCAACCATGGCTTTAGTATTTACTCTCTGTTAATGCATCATGGTCATGGCAGTGTCAGTCTGTCTTGCTTGAGTCATAGAATACTCTTTGAATTCGTGCAGGGAGATACTCAGCTGGTAAATCTGATCAGCAATAATAGCATTTTGTGATTCTTGAGTTTTTTTAGAGAAATTGAACTACTTCCTTATGCTTGTTGGAATCTTGAAAGTGGATTGCATCCCTTTGGCTTAGACTGTCGCTCATCTCCCTTATGATCTCCTTGAGTCTTTTTGAAAGCTCAGTTGCCAAATTTCTAGGCAAAGTGTTGACAAACTCGATCATATGATTGAAGCGTTGATGAATTATCAGGGAGTGAGCTGCAAGGTTCTCCTCTGTCTCTAGGACCACTTGTCTTGTGACATCGGTGAGCTCCTCTTTGGTGGGGAGGAGAGAGAGATAATCAAAGATTTTCTAAAAATCAAGAGGGGAAGTCATAGTGTACTCCCTTGGCTTTGGCATGCTTGTGAGAGCAAGTGTCATATCAAAATATTCATTGATTAAGGAAGAGGGGATATCTAATTGTGTGAGTGGTGCATAGGTTTAGTGTATGGGAGAGGAGGCTGATTCAATATATGGGATAGTGGGCTCAATATTCAGGTTTGGTGGCTCTATGGTCGTGGTGTCGTGTAGTTATTCGACGATTGTGAATCATTGCTAGGCGACTATAGGTTGTTGTTCGACGAGCGTGAATCGTTGCTCAATGACCATGGAGTCACTGACAGTTGGCTAGATGATAATGGAAAGTTGGTCATATGGTTCATCAGTCACAGAGTTTTGGGAATCTATAACTGGAAATTAGTTCAGTGGGTTAAGAACCACTTCCATCCACCTCAGCAGTTCATTAAACTGATAGAAGTTTGGTAGAGGAAAATGGTTGACTTTGAAAGAGATAGGGATTGCGTGTACCTCATGCTCAAACTTTGAGGATGAATGATTAGTAATCAGCTTCTGAGCAAAGTTGAGGTTGCTTGGGAAATCCTGGTCCAACACAGAAATTGCTGGATAAGCTTTGTATGCCCAGAACATGTGATCCCAAGAGTTGAGGATCAAGGCTCTGTGATAGGGCATCATAGGCAAGTAGGAGAACAACTGATTGTACATGGCTCTTCTTTCTCCATTCCAGCCCGTTGCTATAATTTCCACTTCTTCTTTCTCTTCTTCTTCTCTGTCTTCATCACCTCCTTCAGCACTTTCATGTGAAATTTCCACCACATCCATTGTCTCAGCATCTCCCTTTTGTTCTTCAGCATTCTCCATCTCTACAACTTCAGCACCTTTCATTTCAACAGCTTTAGAGATTATGATTTCTTGAGGAGCAGAGGGGGCTTCATGAGCAGCTTTTGATTGCTCCTCCTCAGTTGGAATACTTCCTTGTTCAGCTGCTTCGAGAAACTCCCCCTCAATATGAGTTGTACTTTCCTCAATGGCTTCGGGTAGCTCCTTCTCAGCATGAACGATAGCTTGATCATATACAGTAGGGGTTACTGCACTGTTGAGGTTAGCTATCACTTTAGCAATGATCCTAGTCTCATTCAAGAACTCATTGTGAGAACCAGATGCTTGAGGCTCAGTTCTCTGTTCAGCCTGCGCAGCAGCAATTCTTCCTTCCTCCTCCTTTAAAGTTTCCTTATTGACAAGGACATACTTCTTGACAAGCTTTCTCTTTGTTCTCCTGGGCTCAGCCACAGCCTCAGTAGATTCTTCAACTTCAGCCATGACAGTCTGTTCTGGCTGAGAAGCTGTTGTAGCACCTTCCTCTGGAATGATAGTAAGTCTGGACTCCATGATTGGTGAGGACTCCACGATGCGCGGTGAGTGTAGACTTCTTTACTCGATGGCTGCGCTTCTTTTTCTGAGGCTTAGAACTTCCTTCAGCCTTATCTTCACTATACTTCTTCTTCTTCTTCTCCTTCAGAACTTCTTTTGGTGATTCGGTCACTTCAAGGGTGAGTTCCTTTTGAGAAGAGACCTAGAATCGTAGTGCCAGAATCCCCTTAAGGCACGTTAGTGGTTGAGCCTTGGGGTTCTTCTACTATTTGAACACTTTCTTTTAATTTCCTCTTACCCTTACTCTTTCTAACCAGAGCAGAGGGTTCCTCTTGATTGACTTCTTCTTCTTCCTCAGCTTCCTTCACAACTGACATATTTCCTTACTGAATAGATTTCTTCACTTCACCAGTCCTTCCACTGGACTCAGACATCATCTTCACATTCTCTGCAGGGTTCCTTTTCCAATTTTTAAATAGCTGCTGGGTCATCCTTCTGTTGGAGTTGATGGGTGCACATTCCTTGTCTCCAATTTTGTCTCCCAGAGTAGATTGGAGAATAATGTTTATGAATCTCCCATAGAGCATTTTGCCTGAGCTCTTCACCTTCTTCGAGCTGAGAATCCACTTCCCTATCCATCCCATGAGCAAAGCTCCATACTTGATTTGGGATTCGAAGTAGATGGTTGTCATGAGCTTCAGTTGGTTCTCATTCACAGAGTCGTGGCTAGAGCTTTTACAGAATATGTATTTCCCAACAATATCAGCCAAAAACTCGTACTTCTAGTGAAATTCTTTCTTCTTGTAACCTTTGATGCCTTGAACCTTCTTTTGGTGCATCCTCTTCAGACCTTCATGAAAGTCAATAACGCTCAGAAACGGAAGGCCCTTTGATTTAAACCCTAGGGCCAGGTTTATATCTTCAGCTCTGAGCTGAATTTGCACACCCTTGACCTTTGTGGTGATGACGTTATTCTCAAAGACTCCATTGCAGTAGAACTCTTTCACCAGCTTTGGGTAAATCCTTGTGCTAGTGCTCAGAGCTTCTTTGAGACCTGCTTTCTTCAGAAGGGATAGAATCTTGTGGAACTGTGGATCGGCTGTCTTGAACTCGTCAAAGCATAGTTGATAGTCGGATACAACATTGGAAGCAGTCATTGATTTGTTAATTTTTTCTAAGATGAACAAAATTAGCTGAGCGTACTGAAACTTGGGTTTCTTTTGAGAGAGAGAGAGAAATAAGCTTTTGAAATTCAAAGGTGAACAGATAAAAGATATTTCAAAATGTATTTGTAACTTCTCTCTCCACGTTCTACAGAGTGGGGCACGTGTCGAGTTCTGCAGGACTCCACGATTTTAAGTCATATAAGAAAAACTGATTTGCCCTTTGCTCCCGCTGAGCTAGTGTATCCTTTAGGATGACTACGATCTTCTGGACTGCTCCACGATCGTTGTCTCTACTCATGCTTCTGCACTGGTCCTTGTGATGCATTTTGAATCAGCATCCCTTCTGGGTTAAGGTTGCTCTGGAAAGGCCAACCTCTTAGTCTAAAACTAAGGGTCAGGTTTTTCCCTGAGGTGCTTATCAGAAGAGCTGCTTAGACTTGGTAGAAATGCTGTCATCACAGTGGGTTTCTCTGCCATGTCGAGACTACTCCACGATCGTGGTTTCTCTTAGTCATCTCCACGATTTTGACATAGCATTTTTATCTGCATGGTTAGCACCAACTAGAGCATAGAATTTATGGTTGTAGATTTAGCATACCTAACTCACTTATGAATTGATTAAATCTTGATCCATCTAAAGGTTTTGTAAAGACATCAGCAAGTTGATTTTCAGTAGGGATGTATTATAAAGATATAGTTCCATTTTGAACATGATCCCTAATAAAATGATATTTTATTTCAATATACTTAGTCCTAGAATGCATGACAGGATTATGTGTAATTGCTATGGCACTTGTATTATCATAGTGACCATAGTCTGCTAGCTGGTTCTTCATCAATAGGATTTGAGCACAGCAGCTGCCTGCTGTAATATATTCAGCTTCTATTATTGAAGTTGATACTGAATTTTGTTTCTTGCTAAACCAGGACATAAGTCTGTTTCCTAGCAGTTGACAAGTGTCACTGGTACTTTTTCTATCAATTTTGCAGCCTACAAAATCAGCATCTAAATATCCTGTCAATTCAAAGGAGGACTCCTTGGGATACCAAAGTCCTAAGTAAGGTGTGCCTTTGAGATACCTGAAAATTCTTTTCACAACAGTTAAGTGTGATTCCTTAGGATTAGCTTGAAATCTAGCACATATACATGTAGCAAACATAATATCTGGTATACTGGCAGTTAAGTACTAAAGAGAGCCAATCATACCTCTGTATTGAGTAATGTCAATACATTTACCTTTCTCATCTTTGTCAAGCTTAGTTGCTGGAGCAATTGGTGTTTTTATGGGAGAGGCTGATTCCATGCCATACTTCTTAAGTAAGTCTTTGATGTACTTGGCTTAGTTAATAAAGATACCTTCATCAGTCTGCTTCACTTGCAGTCCAAGAAAGAAATTCAGCTCACCCATCATGCTCATTTTGAACTTGCTCTGCATAAGCTTAGTAAATCTCTTGCACAGATTTTCATTAGTAGAACCAAAGATAATATCATCTACATATATTTGAACTACTAAAACTTTATCTTTGTGCTTCCTAAGGAATAATGTGGTATCTACTCTACCTCTAGTGAATCCTTTTTCAATAAAAAAACATTGTTAGTGTTTCATACCATGCTCTAGGTGCTTATTTAAGTCCATATAAGGCTTTGTCTAATCTATAGACATAATTAGAGAGAGTTGGATTGATGAAACCTGGAGGTTGCTCCACATATACTTCTTCTTGAAGTTCTCCAATCAGAAATGCACTCTTGACATCCATCTGGAATACTTTGAACTTTATATGGGCAGCAAAGGCAAGGAATATCCTGATGGCTTCCAGTCGAGCAACAGGTGCAAAGGTCTCGTCGTAGTCGATGCCTTCTTCTTGAGAGTAACCTTTAGCCACCAGTCTTACCTTGTTTCTTGTGATCACCCCATCTTCATCCATCTTATTTCTGAAGACCCATTTGGTGCCAATAACTGGGTGATTCCTTGGTCTAGGAACTAGTCTCAAGACTTTGCTTCTTTTAAACTGATTCAGCTTCTCTTGCATGGCTTCTATCCAACTCAAATCTTCCATGGCATCTTCTATCTTCTTGGGTTCCATTTGGGACTGAAAGCTCAAATAGAAACACTCATTTTGGGTGGCAGATCTTGTCTTGATTCTTGCATTTAGATCTCCAATAATCAAGTCTTGAATGTGATCTCTTGCCCATCTATTCCCTATTAAAACATCTATTCTGGTGCCTTCTTGTCTGAATTCTTCAAGACCAACTTTTGTCTCTTGTTGTAGAGGTTCGTCGTCTGGTGTAGCTCTCTCCATGATCTCTTCTTCTGGCTTGACAATCCATTTCTGGGGCTGCGATCGTGGTGTTGGGATCGACCACCTCATTCATAGTGTCTGGATCGTCAATCGCAGTGTCTTGTGGTACAGAGTTGTCTGAGTATGTTTCATCAAAGATGATGTGAATCGAGACTTCAACACTTAGCGTCTTCTTGTTGAACACTCTATAGGCCTTTCTGTCTGTGGTATATCCAAGAAAGATTCCTTCGTCTAACTTTGGTTAGAATTTAGTCAGATATTATTTTCCATTATTAAGAATGTATCATGCACAGCCGAGCATATGAAAATAGTTGATGTTTGGCTTTCTTCCTCTCCACAGCTCGTAAGGAGTCTTCTTCAGTGTAGAGTGAACAAGAGACCTATTCTGAGTATAGCATGCATTGTTGATAGCTTCTGCCCAAAAGTATTCAGGCAGATGAGCTGCTACTAGTAGAGTCCTTCCTGCTTCGATCAGCGTTATGTTCTTCCTTTCAGCTACTCCGTTTTACTGTGGACTTCGTGGAGTTGAGAAGTTGTGACTGATGTCATTGTCTGCACTGAACTGATCCATCTCAGAGAAGTCGAACTCTCTTCCATGATCACTCCTATGGCCTTGATCTTCTCTCTTTTTTCGTTCATCACCAGCTTGAACATCTTGATAAGTTGGGAGCTCGTTTCATCTTTAGAATTTAGAAAGAATACCCATGTGAATCTGGTGTAGTCATCCACTACGACTAATGAGTATCTCTTTTCTCCAAGGCTTACAGTTGGAATTGGCCCAAAGAGATCCATATGAAGTAACTATAGGGGCTTATCAAATGAGTTGACTGCTTTGCCTTTGAATGAGCTCCTTGTTTGTTTTCCAAGCTGACAGGTATTGCATAGCCTTTCTTTGATGAAGTTGAGTTTGGGTAGGCCTGCTACTAGATCTTTGTAGGCCAGTTTTGACATACTCTTGCAGTTGAGATGAGATAACCTTTTATGCCTAGCCAGCTTATTTGTTTAGAGGCTTTAGCAAGAAAGCATATTGTCTCATCAGAACTCAGTTGAGCAAGATTAACAGTGTAGACGTTCCCTTCTCTGGTTCCATTCAACTTTATAGAGAAGGTTTTCAGATCTCTGACTTGACATTGATTATTGAGGCAGGTGACTTGATGACCCTTGTCTCAAAGTTTGCTGATGCTCAGTAGATTGTGCTTTAGTCCTTCCACATAGGCTACTTTGCTGAAGGACACTGCACCATTCCCAGCTAAGCCATATCCTCTTGTCTTGTCAGAGCCGTTGTCTCCAAAGATGACTGTTGGACCCTCCTTCTCTGTGAAGTTAGACAGGAGGGCTTTATTCCCGGTCATGTGCCTTAAGCATCCACTATCCAGATACCAAGTTGTGATCGTGGAGCTCTATTCCTTCAATAAGGTTAAGCTTTCATTTTGGTACCCAGACTTGCATGGGTCCTACTTTGTTAGTACCCTTGGGGACCCAGATCTGCTTGACTTTGGGTCTATTCTGCAGAGGGTTATAATAACATACTGCAGCCTTATGACCATATCTATCACATACAAAGCATCTAGTATGATGCATGCTTGTGTGTGTGTGTGGATTCTTTCTCCATTTAGACTTGTGTGGCTACTTGATGGACTTTTCCTTATACTGATTCTTCTTTTTCCATGCAGCCTTGTGATTCAGAGTTTGTGATGAGCGAATCTCAACTCTGTGATTCCTTCCTGGTTGGTTCGTGGAGCCGGTTTTACTTGACTTCACGACCCTTCGAGGTTGGAAAGTAGTGACTGAGTTACTCTTCACTTTTATGAATCCTAGGCCAGCATGGGATCCGTTATGTCTTGGGACATGACTTGGATCAGAAGAGCAAGGATGCAATAGTTCTTCCTTCTGTGTGGATTTCACAAATGTAATGCCTCTTTTGAAATTTGAAGCACTACTAATGTTACTTTCTTTGAGCTATTCCACACATGGTTCTGAGGTAGATTCTCCAAAACTTAAACCTGTTCTGTCAGATGCACTTCTCTGACTGGAGATCAGGAAGTCCATGGATGAAGAAGACCTATTCCACATTAAGATTGTCTTTTCTAGCTCCTCAATCTTAGAGGTTAGTTTTAACTCTCTTTGTGTGATGAGTTCATTGGTCTGTCTTAAGAATTTATTTTCAGCCTCAAGTTTAGAAAAAGAGATAGTACTGAGTAAAGCTGTCTCCAGTTCTACTTGAACTTTCTATTTCTCTTTTTGAAGAAGATAATAGTCTTTAGATAGAACTCTGAACCACTTTATGTATTGATGCAGATCAGATGTTATGCCATATAATGCAGTTCTTAGATCATCAATGTCTATATCAGGAGATTTAAAGTCGAATACCTCATCGATACTTACTTCGTGATGGTCAATGCTCTTCTTATCCTTTGCATCTTTGGCCATTAGACATAGATTGGCCACTTGAGGTTCTTCATCATCACCTGACTCAGGGTTTGTGTCGTTGTCTGAGTCACTCCACGATCCTTTGGCTATAAGACCTTTGTCTTTCTTCTGAAGCTTTTTGTAGCCTTTGAACTCCTCCTTTGGATTTATTTTCCTCTTCAGCTCCTCTCTAAGAGGTTTGTTGCAGTTTGCAATTAAATGGCTAGGCTTCTTGCAGTTGTAGCATAAGTCGTTGATCTGCTCCTAACTGCTGTTGTTGTTGAATCTCTTAGGTCTGCTGCTTCTGCCTTTACGCATGAACCTTTTGAGTCTTCTGACCAGCATTGCAATGTCCTCATCATCATCTTCCTCAGAGTCAGATTCATTTTCAGCATGAGCATTGGAGTTGGCTTCTGTTGCCTTGAGAGCAACTCCTTTGTCCTTCTTTCTTTCTTCAGATAGAGTTTCTACTCGTTGAGTCAGCTCTAGTTCATAGGTAAGAAGGTTGCCATAAAGTTGTTGAACTGTCATTTCATGGAGGTTCTTTGATTCTATGATGGCAGTGGTTTTGGCATCCCACTTGCTTGGTAAGAACCTCATGAACTTGATGATAAGATCTTTGTTTGGATAGATCTTTCCAAAAGCTCAAAGACAGTTGAGTAGCACATTGAATCTTTCGTAAGTGGATGTGATGTTTTCTCCTGGAACATGGGTGAACATTTCATACTGTTGAGTTAGAAGAGATTGCTTGTTTTCTCTGACTTCTTTTGTTCCTTCGTGTATGATGAGCAATGCTTCCCAGACTTCCTTAGCAGTTTTGTTGTTGACCACATTTTCGAACAAATCATCCTCTAAAGACTGGAACAAAATGTTCTTGGCCTTTTTGTCTAGCTGGACAGTCTTCTTATCGTTGTCAGTACATTCTGATTTGATCTTGATCTGTATTCTGTTTGGATCTTCTGGAGTTGGTGCAAGCTTTGTTGGAATGTAGGGCCCGTTCATAACGGTTTCAAATAGCTCGTCATCTATTGAATCCATGTAGGCTTACATACGAACTTTCCAGTTAGCAAATTTATCTTTGTTACACATTAGTGGCTTGCTGCCTCCACCGGTCTTGGACTCGCGTATCAGGTGTGCCATCAGATCTACTCAAGCTTTGTAGGCTAGTTGAAAGAACCTGCTCTGATACCAATTGTTAGTTCCCAGAGGCACAATAGTTATCTAGAAGGGGGGTTGAATAGATATTTTAAAAAAAATTTCTTTTCAAGATACGTATCAGATTTGTTAATAATTTAACCACAACGGAATATATGATTTGTTTGTTCCCCTTAAGATTAACCAAGTTTATTGGTGATAAGTGTGACGAACAATAATTTTGTAAATTAATTTAAATATTGATTAAATTAAAAAAATATTTTTGATGATTTAATTATTGAGTTAAATAATTATTTGATAAAATTATGGTAGATTAATTTAATTATATGTGTTATATTGATTAAATTAATGTGGAGAATTTTTATAGTTCAAGTATGTATTTAATTGAGCTTATTTGATTAAATGAATTATTTAATAAGCATAATGTTATTCTAATTAATTTAATAATTAATTAGAGATTTAATGATTTGACATAATTAATAAAGGAGAATTTTAATTATGTGATAATGTGATTTAATGTGAGTTATTATATTTTATTTAATTAAATTTAAATAAGATTATTTAATTAATTAAGTGTGACATTGAACTATATGTTAAATAAGTTAATTAAATTAAATGGAAAGGAGGAATAAAAGGACAAAACCAAACATGGCCTTAAAGGGAGTTAGGAAGTTAATCCATTATAGGATTAACTGACCATTTACGTATCAGTTATGTTATATACATATATTATACGTATTATACTTATATCTTATATCATATGCATATCACTATTATCTTCCAACAAAGAGAACTAGAGAGAAAATTGGAGAGAAAAGATTGAAAGAAAGTTTGAGAGAATTGAAATTTAGAGAAGAAGAAGTTATACAATCTAAACAGAGTTATCAGGGTAATCCCTTCAACCCAATTATTAAATTTACGTTCTTAGTTTTCCATTAACGTACTTTAAAGTTTTCTGTAAAAGATGTGATTGATAATTAATGCATGATATGATTATATATATATATATATATATATATATATATATTAATATGTATTCATAACATGTTTTATACCATGTATGCATGATTTAAAGTAACAAAATCCATGTAAATATGCCTTAATTGGATTTTCAAAAGTTACAGAGTATGAAAAGTTTGAATATAGCCCTTATGTAGATGCTTTAATTGTTTAGTTAACCTTAAATTGATGATTGAATATGATTATGCATGTTTAAACGAACAAAACGAAATTCAAACGGACGGATTCGGTGTGATAACAAATCTGTAACGTTGAATTTCATGTTTTCTTTCAAAACTTTACAAATTACCAAAAACAGTGAAATTAAATGCTTTAATTTGAGTAATTATATGATCTAAAGTGTTAGAATCATGCTAGAAACATTGTATGATGTTTCTATGAAGTTTATACTTCATGGGTAACAGTAAAAATCATCGTGTTAGTTTAATTTGGGATTTATTGGGTTGTCTGTGTGTTCTTCGCGAACTGCAGTAACTGTGTCTGCGTCGTGGCGCGGCTGCACCGCTCCAAGACACAAATGGAGCGCGCCTGCGCCGCTCCAAGGAATAAATAGAGCGCGCAAGCGCCAGGCAGCGCACCCGCGCCGTTCCAAGGCATACTTGGAGCGCGGTCGCGCCTGACCTGCAGATTTTTAAAATTTTTACTAAGTGTTCAAAGTTCAGAGATGTGTTTTAAAACCTAATGTAATGAACACGAAGACATGTTAAACATATAATGAGATGTTAAAACAGTTTAATAACTTATATTATGTGGTTAATTAGTAAGTTAATTACATGACTTAAACCATAATTTGTAAAGTCTAATAACGTGTTCAAAGACCGATGTTATGATTCGATAAGTATATCAAACTTATGATTAATTGGTATTGTGAATGTATTGATATGTAGGAGTAATTAAGGGACGTGAATTATTTTTAGCTTGTGCAAGAGACAAGTGTTTTATCCCTAACTTACTGTTGTTGAGCAATTTCCTAAACTTTACTTTTAATTAAACAAGTTCTCATCCTTGATTCATTATCATAATGCAAGTTCCTTAAATTCTAAGTTATTCATTAAGCTAGTCCTAGACTTATATTCTATATGAAGCAAGTTCTTGTTCTTAATTATTCAAGTTCAAGATTTCATATTAGATGTTATAGTTCTTTTAAAGCATGATTTCAGTTATACAATACTTATTCGATTGTATACTCTTGAGAATTATTATTCAAATTGAATATCGTTTATTATTGAACCTTGTTAAGGCTAGCGAACCCTTATTGATTCGACTAGTCCATAGTTGATGAACGTTCTAAATTCTAGACCTATTATTGAGTTTATCCAAACCAAACTTCCTTTGGTGAGAACTCTGATGTTAAACTGAGATGAACAACCCTTTATAAGGGATTATTTACGCTTTAGCGTTGAGATATTGTGCACAGTATGGTACTAAGGGCTGATCCCCCTAAGTACGAGAAGTAGAGTCCATATAGTCTTATGACTGTTAAAGGTTTAAAGTAGAGATACTTGACAACCTAGAACATAGTTCAAGGTCTTATGACCCTCAGATGTACTTTTGATTCTCGATTATTCATTCTTGATTCAAAAGTCGAGCTTTCTGTTATTCAGACTTCGTTGAATATTCGCATGTTATTATATTGCTATATTGGTATACTTATGGGCAATCGTGCTCACTCTTGCATAATAACATTGCAGTTAAGAACGAAAGATCTGACGAGCTTCCACTAGCAAAGGCAAGGGAAAGATTAATAAGTGTTGAAGACTTGTTATTTAGTTGAAAATGTTTATTTGTTTAAGACTGAAGTTAATGTTGTTTAAGACTTATTTAATTGTTTATGTTTCCGCACAGATGTTTAAGGTTAGATCAACCTGGGATTAATTATGTAATTTTATTCAGATGTTATAACCCATAAGGGGAGATGATGGAGATGTTTTATCTATTTCATGGTTTGCATTTATTATGGGTAGATAGTTATATGATATTTGTACAGTGAACACCAAATCCCGTGAAAATTGAAGTACCCGAATTTGGGGGTGTCACAAGTTGGTATCAGAGCCGTAGGTTATGAACCTTAGGTGGGGGAAAACCTTAGGGTAGTAGCCTTTGATAACATAGTAATGATAAACTCTTATCAAGTTCTAAGAAAGATAATAAAAGACTTTATGTGCTATGTGCTTATACTTTTGTACTCGTGTGAGTATCGATTAGCATCACGTAATAACTAAGACTTAAAATTTGATTTGTCAAGATGTCGAATGTTGGAGGATCCAATCAGCCTAGGGAGGTTGTACCCCGAGTGGCTATGGAGGAGGAGCCCCAAGACATTCATACAGTCTGGAAGCAGTTAATTTGACGAGAGCCATCTCCTTAGATCACTGTTGTTGGTCAGGAGCATGAGCCGGTGATTGATTCAGAGGAGTACTCTGAGGAGATTGAGATCCAGGCTGAGGCAACAGAGGAGGATGATGATGACCCTGAAGAGTTCCCACCGAACTCTATCAGTGCTGAGATGTATGACGAGCTGTATGACCGTAACATCAAGTTACAGGATACTGTTCGAGAGCTGAAAGAGCAGACAATTACTCAGCAGACTACCATCGAGCAGAAGGATGGTGAGGTTGAGACTTTGTTCACACGTCTTGGAGACGTAGAGTGGGAATTGGTCCATGAGAAGGGCCAAGGTGAAGAAAAGTCAGCTGAGATAGAGAAGCTGAAGAATGATTTGAAGGAAAAATCAGCAAAGCTTGCCATAGCAGAGGATGCTTGGGTGAGGGATTCACGACGTGCAGATCTTGCAGAGGATAATGACCGTGCAAAGAAGGCTAAGATTGAGGACACGGACTACCCGTTTCAGAATGCAATTGACAAGGCCCAGGATCGGGTTATGTACTATCCAACTCAGTTCGAGGGTCTGCCTTGGTATATGCTAGATCGCAGGATGATGTTTCGCATTATGGAGGAAGAACGCAGCAAAGCTGTTTGACACCTTAGTAGGCAGTGATAGGAACAGTATGATTATGTGATACTTCTTTGAGTAGTTAATAACGTAAATTCCGATGTGATTATGAACAAAAGAATATTTTGATGATTTAAATCCTGAAGATTCTTTATCTCGGGATAGTTGATGTAAATAGCAGTGATACTATCGTATTATGTTTAAAACTTTTGATTAAATAAAATATCAGAGTTTATTTGAGATGATTATGTGTTAAGTGATTATGTTAAAATATTTAAGTTAAGTCTTAAATATTTAAATAATTGAATAAAGATCTAATAAGCGTATATCTTAACAGAAATATGCCGTCGAGAAGAAGACCAAACCGTCGACCAGCCCAAGAAGGGTCAACTAATAACAATAACGACGCCAATGCCAAGCGAACCCCGTTCAGCAGTTGGTGAATCTTTTGACGGGAGCAATGAACAATCAGCCTCAAGCTCCACCGATTCGTCATTCAAGGACTTCAAGGCGGTAGGACCGCCAGAATTTAAAGGATCCATGAGCCCGATTGAATCACAGACTTGGGTTATGGAAATGGAGAAAGTTTTTAATGTCGCTAGGGTCGGTGAGGACCAGAAGACCGCGTATACAACATTTATGTTAAAGTTAGAAGCCAGATATTGGTGGCACGCGAACAAGGTCCGGGGAGGAGAGGGCGTGATAACCTGGGAAAGGTTCAAGGAGATGTTCTGTGAGATGTATTTCCCGACAAGCTCGCAGAACCAGATGGAGGTTCAGTTTCTGGAGCTCAAGCAGGGAAATATGTTCGTACCAGATTACGCTGCAAAGTTTAATGAGTTGGCTAGGTTTGCCACATACCAAGTGCATACCGAAGAGGGGAAGGCAAGGAGGTTTGAACAGGGACTGAAGCCCTGGTTATATAGCAAGGTGTCGATGTTCTATCTAAACACCTTTGCTGAAGTATTAGAGAAAGAAATTCTCGCTGAAGGTGGTAGCGACGCTGTGACCAAGTACAACCAAGAGCAGAAAAAGAAGAAGAGTGAAGAGGAAGGTGTCAAGGCTAGTGGTAGCAACACGGGAGGAAGTAATAATCAGAAGAGGAGGTGGAATGAAAACACATCAACCGAAATTCAACAAGGAAGCCAAAAGAAAAGAGTTGAAGCATGTCCGACCTGCGGGAAAAACCACATGGGGTCTGTATAAAGGGTAAGAGAGTTTGCTACAATTATGGTCAGGAAGGCCATATAGCACCTAACTGTCCTAACCCTAAGAAGGGCACCTGCTTCATGTGTGGTTTGAAGGATCATTTGGCTAGGGACTGTCCCAAGAAAGTATCTGGAGGGGTAAGATCAGGTGTGAACAGAGGAGGCAGCAGTGGAAACGCGCTGACGATTATAAGACCAACCGCAACTAACCGACCTACCGCCAGGACATTCAATATAACAGTACAGGATGTTGTGCAGTCTCGTGATGTAGCATCAGGTATCATTCCGATCAATAAATTTAATGCATATGTATTATTTGATTCGGGTGCTACTTGTTCATTTATATCCGATGACTTTGCTAAGAACTTAGAATTGCCTAAGGATGAGTTAGAATACCCTAAGATCATAGAGATTGCAAATAGAGAAGTGATTCATGTTAAGTATGTACACAAGAACTGTAGGGTGGACATTAAGGGTAATGTGATGAATGTAGATCTTATCCCGATTAGACTTGGGGAATTCAACGTCATTCTGGGAATGGATTGGCTATTCAATTATGGGGCTATAATTATTTGCCAGAGGAAATGTATTAACCTTATGACTCCGTCAAAGGTTGTATTTTATGGCAGCAAGTCGCCTAGACAAGTGAGTTGTCTGACGATGATGCAGGCCAGGAAGTTATTGAGACAAAGCTGTGTAGGATATTTAGCCTACATAGTCAATAGTCGCAAAGAGTGCCCGAAGTTAGAAGAAATACCAGTCGTGAGAGACTTCGTGGATGTATTTCCTGATGATCTGTCAGGACTTCTGCCAGATAGAGAGGTAGAATTCGTGATCGATTTGGCTCTAGGAACGGCTCCAATATCAAAGGCACCGTACCGTATGGCTCCGATAGAGATGAAATAATTGATGGTGCAACTACAAGAACTTCTGGTCAAGAAGTATATACAACCGAGCGTATCGCCGTGGGGAGCGCCGGTGTTATTTGTGAAGAAGAAGGATGGGTCGATGCGGCTCTGCATTGACTACAGATAATTGAATAAGGTCACGATCAAGAATAAGTATCCATTGTCAAGGATTGACGACCTGTTTGATCAGTTGAAGGGAGCGAGATACTTCTCGAAGATAGACTTGAGAAGTGGTTATCATCAATTGAAGGTAAGGCCAGAGGATGTTCTGAAGACAGTATTTAGGACTCGATATGGTCATTACGAATTTTTAGTAATGTCATTTGGTCTAACAAATGCGCTTGCAGCATTTATGGGCCTAATGAATGGAGTGTTCAAGCCATTTTTGGACAAATTCATAGTGATGTTTATTGATGACATTCTGGTGTACTCTTCACCAAGGAGGAATATGTAGAGCATTTGAAGGTGACATTGGAGGCGTTGAGAAGAGAGAAGTTGTACGCCAAATTCTCGAAATGTGAATTTTGGATTGAAAAGGTGCAATTTCTTGGGTATGTAATTGATAAGGAGGGAATCTAGGTAGATCCCTCGAAAGTCGAAGCTGTGATGCACTGGGATCAGCCAAAGACACCGTCTGAAGTGAGAAGTTTTCTTGGATTAGCAGGTTACTATAGAAGATTCATTCAGAACTTTTCCAAGATCGCAACTCCTCTAACAAATTTGACTAGGAAATCGGTGAAATTTGTTTGGACGGAGAAGTGTGAGGAAAGCTTCCAAGAGCTTAAGAAGAGGTTGAGTACGGTACCTGTGTTATCTCTTCCGAATGACACAGGAAATTTTGTAGTGTATAGTGATGCGTCGCATAAAGGACTAGGTTGTGTGCTTATGCAAAACGGCAGGGTCATTGCTTATGCGTCACTACAGTTGAAGGATTATGAGAAGGGGTATCCGACCCATGACTTAGAGTTAGCTGCGGTGGTATTAGCTTTGAAGATCTGGAGACACTATCTCTATGGAGAGAAGTGTGAAATATATACAGGCCACAAAAGTCTAAAATATATTTTTACACAGAAGGATTTGAATATGCGCCAGAGAATATGGTTGGAATTGATAAAAGACTACGATTGTGAGATATTATACCATCCAGGTAAAGCGAATGTGGTCGCCAACGCCTTAAGCAGAAAGGGTCAAGAGAAGTTAATGATGTTGACTGCCCAGGAGGAGCTAATTTCAGCAATGAAAAAGCTGGAATTGGAAGTAAGATGTCCGATGGAAACTGACGAAAAGCTGTTCTAGATACAAGCTGGTACAACTTTACTGGATAAGGTTAAGGAAGCACAACTCCTAGATGAGGAATGTGAAAAGATAAGAAAGAAGATTTCTGAAGGGACCGAACCGAGATTCAAGATGGAAAGTGAGGGACTGTTAAGATTCGAGAGTAGAGTTTGGGTACCACCAGTTCCAGAAATTAAGGAGGATATTTTGAGCGAGGCTCATAGCTCATGATATTCCATTCATCCTGGAAGTACCAAGATGTACTAGGATCTACGACAGCATTTCTGGTGGCCGAATATGAAGCGAGACGTCGCCGATTGTGTGGCTAAGTGCCTAACATGCCAGAAAGTGAAGGCAGAACATCAGAGGCCGAGTGGTTTGCTACAACCTCTAGATATCCCAGAATGGAAATGGGAACATATTACGATGGATTTCGTAGTTGGCCTTCCGACAACTCAGAAAGGCTACGACGCAGTATGGGTTATCGTTGACCGATTGACGAAATCAGCACACTTCCTTCCGATCAAGATCAGATTCAACTTAGACCAGTTAGCAAAATTGTATGTGAGAGAGATTGTTTCAAGGCATGGAGTTCCAATGTCGATTGTTTCCGACCGAGATCCGCGCTTCACATCGAACTTCTGGAAGTGACTTCAGGAATGCATGGGAACGTAATTGAGAATGAGTACGGCATATCACCCTCAGACAGAAGGGCAGAGCGAAAGAACAATCCAGACCTTGGAGGATATGTTGAGAGCGTCCATCATGGATTTCAAAAGAAATTGGGATGATCACCTACCGCTTGTGGAATTCGGTTATAACAATAGTTACCACGCAAGTATTGGCATGCCGCCTTACGAAGCGTTGTACGGTAGAAAGTGCAGAACTCCATTGTACTAGGATGAAGTGGGCGAAAGACAATTGCTAGGTCCAGAACTAGTACAACAAATAGAAGAGATCGTCAAGGTGATCCAGACAAAATTAGTAGCTGCTTAGGATAGGCAGAAGAAATACGCCGATCCACACCACAAGAATGTAGAATTTGAATCGGGTAGCTTTGTTTTCTTGAAAGTCTCTCCCTGGAAGAGAAAAATCAGATTCGACAAGAAGGGGAAATTGAGCCCGAGGTTCATTGGACCCTTTGCGGTTCTACGGAGAATCGGAGAAGTCGCATATGAGGTAGCCTTACCTCCTGCACTAGAGCATGTCCACAACGTCTTCCATATTTCAGTCTTACGACTGTATAAACCCGATTACAAACACATTATTGAATATGAACCCTTGTAATTTGAGAAAGACTTATCCTATGAAGAAGTTTCTGTTCAGATTGTTGACAGAAAAGAACAAGTTCTCAGAAATAAAGTGATACCTTCTGTTAAGGTAATCTGGAGGAACCACAACTCTGAAAAAGTTACGTGGGAACTCGAAGAACATATGATGAAGACTTACCCACACTTATTTACCTAATTAATGTGTAAGCAATTCTGGGGACAGAATCTGTGTAAGGGGGGAGAATGTAACGGAACAAATTTAATAGAACCGTGATTCTGGGGACAGAATCCTTTTAAGGGGGGAAAGATGTGACAAACAAGAATTTTGTAATTTAATTTAAATATTTATTAAATTAAATAAATATTTTTGATGATTTAATTATTGAGTTAAATAATTATTTGATAAAATTATGGTAGATTAATTTAATTATATGTGTTACATTGCTTAAATTAATGTGGAGAATTTTTATAATTCAAGTATGTATTTAATTGAGCTTATTTGATTAAATGAATTATTTAATAAGCATAATGTTATTCTAATTAATTTAGTAATTAATTAGAGATTTAATGATTTGACATAATTAATAAAAGAGAATTTTAATTATGTGATAATGTGATTTAATGTAGTTATTATATTTTATTTAATTAAATTTAAATAATATTATTTAATTAATTAAGTGTGACATTAAACTACATGTTAAATAAGTTAATTAAATTAAATGGAAAGGAGGAATAAAAGGAGAAAACCAAACATGGCCTTAAAGGGAGTTGGGCAGTTAATCCATTATAGGATTAACTGACCATTTACGTATCAGTTATGTTATATACATATATTATACGTATTATACTTATATCTTATATCATATACATATCACTATTATCTTCCATCAGAGAGAACTAGAGAGAAAATTTGTAAAACCCCAACTTTTTATAAATAAAATTGAATTTCCTCTATATATTATTTTGAAATAGTAAGGGGTTGATGTGATAAATGTGGTAAGTTATGGGTAATATGCGCAAATATTTCAAAATAAGCAAGTAGTTATAAAATATTCATTGTTGTCGGAAAATATTCGTTTGGTCGTAGAATATTCTTGTTGTTAGGGAATATTCGTACGACGGCACAGCCATTTGTGGGCCCTATAACGAAAAACTGTCGGATGAAGAAAACGACAAGAATAAGTTTTCTAAAAATAACGGCATAACTGTTACCGTTAAAACTGTTGGAATACCCGGTGGTTAGAGTAAAGTAATACGCGTTGTTGCACAGTAGCACACGGTATTGCACAGTATTTTATATTATAGTTGATTCAATAATTGTCACTGCATAGTATTTCACATCATCAAATCAATAATTCATATTATTTGAATAATATTATTAGATAGCATTATTGGCAATGTCTAAGAAGTTCTGTCTAGGAAAGGGGTTAGTTAATTGCGCGCCTAGTAAGAAGAAATTCTTATCGGAAGGCCCCTCTTTCCTCGGATCGACCTGATTGTCAATATTGTAGTTCTGTAATATTATTTGTGAATAATTAATTATTGATTTGTATGATAAGAAAATATTTATTCAATGTGGATTTAAACGGAGGAATTTTTTTTATCAAAGGAGACAATTATTGAGAATTGATATTTTATCTTTTCTGATAAAATAATTCATTCAAATATATTATTATAATATTACATTATAAGTGTATAATGTGATAATATAATAATATAATAATGGTGATATTTTACAATAAATTCACGATATATGAATAAAATGAGGAAGAAGAGAGCAAATTTGGTCTGAATGGTATTTTTGGGGATTAAAACGTGTAAAATATTTTGGTGGAGGATTTTTCTAATTGAGTGGGCCCCACTTGTGTGTGAAATGTGCTGATGTTGGTTTTTCAAAGTTGAGTTGCTCCGTTGTTAGTTTTGTCAGAATGGGGGTGTAGAAAAATCATCCGTTTGTAAATTCGGATCATTTTTCGTTCAGAATTTGGAAAAACTTTTTTCTACAAAGTTGTAGAGAATTAAATTTCATATGGAATGGATATAAGTTTCGTATTTTTCTGATAAAAGGGTTATTTATTATGAATTATTGAAGTTTCGGAATAAATTTTTTTTTATTAAAATTATGGTGGGCCCCACTTGTCCTTTTGGCTTGTGAATTTGTTGGAGGATATTTTTTTTCAACATAATTATACTGGAGTGAAATTTCAAAGTTGGTATACGTGATATTAAGTTTTTTCTCCTTTGGTGTTCTAAACATTTTTCTATAAATAGGATGCTTAGTTAGAATTGAAAATCACACCAAAATCAAAAATTTCGTTCTCTACAATATCGAGCGTATTTTTGTGAGTATTTAGATACTGTGAGTGTTGATATACAGTGCAAGTTTCTTTAGCATTACATTTATTATTCCAGTCAAAAGTATTATTCTTTTGTGGTAAGGGATGTTATTTTTCTCGTAAATGATGTTATTGCTTTCAATATCATTTCACCGAAATATTGGTATGAATTTTATTATGAAATTTTTACCTTTTCATGTCAAGGTTACTATTCACGTATACGATACTATTCACGTATACGGCACTATTCACGAATACGATACTATTCACAAAAGAATTAAATTTTCTTTTCTTTGTCCAAGTTGTCTGTTATGGTTCCTATCTTTGATTGGATCCATATTTTGAACTTTATTCTTGAATTTTGCTCCACAAATGATTATTATGATGTATTCTTGAACTTGGATAAACTAAATTACGAATCCTTGTTCTTTGTCCTTTATCTCACTAGATTCGTTATTTATATTGTTTTTCATCATCCTCAATCCTAAATGGTGATATAAACGAATATCTTTGGCCTGTAGTGCAAAGATAAATGATTATCTGATGAATATCTTTGGCATATAGTGCAAAGATGGACAGGTGTTGAGATGAACATGACCACTGATGATACAAATGAATATCTTTGGCCCGTAGTGCAAAGATGAATATTTAATTTGAGATATATATTGATTGATGTTATAGGGATAAAATATTGATGATGGACTTTTAAATCATAGAAGATAGTAGACATCTTTCTCTACGTAACTCTTCTAATGAATTGTTATTTTCACTGCGGTTGTTGATCTAAAACTAGTTGTCCATAATATTTTATCTGATTTGTTGAAGACTAACGATAATTTATTCTTTATTATCTTAGTCATAATATTCTTTAATGGGCTAGTTGAGCTCACCCTTTTCTTCTATTGTCCTCTTCAGGAAATGAGAATGTCGCAGGGACTAGTCGGGAGACAAAGTAATGGTCCGAGTTAGAACAGTAGTAGTCCTTACTATTTTTGTAAAATAGTGTGATAATAATTATAATAAGGACTTAGTTTGAGTGTTTATATTTTTTACATATTTGTATTGACACTCACAGTTGTGTGATCATATTTTGCACGACCGTATGATATGAAAGATTGTATTTGGATTTTGTACCATGTATTTGGCGACTCAGAATGGGTTGGGTTGATTGGACCTATTCTGGGGGCGTCACAGTTGGTATCAAAGCTTAGGGATATGATCTCTGGCAGAGATCTGGGAATAAAACTAGGAGGGGAGAGACGAGTAAATCCTTCGCTAATGTGTCCTACCTAAGCTTACGTGTTATTTAATTGGTCAATCGGAACATAGTGTTAATATATGACATGTCAATTTCTTTAATTAACCCTTGTTTTGTGGTAGTATTTAAGAATGATATTTGAAAATCAAGTGATAAACTCATATAGAGTTTTAAGTGATGAATCGCTGAGATTTATTTAAAGAATAAATATTGGCGTATAATATCTTGTAATAACAAAGGGTGTTTATTGGGGAGTGCTAATTAGTTATTGAACTTGATTGTAGGATGTCAGGCGAAGAAGAAATTAGAGATATCCATGTGGTGAGTGAAGAATTAATAGTTGCACCCGAGCTAATCGCAAAGGTAGCAGCTAAGAGTGAGGAAGATGAGGAACCTGAGGAGGATTTATTAGGAGAATTTTATTATCGAAATGTAGAACTGCAAAATCGTGTTTGTGAGTTAGAAGAGTAGGGTGAAGAACGGCAGGTGGCCGTGGAACAAAGGGATACAGCAATTCAAGATTTTCCTACTCGATATACGCAGCTTGAACAGAAGCTCTCTGGCAGAGCATATGATATTAGAGCTGGAATCTGAAAATGTAAATGTCAACGATCAGCTGAAAGAAGAAACAACTGAACGAGTAAGAATTGAAGATGCATGGGTAAAAGTCGCATGACGCATTGATATTTTAAAAAGAGACGTCCGATTCAAGAAGGCAAAAATAGGCGATATGGATTTTACTTTTTGGACAGCAATTGGTAGAATCCAACATCGAGTTTGGAATTACCCTGTGCATAGCGGTCAACCGAGTAATGATTCAAATCAAGGATCAGGAGTGCGACGAAACAGTTGAATGTGGAATGTGCTTTATAGCAAAGTCAAGTCCAGCTGGGATAATGACACCAAAGACTGTCCCATTCAAGTCAAAGTCGGTGGTTCCTGGAAGAGCGTTTGCCGTGACTATCCAAAAAGCGAGGAACCCAAACGAAGTTATCACGGGTAAGCTAATCATAAACTCTTGCGAAGTCTATACCTTATTAGATACCGGTTCTACCCATTTTTTTATTTCACCTGCTTGTGCTCAACGTTTGAACTTGACCTTGAAATTAGACTTTGATTTATCTGTTGAAACTCCGTTGGGAGAAACCTTCATTATATCCACAGTTTTCAAATCTTTCTTGATTCAAATTGGCACCCTCACCCTACCTGTTGATCTTATATCCTTGAGAATACTTGTATTTGATGTGATTTTAGGAATTGACTGGTTAACCACTTATCATGCCAAAATTGATTATTTTCGTAAGGTTGTTAGTTTTCATATTCCTAACCAACCTGTTGTGCGAATTCAAACCACCAAACCACTAAAATCAATCAATGTTATTTCAAGTCATAAAGCTATTCGTTTATTGAAAAATGGATGTTAAGCTTTCTTAGCCCATTTAAACCAGAATACATCAGATTTGAATGATATTTCTGTTGTTAATGAGTTTCCTGATGTATTTCCCAAAGAACTTCCTGGTCTACCCCAGACAGTGAAGTTGAATTCTTTATTAACCTTGAACCCTGTACAAAATCCATTTCTAAAACCCCATATCGAATGGCTCCTATTAAACTTCAGGAGTTAAAGGTCCAACTACAGGAGTTGTTAGACATTGGTTTCATTTGTCCTAGTACATCTCCTTGGGGTGCTCCTATTTTATTCGTAAAGAAGAAAGACAGGAGTATGCGACTTTGTATTGACTATCGGGAGTTGAACCATGTCACCATCAAGAATGGGTATCCGTTACCTCGCATTGATGACCTATTCGTCCAGTTGCAAGGTGCGCAATTCTTTTCAAAGATCGATCTTCGTTCTGGATATCATCAGTTAAAGATTAAAACTGAGGATATTCCAAAGACTGCCTTTAGAACTCGATACGCGCATTACAAATTTCTAGTTATATCTTTCGGATTGACCAATGTCCATGCTGCGTTCATGGACATAATGAACTGAATATTTAAGAAATATTTGGATCATTTCGTGGTTGTCATTATTGATGACATCCTAATATACTCCAAAAGCCTCAAATATTTCTTCACCCAGAACGAACTCAATATGGGACAACGACGTTGGTTGGAGCTGTTGAAAGATTACGAAAATCGAACGTGGTAGCTGACGCATTGAGTAGAAGATCGTATGCGGGAATGAGTGCGATGTTGTCAACACAGAGGCCCATTTTGTATGACGTACAAAGGATGGAGATAGAGTTAAAGACTCCAGGGAACCACGTGATGATATCAAATATACGCGTAGAACCAGCTTTAATGGATAGAGTTAAAGCTGCTCAATCTACAGACCCGGAGCTGACGAATATAAAGAAGAAGGTGTAAGAAGATGTTATTCCAGAAGCAAGAATCGATGAAGAGGGAATAGTTCGAGTCAAATCCAGACTTTGTGTTCCTAACGACTTTGATTTAAAGTTTAGAATCATGATGGAAGCACACAACACATCGTTCGCAATCCATCCTGGAAGTACCAAAATGTATCGTGATCTTCGACATACATTTTGGTGGAGCAATATGAAGAGAGAGATCGCGGAGTTTATCTCGAGGTGTTTAACGTGTAAACGTGTCAAGGAAGAGCATCAAATGCCAAAGGATCAGCTTGTAGAAAGCTATGGGCACCAATTTATGATTCATTGGTCCATTTGAAATCCTTGACCGAGTAGGAAATGTGGCCTATAGACTCGCATTACCTCCAAGCATGTCTCGTGTTCATAACGTTTTTCACATATCTGTGCTTCGTAAATATGTGAAGGACCCAAACCACATTATTGAGTTAGAACCAGATGAGATAACCGAAGATTTAACGTACGAGGAGGTACTTGTCAAGATCTTGGATAGGAAGGAACATGTCCTACGCTCAAAGGTTATACCACAAGTCAAAGTTTTGTAGAGAAACCATGCTATTGAGGAAATAACCTGGGAGTTAGAATCGGAAATAAAAATGAGGTATCCTCACCTTTTCGAAATACCAGGTACGCACGTCAATTTCGAGGACGAAATTTCATAAGGAGGGGAGGTTGTAAAACCCCAACTTTTTATGAATAAAATTGAATTTTCTCTATATATTATTTTGAAATAGTAAGGGGTCAATGTGATAAATGTGGTAAGTTATGGATAATATGCGCAAATATTTTAAAATAAGCAAGTGGTTATAAAATATTCATTGTTGTCGGGAAATATTCGTTTGGTCGTGGAATATTCTTGTTGTCGGAGAATATTCGTACGACGGCGCAGCCATTTGTGGGCCCCATAACTAAAAACTGTCGGATTAAAAAAACGACAAGAATAAGTTTTCTAAAAATAACGGCATAATTGTTACCGTTAAAACTGTTGGAATACTCGGTGGTTAGAGTAAAGTAATACGCGTTGTTGCACAGTAGCACACGGTATTGCACAGTATATTTATTTTATTGTTGATTCAACAATTGTCACTGCACAGTATTTCACATTATCAAATAAATAAATCATATTATTTGAAAAATATTATTAGATAGCATTATTGGCAATGTTTAAGGAAGTTCTGTCGAGGAAAAAGGTTAGTTAATTGCGCGCTAGTAAGGAAAAATTCTTATCGGAAAGCCCCCTCTTTCCTGAGAACGACCTGGTTGTCAATATTATAGTTATGTAATATTATTTGTGAATAATTAATTGTTAATTTATATGATAAGAAAATATTTATTCAATGTGGATTTAAACGGAGGAATTTTTTTTTATCAAAGGAGACAATTATTGAGAATTGATATTTTATCTTTTCTGATAAAATAATTCATTCAAATATATTATTATAATATTACATTATAAGTGTATAATGTGATAATATAATAATGGTGATAGTTTACAATAAATTCATCGATATATGAATAAAATGAGGAAGAAGAGAGCAAATTGGGTCTGAATGGTATTTTTGGGGATTAAAACGTGTAAAATATTTTGGTGGAGGATTTTTCTAATTGAGTGGCCCCACTTGTGTGTGAAATGTACTGATGTTGGCTTTCCAAAGTTGGGTTGCTCCGTTGTTAGTTTTGTCAGAATGGGGGTGTGAAAAAATCATCCGTATGTAAATTCGGGTCATTTTTCATTCGGAATTTAGAAAAACTTCCTTCTACAAAGTTGTAGAGAATTAAATTTCATATGAAATGGACATAAGGTTCGTATTTTTCTGATAAAAGGGTTATTTATTATGAATTATTGAAGTTTTGGAATAAATGTTTTTTATTAAAACATATGGTGGGCCCCACTTGTCCTTTTGGCTTGTGAATTTGCTGGAGGATATTTTTTTTCAACATAATTATGCTGGAGTGAAATTTCAAAGTTGGTATACGTGATATTAAGTTTTTTCTCCTTTGGTGTTCTAAGCATTTTCCTATAAATAGAGTGCTTAGTTAGAATTGAAAATCACACCAAAATCAGAAATTTCTTTCTCTATAATATCAAGCGTATTTTTGTGAGTATTTAGATACTTTTAGTGTTGATATACAGTGCAAATTTTCTTTAGCATTATATCTGTTATTCCAGTTAGAAGTACTATTCTTTTGAGGTAAGCGGTGTTATTTTTCTCGTAAATGATGTTATTGCTTTTAATATCATTTCACCGAAATATTGGTATAAATTTTATTATGAAATTTTTACCTTTTCATGTCAAGGTTACTATTTACGTATACGGTACTATTCACGAATACGGTACTATTCACAAAAAAATTAATTTTTTTTTGTTTGTCCAAGTTGTCTGTTATGGTTCCTATCTTTGATTGGATCCATGTTTTGAACTACATTCTTAAATTTTGCTCCACAGATGATTATTATGAAGTATTCTTGAACTTGGATAAACTAAATTACGAATCCTTATTCTTTGTCCTTTATCTCATTAGATTTCATCATCCTCAGTCCTAAATGGTAATATATATGAATATCTTTAGCATGTAGTGCAAAGATAAATGATTATCTGATGAATATCTTTGGCACATAGTGCAAAGATGGACAGGTGTTGAGATGAACATGACCACTGATGATACAAATGAATATCTTTGGCTCGTAGTGCAAAGATGAATATTTGATTTGAGATATATATTGATTGATGTTACAGGGATAAAATATTGATGATGGACTTTTAAATCATAGAAGATAGTAGACATCTTTCTCTACGTAACTCTTCTAATGAATTGTTATTTTCGCTGCGGTTGTTGATCTAAAACTGGTTGTCCATAATATTTTATCTGATTTGTTGAAGACTAACGATAATTTATTCTTCATTATCTTAGTCATAATATTCTTTATTGGGCTAGTTGAGCTCACCCTTTTCTTCTATTATCCTCTTCAGGAAATAAGAATGTCGCAGGGACTAGTCGGGGGATAGAGTAATGGTCTGAGTTAGAGCAGTAGTAGTTCTCACTATTTTTGTAAAATAGTGTGATAATAATTGTAATGAAGACTTAGTTTGAGTGTTTATATTTTCTACATGTTTGTATTGACAGTCACAATTATGTGGTCATATTTTGCACGACCGTATGATATGAAAGATTGTATTTGGATTCTGTACCATGTATTTGGCGACTCAAAATGGGTTAGGTTGATTGGACCTATTTTGGGGGCGACACAAAATTGGAGAGAAAAGATTAAAAGAAAGTTTGAGAGAATTGAAATTTGGAGAAGAAGAAGTTATACAATCTAAACAGAGTTATCAGGGTAATCCCTTTAACCCAATTATTAAATTTACGTTCTTAGTTTTCCATTAACGTACTTTGAAGTTTTCTGTAAAAGATGTGATTGATGATTAATGCATGATATGATTATATATATATATATATATATATATATATATATATATATATTAATATGTGTTCATAACAAGTTTTATACCATGTACGCATGATTTAAAGTAACAAAATCCATGTAAATATGCCTTAATTGGATTTTCAAAAGTTACAGAGTATGAAAAGTTTGAATATTGCCCTTATGTACAAATTTACATGCTTTAATTGTTTAGTTAACCTTAAATTGATGATTGAATATGATTATGCATGTTTAAACGAACAAAAAAAATTCAAACGGACGGATTCGGTGTGATAACGAATCTGTAACGTTGAGTTTCATGTTTTCTTTCAAAACTTTACAAAACACCAAAAAATAGTGAAATTAAATATTTTAATTTGAGTAATTGTATGATCTAAAGTGTTAGAATCATGCTAAAAATATTGTATGATGTTTCTATAAAGTTTATACTTCATGGGTAACAGTAAAAATCATCGTGTTAGTTTAATTTGAAATTTATTGGGTTGTTCTGTGTGTTCTTCGCGAACTGCAGTAACTGTGTCTGCGCCATGGCGCGGTCCCACCGCTTCAAGGCACAAATGGAGCGCACCCGCGCTAGGCAGCGTGCCTGCACCGCTCCAAGGAACAAATAGAGCGCGCCACCGCCAGGCAGTGCGCCACCGCCGTTTCTAGGCATACTTGGAGCGCGGTCACGCCTAACCTGCAGTTTTCCAAAAATTTTACTAAGTGTTCAAAGTTCAGAGATGTGTTTTAAAACCTAATGTAATGAACACGAAGACTTGTTAAACATATAATGAGATGTTAAAATAATTTAATAACTTATATTATGTGGTTAATTAGTAAGTTAATTACATGACTTAAACCGTTATTTGTAAAGTCTAATAACGTGTTCAAAGACTGATGTTGTGATTCGATAAGTATATCGAACTTATGATTAATTGGTATTGTGAATGTATTGATATGTAAGAGTAATTAAGGGACGTGAATTAATTGTAGCTTGTGCAAGAGGTAAGTGTTCTGTCCCTAACTTACTATTGTTGAGCAAGTTTCCTAAGTTTACTTTTAATTAAACAAGTTCTTATCCTTGATTAATTATCATAATGCAAGTTCTTTAAATTCTAAGTTATTCATTGAGCAAGTCCTAGACTTATATTTTATATGAAGCAAGTTCTTGTTCTTAATTATTCAAGTTCAAGATTTCATATTAGATGTTATAGTTCTTTTAAAGCATGATTTCAGTTATACAATACTTATTCGATTGTATACTCTTGAGAATTATTATTCAAATTGAATATCATTTATTATTGAACCTTGTAAGGCTAGCGAACCCTTATTGATTCGACTAGTCCATAGTTGATGAACGTTCTAAATTCTAGAACTATTATTGAGCTTATCCAAACCAAACTTCCTTTGGTGCGGACTCTGATGTCAAACTGAGATGAACAATCCTTTATAGGGGATTATTTATGCTTTAGCGTTGAGATATTGTGCACAGTTTGGTACTAAGGCCTGATCCCCCTAAGTACGAGAAGTAGAGTCCATATAATCTTATGACTATTAAAGGTTTAAAGTAGAGATACTTGACAACCTAGGACATAGTTCAAGGTCTTATGACCCTCAGATGTACTTTTGATTCTCGATTATTCATTCTTGATTCAATAGCCGAGCTTTCTGTTATTCGGACTTCTTTGATTATTTGCATGTTATTATATTGCTATATTGATATACTTGTGGGCAATCGTGCTCACTCTTACATAATAACATTGCAGTTAAGAACGAAAGCTCTGACGAGCCTTCCACTAGCAAAGGCAAGGGAAAGATTAACAAGTGTTGAAGACTTGTTATTTAGTTGAAAATGTTTATTTGTTTAAGACTGATGTTAATGTTGTTTAAGACTTATTTAATTATTTATGTTTCCACACAGATGTTTAAGGTTAGATCAACATGGGATTAATTATGTAATTTTATTCAGATGTTGTAACCCCATAAAGGGAGATGATGGAGATGTTTTATCTATTTTATAGTTTGCATTTATTATGGGTAGATAGTTATATGATATTTGTACAGTGAACACCATATTATGGGTAGATAGTTATATAATATTTGTACAATGAACACCAAATCCCGTGAAAATTGAAGTACCCGAATTTGGGGGTGTCACAATAAGCAGTTATAGCAGTTATGACAGATATAGCAGTTATAGCAGATATATTAGACACAGTGATTTTAAGTGGTTAATAGCACTCAAGGCTCCTAGTCTACTCTTCTACTCTACGAGTAGAAAATCCACTAAGGATATCTTTACAATCTTTGAATCACTTAGATGCCTTCAAGACCAGCAGTCTTGGAACTTCTTAGTTCACTTAGAACTCTTCAAGTCCAGCAGACTTGGAATACACTTGATGAGAGTTGAGTTCTTGGGTGTGCTACTCAGTTGTTGTTAAGCATACGTTCGAAAGAACTGAGTAGCGAAGCAAGCTTTCATTCATGATCGTAGTGTTTGGCTCTGAGTGCTCTTCAGCTTTGTTTGTTCTTGATTTCTTAGACTAAATCTTCAATCTGATTTGCTTATGAAGAAGCCTTTGAAATCTTTCCCTTGAAGGCATCCGTCGTAGCATTTAATGTTTCAGACATTTCTGAGCACTGATGTTGACTTTCTGGGAATATGGAGTTCTGCTGTCTGGCCCACCTGACACGGCAGACTGCTTTCTCATCAAACACCTGAAAAGGTGTTTTCAGCAGACAGAAAGCACTTTCTTTAGCTTCTTCTATACACTTCTTCGATACAAACTAAGGATGAGTGTTGAATCATTGGGACTCCCAAAATGTCAACGTCTATAAGTCATTCTGTGACGCCCCCAGAATAGGTCCAATCAACCCAACCCATTTTGAGTCACCAAACACATGGTACAGAATTCAAATACAAACTTTTATATCAAAAAGTCGTGAGCAGGACGACCATACAAGCTGTGAGTGTCAATACAAATTGTATCTAATACGAAATATAAACACTCAAATTCAGTCCTCAATAGTTACAATTCCTTTCACACTATTATACAAAAATAGTGAGGACTACTACTGCTCTAACTCTGCCCATCACTGTGTTCCCCAACTAGTCCCTGCAACATTCTCATTTCCTGAAGAGGACAATAGATGAAAAGGGTGAGCTCAACTAGCCAGTAAAGAATATTATGACTAAGATAATGCAGAATAATTTATCGTTAGTCTTCAAAAAATCAGATAAAATATTATCGACAACAAGTTTTAGATCAACAACTGCAGCGGAATTAACAATGCATCAGAAGAGTTAAGTAGAAAATAATGTCTACTATCTTCTATGATTTAAAAGTCCATAATTAATATTTTATTCCTGTAACATCAATCAATATATATCTTGAATCAAATATTCATCCTTGCACTACGGGCCAAAGATATTCATTTGTATCACCAGTTGGTCATGTTCATCTCAACACATGTCCATCTTTGCACTATGGGCCAAAGATATTCGTCAGGTAATCATTCATCTCTGCACTACAGGCCAAAGATATTCATCAAATAATCATCCATCTTTGCACTACAGTCCAAAGATATTCTTTTGTATCACCATTTAAGACTAAAGATGATGAAAAATAGTTTAAAGAACGAATTCAGAGAAATAAAGAACAAAAATTAGGGATTCGCAATTTAGTTTATCCAAGTTCAAGAATATTCCATAATAATCAATTGTGGAGCAAAATTCAAGAATGAAGATCAAAACTTGGATCCAATCAAAGATAGGAACCATAATAGCCAACTTGGACAAAGAAAAATTTTTTAATTTTTTTGTGAATAGTACCGTATTCGTGAATAGTGCCGTATACGTGAATAGTAACCCCAATATGAAAAGGTAAAAATTTCACAATAAAATTTATACCAATATTTTGGTGTCATGATATTAAAAGATATAACATCATTTTTGAAAAAAAATAACATCCCTTACCTCAAAAGACAAGTACTTCTGACTGGAATATCGGATATAATGCTGAAAAAAACTTGTACTGCTTATCAACTCTCAAAATATCTAAATACTCATAAAAATACGCTCGATATTATGGAGAGAGAAAACTTCTAATTCTGGTGTGATTTTCAAATTCTAACTAAGCACCCTATTTATAGGAAAATGCTTAGGACGCCAAAGTCAAAAATTTAATAAAATATTATTATTATTATTTTTTCAACGGACGCCAACCAGCAAAATTTTCAAGCAATTAGCCGACCACAAGTGGGGCCCACACAAAACATGTTTTAATCACCTTTTGTAACAAAAATAATTTAGACCCAATATTTCGGAGATTCAATAATTCATAATAAATAGCCCTTTTATCAGAAAAATACAAATTTTATGTCCATTCCATAGAAAATTTAATTCTCTACAACTTTGTAGAACAAAGTTTTTCCAAATTCCGAACGAAAAATGACCCAAATTTACATACGGATGAATTTTCAGGCTATAATCAAACTTTAGTCAAAAATGGGGCCCATCAACATATTTAACATATTTTTTGTAACAAAAATACTCCGGACCCAATTTGCTCTCTTTCTCCTCATTTTATTCACATATCGTGCATTCACTGTAAAAATATCACTATTATTATATTATTACATCATACACTTATAATGTAATATTACAATAATATATTTGAATGAATTATTTTATCGAAGAAGAAAAAATATCAACTCTCAATAATTGTCTCTTTAAAAATTTCTCCATTAAATAAATATTTTCTTATCATTTTTATCAATAATTAATTATTCACAAATAATATTACAGAATCACAATAATGACAACCAGATCGTTCCCAGGAAAGAGATGGCTTTTCGATAATGATTTCTCTTTACTGGAGCGCAATTAGATTAACGAACCCCTTTCCTAGACAGAACTTCCTAGACATTGCCAATAATGTTGTCTAATAATATTATTCAAATAATATGAATTATTGATTTGATAATATAAAATGTTGTGCAGTGACAATATTTGAAACAACAATAATATAAAATACTGTGTAATACCGTGTGCTACTGTGCAACAACGCGTATTACTTTATTTTAACCATCGGATATTTCAACAGTGTTAACAGTAACTGTTACGCCGTTATTTATAGAAAACTTATTCTTGTCGTTTTCTTCATCCGACAGTTTTTCGTTGTGGGCCCCACAAATGGCTGCGCCGTCGTACGAATATTCCCCGACAACAAGAATATTCCACTACCAAACGAATATTCCCCGAACAACAATGAATATTTTATAACCACTTGCTTATTTTGAAATATTTGCGCATTTTACCCATAACTTACCACATCTATCAAATCAACCCCTTACTATTCAAAATAATATATAGAGGAAATTCAATTTTATTCATAAAAAGTTGGGGTCTTACAACCTCCCCTCCTTATGAAATTTCGTCCTCGAAATTGACTTGCATACCTGGTGTTTCGAAAAGGTGAGGATACCTCGCTTTCATTTCCGATTCCAACTCCCAGGTCATTTTCTCAATAACATGGTTCCTCCACAAGACTTTGACTTGTGGTATAACCTTTGTGAGTAGGACATGCTCCTTCCTATCCAAGATCTTGACAAGTACCTCCTCATACGTTAAATCTTAGGCAATCTCGTCTGGTTCTAACTCAATAATGTGGTTTGGGTCTTTCACAAATTTACGAAGCACGAATATGTGAAAAACGTTATGAATGCGAGACATGCTTGGAGGTATAGCGAGTCTATAGGCCACATTTCCTACTCGGTCAAGAATCTTAAATGGACCAATAAATCGTGGGTTGAGCTTTCCTCTCTTTCCAAATCTCGTAACTCCTTTCCATGGAGCAGCACATAACAATACATGATCCTCAACATTAAATTCCACGTCCTTTCGATGAAGATCCGCATAACTCTTTTGTCGATCCTGTGCCGTTTGTATACGTTGTCGGATCATTTTAATCTTTTCTGTAGTCATACGTACCAACTCTGGTCCCAACAATGTTGCCTCACCCACCTCATCCCAGCATACTGGAGAACGATACTTTCTCCTATACAACGCCTCGAATGGAGCCACGCCTATACTTGCCTGATAACTATTATTGTAGTAGAATTCCACCAATGGTAGGTACTTATTCCAACTCCCTTTGAAGTCTAGAACACAGAGTCTCAATAGATCTTCAAGAGTTTGAATAGTCCTTTTCGATTGCCCGTCCGTTTGAGAATGATATGCCGAACTGAATCGTAAATCCGTGCCCATAGCTTTATGCAAACTGACCCAAAATCATGAAGTGAATCTTGGGTCACGATCCAAAACTATGGATACTGGCATGCCATGCAATCTCACAATCTCATTCACGCACATACGAGCAGTACGTTCAAGGGAATAAGTCTCCCGTATCAACAAGAAATGAGCAGACTTGGTTAATCTATCAACAATAACCCAAATCGCATCTATGCCTTGAGAAACCTTGGGAAGACCCGTAACAAAATCCATGGTAATGTGTTCCCACTTCCACTTTGGAATCTCAAGTGGTTGCAATGGACCCTTTGGCACTTGATGCTGCCTTGACACGTTGACACGTTAAACACCTTGAGATAAACTTCACGATCTCTCTCT
Organism: Panax stipuleanatus; assembly: GCA_020205555.1. Classification (NCBI taxonomy): domain Eukaryota; kingdom Viridiplantae; phylum Streptophyta; class Magnoliopsida; order Apiales; family Araliaceae; genus Panax; species Panax stipuleanatus. The sequence goes on from CM035125.1 coordinate 44,441,015, forward strand.
TCATATTGCTCCACCAAAATGTATGTCGAAAATCACGATACATTTTGGTACTCCCAAGATGGATTGCAAACGGTGTGTTATTTGCCTCCATCATGATTCTATGCTTCAAGTCAGAATCGTTAGGAACACAAAGTCTGGAGTTGACTCGAAGTATTCCTTCTTCATCGATTCTTGCTTCTGGAATAGCACCTTCTTGTACCTTCTTCCTCATATTCATCAGCTCCGGGTCTGTAGCTTGAGCAGCTTTAACTTTATCAATCAAAGTTGGTTCTACGCGTATACTTGACATCATCATGTGGGTCCCCGGAGTCTTGAACTCTATCTCCATCTTTTGTAAGTCACACATAATAGGCCTTTGTGTTGACAGCATCACACTCGTTTTCGCATATGATCTTCTACTCAACGGATCAGCTACCACGTTCGCTTTATCAGGATGGTATTGGATGGTATGGTCATAATCTTTCAACAGCTCAAGCTAATGCCGTTGCCGCATGTTGAGTTCCTTTTGAGTGAAGAAATATTTAAGGCTCTTATGATCCGTATAGATCTCCACTTTCTCTCCATACAGGTAGTGTCTCCAGATCTTCAATGCGAAAACAACTGCTGCCAACTCTAGATCATGAGTAGGATAATTCCTCTCATATTCCTTGAGTTGTCGCGAGGCATAGGCTATGACTTTCCAATGTTGTATGAGAACACATCCTAACCCTTTGCCCGAAGCATCGTTGTAGATAACAAATCCATCCGAACCAAATAGTATTGTCAGAACAGGTGCCGAGATAAGTCTCCTCTTGAGCTCTTGGAAGCTCTTCTCGCAGTCCTCGCTCCATACGAATTTTATATCTTTTCGAGTCAGCTGAGTTAATGGAGTAGCGATTCGAGAAAATTCATCCACGAATCTCCGATAATAACCAGCTAAGCCCAGAAAGCTACGTACTTCAGTCACCGACTTCGGTTGCTCCCAACTTTGTATTGCTTCAATCTTCGTCGGGTCAACAGATACTCCATATTTTAACACCACATACCCAAGTAATGCTACCTCCTCAAGCCAAAACTCGCATTTATTCAACTTGGCATATAGCTTGTCATCACGAAGCCTTTGAAGTACCAGCTTCAAATGGTGCTCATAATCTACACGGCTTTTGGAATAGATGAGGATGTCATCAATAAAGACAACAACGAACTGATCCAAATATTTCTTGAACACATGGTTCATCATATCCATGAAAGCAGCAAGAGCATTAGTCAATCCAAAAGACATGACTAAGAATCCATAATGCCCGTACCGAGTTCTGAAGGCAGTCTTCGGAATATCCTCAATTTTAATCTTCAGCTGATGATATCCAGAACGAAGATCGATCTTTGAAAAGAATTGTGCACCTTGCAACTGATCGAACAGGTCATCAATACGAGGTAGTGGATACCTATTCTTGATGGTGACATGGTTCAACTCCCGATAGTCAATACAAAGTCGCATACTCCCGTCTTTCTTCTTTACGAATAAAACAGGAGCACCCCAAGGAGACGTACTAGGACAAATAAAACCGATGTCTAACAACTCCTGTAGTTGGACCTTTTACTCCTGAAGTTCAATAGGAGCCATTCAATATGGGGTTTTAGAAATAGGTTTTGTACCGAGTTCAAGGTCAATAAAGAATTCAACTTCACGTTCTGGGGGTAGACCAGAAAGTTCTTCGGGAAATACATCAGGAAACTCAATAACAACAGAAATATTATTCAAATTTGACGTATTCTGGTTTAGATCAGTGACATGGGCTAAGAAAGCTTGATATCCGTTTTTTAATAAACGAATAGCTTTATGACTTGAAATGACATTGATTGATTTTAGTGGTTTGGTTGTTTGGATTCGCACAACAGGTTGGTTAGGAATATGAAAACTAACAACCTTACAAAAACAATCAATTTTGGCATGATAAGTGGTTAACCAGTAAATTCCTAAAATCACGTCAAATGCAAGTATTTTCAAAGATATAAGATCAACAGGTAGGGTGAGGGTACCAATTTGAATCAAACAGGATTTGTAAACTGTGGATGTAACAAAGATTTCTCCCAACGAAGTTTTAATAGATAAGTCAAAGTCTAATTTCTCAGATGTCAAGTTCAAATGTTGAGCACAAGCAGGTGAAATAAAAGAATGGGTAGCACCGGTATCTAATAAGGTATAAACTTCACAAGAGTTTATGATTAGCTTACCCGTGATCACCTCGTTCGGGTTCCTCTCATTTTGGGTAGTCATGACAAACGCTCTTCCAGGAACCACCGACTTCGACTTGTCCGGGACAGCCTTTGGAGGCACCATCCCTGCTAGACTTGGTTTTGCTACAGGACACTCCCGAGCTATATGACCTTCCTTTCCATAGTTATAGCACACGTTGAATTGTTATGGGCAGTTTGGGCTGATGTGTCCCTCTTTCCCGCATTTATAACATACGACCGGTGGTCATTCTCCTCCCTTAGAAACAGTTGATGCTGGTGCTGACGTCTTCACGTTGTATTGTTGTACCTTCTCTTTTTGAAATCTCCCCCCGACTCACTTCTTCTATTATCATGGTCACGATTACCACCAGAGTGGTTACCTCTTCTGTCATGATATTTTCCTCCCCACTGGTTGTCATTTCTCCGATGACTGCTGCCACCGATACTACCCTAGTTGTGGTCCCTTGGTTGAACAGACTCATTATCCCGCTCTAATAATTGAGTCATGTTCACAACATTGGAATATAGAGAAAATTTGTGAGAAATGAGGTATTGACAAATTTCAGGTTTCAAACCTCTCAGAAACATCTGCGTCATACGTTCCTCATTTTCCACCAAATGAGATGCAAATCGGGATAACTCCGCGAACTTAGCCTCGTACTGGGACACAGTCATGTTGTTCTGTTCCAGTCTGATAAAATCTACCTCTTTCATATAACATCTTGAGTGCGGCAGGCTGGGTACGCTTCACAGATTCCCACCAGTAATCTGCCTCTCCACGGAACATAAAGGTGGCGAATGGAACCTTTTGTTCCTCCGTGCATCCCAAGACATCAAATATCTTGGTAATTTTCTTAACCCACATCTCTGCCTTGATCGGATTCGGCTTTCCCAAAAACTCTGGTAGTCCCAACTCTTTGAACTGCTTGGCAGTGACAAGCCGCGAGTTGCTATTATTTCCACCTGTATTTTGCACCCGAGTCTCCATCGTCTGGTTTTGCATGAACTACAAAAAGCTTCTAAACATCCCATCATTCATCGTTTGATCGGTGGGGTTGTTTATAGTAGGAATATTGTCTTTCTATTGCACGTTCTCTTGGTTGGTGATTAAAAGTGTCTCAACGGTCTCATTCACTCCATTGTTAACATTCTCAGCTGCCATTCTCAAATCCTGCCACAAAACAAGGGTTAATTAAAAAAATTAACATATCACATATTAACCCTATGCTTCGACTGACAAATTAAATACCAGATAAGCTTAGGTAGGACACACTAGTGAAGGATTTACTCGTCTCTCCCCTCCTAGTTCTATTTCCCGATCTCCGCTAGAGACCATATCCCTAAGCTCTGATACCAACTGTGACGCCCCCATAATAGGTCCAATCAACCCAACCCATCCTGAGTCGCCAAACACATGGTACAGAATCCAAATAAAAACTTTTATATCAAAAGGTCATGAGCAGGACGACCATACAAGCTGTGAGTGTCAATACAAATCGTATATAATTGATAGTAGTGTGCATACAAGCCAATCATGTATGATGATAAAGCACGTACTTTGTAAACAATCTTATTTATTTATTAATGAAATATTCATTTATTACAGGCATTTAATTATCTACATGTTGCTGTTTTTATAATATGTAAATAACCCATAGTTTTAAGCAATGCTTTTAGAATCATGATGATGATCATGCTAATGAGATCTAAATTCTTAGAAAGTTTTAAAACTTAAATAGTTCCCAATCGTGGGATTACTAAAAAGGGGATTAGTAAATCCGGATAGATTGGTACATATGTTGCTTGCTCATTGGATGAGGATGATTGATCTCATGATCATTTGTGTGGAGACACTAAAGCAAGTATGTAGGTGCTTATTGGAGAATAAGTTCACTGAACGTGATTCGCTATGGAATACCTAATGGAGTTTTACTCGCATGTCAATAGGAATTCCTAATGTGATAGTAGTACAAGTGATCCTTGGACTTGAGATCATCATAGTATCTTGTATGTAACAAATTATACTTTGACTTATTCCTTAAGACCTTTTAAGGCATATATAGGGTATGCTTGGGTATAATGAGTTACATATGGAGATAATGAATGATCAATAAAGAATCTACCACCTCTGGTAAAAGAGGAGATATGTCTCATGTGATTCGTTAAATGACAACCCAGGAATCCTTGGCCAAGGTGAAATGAAATTAGAAAGGAGTTTTTAATTTGCATTATTTGGAGTTGTGCATTTTCTAATCGAAATACATATAATTAAATAAAATAAGACTTGACAGTAAATCCATGTCTTATATTTAATTGGGACATTATATGGTGGAAGGATTGAATTGTATGGTAACTATTAACTCACAGGTTCTTTTATGATTAATGTTGAAATCTATATTATCTGGAAAGTCGTTGATCGCTAGGGAGGCTTATCCCTATTGTAGAATAAATATTATTTATTTAAATAGATTATTAGTTTAATTTATTTATTTAAATAAGATTAAAATTGTTTTAATTGATTTATTCACAACCGGTTTAATATGGAGAACCTAAAGGGTCACACCATAAAAGGAAGAATAAATATTTAAGAAGGTAATGGCATAATCGTAATAATGCATTAAGTATAATTAATTTAATCTATGGTGATAGAATAAATTAAATAGCTTAATGTTTATTATTTAATATTTTGGAAATATTAAATATAAATTAATAAGAGGAGTCTTATTAATATTATTACAATTATTATTATTTTAATTTCTAAAGGAGTTTAGTAATTAATTTAATATTTAGTACTCTCATTTATTCCTAATAAGATTAGGAGACAAATTAATTAAATGAATTTAATTAATTATTCCCATGTGGTGGGAAGCCTAAATTAATTAAAGGAGTTTAATTAATTAAAAGAAATCCCATGTCTAATAGGATTAGAAGGGTTGACCAATGTCTATATAAGAGAAGTCTTATAATAGATATTAATTTGATGCAATTCCAATTGTTGGAGAGTACTCCTTTTCTATAGAGGATAGAAAACTAAGGTTAAGCCAAACACCCTCCTTCTTGATAATTCATCTTCCTTGGTGGATCACCTCTAGAGGCCAAACACTTGGGTGGCTAACGTTGATCAAAGGAAGGAATCTAACCCGGAAATTCAAGGAGATCACGAAGAACAAGGAGTTGAACTAGTACCTGTGGAAGCTTCGTTCTACAAGGGTATGATTCCATAACTTCTTATTTATCGTTTTAAATTAATAATTTGCATAAAGGATGATCCGGGTAATGGTTTTGTAGAAATTTTTTAAACTCTGATATACCATGCTTCCGCTAATTTTTGCAATTTGATTGCGTCGTGATTTCGTACAAACCCAACAGTGGCATCAGAGCCAAATCTTTATGCAATTATTAATTTATTTTTTTTTGATTTCATATACATATGGGTATGTATTTAAAATAATTTATTGGGCATAATTTTATTGTATAAAATTATATTTAAAAAAAAAGACTTTTTTTGGGACGAATCACAATTTTTTTTTTTTGGTGCTAATCTTGAATTCTGCAAAGAAAAGGTGTTTTCTCTTTCTTACTCCAAAAAAGAAGGTGACCCATCAGGAAAGGACTTTTTTAATAAACCTGCAGGACTCTTTTAATAAAAGAAGGTGACTTCTTTTTAAAAAATAAATATGATATATTTATATATTATATTCTAAATAATTTTATAATTAAAATAAAGAGTTTATTTTAATCTTGAAATTGGATTTCATGCAATTTAAAATTGCCCATTAAATGATACTCATATATATATGGAATGTTTTAATTCATGAGATGAATATTTATTTATTGATATATATGGTGATATGTATGAAAATAAATGGGGATTGATTATGGACTATTTGACCAATGTGATTGGATTTTATTTTAGTTGAATGCTTGAATGAATGGGTTTTATTAAATGGGGTCTGCGTACCTCGTCTTCTCTAAAAAAAAATTTCTTGATGTAAAATTCTATCTCCCTCCTATGTACTTCCCCTTGACTGTTGATCAAGGTTTCTATTTAAATTAAATAGTTTAATGTAATAAGAATAGTTAGAATTATCTTGAAGAAATTGGAGACCAAGGAGCAAGGAGCGCGTGAAGACCCGTTTGTATGGAGCCCGGATTTAAATGTAATAGTTATATTTAAATTTAAATTCTTGCACTCCTAGGTTTGACCTTTTGGTTCACTTGGTGGCTCTAGTGAACCAAACTAGAATAAAAGTCCATAATCAATCCGGGTAGAATATAGTATTCTATATTGCATGCTAAATATTATATATATTATATTTTATGCAAACATGCTTCGCATGTTTAATAAAATGACGCGTATTTTATATATATATGTGCATGCGCGCTAAACAAAGATGAGACTAATAATAACAAATCCCTCAAAGAAATAATATTAAGTCCGAAGTGTTCAAATGATATTTGGAATATCGAACGTCGCCTTCTAGCATGATAAATTAATAGAGTATTAGATATTTAATATGAGCTTGTTGTGCTATCCACAAGGCGAGTATTGCGTATTTAAGATGTTAATTAATCACATTTGATGTTTATCAAGAAAATTGAACGATCTAGTCTTGTTGTGCTATCCACAAGGACGAACATTTTTCTTTTTTGAATTTATGAAAGTGCTAGGCTGGACTTAACTTAAATTATTTTAGTTCGGATGTGCACACACTTGACCATTATGATTTAAGAGGCAAAATAAAAGGAATTACATGGTGATGTAATTGACAAGAGTTGTCTACCTATTTATTTGTATATCGCTTGTTGTGCTATCCACAAGGTTATATACATTTGAAATGGGATCCTTATTCTCACTAGCAAATTTTTAATTAGATGTTGCCGAACTATATAAGTGAGGGTAATATAGTTTGATAAAAATAGTGGGAGATACCAATTTAAAATAAAGACCTAAATTTATTTTGGTATGCAAAATTAATAAAATGAATGTTTGCTAAAATGTTGTTTTTCACATGCAGAATTTTAAAAATGTCAAAATCACTAATCTCACTACGAAGCATACTTGATGCAAACAAGCTTACCGGGCCGAATTATGAGGACTGGCTAAGAAATCTGAGAATTGTTCTCACTGCTGAAAAGATTTCTTATGTCCTAAATTCAACTGTCCCTGAATTTGTTTCAGAAACAGCCTCTGAGGAAGAGATTGTCACTTTCAATAAGTGGCAAGATGATGCATCTGTGGCTCAATGCATCATGCTCGCATCCATGAATAACGAGCTTCAGCGTCAGCACGAAAAAATGGATGCTCCTGCTATGCTGCTTCACCTCAAGGAGTTGTATGGTGAACAGAGTAGGACTGCTAGATATGAGATATCTAAGGAGCTCTTCCGATCTCGGATGACCAAGGGCAAAGTGAACATAAAGGAACAAAAGAAATCTGATCCAGCTAGCAAAGGAATGTGCTTCCATTGCAACGAGCCGGGTCATTGGAAGAGGAACTGCAAGAAGTTTCTGGCAAAGAAGAAGCTTGGAGAAGCTTCGACTTCCAATCAAGGTTTGTTCATGATTGAAATTAATTTTTCAGAAAGTTAAAATTTTACTTGGGTATTAGATACCGGCTGTGGTTCTCACATATGTAATAATGTGAAGGGACTGGTCAGAAGTAGAAAGCTGAACAATGATGAGGTGATCCTACGAGTGGGGAATGGAGCAAAGGTTGCTCCATTAGCTGTAGAAACTTATTATTTAGCAATGTCTTCGGGCAAGTTCATTTATCTTAATAATTGTTATTATGTTCCGAATATTATTAAAAACATTATTTCAATTTCTGTATTGGATATGGAAGGATTTAACGTTGTTATAAAGAACAATAGTTGTTCTATTTATAAAGACGATGTTTTATATGGTATTGAAAATTTGCGAAATGGACTTTATACACTTGACTTACAAGAAAATATATTTCAAATTGAACAAACTAAGAAAAGGTAAAGAGATGATATTAATTATACCTACATGTGGCACTGTAGACTCGGTCATATCAATGAAACAAGATTATCCAAGTTGCATAAAGATGGGCTCCTCGAGCTATCCGATTATGAATCATATCCAACTTGTGAATCTTGTCTCATGGGTAAAATGACTAAATCTCCTTTTAGTGGAAGAGGAGAAAGAGTTACAGAGTTGTTGACATTGATTCACACAGACGTTTGTGGGCCTATGACAACAAGTGCACGGGGTGGGTATTCTTATTTTATTACTTTCACTGATGATCACTCAAGATTTGGATATGTGTATTTAATGAAATACAAGTCAGAATCATTTGAAAAGTTCAAAGAGTTCAGAAGTGAAGTAGAGAAACAAACGGGCAAGAGTATAAAGATACTTCGATCAGATCGAGGCGGAGAATACTTAAGCGGTGAGTTTCTCAATTGTCTCAAAGAAAATGGTATAATCTCACAATGGACTCCTCCAGGTACACCACAATTAAATGGAGTATCTGAAAGGAGAAATCGAACACTGTTAGACATGGTTCGATCCATGATGAGTTTTACCGACCTTCCAATTTCCTTCTGGGGATATGCCCTAGAAACGGCTGCATACCTACTTAACAAGGTACCTACCAAATCCGCCCCAAAGACTCCATATGAGATGTGGAAGGGGAGGAAACCAAATCTTAAGCATGTTAAGACTTGGGGTTGTCCAGCTTATGTCAAAAAGTTTGAACATGATAAGCTACAAACTAAATCCGAAAAGTGTAGATTTGTGGGATACCCTAAAGAAACTGTAGGTTATTATTTCTATCATCCAACTGATCAAAAGGTGTTTGTTGCGAAACATGCTGCCTTCTTGGAAAAGGAGTTTATCCATGAAGCGGTCAGTGGGAGTAAGATATATCTTGAAGAAGCTCAAGAACCACAAATTACCACGGATCAAAGTCAGGTACCTGACCAAGTAGAAGAACCTACTATACCACACCCTGTTCGTAAATCTGGAAGAGTACCGAAGATACCTGAGAGGTATGGATTCGTTGTAGAGGATGACGATGAGGTACGCATCATGAATGATGATGATCCATTGAATTACGAACAGGCCATGAGTAATAAAGACTCAGGGAAATGGCTTGAAGCCATGAAATCCGAAATGGACTCCATGTATGAAAACAAAGTATGGACTTTGGTTTCACCACCTGAAAGCATTAAGCCTATTGGGTGTAAATGGGTCTTTAAAAGAAAGACTGGAGCGGACGGCAAGGTGGAGACCTATAAGGCCCGACTGGTTGCAAAAGGTTTCAAACAAAGACAAGGAGTTGATTATGATGAAACCTTTTCACCAGTAGCTATGCTCAAGTCCATTCGGATTTTGCTTGCGATTGCAGCTTATAACGACTATGAGATCTGGCAGATGGACGTGAAAACGGCCTTCCTCAATGGGAAACTTGAGGAGGATGTGTATATGACACAGCTAGAGGGATTTGTTTCAAAGGTTGGAATAAATCAAGTCTGTAAGCTGCAACGATCCATTTATGGATTGAAGCAAGCTTCTCGTAGATGGAACATTCGTTTTGATGAGACAATCAAAGAGTTTGATTTTATCAAAAATGACGATGAACCATGTGTGTACAAGAAGGTTAGTGGGAGCGCAGTTTCATTCCTTGTATTATATGTTGATGATATATTACTGATAGGGAATGACATTCCTATGCTACAATCGATTAAAATCTGGTTATCTAAACACTTCTCCATGAAGGACTTGGGAGAAGCATCCTATATTTTGGGGATAAAGATCTATAGAGATAGATCTAAAAGGATGCTTGGTTTATCCCAAGGAACGTACATTGATGCAATGCTAAAGAGATTTAGCATGGAAGATTCCAAAAGAGGTCTCATGCTGATGAGCCATGGAATACATCTCTCCAAGAAACAGGCCCCAAAGACACCTGAGGAGAGAGACCGTATGAGTAAGATCCCTTATGCTTCTGCAATAGGATCTATCATGTACGGTATGATATGTACTAGACCGGATGTTGTTCATGCACTTAGTGTAACGAGCAGATACCAGTCGAATCCTGGAGAAGAGCACTGGAAGGCAGTGAAGAATATCCTAAAGTACTTGAGAAGGACTAAAGATATTTTTCTTGTCTACGGTGGGTCTGAATTAAAACTCGAGGGCTTCACAGACTCAAGTTTTCAAACGGACCAAGATGACAGTAAATCTGTTTCGGGGTATGTTTTTACCTTGAACGGAGGCGTAGTGAGTTGGAAGAGTTCCAAGCAGCAAACAGTTGCTGATTCAGTGACAGAGGCAGAGTATATAACTGTAAGTGAAGCTGCAAGTTGATGTTTTAGATGAAAAGTTCATTACAGAACTAGGAATAGTTTCTAAGTCTCATCTTGAATCTAAACATGTGTTGCGGCACTTTGATTAAAGAAATCATTGAAAGAGGAGAGTGTAGACTCTCAAGACAACATTGCAGATCCATTAACTAAAGCTTTAACATAACAGCAGTTTGATCGTCACTTAGGGAAGATGGGTATGAGATACCATGGCGATTGGCTTTAGTGCAAGTGGGAGATTGATAGTAGTGTGCATACAAGCCAATCATGTATGATGATAAAGCACGTACTTTGTAAACAATCTTATTTATTTATTAATGAAATATTCATTTATTACAGGCATTTAATTATCTACATGTTGCTGTTTTTATAATATGTAAATAACCCATAGTTTTAAGCAATGCTTTTAGAATCATGATGATGATCATGCTAATGAGATCTAAATTCTTAGAAAGTTTTAAAACTTAAATAGTTCCCAATCGTGGGATTACTAAAAAGGGGATTAGTAAATCCGGATAGATTGGTACATATGTTGCTTGCTCATTGGATGAGGATGATTGATCTCATGATCATTTGTGTGGAGACACTAAAGCAAGTATGTAGGTGCTTATTGGAGAATAAGTTCACTGAACGTGATTCGCTATGGAATACCTAATGGAGTTTTACTCGCATGTCAATAGGAATTCCTAATGTGATAGTAGTACAAGTGATCCTTGGACTTGAGATCATCATAGTATCTTGTATGTAACAAATTATACTTTGACTTATTCCTTAAGACCTTTTAAGGCATATATAGGGTATGCTTGGGTATAATGAGTTACATATGGAGATAATGAATGATCAATAAAGAATCTACCACCTCTAGTAAAAGAGGAGATATGTCTCATGTGATTCGTTAAATGACAACCCAGGAATCATTGGCCAAGGTGAAATGAAATTAGAAAGGAGTTTTTAATTTGCATTATTTGGAGTTGTGCATTTTCTAATCGAAATACATATAATTAAATAAAATAAGACTTGAAAGTAAATCCATGTCTTATATTTAATTGGGACATTGTATGGTGGAAGGATTGAATTGTATGGTAACTATTAACTCACAGGTTCTTTTATGATTAATGTTGAAATCTATATTATCTGGAAAGTCGTTGATCGCTAGGGAGGCTTATCCCTATTGTAGAATAAATATTATTTATTTAAATAGATTATTAGTTTAATTTATTTATTTAAATAAGATTAAAATTGTTTTAATTGATTTATTCACAACCGGTTTAATATGGAGAACCTAAAGGGTCACACCATAAAAGGAAGAATAAATATTTAAGAAGGTAATGGCATAATCGTAATAATGCATTAAGTATAATTAATTTAATCTATGGTGATAGAATAAATTAAATAGCTTAATGTTTATTATTTAATATTTTGGAAATATTAAATATAAATTAATAAGAGGAGTCTTATTAATATTATTACAATTATTATTATTTTAATTTCTAAAGGAGTTTAGTAATTAATTTAATATTTAGTACTCTCATTTATTCCTAATAAGATTAGGAGACAAATTAATTAAATGAATTTAATTAATTATTCCCATGTGGTGGGAAGCCTAAATTAATTAAAGGAGTTTAATTAATTAAAAGAAATCCCATGTCTAATAGGATTAGAAGGGTTGACCAATGTCTATATAAGAGAAGTCTTATAATAGATATTAATTTGATGCAATTCCAATTGTTGGAGAGTACTCCTTTTCTATAGAGGATAGAAAACTAAGGTTAAGCCAAACACCCTCCTTCTTGATAATTCATCTTCCTTGGTGGATCACCTCTAGAGGCCAAACACTTGGGTGGCTAACGTTGATCAAAGGAAGGAATCTAACCCGGAAATTCAAGGAGATCACGAAGAACAAGGAGTTGAACTAGTACCTGTGGAAGCTTCGTTCTACAAGGGTATGATTCCATAACTTCTTATTTATCGTTTTAAATTAATAATTTGCATAAAGGATGATCCGGGTAATGGTTTTGTAGAAATTTTTTAAACTCTGATATACCATGCTTCCGCTAATTTTTGCAATTTGATTGCGTCGTGATTTCGTACAAACCCAACAATAATATGAAATATAAACACTCAAATTCAGTCCTCAAAAGTTACAATTATTTTCACACTATTATACAAAAATAGTGAGGACTACTACTGCTCTAACTCTGCCCATCACACTGTTCCCCGACTAGTCCCTACAACATTCTCATTTCCTGAAGAGGACAATAGATGAAAAGGGTGAGCTCAACCAGCCCAGTAAAGAATATTATGACTAAGATAATGCAGAATAATTTATCGTTAGTCTTCAAAAAATTAGATAAAATATTATCGACAACAAGTTTTAGATCAACAACTGCAGCGGAATTAACAATGCATCAGAAGAGTTAAGTAGAAAATAATGTCTACTATCTTCTATGATTTAAAAGTCCATAATTAATATTTTATTCCTGTAACATCAATCAATATATATCTTGAATCAAATATTCATCCTTGCACTACGGGCCAAAGATATTCATTTGTATCACCAGTTGGTCATGTTCATCTCAACACATGTCCATCTTTGCACTACGGGCCAAAGATATTCGTCAGGTAATCATTCATCTTTGCACTACAGGCCAAAGATATTCATCAAATAATCATCCATCTTTGCACTACAGGCCAAAGATATTCTTTTGTATCACCATTTAAGACTAAAGATGATGAAAAATAGTTTAAAGAACGAATTCAGTGAGATAAAGAACAAAAATTAGGGATTCGCAATTTAGTTTATCCAAGTTCAAGAATATTCCATAATAATCAATTGTGGAGCAAAATTCAAGAATGAAGATCAAAACTTGGATCCAATCAAAGATAGGAACCATAATAGCCAACTTGGACAAAGAAAAAAATTTTAATTTTTTTGTGAATAGTACCGTATTCGTGAATAGTGCCGTATACGTGAAAAGTGTCGTATACGTGAATAGTGCCGTATACGTAAATAGTAACCCCAATATGAAAAAGTAAAAATTTCACGATAAAATTTATATCAATATTTTGGTGTCATGATATTGAAAGAATTAACATCATTTTAAAAAAAATAACATCCCTTACCTCAAAAGAAAAGTACTTCTGACTGAAATATCGGATATAATGCTGAAGAAAACTTGCACTGCTTATCAACTCTCAAAGTATCTAAATACTCACAAAAATACGCTCGATATTATAGAGAGAGAAAACTTCTAATTCTGGTGTAATTTTCAAATTCTAACTAAGCACCCTATTTATAGGAAAATGCTTAGGACGCCAAAGCCGAAAACTTATTAAAATATTATTATATTTATTTTTTTTCAACGGACACCAACCAGCAAAATTTTCAAGCAATTAGCCGGCCACAAGTGGGGCCCACCCACACAAAACATGTTTTAATCACCTTTTGTAACAAAAATAATTCAGACCCAATATTTCAGAACTTCAATAATTCATAATAAATAGCCTTTTATCAGAAAAATACGAATCTTATATCCATTTCATAGGAAATTTAATTCTCTAACCTTTGTAGAATAAAGTTTTTCCAAATTTCGAACGAAAAATGACCCAAATTTACATAAGGATGAATTTTCAGGCTATAATCAAACTTCAGTCAAAAACGGGGCCCACCAACATATTTAACATATTTTTTGTAACAAAAATACTCCGGACCCAATTTGCTCTCTTTCTCCTTATTTTATTCACATATCGTGCATTCATTATAAAAATATCATCATTATTATATTATTATATTATTACATCAGACACTTATAATGTAATATTACAATAATATATTTGAAAGAATTATTTTATCGAAGAAAATAAAATATCAACTCTCAATAATTGTCTCTTTAAAAATTCCTCCATTAAATAAATATTTTCTTATCATTTTTATCAATAATTAATTATTCACAAATAATATTACAGAATCACAATAATGACAACCAGGTCGTTCCCAGGAAAGAGGGGGCTTTCCGATAAGAATTTCTCCTTACTGGCGCGTAATTAGATTAACTAACCCCTTTCCTAGACAGAACTTTCTAAACATTGCCAATAATGCTGTCTAATAATATTATTCAAATAATATGAATTTTTAATTTGATAATGTAAAATGTTGTGCAGTGACAATTATTGAAACAACAATAATATAAAATACTGTGTAATACCGTGTGCTACTGTGCAATAACGCGTATTACTTTATTTTAACCACCGGGTATTTCAACAGTATTAACGGTAACTGTTACGCCGTTATTTATAGAAAACTTATTCTTATCGTTTTTTTCATCCGACAGTTTTCTATTATGGGGCCCACAAATGGCTGCGCCGTAGTACGAATATTCCCCGACAACAAGAATATTTCACGACCAAATGAATATTCCTCGACAACAATGAATATTTTATAACCACTTGCTTATTTTAAAATATTTACACATTTTACCCATAACTTACCACATCTATCAAATCAACCCCTTACTATTCAAAATAATATATAGAGGAAATTCAATTTTATTCATAAAAAGTTAGGGACTTACACATTCTTCATTTGTTACACTTCCTCCTTCATCAGATGGGCGAAACTGGATGCTTCTGAAGCTAACGGAAGAGACACCACGATTGTTGTCTTCGTACCATAATCGTTGTGTTGACGTGCTCGTGCTTGATTCAGTCTTGAACGTAGAGAACACTACAATTTCTCTTAAGCTCTGATTGACTATGATCTCTACTTGCTCGTTTAGCAGACTCCACGTTTCTGAGAGCTGACTGCGATTCTTGGCTTGGCTCGGCAGGCGCTTAGACTGTCTCTATGATTCTAAATGTGGCTTCCAAGACACACTATGATTCTGGAGCAACTTCCTCAATACTCTATGATTCTACCTTGGCTTCTGTAAACTTTTGTCTGGCTCGACAGACTACGATTCTGTTGAGGCTTATCTATTACATTGCAAAAGATTAACCTAACATATTTGATCTTTCTTCTATGCATTCATTTACATAATGATAAACATTTTGCTCAGATCAACCTAACAATTTTGATCTACCATCTAAGTCCTTGTACATGTATTCTCAGAAGAACTTTACACATAAGCATATATATTTACTTTCAACATAAAATTTGAATATGCAATTGTTGGGTTTGTACGTAACGTAAGCATGCAATCAAATTACATAAATAGGGCGGAAGCGCGAAACATAGGTTTTCAAAAATTTATACAAACCCATAACCATGATCATTCTTGTGCATTAATTATCAGTCAATACTTAGAAGGAGAAGATGGAATTATACCTTTGAAGATCCAAGCTTCCTCAGGTACAAGTTCTACTCCTTTGATTCCTCTGTAGTGGCTCCTTCCCTTGATCAATGTCTGCCACCCAAATGTTTGGCCTCTAACGATGATCCACCAAGGAAGATGAAAACTCAGGAAGATGGGTTATTGGCTTAACCCTTGTTTCTATCTCTATAGAAAATGTGTACTCCCAACCTTTGGAAAAATTCACGTTCCTTATTTCTGATATAAGACTCTCTTATATAGATATTAGGATAACCCTCCTAATCCAATTAGAATAGGGTTTTATTTAATTAATTAATTAAACACTTTTAATTAATTTATATCCTAATCTTATTAGGATTGAGAGAGAGTACTGATATTATATTAATTCCTAAACTCCTTTAGAATTAAAATAATAATAATATGAATAATATGAATAAGACTCCTCTTATTAATTTATATTTAATATTTCTAAAATATTAAATAATAAACATTAAGCTATATAATTTATTCTATCACCATAGATTAAATTAATTACACTTAATGTATTATTACTATCATGTCATTTTCTTCTTAAATAATTCTTCTTCCTTTTATGGTGTGACCCTTTAGGTTCTCCATATTAAATCAGTTGTGAATAAATCAATTAGAACAATTCTAATCTTATTTAAATAAATAAATTAAACTAATAATCTATTTAAATAAATAACATTTATTCAACAATAAAGATAAGCCTCCCTAGCGATCAACGACTTTCCAGATAATATAGATTTCAACATTAATCATAAAAGAACCTGTGAGTTAATAGCTACTGTACAATTCAATCCTTCCACCATACAATGTCCCAATTAAATATAAGACATGGATTTACTGTCAAGTCTTAATTTATTTAATCATATGTATTTCGATTAGAAAATGCACAACTCCAAATAATGCAAATTAGAAACCTTAATTTTATTCTACCTTGGCCAAGGATTCCTGGGTTGTCATTTATCGAATCACATAGGACATATCTCCTCTTTTACTAGAGGTGGTAGATTCTTTATTGATCATACATTATCTCCATATGCAACTCATTATACCCAAGTATACCCTATATATGCCTTAAAAGGCCTTAAGGAATAAGTCAAAGTATAATTTGTTACATACAAGATACTATGATGATCTCAAGTCCAAGGATCACTTGTACTACTATCACATTAGGAATTCCTATTGACAGGCGAGTAAAACTCCATTAGGTATTCCATAGCGAGTCACGTTCAGTGAACTTATTCTCCAATAAACACCTACATACTTGCTTTAGTGTCTCCGCACAAATGACCATGAGATCAGTCGTCCTCATCCAATGAGCAAGCAACATATGTACCAATCTATCTAGATTTACTAATCTCCATTTTAGTAATCCCACAATTGGGAACTATTTTAGTTTTTAAGCTTTCTAAGAATTTAGATCTCATTAGCATGATCTCATCATGATTCTAAAAGCATTGCTTAAAACTATAGGTTATTTACATATTATAAAAACAGCACCATGTAGATAATTAAATGCCTTAAATGAATATTTTATTAATAAATAAATAAGATTGTTTACAAAGTATGTGCTTTATCATCATACATGATTGGCTTGTATGCACACTACTATCAGCAATTTCCAACATAATGTTGTAAACAAAGAAATATCAGTAGTTTCAAAACTATTCTTTGAATTATAAATGGAAGGTCATTATAGACCGAAGCATTATCAAAAAGATTCAAAGGTTTCAACGTTTTTTAAAAGATAAAGTTTAATACTGAGCAGTCATTAAGGACCAAGAACTCCTACTAGAATTAACAGTGTTTAACTGAAAATTTAATATAAACAAGTACAACAGGTGATCAGCCTAAAGTACCCTACATTATGCATAATATTCACATGTTATTTGTTCGCACGTTGGTTCCCCGACAGTTATATAGTTTCCCCTTCACTGGGAGCGTTCTTCAAGCCAAATGCTTGAACAACCCATTCATAATGACCGAAGGGGGTGGTGAAGGCAATTTTATACCTATCACTAGGATGAATACTGACTTGCCAAAAACCCGACTTAAGGTCAAATTTACTAAAGATGGTAGCATTACTAAGCCGACTAAGAATGTCTTCCTTATTGGGCAGAGGATACCTAATCCACTCAAGAACTTTATTAAAAGGCTTGTAATTAATAACTAGGCGAGGAACACCTCTTTCTTTCTCAGCTTCATTGTTAACATAGAAGGCTGGGCAAGATGTTGGGTTTGTACGTAACGCAATCATGCAATCAAATAACATAAATAGGGCGGAAGAGTAAAAACTAGGTTTTCAAAATTTATACAAACCCATAACCATGATCATGCTTTGTGCTTGTTATCAATAACAGAAAAGAGAGAACATGAAATTATACCTTTGAAGATCTAAGCTTCCTCAGGTACAAGTTCTACTCCTTTGATTCCTCTGTAGTGGCTCCTTCCCTTGATCAATGTCAGCCACCCAAATGTTTGGCCTCTAACAGTGATCCACCAAGGAAGATGAAGAACTCAAGAAGATGGGTTATTGGCTTAACCCTTGTTTCTATCTCTATAGAATATGTGTACTCCCAACTCTTGGAAAATTTCACGTTCCTTATTTCTGATATAAGACTCTCTTATATAGATATTAGGTTAACCCTCCTAATCCAATTAGAATAGGGTTTTATTTAATTAATTTATATCCTAATCTTTATTAGGATTGAGAGAGAGTACTGATATTATATTAATTCCTAAACTCCTTTAGAATTAAAATAATAATAATAATAATAATATTAATAAGACTCCTCTTATTAATTTATATTTAATATTTCTAAAATATTAAATAATAAATATTAAGCTATTTAATTTATTCTATCATCATAGATTAAATTAATTATACTTAATGCATTATTACTATCATGCCATTTTCTTCTTAAATAATTCTTCTTCCTTTTATGGTGTGACCCTTTAGGTTCTCCATATTAAACCGGTTGTGAATAAATCAATTAGAATAATTCTAATCTTATTTAAATAAACAAATTAAACTAATAATCTATTTAAATAAATAACATTTATTCTATAATAGGGATAAGCCTCCCTAGCGATCAACGACTTTCCAGATAATATAGATTTCAACATTAATCATAAAAGAACCTGTGAGTTAATAGTTACCATACAATTCAATCCTTCCACCATACAATGTCCCAATTAAATATAAGACATGAATTTACTGTCAAGTATTAATTTATTTAATCATATGTATTTCGATTAGAAAATGCACAACTCCAAATAATGCAAATTAGAAACCTCTTTCTAATTTCATTCTACCTTGGCCAAGGATTCCTGGGTTGTCATTTAACGAATCACATAGGACATATCTCCTCTTTTACTAGAGGTGGTAGATTCTTTATTGATCATTCATTATCTCCATATGTAACTCATTACACCCAAGCATACCCTATATATGCCTTAAAAGGCCTTAAGGAATTAGTCAAAGTATAATTTGTTACATACAAGATACTATGATGATCTCAAGTCCAAGGATCACATGTACTACTATCACATTAGGAATTCCTATTGACAGGCGAGTAAAACTCCATTAGGTATTCCATAGCGAGTCACGTTCAGTGAACTTATTCTCCAATAAACACCTACATACTTGCTTTAGTGTCTCCACACAAATGACCATGAGATCAGTCATCCTCATCCAATGAGCAAGCAACATATGTACCAATCTATCCGGATTTACTAATCCCCTTTTTAGTAATCCCACGATTGGGAACTATTTTAGTTTTAAAGCTTTCTAAGAATTTAGATCTCATTATCATAATCAACATCATGATTCTAAAAGCATTGCTTAAAACTATGGGTTATTTACATATTATAAAAACAGCACCATGTAGATAATTAAATGTCTTTAATAAATAAATATTTTATTAATAAATAAATAAGATTCTTTACAAAGTATGTGCTTTATCATCATACATGATTGGCTTGTATGCACACTACTATCAATCTCCCACTTGCACTAAAGCCAATCGCCATGGTATCTTATACCCATCTTCTCTAAGTGACGATTAAACTGCTGTTGTGTTAAAGCTTTAGTAAATGGATCTGCAATGTTGTCTTGAGAGTCTACACGCTCCAAGGTGACGTCTCCTCTTTCAATGATCTCCCTGATCAAGTGAAATCGCCGCAACACGTGTTTAGATTTCTGATGAGACCTGGGTTCCTTAGCCTGTGCAACCGCTCCGGTGTTGTCACAGTATACGGGAACTGCTTCTCCAATGCTAGGAACCACACCAAGTTCAGTTATGAACTTTTTCATCCAAACAGCTTCCTTTGCAGCTTCACTTGCAGCTATATACTCTGCCTCTGTCACTGAATCAGCAACCGTTTGCTGCTTGGAACTCTTCCAACTCACTGCACCTCCGTTCAAGGTAAACACATACCCTGAAACAGATTTATTGTCATCTTGGTCTGTTTGAAAACTTGAGTCCATGAATCCCTCGAGTTTTAATTCAGACCCACCGTAGACAAGAAAAATATCTTTAGTCCTTCTCAAGTACTTTAGGATATTTTTCACTGCCTTCCAGTGCTCTTCTCCTGGATTCGACTGGTATCTGCTTGTTACACTAAGTGCGTGAGCAACATCCGGTCTAGTACATATCATACCGTACATGATAGATCCTATTGAAGAAGCATAAGGGATCTTACTCATACGGTCTCTCTCCTCAGGTGTCTTTGGGGCCTGTTTCTTGGAGAGATTTATTCCATGGCTCATCGGCATGAGACCTCTTTTGGAATCTTCCATGCTAAACCTCTTTAGCATCGTATCAATGTACGTTCCTTGGGATAAGCCGAGCATCCTTTTAGATCTATCTCTATAGATCTTTATCCCCAAAATATAGGATGCTTCACCCAAGTCCTTCATGGAGAAGTTTTTAGATAACCAGATTTTAATGGATTGTAACATAGGAATGTCATTCCCTATCAGTAATATATCATCAACATATAATACAAGGAATTATACTGCGCTCCCACTAACCTTCTTGTATACACATGGTTCATCCTCGTTTTTGATAAAATCAAACTCTTTCATTGTCTCATCAAAACGAATGTTCCATCTACGAGAAGCTTTCTTCAACCCATAAATGGATCGTTGTAGCTTACAGACTTGATTTGTTCCAACTTTTGAAATAAATCCCTCTGGCTGTGTCATAGACACATCCTCCTCAAGTTTCCCATTGAGGAAGACCGTTTTCACGTCCATCTGCCAGATCTCATAGTCGTTGTAAGCTGCAATCGCAAGCAAAATCCGAATGGACTTGAGCATGGCTACTGGTGAGAAGGTTTCATCATAGTCAACTCCTTGTCTTTGTTTGAAACCTTTTGCAACCAGTCGGGCCTTATAGGTCTCTACCTTTCCGTCTGCTCCAGTCTTTTTCTTAAAAACCCATTTACACCCTATAGGTTACCTTCAGGTGGTGAAACCAAAGACCATACTTTGTTTTCATACATGGAGTCCATTTCGGATTTCATGGCTTCAAGCCATTTCCCTGAGTCTTTATTACTCATAGCCTGTTCGTAATTCAATGGATCATCATCATTCATGATGTGTACCTCATCGTCATCCTCTATAACGAATTCATACCTCTCAGGTATCTTCGGTACTCTTCCAGATTTACGAACATGGTGTGGTACAGTAGGTTCTTCTACTTGGTTAGGTACCTGACTTTGGTCCGTGGTAACTTGTGGTTCTTGAACTTCTTCAAGATATATCTTACTCCCACTGACCCCTTCATAGATAAACTCTTTCTCCAAGAAGGTAGCATGTTTCGCAACAAACACTTTTTTGATCAGTTGGATGATAGAAATAATGCCCTACGGTTTCTTTAGGGTATCCCACAAATCTACACTTATCGGATTTAGACTATAGCTTATCATTTTCAAACTTTATGACATAAGCTGGACAACCCCCAAGTCTTAACATGCTTAAGATTTGGTTTCCTCCCTTTCCACATCTCATATGGAGTCTTTGGGGCGGATTTGGTAGGTACCTTGTTAAGTAGGTATGCAGCCGTTTCTAGGGCATATCCCCAGAAAGAAATTGGAAGGTCGGTAAAACTCATCATGGATCGAACCATGTCCAACAGTGTTCGATTTCTCCTTTCAGATACTCCATTTAACTGTGGTGTACCTGGAGGAGTCCATTGTGAGATTATACCATTTTCTCTGAGACAATTGAGAAACCCACTGCTCAAGTATTCTCCACCTCGATCTGATCGAAGTATCTTAATACTCTTGCCCGTTTGTTTCTCTACTTCACTTCTGAACACTTTGAACTTTTCAAATGATTCTGATTTGTATTTCATTAAATACACATATCCAAATCTTGAGTGATCATCAGTGAAAGTAATAAAATAAGAATACTCATCCCGTGCACTTGTTGTCATAGGTCCACAAACGTCTGTGTGAATCAATGCCAACAACTCTGTAACTCTCTCTCCTTTTCCACTAAAAGGAGATTTAGTCATTTTACCCATGAGACAAGATTCACAAGTTGGATATGATTCATAATCAGATAGCTCGAGGAGCCCATCTTTATGCAACTTGGATAATCTTGTTTCATTGATATGACCGAGTCTACAGTGCCACATATAGGTATAATTAATATCATCTCTTTTCCTTTTCTTAATTTGTTCAATTTGAAATATATTTTCTTGCAAGTCAAGTGTATAAAGTCCATTTCGCAAATTTCCAATACCATATAAAACATTGTCTTTTTAAATAGAACAACCATTGTTCTTTATAATAACGTCAAAACCTTCCATATCCAATACAGAAATTGAAATAATGTTTTTAATAATATTCGGAACATAATAACAATTATTAAGATAAATGGATTTGCCCGAAGGCATTGCTAAACAATAAGTTCCTACAGCTAATGCAGCAACTTTTGCTCCATTTTCTCACTCGTAGGATCACCTCATCTTTGTTCAGCTTTCTACTTCTGACCAGTCCCTGCACAGTATTACATATGTGAGAACCACAGCCGGTATCCAATACCCAAGTAGAATTATGACTTTCAGAAAAATTAATTTCAATCATAAACAAACCTTTATTGGAAGTCGAAGCTTCTCGAAGCTTCTTCTCTACTAGAAACTTCTTGCAGTTCCTCTTCCAATGTCCCGGCTCATTGCAATGAAAGCACATTCCTTTAGCTGGTTCAGGTTTCTTTTGCTCTTTTTCTTTCCCTTTTCCCTTAGCCTTCTTAGATTTCTTCTTTTCAGAAGACACCTTGGGCCTCTTCCTTTTATTGGAAGAATCCACCATCAAGACATGGTTCTTCTTGGATGAGAAGTGACCTTCTGCAGTTTTCAGCATGTTAAGCAGCTCAGGTAAGCTGACATCTAGCTTATTCATGTGAAAATTAACCACAAACTGCGAGAAGGTCTCAGGGAGTGACTACAAGACCAAGTCTTGACTCAACTCCCCATCCATGACGAACCGAAGCTGTCCAAGGCGTTTAATCAAATTGATTACCTTCAGAACATGAGTCTCGACGGCAGTGCCCTCGGTCATCCGAGATCGGAAGAGCTCCTTAGATATCTCATATCTAGCAGTCCTACTCTGTTCACCATACAACTCCTTGAGGTGAAGCAGCATAGCAGGAGCATCTATTTTTTCGTGCTGACGCTGAAGCTCGTTATTCATGGATGCGAGCATGATGTATTGAGCCACAGATGCATCATCTTGCCACTTATTGAAAGTGGCAATCTCTTCCTCAGAGGCTGTTTCTGAAACAGATTCAGGGATAGTGGAATTTAGGACATAAGAAATCTTTTCAGCAGTGAGAACAATTCTCAGATTTCTTAGCCAGTCCTCATAATTCGGGCCGGTAAGCTTATTTGCATCAAGTATGCTTCGTAGTGAGATTAGTGATTTTGACATTTTTAAAATTCTGCATGTGAAAAGACAACATTTTAGCAAGCATTCATTTTATTAACTTTGCATACCAAAATAAATTTAGGTCTTTATTTTAAATTGGTATCTCCCACTATTTTCATCAAACTATATTACCCTCACTCATATAGTTCGGCAACATCTAATTAAAGATTTGCTAGTGAGAATAAGGATCCCATTTCAAATGTATATAACCTTGTGGATAGCACAACAAGCGATATACAAATAAATAGGTAGACAACTCTTGTCAATTACATCACCATGTAACTCCTTTTATTTTGCCTCTTAAATCATAATGGTCATGTGTGTGCACATCCGAACTAAAATGATTTAAGTTAAGTCCAGCCTAGCACTTCCATAAATTCAAAAAGAAAAATTTTCGTCCTTGTGGATAGCACAACAAGACTAGATCGTTCAATTTTCTTGATAAGCATCAAATGTGATTAATTAACATCTTAAATATTCAATACTCGCCTTGTGGATAGCACAACAAACTCATATTAAATATTTAATACTCTATTAACTAATCATGCTAGAAGGCGACGTTCGATATTCCAAATATCATTTGAACGCTTCAGACTTAATATTATTTCTTTGAGGGGTTTGTTATTATTTGTCTCATCTTTTAAGCGCGCATGCACATATATATATAAAATACGCGTCATTTTATTAAACATGCGAAGCATGTTTGTATAAAATAAAATATATATAATATTTAGCATGCGATATAGAATACTATATTCTACCCGGATTGATTATGGACTTTTATTCTAGTTTGGTTCACTAGAGCCACCAAGTGAACCAAAAGGTCAAACCTAGGAGTGCAAGAATTTAAATTTTAAATGTAACTATTACATTTAAACCCGGGCTCCATACAAACGGGTCTTCACGCGCTCCTTGCTCCTTGGTCTCCAATTTCTTCAAAATAATTCTAACTATCTCTATTACATTAACTTATTTTAAAATTAAATAGAAACCTTGATCAGCAGTCAAGGGGAAGTACATAGAAAGGAGATAGAATTTACATCGAGAATAAAACTAGAGAAGACGAGGTACGCAGACCCCATTTTATAAAACCCATACATTCAAGCATTCATCCAAAATAAAATCCAATCACATTGGTCATAGTCCATAATCAACCCCATTTATTATCATACACATCAACATATGCATCAATAAATATCCATTCATCTCATGAATAACAATGTTATTCCATATATGGATCGATGTTATTTAATGAACAAAAGTTTTGCTAAATTTTATTTTTGAAACAAAATAAACTCTTTTATTTTAATCAAAAATAAATCCAAATCAAACTCCTTTAATTTTAGCATTCTGAAATCATATTTCAGATAAAATAAACTTCTTTATTTTAAAACTTTATCAATTAAATAAATAGTTTACTTAATTAATTAAAATCAATTTTCAGGGTCTGTCCAGGTACCGGCGCAGCTACGCCAGTAATGAACTGGGCATCTGCGCAGCTGCGCAGGTAGACGGAAGCAGCAGTTTTTGCAGACCGGCGCAGCTGCGCCAGTAATGAACTGGGAGGCTGCGCCGTTCGCCGCAGAAACTTGCAGAAAACGATTTTTGTCCAGAAAAACGATCCAATTCTCACATCAATTCATACATGGAATTATAAAATTGATAATTAGCACAAAGTTAGGCTCTGATACCACTGTTGGGTTTGAACGTAACGCAATCATGCAATCAAATCACATAAATAGGGCGGAAGCGTAAAAACTAGGTTTTCAAAATTTATACAAACCCATAACCATGATCATGCTTTGTGCTTGTTATCAATAACAGAAAAGAGAGAACATGGAATTATACCTTTGAAGATCTAAGCTTCCTCAGGTACAAGTTCTACTCCTTTGATTCCTTTGATTCCTCTGTAGTGCCTCCTTCCCTTGATCAATGACAGCCACCCAAATGTTTGGCCTCTAACGGTGATCCACCAAGGAAGATGAAGAACTCAAGAAGATGGGTTATTGGCTTAACCCTTGTTTCTATCTCTATAGAATATGTGTACTCCCAACTCTTGAAAAATTTCACGTCCCTTATTTCTGATATAAGACTCTCTTATATAGATATTAGGTTAACCCTCCTAATCCAATTAGAATAGGATTTTATTTAATTAATTTATATCCTAATCTATATTAGGATTGAGAGAGAGTACTGATATTATATTAATTCCTAAACTCCTTTAGAATTAAAATAATAATAATAATAATAACATTAATAAGACTCCTCTTATTAATTTATATTTAATATTTCTAAAATATTAAATAATAAACATTAAGCTATTTAATTTATTCTATCATCATAGATTAAATTAATTATACTTAATGCATTATTACTATCATGCCATTTTCTTCTTAAATAATTCTTCTTCCTTTTATGGTGTGACCCTTTAGGTTCTCCATATTAAACCGATTGTGAATAAATCAATTAGAACAATTCTAATCTTATTTAAATAAACAAATTAAACTAATAATCTATTTAAATAAATAACATTTATTCTACAATAGGGATAAGCCTCCCTAGCGATCAACGACTTTCCAGATAATATAGATTTCAACATTAATCATAAAAGAACCTGTGAGTTAATAGTTACCGTACAATTCAATCCTTCCACCATACAATGTCCCAATTAAATATAAGACATGGATTTACTGTCAAGTATTAATTTATTTAATCATATGTATTTCGATTAGAAAATGCACAACTCCAAATAATGCAAATTAGAAACCTCTTTCTAATTTCATTCTACCTTGGCCAAGGATTCCTGGGTTGTCATTTAACGAATCACATAGGACATATCTCCTCTTTTACTAGAGGTGGTAGATTCTTTATTGATCATTCATTATCTCCATATGTAACTCATTACACCCAAGCATGCCCTATATATGCCTTAAAAGGCCTTAAGGAATTAGTCAAAGTATAATTTGTTACATACAAGATACTATGATGATCTCAAGTCCAAGGATCACATGTACTACTATCACATTAGGAATTCCTATTGACAGGCGAGTAAAACTCCATTAGGTATTCCATAGCGAGTCACGTTCAGTGAACTTATTCTCCAATAAGCATCTACATACTTGCTTTAGTGTCTCCACACAAATGACCATGAGATCAGTCATCCTCATCCAATGAGCAAGCAACATATGTACCAATCTATCCGAATTTACTAATCCCCTTTTTAGTAATCCCACGATTGGGAACTATTTTAGTTTTAAAGCTTTCTAAGAATTTAGATCTCATTAGCATGATCAACATCATGATTCTAAAAGCATTGCTTAAAACTATGGGTTATTTACATATTATAAAAACAGCACCATGTAGATAATTAAATGCCTTTAATAAATAAATATTTTATTAATAAATAAATAAGATTGTTTACAAAGTATGTGTTTTATCATCATACATGATTGGCTTGTATGCACACTACTATCACAAGACCAAGGTGATTTACTATGTTTTATTAAGCCTTTTGCAAGCAAGTCATTAATCTCTTGTTTGCAAAGCTCCATCTGCTGATGACTCATTTGGATAGGCCTAGCCTTAGTAGGAATCAAGTGTTGTTTGAATTCCTTAGCATAAAGTAGTCTAACCACATGTTTCCTTCTATGCCAAAAGGCATTAGGAGAATCAGCACATAAATTTTTAACCATAAACAATCGAAGTTCTTCGATCTTATCTTGAATCTTTTCAAGAAGGAGAAGATCTTCAACTTTCTTATATTTAATTTCTTGTTTTAAATATTTTAATTGTGAAGTTTTACAGTTTAACAGATTGAGTGATTTTGAAATAGATTTTTCCTGAATAAATTTCAAATCTCTTTCTTTAGGTTGAGTGATAAATTCAAATACCACCTTCTGACCTAAATGCTCAGTCGTTAAACCGTTATTTCTAGTAGTAAATGGATATAATAAATATATAAACGGGAGTCCTAAAATTATATATATATATATATATATATATATATATATATATATATGTATATATATATATATGTATATATATATATATGTATACCTATATACATCATCCATATATTACACATTGGGCTATTCTCAAGCTAATTTATATTGGGCTAGTTATAATTACCTTTACACATTGGGCTCAAACCTACATCTAGCAATTCAATTGATTGGGTAACTTTTCCTAACACATGTAAATAAGTTACATTATAAGGTTGGGCTTGGATATAACCTAAGTCCAATACATTATTAAATAATGACCCAACTAGTCCAATTACAAAATTAATTATGTCACACAAAGCTTAACACTTAAGCTTATCATTAAGACCAACATACTTCTTAATCATTTCACACTTGATTCAATTTATATTGCATTATTAATCACACAACACACACACACACACACACACACACACACACACACATATATATATATATATATACTTGCACACAAATAATTGCAATTACCTTTGTTTTAAATTCTAAAATTATTTCTAAAATTCTCGGGTATTACAGTTAAAGTGCTAGTAAGAAATTAGGCAACAAACTCCCCACGTAGGAATTTGTTTGGGCAGGTAGAGAACTTTAAAGAATACAAGATTCCTAATTATATTTGATTTCTAACTCCTAAAGAAAGTGTTAGTATATAATCTGACTTCCTTTCTTTAAAGAGATTCAATTCAATGCCATTAAAGAATCGGACCTAATGAGAAGTCCTATTTCCATACAGGGAAGTGCATGTAGAAGAGATGTGATCACTATAAATAAATGCTATATTCTGGTTCGTAGATGCACACAATTCATTATTATTTTCCAACACTAAATACATTCATTGTTAAACCATGTTCAGCTTGTACTTATTCTCACACCGGAGCTTTCCCCTCGGCGGCACAATTCGTCAAATTTCTACGTGTAAATTCATTTCTATGCAGATCGGACGCGCTTTCGGTGATTAATTATGGCGCATATACGAATGAATCTTGACGTTAACATTTTATAATATAACCAATTATCCATAAAAAAAAAAATCAAAGAATTCAATTCAAGTGATGCGTTTTGAAAACATCGTCAATGAGTATAGAGCAAGCATTTTATTCTCATTTCAGCTGATTATTTTGTTGCATACCCTAATATTTAATTTGAATATCCCATCAAGATATATATATCTAAATTTGTTTGTATATTATAAAAGCAAAAATGAAGGATATTACAATGAAAATCAATACATTAGTCCCCTTCTCCCGTGAGACTAAAAGGCACCTAGACAAATCTAGGAAACAAAATCGTAACCTATAAATAAAGCCTCACATACCGTGGTTAAGAAATTTAACAAAGCCAAACAAAGCCAAGCTCAAAAGCTCCTAAGCTAAGTTCAGCATATAGAATATAGCAGCCATGGGCACTAGACAAGGATCCACAAAGAGCAACAACAGCAGCCCGAGTGGTTGAAGATAGAATATGATAAGCCACGTGAGAAAACATAAAGTTATCAGCATTTGAAAGGCATAATGCATTTGAAATTTGAAAAAACCGACGGCCCTAAACACTTAGCCCAAGGTCAGTAGCACACTGCTCAAGACTGGGAGTCAGTGTATTACCACCGGAGAGCTGCAAAACCGACGACCCGCCTGAACCAAAGAGACCCCAAACAACACCTCCGGTGAACAGGATCCCAACTGGCAAAGCAGATCCCAGAACAAACCTTGAACACTAACTGATTTGTAATAAATAAAGGACCCATTTCCAGCAGAAACCTCCGGCGATCGGCGTCCCACCATGGATACCGTCAAGAATAATAAAGCAACAAATCAGAGAAAGTTCATTTTCAAAAGCACCCATGAACAAAATAGAGACAAAGACTAAATTGAACATAGGAAAAATCATAAATAGCGACTTATGACGAGAATCCGAAGTCTGAACATGAATAAAGATAGGAAATAGATACAACATGAACCCAAATCAGGATAAACACAGATCAACAGAAGCCCCATCCATCAGCCGACGCCAGATCCAAATAATTAGATCCGAGTTCCATCAACCAGAACCAATACATCCACCAAGATTCGGACCCCCAAACCATGAATCCCAAAAAGAGCCACAACCTTAGATCATCTACCACAGAGATGGTGGGCCGAAGGGTGGAGAAGGGAGGAATGGGGAGGAGGGTGGGCCGGGAGGATATAGCGGTGGCAGAGGAGGAAGATGGAGGAAGGAGGGGGAGATAAGATCTGATTTTGCAGCAAAAACGGACGCCAACCATAATATAAAATGAATATAGCAATAAGGACAAATAGATTAGATTGTAAACCTCCCAAAATAAGGAAAGCCATCTTCCAAAACGAAGGTTGAAGAGGCAAAGCACCACCATGGACCAACTATCAGACTACAGCCCTCTCGCTTCTGCGACTCCCAAATCAACCCCGAAATCCCATCCAGATCAGATCCGAAAGCTCAAGACAAAAATCAAGAGTGAATCGGGTGGGCTGCAAGAAGGGGAAGATGAGATGGGTGGAAGAGTTGATAACGGACTGTAGAAAGGAGGATGGGGTGGGAAAACTGCTGCTCTACAAATCACACCACAGATCGAGAAGCACAAACCGAAAAATGCACCAAAACAGATCCAAACCAACACAAAATACAAACGATCCATGTAACGCCCTCAAATTCGGATCCTCTAACCTCGGATTCGGTTCGTTACGGTTCGTTACGGTATTTCATTCTTTATACACATTCTATCATCTAATGCGGAACATATAAACATATGTTGTTTATTTCAGATAATTCTACAACAATTCTCGAGATTTCTTAACCTTAACTGAATACATATCTTTAACACTTCAAAAGGTTTACATAAGATAACTAAATAGTTATTCTTGCATAACAATATTCTACTATTGTATTTTGCTATTGACTGTGTCCTTCTTTAAGCCTTCGTCTTAATCTGAAATTGGTTATCATGATATAGCAAGGGAGAGCAACAAATTTTTTCAGCAAGTTTAAGTTCAAATAAAAATATATTATGATTGAAAAGAATAGTAAGCTGATAAACTTTTAACAATATGATAGTTGTAAAAGAATATACATAAATTTTTCATAACTGAATGACCAAGTCAATAATGATGAATGGTCAATAATGAATATGAACAAATTCAACTGAACCCTATGGTAATAAAAGTGATCAGACTTTCATACTTGATAAACATACGCAACATACACTAAGTCTTCAAAACGAATTTGAGTTAACAGATTTTAAACATACTTGATCTAGCTGACACAACTAACATAGATCCATCTCATAAGCAGTTCATGAATAAAAGAACTTTAGTCGATTCACAGTTCAATAAATAGTAGAACATGAATTTAATTTGGACAAGTGCGATTCACAATAATTCATCATGATATGGAAAAATCAACAATATTTATCCACCAGCATGCTTGAAAAATAATAACTCGAGTTTGAGTTAGGAAACTTGCCTGTTTGACGAGCTACAGCTTACTAGCTTTAATTAACACTCTTTGAATGACCTAGTATTGATAATGTAGATCTATCAATTAGTACTGCGTATAATTGTTCATCAATACGCTTACTCGTATTATTATCTAGTCAATAATACAATCACAAGGTACATACATCTAATGTACTATCATTAATTCTATAAGATATTCAATTGATCTTAGGTTAATGATTTAATAATTAATAAGGCTTTCCTTAAGTGATAAACACTTATTAGTTCTTTAAACAATTTATTATAATTGTTTACTTAAGGAGTTTATTTAATTTCCTTCAATTGTTAACTCCCTCTTCCTTCGATTACTATTTAATATTTGTTAAATAGTAATTAACTATTTATCTTTAGTTATTACTTACTAATAATCAATTATAACTCCTCATTATTTAATGTCAATTAAATAATGAATAATTAAATTATTATTTATCTTCAAATAATAATTAATAACACTCTCATCCTTGAATAAATAATAATTGATTTATTCACTTCATTCTTCTTTAATTATTCCTTATTATAATTAAGAGAATAATTAATTAACATTCATCTTTATTTATTATTTAAATAATAAATAATTAATTCTATAAATTTTCATGTCAAAATAAGTAAGTAATTACTTCATTATTACTTAATCTTACTTAATTACTCTTTAATCATTAATTAATATTTATTAAATAATAATTAATTAATTGATTAACTCAATTTTATTATTTAACCTTAATTAAATAATAAGTAGTTATTCCATTAATACTAACTCATTTTAATTATTACTTCACATCATTTAAATAATAATTAAATAATTAATTATATTTCACTTTATATGTAATTAACTCCCTAGCCCATTAGTGGCTTTAAAGTTATTTATTATAATAACTTACTTTCATATCACTCCATAAAGATACTCTAATTTTCGTCCAAAATTTCAGATTTTGGGTCCTTCACGAAAACGCTTGTAGAACGAAGCTTACAACTCAGATTTTGGTTCCGTCGGAGGCGTTGGATTCGTATCTTCTCTAATTCTAATTTTCATTTATCAAACAACAAATTATGTTCTATTTAGGTCCCGGAAATCAGTGTTAAAGTGGACTGATCCGCAAGGACATTCATAACAGTTAGTTCGCTTTCCAAATTTGGGGTCCTTTACGAAAATGCTCATATCTCGAGATCTACATCTCGGATTTGGATCTATTTGATATCGTTGGATTCGTATTTTTCCGAACTATATTTTCCATATATCAAACACTAAATTTGAGTTTGTTTTGGTTATCGAAAATAGTCCACAACTGACTTATCAGTAGCATCTTATCACAGTTGGGTAGTTTGGGATTTAATTCATAACTTGCTCATTTTTTAACATATTTTAGTGATTCCAAAGGGGTTTTGCCTTTAACTCATGCATCTAGCATACCAAGAAATAAAATCTCAAATATCACTTGTATATTTTAACATGCACATGTTATAGCATACTAGTTAAATAGAGATTCCTTCAAAAATCCATCTAACATCCTTTTTCCAAATCTCATCACATGAACTCATATAAATCCACAAGTCTCATTTGTGAAACTCAAGATCTAACACTTTAATCTTGATATTAACCATATTCAACATGCATCACAAGAATCTAACATAAAATTACCTAGTGCATGCATGCATGTGCCTTTTTCTACCCATTTGGTATAAATCTCTCTTTTGATCTTACTTTCAACTTCAAAAATATTTTGATCATCATATAAAACATTTATACACATATAGGTGAAGGGTTTTCAAAGTTCAAACTTAAGACTCTTTGTTTCATCAAAATCCAACAAATAAGAAATCAAAGCTTGAAAATGAAGAGAATCAATACCTAGTTCTTCTTGCTATCCTTCTTATCTTTCCAAAATAGCTTAGATACTTAGCATGCATGAAGATCAAGACCCTCTTCTTCCTCTTGAAGTGGCCGAAATTATGCTCTCTCTATTTTCTTTTTCTTTCTCTAACTAAGAAACTTGAAAGAATAATGAAATGAAATAAGTTAATGGAGTGGGTATAATTGAAAGTGTAAGTATTCTTCCACTAACTCTCTTTTTTAATCATTACTTGGTTGCTTAGTCACTAAACACAAGTGTTGGACATGCTAGGAGGGTGACACATGTCATGGGTGTTGGTTCCAAAAGATTATAACCAAGATTTTGGGCAAGCTTCAAAGTTGCAAATTTTCTTCCCTTTTTACCCCATAGGGCCGAATTTTTGGGCTCCCTCCCCCCCTTGGTTTAAATTTTTAATTCCTCAATTAGCTTACAAGAAGTCCAATAAGTCTTCTCTTAATTGGGCTAAGAGTTTGGGCTTTGATTAATTCACTTTGGGCTTGCAAGTAAATTCTATTTTGCTTACTAGTTAAAATGAACTTGGGCTTCCACCAACAATTAAATTGAGTCATCATAATACTTGTCACATACATGATATATTAGGCTAGATTAATAACTTAATTGCCCTTAATCACTTTATCTACAAGTCCTATGCTTAATTAAACTAATGGGCTTGTTTAAACCATTTATTCTCCTTAGTCCATGAAATAAATTATCATTTGGACTCTTATACATTATTATTAATATAAACACATTCTCATATATTAATAATATCAATTTACTTGCATAATTCAAATAGACTTTTCTCCATAGAAGTCAACTGTTGACTTTGACCAAAAAGTCCCTTACACATTTTGTGTTTATTGTCCTTTCTGACTAAACTTGACGTTCTGGACGCAACCGAGCAGTCCGTGCTTCAAAATTCTATCTCTAACTCAAATTTTGAGTTTTAACTTACTCCATTTTTATTGCTAATCATATTAGCTAATAGTTCCATGCTTATTCATCTTCTTATTTGCCAGTCAAGGCCAACATTCAAGCTATGCTAATTACTACCATAGTTTTATCTGGATTCTCATATCCTTAACTTAATTCATCATTCCTCTTGCTAAAATATATAGCACCTTAATAAGTATATATATATATATATATATATATATATATATATATATCTTTCTATACGTATACTCATCTTCGTTTAACCTCATAGTATCTCTTCATGAAAATTTTTATTTCCTTAATAAATGTCCACGTATATCATTATCACATTTCTAACACTATTCAATTCTCATTGAATTTATAAGTATCACCATACCTTATTCTCAACATTCCTTCAAATATATATAACTCCTTTCTAGGGTTTGGAATTTTGTAACCTATACTTTTTTTATTCTCATTTGAATAGCAAACCATATAGGTTTTACTTGAAAATTTTAATTGAATCCTCAAATTCTCATCTAGGTTTTATCCTTTAACCTTTATTCTAATCATTCAAGATTTTATAAATTCTCGGGTTATCACAATCCATATGAGTACTAACATATGGGCGAGAGGAATAACAAGCTAGGAGGCCATTGGACTATGCCATAAACTAGCTGGGATGTAGCTTTCGGATTAAGTCTCGTTTGAAAACACCAGATAGCTTTTAAAATAGACCGAGTATGGGAGAGGAGAAATGTGAGGGATTGGGTGGGCCGATATGAGGTACGGTTGCTAGCAAAGGTCAGCGATGGTGAAAAGCAGCAGGAGAAGAAGATGGGGGTTTCCTAGAGAGAAGGAGGATCTTCTCTCTCTACCCTACTTGGAGCCCTCCACCAAAAGTCCGAGAGCGAGATATATATATATATATATATATATATATATATATATATATGTGTGTGTGTGTGTGTGTGTGTGTGTGTGTGTGTGTGTGAGCACGTGCGTGCATGTATTTGGCCTCTGTGTTAATTAAGACTCTGGATCTTGTAAAGATATAACGGTTTCAAAGGCTCCAACCAGTGCTAACACCTTGTTGTAGTCTCCTCAATCACGTCATTGTATGCTGCCAAATCCTTCTTATTCTCTTGACCTCCACCTTGTGGTTTTGCTGTAGAAATATAATTATTCTTCTCTCACTCTTAATATGATTATCTACGACAACTTTCACTATTTGTTCTGGTATTTTTGTAGATTCAACTACTTTTCCCTTCATCAATTTCCTCCTTTTCATCCAATTCACTTTCTTCTTCATTCACATCAGTTTCAGTTTCTTCCACTTGCTTTGGTGTTTCTGTAGATTCCCCTTTAAACCTACTGACAGAAATCTCATCAGGGTGTTTATTATTTTCATTTTGTTCAATGTCGTCTTGTTCTTCTTCTACTTCTTCTACAATATTGTTTACTATTTCTTCGATAGGTATTTCATTTTTGGCTTATTCTGCCGAAATTGTTGGGGATTTAGTTTTATCTTCTTTAGAAATTAAAGTGGATGCCTCATAGACCTTGATTTCACTACTTTCATCGCTCTCCAGTACTTCATCGTCTAGTATATCTACATGATCCTTATCGTCCAAAACTAATATGTCATTACCCGATAATTCATTGTTGCTCTCGTCATTTACTACAATACTATTATCTTCTCTAACTTCGGTAACTGATTATTCTTGATCATCTTGATGAGGTTCAACCTCAAACCTTGGACTTACATTTTCAGCTTCATTCATAGTAGTAGTAGTACAAGGCGAATGAGCAGTTTTAGTCTTCAATTTTGAAGTAGCACCTACGTCGCGTTGTTGTTTCTGGATAGTAGTGGTACTTATCTCCTTTATATTCCCACATCATAAGATCTCAGATTGAGGTCTCCCAACATCATTGAAAGGTGTTTTTGGTTTTTCCAAATTATTGGTTGATATGAAAGACGAAGAACGGGGAACTCACTTTTTAGTAGTAGTGCCTCTTAGTTTTTGTACTTGAGAAGTTGATGGAGGAGGCTTGTCAAAAGATCTTCTTCTAGATAGAGCGGCTGACTTTCGAGCAGTTTCGGCTGTGCTAGTGGGCGTTTTTTGGCTTGGTGCTTAAAAGGACTGAGGCCTGAACTTTTTGTTGGGTTTGTACGTAACGCAATCATGCAATCAAATCACATAAATAGGGCGGAAGCGTAAAAACTAGGTTTTCAAAAATTTATACAAACCCATTACCATGATCATTCTTGTGCATCAATTATCAGTGACTGAAGAAGGAGAAAAATAGAATTATACCTTTGAAGATCCAAGCTTCCTCAGGTACAAGTTCTACTCCTTTGATTCCTCTGTAGTGGCTCCTTCCCTTGATCAATGTCAGCCACCCAAATATTTGGCCTCTAACGGTGATCCACCAAGGAAGATGAAGAACTCAAGAAGATGGGTTATTGGCTTAACCCTTGTTTCTATCTCTATAGAATATGTGTACTCCCAACTCTTGAAAAATTCACGTACCTCATTTCTGATATAAGACTCTCTTATATAGATATTAGGTTAACCCTCCTAATCCAATTAGAATAGGGTTTTATTTAATTAATTAATTAAATACTTTTAATTAATTTATATCCTAATCTTTATTAGGATTGAAAGAGAGTACTGATATTATATTAATTCCTAAACTCCTTTAGAATTAAAATAATAATAATAATAATAATATTAATAAGACTCCTCTTATTAATTTATATTTAATATTTCTAAAATATTAAATAATAAACATTAAGCTATTTAATTTATTGTACCATCATAGATTAAATTAATTATACTTAATGCATTATTACTATCATGCCATTTTTCTTCTTAAATAATTCTTCTTCCTTTTATGGTGTGACTCTTTAGGTTCTCCATATTAAACCGGTTGTGAATAAATCAATTAGAAAAATTCTAATCTTATTTAAATAAACAAATTAAACTAATAATCTATTTAAATAAATAACATTTATTCTACAATAGGGATAAGCCTCCCTAGCGATCAACGACTTTCCAGATAATATAAATTTCAACATTAATCATAAAAGAACCTGTGAGTTAATAGTTACCGTACAATTCAATCCTTCCATCATACAATGTCCCAATTAAATATAAGACATGGATTTACTGTCAAGTCTTAATTTATTTAATCATATGTATTTCGATTAGAAAATGCACAACTCCAAATAATGCAAATTAGAAACCTCTTTCTAATTTCATTCTACCTTGGCCAAGGCTTCCTAGGTTGTCATTTAACAAATCACATAGGACATATCTCCTCTTTTACTAGAGGTGGTAGATTCTTTATTGATCATTCATTATCTCCATATGTAACTCATTATACCCAAGCATACCCTATATATGCCTTAAAAGGCCTTAAGGAATTAGTCAAAGTATAATTTGTTACATACAAGATACTATGATGATCTCAAGTCCAAGGATCACATGTACTACTATCACATTAGGAATTCCTATTGACAGGCGAGTAAAACTCCATTAGGTATTCCATAGCGAGTCACGTTCAGTGAACTTAATCTCCAATAAGCACCTACATACTTGCTTTAGTGTCTCCACACAAATGACCATGAGATCAGTCATCCTCATCCAATGAGCAAGCAACATATGTACCAATCTATCCGGATTTACTAATCCCCATTTTAGTAATCCCACAATTGGGAACTATTTTATTTTTTAAGTTTTCTAAGAATTTAGATCTCATTATCATGATCTCATCATGATTCTAAAAGCATTGCTTAAAACTATGGGTTATTTACATATTATAAAAACAGCACCATGTAGATAATTATATGCCTTAAATGAATATTTTATTAATAAATAAATAAGATTGTTTACAAAGTATGTGCTTTGTCATCATACATGATTGGCTTGTATGCACACTACTATCAATCTCCCACTTGCACTAAAGCCAATCGCCATGGTATCTCATACCCATCTTCTCTAAGTGACGATCAAACTGCTGTTGTGTTAAAGCTTTAGTAAATAGATCTGCAATGTTGTCTTGAGAGTCTAGACGCTCCAAGGTGACGTCTCCTCTTTCAATGATCTCCCTGATCAAGTGAAATCGCCGCAACACGTGTTTAGATTTTTGATGAGACCTGGGTTCCTTAGCCTGTGCAACCGCTCCGGTGTTGTCACAGTATATGGGAACTGCTTCTCCAATGCTAGGAACCACACCAAGTTCAGTTATGAACTTCTTCATCCAAACAGCTTCCTTTGCAGCTTCACTTGCAGCTATATACTCTGCCTCTGTCATTGAATCAGCAACCGCTTGCTGCTTAGAACTCTTCCAACTCACTGCACCTCCGTTCAAGGTAAACACATACCCTGAAACAGATTTACTGTCATCTTGGTCTGTTTGAAAACTTGAGTCCGTGAATCCCTCGAGTTTTAATTCAGACCCACTGTAGACAAGAAAAATATCTTTAGTCCTTCTCAAGTACTTTAGGATATTTTTCACTGCCTTCCAGTGCTCTTCTCCTGGATTCGACTGGTATCTGCTTGTTACACTAAGTGCGTGAGCAACATCCGGTCTAGTACATATCATACCATACATGATAGATCCTATTGCAGAAGCATAAGGGATCTTACTCATACGGTCTCTCTCCTCAGGTGTCTTTGGGGCCTGTTTCTTGGAGAGATTTATTCCATGGCTCATCGGCATGAGACCTCTTTTGGAATCTTCCATGCTAAACCTCTTTAGCATCGTATCAATGTACGTTCCTTGGGATAAGCCGAGCATCCTTTTAGATCTATCTCTATAGATCTTTATCCCCAAAATATAGGATGCTTCACCCAAGTCCTTCATGGAGAAGTTTTTAGATAACCAGATTTAATGGATTGTAACATAGGAATGTCATTCCCTATCAGTAATATATCATCAACATATAATACAAGGAATGATACTGCGCTCCCACTAACCTTCTTGTATACAAATGGTTCATCCTCGTTTTTGATAAAATCAAACTCTTTGATTGTCTCATCAAAACAAATGTTCCATCTACGAGAAGCTTGCTTCAACCCATAAATGGATCGTTGTAGCTTACAGACTTGATTTGTTTCAACTTTGAAATAAATCCCACTGGCTGTGTCATATACACATCCCCCTCAAGTTTCCCATTGAGGAAGGCCGTTTTCACGTCCATCTGCCAGATCTCATAGTCGTTGTAAGCTGCAATCGCAAGCAAAATCCGAATAGACTTGAGCATGGCTACTGGTGAGAAGGTTTCATCATAGTCAACTCCTTGTCTTTGTTTGAAACCTTTTGCAACCAGTCGGGCCTTATAGGTCTCTACCTTTCCGTCTACTCCATTCTTTTTCTTAAAAACCCATTTACACCCAATAGGTTTAATACCTTCAGGTGGTGAAACCAAAGACCATACTTTGTTTTCATACATGGAGTCTATTTCGGATGTCATGGCTTCAAGCCATTTCCCTGAGTCTTTATTACTCATAGCCTGTTTGTAATTCAATGGATTATCATCATTCATGATGTGTACCTCATCATTATCCTCTATAACGAATCCATACCTCTCAGGTATCTTCGGTACTCTTCCAGATTTACGAACAGGGTGTCGTACAGTAGGTTCTTCTACTTGGTTAGGTACCTGACTTTGGTCGGTGGTAACTTGTGGTTCTTGAACTTCTTCAAGATATATTTTGCTCCCACTGACCCCTTCATAGATAAACTCTTTCTCCAAGAAGGTAGCATGTTTCGCAACAAACACTTTTTTGATCAGTTGGATGATAGAAATAATACCCTACGGTTTCTTTAGGGTATCCCACAAATCTACACTTATCGGATTTAGTCTGTAGCTTATCATTTTCAAACTTTTTGACATAAACTGGACAACCCCAAGTCTTAACATGCTTAAGATTTGGTTTCCTCCCTTTCCACATCTCATATGGAGTCTTTGGGGCGGATTTGGTAGGTACCTTGTTAAGTAGGTATACAGCCGTTTCTAGGGCATATCCCCAGAAAGAAATTGGAAGGTCGGTAAAACTCATCATGGATCGAACCATGTCCAAGAGTGTTCGATTTCTCCTTTCAGATACTCTATTTAACTGTGGTGTACCTGGAGGAGTCCATTGTGAGATTATACCATTTTCTCTGAGACAATTGAGAAACTCACTGCTCAAGTATTCTCCACCTCGATCTGATCGAAGTATCTTAATACTCTTGCCCGTTTGTTTCTCTACTTCACTTCTGAACTCTTTGAACTTTTCAAATGATTCTGATTTGTATTTCATTAAATACACATATCCAAATCTTGAGTGATCATCAGTGAAAGTAATAAAATAAGAATACCCACCCCGTGCACTTGTTGTCATAGGTCCACAAACGTCTGTGTGAATCAATGCCAACAACTGTGTAACTCTCTCTCCTTTTCCACTAAAAGGAGATTTAGTCATTTTACCCATGAGACAAGATTCACAAGTTGGATATGATTCATAATCAGATAGCTCGAGGAGCCCATCTTTATGCAACTTGGATAATCTTGTTTCATTGATATGACCGAGTCTACAGTGCCACATATAGGTATAATTAATATCATCTCTTTTCCTTTTCTTAATTTGTTCAATTTGAAATATATTTTCTTGCAAGTCAAGTGTATAAAGTCCATTTCGCAAATTTCCAATACCATATAAAACATTGTCTTTTTAAATAGAACAACCATTGTTCTTTATAATAACGTCAAAACCTTCCATATCCAATACAGAAATTGAAATAATGTTTTTAATAATATTCGGAACATAATAACAATTATTAAGATAAATGGATTTACCCGAAGGCATTGCTAAACAATAAGTTCCTACAGCTAATGCAGCAACTTTTGCTCCATTTCCCACTCGTAGGATCACCTCATCTTTGTTCAGCTTTCTACTTCTGACCAGTCCCTTCACAGTATTACATATGTGAGAACCACAGCCGGTATCCAATACCCAAGTAGAATTATGACTTTCAGAAAAATTAATTTCAATCATAAACAAACCTTTATTGGAAGTCGAAGCTTCTCCAAGCTTCTTCTCTACTAGAAACTTCTTGTAGTTCCTCTTCCAATGTCCCGGCTCATTGCAATGAAAGCACATTCCTTTAGCTGGTTCAGGTTTCTTTTGCTCCTATTATTTCCCTTTTCCCTTAGCCTTCTTAGATTTCTTCTTTTCAGAAGACACCTTGGGCTCTTCCTTTTATTGGAAGAATCCACCATCAAGACATGGTTCTTCTTGGATGAGAAGTGACCTTCTGCAGTTTTCAGCATGTTAAGAAGCTCAGGTAAGCTGACATCTAGCTTATTCATGTGAAAATTAACCACAAACTGCGAGAAGGTCTCAGGGAGTGACTGCAAGACCAAGTCTTGACTCAACTCCCCATCCATGACGAACCCAAGCTGTCCAAGGCGTTCAATCAAATTGATTACCTTCAGAACATGAGTCTCGACGGTAGTGCCCTCGGTCATCCGAGATCGGAAGAGCTCCTTAGATATCTCATATCTAGCAGTCCTACTCTGTTCACCATACAACTCCTTGAGGTGAAGCAGCATAGCAGGAGCATCCATTTTTTCGTGCTGACGCTGAAGCTCGTTATTCATGGATGCGAGCATGATGCATTGAGCCACAGATGCATTATCTTGCCACTTATTGAAAGTAGCAATCTCTTCCTCAGAGGCTGTTTCTGGAACAGTTCCAGGGACAGGGGAATTTAGGACATAAGAAATCTTTTCAGCAGTGAGAACAATTCTCAGATTTCTTAGTCAGTCCTCATAATTCGGGCCGGTAAGCTTATTTGCATCAAGTATGCTTCGTAGTGAGATTAGTAATTTTGACATTTTTAAAATTCTGCATGTGAAAAGACAACATTTTAGCAAACATTCATTTTATTAACTTTGCATACCAAAATAAATTTAGGTCTTTATTTTAAATTGGTATCTCCCACTATTTTCATCAAACTATATTACCCTCACTCATATAGTTCGGCAACATCTAATTAAAGATTTGCTAGTGAGATTAAGGATCCCATTTCAAATGTATATAACCTTGTGGATAGCACAACAAACGATATACAAATAAATAGGTAGACAACTCTTGTCAATTACATCACCATGTAACTCCTTTTATTTTGCCTCTTAAATCATAATGGTCATGTGTGTGCACATCCGAACTAAAATAATTTAAGTTAAGTCCAGCCTAGCACTTCCATAAATTCAAAAAAGAAAAATTTTCGTCCTTGTGGATAGCACAACAAGACTAGATCGTTCAATTTTCTTGATAAGCATCAAATGTGATTAATTAACATCTTAAATATTCAATACTCGCCTTGTGGATAGCACAACAAACTCATATTAAATATTTAATACTCTATTAACTAATCATGCTAGAAGGCGACGTTCGATATTCTAAATATCATTTGAACGCTTCAGACTTAATATTATTTCTTTGAGGGGTTTGTTATTATTTGTCTCATCTTTTTAAGCGCGCATGCACATATATATATAAAATACGCGTCATTTTATTAAACATGCGAAGCATGTTTGTATAAAATATAATATATATAATATTTAGCATGCAATATAGAATACTATATTCTACCCGGATTGATTATGGACTTTTATTCAAGTTTGGTTCACTAGAGCCACCAAGTGAACCAAAAGGTCAAACCTAGGAGTGCAAGAATTTAAATTTAAATATAACTATTACATTTAAACCCTGGCTCCATACAAATGAGTCTTCACGCGATCCTTGCTCCTTGGTCTCCAATTTTTTCAAAATAATTCTAACTATCTCTATTACATTAACTATTTAAAATTAAATAGAAACCTTGATCAGCAGTC
The DNA here is from genome assembly GCA_020205555.1 of Panax stipuleanatus. Classification (NCBI taxonomy): domain Eukaryota; kingdom Viridiplantae; phylum Streptophyta; class Magnoliopsida; order Apiales; family Araliaceae; genus Panax; species Panax stipuleanatus. The sequence continues at coordinate 44,484,004 of CM035125.1, forward strand.
AAGGGAAAGTACATAGAAAGGAGATAGAATTTATATCGAGAATAAAACTAGAGAAGACGAGGTACGCAGACCCCATTTTATAAAACCCATTCATTCAAGCATTCAACCAAAATAAAATCCAATCACATTGGTCATAGTCCATAATCAATCCCTTTTATTACCATACATATCATCATACGTATCAATAAAACTTATTCATCTCTTGAAAATAAATTCCTTCCATATATGTATTAATATCAGTTAATGGGCAAAAGTTTGCAAAACTTTGTTTTTGGAAAAATAAACTCCTTTATTTCATTCAAAAATAATTCCAAATTAAACTCTTTAATTTTAGCAATTCTGAAATCTCATTTCATATAAAATAAACATCTTTATTTTAAACCTTTATTAATTAAATAAACCATTCATTTAATTAAATAAAATAAAAAAAAATTCAGTTCCTGTCCAATGGCGCAGCTGCAACAAAAATGTAAAGGGAACCGGCGCAGCATGAAAACCAGGAACAGCACCCGGCGCAGCTGCGCAGCAATATTGCCTTGTACCGGCGCAGCTGCGCAGCTTCGCAGAATCTAAAAAATTTTTGTTGCCCAGAACTCGATCCAATCTCATATCATACATGTATGGAATCACATAGACTGATAATTAGCACAAGATTGGCTCTGATACCATTGTTGGGTTTGTACGTAATGCAATCATGCAATCAAATCACATAAATAGGGCGGAAGCGTAAAAACTAGGTTTTCAAAAATTTGTACAAACCCATTACCATGATCATTCTTGTGCATCAATTATCAGTGAATGAAGAAGGAGAAAAATAGAATTATACCTTTGAAGATCCAAGCTTCCTCAGGTACAAGTTCTACTCCTTTGATTCCTTTGATTTCTCTGTAGTGGCTCCTTCTCTTGATCAATGTCAGCCACCCAAATGTTTGGCCTCTAACGGTGATCCACCAAGGAAGATGAAGAACTCAAGAAGATGGGTTATTGGCTTAACCCTTGTTTCTATCTCTATAGAATATGTGTACTCCCAACTCTTGAAAAATTCACGTACCTTATTTCTGATATAAGACTCTCTTATATAGATATTAGGTTAACCCTCCTAATCCAATTAGAATAGGGTTTTATTTAATTAATTATTTATTTATTTTTAATTAATTTATATCCTAATCTTTATTAGGATTGAGAGAGAGTACTGATATTATATTAATTCCTAAACTCCTTTAGAATTAAAATAATAATAATAATAATAATATTAATAAGACTCCTCTTATTAATTTATATTTAATATTTCTAAAATATTAAATAATAAACATTAAGCTATTTAATTTATTCTATCATCATAGATTAAATTAATTATACTTAATGCATTATTACTATCATGCCATTTTCTTCTTAAATAATTCTTCTTCCTTTTATGGTGTGACCCTTTAGGTTCTCCATATTAAACCGGTTGTGAATAAATCAATTAGAATAATTCTAATCTTATTTAAATAAACAAATTAAACTAATACTCTATTTAAATAAATAACATTTATTCTACAATAGGGATAAGCCTCCCTAGCGATCAACGACTTTCCAGATAATATAGATTTCAACATTAATCATAAAAGAACCTGTGAGTTAATAGTTATCGTACAATTCAATCCTTCCACCATACAATGTCCCAATTAAATATAAGACATGGATTTACTGTCAAGTCTTAATTTATTTAATCATATGTATTTCGATTAGAAAATGCACAACTCCAAATAATGCAAATTAGAAACCTCTTTCTAATTTCATTCTACCTTGGCCAAGGCTTCCTGGGTTGTCATTTAACGAATCACATAGGACATATCTCCTCTTTTACTAGAGGTGGTAGATTCTTTATTGATCATTCATTATCTCCATATGTAACTCATTATACCCAAGCATACCCTATATATGCCTTAAAAGGCCTTAAGGAATTAGTCAAAGTATAATTTGTTACATACAAGATACTATGATGATCTCAAGTCCAAGGATCACATGTACTACTATCACATTAGGAATTCCTATTGACAGGCGAGTAAAACTCCATTAGGTATTCCATAGCGAGTCACGTTCAGTGAACTTATTCTCCAATAAGCACCTATATACTTGCTTTAGTGTCTCCACACAAATGACCATGAGATCAGTCATCCTCATCCAATGAGCAAGCAACATATGTACCAATCTATCCGGATTTACTAATCCCCATTTTAGTAATCCCACAATTGGGAACTATTTTAGTTTTTAAGCTTTCTAAGAATTTAGATCTCATTATCATGATCTCATCATGATTCTAAAAGCATTACTTAAAACTATGGGTTATTTACATATTATAAAAACAGCACTATGTAGATAATTATATGCCTTAAATGAATATTTTATTAATAAATAAATAAGATTATTTACAAATTATGTGCTTTGTCATCATACATGATTGGCTTGTATGCACACTACTATCACTTTTGGTAGCTCTAAGGGAGCTTGGAACACTTTTAGTAATATTTAATGATGATGAGGTTTTACCATATTTCTGTTGATCAGGAGATGATGTGCCTGGGTTGAGACTTTGTTTGCATTGTGTGGTGTCAGCGTTACGAGGAAGAGAAGGAGACATTCCCCTCTTTGCCTTCACTTGAATACTCTCCTTTACTTTTGTTGTCATTAATGGACTTTTTTATTAAATGCTCTTGCATTCGAAGCCAGATGAGAGTAATTACGAAATTTTTACTTTACTCCAAATTTAAAGATCCAAATGATAATAATGGTGTTAAAGTAAATATATATTTAATAATATTTTTTAATTATTCTAATGATACGTAACACATTAAGTGATACTTACTCCTTAAACTTGAGGGAATGGATGGCGCCAAGTAGGGCAGAGAGAGAAGCTCATTCTCTAGGAAACCCCCTCTTCCTTCTTATTCATCTCTTCCTGTTATCTTCACCTAACGTCCTCTCTCAAGCCCTCACCTGCGGCCCACCCACACTCACTTTTTGAGTTGGATATGATCTTTTATGGACTCTTGGGTTAAGCTCCGGTGGCCTTCTAGCTGTCTCTTATTGCTTATGTTAGTAGGTGAGTTTGCTGATTGATTTTGATTTGAGGTTTGGATCTGGTTTTGGTGTGTTTTTTTCGATTTAGTATTGTGTTTGGTCTGTGGGTGGTGTTTGGCTCTGTAGGAGTGTTGAATTAGTTTATTTGATTAATCAATTCGTTATTTTCCAAACTAATTCTGTCTCGCTGTGTTGTTGTATTCATTTAGCGGAATCAGATTTGATGTTGTTGTGGCTTTTGCAGAATTTTATCAGTTCGAACTGGGTTTGTTGTTTATTTTACTTTTGGGCTGATTTGGTTTGATCCAGTGTTGGGTCTTTGGGTTTCGATGTTAATTTATTTTGATCTTACCAAAAAATATTTGCCAATTGGTTTGAGGATTGTCGTCTATCACCGTGGATTTTGCTTTTTGTGTTGTGTTATCCAGATCCGCCGGCATCTATGGCTGCTGTTGGTCTGGGTTTCTTGGTACTGTGTTCCCATTGTTCAATTTAGCTTGTATTAGTTCCTATTATTTCTCTATTGGGTGGTTCCTTCGTTGGATTGATGGGACTGCTGAAGTTGCTGTCGGATTGTCATCGAAAGTAAGTTTGGATGTTTTTGGGGAAGTAGGTCTTCGGTCAAGGGCAGTGTGCTGCTTGGGGCCCACGGCTGAAGCCTTTTTTGCTTTAATTCAAATTCATAGCCAGACATATTTTGGGATTTAGCTAAAAATTAACAGGAGGGCACAGATTAAGCTGATCTTGAATTAGCAGCCTCACGTGGGCTGTTTAATGGGATTGGGCCCAATTTCTTAATCGTATGGTCTGAACATGTATGTGGGCTGAGATGGGCTCACTTGTATTTTGATGTAACTAATTGCCTTTTGATAATTTAGTTGTTTTCCTTTTACCTAGCCTTGGGGTGTGAGGTAATATGTATTTTAGGTTAGGTAATTGGCTTCCGAAGCTCATCTAGGTGTTTTATCCCTCTCGGGAGAAGAGAAACTATGATGTGATTTTCATTTTAATGTTCTTAGTTTTTTGAAAATTAATATACAAAATTAATTTAGCAAAAATAAGATACTTACTGTTCTTAAAACTGTTGGTTATGCTTCAAAAATTTTGAGTTTTGGCAAAGTCCCACATTGCCTATTTTCAAAACCTTCGTTGTGTATATTAGTAAATTTTGGTGTGAGCTTAATAACTTGGTTAAGGAAATAGGGATGGGCTAGCGCACATGAGGATGGCTAAGGAACTGGTTTGGGCTAAGCTTGGATCTTGGACTTCCGGTCATAAAACCTTAGTTGCGTGTGTGCACGCATTACGCCCGCGCAGGGGGGTGCCGATCCGGTCGATTATGCCTCGCGGGTGCACCCAGGGTAGCCCACTAAAATCCCTACCAACGTTAACGTTATTTATTTCCTCCTCCCAATGTTCAGATTTTTTCTTCCTATATAGCGATCAATCTGTTCTTCAGAGTTGATACACAAAAAATATCAGCTATCTCTCTATACACTATATTATATACTCTGTTCTTTTCGGGAAATCCACAAAAGATAAGTCCAAAGTCTCCATCTGTGAGTGCACGCAATTGGAGGCTTCACTGTTGAATCCTGGAGGGTGATCGCCGGCAGCCCGTTTGTACCTGAGGTTATTACCAGTGGGGGCGAAATCACTTTTTAGGATAGTAGCCTAGCTACGCCTCGGTTTTCAGATAAGTTGTTCCAATTTATCGTTCTATTAATCTTGTTGATTCTGCTCAATATTCCAACAAAAACTTCATGTTTGCTCCGACAATATTTACCGTGTACAAAAATAATACGCACTTCACCTAATACTTTTAAGTAATGGCATGTTAGAAATTTCATGCCACTTAATAATTTAAAATAAAAATGTATTCGTAATTTTTGGAACAAAATGAAAACGAAGATTTGATCTCTAATTTTTAAATAGTGGAAGTAATAAATTTGTGAAAATTAGATGGAGGGATATCAAAAGATATATTTAATAAGCAAATTAATCATATTCTTTTTCTTTTTCTTTTTTGTTTTATTTTTGTTCGATTTTATTATTATTATTTTTTGCTTTTTTTTGTTTAGTGTTTTTTTAACGTTCAACTAGATAGAACTGTGGCATACCATGAAATTATATTGTGAAAATTAGTGTAGATATTAAATGGAACTTATATTGCCAAATCAAAAAATCGAAAAGTAGAATTTAAAAAGGAATAACTTTTATGGGAAGCAAAAAATTCAATCCTATTGTAGACACCCTCAAACTCAGAAAAATCTAGATCCCAAATTGTTGTTTGCATTTGGACAAGCTGTGACACTCAATTTTTGCTATTATACTTCCTCTTGTAAAAACCTTGGACCCCATTTTGACAACAAATTCTAGAGCCGTTTGGTGGTACCTTTTAGGGACTAGAATGTACTTTTGAAGTAAATTTGATTTTATATTTTTTGTTGATTCTCCTAAAACATTTTTAACATATAGTGATTTGGACTTGTACTTTTAGCCGGGGTATTTTTGATAGAAACACAAAGTGCAACTTTATTTTTAAATTTTTAAATAAATTTAAAATCTCATATTAGTCGTTTATCTATAAACTTACTATAAAATTATCTATAAACTTATCTCATATTACTATTAATATTACCCCTATACTAGTAATACAAGTGGTGTTTTTTATTTTCATTAAATTAGACCATTAGTCAGCATTAACTTTTGATTGTTTCTTTTTAGCTTTCATTTTTGTAGGGGCCCAACAATGAGTGTTGGGTACGTTACCGACGTATCTGATTTAGAGGTTTGTGTATTCTCATTTATTATGCGATTATTGGACTTTTAATGAGGAACTCTTCCATTAAATGTCCGAAGACTGGGGGCCTATGTTGGGGCTTGAATATTTGGGTCCAGATGATTCGGTGGGCCATAATCCACATGCAGAAAGTCTCCCCACGTAGGAACTTGTTTGGGCAAGTAGAGAACTTTAAAGAATACAATATTCCTAATTATATTTGATTTCTAACTCTTAAGGAAAGTGTCAGTGTGATGCCCCCAGAATAAGTCCAATCAATCCAACCCATTCTGAGTCACCAAATACATGGTACAGAATCCAAATACAATCTTTCATATCATACGGTCGTGCAAAATATGACCACACAACTGTGAGTGTCAATACAAATATGTAAAAAATATAAACACTCAAACTAAGTCCTCATTACTATTATTATCACACTATTTTATAAAAATAGTGAGGACTACTACTGTTCTAACTCGGACCATTACTCTGTCCCCCGACTAGTCCCTGCGACATTCTCATTTCTTGAAGAGGACAATAGAAGAAAAGAGTGAGTTCAACTAGCCCATTAAAGAATATTATGACTAAGATAATGAAGAATAAATTATCGTTAGTCTTCAACAAATCAGATAAAATATTATGGACAACCAGTTTTAGATCAACAACCGCAGTGAAAATAATAATTCATTAGAAGAGTTACGTAGAGAAAGATGTCTACTATCTTCTATGATTTAAAAGTCCATCATCAATATTTTATCCCTGTAACATCAATCAATATATATCTCAAATCAAATATTCATCTTTGCACTACGGGCCAAATATATTCATTTGTATCATCAGTGGTCATGTTCATCTCAACACCTATCCATCTTTGCACTATGGGCCAAAGATATTCATCAAGTAATCATTCATCTCTGCACTACAGGCCAAAGATATTCATCAAGTAATCATTCATCTTTGCACTACAGGCCAAAGATATTCGTTTATATCACCATTTAGGACTAGGATGATGAAAAATAATATAAATAACGAATTCAGTGAGATAAAGGACAAAGAACAAAGATTCGCAATTTAGTTTATCAAAATTCAAGAATACTCCATAATAATTATTTGTGGAGCAAAATTTAAGAATGAAGTTCAAAACATGAATCCAATTAAAGATAGGAACCATAACAGACAACTTGGACAAAGAAAAGAAAATTTAATTTTTCTGTGAATAGTACCGTATTCGTGAATAGTGCCGTATACGTGAATAGTGCAGTATACGTGAATAGTAATTTCGACATAAAAAGGTAAAAACTTCATAATAAAATTCATATCAATATTTTGATAAAATAATATTGAAAGAAATAACATCATTTACGAGAAAAATAACATCCCTTACAAGAAAATAACATCCCTTACCTCAAAAAAATAGTACTTCTGACTGGAATAACAGATATAATGTTAAAGAAAATATGCACTGTATATCAACACTCAAAGTATCTAAATACTCACAAAAATACGCTCGATATTATAAAGAAAGAAAATTTTGATTCTGGTGTGATTTTCAATTCTAACTAAGCACCCTATTTATAGGAAAATGCGTAGAACACCAAAGGAGAAAAAACTTAATATCACGTATGCCAACTTTGAAATTTCACTCCAGCATAATTATGTTGAAAAAAAATATCCTCCAGCAAATTCACAAGCCAAAAGGACAAGTGGGGCCCACCATATATTTTAATAAAAAAATAGTTATTCCGAAACTTCAATAATTCATAATAAATAGCCCTTTTATCAGAAAAATACGAACTTTATGTCCATTCTATATGAAATTTAATTCTCTACAACTTTGTAGAAGAAATTTTTTTCAAATTTCGAACGAAAAATGACCCGAATTTACATACGGATGATTTTTTCACACCCCCATTCTGACAAAACTAACAACGGAGCAACCCTAAAAACTAACATCAGCACATTTCACACACAAGTGGGGCCCACTCAATTAGAAAAATGCTCAACCAAAATATTTTACACGTTTTAATCCCCAAAAATACCATTCAGACCCAATTTGCTCTCTTCTTCTTCATTTTATTCATATATCGTGAATTTATTATAAAATATCACCATTATTATATTATCACATTATACACTTATAATATAATATTATAATAATATAATTGAATGAATTATTTTATCAAAAAAGATAAAATATCAATTCTCAATAATTATCTCCTTTGATAAAAAAAAATTCCTCCGTTTAAATTCACATTGAATAAATATTTTCTTATCATATAAATCAACAATTAATTATTCACAAATAATATTACAGAACTACAATATTGACAACCAGGTCGTTCTGAGGAAAGAGGGGGCCTTTCGATAAGAATTTTTCCTTACTGGCGCGCAATTAACTAACCCATTTCCTAGACAGAACTTCCTTAGACATTACTAATAATGTTATCTAATAATATTATCCAAATAATATGAATTATTGGTTTGATAATGTGAAATACTGTGCAGTGACAATTATTGAATCAACAATAATATAAAATACTGTGCAATACCGTGTGCTACTGTGCAACAACGCGTATTTCTTTACTCTAACCACCGGGTATTCCAACAGTTTTAACGGTAACAGTTATGCCGTTATTTTTAAAAAACTTATTCTTGTCATTTTCTTCATCCGAAAGTTTTCTGTTATGGGGCCCATAAATGGTTGCGCCGTAGTACGAATATTCACCGACAACAAGAATATTCCAGGACCAAACGAATATTCCTCGACAATTATGAATATTTTATAACCACTTGCTTATTTTAAAATATTTGTGCATATTACCCATAACTTACCACATTTATCACATCAACCCTTTACTATTTCAAAATAATATATAGAGGAAATTCAATTTTATTCATAAAAAGTTGGGGTTTTACAACCTCCCCTCCTTATGAAATTTCGTCCTCGAAAATGCGCACCTGGTATTTCAAAAAGGTGAGGATACCTCGTTTTCATTTTCAATTCTAACTCCTAGGTTATTTCCTCAATAGCATGGTTTCTCCACAAAATTTTGACTTATGGTATAACCTTTGAGCGTAGGACATGTTCCTTCCTATCTAAGATTTTGATAGGTATCTCCTCGTACGTTATATCTTCGGCTATCTCGTCTGGCTCTAACTCAATATTGTGGTTTGGGTCCTTCACATATTTGCGAAGCACGAATATATGAAAAACGTTATGAACACGAGACATGCTTGGAGGTAATGCGAGTCTATAGGCCACATTTTCTACTCGATCAAGTATTTCAAATTGACCAATGAATCATAAATCGGTGCCCGTAGCTTTCTGTAAGCTGACCCTTTGGCACTTGATGCTCCGCCTTGACACGTTTACACGTTAAACACCTCGAGATAAACTCTGTGATCTTTCTCTTCATTTTGCTCCACCAAAATGTATGTCGAAGATCACGATACATTTTGGTACTTCCAGGATGGATTGCGAACAGTATGTTGTGTGCTTCCATCATGATTGTATACTTCAAATCAGAGTCATTAGGAATACAAAGTCTATATTTGACTCGAAGTATTCCCTCTTCATCGATTCTTGCTTCAGGAATAATGTCTTCTTGCACCTTCTTCTTCATATTCGTCAGCTCCGGGTCTGTAGATTGAGCAGCTTTAACTCTATCCATTAAAGCTGGTTCTACGTGTATATTTGATATCATCACTTGGCTCCTTGGAGTCTTTAACTCTATCTCCATCCTTTGTACATCATACAAAATGGGCCTTTGTGTTGACAACATCTCACTCGTTCTCGCATACGATCTTCTACTGAATGCGTCAACTACCACGTTCGCTTTTCGTAATCTTTCAACAGCTCCAACCAATGTCGTTGTTGCATATTGAGTTCGTTCTGGGTAAAAAAATATTTAAGGCTTTTGGAGTATATTAGGATGTCATCAATAATGACAACCACGAAATAATCCAAATATTTCTTAAATATTTAGTTCATCATGTCCATGAACGCAGCATGGACATTGGTCAATCCAAAAGATATAACTAGAAATTCGTAATGCGCGTATCGAGTTCTAAAGTTAGTCTTTGGAATATCCTCAGTTTTAATCTTTAACTGATGATATCTAGAACGAAGATCGATCTTTGAAAAGAATTGCGCACCTTGCAACTGGTCGAACAGGTCATCAATGCGAGGTAACGGATACCTATTCTTGATGGTGACATGGTTCAACTCCCGATAGTCAATACAAAGTCGCATACTCCCGTCTTTCTTCTTTACGAATAAAACAGGAGCACCCTAAGGAGATGTACTAGTATGAATGAAACTAATGTCTAACAACTCCTGTAGTTGGACCTTTAACTCCTGAAGTTCAATAGAAGCCATTCGATATGGGATTTTAGAAATGGATTTTGTACCGGGTTCAAGGTTAATAAAGAATTCAACTTCACGGTCTGGGGTAGACCAGGAAGTTCTTCGAGAAATACATCAGGAAACTCATTAACAACATAAATATCATTCAAATCTGACATATTCTGGTTTAAATGGGCTAAGAAAGCTTGACATCTATTTTTGAATAAACGAATATCTTTATGACTTGAAATGACATTGATTGATTTTAGTGGTTTGGTGGTTTGAATTCGCACAACAGGTTGGTTAGGAATATGAAAACTAACAACCTTACGAAAACAATCAATTTTGGCATGATAAGTGGTTAAGCAGTCAATTCCTAAAATCACATCAGATGTAAGTATTTTCAAAGATATAAGATCAACAGGTAGGGTGAGGGTGCCAATTTGAATTAAGCAAGATTTGAAAACTGTGGATGTAACAAAGGTTTCTCCCAACGGAGTTTCAACAGATAAATCAAAGTCTAATTTCTCAGGGTCAAGTTCAAACATTGAGCACAAGCAGGTGAAATAAAATAATGGGTAGAACCGATATCTAATAAGGTATAGACTTCGCAAGAGTTTATGATTAGCTTACCCGTGATAACTTCGTTTGGGTTTCTCTCTTTTTGGGTAGTCACGGCAAACGCTCTTCCAAGAACCACCGACTTTGACTTGTCTGGGATAGTCTTTGGTGTCATTATCCCAGCTGGACTTGACTTTGCTATAAAGCACATTCCACCCTCAACTGCTTCGCCGCACTCCTGATCCATGATTTGAATCATTACTCTTCGATCCATATCGAATTGGGGTTGACCGCTATACACATGATAATTCCAAACTTGATGTTGGATTCTCCCAATTGCTGTCCAAAAAGTGAAATTCATATCATCTATTTTTGCCTTCTTGGATCGGACGTCTCTTTCTAAAATATCAACTCGTTGTGCAGCGTTTACCCATGCATCTTCAATTCTCACTCGTTCAGTTGTTTCTTCTTTCAGCTGATCATTGACATTTGTATTTTCAGATTCCAACGCTAATATCATATGCTCTGCCAGAGAGAGCTTCTTGAATTGTTGTATCCCTTTGTTCCACGGCCACCTGCCGTTCTTCACCCTGCTCTTCTAACTCACGAACACGATTTTGCATTTCTATATTTCGATCATAAAATTTTCCTAATAAAACCTCCTCAGGTTCCTCTTCTTCCTCACTCTCAACTGCTACCTCTGCGATTAGCTCGGGTGCAACTATTAATTCTTCACTCACCACATGGATATCTCTAATTTCTTCTTCGCCTGACATCCTACAATCAAGTTCAATAACTTAATTAGCACTCCCCAATAAACACCTTTGTTATAACAAGATATTATACTCCAATATTTATTCTTTAAATAAATCTCCTCGATTCATCACTTAAAACTCTATATGAGTTTATCTCTTGATTTTCAAATATCATTCTTAAATACCGCCACAAAACAAGGGTTAATTAAAAAAATTGACATGTCATATATTAACCATATGTTCCGATCGACCAATTAAATAACACGTAAGCTTAGGTAGGACACACTAGCGAAGGATTTACTTGTCTCTCCCCTCCTAGTTCTATTCCAAGATCTCCGCCAGAGATCATATCCATAAGCTCTGATACTAACTGTGACGCCCCCAGAATAGGTCCAATCAACCCAACCCATTCTGAGTCGCCAAATACATGGTACAGAATCCAAATACAATCTTTCATATCATAGGGTCGTGCAAAATATGACCACACAACTGTGAGTGTCAATACAATTATGTAAAAAATATAAACACTCAAACTAAGTCCTCATTACAATTATTATCACACTATTTTACAAAAATAGTGAGGACTACTACTATTCTAACTCGGACCATTACTCTGTCCCCCGACTAGTCCCTGCGACATTCTCATTTCCTGAAGAGGACAATAGAAGAAAAGGGTGAGCTCAACTAGCCTAGTAAAGAATATTACGACTAAGATAATGAATAATAAATTATCGTTAGTCTTCAACAAATCAGATAAAATATTATGGACAACCAGTTTTAGATCAACAACAGCAGCGAAAATAACAATTCATTAGAAGAGTTAAGTATAGAAAGATGTCTACTATCTTCTATGATTTAAAAGTCCATCAGCAATATTTTATCCCTGTAACATCAATCAATATATATCTCAAATCAAATATTCATCTTTGCACTACGGGCCAAAGATATTCATTTGTATCATCAGTGGTCATGTTCATCTTAACACCTGTCCATCTTTGCACTACGGGCCAAAGATATTCATCAAGTAATCATTCATCTTTGCACTACAGGCCAAAGATATTCATCAAGTAATCATTCATCTTTGCACTACAGGCCAAAGATATTCGTTTATATCACCATTTAGGACTGAGGATGATGAAAAATAATATAAATAACGAATCCAGTGAGATAAAGGACAAAGAACAAGGATTCGTAATTTAATTTATCCAAGTTCAAGAATACTCCATAATAATCATTTGTAGAGCAAAATTCAAGAATGAAGTTCAAAATATGGATCCAATCAAAGATAGAAACTATAACAGACAACTTGGACAAAAAATAGAAAATTTAATTTTTTTGTGCATAGTACCGTATTCGTGAATAGTGTCGTATACGTGAATAGTGCCGTATACGTGAATAGTAATCCCGACATGAAAAGGTAAAAACTTCATAATAAAATTCATATCAATATTTCGGTAAAATGATATTGAAAGAAATAACATCATTTACGAGAAAAATAACATCCCTTACAAGAAAATAACATCCCTTACCTAAAAAGAATAGTACTTTTGACTGGAATAATAGATATAATGCTGAAAAAAACTTACACTATATATCAACACTCAAAGTATTTAAATACTCACAAAAATAATCTCGATATTAGAGAGAAAGAAATTTCTGATTCTGGTGTGATTTTTAATTCTAACTAAACACCCTATTTATAGGAAAATGCTTAGAACACCAAAGGAAAAAAACTTAATATCACGTATACCAACTTTGAAATTTCACTCCAGAATAATTATGTTGAAAAAAAATATCCTCCAACAAACTCACAAGCCAAAAGGACAAGTGGGGCCCACCATATTTTTAATAAAAAAATATTTATTCTGAAACTTCAATAATTCATAATAAATAGCCCTTTTATCAGAAAAATACGAACCTTATGTCCATTCCATATGAAATTTAATTCTCTACAACTTTGTAAAAGGAAATTTTTCTAAATTCCGAACGAAAAATGACCCGAATTTACATACGGATGATTTTTTCACAACCCCATTCTGACAAAACTAACAACGGAGCAACCCAACTTTGGAAAACCAACATCAGCACATTTCACACACAAGTGGGGCCACTCAATTAGAAAAATCCTCCACCAAAATATTTTACACGTTTTAATCCCCAAAAATACCATTTAGACCCAATTTGCTCTCTTCTTCCTCATTTTATTCATATATCGTGAATTTATTATAAAATATAACCATTATTATATCATTATATTATCACATTATACACTTATAATATAATATTATAATAATATATTTGAATGAATTATTTTATCAGAAAAGATAAAATATTAATTCTCAATAATTGTCTCCTTTGATAAAAAAAAAATTCCTCCGTTTAAATTCACATTGAATAAATATTTTCTTATCATATAAATTAATAATTAATTATTCACAAATAATATTACAGAACTACAATATTGACAACCAGGTCATTCCGAGGAAAGAGGAGGCCTTCCGATAAGAATTTCTCCTTACTGGCGCGCAATTAACTAACCCATTTCCTAGACATAACTTTCTTAGACATTGTCAATAATGCTATTTAATAATATTATTCAAATAATATGAATTATTGATTTGATAATGTGAAATACTGTGCAGTGACAATTATTGAATCAACAATAATATAAAATACTGTGCAAATACCGTGTGATACTGTGCAACAACGCGTATTACTTTACTCTAACCACTGGGTATTCCAACAGTTTTAATGGTAATAGTTATGCCGTTATTTTTAGAAAACTTATTCTTGTCATTTTTTTCATCCAACAGTTTTTCGTTATGGGGCCCACAAATGGCTGCGCCGTCGTACAAATATTCTCCGACAACAAGAATATTCCACGACCAAACGAATATTCCCCGACAACAATGAATATTTTATAACCACTTGCTTATTTTAAAATATTTTCGCACATTACCCATAACTTATCACATTTATCACATCAACCCCTTACTATTTCAAAATAATATATAGAGGAAATTCAATTTTATTCATAAAAAGTTGGGGTTTTACAGTCAGGATAGAATCTGACTTCTTTTCTTTAAGAAGATTCAGTTTAACCCCATTAAGGAATCTGACCTAATAAGAAATCCTATTTCCATACGGTGAAGGGCGTGTAAAAGAGGTGCGATCACTATAAATAAAGGTTATATTCTGGTTCTCACGTACACGCAATTCATTATTATTTTTCAACACTAAATACCTCTATTGTTAAACCTTATTCAGACTGTACTTATTCTCACACCGGATCTATCCCCCCGCGGCTCAAGCCATCAAGTTTTTTTGTGTGATTTTGTTTCTGTGAATGATTGGACGCGCTTTTAGTGATTAATTGCGGAGCGTGTACTAATCTTGGCGTTAACATTCTAATATAACCACTTATCCATAAAAAAATCAGAGAAATCAAGACATGTATTTTGAAAATATCGTCCATTGTATAGAGTAAGCATTTTATTCTCATTAAAGATAATTATTTTTTGCATACCCTAATATTCAATTTGAATCTCCCATCAGGATACATGATATATGTATATATATATATATATATATATGTATATATATATGTATATATATATATATATGTATATATATATGTGTGCGTCTGTGTGTGGGCGCATACGTGCGTGCATTTGGCTTCTGTGTTAATTAAGACTCTTGATCTTGTAAGGATATTCGGTTTCAAAGGCTCCAACCAGTGCTAACACCTTGTTTTTCCTCTGCAGGCAAAGTTTAGTTGCAGTCTCCTCAATCACGTCATTGTATGCTACTGAATCCTTCTTATTCCTTTGACCTCCACCTTGTGGTTTTACTGCAGAAATAAAATTATTCTTTTCACTCTTCACATGATTATCTGCGACAACTTCCACTATTTGTTTGGGTATTTTTGTAGATTCAACTACTTTTCCTTCATCAATTTCTTCCTTTTCATTCAATTCATTTTCTTCTCCATTCCCATCAGTTTCAGTTTCTTCCACTTGCTTTGATGTTTCTGTAGATTCCCCTTATGACCCACTGACAAAAATCTCCTCAGGGTGATTATTATTTTCATTTTGTTCAATGTTGTCTTGTTTTTCTTCTACTTCTTCTTCAATATCGTTACTATTTTTTCTTCAATAGGTATTTCATCTTCGGCTTCTTTTGCCTCAACTGCTAGGGATTTAGTTTTATCTTCTTTAGAAATCAAAGTTGATGCCTCACATACCTTGATTTCACTACTTTCATCGCTGTTCAGTACTTCATCGTCTAGCATATCTATATGATCCTTATCGTCCAAAACTAATATGTCATTACCCGACAATTCATTGTTACTCTCATCATTTACTACAATACTATTATCTTCTCCGACTTCAGTAACTGATGATTCTTGATCATCTTGATGAGGTTCAACCTCAAACCTTAGACTTACATTTTCAGCTTCATTCATAACAGTAGTACAAGGCGAATGAGCAGTTTTAGTCTTAAATTTTGAAGTAGTACCTATGTCGCGTTGTTGCTTCTAGATAGTAATGGTACTTTTCTTATTTATATTCCCATGTTTTAAGATCTCAGATTGAGGTCTCCCAACATCATTAAAGGGCATTTTTGGTTTTGGCAAATTATTGGTTGATGTGAAAGACGAAGAATGAAGAATTCTCTCCCTAGAAGTAGACTAGCCTCCTGGTTTTTATACTTGAGAAGTTGATGGAGGAGGCTTGTCAAAAGATATTCTTCTAAATAGAGCGGCTGACTTTCGGGCGGTTCCAACTGTGCTAGTGGGCTTTTTGTTGGTTTGCTGCTTAAAGGGATTGAGGCTTGAACTTTGGTAGCTAGGATAGCTTGGAACAGGTTTAGTAGTATTTGATGATGATGAGGTTTTACAATGTTTATGTTGATCAGGAGAGGTTGTACCTGGATTGAGGCTTTTTTTGCATTGTTTGGTGTGCATTACGAGGAAGATAAGGAGATGTTCCCCTCTTTGCCTTCACTCATTTGCTTTTGTTGCCATTAATGGACTTTTTAATTAAGTGCTCTTGCATTCAAAGCCAGATGGGAGTAATTATGAAATTCTTGCTTTACTCAAAATTTAAAGATCTAGAGGATAATAATGGTGCTAAAGTAAATATATCTTTAATAATATTTTTTTAATTATTCTAATGATACTTAACACATTAAGCTATACTTAATGCTCTGAAAACTTCATGTTTGTTCCTACAATATTTACCATGTAAAAAAATAATACTCACTTCACCTAACACTTCTAAGTAATGACATGTTAAAAATTCCATGCCACTTAATAATTTTAAAATAAAAATGTATTCGTAATATTTGGAACAAAATGAAAACGAAAATTTGATCTCTAATTTTAAAGTAGTGGAAATAATTAATTTGTGAAAATTAGATGGAGGGATATCAAAAGATATATTTAATAAGCAAATTAATCATATTCTTCTCTATTTTTTTCTTTGTTTTGTTTTTGTTCGGTTTTATTGTTTTTTTTCCTTTTTATTTATTTTTATTTATGTTTTTTTTAACGTTCTATTGGATATAACTGTGACATAACATGAAATTATATTGTGAAAATTAGTGTAGATATTAAACAAAATTTATATTGCCAAATCATAAAATCAAAAAGTAGAATTTAAAAAGGAATAACTTTTATGGGAAGCAAAAATTCCAATCTAATTGTAAACACTCTCAAACTCAGAAAAATCTAGATCCCAAATTGTTGTTTGCAATTGGACAGGGTCGTGACACTCTATTTTTTCTATTATATTTCCTCTTGTAAAACCTTGGACCCCATTTTGAAAACAAATTGTAGAGCCGTTTGGTGGTACCTTTATGGGACTAGAATGTACTTTTGAATTAAATTTGATTTTTTTTATATTTTTTGTTGATTCTCCTAAAATATTTTTAGCATATAGTGATTTGGACTTGTACATTTAGTCGGGAAATTTTTGATAGAAACACAAATATTAAATTTATTTTTAATTTTTAAATAAATTTAAAATCTCATATTACTCGCTTATCTATAAACGTATAAACTTATCTCATGTTACTATTAATACTATCCCTATACTAGTAATAAAAGTGATTCTTTTTCTTTTTCATTTTCATTAACTTAGACCATTAGGCAGCATTAACTTTTGATTGTTTCTTTTTAGCTTTCCTTTTTATAGGGGCCCAACAATGAGAGTTGGATACGTTGTAGAGGTATCTGATTTTGAGGTTGGCGTTTTCTGATTTATTATGTGATTATTGGGCTTTTAAATAGGAAATCTTCCATTAAATGTCCCATTATAATAGAAAACCAGCCAATGTTGGGGCATGAATATTTGGGCTCAGATGATTTAGTGGGATATATAATTCACGTGGAGGAAGTCTTCCCACGTATGAACCTGTTTGAGCAAATAGAGAACTTTAAAGAATAAGAGATTCCTAATTATATTTGATTTCCAACTCCTAAGGAAAGTGTTAGGATAGAATCCAACTTTCTTTTTTTTAAGGAGATTCAGTTCTATCCCATTAAGGAATTTGACCTAATGAGAAATTGTAAGAACCCGAATTTTTAAGAAGTTATTAAAATGAGAATTTAATAAATAAAATACTTAAGGCATGTATTGGGTTCGAATATATATATATGTGTGTTATATGGTAGGATGTATTATGTTACATAGGGTAATATGAACTATGTAATATGTAATTTTTGTGATTAATAAATATATTATTAATATATATTATTGTTTATCGTAGAGACGATTTAATTAAGATAAAGGAAGTGGATAGAATTTTCTATCGATATTAAATAATTTATAGAACTATTTTATCATAGTAAGTTGGTGATATTAAATATGTTTTAAGGAATGATCACCTTTTTCTTGAATAATATATGTACTAGTAACTAGTATGTTTGTAATATAGGTTAGTGATAGTAGTACTTAAGCTATCCATGAATGAGTTTGGATAGTGAAGCATGAGTTAGTTAAGAAAATTAACTAATAAGAATAAATATTGGTTAATTGATAGTTGGGAATTATATTATGAAATAATATAATTAACTATGATAATATAGTATGGGGTTTAATTTACTTAAGTAAAGGAGTAAATTAATATATGGATTAAATATGTAATTATAGTTGATACTTTTATATATATTAGTTAGAATGGTAATATGTAAGAAAGTCTAATGTGCGAATAACGTTAATAAATATATATACGTTATTAAAGAGAGATGGTAATCAATATATCTTTAAATAAATATTGATTAGAGAATTTATTTAAATGTATATATTTGAAGAAATTATTTTGGGAACAATTTATAGAAAAGAAAGAGAAATAATTTTTCTAATAAAGGATATTAAAATAATTTCTAATGTTGAATTATTTTAATAAAAGGAGGAAATGCTATTTTTGAATAAGAATATTACCTTATATATTTTTGTATGAGGTAATGGGTATGAATAATTAATATGGTAAATACATTAAAACATATTTGATATATATAAATAAATTGATGGAAATAATTTATTATAATAAAAAATAAACTTACTATCTATTTTCTATATATAATATATGTACATGTGTCGTAAATATAATTATTCGATATTATATTAATTATAATATCTTGAGTCAATAAATAAAGTATTTTCTAATAATGAATGTCTTTATTTTGGAAAAAACATAATATTTTATGTTATGGCAAAATACATAATTTCTAATATATTTTCAAGGGAGTTTGATTAATGAAAGAAAGCTAAGTTATTAAATAACTTAAGTTATTATTTTATCATGTATATTATTATTTATAATTATTAATAGAATATATATTAATTATTATAAGCGTAAAGGTTATACTTGTTATAAGTATAATTAATTGAGGTAATTTAGCATTTAAATGCTTGAGTCACACAAACGTTATATTAAGAGAATATTAATGTGGTGGAAATAAATAAGTGGTGGAAATAAATAATTGTTGAGAATGAGAATAGTTCGATGTAAGCTTGTGAGAAATACCTTGTGTGACACGATAATAGATTTGGTGAGGAATTAATTAATTCAAGGATGAAGGTATTATTAATTAAACAATTAATCTATATTGATTGTTAATTATTATTATAATGGTGTGTTGAATTATTATTGCGAAGTGATAGTATGATAATAAGTGTATTGGTTATATACATAATAAGAATTATACTTATTAAATTATTGAAGAATGTGGTTATTTCTCGCCTAATAATAATTGATAAGGGTATTAATGAAGGAATTTGTACGTGAATGATTAAATCAAATATTAATTGTTATTGCTATTATGAGAAATAGAATATTAGTAAGGATTAATTGATGATGTGTTGATTATTATTATTGCAATTAATAGAATAATAATAAGCAACTTGTTTATAAATATAATAAGATTTATATTTATAATATAAATGTTAATTAATTCTTATAGAGATTAATAATTGATTTACGAGGAATGGATTAATTAAAATTATTAATTAATTGATAAGATAAGATAAGTAATTTATTAAATTCTATGTGCAAGTATGCGATATTAAAAGTATAACGTATGGTAGTTAACTATATATTATACGAAGTGTAAAGTGTGGTGTGGCTATATATTAAGATTTATGAAACTATATCACATAAAGCATTGTGATTGGACATATTGAAACTATATGATATGAATACATCATGAAATGCCTATGAGACAATGTAAGTGTGTGGACATTAAAATAGTACATCACAAGTATATTGTAAGCAATTGTTGACTAATAGAACTTAATTGAATAATACATGAGAAAATGTAATATGAAGAAAATATACATGGGTTATGTATATAAAAAATTACATTGAAGTATTACTTATGTAAATTCATATTGTGACATTAAGATATAACCTATGTATGGGTAATAGGTATATATAAATATAACATAAGGATGTAAATTGTGCATAAGTATATAGCATAAGTATTGAAGAATGCTGAGTTGCTTGTCCCTCAAAGTGAGTCCCCTCCTTCACGTGCATAGCATTATAAAGGCTAAAGCCTATTGTTTCTCCTTAAACTCAGCATTCAATAGCAAATGATGAGCAAGGGTGAGGAATTCATGATGAGTTCCAACAACTACTTACCAACTAATTACCTACCACTCTATAACTTTCATGCAATTCATTCATCTGTTAGTTTAATTTGGAGGATGGAAGCATTGACTGGGTATTCATTCCTCTATATATTGGGGCTCTCCTTCTTCAATTTCATTTGCTGAGAATTCTTTCCACATATAAGAGATAGAGTAAATGCTTTGAATTAGTCTGAGTATTGAGAAGGATTCTAGCGGCAGTATAGAACCCATTTGGTAGCAAACCAACTTGCAGAGGTATAATCCTTCATACTCATGTTCTTCAGTTTCTATGAATTTCTAAGATTCTTGAATTCTTGAATTAGGCATGTATTGATGGATTGAGTTATGAAGATGTTTTATAAGTGTTATACCAGCTTCTAGATATGTTAGAACTGCCATATGATTGTTTGAAACCAATTTCGTTGAGAGAATTTGTGATTTGGGCTGGTTTCTGTAGAAGCAGAACAATTCGTGGAATGGCCGGACACCGGCGCAGCTGCGCCGGGTTAGTACTTGGGCGCAGTGCAGCTGCGCAGGGTCCTGGAACCAGTTTTGTTTATCTGTTAAGCAGCCTGTTGAATGTCATCATGCAGTACCACATTAGGCAATCATAAGAGCATGAGTAACATATATATATATATATATATATATATATATATATGTACGTAGACGTAGTACGAGCATGTATAACCATGATAGATACAAACTTGATGAAAACGCTTATAGTTTGAAAATAAACTTAAGGTTTTATAAACGAATTTTGGCGTATATGAGTCATGTTTACATTCTGACTTTTGAGACACATTAGTATGGTTTAAGAATGCATGAAATGCATGTTGACTTGTTTATATATGTTTTATAGTATAACATGAGCATGTCGAACTTCGTTAGTGGACATTTCTAACGAAAACGTAAGCTTTGAAGGAGGATCTTGACATGTAAATACCATATACGCATTCTAATTTGCGAGCATGTTTAGATGACTTAGAAATGCATATCGGACATGTTAACATATGTATATAGATGGCATGAACATGTTAGGTCTTGTTAGTGAACTTCACTAATGAAAATGTGAGCTTTGGTTGTGAATCTTGACATGTTATTGTGAGTTTCGTATTATGAAAATTTTGGACATATGTGATAGCACACTTGGACTCTCTCATGTATCATACATGTATATATACCATGACTACATATCATGAAACCAAGTTTAGCGTAAACGAAGCATGTTTTCAAACTAATAATCGTGATAGTTACATGTATGAAGTATGAATATTCATGAACATGCCCAGTATGAGTTATATGAATACTTTATGTGTTTAAAGAACTAGCATGATAAACTTTGTGATGTTCATGACCTTGAGTGGCCTTAAATTGTTGGAATATTGACTTAGAACCTATATCATGTAAATTGAACGTGAAAAGGTTAAACGAGCATAAAAGTATCCTTTAATATATATACATGCTATGTAGGACCATATGTTAATACTTGAATCCGATTTCGACGGTTAATAGAGTATATTTGCTTTGTTATGGCCTTATGTGTTAGTAATGATATATGAGAATGATTAACTAAAAAGATGGACTACACTAGCTATATGTAAATAGATTAGTGGTAGACGGGCATGTGTATGTGAAGCATGGTAGTAAGTACGTATGGTTAAAGTATACTTATAGTTACATAATTATTCTAAGAATACGATAAGAAAGTAAGACGAAGGTTCTACGAACCAAGTTAGACAACAATGTATCAATTGTATTGTGTTGAGAATGTATGGATACGTATAACTAATATGTATGAATCCATAACTGTATGATTGTGTAGGAATACACGAAGCGAAAATATCTTTAAGCAGTTAAGTCGTAGTTGTTAAACTACGCATCAGGCAAGTCTTTCAGTTCCTATTTGATATATGAATTCAATAACTGTTAGTTGAATTATATTATGCTGTGATGATGTGAACTTATATATGAACTGTATATGAGATATATATGAGATTGAAAGTTGATCTTTGATGATATGCTTGTTATTTGAGAAGTAACATGCATAGTAAATATAAATTATTTATAAATACATGAACTGAGTATGATGTTATATACTATGTGATGCATGAAAACTGTTAGAATTGCTGAGCTGTCGAGCTCACTCTTGCAAATAACCACTTTTGCATGTTAAGGACTTACGATAAAGACTTCGTGCTTCTTGATTGATAAAGATAGATAGTATCGCAATGAAGAATACTATTTAGATTATCGTTTGAACCATGTTTAGGTTCTAGTAGTTGTACTTGATATTTGTTTACGAGGTTTAATGCTTTTCGTACTGTAAAGATGTATTAGATAATACATAAAGGATATCAAGTTAAGATGTATACAATTATACAGAAATTTGAATAGAGTGAATCATTATATAGTTTGATTTAGGGAAATGTAATGGATTCCAGTTATGGAATCAATAAAAGATTATATTCAAAGAAGATTGAAAAAGTTTAAGTTATTCCGTATTTTTATAATATCGAACATGACATAAGACAGGAATGGTAAATGACCAAGATTATAACTTGTAAAAGTTTGGAGTCATTATATGAGATCCTGATTATGGAAAGAATTTATATTCTAAATTGTAATAAAGCAAGTTATTCTTTAAGTTATGAATAAAAATATAATAGTTCGACGATAGTAGTATCGTGACTGCACCGGATCCGAGGAAAGAGAGGAACCCGGATTTGGGGGCGTCACAGAAATCCTATTTTCATATGGGAAAATGTATGTAAAAGAGGTGTGATCACTATAAATAAAGGTTATATTCTAGTTCTCAGGTACACACAATTCATTATTATTTTCCAACACTAAATACCTTATTTGCTTAACCTTGTTCAGCCTAAACTTATTCTCACACCAGAGCTATTCCCCGGCGGCTCAAACCGTCAAGTTTTTTTGTGTGATTTTGTTTCTGTGCAGGATTGGATGCGCTTTTAGTGATTAATTGTGGTGCGTGTACGAATCTTGGCGTTAACATTCTATCATATAACCAATTATCCATAAAGAAAATTAGAGAATTCAAGTGATGCATTTTGAAAACATCGTCCATTGTATAGAGCAAGCATTTTATTCTCATTTCGGCTGATTATTTTGTTGCATACCCTAATATTCAATTTGAATCTCTTATCAGGATATATATATATATATATATATATATATATGTGTGTGTGTGTGTGTGTGTGTGTGTGTGTGTGTGTGTGTGTGGGTGCGTGCGTTCGTGTATTTGGCTTCTATGTTGATTAAGACTCTTGATCTTGTAAGGATATAACGGTTTCAAAGGCTCCAACCAGTGCTAAGACCTTGTTTTTCCTCTGTAGGCGAAGTTTAGTTGCAGTCTCCTCAATCACGTCATTGTATGCTGCCAAATCCTTCTTAATCCCTTGACCTCCACCTTGTGGTTTTGCTGCAGAAATAGAATTATTCTTCTCACTCTTCACATGATTATTTGCGGTAACTTCCACTATTTGTTCTGGTATTATTATATATTCAACTACTTTTCCTTCATAAATTTCTTCCTTTTCATCCAAATCATTTTCTCCTCCATTCCCATCAGTTTCAGTTTCTTCAACTTGCTCTGATGTTTCTGTAGATTCCCCTTTTAACCCATTGACAGAAATCTCCTCAGTTTGTTTATTATTTTCATTTTGTTCACTGTTGTCTTGTTCTTCTTCTACTTCTTCTTCAATATTGTTTACTATTTCTTCAATAGGTATTTCATCTTCGGTTTCTTCTGCCTCAAGTGCTGGGGATTTAGTTTTATCATCTTTAGAAATCAAAGTGGTTGCCTCACAGACCTTGATTTCACTACTTCCATCGCTCTCCAGTACTTCATCATTTAGCATATCTACATGATCCTTATCGTCCAAAACTAATATGTCATTACCCGACAATTCATTGTTGCTCTCGTCATTTACTACAATACTATTTTCTTCTCCAACTTCAGTAACTGATGATTCTTGATCATCTTGATGAGGTTCAACCTCAAACCTTGGACTTACATTTTCAGCTTCATTCATAGTAGTAGTACAAGGAGAATGAGCAGTTTTAGTCTTCAATTTTGAAGTAGTACCTACATCGCGTTGTTGCTTTTGGATAGTACTGGTACGTATCTTCTTTATATTCCCTCGTCTTAAGATCTCAGATTGAGGTCTCCCAACATCATTGAAGGGTGTTTTTGGTTTTGACAAATTATTGGTTGATGTGAAAGACGAAGAATGGAGAACTCTCTCTCTAGTAGTAGTAGTGCCTCCTGGTTTTTGTACTTGAGAAGTTGATGGCGGAGGCTTGTCAAAAGATCTTCTTCTAGACAGAGCGATTGGCTTTCGAGCGGTTTCAGCTGTGCTAGTGGGCTTTTTGTTGGCTTGCTGCTTAAAGGGATCGAGGCTTGAACTTTTGGTAGATCTAAGGTAACTTGGAACAGGTTTAGTAGTATCTGATGATGATGAGGTTTTACCATGTTTCTGTTGATCAGGAGAGGTTGTGCCTGGGTTGAGACTTTTTTTGCGTTGTATGGTGTCGGCGTTACGAGGAAGAGAAGGAGACGTTCCCTTCTTTGCCTTCAGTTGACTACTCTCCTTTGCTTTTGTTGCCATTAATGGACTTTTTAATTAAGTGCTCCTGCATTCAAAGCCAGATGAGAGTAATTACGAAATTCTTTCTTTATTCCAAATTTAAAGATCCAAAGGATAATAATGTTTTTAAAGTAAATATATATTTAATAATATTTTTTTAATTATTCTAATGATACTTAGCACATTAAGCGATACTTACTGCTCTGAAAACTTCATGTTTGCTCTGACAATATTTACCATGTACAAAAATAATACTTACTACAACTAATATTTTTAAGTAATGACATGTTAGAAATTTCATGCCACTTAATAATTTAAAAATAAAAATGTATTCGTAATTTTTGGAACAAAATGAAAACGAAAATTTGATCTCTAACTTTAAAATGGTGGAAATAATAAATTTGTGAAAATTAGATGGAGGGATATCAAAAGATATATTTAATAAGCAAATTAATCCTATTCTTTTTCTTTTTTGTTTTGTTTTGTTTTGTTTTGTTTTTTTGTTTTGTGTTTTTTTAACGTTCTACTGGATAGAACTGTGATATAACATGAAATTATATTGTGAAAATTAGTGTAGATATTAAACGGATTTTATATTCTCAAATCAAAAAATCAAAAAGTAGAATTTAAAAAGGAATAACTTTTATGAGAAGAAAAAATTCCAATTCTATTGTAGACACTCTCAAACTCAGAAAAAATCTAGATCCCAAATTGTTGTTTGCATTTGGACATATGGTTGTGACCCTCAGTTTTTGCTATTATATTTTCTCTTGTAAAACCTTGGACCCCATTTTGACAACAAATTCTCGAGCTGTTTGGTGGTACCTTTTAGGGACTAGAATGTACTTTTGTATTAAATTTAATTGTATATTTTTTGTTGATTCTCTTAAAACATTTTTAACATATAGTGATTTAGACTGGACTTTTAACCGGAGTATTTTTGATAGAAACACAAAGTGCAACTTTATTTTTAAATTTTTAAATAAATTTAAAATCTCATATTACTCGCTTATCTATAAACTTATCTCATATTACTATTAATATTACCCCTATACTAGTAATAAAAGAGTTTTTTTTTTCATTTTCGGTAATTTAGACCATTAGTAAGTATTAACTTTTGATTGTTTCTTTTTAGCTTTCCTTTTTGGTTAAGCCAAAGGGTTATTAATTTAATGAATTTGAAATTTTTAGAAAACCTATTTGATGATTTAAAACTAATATAAATTTTATACATAACATGCTAATGAGTAAACAAAGTTTGAAATTATTTCCTATTAATTAGTTAGAAATAATATTGCAAAAGTTAATAAATTAAAAATTTTGACATGGATATTTTTAATGGAAACATAAGTACAAATTTATTCTTAAATTCATAAACAAATATAAAATCTCATACACGCTTACCTATACACGAGCATTCTCTATAGGGTGCAGTCACTTTCCATCCATGTGCAAAACTAATGAGTACTAATATCTTCTATGCTAATAGCGAAAGTGATATTTTCATTTTTGTTAACTTTGATGATTTAATTCAAATTTGCACCTTAAATTTTTACCTATAAAATCGATTTTGCATCATAAATTTTATTTTAAATTAAATACACCCTATATTTTAGAAAAAAAATAAACTGCACACTTTATATCATTTTTCGGCCAAACATTCACTGGAAAATGCACTATACCTCTTGATTTCTTATATGAACTGTCTATATAATGTAAAAATCTAAAGGAATGCCTGGAATATTTCACACGACCGCAATTTTCGGTGCAAATTGGGTCGAAAAATGTTGAAAAGTATGCATTTTGTTTTCTCGCTAAAATAATAGTGTGTATTTAATTCAAAATAAAGTTTATGATGCAAATTGATTTTAGAGCTACAGTTTAGGGTCCAAATTGAAATTTAGTCCAACTTTGACCAGTAGTCAACATTAACTTATGATTGTTTTTTTAGTTTTAAGCCAGACCATTATTAATTTAACCAAGTTAAATTTTTTATAAAACCTATATTGATGGTTTAAAACTAATACAAATATTATACATAACATGTTAACGAGTTAAAAAGTGTAAATTTTTGTCCTATTGATTAGTTACAGATAATATTAGAAAAAAACAGTTACAAATTATAACATTATAATATTGGCTAGGGTATTTTTGATAGAAACATAAAGTACGAATTTATTCCTAAATTCTTAAACAAATATAAATTCTCAAACCACTCATTTACCTATAAATTTATCAATAATTTTTTGGGTTAAAATACATAAACATTCCGTGCTAGGGGGTGGTGCGGTCACATACTATCCATGTGCAAAATAAAAGTGATTTTCCCATTTTTGTTAACATTGACCATTAGTTTTGATTGGGTATTTTAGTTTTCCTTGGTGGTTAACCCAAATGGTTATTAATTTACAGAATTTAAATTTGAAATTTTTATAAAACCTATGTGAATGAGTTATAACTAATATAAGTATAATACATGTTAATGAGTTAAGAAGGTATAAATCTATGTCCTATTAATTAGGTAGATATAATATTTTAAAAATAGCTAGAAATTAGAAATTTCGTTTTACATAGTTCAAAAGTTATACCAAATTCTTATCTCAAGAAAAAGAGTCCTATATTTTTATTTAAAGAAATATTGGATTATGAATACGTGTATATGAGCAGTCCTATATGAATTTTCATAGATTCAAATTATTGAAACTTTTTGTTCTTATTATTCAGTCCAGTAGTAAAAAAAAAAAAAAGGAAAGTAAAAACAAAAAATTTAGTAACTCGTAAAACTGATATTATAATTTCTTAACTCATTAGAATAATATTTAACTGTTCTAAGTACTTAATAGGCAAAAAAAATTTGAAGATGCTAAATGAAATTTATATTTTTCTTAACTCATTAGAACGATATTTATAATGTTTTTATTAGTTTTAACTTTTTAATGTAGGTTTTATAAAAAAATAATATATTTTTTTCTATTTAAATTAATTACAATTTAAATTAACTAATAAAGAAAATTAAAAGAAAAAAAAATTCAAAAGTTAAGGTCGACTAACAATTAAAGTAAACAAAAATGAAAATTTTAATTTCATTGCTAGCGAACGTATTAATGCTCATTGATTTTGCAAAAGGTCGAAAGTGATCCCCTCCCCCCCCCCCCCCCCACCCCACCCCCTTGCACAAGGGGTGCTTGTGGCATATAAAATCATTCAAGTAAATATTATATTTAATTTATATTGTATGTACTGCTACAAGCTCTACCCAATACTACCCATTCCAATCTAAGATGGTGTTTAATTGTATTTTAATAGTTCACCTCTTAATGTATCTTAACAGTCCACATCTTTGTATTAAGAAGTCTTTTGAATAGTTTAAACTTGTATTTATATCTTAACTATTAAGAGAATCTCTTAATATAAAAATATAAATTGTTAAGATACATTAAGAGGTGAGTTATTAAGATGTATTAAATGCAATCAAACACCACCTAAGATCAGTTTTGTCATTTAAAAGTTAATCAGAATCATTTCAAATTAAAGGTGTGTAATTCATGGTAATTTATAAAATAATAAATTATATAATTAATATTATTTTTTGATAGTTTATAATACTTTTAAATAAATTGAAAAAGATTAGCTGAATTCATATTAATTTAAATTTAAAATGTCTCAAACAAACTTCAAAAAGTTAAAATTAGTCGATGTTGGATTTAAGGGGGGCCCCAAACCCCTCCGAACTCTAAGTTGAATCCACCTCGTAAATATGTGTGCTGTTATTTTGTTCAATAAACTTTTAGTTATCAAGGGAAAAAATTACATCTTTGGTTTGACTAGTGTATATTAAAATAATTTGTTACACAACACTTTTTAGTGATAAATGACACAATGTAATCGAAGTTTAATATCATAATTTTATTATCATATCATACTTTTAAAATGACAAATTATTATTTTTAGGTATATATGAAACAAAAGTATACGCTAAGAAATTTACAAATGAGATTATTTTCTCTTGAACAAAATGATGATGATATAAATTTTAAGAATGCATAAATAAATACGTTGTTCAACACAAGAACCAACGACCAATATTATAATTGAAAAATTTACGTCCGTTATTAATAGTAGCGGTTGACGGATGTTGTCTGCTACTAATAGTAGCGGATGCTGTTACCGTCTTCCGCTACTATTAGTAGCGGGCGTGAATTTTCAGTTCTAATCTCGGTCGTTGATTTTCATATTGAACGATAGAGATGGTGTATATATATATCTCGTAAATCCATTGCAGCAATATCATATCCCAGCAAACGCATAAAGCACAATATAATATGTATCTAGAATACTTGAAAAATATAAACATGAACATGTTTAGAATACTTGAACAATATAAACATGATCATGTTTATACGTGTATAAAGAGAGAGAGAGACAGAAAGAGAGTACCTGTCAAGTAAAATGAGTGCTTCTTTCACAGAAGAGAAAATTAATAAAGCCAAGGAATTTGTATTTCATATGCTCAATGTATAAGGAAGACCCAAAGACAAATCTTGCAAGATAATATGCGGTATGATAAGCAACATAAGCGCAAATTATGCACAACACCAGGTCACACAATGACAATGTTTGTGGGGGAACATATACTAGTTTTACGGATGGAAATAGTTTGACTATTTCAAAACTTTTAGGGTATATTAAGCAACGTCTTATTTTTGTTTTCCATTTCAAGAAGTTTTTTGGGTGTTTGATAAAAATTAAAAAATAAGCCCTAAAAAATGTGAGAGTTAAACTCTTTCCGAAATAGAAAGAGTGGTTACTGTAACAAACGAGATTTGTATTTTAATTAAATATTTATTGAATTAAATAAATATTTTAATTGATTTATTTATTGAATTGAATAAATAATTGATGGGATTATGTTGTGGAGTAAATTAATTAAGTGCAATGTGTTAGTTAAATTGATGTTTAATATTAAATTAATGTTTGAGTAATTTTGTGATGGAATTCTAATTTAATTGAGATAATTAAATTAGATGAATATTATGTGGTATTTGATAATAAAAATATAATGATTTAATTATAGTAATGCCTAATTTAATTTAAATAATTAAATTAGAGATTTATTAATTTGTTACATGGAATTATGATTAATGAGTAAATTATAATTGTGTAGCAATTTAATTTATGTGCCAATTTTATTTAATGAATGGATGTTAGCTTTTTTTGGGATTTAGTTAAATAAAGTGTGACATTTAAAACTATGTAGTAAAAGAGTTATTAAAATAAATTAAAAGGGTTTTAATTCAGTTTTACCAAAACAAGGCCTTAGCCCTAAAAATCTATTTTTAAAAATAAAGGATTTTTGCCAAACAAGCTTTATGGCTTTTGATTTTCAAATAAATTGTAACTGATATATTATTAATATAGTATATTATGTTTTGTCAGTTATATATTATATGTATATTATATCTATATGTCAGCTTTATATTACGTGAAAACTAGAGTTAGAATATCAGAGTAAGAAAAACTAGAGAGAAAAGAGAGAAGAAGAAAGGAGAAGGAAGAAAAGTTCTATGTGAAATCCAAAACAAGAACCATCATCATCTTCTTCTAAGCTAACAAGGTAGTAATCTAATGGGTTAAATACATTTTCCCCCATTCTACTAGACCTCGGTTTCCAAATGCATCACTGAAGTGAAATTTTTTTCATTCGACTCACTAAACTACAATTTTTTTACAAAACTGTTACAAATTTTGTTAAATCGTTTGACTTTTAACTGATTGACAGATAGGCTTTGTACATGTCATATATATATATATATATATATATATATATATATATATATTTACGTGACATGTCATGGTGAAAAAAATAAAATAAAATACCCAAAAGCCAACAATTAAAACAAGTTAACCAAATAAAAGCTTCTAACTTTACAATTATAAAATAGAAAAAATTAATAACTTAAATGTGATATTATAAATATATATTGCTAAAAAATTAAATTAAAAGGTAAATTTTTTTAATAATAATAATAATAATACTCAATTTTATAATAATTAATTAAATTAGATTAAATTATACTCAATTTTATAATAAATAGTTAAACAAAATATAAATCAAATTAATATACATAACAAATAATTAAATAAATTAATAATAAAATATATTACTTAAATTAATTAATAATAAAATATATTAATTAAATTAATTAATAATAAAATATATTATATATTAATGTATAATTTTTACAAATGTATTTATATAAAACTAATGAATTCATATACTTTTAATTTTAAATATTTTTAAAAATATTAAATTAACTAATTTTTTGAAATGAAGGGATTATTATTATTATTATTATTATTATTATTATTATTATTATTGTAAACACTCGAATTTTTTTTTGCCCCAATACTAACACTGTAGGAGGGCAAAATCGTCAATCAAGCCAATTTCGGTCCCGACACCAGACATCTAATCTAAATACCGGTCCTTCAGCCTAAATCTGATCCCCAATGTCGGTAAACTTAAATTCGATACCCAATGTCAGTCAACTCCAGTCAAAATCGATCACCAATATCGGTACTCCAGCCAACTCCGATAGTCAATCGGATCGTCAATCCAGCTCTGATAGTAAATCGGACTGTCAATCCAGCTCTGATAGTCAATTGGACCATCTATCTAGCTTCGATAGTCAATCGGACCGTCAATCCAGCTCCGATAGTCAATCGGACCGCCTATCCAGCTTTGATAGTCAATCGGACCGTCAATCCAGCTCCGATCGTCAAGCGGTCCGTCAAATCATCCCCGATCTCAATATCGGGACATCAGCTAAAACTCGGTCACTGATATCGGGACAATCACAACACCGATCAACCATATCGGGATGTCAACGCAGCCCCGACAGTAACCTAGAAGGTACAACGCAGTCCCGACAGTAACCCGGGAGGTACAAATCAGCCACGGCAGCAACCCGGGAAGTACAGGTCAGCCCCGACATCAGTCCGAGAAGTCAGAATGACTTCAGATATAAACCTGAAGCGACACAACACTTCCAGAAGAAAACTGAGAGTGACCACGTCAGCCATAGAGGCAACACTGGGGACAAACAGACTCGAATGGGATCCAAGTCTTGGAAACAGCTCCCGGAAGTCAACTAGAGGCCATACCGACACCAAGGGCAACCCCGGGAGGAGAAAAATGGTCATTTTATCAACTCTCATCCAATTCAGTCAAACTCAAGCCGAATTGATTGTGACACCCCTAAATCCGGGTACTTCAATTCCACGGGATTTGGTGTTCACTGTACAAATATCATCTATCTATCTACTCATAATAAATGCAAACCATGCAATAGATAGGAATAAATCCTCCCCTTATGGGGTTACAACATCTGAATATAAATACATCAATCCCAGGTCATATAACCTTAAACATCTGTGTGGAACATAAACAAATAAATAGTCTTACACAACTTTAACATAAAGCTGAAACATAAATATATAAAATAAACAACAAGTCTTCATCACTTATTGACCTTGCCCTTGCCTTTGCTAGTAGAAGGCTCGTCGGACCTTTCGTTCTTAACTGCAATGTTATTATTACGCAAGAGTGAGCACGATTGCCCACAAGTATAATAATATGACAACAATATAATAACATGCGAGTGAATCAAAGACATCTGAATAAAGAAACTCAACTTTTGACTCGAGTATAAATAACAGGAATCAAAAGAACATCTGAGGGTCATAAGACCTTGAACTATGTCCTAGGTTGTAAAGTGTTTATACTTTAAATCTTTAATAGTCATAAGACTATGGACTCTACTTCTTGTACTTAGGGGGATCAGCCCTTAGTACCATACTGTGCACAATATCTCAACGCTAAAGCGTAAATAATCCCCTTTACAGGGTTGTTCATCTCAGTTTTGACATCAGAGTCCGCACCAAAGTAAGTTTGGTTTGGATAAACTCAATAAGTATTCTAGAATTTGAAACGTTCATTAACTATGGACTAGTCGATTCAATAAGGGTTCACTAGTTCTATAAGATTCAACAATAACATCGATATTCAACTTGAACAATAAATCTCAAGAGTATACAATCGAATAAGTATTGTATAACTGAAGTAATACTTAAAGAAATAACAATATCTCATATGAAAATCTTAACTTGAATAAACAAGGATAAGAACTTGCTCGATGTAAAAGTAAGGTTTGAGCTTAGAAAACTTGCTTAATAACAATAAGTTAGAGATAGGATACTTGCTCAATGTAAAAGTAAAGTTTGAGTTTAGGAAACTTGCAAAATATTAAACAAGTTTAAGGATAGAAAACTTGCCTCTTGCACAAGCTACAATTTATAATTCACGTTCTTTATTAAGTCCTACATACCAATACAGTCACAATACACATTAATCAATAACGTAACTAGCATCACAAGTTCATTCTCTTTTGTCTAAACTCTAATTATGATTATACTAATCAAATCACAACATTTGTCTTCACAAAATATTAGATTTCACGAACGACTAGCTAACTATGCGTTCAACAATTAAACATGTAAGTACCTCATTGACATGTTAAGAATCTATTTTAACATTCCATTATATGTCTAACACATTTTTATGTTCATTAGATTAGGTTACTATTACATTTCCTGGACTTGAACAATTAAAATCTCATTTCTGGGCAAAATTTGCCAAGTGGCGCTGCAGCTCCACCATTTGAACTAAAAATGGCGCTGCAGCTCCACTGGCGCTGCAGCTCGGACTTTAAGCTTAAGTCTAGTGCTGCAGCTCCGCTAGCGCTGCAGCCCTAATCTTAGGATTAAAGCTGGCGCTGCAGCCCCACCCTTAGGCTTAAAGTTGGCGCTGTAGCTCTACACGACAGTTTTAGAATCTGCAGTTCACGAATTATAGAGAACCAGGCTCAGAATTCACTATTTAATGCTACCACAACAATTTAATTACTACCCATGAAGTATGGACTTCACAGAACCACTATACAACATTTCTAGCATGATCTTAGCATTCTAAATCATGTAATTACACAAGTTATAGCAATCAAATTCACTGTTTTTCATACTTTATAAAGTTTTGAAAGAAAAACAAGAAATTCAACGTTACGGATTCGTTATAACACCGAATTCGTTCGTTTAACTTCCGTTTTATTCGTTTAAACGTGTATAATTATATTAAATCGTCAATTTAAAGTTAAACCATCGATTCATGGCATAAAAATTGTACGTAAGAGCCGTATGGGCCACATATAGAATTTTTATACTCTGTAATTTTTGAAAACCCAATTTAAACAAAATTCGATCACTGCAAGTTATGCATATATGGCATACACTATGTCATGAACATCAATTAATAGATATATAGTCATATCATGAACAAGTCTTTAATTTAGTCTTTTACAGGAACTTCAAAGTACATTAATGGAAAAACTTTGAAAACTTAATTAAAACCTAATCACATCAAATTGATCACTGTGATCCATGTATACATGGTATACAACATGTTATGAACAATTTGTAACACACGTATAGGCATATAATCAACAATTACCAATTTTTTCCCCATATACAAAGAACTTATAATATATGTTAATGAAGGAAACATTATACGTGAAATAAAATTAGGACAAAGGAATTACCCCTTGCAAACTCTGTGGAGATGATTCAAAGATGACAACAATCTTCTCTCAATTCTCTGTGTTTCCTTCTTTGAGTTTTTCTCTCTAAAGTTTACTCTGATGAAATATAAGGTTTGATACGATACATGTGTATATAAGTCTGATATAACTATACGCATTTTCAAACTGATGGAGTCGTGGTTGGTTTATGCCCTTAGTGGGTTAACTGGCCAACTCCTCATAGGGTCTCGTTTGGCTAACTCATTTATTCTCCTTTTCCAATTATTTTAATAAAACTCTTATTGTATAGTTAATTAATGTCACACCCAATTTAATCAAATAATGTTATTTAAATTAATTAAATAAAATAGCATAAATTCATATTAAATCACATAGTCACATAATTAAAATTCTTATTTATTAATTATGTCAAATCATAAATCTCTAATTAATTATTAAATTAATTAGAACACATTATGCTTATTAATTAATATATTAAATCAAATAAGCTCAGTTAAATGCATCATTGAATATAAAAATTTCTCCACATTAATTTAATCAATGTAACTCATATAATTAAATTAATCTACCACAAATTCATCAATTAATTATTTAACTCAATAATTAAATCATCAACAAATATTCATTTAATTCAATAAATATTCAAATTAAATTACAAAAATCTCGTTCGTCACATCTTTCCCCCCTTAAAAGGATTCTGTCCCCAGTATCACGGTTCAATTAAATTTCGTCCCGTTACATTCTCCCCTCCTTACAAAGATTCTGTCCCCAGAATCGCATACACATAAGTTAAGTAAATAAATGTGGGTAATTCTTTATCATATTCTCTTAGAGTTCCCACGTAGCTTCTTTAGCGTTGTGGTTCCACCAAATTACCTTAACCGAAGGTATAACCTTGTTTCTGAGAACTTGCTCTTTTCTGTCAACAATTTGAACAGGAATATCTTCATAGGATAAGTCTTTCTCAAAATGTAGGGGTTCATATTCAATCACATATTTGTAATCGGGTTTGTAGGGGCGTAAAACTGAAACATGGAAGACGTTATGGACATTCTCTAGCGCCGGAGGTAAGGCTACCTCATACGCAACTTCTCCAATCCTTCGCAGTACCTCGAAGGGTCCAATGAACCTCGGGCTCAATTTTCCCTTCTTACCGAATCTGATCTTTCCCTTCTAGGGAGAGACTTTCAAGAACACATAGCTACCCGATTCAAACTCAACGTTCTTACGGTGTGGATCGGCGTATTTCTTTTGCCTATCCTGAGCGGCTACCAGTCTTGTCCGGATCACTTTGACTATCTCTGCTGTCTGTTGTACCAACTTTGGACCTAGCAATTGTCTCTTGCCAACTTCATCCCAGTATAGCGGAGTTCTACATTTTATTTCGTACAACGCTTCGTAAGGCGGCATGCCAATATTAGTGTGGTAACTGTTGTTGTAACCGAATTCCACAAGCGGTAGGTGATCATCCCAATTTCCTTTAAAATCCATGATGCATGCTCTCAACATATCTTCCAATGTCTGGATCGTTCTTTCACTCTGCTCGTCTGTCTGAGGGTGATAAGCCGTACTCATTCTCAACTGTGTCCCCATGCATTCCTGTAGTCGCTTCCAGAAGTTCGATGTGAAGCGCGGATCTCTGTTTGAAATAATTGATACTGGAACTCCGTGCCTCGAAATAATCTCTTTCACATATAACCTTGCCAACTGGTATAAGTTGAATCTGATTTTGATCGGAAGGAAATGTGAGGATTTCGTCAGTCGGTCAACGATAACCCATACTGTGTCGTAGCCTTTCTGAGCCGTCGGAAGGCCAACCACGAAATCCATCGTAATGTGTTCCCATTTCCATTCTAGGATTTCCAGGGGTTGTAGTAAACCACTCGGTCTCTGATGTTCTGATTTTACTTTTTGACAGGTCAGACACTTTGCAACACACTCAGCAACATCTCGTTTCAAATTCGGCCACCAGAAGTGCTGTCGAAGATCCTGGTACATCTTGGTACTACCGGGGTGAATCGAATACCGTGAGCTATGAGCCTTGCTCAAAATGTCCTCCTTAATCTCTGGCACTGAAGGTACCCAAACTCTGTTCTCAAATCTTAGTAGTCCCTCACTGTCTATCTTGAATCTCGGTTCGGTTCCTTCAGATATCTTTTTCTTAACCTTGTCACATTCTTCGTCCTGAAGTTGAGCTTCCTTAACTTCTCGTCAATCTCCATCGGCTACTTCACTTCCAATTCCAGCTTTTCCATTGCTAAAATTAGCTCCTCCTAAGCAGTCAACATCATCAATTTCTCCCGACCCTTTCTGCTTAAGGCGTCAGCAACCACATTAGCCTTACCTGGATGGTATAAGATTTCACAGTCATATTCTTTAAATAACTCCAGCCACCTTCTCTGGCGCATATTCAAGTCCTTCTGTGTAAAAATATATTTTAGACTCTTGTGGTCTGTATATATTTCACACTTTTCCCCATAGAGATAGTGTCTCCAGATCTTCAAGGAAACTACCACTGCAGTTAATTCCAAGTCATGGGTCGGATACCCCTTCTAATAGTCTTTCAATTGTCGTGACACATATGCAATGACCCTGCCATTTTGCATAAGCACACAACCAAGTCCTTTATGCGACACATCATAAACCACAAAATTTCCTGTGTCGTCCGGAAGGGATAACACAGGTGCTGAACTCAACCTCCTCTTAAGCTCTTGGAAGTTTTCCTCACACTTCTTCGTCCAAACGAATTTCACCGATTTTCTAGTCAAATTCGTCAGCAGAGTTGCGATCTTGGAAACGTCCTGAATGAATGTTCTATAATAACCCGCCAATCCAAGAAAACTCCTCACTTTCAACGATGTTTTCGGCTGATCCCAATTCATCACAGCTTCAACTTTAGAGGGATCTACCGAAATTCTGTCCTTGTCGATCACATGTCCAAGAAATTACACTCTTTCAATCCAGAATTCACATTTCAAAAATTTGGCGTACAACTTCTCTCTTCACAACGCCTCTAATGTTAACTTCAGATGTTCTATATGTTCTTCCTTGGTCTTTGAGTATACCAAAATGTCATCGATAAAGACCACCACGAATTTGTCCAAAAACGTCTTGAACACTCCATTCATTAAGCCCATGAATGCTGCAGGAGCATTCGTTAGACCAAATGACATTACCAGAAATTCGTAGTAACCATATCGAGTCCTAAATACTGTCTTTGGAACATCCTCTGGCCTCACCTTCAGCTGATGATAGCCACTCCTCAAGTCTATCTTTGAAAAGTACCTTGCACCCTTCAATTGGTCAAACAGATCGTCGATCCTCGGTAATGGATATTTATTCTTAATTGTGACCTTATTCTGTTCTCTGTAGTCGATGCAAAGCCGCATCGTCCCGTCCTTCTTCTTCACAAACAACACCGGCGCTCCCCATGGCGATACGCTTTGTTGGATGTACTTCTTGTCCAGTAACTCTTGCAGTTGTACCATTAACTCTTTCATCTCTACCGGAGCCATCCGGTATGGTGCTTTCGATATTGGAGCCGTCCCTGGCGCCAAATCGATCACAAACTCAAGCTCTCTGTCTGGTGGAAGTCCTGGCAGATCATCTGGGAATACATCTATGAAGTCCCTCACGACTGGTATATCTTCCACTTTCAGGTTTTCTTTACGACTATCGACTATGTAGGCTAAATATCCTACACTTCCTTGTCTTAACAACTTCCTGGCCTGCATCATCGTCAGACAACTCGCTTGTCTAGGCGATTTGCTGCCATAAAACACAACCTTTGACGGGGTCATAAGGTTGATACACTTCCTCTGGCAATCAATTACAGCCCCATAATTGACTAGCCAATCCATTCCCAGAATAACATCGAATTCCCCAAGTCTAATAGGGATAAGATCTACGTTCATAATATTACCCTTAATATCCACCCTGCAGTTCTTGTGTACGTACTTAACCGGGATCACTTCTCTATTCGCAATCTCTATGTTCATGGGGTATTCTAACTCGTCCATAGGCAATTCTAAGTTCTTAGCAAAGTCATCGGATATAAATGAACAAGTAGCACCCGAATCAAATAGTACATAAGCATTAACTTTATTGATCGGAATGATACCTGACACCACATCGCGAGATTGTACAGCATCCTGCACGGTCATGTTGAAGGTTCTGGAGGTTGGTCGGTTGGTTGCGATTGGTCCCGTGATAGTTAGAGCACTTCCACCGCTGTTTCCCTTGTTCCCTCCTGATCCTGACCCTCCAGATCCCTTCTTGGGACAGTTCCTTGCCAGATGGTCCTTTGAGCCGCAAATGAAACAAGCGCCCTTCTTTGGGTTAGGGCAGTTAGGTGCTATGCGGCCTTCTTGACCATAATTGTAGCATACTCGTTTTCCCTTCATACAGATTCCCAGGTGAGCTTTCTTGTAGGTCGGACAAGCTTCGATCCTATTTTTCTGACCTCCTTGCTAATTCCCAATTGATGAGTTATCACTCCACCTCCTCTTCTGATTACTACTCCCTCCCGTGTTGCTACTACTAGCCTTGTTAATTCCTTCACCTTCACTCTTCTTCTTTTTCTGATCTTGGTTATACTTTGTAACAGCGTCACTCCCGCCCTCAGCGAGAATGGCCTTCTCCAACACTCCAGCAAAAGTGTTCAATTGAAACATTGACACTTTGCTATACAACTAGGGCTTCAGGCCCTGTTCAAACCTCCTTGCCTTCATCTGATTGGTGTGCACTTGATACGTAGCAAACCTAGCCAACTCATTGAATTTCGCTGCATATTTCGGTACGAACATATTCTCCTATTTTAGTTCCAGGAACTGGACCTCCATTTGATTCTACGAGCTGGTCGAAAAGTACATCTCGAAGAACATCTCTTTGAACCTCTCCCAGGTAATCACACCTTCTCCTCCCCGGGCCTTATTTTCTTGCCACTAATAACTAGCTTTGGATTTCAGC
The DNA here is from genome assembly GCA_020205555.1 of Panax stipuleanatus. Lineage (NCBI taxonomy): Eukaryota > Viridiplantae > Streptophyta > Magnoliopsida > Apiales > Araliaceae > Panax > Panax stipuleanatus. Next base: position 44,523,884 of record CM035125.1, read on the forward strand.
ATGAACAATGCGTAGGCGATTTTCTGGTCTTCTCTGACTCTGGCGACATCAAAAACTTTCTCCATCTCCATCACCCAGGTTTGAGTTTCTATCGGGTTCATGGTGCCTTTAAACTCTGGCGGTCCCACCGCCTTAAAGTCCTTGAACGTTATGTTTGGTGGAGCTTGAGGTTAGTTGTTAAGCGCTCCAGCAAGTAAGTTTGCCAACTGCTGAACAGGGTTAGCATTGGCATCGATGTTGTTGTTAGTTGACCCTTCTTGGGCTTGTTGATGGTTAGGTCGTCTCCTTGGCGGCATTTTTCTGTTAAGAAATACGCTTATTAGATCTTTATTCAATTCTCTAAATATCCAAGGCTTAACTTAAACATTTAGACACAATCAGTCAACACATTATCTCAAATAAACTCTGATATTTTATTAAATCAAAAGTTTTAACATAACATGATAGCATCACTGCTATTTACATCAACTATCCCGAGATAAAGAATCTATAGGATTTAAAACATAAAATATTTCTCTGTTTATAAACACATTGGAATTTACATTATTAACTACCAGATAGGTTTCACAAAATCAAATGTTCCTATCACTGCCCATTAAGGCGACGAACAGCTTTGCCACGCTCTTCTTCCATAATCCGGGACATCGCCCTGCGATCTAGCATGTACGACGGTAGTCCTTCGAACTGAATTGGGTACCTCATAACTCAATCTTGGGCTTCATCAATTTCATACTGAAGTGTAGAGTACATCTCCTCAAGCTTGGCCTTTTTCGCCCGACAGTTATCTTCTGCGAGATCTGCTCGTCGTGATTCCCTTACCCAGGCCTCCTCTGCTATAGCCAGCCTCGTTAATTTCTCTTTTAGTTCATTCTTCAATTCCTCCATTTTCTCTGACTTCTGCTCGGTTTGGCCTTTCTTGTGAGCCAAATCCCACTCTACATTCCTAATCGTGTGTAAAGAGCCTCAACTTCTCCATCCCTCTGCTCGATAGTAGACTGTTGAGTAACCGATCGTTCCCTCAGCTCCTGAACAGTCTCCCTCAGCTCCTGAACAGAATCATGTAACTCTATGTTATGGTCATACAGCTTGTCATACATCTTAGCACTGATAGAGCTCAGTAGAAACTCTTCAGGGTCTTCCTCCTCCTCTTTGGCTATCTCAGCTTGAACCTCAATCTCCTCAGGGTCTTCCTCAGAGTCCTCCTCTGAATCAGACACAGGCACATACTCCTGAACAATGACTGTGATCAAGGGTGATGGCTCTCGTCGGACTAACTGCTCCCAGACTACGTGGATATCTCGGGGCTCCTCTTCTCTAGCCTCTAGGGGTACAAGGTCCCTGGACTGACTAGGTTCTCCAGCATCTGTCATCCTGACAAATAAAATTTTAAGTTTTAGTAATTACGTGATGCTAATCGATACTCGAGTATATAAGTATAAGCACATATCACATAAGGTAATTTATTATCTTTCTTAGAACTCAATAAGAGTTATCATTACTATGTTCTCGATCTCTAAAAAGGCTACTATCCTAAGGTTTTTCCCCCACCTAAGGTTCATAACCTACAGCTTTGATACCAACCTGTGACACCCCCAAATCCGGGTACTTCAATTCCACGGGATTTGGTGTTCACTGTACAAATATCATCTATCTATCTACCCATAATAAATGCAAACCATGCAATAGATAGGAATAAATCCTCCCCTTATGGGGTTACAACATCTGAATATAAATACATCAATCCCAGGTCATACTAACCTTAAACATCTGTGCGGAACATAAACAAATAAATAGTCTTACACAGCTTTAACATAAAGCTGAAACATAAATATATAAAATAAACAACAAGTCTTCATCACTTGTTGACCTTGCCCTTGCCTTTGCTAGTAGAAGGCTCGTTGGACCTTTTGTTAACTGCAATGTTATTATTACGCAAGAGTGAGCACGATTGCCCACAAGTATAATAATATGACAACAATATAATAACATGTGAGTGAATCAAAGACATCTGAATAAAGAAACTCAACTTTTGACTCGAGGATAAATAACAGGAATCAAAAGAACATCTGAGGGTCATAAGACCTTGAACTATGTCCTAGGATGTATAGTGTTTATGCTTTAAACCTTTAACAGTCATAAGACTATGGACTCTACTTCTCGTACTTAGGGGGATCAGCCCTTAGTACCATACTGTGCACAATATCTCAACGCTAAAGCGTAAATAATCCCCTTTACAGGGTTGTTCATCTCAGTTTTGACATCAGAGTCAGCACCAAAGGAAGTTTGGTTTGGATAAGCTCAATAAGTATTCTAGAATTTGAAACGTTCATCAACTATGGACTAGTTGAATTAATAAGGGTTCACTAGTCCTATAAGATTCAATAATAACATCGATATTCAACTTGAACAATAAATCTCAAGAGTATACAATCGAATAAGTATTGTATAACTGAAGTAATACTTAAAGGTATAACAATATCTCATATGAAAATCTTAACTTGAATAAACAAGGATAAGAACTTGCTCGATGTAAAAGTAAGGTTTGAGCTTAGAAAACTTGCTTAATAACAATAAGTTAGAGATAGGATACTTGCTCAATGTAAAAGTAAAGTTTGAGTTTAGGAAACTTGCAAAATATTAAACAAGTTTAAGGATAGAAAACTTGCCTCTTGCACAAGCTACAATTTATAATTCACGTTCTTTATTAAGTCCTACATACCAATACATTCACTATACACATTAATCAATAACGTAACTAGCATCACAAGTTCATTCTCTTTTGTCTAAACTCTAATTATGATTATACTAATCAAATCACAACATTTGTCTTCACAAAATATTAGATTTCACGAACGACTAGCTAACTATGCGTTCAACAATTAAACATGTAAGTACCTCATTGACATGTTACGAATCTATTTTAACATTCCATTATATGTCTAACACATTTTTATGTTCATTAGATTAGGTTACTATTACATTTCCTGGACTGGAACAATTAAAATCTCATTTTTGGGCAAAATCTGCCAAGTGGCACTGCAGCTCCACCATTTGAATTAAAAATGGCGCTGCAGCTCCACTGGCACTGCAGCTCGGACTTTAAGCTTAAGTCTAGTGCTGCAACTCCAATCTTAGGCTTAAAGCTGGCGCTGCAGCCCCACTCTTAGGCTTAAAGTTGGCGCTGCAGCTCCACACGCCAGTTTCAGAATCTGCAGTTCACGAATTATAGAGAACCAGGCCCAGAATTCACCATTTAATGCTACCACAACAATTTAATTGCTACCCATGAAGTATGGACTTCACAGAAACACTATACAACATTTCTAGCATGATTTTAGCATTCTAAATCACGTAATTACACAAGTTATAGCAATCAAATTCACTGTTTTTCATACTTTACAAAGTTTTGAAAGAAAAATAAGAAATTCAACGTTACAGATTCGTTATAACACCGAATCCGTTCGTTTAACTTCCGTTTTGTTCGTTTAAACGTGTATAATTATATTAAATCGTCAATTTAAAGTTAAACCATCGATTTATGGCATAACAATTGTACGTAAGGACCGTATGGGCCACATATAGAATTTTTATACTCTGTAATTTTCGAAAATCCAATTTAAACAAAATTCGATCACTGCAAGTTATACATATATGGCATACACTATGTCATGAACATCAATTAATAGATATATAGTCATATCATGAACAAGTCATCAATTTAGTCTTTTACAGGAACTTCAAAGTACATTAATGGAAAAACTTTGAAAACCTAATTAAAACATAATCACATCAAATTGATCACTGTGATCCATGTATACATGGTATATAACATGTTATGAACAATTTGTAACACACGTATAGGCATATAATCAACAATTACCAATTTTTTTCCCATATACAAAGAACTTATAATATATGTTAATGAAGGAAACATTATACGTGAAATAAAATTAGGACAAAGGAATTATCCCTTGCAAACTTTGTGGAGATGATTCAAAGATGATAACAATCTTCTCTCAATTCTCTGTGTTTCCTTCTTTGAGTTTTTCTCTCTAAAGTTTACTCTGATGAAATATAAGGTTTGATACGATACATGTGTATATAAGTCTGATATAACTATACGCATTTTCAAACTGATGGAGTCGTGGTTGGTTTATGCCCTTAGTAGGTTATGGCCAACTCTTCATAGGGTCTCGTTTGGTTAACTCATTTATTCTCCATTTCCAATTATTTTAATAAAACTCTTATTGTATAGTTAATTAATGTCACACCCAATTTAATCAAATAATATTATTTAAATCAATTAAATAAAATAGCATAAATCCACATTAAATCACATAGTCACATAATTAAAATTCTTATTTATTAATCATGTCAAATCATAAATCATTAATTAATTATTAAATTAATTAGAACACATTATGTTTATTAATTAATATATTAAATCAAATAAGCTCAGTTAAATGCATCATTGAATATAAAAATTTCTCCACATTAATTTAATCAATGTAACACATATAATTAAATTAATCTACCACAAATTCATCAATTAATTATTTAACTCAATAATTAAATCATCGAAAAATATTCATTTAATTCAATAAATATTCAAATTAAATTACAAAAATCTCATTCGTCATATTGGTGCCGCCAAAATCAGAAAGAACCACAACGGTGATTCCGGGTGAAAACAGCACCAGACGGCTCATCGGGCAAACTGTGGGGAAACGAAGGCCCGGTTATAAACCCACTTTTGGGGACTTAAAAAGGGTTAAAACCAATGTCATTGTGACACTCTTAGCGAGGGCTTTTCGGAAAGCTATAGCATGCCCCAAACGGACGCTCCGATTAAAAGTTATGAAGTTTCGAACCTGACATCGCGTCTCCCGGAATGCACGCACTTCGAGATGACCAAACCGGGCATGTGGGCCCCAACCTGGGGAGCCGCAACTCTACCTGTGGTAGCAACAGGTAGAGTTGAGGCTCCCTGGCCTATATATAGAGGTGCACCCCCGTTCATTTTCAACAATTCGAAAACGCAGCGAAGCCCTGCCAGTTTGATTTTCCGACTTTTACACCTCTTCCAAACCCAAATATTTTCAATCCAACATATAGATATACCCATATACTACCACATATCAAAAAACCACCGGTAGATTTGGATGTTTAAAGCCTACGATTCGGCAAAAAGCCCGTAGTGCAGCCCATTGAAAGTATTTTTACGATCAGCAAGTCAATACTACTACTTTGCACTGTTTTACACCTACACATCAAGTTTTATCTTCTAAATATGCCCTGAACTTAGTTTCGTGGTTGTTTTTGTCAAAATTTGGTACATTTTTGCACATAAACTCCATTTTCAATATTTTTACAACTCGGATTGACGATCCGTCAGCTCCAGTAGCTTCAATGCACTAGCACACACATTTTGGCAACTTCGCCGGACTGGGTTATCTTCCCAGTCCGGGTTTGGCCCTTTTTTGTATATATTTAACTGTAAATATACTAACATTTCAATTCTGTCAAGCTCAGATGTCAAATCTGAGGTAGTTTATCGCTTTTATATATATTTACGTATATATAAGCAACATTCACCATCACTGGTACTCATATCAGTCCTGGTTGACTACATTTCTATCAATATATATATTTATATATTTTCAGTCGGCCTGGACTACTTCGTTGTCATTTTACTTCTTTTGCACACTTCCCCATACTGGGTGCTCCCCCCAGTCACTGGGTGACTATTTTATGTCAATTTTAATTCCCGTACGGGCACCGACGTGAAAACCCATCGCCCTTTTCACAGTTTTCTATATATATATTTCATTTCTGTCACAGCCTGGATCATTTCATGGCTATTTATATTTCAATTTCAGTCCGGGCTTGCGAGTGAATACCCATCACCCTTTTACAGCTTTATATATATATATATATATATATATATATTTAACTATATATATATATTGCTTTACTCAATTTATTCAACTGTTGCATTTAACATTCATTTATATATGAATTTGCACTGATTTTTTTGCGAGTAAACTAGATTTATCCAAATATTGCCAAATCTAGCTTTCAACAGTTCAAACAGGTCCAGACAGAACCTAGAAGCTATAATGGCTGAGATTTCTTTAAATCTAGTTATTTTTATAGTTTCAGCTTCAAAAGCAACCTCGCATCCCTTAGATAGCTATCTAGTGGGAACGAGACGCTTCGGCCGTGCGGACCGGGATTTACTGAATGAATCCCTGGTTTTGGCTATTTTTGGATATTTATCTATTTCTGTACAAATTTGAATTGTGCAGGTTTTCTATCCACTCATATGTGAGCCTAGGAATCATGGGATTCATGATCAAACTGATCAGAATCTGATTCCCACGATGGACAAACTCCGATTTACAGATGTACTCTGCCAGTTTTTCTGTAAAATGTACATTCACAGACCTTAAAACTGTTATCCGAATTTAAAGTCTCAACATAGTGAAAATATGGATTGTCGTGTCAGCGTCATGAGAAGACCGACACTTTATATTTCTGTGGTCGAGGATGTTTCGCAGCCCGACAAATCACCACTTGCATGCAGCCTTAAGGCTATAAAGATAAAATTGAGAGTAGCGATATGTTTCAATTCCTATGTCAGCGTAAGGGTTTGATAAAACTAGCTTTCAAAACATCACTGTCAATTTAATTCAAAAGCTTTTGCAAATCAAATTAAATGCTTTTTGCAAATCAAATCAAAGACTGATTTTCAAATCAAATCAAACCCTTCGTATATAGGCTCAACGAAGCCTGTCAAAGCTTTCAATCAATCAATCAAAAGGCCTAATTTTCAAACAACATTCATTCACGCATTCCAGTTTTAAGAAAAATATTGAAAAGATTGCGGTACCGTGTTTACACGGGAGTCGTGGGGTGCCTAACACCTTCTCCAGACTTAACCAAGCCCCGAACTCAAAACTCAGATTTCAAAGATCAAGTTTCGACAGTGTCCAGCAATTGGGCCTTTTTTCAAATCAAATTCGGTTGAGTTGGTACAACCATTTTCAAAACTACCAACTGGCGACTCTGTTTAAATCAAATCGTCGACATATACACATGTTGGCCTCTTTCCTAAAAACTTCAAAACCTTTTTTGCAATAAAAAGAATAAGGGTAGAGATAACTTAGGAAGATCAATTTTCGAAAAATCAGGTTATGAACCAACCCGCGGTATTTCTTAAATTTTCCAACGTCGATAGGTGGCGACTTTGCTGGGAACAGTAGAGGGCTTAGGCCGCTTTCAATATTTTCAAACATTTCCCTTTCAAAACTATTGAATGCGTGAAATCCTGTGTCTCCACAGTCAATGGATGAGTGAATGCTGCATCTTTCATTAAATGTATGAATGCTATGCCTTTACATTGAATGAATGAGAATGAATGCTTTAGTGCTTCGCACCCATATTAGTGCTTCGCACGAACTATCATTGTATGCATAAGCGGTTAGGCCCGATGCATGTGAATGTATGTTGTGTGTCCCTCCACCAGGAGGCTAACCCGATCGGTGATAAGTAAGGACTCTGGGGATGACTAAGTCTCCGGGGCTGCCTCCTGAAAATGCACCACCCAGATTCGCTCCAGTTAAACGATCGGATTAACTTCCCTTCTACTAGATTGCGATGATCTGGGAACCTTCATGCCGAAACAAAAGCCGCGAGAGAAACCTAAGATAGGTCAGCCTCTAATTAACCAAATTCGAAGGGAAGCTTCTTCATGCCTTCCTCTTTCAATTCAATGTCAAGTCTCCAATTACTGAGGAGCACAATGTAAATGACAATAATGAAAGATTTACTTTCTTGTCAGATATCCTGTCATCCTGCCATCAAAACAACTAACCTCGGTTTTGCAGGATAAACTTAAAAGACACATCATGCATCCAATCCTTACCTACATCAGGAAATTGACACGCCTACGTTTTGTTATAGGTAAGGAAAAATTGATCCTGTTACTAGGTCTAAATCTGAGAAGGCACAAAGCCTATCTATCAACATGGCTGAAAGTGGCCAAAGCGAGTCAGGTTTCGTATCTCGAAAAGAGTTTGAGGGACTTAAAAATCAAATAGCAGAATTGGCTATCCTCCTGAAAGAACAGAGTAAAAGCACTCAGGGCCAGTCAATGCTCAAACAAATAGAGTCCTCCTCACAGGGTGGTAATCAAAGCGATAACAAAAAGGGGGAAATGCATATCCCTGAACCTCGATCCAGTAAAAGAACCAACAAAACCCCTGAAATCATAAATCTCAGGGAAGATCAGGAAACTGGCGATCTCCGAAGGAAAGTTCGACAAATGGAAGAAACCATCCATTCAATCAAAGGGACCGGAAACCTTGGAAATGCCACCTATTCAGATCTCTGCATATTCCCGGGGGCTAGATATCCTGACAAATTCTAAGTCCTAGAGTTTGAAAAGTACAATGGGGCAGGCGATCCTTATACGCACTTGAAAGTATACATTGGCGAGCTAGGGTCTTATGCTGAAGACGAAAACCTCAGAATGCAGCTTTTCCAAAAGAGTCTCACTGGAGAGGCTAAGACTTGGTATGCCCGACTTGATAATGAAAAAATTCACAGTTGGGAAGAGCTAGCTCACGCCTTCCTAACTCAATATAGTTTGCAGTCTTAGATGGCTTCGGATCGATATCAATTGACCAAAGTTAAAAAGCAGAGTATCGAGTCTTTCCGTGAGTATGCCCAAAGATGGAGATGTCTGGCAGCACAAGTCAGCCCGCCTATGACCGAAGCTGAAATGGTGATGACTTTCATAGACATCCAAGAGGCACCTTATTATGAGAGGATCCTGGCCGGAATAGGAAAGCCATTCTCAGAGATGAGCAAACATGACGAAATGATAGAGATGGGCCTGAAAGCAGGCAAGATCAAAGATCTTACAGCCTTGAAAGTAGCCTCAGATCATATACAGTCTGGCAACTATACGAGTTATCCCATAAGGGTACCCAAGGAAGGCAAGGAAGATGTATCCCTCGTTATACAGGGGCAGTCTAGGAGACCTAACCATAGTCCCCCCATTTGGAAGAGGGAAGGCAATCTGCCGTCACAACATACTGCATTCAACAATTACCAGGAGAGAAAGAGAAAATTCGAAAGAACTGAAAATCGGGTGTTCACTCCACTAGGTGATTCCCTTGAAAACATATTGGTGATGTTAATAGATCATAAGAAGATTACCGAGCTGGCTCCACCTCTGGATCCAAAAAGCAAAAGATACGATCCTAGCCAAAAATGTTCATACCATTCAGAATCTCCGGGACACGATATAGAAGACTGTTGGTCCTTAAAGCATAAAATTCAAAACCTGATCGAAAACGGCGATCTTGTGGTCTAACAACATGACCATCCAAATGACAACCCCAACCTTCTGATGTAGCATGATACAGAGGGAGTAAACATGATCGGGTCAGGAAGCGATGAAATGTATCCAAATCATAAATACATACGAACGATATAGGATTACCCCCGAAGGAACAAGACAAATGTCCTAGAGTCAGAAAATTCAGAGGAGGGTATAATAATAATGCAAAAATTGGATGCGATCCAACATCAAGTGACTCTGCTGGCTAATTTGGTAGTGCGCCAACATCAGGATACAAGGCAGCATTTCACTCAAATATCAGAAAGCCAAGAGAAAGAGGAGGTTATTTAGAATGAGAGCATATCTCCCTCCAAGATCCGCTGACTAAATGAAGAGGATCAGAGCATGCTGAATGAACGAGAAAGGTGGAATGATCAAATTACTCTAAGTTCTCACCAAAAGAAAAATCCTCCTGAGGAGTGCGAACTCCCAAATAGGAAATATCAAGAGACATTCCAAACACGAGCAAACCCTCAAAATCCTACGGCACCGAGAGTCGGGGAAAGTAGGCGGATCCCAAAGGAAGGCAATATGATCTCAACAAGAGGTATGCTTACCATTCTAACTCACCCGGACATGCAACTGAGGAATGCTGGTCTCTAAAGCACAAAATCCAGGACCTCATTGAAAATGGAGAATTGAAGAAAGAATTCCCCATGACCAGAAAAGGCGAGAGGGAGATAAAAAGCTAAAATGTCCACTAAAAGTGGGCAGTTCAAAGGATGTGATGGCTATGAGCATCAATTTTGGCATAACATAAGGTGGACCGACCCTAATCTTTGGAATGACCGAAGAAACAAAAGAATCTCCCAATGAAGTTCATCCACCATCATCAAATATCTTGATGACCAAAGCCAACAACTACATGCCTGACCTTATCCTTCTGGAAGATGAGGAGGAGATACTAATCCTTCCCCGTATGGAAAAAACCAAAAAGGAAAGTTCCTTGCGAGAGATACCACATCAGTGCGAAGGGGATTTCATACTCAAATCCTCTCAAGTTTATGAGAAAGGTGAAGAAGCAGATGAAGAAAAAGGTGGCGAAGTTCTCAAGGAAGCCAACCCCTCGAGGAATCTGGAGTTCATACCTTTCTGCGACGAGTCCAGTTTAAGCCTCCTTAAGGGATATGCTGATTCAGGAGGAGATCAATTTATGGCAGGGATCAAAGATATTCAGAGCCAAGAGGGAACCTCTATCACAAGCCTCGAAGGTGACATAATCACGAATGATTGGACTATCAAGCCTCAGCTAGCCAGGGGGACGTAGATCCTAAGGAAAGTTGCGAGTTCCAGAGGATGTTGGGACGTTATCCTTTTCCTAACATTATGCCTTTTATTTTCCATGCATACAAAATCAAAAGACCAAAAAGAAAAAAATAAGAAAAAAAATCAAAAAAGAAAAAAAAATAAAAAATAAAAAAAAAATAATCAAAAATCAAGCCTTTAAAGCCAAAAACATGAACTACGAATGACCTGATCTCCCTCAACCAAGGAGTACGTAGGCAACCATCTATGGTGCGGTCAAACCATGCAAAAATCCAAAGAACTTGCAAATCCCACCATCAAAAATTCAAAAACATATCAAACCAGACTCAAAATCCAAGATAAACTCCTTTCAAGCCTCTCCAACCAAACTAGCAGGAACTACGAATGACCTGATCTCCCTCAACCCGGGAGTACGTAAGCAGCCATCTACAGTGCGGTTTGACCTTCAAGAAAAATAAAAAAGGGAAAGACCAGTTCCAAGACACTGAAGATAAATAAAAGCCAAATTCTATCAAACCACCTGGTCAACAGGCCTTGCTGAGGAAAATCAAAGCTAGTCTTTGAACCCATGGATAAGCGGGATAATAGTGCCAACATGACATCTCTCTGAACATAGAGAAGCAGCTGCAAGCTCCTAACCCTCGGTCTCCATATGAGCCAGAATATCCACTGCCATCTGCACACTATGGCCTCATCCCTCTCAGCAAAGGCAGCCTCCTGAGTGGCTCGAGTCTTGCCTCTATCAACAGAAGTCATATCTTTACTAGAATAGGCCGTCAACATCAACGCCCTGGCCTGATCTCTCTCAAAGGTCATCCGAGCCATCGAATCTTCCATAGCCAAATCTGTCCTGGCAGGGACACTCGGTAGGTCACCAACCAAAGTCGCAATCAAAGCCATCAACACCAACCATCACAAGCCCTTGAGTCCAATTCATTAGAGTCCGAAGGCATCTCGACATCAATCGTCAAAGTTGGAACAACACTACAACCATATATTAAGCATAAACATCCGCAAGGACCTTTGAAGAGCTGAAGCCTTAATCAGAAACCTTCATCAAACCAGAAGAAAGGTCATCAAAGCCAATTGCTCCTACAAATCAAAAAAAATGACTGGGGCATCCAAGCATTAAAATCCACTACCTGTTCACCATGGGGGTTATGCGATTAAAGACTCTTGCGATTTTGGCATCTTATCAGCCCATCGATCAAACATATAACCAATCAATCTTCCTAGATGACAAGCAAGACTGGGGCAAGTTCAAAGTCAACAACAACCCGATGTCGGGACCGTTACAACAAGACTGGATGAATTTTGGAAATGGCGCAACTCAACACTGGGGCATTTATCAACCATACAATGAAAATGCATCAGTCGGCACCATCAGCATGGTCCATTATCATCCAACCTTCCATCATTGGCAATCCAGTATGATCAATCGGTCTTTTCCAATCATAATTTTCTTAGAATACTGCGATCCGCTGATAATGTATGACTCTTTCATCTCTTTATCTGCTTTCAACTTCCAAGGGTATACGTGTTAAGTATAGATAAATCTTGCGTTAGAATCTTGGAAAAAGAAAAAGAAAATAGATTTTTTCTTAACTTGTTATGAATTGGATTAATTCTGATAAGTGTCTATGGAGCAAGAATCATGAAAGCGATTAGAGAATTAAGACTATTCAACCTTTTGATTAGGTACAGCGTCCTAGTTCAAAGCACTTTTTAGAGCAAACTTAACTTCATATGCATGTCTGCACTTTGCGATTGACCTGACTCTTAGTTGTAGGGTATAAAACTATGACGACAAGGATGACAATTAGTAGCCAGCCTAATGTCTCGAATCGTTGTCTGGGTTACTCGAGTTATTAAGCCCGAGGGGTGTCTTTACACTCGGTGCCCTAAAGCCGTCTAGTTTGGGAGCCACCGGCCTAATGCTCGTTACATGGGTAACTCAGTACCTAAGAAAACGAGCATTACAAGAAGTCAAAACCTAAACAGATACGAATCGTGGCCTAGGTTACTCTATTAATTAAGCCCGAGGGGTGTCTCTACACCTGGTGCCCTAAAGCCATCTGGTTTGGGATTCATCGGCCTAACACTCGCTACACGGGTAATTTAGAGCCTAAGAAAATGAATCTTGTACAAGCTCAGGCGAGGATCAAAAAGAGTAGTCCGCCTGACTTGTCTCGAAGTGTGGCCTTTGTTACTCGAGCCAGTAAACCCGAAGGGGTGCCTTAACACCTAGTGCCCTAAAACCGTCTGGTTTAGGAGTCATTGGTTCAAAACTCGTTAAATGGATAACCCTGAATAGCCTAAGAAAACGAGACAAAGTTAAGCGAGAAAAAAAAGAAGAAAAAGAATTTTTTTTGCAAAGATAAAAATGAGATCATCTAGAAGTCATAGAAGAGAAACCCCTGCTAAGGGTTGCATCACACATAGTGCACATGTCATATGATCTTAATCTTGTGAAGAGCAGTGTCTAGAGCGAAGATGAGGTGTCTCTGATGAAGGGAGATAAGTCTTTTGAATCTAATCCTACCCATGAAAAATGACTATGGACGCTTAAAAGTTATCTTACGATTTCATAACTTGTCAAGCGAAAATTTGGATTTCCTTAGGAAAAATTCATTTTTATGCTCAATTTCAAGATCCTTAGCGATAAGATAGGAGTGCGTTAATCCACAAGATCATACTAACCCTGGCAGCCCGAGCCATCAAGCTTTCGGCACATATTGTTATTTGTCTGAATGTGCAGGATATTGCTCACCATGGACATGGTCAACAAAGCGAGTTTCTTCTGTGAACCCCAATAACAATATGCAAAAGGACTAGGGCATTTCTCCATTCCAAGAAATGGAAAGGATCTATAGCGGGACCAAGTTCCTCATCAAAAGAAGAGGGAGAGTTCCTGAAAGAAATTAAGGCGACATCAGTTGTCCCTCTACAAAAAGGAAAAAATTCTCAATAGAGTCCTTAACTTGGGAAGAACAGATGCTCAATGACAAAAGGCCTGACAAATAAAATTTGCATCATCAAACATGTCAACCTGCGCCAAGTCCTCATCAGTCGAGGCCTCTACACCAAAGTTCAAATCAGGCCACCTATGCCGGTCCTCCAGTTCAAATTCGGCCACCAATGCCGATCCTTTAACCCAAATCCGATCCTCGATACAGGTAAACCATCAAATCAACCCCGATCTCCAATCGGGCCTTCAAACCAACTCCGATCCATCCCCATAGAGGACAGATGATGGAATCTGTTATACAAATCTTTAGAAGGGGCATTGAGAAGGATCTAGTGATGTAAGCCGTGGAATGCTACTTCAGCAAAGATATCGGGATATCTTTTAATAAAGCCATCAGTGTTTGGACCACCAGAGGGACCAGCACCAAATCCAAATCCAGAAAATAACAGCCCCTATGAGATCCTCACCAAAAATGACACATGAAAGGGGAACATCCAAATCTGCTCTGCAAATGACAAAAGGAGCCATACGGGAGTTAGAGCTGCTAAGCCTATCAAAATCCATGTCTGAAAAGAAACTCCAAATCACCTCAGAAAAGGGTGAGGTATGGTTCTACATTAATTTAATTAAGCATATACATCAACCTAAAACAACTTAAGATCATCATATCATGTCTGGTCTGCACATGTGCAATAAGCGCTACATTAGCGCATATCTCCATCAAAACATTAGGCATACATCCCCAATAGAGTCAAAAATGCATACACATTTAACACACAAAGTTGATGAAAAAGTCTGCTACCGTTCGAGTATGCATCGAGACAGTTCAATGATTAACCATTGTCCCTACCATCAGGGTAGGCACTGTTGCAAACTACCGGTGTAAGTTATCATTAGGATAGGCATCGGGGAGCACCCATTGAGGTAACTCAGCAAAAAAAGATATATCCCTAGCAGAGGAGTCTTCAAAAATGTACAAACGACATCAAAAAATATGCCCCGCGAAGAGTATCAGCAGATAACCATTGGGTTTAGACTAAGGTAGCACTAATGGACATCACCGACGACGTCATCCCCAGCAAAAATTTGGGAAACATTTCAGTTTATCTTCATCAAACAAGCATCAACAACACCAATGGAAATTAGACCGTTGGAGTCAACACCAGCAAAGACATCAGCAGCACTGATGAAAGTCAACCGTTGAGATCAGCCCCAACACAGGCACAGATAAAGGTAATGCGATGCGATGCAATTTGCGATGCGATGCGATATGCGATGCGATGTGATTTGCGATGCGATGCGATTTGCGATGCGATATGCGACTTGCGAAAACATGTTAACATTCATTGCATTTCGATTTGCATCATTAATATCTTGTCATATTTTAAGTGCCTAGCAATCTTTATCTTGTTCATTCCATTGCATTACATAAACATGATAAAGAGGGGCATCTATAGACACTCAAAATTTTCCTTGCCCCAATACTAACACCGTAGGAGGGCAAAATCATCAATTAAGCCAACCCCGGTCCCGACACCAGATATCCAATCTAAATGTCGGTCCTTCAGCCTAAATCTGATCCCTAATGTCGATAAACCTAAATTTGATACCCAATGTCGATCAACTCCAGTCAAAACCGATCACCAATATCGGTACTTCAGCCAACTCTGATAGTCAATCGGACTGTTAATACAGCTCTGATAGTCAATTGGACCATCAATCCAGCTTCGATAGTTAATCAGACCGTTTATCCAGCTCTGATAGTCAATCGGACTGTCAATCCAGCTCCGATCATCAAGCGGACTGTCAGATCATCCCCGATCTCAATATCGGGACATCAGCTAAAACTCTGTCACTGATATCGGGACAACCACAACACCGATCAACCATATTGGGATGTCAACGCAGCCCTAGTAGTAACCTAAAAGGTACAACGCAGTCCCAGCAATAACCCGAGAGATACAAATCAGCCCCGATAGCAACTCGGGAAGTACAGGTCAGCCCTGACATCAGTCTGAGAAGTCAGGACGACATCAGACATAAACCTAAAGTGACACAACACTTCCAAAAGAAAACTTGTAATGACCACATCAGCCACAGAGGCAACACTGGGGACAAACGGACTCGAATGGGATCCAAGTCTTGGAAACAGCTCCCGGAAGTCAACTAGAGGCCATGCCGACACCAAGGGCAACCCCGGGAAGGGAAAAATGGTCATTTTACCAACTCTCATCCAATTCAGTCAAACTCAAACTGAATTGATGCCGCCAAAATTAGAAAGAACCACAACGGTGATTCCAGGTGAAAACAGCACCAGACGGCTCATCGGGCAAACTTTGGAGAAACGAAGACCCGGTCATGAACTCACTTTTGGGGACTTAAAAAGAATTAAAACCAATGTCATTGTGACACTCTCAGCGAGGGCTTTCTGGAAAGCTATAGCATGCCCCAAACGGATGCTCCGATCAAAAGTTATGAAGTTTCGAACCTGACATCGCATCGCCCAGCATGCACGCACTTTGAGACAACCAAACCGGGCATATGGGCCCCACCCTGGGGAGCCGCACCTCTACCTGTGGTAGCAGCAAGTAGAGCTGACGTCCACTGGCCTATATATAGAGGTGCACCCCGTTCATTTTCAACAATTCAGAAACGCAGCGAAGCCCTGCCAGTTTTATTTTTTGACTCTTACACCTCTTCCAAACCCAAATATTTTCACTCCAACACGTAGATATACCTATATACTACCACATATCAAAAAACCACCGGTAGATTTGGACGTTTAAAGCCTACGATTAGTGCAGCCCATTGCAAGTATTTTTATAATCAGCAAGTTAATACTACTATTTTGCACTGTTTTACACCTGCACATCAAGTTTTATCTTCTAAATATGCCTGGAACTTAGTTTTGTGGCCGTTTTCGTCAAAATTTAGTACATTTCTGTACATAAACTTTATTTTCAACATTTTTACAACTCGGATTGACGATCCGTCAGCTCCAATAGCTTCAATGCACTAGCACACATTTTCTGGCAACTTCGCCGGACTGGGTTATCTTCTCAGTCCGGGTTTGGCCCTTTTTTGTAATATTTAACTATAAATGTAATAACATTTCAATTATATCAAGCCTGGATGTCAAATCCGAGGTATTTTACCGCTTTTATATGTATTTACGCATATATAAGCGACATTCACCATCACTGGTACTCATATCAGTCCTGGTTGACCACATTTCTGTCAATATATATATATATATATATATATATTTATATATTTTCAGTCGGCCTGGACTACTTCGTGGCCATTTTACTGCTTTTGTACACTTCCCCATACTGGGTGCTCTCCCTAGTCACTGGGTGACTATTTTATGTTAATTTCAATTCCAGTACGGGCACCGGCGTGAAAACCCATCACCCTTTTCACTATTTTCTATATATATATTTCATTTCTGTCACAGCCTGGATCATTTCATGGCTATTTACCGTTTTTATAAATATATATATATATATATATATATATATATATATATATATATATATATTTCAATTCCAGTTCGGGCTTGCGAGTGAAAACTCATCGCCCTTTTACAGCTTATATATATATATATATATATATATATATATATATATATATATATTGCTTTACTCAATTTATTCAACTGCTGCATTTAACATTCATTTATATATAAATTTGCACTGATTTTTCTGCGGGCGAACTAGATTTATCTAAATCTCGCCAAATCTAGCTTTCAACAGTTCAAACAGGTTCCGACAGAACCTGAAAGCTATAATGGCTGAGATTTCTTTAAATCTAGTTATTTTTATAGTTTCAGCTTCAAAAGCAACCACGCGTCCCTTGGATAACTATCTAGTGGGAACGAGACGCTTCGGCCGTGCGGACCGAGATTTACTGAATGAATCCCTGGTTTTGGCTATTTTTGGATATTCATCTATTTTTGTACAAATTCGAACTGTGCAGGTTTTCTAGCCACTCATATGTGAGCCTAGGAATCGTGGAATTCATGATCAAACTGATCGGAATCTGATTTCCACAATGAACAAACTCCGATTTACAGATGTACTCTGCCAGTTTTTCTATAAAATGTACATGCACAGACCTTAAAACGGCTATCCGAATTTAAGGTCTCAACATAGTGAAAATATGGATTTTCGTGTCAGCGTCCCTCCGATGGTTTTCATACCCATGAGAAGACCGACACTTTATATTTCTGTGGTCGAGGATGCTTCGCAGCCCGACAAATCACCACTTGCATGCAGCCTTAAGGCTATAAAGATAAAATTGAGAGTAGCGATATGTTTCAATTCCTTTGTCAGCGTAAGGGTTTGATAAAACCAGCTTTCAAAACATCACTGTCAATTCAATTCAAAAGCTTTTGCAAATCAAATTAAATGCTTTTTGTAAATCAAATCAAAGACTGATTTTCAAATCAAATCAAACCCTTCGTATATAGGCTCAACGAAGCCTGTCAAAGCTTTCAATCAATCAATTAAAAGGCCTAATTTTCAAACAGCATTCATTCACGCATTCCAGTTTTAAGGGAAATATTGAAAAGATTGCGGTACCCTATTTACACGGGAGTCGTGAGGTACCTAACACCTTCCCCACACTTAACCAAGCCCCGAACTCAAAACTTCGATTTCAAAGATCAAGTTTCGACGGTGTCCAGCAATTGGGCCTCTTTTCAAATTAAATTCGGTTGAGTTGGTACAACCATTTTCAAAAATACCAACTGGCGACTCTGTTTAAATCAAATCATCGACATATACACATGTTGGCCTCTTTCCTAAAAACTTCAAAACCTTTTTTGCAATAAAAAAAATAAGGGTAGAGATAACTTAGGAAGATCGATTTGAGGAAAACCGGGTTATGAACCGACCCGCGGTATTTCTTAAATTTTCCAACGTCGACAATTATTATTATTATTATTGTAATTGTAATTATAATAATAATAAAATTATCTAATATTTTGAATAACTAGAAAAAAGTAGAACGAATTACTGTTAGATTTTGTCGAAGATTATCGAGAATTGTTGGGATTTTAAGAAGAAGCTGCATAATTATAAAGGTATAAAGGGAAAAAGTGAAAAGAGAGAGTTTTTGCATTTGTAATGCATTATAAGTTCAGATCGGAAAAAGGAGCAGCGACATCTCTTCTCTTTCGATTTCCACGCTACACCTCCTCTGTTATTCCCAGCTTCAATTCACCAAAAGCGCCCCCAGAATTCCCATAATTTTCAATACAAGCCCTTTGATTTTGACGAGGATAAGTGGTCTCCGAACCCTGGTGATATATAGTGTTCTATTTTTTTTCTCAGATCTGAACTTAGGTTTCCTTGGATCTGGGTTGTTTGAAATTTGTTGATAACGGTGGAATTGAGTAGGGTTCCTTCTCTAACTACAATTTATTTTTCAATTTATCTTTTGCTCATACTCAAATGGGAAAGTTAGTCGTGAATCACCCATTCAGTTGCCACCAGTGATTATATATAGAGAGAGATAGTTGAACATTTTAATCTTTTAAAACATAAAGAAGGAAAAATTTTGTGTTGCAGATATGGGGTTGAAGATGGTTGCAGATCTGTGTTCGGTTCGATCTGTGGTTGAAGATAATTTCAAATGTTTTAAATTTCTTTTAATTGTGTTTGGAGTTTTAGAACTTAGTTAGCTTTGATTTTGATGGTTGCAGATCTGTGTTTGGTTTGATCTGTGGTTGAAGATGATTTCAAATGATTTTTATTTCGATCTGTGGTTAAACATTTTCTTTTGTGGTGAAGAAGATGATGACTTAGATTTGGATTTCGGCTAGTTCCTACTACTATGATGAATTAGATTTGGATTTGTGGTGAAAAAGATTATGAATTAGATTTGGATTTGGATTTATGGTGAAGAAGATGATGACTTATATTAGATAATTTTGTATCTTTAAAGATAACTTGAAATATTTAAAAATTAAAAAGATAATATGAATTCATTAATTCAAGCTTGAAAACTAAAAAAATTAAACTAAAGTAATTTTGTTATTATTATTAAAAAAATCCACGATGGGTCTTATATTCCACGTAAGCGTGGCCATATAGTGCCATGTAGACTTTCCGTTAACTTTTAACACTTTTAGACATAAATTTTAATTTTTGTAAAAAAGTTATAGTTCAATGAGTTGACCGTAAAAAAATTTACTTCAGTGATGCATTTGTAAACCGAGGTCTAGTATAGTGGGGAAAAGTGTATTTAACCCGTAATCTAACATTAAGTTTTCTAATTTTTCATTGTTATTCATATTTGTACTTCTTTGTGTTTAAAGTTCTTCATGAGAGTTCATGTAAATGTGGTTTATATGTGTCAAATTATATGTATAAACTATTATATATGTTTTGTGTGAGTAATTAAACTATTTAATTCATGTAAATATGATGAACATGAAGAAATTATGTTCATAGCAATTTATAGTGAACTATTTTGAAAATGGTTTCTTTAATATCAAAATTGGTGTTTAATTATGCTATATTATGTAAATTGAATTTAGATTATAACAATATGTTAAGAAATGAAATTAACATGATTTGAATTATGTGATTTGGTTTAAAAACAAAGTCACATTGTTTAATTTCATCAATAACACTTAACTATGGTGTTTTCTTTAAATCACAAAATTAAAGATTTTTAATTATGTGTTGTGATGTATATGTATGTTAAAACAAGTTAAATGCATAAAGTTATGATTTTACGAAGTTTTATATGCATTATGTTAGTTAAAGTCTGAGTTTGGTGCAAGAAAATAAGTCAAATTAGCTTTTTCCCTGCACAGTTCGCGAAGTTGTCTGCGTGTGACTGTGACGTGACACCAGTTCTATGAGTAAACTGGGCGCTGCAGTTCCACTGCAGAGTCAAGTGACGTGGCACGGTGCGGCAGCGCCAGTTCTAAGTATAACTGGAGCGCTGCAGCGCTAGGCTCAACTGCTTGATGATGTGGCAGCGTTGCAGCGCCGTCTGCAGTGTATTGTGTGGCGCTGCAGCTCCAGCGGTGCTTTTTAGCCAGAAAATTATTTTTAAATGTATAATTTTATGGGAATGATAATGTAATAAATATAAAAGCATGTTAATAAAATTATATGCTAAATGGACAGTATTAAATATGAAATGTATGAATTTAAATTATAATTTGATTAATGTGAATGTATGATTTTGATTAGTTATGTAAATATGTGGTTTGATCATATTATGTGATAATTAGTGATTAAACCTAATAACTAAAGAATGATGAGTTAACTTAGAGGGGTTAACTAAGGATGTGAATTAGCAATATGGTAACTAATTTATGTTACTATTGTTAATTACGTGTACATAGGATAATTGTGGAACGAGTTGTTAATAGCTAGCTTGTGCACGAGGCAAGTTGTTCTATTCTTTCTTGTTACATTTATGCAAGTTATTTTATTCTCTATTATTATCAAATGAGCATGTACTCTAATTTTCATATTGAACAAGTATCTTATTGAAATTCATTATTGAAATAATGTAACATTGACTTAATTGTTCAAGCAAGGTTTATGGTATATTTCAAATGCTTTAAGTTTATTTATAAAGCATGACCGTTAAATATGATGTCTATTATTATGACTCATAGTTATTTCACAATTCTTTTGTTATTAAATTCTTAATTATTGTAAGTTGATTCAACTACTCCTTAGTCCATCGTGATATGCTCCAACTTCCATTCCGGAATCTCCAATGATTGTAATAAACCACTGGGTCTTTGATGTTCGGCCTTAACTTTTTGACAAGTTAAGCACCTACTCACGTATTCTGCTATCTCCCTCTTCATATTAGGCTACCAAAAATTGGTTCGAAGGTCTTGATACATCTTGGTACTATGAGGATGAATCGAGTACCTGGAGTGATGAGCTTCATTTATGATCTCTTCTTTCAACTCTGGTTCACATGGAACCCAAATTCTTCCTTTAAATCTCAATAACCCTTCGTTATCAAGATTATACGCACTTTCGGTACCGTCTGCGATCTTCTTCCGTATCTGTTTGCACACATCAGTCCTGAGTTGCACTTCCTTCATCTTTTCTACTATTGTGGGTTGAACTTATATTACAAACAGCTTCTCCCCTTCTTCGATTAGACATCGTACTTCTAATTCCATTCTTGCCATCTCTGTCACCAACTCATTTTGAGCTATTAACATTGATAGCTTCTCCGGACCCTTTCTACTTAAAGCATCGGCCACAACATTCGCCTTACCTGGGTGATACAAGATTTCACAATCGTAATCCTTTATAAACTCTAGCCATTTCCTTTGCCTCATATTCAACTCCTTATGAGTGAAGATATACTTCAGACTTTTATGGTCTGTGTAGATCTCACATTTCTCCCCATACAGATAATGCCTCCAAATCTTTAAGGCAAAAATCACTGCGGCAAGTTCAAGGTCATGAGTAGGATAGTTCCCCTCGTACTCCTTCAACTGCCTAGATGCATACGCAATGACCATGTCATACTGCATGAGCACGCATCCCAGTCCTTTATGCGAAGCATCACTATACACTACAAAATTTCCCGTCTCATCCGGTAAGGCTAATACTGATGCTTGACTTAATCTTTTCTTCAGCTCTTGAAAGCTGTCTTCACACCTTTCTGTCCATACGTATTTCACCGTTTTTCTGGTTAAGTTGGTTAACGGAGTAGCTATCTTCGAGAAATCCTGAATGAACCTCCGATAGTAACCCGCTAACCCTAGGAAACTCCGCACCTCAGTCGGCGTTTTCAGTTGCTCCTAATTAATCACAGCTTCCACCTTCGCTGGATCAACTGAAACTCCCTCCTTGTCAATCACGTGCCCCAAAATCTGCACTCTTTCTAACCAAAATTCACACTTAGTGAATTTCGCATATAATTTTTCCTTCCTTATTGCTTCCAACACTAATCTCAAATGTTCAGCGTGATCCTCTTTTGTCTTGGAATAGACTAGGATATCATCAATGAACACCACAACGGACTTGTCCAAATATTATTTGAACACCCGGTTCATCATGTCCATGAATGCGGCTGGCGCATTCGTCAACCCAAATGACATCACTAAGAACTCGTAATGGCCGTAACGAGTCCTAAATGCTGTCTTAGGTACATATTTCGCTCAAACCTTCAACTGGTGATACCCCGATCGTAAATCTATCTTAGAAAAATGTTTTGCCCCTTTCAACTGATCAAAAAGATCATCAATCCTGGGCAACGAGTATTTATTCTTAATCGTTAGCTTGTTCAACTCTCTGTAGTCGATACAAAGCCTCAACGATCCATCCTTCTTCTTTACAAACAACACCGGCGCTCCCCATGGAGAGACACTTGGTTGAATGTAATTCTTGTCCAACAGTTCTTGCAACTGAATCATTAACTCTTTCAATTCCACTAGCGCTATACAATACGGTGCCTTCGACACTAGTGCCGTTCCAGGCGCAAGGTCGATAACAAATTCGGTCTCCTTGTCAGGTGGAAGACCTGGAAAGTCACTTGAAAATACATCCACATACTCGTTGACAATAGGTATCTATTCCAACGTTGCTCCCAATTGTTGGGTATTAACAACATGGCACAGCACAGGTAACCCTCACATCCCTTCCTCAATAATTTTTTGGTTTGCGTCATGGTTAGACAACAAGAACGTCCCGGTGATTTACACCACCTTGGGTTTCATGGAAATCCGAAGGTTTACACTCTGATTTTGGCAATCTATCATCGCCCCATGGTAAGTCAACTAGTCCATTCCGAGAAATACATCAAATTCTCCCAATTTTATCGGTATTAAATCTACCGATAATTTGTTACCTCTAATGTCTACCCAACAATTCTTGTGAATAGAATCCACAGGAATTACCTCCTCATTTGCTACCTTAATATTTAAAGGTATCACAAGCTTCTCGGGGAGTAATTCTAATTGTTTACCAAACTCACATGCTATGAACGAACACGTTGCACCCGAATCAAACAGTACATACGCATTTATGTTGTTGACTGGGATAATACCTGCTACGACGTCGCTCGATGCTACTGCATCCTGGACAGTCATATTAAACGTATGGATAGTCGTTCTACCCTGTGATACTGTACCACCACTTGCTAGCTTACTAGTGCCAGCACCCTTCCCACAATCCGAACCCTTCTTCGGACAGTTACGTGCTATGTGGTCCGTAGATCCACACACAAAACACCCGCGGCTCTTCTTAGGACTGGGACAGTTAGGCGAAATATGCCCCTCCTGTCCACAATTATAATATACCGCCTTTCCCTTGAGGAAGACTCCTGAATGAGCCTTACCACAAGTCTTGCATGTCTCCATTTTCCTCTTGGAAAACTCTTGCTTTACCCCGGTATTCCCGAAGCTAAAACCTTTTCTCTTTTGGCCACTTCCACTGGCCCCCTCGACTTTGACTGACACCTCAGTCTTAGCCTTATTCTTTTTCTCTTTGTGGTATAAGGTCAACGCCTCGCTACCACCTTCGGCTATAATAGCCTTTTCCAACACAGCTCCAAAGGTAAGACTTTGGAGAACTAAAATTCGGTTATAGATCCAGGGTTTCAATCCTTACTCAAATCGGCGTGCTTTTCGCAATTCTGTGTCCACTTAGTGTGGAGCAAACCTCGCCAGTTCATTGAACCTGGCTGCATATTGGGGAACCGTCATTTCCCCATGCTTCAGTTCCAAGAACTGAATCTCCATCCTCCCCTGCACACTCGGGGGAAAGTAGTTCTCAAAGAATAACTCTTTAAACAGTTCCCACATAACCACTTCTATTCTGGCCTTACTCTGGTTGGCCTCCCACTAGTAGTTAGCCTCGCCCTTCATCAGATAGGTCGCAAAATATGTCTTCTGTGCCTCACCGACATTTGCAATGACAAATGCCTTCTCAATCTCTTTCACCCAACCTTGGGCAGCTATAGGATCCGTAGTTCCATGGAACTCAGGCGAACCTATTACTTTGAACTCCTTAAAGGTAGTCCCTCGACCTACCCCAGGATTCGCACGTACGGTATCTCTCATTCTATTGAGAACCGTCGCTAACAAGTTCACAAATTCTTGTATCGGGTTATCATTCACATGCTCTTCCTCCTCACGATGTTGTTCTTCATCACGATTTCTATGTCGTCTTCTTGGCGGCATTTTCTGTTAATACGAAACATGTTCGTTGTTACTTACTTCTTTCCTTGGTTATTATTAACAATTAAATAATAAATCAATCACATTAACAAGCACTTCAATAAACTCTTATATTAAAATGCTTCTTTATGGTATAACACCACACTATACATCACATGGCTTCAGCCATTTACATTACCATCCCGCGTTTACTTTCACAAGTTGGGATTCACAAAAGACTAACATTGTTTATACAAAAGAGGGTTTTACGTCATTACTAGCTATACAAACATTTACATAGCTATTTACATTGTTATCTCTTCTATATATACTACGGAACTACATCTGCAACATGACATTCATGTAATCCGCATCGGCCATACCGGCCACAATGTCCCGGCTAATCGTATGCCGAGTCTTTCCTTCTTCCACAGGATACTCAGCAATCTGCTCCTGGTAATCGTCATGCGAACACCTATGAATATAGGAAATTCGACCTATTTTCTGCTTCTTGTTCAGAAGCTCAATCTTCAGTTCCTAGACTTCTAGTTTTAAGTCCCGAACTTTATCTTTAGCCAGCACTTTCTCATCATGCTCGGCCTCCCAGAAGATCTCCATATCTTCTTTATCTTCTACTACGTCATCAACCACTTTCTTGAGGTCACGAACCTCCTTACTCAGTTGGACATTTCTGTCCAATATTGACATGAACAACATTTTCATGGACTCTTCTGGTGTAGAATTCTCCACCTCCTCTGTAGGCAATACCATATTAATCGGCACTGACTCAACATCTTCCTCTGACATACCATCGAACATTGACGCGAAGTCAAAGTTGTCAGAATGTTCGGACGGGTCCTCTTCTTCTATATCAGTCCCCTCTAAGATTACCATAGGTATCTCTGCTACCGGCATAGGTACTACTTCTATAAAGTTGACTGAATCCTCGCTAACCTCATGTATTTCATTATACATGCTCATTATTCCTGTTATCTACATAACACATAAATAACTGGATTAGTATACAATCAAAACATAAACAATGTATATATCACATTTAATATGTTTAAGGTTACTTTCATCTTTCACAACCTCTACCCGAGTTTTTTTACTTCTAACTTCTACTTCTCTTCTCTAGGTTATAACCTAAGATTTTTACCCCTTAAGTTTTATAACCTAAGGCTCTGATACCAACCTGTGACGCCCCCAAATCTGAGTACCTTCAAACGCTAGACCTGGTGCTACACGATACTACATTCTACTCATACATTCCACTGAAAGACTTCAGTCTCACGCATGAGTTTACTAAACATACATTCTATTCATTCCTTCCCAGGTTCTCGATAACCATTACATTATTTTGTGATATAATATCAGTAAATACAATACTAATACTATACTATTATAAAGGTCTCTACTTTTCCATCTTGGACTTGCCTTTGTCTTTCCCGGATCCTTCGATCCGTTCATTCCTCGCTGAAAATATTTAGTTTAAGCAAGAATGAGCATAAATAGCTTAGCAAGTTAGCATTATATCTTAAAATCACAAAATCAAGAATCATATCTATTCCACTTCAATAGTTGTACAATATCTATGAAATACTTCTGAACAATCAAAATATCATTTTGATTTCTTTAAAACCATTCCCCAGGACATACAATCTATTCAGAATCTTGCCTGGTCAAAGACCACAAACCATCACATGATTCCAATTTTTGAAAGGAACAACCCGGCACTAAGGCCGTAAGTTCGATATATCTTACGAGCACATCCAGGTGATCAGCCTGTAGTACTCTATGATGATCAACATTCATTCATTAAATGTGTTTACGTTTAATTATTGGCAACCTCGCGTGCCCGTCGAATTAACGACATAAAAACATTTGTCTTTCACTCTCAGGTTCCCCTGAGAGTCCTTACCAATCACTTGGCATCGGATAGCTTCAATATATATATATATATATATATATATATATATATATTCTGGAAAGATTTGTGGCAAAACCCACCAAAATATATTTACTTCTCAGTCTAGCCGAATCAAAAGGCATCGACTATTCAGCAACTCTTTTATGCATAAGCAGTTATGCATAATGATCTCTTGTCCAACCATAAGGTTTAAACAAGAGTTAGAACTTGCATTCATAATAACGTATGAACGAAGTAGAAAACTTGCATCAAGTATAACTTGAACAAAGTTAGGAAACTTGCCTTCACGTCTCTTAAACCTTTAAGGTACGCTACTTGATCTTTACAACTTCTACAAGCATAACACATAGTATACCAATAAAAAATCATAATCGATATACAATGTATTTGCCTAACTTCTCCTTCTTGTATAACTTAATCGAAATGTTAAACTAATAACATTCATTTAAGCTATTCAACGTTCATTACGACTTATTAACATCCCGATGTTATAAAAAAACTCTCATCAATTATCACTAAGTATGATGATCGACGAGATCTTAACTTGTTCTTCAACTTGAAATTGGTTTACGGTTTACGTTTCCAAATCTCAAATTCATTTATGTTTGATTAACGTTTACTTCTTATAAACCCTTGATTAAACATGTTGTTTAAAGGTATGCATCCATCAATTACTAAACCCTTAGTTGATATATTAAAGGTTTGGAAATTTTAAACTTGGTCAACACTTTTCCCGGACTGGCGCGGCCCGCGCTAGTTTTACCCTATCAGCAGTGCGCCCCGCGCTCCCTATGCAGGGACTCCCCGGACTGGCGCAGCGAGCTGCGCGGCCGCACTGGCTCTGTCTCTCAGAAAATTTTCCTAAGTCTTGAAAATTTCTGAAATTCTCGAGCTCATAATGTAACCGTTACAACTCAAAATTGGCTCGTTCCAAAGCCAATAGTTCATAAACGTTATGTTTTAACATTCTAGCAAGTCAAAATTCATTTCTGAATCCGTCGGCAAGAAATTCGTCGATTAGTCCATTTTTACGCGTTCGTTAAACGTTTGTGAACGTTCGACGCTCAATTCTTCGTTTTAAGTCGGAATTAATCCTTTCTTGCTGTGCAAGTCTTATTTACTTAAATACACGTGTTACGATTGAAAACCACCATTTTTGAGTCACACGATGACTTTTGACTTCCAATCCGAGAAAAGTACGTTTTCGATGATTATCGTCTAATCGCGTAACTTTCGCCGAAACTTCATTCTTCGTTATTATCACTTCAAACGAATTGGAATCAATCCAATGGTTGATTATTAATGATTCCTACCATTCAAAATGTTTAAGGTTTCATGGTTTAACAATTTCATTAGTCCATTTTTTATGAATTCACTAAGTTCTTATTTGACCTTAATGAGTTCTTATTACTTCATCATGTATGGTTTATTAGGATTCCTAATCCACCATTACACCATCCTTATAACTTCTCAATAGGCATAACTCCTTTAATCTCTTCTCTATCAAAATTTTTATTAAAAAAAGAAGAGAATTTATAAAATTTCTTATGTTATACCTTCAAGGTTCTTGCTTGAATGAGTATGGATACTCAAAGTTCTTCTTAGCTTCTTGGTAGATGAAGTTAATTCACAACTCAAGCTAGCTCTTTCTCTCTCTTTCTCTATGTGTGTGTTGGTAGAATTCTCAAACAACCAAAATTGGAGAGGAGAGCTCTCTATTTATAGGAGTTGCAAGAGTTGGGGTAGTTTGGTCATTAGGACCAAACCTCCTCAACCCCTCCCCCCTTCACATGCCAACCATGTCTCTCCATGCGCTAGCATGTGCTAGCACATGGGCACCTTATGCCCCCACATGCCACCCATGTGGCCAACATGGGTTGTGGGTTGAACCCACCCGTTTAACCAATGGTTCGACCCACGGTTTATCTTATTGAATTTTAATTCCAATTCAATTCATTACAACGTATTTACTCTGTATAAAATTCATATTATACGCCGTATTAATTCTCGTATAATACCTCGTATTACACTCGTATAATACTTCGTATTATACGCCTATTCTTTCCGTATAATAATCATTTATTATTATACGAAATCAATTTAATTATTGATTTTACTTTCCCTAACGCCTAGGATTTTAAGTCCCTATGCGAAAACTTCGTGAGCCATAACTGTAATATTATTACATATTTCACCTCGTCTCGAAATACTATCATTACGCGTTTCTCAAAATTTCAAAATTAATTCCCGTTCAAAAATGGATGAATAGTGATTTTCATACTTTTCTTCCGAGAAAACTTCTTCGTGGCTAATTTAACTTTTCACGATATATTATCGTCAAATCTTTCGACAGAATGTCATTCCGACATTTCAAACTCTCAAACGAGCTTAGGGTTACATGAACCCTAACCCTTATGGTCAAACCCTAACCCTTAGGTTTCATGAATAATGCCTATTTTGTCATTTTCTTGAAAAGATCTTATTTTTGTCTTGAAAATTCACATTCATTATTTCTAGCACAAAGCCAAAATACTAACCATTTCAAACTTCTCTAGGTCATAAATCGACCTTTAATTTGCTTACTCAATTTAATAAACAAATAAATTAAATATTATTCAATAAATCAAATAAAATCAATTTACTTAATCGTTCGATTTTCTCGGGCGTTACATTCTCCCCTCCTTATAAGAATTATGTCCCCAGAATTACAATATAAGTTACTCAAACAAATGAGGATAAGCCTTCCTTATCTTGTCCTCGAGTTCCCACATTGCTTCTTCGGCATTGTGGTTCCTCCATATCACCTTGACCGAAGATATAACTTTGCTTCTCAACAGTTGTTCTTTCCTATCAATGACTTGAATAGGAATCTCTTCGTACGTTAAGTCTTTCTCGACTTGAATAGGTTCATACTTGATTACATGCCTTATAGGGACGTAATACCGATACGTGAAACACGTTATGAATATGTCCCAACTCTGGAGGTAAAGCTATTGCATAAGCTACCTCTGCTACCCTCCTTAGAACCTCAAAAGGTCCTATGAACCTAGGGCTTAACTTTCCTTTCTTTTCGAAACGTATCTTCCCCCTCCAGGGTGACACCTTCAGGAACGCATACGAACTGACTTCAAACTCTCTATTCTTCAGATGTGGATCGGCATACTTCTTCTGTTTGTCTTGAGTTGCTACTAGTCGCGTTCGTATTAACTTAACCACTTCTGCCATTTGTTGTACCATTTCAGGACCCAACATTCGATGTTCTCCCACCTCATCCCAACAAAGTGGCGTTCTACATTTATGTCTGTATAACGCTTCGTAGGGCGGCATGCCTATACTAGCGTGATAACTGTTGTTGTAGGCAAACTCTACCAATGGTAGATGATCGTCCCAACTACCCTTGAAATCCATAACGCAAGACCTTAGCATGTCTTCTAGCGTTTGGATTGTCCTTTTGCTTTACCCATCTATCTGTGGATGATACGCCGTACTCAACCTCAGTTGTGTTCCCATTTGCTCTTGTAAACTCTTCCAAAAATTCTAAGTGAATCGCTAGTCAAGATCTGACACAATAGAAACTGGAACTCCATGTCTGGAGACAATCTCCTTGACATAAAGCTTAGCTAGTTGGTCCAGGTTGTACCTGACTCTTATCAGCAAGAAATGAGCTGACTTCGTCAAACAATTCACTATTACCTAAATAGCGTCATATCCTTTCTGCGTCGCTGGAAGCCCTACCACAAAGTCCATCGTGAGATGCTCCCACTTCCATTCCGGAATCTCTAATAATTGTAATAAAACACTGGGTCTTTGATGTTCGGCTTTAACTTTTTGACAAGTTAAGCACCTAATCACGTATTCTGCTATCTCCCTCTATATATTAAGCCACCAAATTTTGGTTCGAAGGTCTTGATACATCTTGGTACTACCAGGATGAATCAAGTACCTGGAGTGATGAGCTTCATTTATGATCTCTTCTTTCAACTCTGGTTCACATGGAACCCAAATTCTTCCTTCAAATCTCAATAACCCTTCGTTATCAAGATTATACGCACTTTCGGTACCGTCTGCGATCTTTTTCCGTATCTGTTCGCACACATCAGTCCTAAGTTGCACTTCCTTCACCTTTTCCGCTAATGTGGGTTGAACTTCTATCGCAAACAGCTTCTCCCCTTCTTCGATTGGACATCGTGTAGAAGTTTGGATACTGCAATAGTGTAGTAGCAGAATACTCTTCTTCTTTCTCTCTTATTCTCTCCTTCTAATTCTTGATTATAACTTTGGTTTGTAAAATGTATGAAATAATGAATGGATGGAGGAGTATTTATAGGTCAGGAAAAGGTGGCAAATTACAAAGTTAATTATACTTTAGTACCTTCATCTTTACCTCTATTTTTAATTTAGTCCCTCAAGTATTATCTGTGACACCCCCAAATTCGGATACTTCACTTCCACGGGATTTAGTGCTCACTATCTAAATAAAATATAACTACTGCCCATAATTAGGAATGTAAAATAAATTACAACCTTGAATAAATAATAAAATCTTCCTTATCAAAAGGATTACAACCTTGTTTAAAATATCCCAAGGTTATCTAACCTTAACATAAACAATTTGTATATAATAAACATCACATAATAAAATTAAATTTTTATTACACATCATAATCAAAATATAAACAAGTCTTCACTTGTTCATCTTGCTCTTGCCCTTACTAGTTGACGGTTTGTCAACTCTTTCGACTTTAGCTGCAAGGGTTATATAATGCAAGAGTGAGCAAACAAAAGTTTACTTGGATAACAATCAATAGTGATGACATAAACTGAATAACTTGAAAGGATTTGAATAACATTTCTTTCATCAATAATAAAGAATTGAATAATAATTCTTTCGTCAAAATTTAGAATTCGAATATAGAAATCATCTGAGGGTTATAAGACCTTGAACTATGTCCTAGGTTATAAACATTTCTATTTAAAACCTTTAACAGTCGTCTAGACTATATGGACTCTTAACTCGTATTTAAGGGGATCAGCCCTTCGTACCATGTATTGTGCACAAACATATTAACGCTTTAGCATGGTGTTCCCTTATTAAATAGGGTTGTTCATCTCAGTATTTGATCACAAGTCCGCACCAAAAAAATTTTGGTTTGGATAAGCTTAAAAAGAAATTTGGAGTTCAACTATCATCAACTAAGGAGTAGGTGAATCACTTACAATAAATAGTAATTCAACAATAAGGAATTTCGAATTAACTTATGTTTTAGAATTAAACTTAAAGCATTTGAAAGATAATATAGACCTTGCTTGGACAGTTAAGTCAAGGTCACATAAATTCAAAAATGATTTTTAATAAGATATTTGCTAAATATGGAATTTATAGAGAATACAAATAACTCGCATAAATATAATCAAGAAAGGGTAGAACAACTTGCTCAAGTAAAGTTTGAGTTTAGAAAACTTACCTCGAGCGCAAGTCACAATTTACAATCACGTTCTTTAATTAATCCTACATATATGTAATTAACAATAACAAATATAAATTAGTTATCATATAACTAATTCACATAACTAGTTAACTCATCTAGGTTAACTCATTCCTCTTTAATTATTAGATTTAATAATTAATTATCACATCTTATGATCACATCATATATTCACATAATTAATCAAACATAAATTATGTACTGATATTAATTAAAGTATATTTAAACAAATTATAATTTAAATTATACATTTACTTTAATTAAATTATAATTAATCAAATTATAATTTCATATTATATTTTAATAATATAATTCATTACTGTCCACTTAGCATTTTAATTTTATTATTATGCTTTATATTTTATTACTTTATTAATCTCATAAAGTTGTACATTTAAAAATAACTTTCTGCACAATCTGCATGGCCGGCACGGCCGAGCTCCAATAAACCTTGGGAGCGGCGCGACAGCGCTTCCTGGCGCGGGCGCGCTCCATAAATACCTTGGAGCTGCGCGGCCGCGCCACTGAGCAGACTGTTCTGACAGTTCGCGAACTGTGCAGAGAAAAAAATAATTTAGCTTATTTCTCCGCACCAAATTCAGAACTTAGCATACATAATTCACATAAGCTTTTGTAAAAATATCAGATTATGTTTCTAATCATGTTCTAATACATATATATCAAAACACATAATTAAAAACTCCAATTTTGTTATTTTTGAAGAAAAAAAAATTTCAGTGTTCTTGATGAAAATCAACACTGCAAGTTTGTTTCTAAACCAATTCACATAATTCCAAGCATATTGATTTCGTTTCTAAGCATGTTATCATAATCTACAATTAATTTATACAGTATATTACAATCAAACACGAATTTTGATTTTAAAGGAACTATATATTTTCAAAACAAGTTCACTGTAACTTTTGATGAACATGATTTCTTCATGTTCATCATGTTTACATTAATTAAACAACTTAATTATGCATACAAATCAACTATAAATAGTTTATGAACACAAATTATGAAAGTAGTATGCATACATGCATACAAGCCAATCATGTGTGATGATAAAGCATATACTTTGGAGACAATCTTATTTATCTATTAATAAAAATATTCATTTATTAAAGGCATTTAATTATCTACATGGTGCTGTTTTTATAATATATAAATAATTCATAGTTTTAAGCAATGCTTTTAGAATCATAATGATGATCATGCTAATGAGATCTAAATTCTTAGAAAGCTTTAAAACTAAAATAGTTTCCAATCGTGAGATTACTAAAAAGAGAATTAGTAAATCCGGATAGATTGGTACATATGTTGCTTGCTCATTGAATGAGGATGATTGATCTCATAATCATTTGTGTGGAGACACTAAAGCAAGTATGTAGGTGCTTATTGGAGAATAAGTTCACTGAACGTGACTCGCTATGGAATACCTAATGGAGTTTTACTCGCCTGTCAATAGGAATTCCTAATGTGATAGTAGTACAAGTGATCCTTGGACTTGAGATCATCATAGTATCTTGTATGTAATGAATTATACTTTGACTTATTCCTTAAAGCCCTTTAGGGTATATAAAAGGGTATGTTTGAGTATAATGAGTTACATATGGAGATAATGAATGATCAATAAAGAATCTACCACCTCTAGTAAAAGAGGAGATATGTCCTATGTGATTCATTAAATGACAATCCAGGAATCCTTGGCCAAGGTGGAATGAAATTAGAAAGGAAGTTTCTAATTTGCATTATTTGGAGTTCTGCATTTTCTAATCGAAATACATATAATTGAATAAAATATGACTTGCCAGTAAATTTATGTCTTATATTTAATTGGGACATTGTATGGTGGAAGGATTGAATTGTACGGTAACAATTTACTCACAAGTTCTTTTATGATTAATGTTGAAATCTATATTATCTGAAAAGTCGTTGATCGCTAGGGAGGCTTATCCCTATTGTAGAATAAATATTATTTATTTAAATAGATTATTAGTTTAATTTATTTATTTAAATAAGATTAGAATTATTCTAATTGATTTATTCACAACCGGTTTAATATGGAGAACCTAAAGGGTCACACCATAAAAGGAAGAATAATTATTTAAGAAGGTAATGACATAATCGTAATAATGCATTAAGTATAATTAATTTAATCTATGGTGATAGAATAAATTAAATAGCTTAATATTTATTATTTAATATTTTGAAAATATTAAATATAAATTAATAAGAGGAGACTTATTAATATTATTATAATTATTATTATTTTAATTTCTAAAGGAGTTTAGTAATTAATTTAATATTAGTAGTCTCATTTATTCCTAATAAGATTATGAGGCAAATTAATTAAATGAATTTAATTAATTATTCTCAATGTGGTGGGAAGCCTAAATTAATTAAAAGAGTTTAATTAATTAAATGAAATCCCATGTCTAATACGATTAGAAGGGTTGACAATATCTATATAAGAGGAGTTTTATAATAGATATCAGTTAATGAAATTTCAATTGTTGGAGAGTACTCCTTTTCTATAGAGGATAGAAAACTAGGTTTAGCCAATCACCCTCCTTCTTGATAATTCATCTTCCTTGGTGGATCACCTCTAGAGGCCAAACACTTGGGTGGCTAACGTTAATCAAAGGAAGGAATCTAACCCGGAAATTCAAGGAGATCACGAAGAACAAGGAGTTGAACTCGTACCTGTGGAAGCTTCGTTCTACAAGGGTATGATTTCATAACTTCTTATTTATCATTTTAAATTAATAATTTGCATAAAGAATGATCCGGGTAATGGTTTTGTAGAAATTTTTTAAACTTTATACCATACTTCCGCTAATTTTGCAATTTGATTGCGTCACGATTTTGTACAAACCCAACAGTGACATCAAAGCCAAACCTTTATGCAATTATTAATTATTTTGATTTCATATACATATGGGTATGTATTTAGAATAATTTATTGGGCACAATTTTATTGTATAAAATTATAATTTTTATGAAAAAAAAACGAAACCGAAACTGTTTTTTTTTCTTTATTTTCGTCAGTGATGTCGTGAAAACGAAAAAGCTTTCGCGAAATCTAATTGAATCATCCGTGCTTTTTAAATTCGTGAATCATTAACGTGAATAAGGAGATTTTTTGGAAATCAACTATTATATAAAAAAAGTGATTCAATTTTAAAAAAGTTGCCCAGGATACTTTTTGGAAATCAACTATTATAAAAACTGATTAAATTTTTAAAAGTTACCCACGGATGCATTAAAGGTTGTTGAAAGAATAGGATTTCAAAAGAATATATATATATATATATATATATATATATATATTCCTAATAATTTTATATTTAAAATAAAGAGTTTATTTTAATCTTGAAATTAGATTTCATGCAATTTAAAATTGTCCATTAAATGATACTCATATATATATGGAATGTTTTAATTCATGAGATTGATATTTATTTATTGATATATATGGTAATATGTATGATAATAAATAGGGATTGATTATGGACTATTTGACCAATGTAATTGAATTTTATTTTAGTTGAATGCTTGAATGAATGGATTTTATTAAATGGGGTCTGCGTACCTCGTCTTCTCTGATTTTTCTTGATGTAAAATTCTATCTCTCTCCTATGTACTTCCCCTTGACTGCTGATCAAGGTTTCTATTTAATTTTAAATAGTTAATGTAATAGAGATAATTAGAATTATCTTGAAGAAATTGGAGACCAAGGAGCAAGGAGCGCGTGAAGACCCGTTTGTATGGAGCCCGGGTTTAAATATAATAGTTACGTTTAAATTTAAATTCTTGCACTCCTAGGTTTGACTTTTTGGTTCACTTGGTGGCTCTAGTGAACCAAACTAGAATAAAAGTCCATAATCAATCCAGGTAGAATATAGTATTCTATATGTGCATGCTAAGTATTATATATATTATATTTTATGCAATAATGCTTCACATGTTTAATAAAATTACGCGTATTTTATATATATATATATATATATATATGTGCATGCACGCTAAACAAGATGAGACAAATAATAACAAACCCCTCAAAGAAATAATATTAAGTCCGAAGCGTTCAATGATATTTGGAATATCGAACGTTGCCTTCTAGCATGATAAATTAATAGAGTATTAAATATTTAATATGAGCTTTTTGTGCTATCCACAAGGCTAGTATTGCGTATTTAGATATTAATTAATCACATTTGATGCTTATCAAGAAAATTAAACAATATAGTCTTGTTGTGCTATCCAAAAGGACGAACATTTTTCTTTTTTGAATTTATGGAAGTGCTAGGCTGGACTTAACTTAAATTATTTTAGTTCGGATGTGCACACACTTGACCATTATGATTTAAGAGGCAAAATAAAAAGAGTTATATGTTGATGTAATTGACAAGAGTTGTCTACCTATTTATTTATATATCGTTTGTTGTGCTATCCACAAGGCTATATACATTTGAATTGGGATCCTTAATCTCACTAGCAAATCTTTAATTAGATGTTGCCGAACTATATAAGTGAGGGTAATATAGTTTGATGAAAATAGTGGGAGATACCAATTTAAAATAAAGACTTAAATTTATTTTGGTATGCAAAATTAATTAAATGAATGTTTGCTAAAATGTTGTCTTTTCATATACAGAAATTTAAAAAATGTCAAAATCACTAATTCCACTGCGTAGCATACTTGATGCTAATAAACTAACCGGACCAAATTATACGGACTGGTTAAGGAATCTAAGAATAGTTCTCACTGCTGAAAAGATTTCTTATGTTCTAAATTCACCTGTCTCTGGAACTGTTCCAGAATCAGCATCTGAGGAAGAAATTGCCATTATTGTAAAGTGGTAAAATGACGCATCTGTGGCTCAATGCATCATGCTCGCATCCATGAATAACGAGCTTCAGCGTCAGCATGAAAACGTGGATGCTCCTACTATGTTGCTTCACCTCAAGGAGTTGTATAGTGAACAAAGTAGGACTGCTAGATATGAGATATCTAAGGAGCTCTTCCAATCTCGGATGACCAAGGGTAAGGTGAACATAAAGGAACAAAAGAAATCTGATCTAGCTAGCAAAGGAATGTGCTTCCATTGCAACGAGCCGAGTCATTGGAAGAGGAACTGCAAGAAATTTTTGGCAGAGAAGAAACTTGGAGAAGTTTTGACTTCCAATCAAGGTTTGTTCATGATTGAAATTAATTTTTCAAACAGTCAAAATTCTACTTGGGTATTGGATACCGGCTGTGGTTCTCACATATGTAATAATGTGAAGGGACTGGTCAAAAGTAGAAAGCTGAACAAGGATGAGGTTGTCCTACGAGTGGGAAATGGAGCAAAGGTTGCTGCATTAGCTGTAGGCACTTATTGTTTAGCACAGCCTACGGGCAAGTCCATTTATTTAAATATTATTTTTTTGTTCCGAATATCATTAAAAATATTATTTCTATTTTCGTATTAGATATGGATGGATTTGACATTATAATAAAGAACAACAGTTGTTCTATTTATAAAAGCAATGTTTTATATGGTGCTGGTAATTTGCAAAATGGACTTTATATACTTGACTTGCATGAAAATATACTTCAAATAGAACAAACTAAGAAAAGGAAAAGAAATGATATTAATTATACCTATATGTGGCACTGTAGACTTGGTCATATTAATGAAACAAAATTATCCAAGTTGCATAAGGATGAGCTCTTAGAGCTATCCGATTATGAATCATATCCAACTTGTGAATCTTGTCTCATGGGTAAAATGACTAAATCTCCTTTTAGTGGAAAAGGAGAAAAAGTTACAGAGTTGTTAGCGTTGGTTCACACAGACGTTTGTGGACCTATGACAACGAAGGCACAGGTTGGGTATTCTTATTTTATTACTTTCACTGATGATCACTCAAGATTTGGATATGTGTATTTAATGAAATACAAATCAGAATCATTTAAAAAGTTCAAAGAGCTCATAAGTGAAGTAGAGAAACAAACAGGCAAGAGTATTAAGATTCTTTGATCAGATCGAGGTGGTGAATACTTAAGCAGTGAGTTTCTCGATTGTCTCAAAGAAAATGGTATAATTTCACAATGGACTCCACAAGGTACACCACAGTTAAATGGAGTATCTAAAAAGAGAAATCAAACATTATTGGACATGGTTCGTTCCATAATGAGTTTTACCGATCTTCTAATTTTATTCTGGGGTCATGGCCTAGAAACGGCTACATATCTACTAAATAAGGTCTCCACCAAATTCGTCCCCAAGACTCCATATGAGATGTGGACAGGAAGGAAACCTAGTCTTAAGCATGTTAAGATTTGGGGATGTCCAGCTTATGTGAAAAGGTTTCAAAATGATAAGCTTGGGACAAGATCTGATAAGTGCACGTTTGTGGATATCCTAAAAAATGTTTGGGATACTATTTCTACAATCCTACTGAACAAAAGGTGTTTGTTGTGAAACACGTTACCTTCTTGGAAAATGAGTTTATCCTAGAAAGGGGCTAGTGGGAGAAAAATAGACCTTGAAGAAATTCAAGAACCACAAACCACTACAGATCAAGTGGATGAACCTGTCCAAGTAGAGACACCTACTGTACAACACCCTATTTGTAAATCTGGAAAGGTACCGAAGATACCTAAAAGGTATGAATTCGTTATAGAGGATGACGATGAGGTACACGTCATGGATGATGATGATCCATTGAATTACGAACAGACTATGAGTAATAAAGACTAAGAGAAATAGTAGATGACCATAAAATTTAAAATAGATTTTGAAGCTATGCTCAAGTCCATTTGGATTTTCTCTGGCAAAATGGACGTGGAGACGTCCTTCCTCAAATATACATTATTAGAGGAGAATGTATGTATGATACAACCAGTTAGTTTTTTGTTTCAATGGTTGAGGCAAATCATGTATATGAGCTACAATAATCCATTCATGGATTGAAGCAAGATTCTCGTAGATGGAACATTCGTTTTGATGAGACAATTAAAGAGTTTGATTTTATCAAAAACGAGGATGAACCATGTGTGTACAAGAAGGTTAGTGGGAGCGATATTTCATTCCTTGTATTATATATTGATGATATATTACTGATAGGAAATGAAATTCCTATGCTAAAATCGATCAAAACAAAGTTGTCTAAACATTCCTCCATGAATGATTTGGGTAGAACATCCCACATTGGGGATATAAATCTTTATTGATATATTTAAAAGGATGTTTGGCTAAACCCAAGGAAACGTATATTCATTAGATGCTAAAGGCGTTTAGCATGGCAAACTCCAAAAGGTGTCTCATGATGATGAGCCATAGAGTGAATCTCTCTAAAATTATCCTCAATAAAAGAGAGATCGCATGAGCTACTATCATGTATGCAATGAAATATACGAGACTTGATGTTGATCAGTCATATTCTGGAGAATATCACTGTGAGACAGTGATAAAAATCTTAAAGTACTTAACTGACACTAAGGATGTCATCATATCACATGATGAGTCTGAATTAAACTAGAGTGCTAAACAGACTCAAGTTTTCAGACTGACCAAGACGATATCAAATCCGCTTTAGGGTAAGTCGTTACCTTGAAAGATGGTGTAGTGAATTGGAAAGGTTCCAAACAACAAAAGGTTGCTGCTTTAGTGACAAAGACAAAGTATATAACTGTAAGTGAAGCTGCAAGTTGATGTTTCGGATGAAAAGTTCATTACAAAACTAGGAATAGTTCCTAAGTCTCATCTTGAATCTAAACATGTGTTGCGGCACTTTGATTAAAGAAATCATTGAAAGAGGAGCATATAGACTCTCAAGATAACATTGCATATCCATTTACTAAAGATATAACACAACAGCAGTTTGATCGTCACTTAGAGAAGTTGGTATGAGATACCATGGCGATTGGCTTTAGTGCAAATGGGAGATTGAAATTAGTAGGCATACAAGCCAATCATGTGTGATGATAAAACATATACTTTGAAGACAATCTTATTTATTTATTAATAAAAATATTCATTTATTAAAGACATTTAATTATCTACATGGTGCTGTTTTTATAATATGTAAATAATCCATAGTTTTAAGCAATGCTTTTAGAATCATGATGATGATCATACTAATGAGATCTAAATTCTTAGACAGCTTTAAAACTAAAATAGTTTCCAATCGTGAGATTACTAAAAAGGGGATTAGTAAATCCGGATAGATTGGTACATATGTTGTTTGCTCATTGGATGAGGATGATTGATCTCATGATCATTTGTGTGGAGACACTAAAGCAAGTATGTGAGTGCTTATTGGAGAATAAGTTCACTGAACGTGACTCGCTATGAAATACCTAATGGAGTTTTACTCGTCTGTCAATAGGAATTCCTAATGTGATAGTAGTACAAGTGATCCTTGGACTTGAGATCATCATAGTATCTTATATGTAATGAATTATACTTTGACTTATTTCTTAAAGTCCTTTAGGGTATATAAAAGGGTATGCTTGGGTATAATGAGTTACATATGGAGATAATGAATGATCAATAAAGAATCTACCACCTCTAGTAAAAGAGGAGATATGTTCTATGTGATTCGTTAAATGACAACCCAGGAATCCTTGGCCAAGGTGAAATGAAATTAGAAAGGAAGTTTCTAATTTGCATTACTTGGAGTTGTGCATTTTCTAATCGAAATATATATAATTGAATAAAATAAGACTTGACAGTAAATCCATGTCTTATATTTAATTGGGACATTGTATGGTGGAAGAATTGAATTGTACGGTAACTATTTACTCACAGGTTCTTTTATGATTAATGTTGAAATCTATATTATCTGAAAAGTCGTTGATCGCTAGGGAGGCTTATCCCTATTGTAGAATAAATATTATTTATTTAAATAAATTATCAGTTTAATTTATTTATTTAAATAAGATTAGAATTGTTCTAATTGATTTATTCACAATCGGTTTAATATGGAGAACCTAAAGGGTCACACCATAAAATGAAGAATAATTATTTAAGAAGGCAATGACATAATCGTAATAATGCATTAAGTATAATTAATTTAATCTATGGTGATATAATAAATTAAATAGCTTAATATTTATTATTTAATATTTTAGAAATATTAAATATAAATTAATAAGAGGACACTTATTAATATTATTACAATTATTATTATTTTAATTTCTAAAGGAGTTTAGTAATTAATTTAATATTAATACTCTCATTTATTCCTAATAAGATTAGGAGGCAAATTAATTAAATGAATATAATTAATTATTCTCAATGTGGTGGGAAACCTAAATTAATTAAAAGAGTTTAATTAATTAAATAAAATCCCATGTCTAATAGGATTAGAAGGGTTGACCAATATCTATATAAGAGGAGTTTTATAATAGATATCAGTTGATGAAATTTTAATTGTTGGAGAGTACTCATTTTCTATAGAGGATAGAAAACTAGGTTTAGCCAATCACCCTCCTTCTTGATAATTCCTTTTCCTTGGTGGATCACCTGTAGAGGCCAAATACTTGGGTGGCTAACGTTGATCAAAGGAAGGAATCTAACCCGAAAATTCAAGGAGATCACGAAGAACAAGGAGTTGAACTCGTACATGTGGAAGCTTCGTTCTACAAGGGTATGATTCCATAACTTCTTATTTATCATTTTAAATTACTAATTTGCATAAAGGATAATCCGGGTAATGGTTTTGTAGAAATTTTTTAAACTCTGATATACCATACTTCCGCTAATTTTACAATTTGATTACGTCACGATTTCGTACAAACCCAACAAATTATATATATATATATATAATTTCATGAAAACTCATATATATACAGAGAACTAAAATACGAAGAACAACAAAACACAATTTCTAAAAACTATAAAGTTAGAATTATATCCTTTGTTAATTGATTGGAAGAAGAAAATGATGATGATTTGATTTCTCTAAGCTTTCTCCTTCCTCACTCTTTCTTCTTCCTCTCTCTTATTCTCTCTAACTTTCTCTATTCTTTCTTTCTAACACTGACTAACTCTCTAACTTAACAAACGTAATATAAAACTGATATATACGTATAATATAAAAATAATAACAAAACATATAACTGACAAAATTTTAAATCTCTACTTAATAAATATCATTTACATTTTTTTTGAAAATCAAAAGCCACTAGGGCTTATTTGGAAAAACTCATTATTTTTTAAAAATAGCTTTTTAGTAGTTAATGCCATGTTTGGTAAAAACTTTTTAAAACTCTTTTTAGTTTATTTTAATGACTCATTTAACACATACTTTCCAATGTCACACTTTATTTAATTAAATTCTAACATTCTAATTTAATTAAATACTATCTAACATTAATTAATTAATTAAAATTGCTAGATAATACTAAATTATTACAGAATTATAATTACTCACTAATCATAATCTTATGTAACAATTATTACATAATATTTATCTATTTAATTATCTCAATTAAATTAGAACTATACCATAAAATTATTACACATCAATTTAATTAACATTTTGCACTAAATTAAATTTCTTTATAACATAATAACATAAACTATTTATTTAATCTCAATAAATAAATAAATTAAAATATTTATTTAATTCAATAAATATTTAAAATTCACATATAAAATTTCATTCGTTACAATCTTTCCTCCTTAAAAGGATTCTGTCCCTAGAATCACAACAAAAAAATCTCATCCGTTACATTCTTTCCCCTTAAAAAGATTCTGTCCCTAGAATTGATATACAAGGAATTACACAAATAATTTGGAATAAGTTTTCATCATTACATCTTCGAGTTCCCACGTAGCTTCTTCAGCACTATGGTTCCTCCAGATTATCTTAACAGAAGATATCACTTTATTTCTATGTACTTGTTCTTTTCTATCAACCATTTGGACATGAACCTCTGTATAAGTTAAGTCTTTATCAAACTGTAAATGTTCGTACTCTATTACATGCTTGTAATCGTGTTTGTACGGTCGCAACACGAAAATATAAAAAACGTTGTGTATATTATCCAGCTCCGGAGGTAACGCAACCTCGTAAGCCACTTCGCCAACCCTTCATAGTATCTCGAAAGGTCCAATAAATCGGGGACTCAGCTTCCCCTTTTTGTCAAATCTAATCTTCCCTTTCCAGGGAGATACCTTTAGGAACACGAAGCTTCCCGCTTCAAATTCTCAATTCTGTCGATGATGATCGGCATACTTCTTTTGTCTGTCTTAAGCAGCAACTAATCTTGTTCTGATCAGCTTGACGATCTCAGCAGTTTGTTGTACCAATTCCAGTCCCAACTGCTGTTGTTCACCGACCTCATCCCAGCACAATGGAGTCCATCATTTTTTGCCGTATAATGCTTCGTAAGGCGGCATGCCAATACTTGCATGGTAACTATTGTTGTAGGCGAACTCCACCAACGATAGATGATCATCCCAGCTTCCTTTGAAGTCCATAACGCAAGCTCTCAGCATATCCTGTGACGCCCCCCAAATCCGGGTCCCCAGAACCTCGGACCTGGTACGTTACGATACATCATTCCGATAACTATTGCGGAATATATAAACATAAATTGTTTATACACTAACCTTTACACCTAATTCCCAAGGTCTGAAACTTTAACTTAATACCTGAATTTAATATCTTGTCCGACATACAATGTCATTTGCATATAATACTATTACAAGTTTTATCTGTACGATAAACCAATGCTGGAACTATCTTTGACTTTTTCTGTATCCGATGTATTCATCCTAATCTGCAATGTTTATCATGATATAGCAAGGGTGAGCAACAAGTTTGCCCAGCAAGTTTAATTTCAAGAATAGATATATCATGATTGAAAAGAATGAATAATAAGCTGGCTGACTTTCAACAATATAACCATTGTGAAATAGCATGAATCAAATTTACATAAGACAATAAAAATGAATGGTCAATAAGGAACATGAATAAATTCAACTGAACAATATGGTAATGAAGGTGATCAGCCTTTCATACCTGATGAACACATGCAATATGCACAACGTGCGAATCAATAATTTATAGACGTGATGTAATCAAAAATGATTAACCACTAGCATAATTGAAGAATCATAACTCAAGGATGAGTTAAAGAAAACTTGCCTTTATCGCCGACTACTGCTACGCAGCCTATTTAGCTTCATCTGAAGACCTAATATTAATAATATCGATCTCCACATTAGAATAATATCATCGCAATAATTATTGCTAATTATAGTTATAAAATAACCTAAACACATTATCACATAATCCTATCGGTCAACAGAACACATAAGACCTAGTATCAAGTCAAACTATTTCAGTCTGAGTTGAGTTCGGTACTATTTCGACCTCCCGATTGCCTAATCGGATAATTATCGAGCCTAATATTAATAAGACTCTACTTAAACACTATTAACTTAGATAATTTATTAATCAGTTAAAATATTTTTCACAAGCTCATAATAATTTTCAAATAATTATTATCATTTATAATGATTTTTTAATCAAAAATATCATATTTAAATGATTTAAATACCACAATATTCCATTATCATTAATATTTCTTTAATTTCAAATATTAATGAAATACATTTCATAATATTATAAGTTATTTATAATATCTCAAAGTATTTTTAATACCTTAATATCACTTTTAAATGATTTTAAAATTATTATT
This sequence comes from Panax stipuleanatus, assembly GCA_020205555.1. NCBI lineage: Eukaryota > Viridiplantae > Streptophyta > Magnoliopsida > Apiales > Araliaceae > Panax > Panax stipuleanatus. The sequence goes on from CM035125.1 coordinate 44,568,813, forward strand.
AAATAACTGTCATTAATATTAAAATATTAATGTAATTCATGACAAAATATTAAAAGTTATGTTTTTTAACTTAAAACATTTTTTATAACCTTTAAATCATTTTTAAAATATTAAAACCATTTTTACATAATTTATTTAATATAATTATTAAATAAATTTATTATCATAATATTAATCTATACTTTCATTTGATTACCATTTAATAATAATTAAATAGTAATTAATTAATTACCTTTAGTTATTATTTAACTAATAAATAATAGCCAATTAGATCTATTCATTATTTAATGGTAACTAGATAATGAATAATCAAATTATTGTTTGTCTTTAATTATTATTTAATATTAATTAAATAATAATTAATTAATTACTTACTATGTGTCATTAATTATTATTTAATATTAATTAAATAATAATTAATTAATTACTTATTCTTGAATAATAGATAATCAATTCACTTCATAATTCTTTAATTATTCTTTCTTATTAATTTAGAAATAATTAATTATTATTTGCTCTTATTTATTATTTAATATTAATTAAATAATAAATAATTATTTTATAAATTCTTATATCAATGTAAGTAAGTAAATACATTATTATTACCTAATCTTACTTAAACATTCTTTAATTATTATTTAATATTAATTAAATATTAATCAATTGTTTAACTCTATTTATTATTTAATCTTAATTAAATAATAAATAGTTAGTTTATTAACACTAATTCTACTTAATTATCACTTAATATCACTTAAATAATAATTAAATAGTTAATTATATTTAATTTTGTATGTAATTAATTTGCTAACCTTTTAATGGCTTTAAATAATTATTTTTAATAATTAATCACTTTCACTTATTTACGATTATGCCATTCTCGCCTACAATTTTTCAGATTTGGCGTCCTTTATGGAAACGCTTCTAAAACAAAATGTACAACTCGAAATTAAGTTCCATTAGAGGCGTTGGATTCATAACTTCTCAAGCTATAATTTTCATTTATCAAACAGTCAATTTGGATCTATCTAGCTTCCGAAAAACAGCCCCAAAGTGGCTGGTCAGAAACCTTTTTTTTCTTATTTTTCCAATTAGAAAGTGTTTTACTAAAAATTCCATAACTTATTCATCCCACAACATTTTTGGGTCATTCAAAAGGGATTATACTCATAACTTATAGCTCTAGCACAACCAACAAGTAAATCTCAAATAACAAAAATGAATCTTCAAAATAAATCATATGGATCCCACATATTAACTAAAAACTTCCATGAAAACTTACTAACTTCATTATTCCCAAATGTTTCTAACACAATCTAACATATATAACCAATATACATAACATATCTTAATATCTAACCTTATCATAAGGTTAACCCAACAAGTTCATAAAACTTCATATCATAAAAAAAATAAAAGTGCAAAGCTTCAAAAAACTTTAACTAAATCTAGAAAAAAAATTCTTTTTCTTTACCTTTCTTTCTTCTTCCTCCCTTCTCTCCTTCTCTATTCATGGCTACCTTTCTCTCCCTTGCTCCATGCCTTGAGTCCCTCTTCTTCTTCCTCCTCTAGCCCCTTCCATCTCTTTCTCTCTTTAGCTTTCTTTTACTATTTTGGAGAGATAGATGAAAGAGAAAGGAAATTGATTTTTGTTTGATAAAAAATGTATAGATATATTTTGTATATCTAATATACATCTCCCCCATCTTCTTTCTTTCTTCCTCTAATAGCCGGGTATACTCCCTCCATTATCCCCCATTTTTGGTTTATTTTTAATTGCTAAATTTTCCTTAATTAAATGACATTAAAGTCCCTACACTAATTTGGCCAATTAGTTAGCTACCATCAAGGGCAAAAATGTCATTATGCCATCACTAGAAAAGGGTAAAATGGTTCTTAAGTCATCTTAAGGAAATTTCCTCATAGGACATATTGGTCATAATCAATTTTCTTTAAGGACAAAATTGTCATCTTACTATAATTAGGAAATTTTCTAGAAATATCCTTCAAGGATTCCATGGTCATTTACAAATTTTTCTTAGGGCAAAATTGTCATTTTCCTATTACTAGGAAACTTCCTAGCAATTTTCTTCTTAGGACAAAAAAGTCATTAATAATTTTCTGTTAGGGCAAAATAGTCTTTTGCTACTTCAAGGAAATTTCCTAGGAAATTTCTTAACAATCATCACCCATCATTACTAGTGGGGTCCACCTTATATACCAACACTTTCCCACATTTAACTCAAGTATGGTTAGTTCCTAACCATAGTTATTCTGCTAGTACATATCCCATTATTTTGGGTTACTAAATAAATTCTCATTGGGCTACCTAATAATTCCTTTAGGCTTGATAATAAAATAAATGGGCTATGTAAATTAACATAGTCCACTAATTTTAATTATATCCTACCTTAATTATTTAATTAAAATTTCTATTCACTCAATTTGTACATCAAATTCTTACTCATATACATTTAATTACTTAACCCAATTAGACCTGCTTTCCTTAGATTATTTAATTATCATTCCTAATATATATATTAGGTTACATAACTTTTATTCTTAATTCTCTTTTGTATAAAAAAAATGTATACACATTATATAATGTATATTTATTCAATATATTTTATTATTCACATAAGTCATCACATATACCACTTTTAATTTCAATTTTGACTTTTCTCCATAAAAGTCCACTGTTAACTTTGACCAAAAAGTCAACCTTTACACATTTTGTGTTTATTGTCTTTTATGACTAAACTTGACGTTCCGGACGCAACCGAGCAGTCCGTGCTTCAAAATTCTATCTCTAACTCGAATTTTGAGTTTTAACGTACTCCATTTTTATTGCTAATCATATTAGCTATTAGCTTTATACTTATTCCTCTTCTTATTTGCCAATCAAGGCCAACATTCCAGCTATGCTAATTACTAACATAGTTTTATCTTGATTTTCATATCCCTAACGTAATTCATCATTCCTCTTGCTAAAATATATAGCACCTTACTAAGTATATATATATTTCTATACATATACTCATCTTCGTTTAACCTCATAGCTTTTCTTAATGTTAAATTTTATTTTCTTAATAAAATTCCACATGTATCATTATAACATTTCTTACACCATTTAGTTCACAATACTTTTTTATAAGTATCGTAATACCTTATTCTTAATATTCCTTCATACCCTTTCTAGGGTTTTAAAATTTTGTAACCCATATTTTCGTTATTCCCATTCAAATAGCAAACCCTATAGGTTTTACTTAATTTTTTTTAATAAATTCTAAAATTCTCATCTAGATTTTATTCTTTAACCTTTATTTTAATCATTTAAGATTTTATAAATTCTCAGGTTGTCACATATCCTCTAGAGTCTGAATCGTTCTCTCGCTCTGGCCATCAATTTGAGGATGGTACGTCGTACTTATTCGCAATTGCGTTCCCAAGCATTCCTGTAATTGCTTCCAAACATTCGACGTGAAACGCATATCCCTGTCGGACATAATCGATATTGGACCACCGTGTCTAGATATAATTTCCTTCATGTATAGCTTTGCTAACTGATCCAAGTTGAATTTAATCTTGATCGATAGGAAATGTGCTGACTTCGTCAGTCGATCCACTATAACCCATAATGCATCATAGCCCTTCTTAGTCGTTGGTAGACCAACCACAAAATCTATCGTGATATGTTCCCACTTCCATTTCGAATTCTCCAGCAGTTGTAGTAATCCACTTGGTCTCTGGTGTTCTGCTTTGACCTTCTGGCACGTTAAACATTTCGCAACGCATTCAGCCACGTCCCTCTTCATATTCGGCCACCAGAAATACTGCCTAAGATTCTGGTACATCTTCGTACTCCCAGGGTGAATCGAATATCTCAAACTGTGAGCCTCGCCCAAAATTTTCTCTTTGACATCTGGTACTGGCGGTACCCAGATTCTTCCTTCGAATCGTAATAGTCCATCATTACCGATCTTGAACTTTATCTCTTCACCATCGGCTATTCTCTTCCGGATCTTCTCTCACTCCTCATCGTATAGTTGGGCTTCTTTTACCTTATCTACCAGAGTAGAACTAGTAGTTACTTGAAATAGCTTCTCATCCGACTCCTTTGGATACTTAGCTTCCAGTTCCAACTTAGTCATCTCTTCTATCAATTGATCCTGATCAGTTAATATATTTAACTTCTCCCGACCCTTTCTGCTTAAAGCATCGGCAACCATGTTAGCTTTACCTGGATGGTAAAGAATCTCGTAGTCGTAGTCCTTGATAAGTTCCAACCATCTCCTTTGGCGCATGTTCAAGTCTTTTTGTGTAAAGATATACTTTAGACTCTTATGATCTGTGTATATCTCACACTTTTCTCCATATAGGTAGTGTCTCTATATCTTCAGAGCAAACACTACTTCTGCCAATTCCAAGTCATGGGTCGGATACCCTTTCTTATAATCCTTCAGCTGACGGGATGCATAAGAAATGACTTTGCCGTTCTGCATCAGCACACAACCTAATCCTTTATGTGAAACATCACTGTATACTACAAATTTTTTTGTACTATCTGGCAATGACAACACAGGCTCAGTACTTAATCTCTTCTTCAGTTCCTGGAAACTTTCCTCACACTTTTTCGTCCAAACGAACTTAACCGTCTTTCGAGTCAAATTCGTCAACGGAGTTGCAATTTTGGAAAAGTCTTGGATAAATCTTCTGTAGTTACCTGCCAATCCCAAGAAACTCCTAACTTCTGACGGTGTCTTCGGCTGATCCCAATTCATCACAGCTTCAACCTTCGACGGATCTACCGAAATCCCATCTTTGTCAATCACGTGGCCAAGAAATTGCACACGTTCTAACCAGAATTCGCACTTCGAGAATTTCGCGTATAGCTTCTCCCATCTCAGCGATTCTAATGTTAGCCTTAAATGTTCAGTGTGTTCCTCCTCAATTTTAGAATAAACCAAAATGTCATCTATGAACACTACTATGAACTTGTCTATAAATGACTTAAACACTCTATTCATTAAGTCCATAAATGCTGCTGGTGCATTCGTTAGACTAAATGACATCACCAAGAACTCGTAATGTCCATATCGAGTTCTAAAAGCCGTCTTTGGTATATCTTCTCTTCTTACCTTCAACAGATGATATCCACTTCTCAAATCTATTTTTGAGAAGTATCTAGCACCCTTCAGTTGATCGAACAAGTCATCGATCCTAGGTAAAGGATACCTATTCTTGGTCGTGTCTTTTTTCAACACCCTATAATCAATGCATAGCCTCATTGATCCATCCTTCTTCTTCACGAACAACACTGGGGCTCCCCGTGGTGAAACGCTTGGCTGAATATACTTCTTGTCCAACAATTCCTGTAGTTAAACCATTAGTTCCTTCATCTCGATCGGAGCCATTCTGTACCGAGCTTTCAAAATTGGAGCAGTCCCCGGTGCTAAGTCGATCACGAACTCTATCTCTCTATCTGGCGAAAGTCATGGAAAATTGCTCGAAAATACGTCCACAAACTCCCTAACCATGGATATCTCTTCTATCTTCGGACTCTCCTTACGAGTATCCACTATGTAGGCTAAGTACCCTACACAACCTTGCTTCAATAGCTTCTTGGCTTGCATAATCATCAGACAATTTACTTGTCTAGGCGATTTGCTACCATAAAATACTACCTTCGTCGGAGTCGTAAGGTTTACAGACTTCTTCTGACAATCAATTATCGCACCATAGTTGAACAACCAATTCATACCCAGTATCACATCAAACTCCCCAAGTTTTATCGGAATCAAATCTACCCTCAATTCATGACCCTTAATGTCCAATCTACAGTTCTTGTATACGAACCTAATAGGAATAACCTCCCTATTCGCAATTTCTATGTTCAAGGGGTAAACTAATTCCTCTTTAGGTAAGCCCAGGGTCTTAGCAAAGTCATCAGATATGAATGAAAAAGTAGCACACGAATCAAATAATACATATGCATTAATACTATTGACCGGAATAATACCTGACACCACATCTTTTGACTGCACAACATCCTGCACCGTCATATTAAACGTCCTGGCAGTAGGTCGCATCGCGTGCAGTGGTCCAGCGATAGTCAAAGTGTTGCCGCTGCCATTTCCTCCATTTCCTGCTGACCCTCCTGCTGGCTTCCTCAGGCAACTTCGGGCCATGTGATCCTTAGATCGACATGTATAGCAAGCTCCCTTCATCGGGTTAGGACAATTCGGCGCAATGTGGCCTTCCTGACCATAGTAGAAGCATACTCGCTTCCCCCTCAGGCACACTCCAGTGTGATTCTTCCCGCATGTCACACATGTTTCAATCATTCTCTTCTGCTGGTTTCCCTATTGACTCCCAGCAGACGTGTTGTCGCTCCATTTCCATTTCTGGTTGATAGCTACCACCAGCCTTGTTCTATGTCTCATTCTTCTTCTTCTTCTGATCCTGGTTGTATTTGGTCACCGCATCGCTTCCACCTTCAGTGAGGATGGCCTTTTCCAGTACAGCTGCAAACGTATTCAGCTGGAACATGGAGACCTTGCTGAAGAGCCAGGGCTTCAATCCCTGCTCGAACCTTCTTGCCTTTCTCTCATCAGTGCTGACCTGGTACGTTACAAGCCTGACCAGCTCGTTAAATTTTACGGCGTACTCCGGCACCGTCATCGCTCCCTGTTTCAGTTCTAGAAATTGAACCACCATTTGGTTTTGCGAGCTTATGGGGAAGTACTTCTCAAAGAACATTTCTTTGAAATGATCCCATGCTATAACACCTTCTCCTACCCTAGTCTTGTTGGCCTGCCACCAAAAGCTAGCTTCTGACTTCAATATGAATGTCGCGAAAGCCGTCTTCTGGTCATCGTTAACTCTAGCCACATCGAAGACTTTCTCCATCTCCATCACCCACGTCTAGGCCTCTATCGGATTCACCGATCCCTGAAATTCTGGCAGTCCTACTGCTTTAAATTCCTTAAACGTAGTGTTCTAAAATTGCTGCTAATTCGCAAGCGCTCCCGTCTGTAGGTTCACCAGTTGTTGAACTGAGTTGGGATTCGTCCCATCATTGTTGTTGTTGTTGTTGTTGTTGTTATTAGTAGATCCCTCTGGGTTTTGATGTGTAGGTCTTCTTCTAAGAGGCATATTTCTGTTAAAACATACTCTTATTAGATCCTTTACTCATTTCTTAAATATTCAAGTTCAACTTAAACATTTAAAATAACTTAATTCACATTTGCACACATAGAACGTCAAATAACTTCGATATTTTATTCATTCATAGTTTTTAAAACGTAGAATAGATAGCAACTCTACTATTTACATCATCTTTCCTGAACTGAATAAGTTACAGGATTACATCATTATCTTATCCTATTATTATCTCAAATTCTGGGATTTACATTTATTTATATAAAAAGAAACACATAATTAATGACTCTATTATCTAGGCATGTTAAGACGTCGCACAACCTCTCTACGTTCTTCTTCCATCACCCGGAATACTATTCTGCGATCCACCACATACCATGGTAAATCTTTGAACTGAGCTGGGTAATAGAAGACACGATCTTGGGCCCTATCTATAGCCGTATAAAACACATAGTCTGTCTCCCTCAGCTTGGCCTTCTTCACTTAAATCTCGTCCTCAGCTCGATCTGCATGTTGAGTCAAGCTCGTTTCCCTGCTCTGTCATGCTTCGCTGACTCCTTTTTGATGTCGTTCTTTAGCTTCGCTAGTTCAGCCAGTGCATCATCTCTGTCACTCTCCGCGTGGACTAAATCCCACTTCTCGTTTCCAAGCTCATCATCCAGTTCTTGAATCGTTTCCTCTCTCTGTTGTATAGTAGTCCGACTCTCGTCTACCAGTTCCTCAAGCTCGTCGACTCGACCATTTAGCTCAACGTTGCGGTCGTAGATCTCCTCGTACATCACATCGCTAGTCGAGTTAGGTGAAAATTCCTCTTCAGGATCCTCCTCTGACTCATCCTCGTCATCTCAGGTCAGATACTAGCTCTTGCTCTTGACCAGCTACGGTGATCAATGGAGATGGCTCTCTCTAAACCAACTGCTCCTAGACAACCTGGATGTCTCGGGGCTCCTCGTCCCTAGGCATCTGGGGTAACTCCTCCCTAGCCTGACTGGACTCTCCAACATTCGTCATCATGACAACAAAATTTTAAAGTTTAATTATTACGTGATATCGATCGATACTCTTCGTGTACATAAACGTAAACATATAGCACGTAAGGTAGTTTATTATCTTTATGTATCAACACTATCTTTTCGATCTCCTACAAGGCTACTACCTAAGGGTTTCCCCACCTAAAGTTCATAACCTAAAGCTCTGATACCAACCTGTGACACCCCCAAATCTGGATACTTCACTTCCACGGGATTTAGTGCTCACTATCTAAATAAAATATAACTATTACCCATAATAAGGAATGCAAAATAAATTACAACCTTGAATAAATAATAAAATCTTCCTTATCAAAAGGATTACAACCTGTTCAAAATATCCCAGGGTTATCTAACCTTAACATAAACAATTTGCGGAAAATAAACATCACATAATAAAATTAAAGTTTTATTACACATCATAATCAAAATATAAATAAGTCTTCACTTGTTCATCTTGCTCTTGCCCTTACTAGTTGACGATTTGTCAACTCTTTCGACTTTAACTGTAAGGGTTATATAATGCAAGAGTGAGCAAACAAAAGCTTACTTGGATAACAATCAATAGTGATGACATAAACTGAATAACTTCAAAGGATTTGAATAACATTTCTTTCATCAATAATAAAGAATTGAATAATAAATCTTTCGTCAAAATTTAGAATTCAAATATAGAAATCATCTGAGGGTTATAAGACCTTGAACTATGTCCTAAGTTATAAACATTTCTATTTAAAACCTTTAACAGTCGCGAACTGTGCAGAGAAAAAGCCAATTTGGCTTATTTCTCCGCATCAAGTTTAGATTTTAGTATACATAATTCACATAAGCTTGGGTAAAAATATCATATTATGTTTCTAATCATGTTCTAATACATATAAACATCAAAACACATAATTAAAAACTCCAATTTTGTTATTTTTGAAGAAAAAAACTATTTTTCAGTGTTCTTGATGAAAATCAACACTGGAAGTTTGTTTCTAAACCAATTCACATAATTCCAAGCATATTAGTTTCGTTTCTAAGCATGTTATCATAATCTACAATCAATTTATACAGTATATTACAATCAAACACGAATTTTGATTTTAAAAGAACTATATATTTTCAAAACAAGTTCTATGTAACTTTTGATGAACATGATTTCTTCATCATGGTCATCATGTTTACATTAATTAAACAACTTAATTATGCATATAAATCAACTATAAACAGTTTATGAACACAAATTATATATATATAATTCATGTTTATATAATTTCATTAAAACTCATATATATATATAGAGAGAACTAAAATACGAAGAACAACAAAACACAATTTCTAAAAACTATAACGTTAAAATTATACCCTTTGTTAATTGATTGGAAGAAGAAGATCATGATGGTTTGATTTCTCTAAGCTTTCTCCTTCCTTAGTCTTTTTTCCTCCTCTCTCTTCTTCTCTCTAACTTTCTCTATTCTTTCTTTCTAACGCTGACTAACTCTCTAACTTAACTAACATAATATAAAACTGATATATATGTATAATATAAAACATAATAATAAAACATATAACTGACAAAATATTAAATCTCTACTTAATACATATCAGTTACATTTTTTTGAAAATCAAAAGCCACTAGGGCTTGTTTGGCAAAACTTATTATTTTTTAAAAATAGCTTTTTAATAGTTAAGACCATATTTGGTAAAAACTCTCTAAAACTCTTTTTAATTAATTTTAATGACTCATTTAACACATACTTTCCAACGTCACACTTTATTTAATTAAATTCTAACATTTTAATTTAAATAAATACAATCTAACATTAATTAATTAATTAAAATTGCCAGATAATACTAAATTATTACAGAATTATAATTACTCACTAATCATAATCTTATGTAACAATTACCACATAATATTTATCTAATTTAATTATCTCAATTAAATTAGAACTATACCATAAAATCATTACACATCAATTTAATTAACATTTTACACTTAATTAAATTTCTTTATAACATAATCACATAAACTATTTATTTAATCTCAATAAATAAATTAATTAAAATATTTATTTAATTCAATAAATGTTTAAAATTCATATATAAAATTTTATTCGTTACATTATCAATCTTGCACCACCTCCCCTAATAGTACCAGAATGCGAACCAATAGTTCTTTGTATGTGAACCAATAACAATTAATTGCTCATTTATTCGATTAAATGCCCGTTTGGTCAATTTAATATCCAGAAATCAACTATTATAGAAATAAATGTCGATTTTTACTAACATTAATATTCCCAATATAATGGAAATATTTAATCAAAAATTCATCATTAATATTATAACTCATAATATTGGCAACCAAATTGTTCCCAGGAAAGAGAGGGTTTTCCTATAAGGATTTCTTTTTATTGACGCGCAATTAAATAACCTAACCCCTTTTCTTGACAGAACTTTATAGACATTGTCAATAATGTTAATAATAATAATATGAGTAACTATGTCGTGTTAATTATTGATTTAATAATATAAAGTATTGTGCAGATGATATTGTGACAATAATTAAATCAATAATATGAGATACTATGCAACAATTACTGTGGCAATTATTGAATGAAATACTGAGTGACTTCTTACGTAAGAATCAATAATCAGAGATACTGTACAATACCGTGTGCTACTGTGTAATAATACGTATTCTTATACCTTTATCACCGGGTATTTCAATAGTTTAACGGTAAAAGTCTTGTCGTTATAGTTATAAAAAGGTTATTTCTGTGACAACCCAGATTTTTTTAAGAATTTATAAATGAAAATTTAATAAATAAATTTTTATTATGAGATGTTTTGAGTATGAGTATGTATATATGTGTTATATATTGTGAAATATATAATTTGGTGTGAAGAGAATTGCATATATTAATTTTAATATTTATTGAAGTAAATAAATATTTTAATTAATTTATTTATTAAGTTAAATAAATAAATTATGTGATGGTTATGGAGCAATTTAATTAAGTATAATATATTAATTAAATGAATATTTATTTAATTTAATTAATATATAATGATTTTATGTTATAGTTCTAATTTAATTGGGATAATTAAATTAGATAAAGTTATATGATAATTGTTGCATGAAATTATAATTAGCGAGTAATTATAATGTGATAATTTTTATGTGATTAATTGATGTTAACTTTTAATTAATTAAATTCTTATGATAAGATTTAATTAATTAAATTATAACATTAAGAATATTTGTTAAAGAATTTATTAAAAGAATAAAAATGGTTTTTAAATTAGTTTTACCCAAACAAGGCCCTTAAAACTGTTTTTAAAAGGTTTTACCAAATAAGGCCTTAACTACAAAAAAAATTATCTTTAAAAATAATGTTGTTTTGCCAAACAAGCCTTAGGGCTTTTAAAATTCAAATTGTAACTTTTTTATATTAATTGCAATTATGGTATTAAATTGGGCGGTTAAATATTGAGAGTTATATATTATATAATTATACATATAATATATATATCATATTAGTTAGTTTAGAAAACAAAAGAGTTAGATGTTAGTTAGTTAGAACAAAAGAAGAACAAAAATACAGAGAAAGAAAAGAAAAGTTAGAGAGAAAAGAAGAGAGAAGAAGAAGAGGGAAGGAGGAAGGCTTTGAAAGAAAGTCCTTATTAAAACCTCACCATCATCATCTTCATCTTGTTCTCCTAAAGAACAAGGGTATAATCTCAATTCATTATTTTTAATTATTTTTTTATGTTCTTCATGAGTATTAGTTCTCTGTGTATATGAATTAACGAGAAATTTATATAAACATGATGTATATGTATGAATTGTGTCAATATATGCTTATAATTGATTTATATGCTTAATTATAATGTTTAATCCATGTGTATATGACGAACATAAGGGATTCATGTTCATCAAGAAGTTACAGAGAAAATATTTTAAAAATATGTATAGTTTTCTTTTAAAATCAAAAGTTTTATGTTTGATTGTTCATTTTTGTTTAAATTAACTGTAGATGATGATAACATGTTTAAAAAATTATTTACTGTGCTTGAAATTGTGTGAATTGATTTAAAAATAAAAGTTCAGTGTTCAATTTCATCAAAAACACTTAACAATGATTTTTCTTCAAAAATCATGAAATTGAGTTTTTGATTATGTGTGTTTAATGATTCAATGTGTTAAAACATGTTATAAACTTTAATATTATGTTTCTTTAAAGTTTTATGTGTAATTGGTTAGCTAAATTCGAAACTCGATGTGGAGAAATAAGCCAAATTGGTTTTTTTCTCTACACAGTTCACAAACCAAAATTGAGCCGTTGTAGGGGGCTTGCCCCGGCGGGCCTTTCAAAGTTAAAACCCCCGCCCCGACGGGGGGTATGCAGAAAAGAAAAAAAATATTTATTTTGTGTATTTTGCTTGTATCATGAAAGTTAACTTAATGTGATAAATTGTATGAATTGAAGCATACATTAAAATGCTAAAATAATATTAATGAATTATATTAATAAAATATAATGTGTAATTATAATTTGAATAATTATAATTATAGTAAAGGTTTAATTTAAATTATGATTTGTTAAATTATAATGAATATAGTTTGATTATTTATAATCAAAGTAAATGTTTAACTTGAAGTATAATTTGTGTAATTATAACTTAATATGTGATTATAATTTGAAATAATTATAATTAATGTGAATGTGTAATTTAAATTATAATTTATTTAATTATAAATTAATGAGTGCATGAATTGAAATTGATTATTTATAATCTAAGTAATTGTTTAATTTAAATTATAATATGTTTAAATTATAAGTTAATGCATGATGTAGTTCGATTAATTATAAATTATAATTTATTTAATTATAATTTGATTAATTATTATTAAGATAATGGTTTAAATTAAATTATAAATTGTGTAATTATAATTTGATTAACATAAGATATAATTATAATTGATTAATTATAATTAAAGTAGATGTTTAAATTATAATTTATTTAATTATAATTTAATATGAGTATATAATTATTAATTGATTAATTATGTAAAATATAATATGATTATGTGATGTGATTAATTATGTGGTAATTAATTATTAACTTATTAGTTAAAGAAGAATGAGTTAACCTAAATTGGTTAACTAACTATGAGAATTAACTATGTGATAATTAACTTATATTATTAATTATTCATATAAATTTGACAGTGTGTGTCAAATAAATGGGAGAGAACTATGAACTGTAAATTAGAATTTACTTAAGCGATTGCTAAGCGTTGCTAGGTGACTAATAGTTGATGTGTATGATAATACGTTATGTAGGATTCATGAAGCATATAATTATAAGCTATTTTCGGTAATTGCTAATCTACGAGCCAGGCAAGTCTTTCGGTTCCTATTTTCTACGTGAACTTGATGAACTGTTGTAAATTGCATGATATGTTATATATGTTGTAAGCGAGCATGATATGTTATATATGTTGTAATCATAAAATATTAAAGTCAATTTATGACTACATTATTTTGGTTAAATAATGTTGATTGAGTAAGAAACTCAATCTTTATATTTGTTATGTGAATTAAAGCATGTATGCTATGTTACTCTAACGATTATGAGATGTATGTTGAGCATGTTATTTAAATGCTATGTGATGCATGAAAACTGTTAGATCTTACTGAGCTGTCGAGCTCACTCTTGCAAATAACCATTTTTGCAGGTCAAGGATGCAAGGTAATGATACGTGCTAGTTGAATGTTAGAGTTCAATAGTAATTCAAGAAGCTTACTTATGTAAATGAGAAATGCATTTAATATTTTGATTGTAATGTTTTTTTTAAAGTTGTAAAGTTGAGTTATCCGATGTATATGGATAATAATTGTAATGTAAGACTTTGTATAGTAACTTAGAGGAAGTGATTCATGTGATAGAATTGAATCAAAGATATGTAAGGTAAATGTTGCGATTCAGGGCAATAAAGAAAGAATTATATAAAAGTTTTAAATATTCTGCATTTTTAGTAATTTTAATATCGAATCATGATGTAAAGTTAGAATAAAGTTGTATTGTTAACGATCGAGGATGAGAATTATATTGTAAGAATTTTGGGGTCATTACAATTTCTGTCGCTTTCTATATCTGACGGTTATTCCGTTATGGGGTCCACCAATGATTGCGCCGTCGTACAAATATTCTCCGACAAAAAGAATATTCTCCGACCAAACGAATATTCCCTGATACAACGAATATTTTATGACCAATTGCTTACTTTGTAAAATTTGCACATATCACCCTTAACTTTAACCTTTTATCAATTTAACCATTTACTGAATAGAATTATAAAAAAATTGAATACTTTTATTTCATAAAATTCGGGGTCTTACAATCTCCATTCCTTATGAAATTTCGTCCTCGAAATTTACGTACCTGGTAATTCGAAGAGGTGATGATACCTTGCTTTCATTTCAAATTTTATCTTCCCGGTCATTTCTTCTGTATCATGATTTCTCCATTGCTCATTTCTTAGATTTCAGATATCATTCTAGAATACAACTTCAAAACAAAGGTTAATTGACATATCATAATTTGTTAATTTATTAAGTAAGAAAATTCAGCTTAGGTAAGTCACACACTAGCGAAGTATATTACTCGTCTCTCCCCTCCTAGTTCTAGTCTCAGATCTCCGCCAGCGACCATATCCCTAAGCTCTGATACCATTTGTAACGCCCCCAAAATAGGTCCACACCACCTATTCTGAGTCGCTAGAAATACATGGTACATAATCCAAATATAAATTTTCATATTCCAACTATTTAATTGTTGTGCACAATACGACCACACATAAACTGTGAGTTTTAATATAAATAACAGTACTCATACTGCATATCAGTGATACGTTACATAAAGGTACAAACAATAACTGTTTTAGGAATTAAAATTTTTGGAAAATGCTCAAGGAAATCTTCATACGTGGGAGGCCATGCATCTAAGTTATAATAGATATCATAGGACTTGAGAATTAACATTGGTTGAGCCAATAGACCCCAAAGAAGAATTAAAAGATTACTATCCTGTTCATTCTAAATGGTGGGTATTCTCTTGCCATATAATTATCTCCATTGTCTCAAATTGAGAATTATATTCCAACCATACTCCAAGATTATATAGGTAGTGCTCATAGATACAATCAGCAAGTGGATGCGCACAACCATGTCTTATGATAACATAAATTCGTATGTGGTTATACATCTTGTATGATAGTGGCAACACAGCCTTCCAAAGTCGGGTTCTCATCACCCTATTGTTTTTCACCAAAATCAACTGTTAAATGACGTATAAAATACGACACACACATTTTAAATCCTCAATACAATTATTCTCATACTGTTTTATGGGAAACTTCAACAGTTATATACCATCGTTCTATTTCTCTGTTATCCCCGCTCGACCTAGCTACACTCTTATTACCTGAAAAGAATTGTGAAGCAAAAGGGTAATCACAAATAGCCCAGTAAAGCGTATCATGACTACAGATAATTAAATTATCTATAGCCTTCATCAGTAATGATTCAGATATTTAGAACATTAGTCCTCAACAGGGAAAAATTTGATAAAATACAATAGACAACAAGTTTTAGATCAACAACTGCAACGGAACAAGCAATCCAATAGAAGAGTTAAGTAGAACATAATGTCTACTATTTTCTCCATGTTAAAAGTCCACTAATAATATTTTATCCTTGTAACATCAATCAACAGTTCCTGTCCACAATCATGTAAATAGTTCATGATCATAATTATATTGATAAATTCCTCTTCGCACCCAGGACGAAGATAATTTTTATCACCTGTCTTTACCTGTAACACCAAAGATTATGGTTATATTAATTCACAATCATGTTCATAATCATGAAAATCAATAGTTTCTCCTTACCACAAAGGCTTAATTTAACTTTCACTCAATGTCCTTACCACAAAGGCTAAAGACACTTAATAATCATATCGTCTTCACTCTCTATACCAAAGACCTTCAAACGTAATATCAATGGTAATAATCATACCAATTAATTGTCTATCTTTGCACTACGGGCCAAAGATATTCAACTTTAATATCAATAGTCATAATCATGCCAAACAACAGTCCATCTTTGCACTACGGGCCAAAGACATACAACTGTAAAATCAATGGTCATGCCAATCAACATTTCATCTTTGTCACAAAATCTAAAGATATTCATCAATCAACAGTTCATCTTTGCACTACGGGCCAAATATATCAATCAACAGTTCATCTTTGCACTACGGGCCAAAGATAACTTTAACCATAATTTAAGTATGAGAATTATGACAATGATATAAGGAATGAATCAAGTGAGATCAAGGACAAATATTATAGATTTATAATTCAATTTATCCTGAGTTTAATAATGTACAAATTGTCAACATGAAGATAAAACATGGATTCAACTTCAAGAATAAGTTTTATAAAATATAATTTGGACAAAGAAAAGAAACTAAATTTTGTCGTGAATACTACTCCGGTATGAAAATTATAACGACCCCAAAATTCATACAATACAACTCTCGACATCGGTCGTTAACAATACATCTTTATTCAGACTTTACATCATTAATCGATGTTAAACTTAATAAAATACAGAATAATTTTAAACTTTTATGTCTACCTTCCTTACTCTCCTGAATCACAACCTTTACCATTACATATCTTCGATTCAAATTTATTTTATTAATCGCTTCATCAGAGTTATTATAAACTAAAACTTACAACCAGGTTCAATACCCTTTGTACATCGGATAAATTTAAACTTTACAGCTCAACATCTATTAACCATTATACATTATCAAATACATTATCTGGAACCTTAAAAATGGTCCAAAATAATAACAATTCAGCCAAAGTATATAAATCTTCATGCA
Source organism: Panax stipuleanatus (assembly GCA_020205555.1). Taxonomy (NCBI): domain Eukaryota; kingdom Viridiplantae; phylum Streptophyta; class Magnoliopsida; order Apiales; family Araliaceae; genus Panax; species Panax stipuleanatus. Next base: position 44,585,954 of record CM035125.1, read on the forward strand.
TTACATCTGATTCATTTCTTGCAAGTAGCACATAGCGTTACCTTGAATCCTTAACCTGCAAAAGTGATTATTTACAAGATTGAGCTCGACAGCTCAGCAAGATCTAACAATTTTCATGCATCACATAGCACATAACAACATGCTCAACATACATCTCATAAACATTTGACTAACATAACATACATGTTGCAGTTCATATAACAAGTATAAAGATTGAGTTCCTTACTCAATCAGCATTCATTACTTAATCAACATAGTCATAAATTGACTGTAACGTTTCATACTTTCAATATATATATAACACATCATGCTCTTTGAAATAAAGATTTAAAACAGTTCATCATCAAGTTCACATAGTAAATAAGAACTAAAAGACTTGCCTTGATCGTTGTTTACCAATAACAGTTTAACAGCTTATAGCTATCTGCACGTCACGTGCCCTACACAATTATATAATCATGCACATCAACTATTAGTCATATAGCAACGCATAGTAGTTGTAATGTAAACTTTACTCTACATCCCATAACCCTTCCTATTAATTAATACACAATGTTCAATTTGATTGTGTTAACTTTCGACTTATATCTCACTATATTTCTTCTTAGGTCATACCCGAAGTTCGTTCAAGTGTTTAAGTCTTGCTAGTACTACTTATTGGTTTTATATTAACCCCCTTTCATATCTTATAATATTCATTTCATTTGAATTGAAACATTTTTTTTACATTCATTGACACTTGTCACGACGTTTCGACGTTCATTCGTCACACGCCTGATTCGTCTCTCTTGTGTATGCTTAGTATGCTTATACAACTTATCTAATACATTATTTATTAATGTTATGCATCATTATATTTACTAATATTCACGTTTTATAACTTAAAATAACATCTTTTATCGTCAGAAGCACTACACTTGCATACGTGCATGCACGACGCCCTCCTATTGCCTCCGAATACACATCAGTCCCAAAGATGACCATTTTCCCCTACTAATAACCTCAAATTGAAAAATGTTAAAAACAAAAGTTGTAGGCCTATTCTTCCTCTTTCCGAATCATCTTGAATCTCTTCAATCGGAGTTTGTATGAAAAAGTTATGGTTGTTCTACTACAGAAGGTCAAAATAGTCACACCTGACACACCTAGAGCGCAGCTGCGCCCAATTAAGCCTTGGAAACAGAGCAGCTGCGCCCAAGAGGGAAGCTGCGCCCCAATAGACTTAGGGCACAATGCAGCTGCGCCCGTTAGCAGAGCCAGAATTTGCAGTTTACTGTTCTCGCAATTTTTGAACCTTTTCTCCTTCTAATCTTCATAACTTGAGTTATACACATCCAATTGAGTCCGTTTTTGACTCTATGGATTCGTAATTCATAGAACTACAATATACCAAAGAATCAACAATTTATAGAACCATTAACTAACCTAAATCTTGACCCAAAACTCATATTCATACAAAATTTTCATGTTTTAACATGTTTAGCGAATTCATTCACTACGAATTAGTTTCTTAACCAAATTGATTCATTCAACTTGAGTTCTTTTCATTTTTTCAACGTATTAACAACACCTACTATCAATTTAAGGTTATATCCATGAATTAACCATCAATTTTGACTCCAACATAAGCCAAAATGTACATATTCAACTAAAACTTAAAATCTTCATCTTTAACATGCTTTCATGGATTTGATTACTGAAATTCGTTTATAGCATACATATAATGGATTATAAACATCCACTAATTCATATAACACTTATCTAACCAAATCATCAACTACAATATCCAATTATTATGAAAACTCAAGAACACTAGAAAACTAAGAACAAAGAGTTAAATTACTACCTTAATCCTTGATTAAGTTTTGATAGATGATGAGAATGGCTCTGATAATCTCTTCTTGATTCTCAAAATCACCAATTTCTTCTCAATCTTCCTCTTTCAAACTTATAGAGTGTATTTTCTCTCTTTTCTTTCTCTACTCTCTCTTTCTCTGTTCTTATTTTTCTAAATTAACGTATATGTAAAATTTATAAACATAATAATAAGTATAATTAACATATAACATAACTGACAAATACATAATGACTATATTAAATATATAGCAATTATAATTTATTTTGAATTTTAAAAGTCATAGGTCTTGTTTGGCAAAACAGTTTATTTTTGAAAAAATAGATTTTTAATAGTTAAGGCACCGTTTGGCAAAACGAAATTAAAACAGGTGCAAGGGCCTTGTTTGGTAAAAATAATTTAAAAGTCCCTTTTTAAATTCTTTTAATAATTCCTTTAACACATATTTTTAATGTTATACTTTAATTAATTAAATCTTAATATTCTAATTTAATTAATTAAAAGTTATCATCAATTAATCACATAAAAATTATCACATAACAATTATAATTATTTGCTAATTATAATTTCATGTAACAATTACTATATAACTTCATCTAATTTAATTATCCCAATTAAATTAGAACTATAACATAAAATCATTACATATTAATTAAATTAAATAATAAATATTTATTTAATTAATATATTACACTTAATTAAATTACTTCACAACAATCACATAAATTATTTATTTTACTCAATAAATAAATTAAAATATTTATTTAATTCAATAAATATCAAAATTAATATATAAAATTCTCTTCACACCAAATCCCATATTTCACAATATATAACACATATACATATTTTCAAACTCGAAACATCTCATAGTAAGAATTTTATTTATTAAATTCTCATTTATTAATTCTTGAAAATCTAGGTTGTCACAAATAGTACCCCGGATGAATAGTACTCCGACATGAATAGTAACCCAGATGAATAGTACTCTGGTATAAATAAAAGATAATTTGGACAGAAAAAGAAACCAATTTCGTTGTGAATAGTACTTCGTGAATAGTACTCTGACATGAATAGTACCTTGACATGAACAGATTTAAAATTTAATAAAAAAGTTCATACCTATTATTCCATTGAAATAACATTTCATACGAGTATGAAAGAATATACGAAACTGTAAATGGAAGTAGACAGATTATTTCCACAACTTTAATAAAGGATGAATACGAAGGGTTATTCACCATGCATGCGGTAGTCCGCATAGACAGGTTATTTCTACAGCTTAATAAGGAATAGAATGACAACCCTTACGAGTATTGAAAGAAAACAACATCCTTTACGAATACAAAAGAAATAATATCCCTTATCTTAGTAGAAGTTTGGATACTGCAATAGTGTAGTAGAAGAATACTCTTCTTCTTTCTCTCTTATTCTCTCCTTCTAATTCTTGATTATAACTTTGGTTTGTAAAATGGTATAAAATAATGAATGGATGGAGGAGTATTTATAGGTCAGGAAAAGGTGGTAAATTACAAGGTTAATTATACTTTAGTACCTTTATCTTTACCTCTATTTTAAATTTAGTCCCTCAAGTATTATCAATTTTGCACCACCTCCCCTAATAGTACCAGAATGTGAACCAAAATAGTTCCTTGTATATGAACCAATAGTTCCTTGCATGTGAACTAATAGCAAGTAATTTCTCATTTATCCGATTAATTTCGCGTTTGGTCAATTTAATATCCAGAAATCAACTATTATCGGAATAAATGTCGATTTTCACTAACATTAATATTCCCAACACAATGGAAATATTTATATCTGTTAGTTCCCAGAGGCACAATAGTTATCTAGAAGGGGGGTTGGATAGATATTTTAAAACTTTTTCTTTTCAAAATACTTGTCAGTATTGATAAAACTGACTGCAATGGAATATACGTTTGTTCCCCTTAAGATTAATGCAATAATGGTTTGATAAGCAGTTATGACAGTTATAGCATATATGGCAGTTATAGCAGTTAATAGACACAGTAATTTTAAGTGGTTCAGAGCACTCAAGGCTCCTAATCCACTCTTCTACTCCACGAGTAGGAAATCCACTAAGGATGACTTTACAACTTTGAATCACTAAGATTCATTCAAGATCAACAATCTTGGAACTTCTTTAGTTCACTTAGAACTCTTCAAGTCCAGCAGACTTGGTACACTTAGTTTGAGAGTGGTTTTCTGGGGTGTGCTACTCAGTTGCTATTAAGCATCAGTTCTGAAGAACTGAGTAGCGAATCAAGTTATATCTCTTAGGATTGTAGTGTTTGTGCGTTGAGAGTTCTTGAGCTTTTTCGTTCTTTGCTTGCTTAATCTGAATCCTTGTCTGATTTGCTTATAAAGGAGGCTTTGAATTATTTCCGTTGAAGGCATCCGTTGCAGCATTAAATGCTTCAGAAGTTTCTGAGCACTTATGTTGACTTCCTGCAAATCAGCTATCTAGTCGTCTGGCCCACTGACACAGCAGACTGCTTTCTCACCTAACACCTGAAAAGGTGTTTTCAGCAGGCATGCAGTCCTTTCCTTAGCTTATTCAATACGCTTCTTCGATTCATACTAAGGATGAATGTAGGATCATTGGGACTACCAAATTGTCAATGTCTATAAGCCTTTATTCATTTGATACTCTTGCTCCTTTATCAGATAGACGTACTTTGATGCTGACTGAAGGGTCACCATGATCGTGGTCTTTGTACCATAATCGCTGTGTGTTAGCTTGCTCATACTTGATTCAGCTTATATCGTAGAGAACACTACGATTTCTCTTAAACTCTGATCGACTACGATTTTAACTTGCTTGTCTTGCAGAATTCATGCTTCCGAGAGCTGACTACGATTCTTGACTTGGCTTGAAAGGCGCTCGGATCATCTCCACGATTCTAAGAGTGGCTTCCAAGATAGACTATGATTCTTGAATACTTTCATTGAAGCTCCATCATTCTGCCTTGGCTCCTCCAGACTTCTGACTGGCTTGGCAGACTACGATTCTGTCAAGCCTAACATTTACATCTCAAAATAGATAAACCTTACAGTTTTGATCTCTCTTCTATACATTTATTTACATAATGATAAACATTAAAGCACAGATCAACCCGATAATTTTGATCTATCATCTAAGTCCTTGTACATATGTTTCTTGAAGGACTTTACACTTAATCATATATATTTACTTTCAACATCAAATTTGAATATGAAATTCCTAACAATCTCCCCTAATTTGATGTTGACATAACCAAGGAGATTTGCATCATATCATCAATTTCTAAATGCAGAATGCTAGAAAGTAAATATGACTTAATGTTTCAGTGAGCAGCTGAAATTTCTAGAGAATAAGCATGAATTTATTGATGTTTGAGAAAGATACTACAATCTAGCACAGATACATCAATACAAAACAAACTTGAACTTATCTCTATTTTCTCTGTTTCTGGCTTTTCGGAGGTTTGGCATACTCTGCAGCTCTCCTTCTTCTGGTTTGCTCATCTCTCCATGCAATGTCGTTTAACTCTTCCTTGCTCAATATTTCTGAATGATCATGTCTATTCATGAACAAAGGATCTCCAATTAGCATGTTAAGACCAGTAGAGGATACTCCTTGTGAGCTAGGAGCTGGACCTTGACTTCCTCTATAGGGTTCAGTCATGAGAGGTGGACGATTCTGCTGCTGTTGATCAATTCATGGAGACTGGTAGCTAGGACTTTTGGGGTTGCTCCTCGATGATTGACCAATGTGAGTTTGTTTTCCTTTGCCTCTCACTCTGTTGCTTCTGCCTCTGCTTCTGTCTCCTTCCTCATTATTCTCCTCCTTTATGTCAGCATCAAGGGTTCGAACGTCTTCAGATAAGTGGTTGACACCTTGTACCAGCTCATGCATCTGAGAGCGATTTTGGGCAATGTCACTACGATTTTCCGCGACTATAGCGTCAATATTTCATCTCTGTTGCTGAAGTCGCTCCATGGCTTCTGTAGTTTGCTGAACTTGAGACATAGCAAAGGTTTGGAATTCTCGTAGTGTGAGACACAGCTCGTGAATCTATTTAGTCATGAGAGCATTTTGAGATTCTTGAGTTTTTTGAAGAATCTCACAGATTCCTTATGCTTTTTCATAGTTGCAAAGTGAATAGTATCCCTTTGGCTGAGGCTGTCACCCATTTCTCTTACAATCTCCCTCAGCTTCTTTAACAGCTCAGTTGCCAAGTTCCCTGGCAGAGTCTTGACAAAGTCTATTATATGGTCGAATCTTTTGTGAAGTGCCAGAGAATTTGCTACATGATTCTCCTCTGTCTCTAGGGCCATATGGCTTGTTAACTCAGCAAGCACCTCTTTGGTTGGTAGTAGAGACAAACGTTCAAGTATTTTTTGAGCATCAAGAGGAGAGGTTGTAGTGTACTCACCTATCCTTGACATGCTCGTGAGAGCAAGTGCCATATCAAAATATTCGTTGTTGAAAGACGAGGGAATATCTGACTGGGTGATAGGGGCTTGAGTTTGGTGTATGGGAGAAGTGATTGGTTTAGGGTCTGGTGTATGTGGTTCGTTGATTTATTCTGGAGACTCAAATATTTCAGTGTCATGTTGTTCGATAAGCATGAATCGTACTTCATCGTCCAGATTTGGTGGCTCGATGGTTGTGGTTTCAAGCAGTTGATTAACGATTCTGGTTATTTGCTCGATAACCATTGGATCATTGACAGTTGGCTCTACGAGGGAAAGTTGGTTATTTGGTTCATCAGTTATAGAGTTTTGGGACTCTGTAACTGGAAATTGGTTTAGTGGGTGAAGAACCACTTCCAACCATCTTGGCAATTCATAGAACTGATTGAAATTTGATGGAGGGCAGTGGTTGATAATGAAAGAGAAAGGGGTGTAATATACCTCATGCTCAGTCTCTGAAGTTGAATCATTGGTGATCAGCTTCTGAGAAAATATGCAATTTCTTGGAAATCCATAGGCAAGCACAGAGATTGTTGGATAAACCTTGTAAATCCAGAACATGTGATCCCAGGTGTTGAGAATCAGAGCTCTATGGTAGGGCATCATAGGCAAGTAGTCAAACAGCTGATTGTAGTTAGCTGTTCTTTCTCCATCTCTGCCTACTGATATGACCACAAGATCATCATCCTCTTCTTCATCACTATCTTTATCTTAAACTTCCACCACATCTACCATCTCATCGTCAACAACATCCACCTTTCTGCATTAGCAGACTCTACGAACTCTTCAGGGGCTGAGGGAACATCAGGATTATCTATTGGTAGCTCCTCCTCAACTCCTGTATTCTCTTGTTCTTGTTCTTCTAACAGTTCCCCCTCAGCTGTAGCACCTTCTTGAACAGGAACTTCCAGAAACTCCTCCTCAACATCATCAGGGCTCATTTCAGTTGCTTCTGGCACCACCTCTTCAGACTGAGCCATATCTTCAACCAGGACATTTTCAATATGATCATCTTCAGGCATCTTCTCCTTAGCATGGTCCACAGCCTAATCAGATGCATTAGGATCTTATGCACTCTTGAGGTAGGCTTCTACATCAGCAATGACTCTGATCTCTTCCATAGTTGGACCAGATGCTTGAGGCTCAACGCTTTGTTCAGCCTTCTCAGCAACCCTTCTTCTTTCATCTTCCTTTAACATTTCCTCATTTTCCAGGATATACTTCTTGACAAGCTTCTTCTTTGATTTCTTTGGCTTGGACACAACCTTAGCACTTTCTTCAGTTTCAGCCCTGACAGTTTGTTTAGACTGAGAGGCTGTTGCTGCTTCTTTCTCCTGAGAGGTGGCAAGTCTGGACTCCACGATTGGTGATGACTCCACAATCGTAGTGAGTGAAGACATCTTTGACTTACGGCTACATTTCTTCTTCTTCTGAGGCTTAGACCTTCCTTCAGCCTTATCCTCACTTGTCTCCCACTTCTTCTTCTTCTTCTTCTTCTTCTTCTTCTTATTCTTCTTCTTCTTCTTCTTCTTCTTCTCCTTCAAAACCTCTTCTAGTGATTCAGTTGCTTCAAGAGTGAGTTTCTTCTCAGTGATAAGACCTCGAATCCTAGTCCCAGAACCAGAACCCCCTTGGGGTGCATCAGTAGTTGAGCCTTGAGGCTCCTCAGCTATCTTAACACCTTCATTCACTTTCCTTTTCCCTTTGCTCTTTTGGACTAGAGCCAAAGGTTCTTCTTGGTTGACTTCTTCTTCTTCCTCAGTTTCCTTTACAACAGATGTATTTCCAGACATCATCTTTACATTCTCTGCTGGATTCCTCTTCCAATTCTGAAACAGCTGCTGGGGTCATCTTCCTGTTGGGATTGATGGGAGCCTTTTTGTATCCCCAATCTTGTCACCCAGGGCAAACTATAGGACTATGCTGATGAATCTCCCACAGAGCATCTTGGCAGAGCTTTTTGTCTTCTTCAGGCTGAGCATCCACTTCCCAAACCATTCCTTCAGGAGCCATAGTTGAGTTGAATTCTGAAGCAGATAGTTGTCATGAGCTTCAGTTGCTTCTTATTAACAGAGTCGTGACCAGATCCCTTGCAGCATATGCATTTTCCAACAATGTCAGCCATAAATTCATATTTTTGGGGAAACTGTTTCTTCTTGTAGCCTTTGACCTCATCAGGCTTATTATGGTGCATTTTCTGTAGACCTTCATGGAAATTGATGACATCCAATGACGAAAGACCACTTGATTTAAACCCTAGGGCCAGGTTTATGCTTTCAGCGTTGAGTCGAATCTGTACGCCCTTGACTTTGGTAGTGATGACGTTGCCTTCGAAGACCCCATTGCAGTAAAACTCCTTCACCAGCTTCGGGTAAATCCTTTTGCTGGTGCTCAGAGCTTCTTTGAGGCCAGCTCTCTTTAGAAGTGATAGAATTTTGTGGAACTCAGAGTCAGCAGATTTGAACTCGTTAAAACACAACTAGTAACCAGGAACAACGTTGGAAGCAGCCATTGATTCTGTTGATTATCCTATGACGAACAAATTTGGCTTAGCTTTCTGAAGCTTAGGGTTTTATTTAGAGAGAGAGAGATAAGCTGTTGAAATTCAAAGGTGAACTGACAAAAAATAGTTCAAAATGAAATTATAACTTCCCTCCATATGATCTGCAGAGTGGGACACGTGTCTAGTTCTGCAGGACTCCACAGTTTTAAGTCACATGGAAAGTACGGTTCTGCTTTTAGCTCCCCCTGAGCTAGAGAATCCTTTTGAGAGGACTACGATTGTCGAGAACCACTGCACGATTGTTGAGTTCCATGCTTAGCTAGCTCTTTGACCATTAACTCTATAATTTTATGTGATGCATCCTAAAATAGAACCCCTTCTGGGTTAAGGTTGCTTAGGAAGGGCCAACCTCTTAGTCTGACACTAAGGGTCAGGTTTATCCCTGAGGCGCTTATCAGAAGGGTTGCTAGGACTTGGTAATGCTGTCATCATAGTGAGCTTTTCTGCCATGTCGAGATCACTCTACGATCGTGATTTCTCTTAGTCATCTCTATGATTTTGACTTAGCCTTTGTCTGTAATACCCGAGAATTTTTGAATATTATTAAATGAATATATTAATGGAAATGAATATTTATTTGAATATAAATATTTATGTGTTATGAGATGAGTAATTCGAATGAATTCAAATTGAATTTATAATAATTGAAAGAAATGTAGAGTTATAATAAACTCGTAGAATGCCTTGTGTGGCACGAGAATAGAAACGCTGATGAGTTAATCAATTCGAGGATGAGGGAATTGCTAAGTGGACAATTAGTCTTTATTAATTGTTAATTTGCTATTATGAGAAATATAATAATAGTATGTTGATTTATTATTATTGCAAGTAATAGTATAATAATGAGTAAATTGTTTATAAATATAATAAGAATTATATTTATTTAATTATTGAGAAATGCGATAATTAATTGTATAATAATGTTAATAACTGTTAATAACCGGTTAATAGAGTAAATGGATAATTAATATAATGATTACTCAATTAATTGTTATGTGCAAGTATACGATAATTAAACATATAAAGTGTATGGGTTACAACTATATTATATAGTGTAATGTGGAATTAAATGTGACTATACTATATATAGAAACTATATGATATGACTAAGTATATGAATACATCATAAGACTATGTGACAATATGAGTGTGTGGACATTAATTGAGTACCGCTTGAATATATTATAAACAATTGCTAGCTAATTGATGATTATTTCAATATTTAATTGAATAATAAATGAGATAATGTAATGTAATAATATCCGATTAAACTATACTGGTATAATAAAATGTACATGGATTATATATGTGCAAATTAAATTTACTACATGGTAGTATTATTTACTTATTGGGATTATAATGTAACTCTAATTGTAATCTAAATATATAATATGTGATAGCCTAAGTAAATAATATATATGTGTGATAAGCTAAGTATGTATATATGCATGATTGCTGAACTTGTATTGGCTTGTCCCTTAATAAGAGTCACATTTCATTCCCATCACGTGTATAGCTTACAAGCCAAAGCCTACTCTTCTCCTCAAACTCAGAAAAGATTATAACAATCATCAATGGGGGAGTGGCTTTCATGATTGATTTCACCAACTAATTACCTACTCATTCTTAACCAATAAGCAAATCTTCAATCCCTTAGTTTGATTCAATGGAGGAATCCATTGACTAGATTATGGTTTTCCTATATATATAGCCCCTCCTCCTCACAAATCAAATTGCTGAGATTTTCCTAAGTTAAGAATTGAGAGCAGTGATAGCATTTTGAGATATCAGTTGAGGGAGTGATATAGCATCATGCTAATTTCCTTAGCAGAGGTACATTCCCATCTCAAGTTCTTCATATCTTGAATTTCTAATCTTTGATTATACTTGCATTTCATGATTGAATTGATTGAGGAATGATTGTTAGTGGTCGTACTAGCTTTCAATTATGTTAGAAAGACAATGTAGGTTGATTGGAATCAATTTCGTAGAGAATTTTTGAGGTTTGGCTTGCTCTCTGCCGAAGCAGAAGCTTTCAGTTCGGTTCAAGCAACGGCGCAGCTGCGCCAGTTGTGAACTGGGGCTCAGCTCAGCTGCGCTAGTCCCCTGCACCAGTTTCTGACTTCTATTAATGCTGTTAGTGCTAGTTAGTTAATATACTACTTAAACAAGCATGCAACCATGAGTAACACATATATATGAGTACATTAGCCTAGCGTGAACATGTTTTACTATGATTAGTATGCATGATTGATAAAGTTATAGTTTTTGAAATAAACTTAGAATTTTAGAAATGAACTTGATATGTATGCAGGCCATGTTAATAAACTGACTTTGCGAGCATGTTAGTATGACCTATAAATGCATGAAAAAGCATGTCAACTTGTGTGTATATGTTTTATAATGTAACATGAACATACGGACCTCACTAGTGAACATTTCTAACGAAAATGTAAGTTTTGAAGGTGAACCTTGGCATGTAAGTATCATATATGCATTCTGATTTTGCGAGCATGTTTATATGGCCTAGAAATGCATAACAGACATGTTAACATATGTATATATATAGCATGAAAATGTTAGACCTTATTAGTGAACGATACTAACGGAAGTATAAGTGTTGAACGTGAACCTTGACATGTTCTATTAAGAGTTAGATTCTGATATTTATGGACATGTTTGATAGAGCTCTTAACCTCACTAATGTATCATACATGTATGCCTACCTTGTTAGATGTCGTGAAATCAAGTTAAGCATAAATGAAGCATGTTTTCAAACCGATAACGATGCTAGTTACATGTATGTGATATGGATGCTCATGAACATGCCTAACACGAGTTATATGAATACCTTATGTGTTTAAAAGGCGAGCATGTTAGACTTTGTGATTTCATGACCTTGAATGGCCTTAAGTTATTAAAGGTATTAACTTAGAAACTATATCATGCATGATTGAACTTGGAAGGGTTGTACAAGCATGGAAGGACCTTTAAAATGTTTATATGCTATGTTGTGTTGTATGCTTGCGTGTCAGACAGAAACTGTAAGGCAGCAGCCCAACCTTGGCTTGGCCAGGGGCCAGCGCAGCTGCGCCACCCCTAGGCTTAGCCATGGCGCAGCTGCGCCAGTTTGGAAGCAGAATTGAATCAGTTTGCTAATATGATTTTGGCAGTTACCTCATACCCATCCTATAGCTTGCTAAATAAAATATGTTTGGTACTGGTTGTGATCTTATGTGATAATGATGATATGTGAACTTGATTAACCCGAAAAGAGGAACGCTAAGGATAAAAGACTGAGAGTTATGTTAATCAAGACTGTAAATTAGTATGACAATATAGTAAGTTAAAGACTTAACTTATATGTTGATTGTATATATAAGATAAAGTATGATGTTAAACTATATAACTAATGGATATCATATATATACATAACTATATTATGATAGGGATTCGAAAGTAGTGATTTATTTAACATGGATAGACTATGCTTAAGGCAAGTTCTCTAACTTACACTCTTTTACGGTGCAAGTATCCTATCCTTGTATTTACTTTATTCAAGGAGTATTGCAAGCAAGTTTTCTTACTTACTCGTTTAAATTGAGATAGTATGCTTATTGAATAACTCTTATTCCATTGAGCCTTATGAAAGCTATTATTCATGTTGAACTTGGTATTGTTCTTGAATCTCGTGAAAGTGTCTATGCCATTTGATTCGGCTAGACTATATGCATGTTTAGAAAACTATCCAAACCAATTGACTGGTGCGAAAATCTTAAAAAATTGAGTTGAAGAACCCTTATGGTAAGGGGAGTGTATATTGTTGGAAGCCCCAACACACGCGTGAAAATTACTGTGGTGTTATGCATAACATAGAGTATTGTAGACTGATCATCTATTATACTTATTTCTTTGGGTTATCGGTTTAATATTGATAATTCTAGTAGATGTTCAATCGTCCTTAGTGACTCCTCAGTATAAATTATTTTATCCAGTTGGATATATTGATTGCCTTTGAATTCATATATATATATATCTGTTGATCTATATTGAGCTATCATTTCATTTTCCAAGGATTTGATTTGAAAACTGTTGATACTCGTTATTCATGACATTATTCTTCTGGATTATCATTGAGATTATACCTTGGTATTTCAAGCTCATAAAACTCTTTACCCTTATCGTATATTACTTGATGGGCAATTTGTGCTCATTCTTGCTTATTTAAAACCTTTCAGTTAAGGCAGAACAGGGTGGACCTTCGGGCGTTGATAAGGGCAAGGGTAAGGCTACCGACTAGCTTGTTTCTTTTAATGTTTTAAAAATCTCTGCTGTTGTATTAAGACTATTTCGGAACTATGTTTAAGCTTAAGTAGGATTATGTAATAAGTCTGTATTTGATATTATTATGTAATCTATTAAGTACTATAGGTTGCGAGACTTGGGGGAATAATTATAATAAATCATTGTATATTATTCTAGATTAGATCTTCCGCTGTGAATGTATGTTTTATATATTATTATTATATTATTGTGAGAACGTGATGAACCAAATTCGAGAGACCAATGACAGTCCGAATTTGGGGGCGTCACATTCTCTCTGCATGATTAGCACCAACTAGAGCATATAATTTATGGTTGTAGATTTAACATGAAAGTAGTATGCATACAAGCCAATCATGTATGATGATAAAGCATATACTTTGGAGGCAATCTTATTTATTTATTAATAAAAATATTCATTTATTAAAGGCATTTAATTATCTACATGGTGCTGTTTTTATAATATGTAAATAACCCATAGTTTTAAGCAATGCTTTTAGAATCATGATGATGATCATGCCAATGAGATCTAAATTCTTAGAAAGCTCTAAAACTAAAATAGTTCCTAATCATGGGATTACTAAAAAGGGGATTAGTAAATCCGGATAGATTAGTACATATGTTGCTTGCTCATTAGATGAGGATGATTGATCTCATAATCATTTGTGTGGAGACACTAAAGCAAGTATGTAGGTGCTTATTGGAGAATAAGTTCACTGAACGTGACTCGCTATGGAATACCTAATGGAGTTTTACTCGCCTGTCAATAGGAATTCCTAATGTGATAGTAGTACAAGTGATCCTTGGACTTGAGATCATCATAGTATCTTGTATGTAATGAATTATACTTTGACTTATTCCTTAAAGCCCTTTAGGGTATATAAAAGGGTATGCTTGGGTATAATGAGTTACATATGGAGACAATGAATGATCAATAAAGAATCTACCACCTCTAGTAAAGGAGGAGATATGTCCTATGTGATTCGTTAAATGACAACCCAGGAATCCTTGGCCAAGGTAAAATGAAATTAGAAAGGAGTTTCTAATTTACATTATTTGGAGTTGTGCATTTTCTAATCGAAATACATATAATTAAATAAAATAAGACTTGACAGTAAATTCATGTCTTATATTTAATTGGGACATTGTATGGTGGAAGGATTGAATTGTATGGTAACTATTTACTCACAGGTTCTTTTATGATTAATGTTGAAATCTATATTATCTAGAAAGTCGTTGATCGCTAGGGAGGCTTATCCTTATTGTAGAATAAATATTATTTATTTAAATAGATTATTAGTTTAATTTATTTATTTAAATAAGATTAGAATTGTTCTAATTGATTTATTCACAACCGGTTTAATATGGAGAACCTAAAGGGTCACACCATAAAAGGAAGAATAATTATTTAAGAAGGTAATGGCATAATCGTAATAATGCATTAAGTGAAATTAATTTAATCTATGGTGATAGAATAAATTAAATAGCTTAATATTTATTATTTAATATTTTGAAAATATTAAATATAAATTAATAAGAGGAGTTTTATTAATATTATTATAATTATTATTATTTTAATTTCTAAAGGAGTTTAGTAATTAATTTAATATTAGTACTCTCATTTATTCCTAATAAGATTAGGAGACAAATTAATTAAATGAATTTAATTAATTATTTCCCATGTGGTGGGAAGCCTAAATTAATTAAAGGAGTTTAATTAATTAAAAGAAATTCCATGTCTAATAGGATTAGAAGGGTTGACCAATATCTATATAAGAGGATTCTTATAATAGATATTACTTGATGCAATTCTAATTGTTGGAGAGTATTCCTTTTCTATAGAGGATAGAAAACTAAGCCAACCACCCTCCTTCTTGATAATTCATCTTCCTTAGTGGATCACCTTTAGAGGCCAAACACTTGGGTGGCTAACGTTGATCAAAGGAAGGAATCTAATCCGGAAATTCAAGGAGATCACGAAGAACAAGGAGTTGAACTAGTACCTGTGAAAGCTTCGTTCTACAAAGGTATGATTCCATAACTTCTTATTTATCGTTTTAAATTAATAATTTGCATAAAGGATGATCCGGGTAATGGTTTTGTAGAAATTTTTTTAAACTCTGATATACCATGCTTCCGCTAATTTTTGCAATTTGATTGCGTCACGATTTCGTACAAACCCAACAGTGGCATCAGAGCCAAACCTTTATGCAATTATTAATTTATTTTTAATTTCATATACATATGGGTATGTATTTAAAAATAATTTATTGGGCATAATTTTATTGTATAAAATTATTTTTTTAAGAAAAAAAATGACGTTTTTTTTTTTGGACGAATCACAATTTTTTTTTGGGTGCTAATCTTGAATTCTGCAAGGAAAAGGTGTTGTCTCTTTCTTACTCCAAAAAGAAGATGACCCATCAGGAAAGGACTCTTTTAAGAAACCTGCAGGACTCTTTTAATAAAAGAAGGTGACTTCTTTTTAAAAAATAAAAGTGAATTTATATTATATATATATATATATGATATATTTATATATTATATTCTAAATAATTTTATAATTAAAATAAAGAGTTTATTTTAATCTTGAAATTGGATTTCATGCAATTTAAAATTGCCCATTAAATGATACTCATATATATATGGAATGTTTTAATTCATGAGATGAATATTTATTTATTGATATATATGGTGATATGTATGATAATAAATGGGGATTGATTATGGACTATTTGACCAATGTGATTGGATTTTATTTTAGTTGAATGCTTGAATGAATGGGTTTTATTAAATGGGGTCTGTGTACCTCGTTTTCTCTAAAAAAAAATTCTTGATGTAAAATTTTATCTCCCTCCTATGTACTTCCCCTTGACTGCTGATCAAGGTTTCTATTTAAATTAAATAGTTTAATGTAATAGAAATAGTTAGAATTATCTTGAAGAAATTGGAGACCAAGGAGCAAGGAGCGCGTGAAGACCTGTTTGTATGGAGCCCGGGTTTAAATGTAATAGTTATATTTAAATTTAAATTCTTGCACTCCTAGGTTTGACCTTTTGGTTCACTTGGTGGCTCAAGTGAACCAAACTAGAATATAAGTCCATAATCAATCCGGGTAGAATATAATATTCTATATTGCATGCTAAATATTATATATATTATATTTTATGCAAACATGCTTCGCATGTTTAATAAAATGACGCGTATTTTATATATATATGTGCATGTGCGCTAAACAAGATGAGACAAATAATAACAAATCCCTCAAAGAAATAATATTAAGTCTGAAGCGTTCAAATAATATTTGGAATATCGAACGTCGCCTTCTAGCATGATAAATTAATAGAGTATTAAATATTTAATATGAGCTTGTTGTGTTATCCACAAGGCGAGTATTGCGTATTTAAGATGTTAATTAATCACATTTGATGCTTATCAAGAAAATTGAACGATCTAGTCTTGTTGTGCTATCCACAAGGACGAACATTTTTCTTTTTTGAATTTATGGAAGTGCTAGGCTGGACTTAACTTAAATCATTTTAGTTCGGATGTGCACACACTTGACCATTATGATTTAAGAGGCAAAATAAAAGGAGTTATATAGTGATGTAATTGACAAGAGTTGTCTATCTATTTATTTGTATATCGCTCGCTGTGCTATCCACAAGGTTATATACATTTGAAATGGGATCCTTATTCTCACTAGCAAATCTTTAATTAGATGTTGCCGAACTATATAAGTGAGGGTAATATAGTTTGATAAAAATAGTGGGAGATACCAATTTAAAATAAAGACCTAAATTTATTTTGGTATGCAAAATTAATAAAATGAATGTTTGCTAAAATGTTGTTTTTCACATGCAAAATTTTAAAAATGTCAAAATCACTAATTTCACTGCGAAGCATACTTGATGCTAATAAGCTTACCGGGCCGAATTATACGGACTGGCTAAGAAATCTGAGAATAGTTCTCACTGCTGAAAAGATTTCTTATGTCCCAAACTCACCTGTCCCTAGAACTGTTCCAGAAACAGCCTCTGAGGAAGAGATTGCCACCATTGTAAAGTGGCAAGATGATGCATCTGTGGCTCAATGCATCATGCTCGCATCCATGAATAACGAGCTTCAGCATCAGCACGAAAACATGGATGCTCCTACTATGTTGATTCACCTCAAGGAGTTGTATGGTGAACAAAGTAGGACTACTAGATTTGAGATATCTAAGGAGCTCTTCCGATCTCGGATGACCAAGGGCAAAGTGAACATAAAGGAACAAAAGAAATCTGATCCAGCTAGCAAAGGAATGTGCTTCCATTGCAACGAGCCGGGTCATTGGAAGAGGAACTGCAAGAAGTTTCTGGCAAAGAAGAAGCTTGGAGAAGCTTCGACTTCCAATCAAGGTTTGTTCATGATTGAAATTAATTTTTCAGAAAGTCAAAATTCTACTTGGGTATTGGATACCGGCTGTGGTTCTCACATATGTAATAATGTGAAGGGACTGGTCAGAAGTAGAAAGCTGAACAATGATGAGGTGATCCTACGAGTGGGGAATGGAGCAAAGGTTGCTGCATTAGCTGTAGGAACTTATTATTTAGCAATGCCTTCGGGCAAGTCCATTTATCTTAATAATTGTTATTATGTTCCAAATATTATTAAAAATATTATTTCAATTTCTGTATTGGATATGGAAGGATTTAACGTTGTTATAAATAACAATAGTTGTTCTATTTATAAAGACGATGTTTTATATGGTGTTGGAAATTTGCGAAATGGACTTTATACACTTGACTTACAAGAAAATATTTTTCAAATTGAACAAACTAAGAAAAGGAAAAGAGATGATATTAATTATACCTACATGTGGCACTGTAGACTCGGTCATATCAATGAAACAAGATTATCCAAGTTGCATAAAGATGGGCTCCTTGAGTTATCTGATTATGAATAATATCCAACTTATGAATCTTGTCTCATGGGTAAAATGACTAAATCTCCTTTTAGTAGTAAAGGAGAAAGAGTTACAGAGTTGTTGGCATTGATTCACACAGACGTTTGTGGACCTATGACAACAAGTGCACGGGGTGGGTATTCTTATTTTATTACTTTCACTGATGATCACTCAAGATTTGGATATGTGTATTTAATGAAATACAAGTCAGAATCATTTGAAAAGTTCAAAGAGTTCAGAAGTGAAGTAGAGAAACAAACGGGCAAGAGTATAAAGATACTTCAATCAGATTGAGGTGGAGAATACTTAAGCGGTGAGTTTCTCAATTATCTCAAAGAAAATGGTATAATCTCACAATGGACTCCTCTAGGTACACCACAGTTAAATGGAGTATCTGAAAGGAGAAATCGAACACTGTTGGACATGGTTCGATCTATGATGAGTTTTACCGACCTTCCAATTTCCTTATGGGGATATGCCCTAGAAACGGCTGCATACCTACTTAACAAGGTACCTACCAAATCCGGCCCAAAGACTCCATATGAGATATGGAAGGGGAGGAAACCAAATCTTAAGCATGTTAAGACTTGGGGTTGTCCAGCTTATGTCAAAAAGTTTGAAAACGATAAGCTACAGACTAAATTCGATAAGTGTAGATTTGTGGGATACCCTAAAGAAATTTTAGGGTATTATTTCTATCATCCAACTGATCAAAAGGTGTTTGTTGCGAAACATACTGCCTTCTTGGAAAAGGATTTTATCCATGAAGGGGTCAGTGGGAGTAAGATATATCTTGAAGAAGTTCAAGACCCACAAATTACCACGGATCAAAGTCAGGTACCTGACAAAGTAGAAGAACCTACTATACCACACCCTGTTCGTAAATCTGGAAGAGTACCGAAGATACCTGAGAGATATAGATTCGTTATAGAGGATGACGATGAGGTACACATCATGAATGATGATGATCCATTGAATTACGAACAGGCTATGAGTAATAAAGACTCAGGAAAATGGCTTGAAGCTATGAAATTCGAAATGGACTCCATGTATGAAAACAAAGTATGGACTTTGATTTCACCACCTGAAGGCATTAAGCCTATTGGGTGTAAATGGGTCTTTAAAAGAAAGACTGGAGCGGACGGCAAGGTAGAGACCTATAAGGCCCGACTGGTTGCAAAAGGTTTCAAACAAAGACAAGGAGTTGACTATGATGAAACCTTCTCACCAGTAGCTATGCTCAAGTCCATTCGGATTTTGCTTGCGATTGCAGCTTATAACGACTATGAGATCTGGCAGATGGACGTGAAAACGACCTTCCTCAATGGGAAACTTGAGGAGGATGTGTATATGACACAGCTAGAGGGATTTGTTTCAAAGGTTGGAACAAATCAAGTCTGTAAGCTGCAACGATCCATTTATGGATTGAAGCAAGCTTCTCGTAGATGGAACATTCGTTTTGATGAGACAATCAAAGAGTTTGATTTTGTCAAAAACGACGATGAACCATGTGTGAACAAGAAGGTTAGTGGGAGCGCAGTTTCATTCCTTGTATTATATGTTGATGATATATTACTGATAGGGAATGACATTCCTATGCTACAATCGATTAAAATCTGGTTATCTAAACACTTCTCCATGAAGGACTTGGGAGAAGCATCCTATATTTTGGGGATAAAGATCTATAGAGATAGATCTAAAAGAATGCTTGGTTTATCCCAAGGAACGTACATTGATGCAATGCTAAAGAGGTTTAGCATGGAAGATTCCAAAAGAGGTCTCATGCCGATGAGCCATGGAATACATCTCTCCAAGAAACAGGCCCCAAAGACACCTGAGGAGAGAGACCGTATGAGTAAGATCCCTTATGCTTCTGCAATAGGATCTATCATGTACGGTATGATATGTACTAGACCGGATGTTGCTCATGCACTTAGTGTAATGAGCAGATACCAGTCAAACCCTGGAGAAGAGCACTGGAAGGCAGTGAAGAATATCCTAAAGTAATTGAGAAGGACTAAAGATATTTGTCTTGTCTACGGTGGGTCTGAATTAAAACTCAAGGGATTCACAGACTCAAGTTTTCAAACAGACCAAGATGACAGTAAATCTGTTTCAGGGTATGTGTTTACCTTGAAAGATGGTGCAGTGAATTGAAAAGGTTCCAAACAACAAAAGGTTGTTGGTTTAGTGACAAAGACAAAGTATATAACTGTAAGTGAAGCTGCAAGTTGATGTTTTAGATGAAAAGTTCATTACAGAACTAGGAATAGGTCCTAAGTCTCATCTTGAACCTAAACATGTGTTGCGGCACTTTGATTAAAGAAATCATTGAAAGAGGAGAGTGTAGACTCTCAAGACAACATTGCAGATCCATTAACTAAAGCTTTAACACAACAGCAGTTTGATCGTCACTTAGAGAAGTTGGGTATGAGATACCATGGCGATTGGCTTTAGTGCAAGTGGGAGATTGAAAGTAGTCTGCATACTAGCCAATCATGTATGATGATAAAGCATATACTTTGGGGACAATCTTATTTATTTATTAATAAAAATATTCATTTATTAAAGGCATTTAATTATCTACATGGTGCTGTTTTTATAATATGTAAATAACCCATAGTTTTAAGCAATGCTTTTAGAATCATGATGATGATCATGCCAATGAGATCTAAATTCTTAGAAAGCTCTAAAATTAAAATAGTTCCTAATCATGGGATTACTAAAAAGGGGATTAGTAAATCCGGATAGATTAGTACATATGTTGCTTGCTCATTAGATGAGGATGATTGATCTCATAATCATTTGTGTGGAGACACTAAAGCAAGTATGTAGGTGCTTATTGGAGAATAAGTTCACTGAACGTGACTCGCTATGGAATACCTAATGGAGTTTTACTCGCCTGTCAATAGGAATTCCTAATGTGATAGTAGTACAAGTGATCCTTGGACTTGAGATCATCATAGTATCTTGTATGTAATGAATTATACTTTGACTTATTCCTTAAAGCCCTTTAGGGTATATAAAAGGGTATGCTTGGGTATAATGAGTTACATATGGAGACAATGAATGATCAATAAAGAATCTACCACCTCTAGTAAAGGAGGAGATATGTCCTATGTGATTCGTTAAATGACAACCCAGGAATCCTTGGCCAAGGTAAAATGAAATTAGAAAGGAGTTTCTAATTTACATTATTTGGAGTTGTGCATTTTCTAATCGAAATACATATAATTAAATAAAATAAGACTTGACAGTAAATTCATGTCTTATATTTAATTGGGACATTGTATGGTGGAAGGATTGAATTGTATGGTAACTATTTACTCACAGGTTCTTTTATGATTAATGTTGAAATCTATATTATCTGGAAAGTCGTTGATCGCTAGGGAGGCTTATCCCTATTGTAGAATAAATATTATTTATTTAAATAGATTATTTGTTTAATTTATTTATTTAAATAAGATTAGAATTGTTCTAATTGATTTATTCACAACCGGTTTAATATGGAGAACCTAAAGGGTCACACCATAAAAGGAAGAATAATTATTTAAGAAGGTAATGGCATAATCGTAATAATGCATTAAGTGAAATTAATTTAATCTATGGTGATAGAATAAATTAAATAGCTTAATATTTATTATTTAATATTTTGGAAATATTAAATATAAATTAATAAGAGGAGTCTTATTAATATTATTATAATTATTATTATTTTAATTTCTAAAGGAGTTTAGTAATTAATTTAATATTAGTACTCTCATTTATTCCTAATAAGATTAGGAGACAAATTAATTAAATGAATTTAATTAATTATTTCCCATGTGGTGGGAAGCCTAAATTAATTAAAGGAGTTTAATTAATTAAAAGAAATCTCATGTCTAATAGGATTAGAAGGGTTGACCAATATCTATATAAGAGGATTCTTATAATAGATATTACTTGATGCAATTCTAATTGTTGGAGAGTACTCCTTTTCTATAGAGGATAGAAAACTAAGTCAACCACCCTCCTTCTTGATAATTCATCTTCCTTGGTGGATCACCTTTAGAGGCCAAACACTTGGGTGGCTAACGTTGATCAAAGGAAGGAATCTAATCCGGAAATTCAAGGAGATCACGAAGAACAAGGAGTTGAACTAGTACCTGTGGAAGCTTCGTTCTACAAAGGTATGATTCCATAACTTCTTATTTATCGTTTTAAATTAATAATTTGCATAAAGGATGATCCGGGTAATGGTTTTGTAGAAATTTTTTTAAACTCTGATATACCATGCTTCCGCTAATTTTTGCAATTTGATTGCGTCACGATTTCGTACAAACCCAACATAACATACCTAACTCACTTATTAATTTATTAAATTTGGATTCATCTAAGGGTTTTGTAAAAATATCAGCAAGTTGATTTTTAGTAGGGATGTATTGCAAAGATATAGTTTCATTTTGAACATGATCCCTAATAAAATGATATCTTATCTCTATATGCTTAGTCCTAGAATGCATGACAGGATTATGTGTTATTGCTATGGCACTTATGTTATCACAGTGAATAGGTATAGATTTGAAATCAAACCCATAGTCTGCTAGCTGGTTCTTCATCCATAGGATTTGCAGCACAGTAGCTGCCTGCAACAATATATTCAGCTTCTGCTGTTGAAGTTAATACTGAGTTTTGCTTCTTGCTGAACCAGGACACTAGTCTATTTCCTAGCAGTTGACAAGTGTCACTGGTACTCTTTCTATCTATTTTGGATCCTGCAAAGTCAGCATCTGAATATCCTGTCAGTTCGAAAGAGGACTTCTTGGGATACCAAAGTTCTAAGTAAGGTGTGCCTTTGAGATACCTGAAAATCTTTTTTACAGCAGTTAAGTGTGATTCCTTAGGATTCGCTTGAAATCTAGCACATATACATGTTGCAAACATTATATCTGGTCTACTGGCAGTTAAGTAGAGAAGGGAGCCTATCATACCTCTGTATTGAGTAATGTCAACACATTTACCTTTCTCATCTTTGTCAAGTTTGGTTGCTGGAGCAATTAGTGCTTTCATGGGAGAGGCTGATTCTATGCCATACTTCTTAAGTAAGTCTTTGATGTACTTGGCTTGGTTAATGAAGATACCTTCATCAGTCTGCTTTACTTGCAGTCCAAGGAAGAAATTCAACTAGCCCATCATGCTCATTTCGAACTTGCTCTGCATAAGCTTGACAAATCTCTTGCACAGATTTTCATCAGTAGAACCAAAGATAATGTCATCTACATATATTTGAACTAGTAAAACTTTGTCTTTGTGCTTCCTAAGAAATAATGTGGTGTCTACTCTACCTCTAGTGAATTCTTTTTCAATAAAAAAGTTAGTTAGTGTTTCATACCATGCTCTAGGTGCTTGTTTAAGTCCATATAAGGGTTTGTCTAATCTATAGACATAATTAGAGAGAGTTGGATTGATGAAACCTGGAGGTTGCTCCATATATACTTCTTCTTGAAGTTCACCATTCAGAAATGCAATCTTGACATCCATCTGGAAGACTTTGAACTTCATATGGGCAGCAAATGCAAGGAATATTCTGATAGCTTCAAGTCTAGCAACAGGTGCAAAGGTTTCATCATAGTCAATGCCTTTTTCTTGAGAATAACCTTTAGCCACCAGTCTTGCTTTGTTCCTTGTGATCACCCCATCTTCATCCATCTTTTTTCTGAAGACCCATTTAGTGCCAATGACTGGGTTATTCCTTGGTCTAGGAACTAATCTCTAGACTTTGCTTCTTTTAAACTGATTCAGCTCCTCTTACATGGCTTCTATCCAGCTTGAATCTTCCATTGCATCTTCTATCTTCTTGGGTTCCATGTGAGACAAAAAGCTTAAATAGAAACACTCATTTTAAGTTGCAGACCTTGTCCTGATCCTGGCAGTTGGATCTCCAATGATCAGGTCTTGAGTGTGATCTTTTGCCCATCTGTTCCCTGTTGGAACATCTGTTCTGGTGCCTTCTTGTATGAACTCTTCAAGATTAACTTCTGGCTCATGTTGTATAGAATCATAGCCTGGTGCAGCTCTCTCCACGATTTCTTCTTCAGCCTCTACGATTCTGCCTTCTGGATTTGTGGTCGTGGTGTTGGGCTCGACCACGTCAATCATGGTGTCTGGATTGTCAATCGTAGTGTCTTGTGGTGCAGACTTGTCTGAGTCTGTTTTTATCAAAGATAATGTGGATCGAGACTTTAACGCTCAACGTTTTTTTGTTGAATACTCTATGGGCTTTGCTATTTGTGGCATATCGAAGAAAGATTCCTTCATCTGACTTGGGTTGGAACTTAGTCAGATATTGCTTTCCAGTGTTGAGAATGTAGCATGCACAGCCGAACACATGGAAATAACTGATATTGGGCTTTCTTCCTTTCCACAACTCGTAGGGAGTCTTCTTCAACATAGAGTGAACAAGAGACCTGTTCTGAGTGTAGTATGTAGTGTTGATGGCTTCTGCCCAGAAGTATTCAGGCAGATGAGCTCTGCTAATAAAGTCCTTCCTGCTTTGATCAGCGTTCTGTTCTTCCTTTCAGCTAATCCATTTTGCTGTGGAGTTTGTGGGGCTGAGAAGTTGTGGCTGATGCCATTGTCTGCACAGAACTGATCCATTTCTGAGAAGTCGAACTCTCTACCATGATCACTCCTTATGGCCTTGATCGTCTCTCCTTTTTCACTCATCACCAGCTTGAACATCTTGATCAGTTGAGAGGTTGTTTCATCTTTAGAATTAAGAAAGAACACCAATGTGAATCTGGTGTAGTCATCCACTACGACCAGTGAGCATCTCTTCCCTCCGAGGCTCACAGTTGGAATTGGCCCAAAAAGATCCATATGAAGTAACTGAAATGCCTATTAATTGAGTTGACTGCTTTGCCTTTGAATTGGCTCCTTGTTTGCTTTCCAAGCTGGCAGGCATTGCATGGCCTTTCTTTGACGAAGCTGAACTTGGGTAAACCTGCTACAAGATATTTGGAGGCCAATTTTGACATGCTCTTGAAGTTGAGATGGGATAACCTCCTATGCCAAAGCCAGCTTATTTCTTAAGAAGCTTTAGCAAGAAAGCATATTGTCTCATCAGAACTTAGTTAAGCAAGAATAATAGTGTAGACATTTCCTTCTCTGGTCCCGGTCAGCTTAATAGAGGAGGTCTCCAGATATCTGACTTGACATTGATTGTTGAGAAAAGTGACTTGATGGCCTTTGTCACAGAGTTGACTGATGCTCAGAAGATTGTACTTTAGTCCATCCACATATGCCACTTTGCTGAAGGACACAACACCATTCCAAGCTGAGCCATATCCTTTTGTCTTGTCAGAGCCGTTATCTCCAAAGATAAATGTTGGTCCCTCCTTCTTTGTGAAGTTAGACAGGAGGGCTTTGTTTCCGGTCATGTGACGAGAGCACCCACTATCCAGATACCATGTTGTGATAGTGGGGCTCAGTTCCTACAGACAGGTTAAGCTTTCATGTTGGTACCTAGACTTGCATGGGTCCTACAATGTTAGTACCCTTGGGAACCCAAATCTGCTTGACTTTGGGCCTATCATGCAGAGGGAACATATTGCAGCTTTATGACCATTTCTGCCACATACAAAGCATCTAATATAATGCATGCTTGTGTGTGTGTGGATTCTTTCTCCATTTGGACTTTTGTGGATACTTGGTGGCCTTACCCTTATATTGATTCTTCTTTTTCCATGCAGTCGTGTGATTCAGGGTTTGAAATGAGTGAATCTCAGCTCCACGATTTCTTCCAGGTTGGTTCATGGAGTCAATTTTGCTTGACTCCACGATCCTTCGAGGTTGGACAGTGGTGACTGAGTTACTCTTCTCCTTTTTGAACCCTAGGCCAGCATAGGATCCGTTGTGTCTAGGGACATGGCATGGATCAGAAGAGCAATGTTGCACTGGTTCCTCCTTCTGTGTGGATTTCACAAATGTAATGCTTCTATTGAAATTTGAAGCACTACTGATGTTAATTTCCTTGAGCTTTTCCACACATGGTTCTGACGTAGACTCCCCAAAACCTAAGCCTGTTCTGTCAGAAGCATTTCTCTGACTTGAAATCAACATGCCCATAGATGAAGAGGACCTATTCCACATTAAAATAGTCTTTTCTAGCTCCTCAATCTTAGAGGTTAGTTTTAACTCTCTTTGAGTGCTCAGTTTATTGGTCTGTCTTAAAAGTTTATTCTCAGCTTCAAATTTAGAGAGAGAGAGAGATAGAACTGAGTAGAGATGTTTCCAGTTGTAACACCCCCAAATCTGGGTTCTTCGTTTCCACGCGATTTGGTGTTCACTATCTAAATAAAACATACATCTACCCAATAAATAGGAATGTAAAATAAATTACAACCTCATCAATAAATAAAATCTTCCTTATGAAATGGGATTACAACTTTAATCCAAAATTATCCCAGGTTTGCTAACCTTAACATAACAAATAAGTGCGAAAATAGAATTTCATAAACTAGTCTTATTACAATCAAGATTCAAGATAACAAGTCTTCACTTGCTCATCTTTTCTTTTCCTTTACTTGTTGACGGTACGTCAACATTCTCGGCTTTAACTGCAAGGGTTATAAAATATGCAAGAGTGAGCAAACAAAAGCTCACTTGGAATATAACAATAATATGCAATGACTGAATCACTTCAGAAGATTTGAATAACTCTTCTTTCTTAAAAATAAAGAATTGAATGATAATTCTTTCGACACACTTAAAATTTGAATATAGAATTTATCTGAGGGTCATACGACCTTGAACTATGTCATAGGTTATAAATATTTCTATTTAAACCTTTAATAGCCATTGAGACTATGGACCTTTAACTCGTACTTAGGGGGATCAGCCCTTCGTACCATGTATTGTGCACAAACATTCAACGCTTTCGCGTAGTAACCTCCCCTAATAAATAGGGTTGTTCATCTTAGTATTTGAATATAAGTCCGCACCAAAGAAAGTTTAGTTTGGATAGCTAAAAGGAAATTGGAGTTTCAACTATCATATACTAAAGAGTAGTTGAATCGACTCACGATACTTTAACAATTCGATAATATAAGAATCATGAACCAAATGTAAGATACAACAATAGATTTCATAATAACTAGATATGCTTTGGAATAACTTAAAGCATTCGAAAGATTGGTGGATCTCGCTTGAACAATTATGTCAAGATCATATCGTTATGACAATAACTTCAATACTTGTGCATTATGAACATTAGAATACAATATAACTTGTACAATACATAACAAGTTAAGAATCGGAAATAAACTTGCATGATATAATAAGCAAGGGTTAGAGAACTTGCACAATGAAAAGATACAATGAGAAAGCTCGCATAAACGTACAAGAAAGGTTTTAGCAAACTTGCTTAATGTAAAAGGGTAAGGATTAGAAAACTTGCCTCAAGCGCAAGCTACACTTTATAATTACAAACCACTTCCACAATTACCCTACATATTACATTGTTTTTATAATATCAATTAGTACACGATTGTTACGTTAACATCGTTGAACTTCTTACTTAAGTTCAACTCACAACGTGGTTTACAACATAAGTTGCTAACTAGCCACATACGTGAGTCTATACTCACAACATACTCTTCACAAGCTTATAACGCTTTAAACTATCATACGTACGTTGTGAAAGTAATACACACGTACACATATAATATATTCATATAAGACTTCAAGTCATCTTAAACATATCAACAATATGTTATCTCATTGTCTATTACATTTAACAAGTCATCAATATAAATTAGCTAAACAAACACTGCACAAAAACTCAATGAAGCACAAATAAAATTCCCGCACAGACCCTAACCCCGCTGGGGCAGGTCATCTTAGGCAAACAGCCCAGCTGGGGCGGGGCCCACTACTGGTGGGATCCTCCCAGCTCGCGAACGGCAGAGAAATAAGCCAATTTGGCTTATTTTTTCACACCAAAGTTCGATTTTTCTCAACATGATGTACATGAAACTTAATGAAAATAAAATTTTAGACTCTTAACATGATTCTAACATACAAAATCATTACAAAACATAATCAAAACATAGTTTTCATGATTTTTGAAGAAAAACACAATATCAAGAGTTCTTGACGAAAATTGATATTGTGAATTCGTTTTTAAACCAATGCATGAAATTCCAATTGTACTAACTCTAATTCTTAACATATTAACATAATCCATGATCAATTTAAACAACAATTGATAAACACATACCAATTTTGATGATTTAAAGACTATTTTTCAAAATAAGCTCACAGTAAATTACTATGAACATGATTTCTTCACGTTCACCGTAATTACGAGGATTGAATCGCTAAAACAACTATATAATTCATATATAAACATAAATATATATATACATCACATATATACATCATGATCAAGTAATTTACACAAAAAGATTATTATAGAGAAGTTCTTTTTGAAAAACATGGAATATATAAAACACAATAAGAAGAAAGTGAAACTTAGAGATTTTACCCTTTGATTGTGAGGAAGAAGAAGATGATGGCTTTTAGCAAGGACTCCTCTTCCTTCTTCTTCTTCTTCTTCTTCTATGAGTTTCTCTCTAACCTTTCCTTTGCTCTTTCTTTTCTTTGTTTTGTTCTAACTGACTAACCTTTAACTAACGTATATTGTAATATACATATAATATATAACTTACATATATTATACATATAATACATAAATATACAATATATAACTTATAAAATATAATGACTTTATAATAATTATAATAAATACAATTAATACATAAGTTACAAGTTTTGAATTTGAAAAGCCATGAGGCTTGTTTGGCCAAAACAACATTATTTTTAAAAATAGATTAATAGTAACTAAGGCCATGTTTGGTAAAATGGGTTTAAAACAAAAGTAAGGGCCTTGTTTGGTAAAACCAATTTAAAACCCTTTTTTATTCTTTTAATAAATCTTTTACCCCATAGTTTAAATGTTACACTTTATTTAATTAAATTGCAACCTTCTAATTCAATTAAATAAAAGCTAACATTTATTAATTAATTAAAATTGCACATAATACCAACTTGCTACACAATTGTAGTTCTCTTATTAATCATAATTCATATAACAAATTAGTAAATTATTATAAACACTTAGCACATAATATTACTCTAATTTAATTATTCTCAATTAAATTGGAATTATGCTACACCATTACTTACACATTAATTTAATTAATTCTATTACACTTAATTAAATTACTTCACAACAATCACACAATTTATTTATTTAGCTCAATAAATAAATTAATTAAAATATTTATTTAATTCAATAAATATTTATAATTAATATATAAAATTCTCATTCGTTACACCAGTTCTTTCTGAACTTTCTCTCTCTTTTTGAAGACTAGAATAATCTTTAGACAGAACTTTGAACACTTCATATATTGATGCAGATAAGATGTTATGTCATGAAGAGCAGTTCTTAAATCATCAATGTCTACATCAGGAGAGTTAAAGTCAAATACATCATCTATGCTTACCTCATGATGGTCAGTGCTTTTCTTGTTGTATGCATCTTCGGCCATCAGACAGAGGTTGGCTGCTTGAGGTTCTTCATCAGCTTTAGACTCATCATTGGTGTCGTTGTCTGAGTCACTCCATGAACTTCCAGCTACAAGACCTTTGTCTTTTTTCTGATTCTTTTTGTAGCCTTTGAACTCCTTATTTGGATTCATCTTTCTTTTCAGCTCTTCTCTGATAGGTTTGTTACAGTTTGCGATGAAGTGGCCAGGCTTCTTGCAGTTGTAGCATAAGTCATTGATATGATCCTGACTGCTATTGTTGTTGAATCTCTTAGGTCTGCCGCTTCTTCCTTTACGCATGAACCTTCTGAGTCTTCTGACCAGCATTGCAATATCTTCATCATCATCTTCCTCAGAGGCAGATTCATTTTCATCATGAGCTTTGGAGATTTCTTTTGTTGCCTTGAGAGCAACTCCTTTATCTTTCTTTCTTCCTTCAGATAGAGTCTCTGCTCGTTGAGTCAGCTCTAGTTCATAGGTAAGAAGGTTGCCATAAAGTTGTTGGACAGTCATTTCATGCAGGTTCTTTGATTCTCTGATTGCAGTGGTTTTGGCATCCCACTTGCTTGGTAAGGACCTCATGAACGTGATGATAAGATCTTTGTTGGGATAGGTCTTTCCAAAAGCTCAAAGAGAGTTGAGCAACAAATTGAATCTCTCATAAGTGGAAGTGACGTTTTCTCCTGGTACATGGGTGAACATCTTATACTGTTGAGTCAATAGAGATTGTTTGTTTTCTCTGTCTTCTTCAGTTCCATCATGCATGATGAGCAGTGCTTCCCAGACTTCTTTGGCAGTCTTGCAGTTAACCACATTCTTGAACAGATTATCCTCTAAAGACTGGAATAGAATGTTCTTAGCCTTTTTGTCTAGCTGGACATATTTTTTCTCGTTGTCAGTCCATTCTGCTTTGACCTTGATCATAACTCTGTTTAGATCTTCTGGAGTTGGTGCAAGCTTTGTTGGAATATAGGGCCCATTCAGAACAGTTTCAAATAGATCATCATCTATTAAATACATGTAAGCTTGCATAAGAACTTTCCAGTTAGCAAATTTGCCTCTGTTGCACATTGGTGGCTTGCTACCTCCACCGGTTTTGGTCTCGCTTATCAGATGTGCCATTGGATCTACTCAAGCTTTGTAGGCTAGTTGAGAGAACTTGCTCTGATACCAATTGTTAGTTCCCATAGGCACAATAGTTATCTAGAAGGGGGGTTGAACAGATATTTTAAAACTTTTTTCTTTTCAAAATACTTGTCAGTATTGATTAAACTGACTGCAGCGGAATATATGTTTGTTCCCCTTAAGATTAATGCAATAATGGTTTGATAAGCAGTTATGACAGTTATAGCTTATATGGCAGTTATAGCAGTTAATAAGACACAGTGATTTTAAGTGGTTCAGAGCACTCAAGGCTCCTAATCCACTCTTCTACTCCACGAGTAGGAAATCCACTAAGGATGACTTTACAACTTTGAATCACTAAGATTCCTTCAAGATCAACAATCTTCGAACTTCTTTAGTTCACTTAGAACTCTTCAAGTTCAGCAGACTTGGTACACTTAGTTTGAGAGTGGTTTTCTTTGGTGTGCTACTCAGTTGCTATTAAGCATCAGTTCTGAAGAACTGAGTAGCGAAGCAAGTTTATCTCTTATCGTAGTGTTTGTGCGTTGAGAGTTCTTGAGCTTTTTCGTTCTTTGCTTGCTTAATCTGAATTCTTGTCTGATTTGCTTATGAAGGAGCCTTTGAATTGTTTCCGTTGAAGGCATCCGTTGCAGCATTAAATGCTTCAGATGTTTCTGAGTAATGATGTTGACTTCTTGCAAATAACCTGTCTAGCCGTCTGGCCCACTGACACAGCAGACTGCTTTCTCACCTAACACCTGAAAAGGTGTTTTCAGCAAGCATGCAGTCCTTTCATTAGCTTCTTCAATACGCTTCTTTGATTCATAGTAAGGATGACTGTAGGATCATTGGGACTACCAAACTGTCAACGTCTATAAGCCTTTCTTCATTTGATACTCTTCCTCCTTCATCAGATAGACGTACTTTGATGATGAATGAAGGGTCACCGCGATCGTGGTCTTTGTACCATGATCGCTGTGTGTTGGCTTGCTCATACTTAATTCAGCTTAAATCGTAGAGAACACTATGATTTCTCTTAAACTCTGATCGACTACGATTTCCACTTCCTTGTCTTGCGGACTTCATGCTTCTAAGAGCTGACTACGATTCTTGACTTGAATCAACAGGCGCTTGAATCATCTCCATGATTCTGAGAGTGGCTTCCATGACAGACTATGATTCTTGAATACTTTCATTGAAGCTCCACGATTCTGCCTTGGCTTCTGCAGACTTCTGACTGGCTTGGCAGACTACGATTCTGTCAAGCCTAACATTTACATCTCAAAATAGATCAACTTAACGGTTTTGATCTCTCTTCTATACATTCATTAATTACAGAATGATAAACATTAAAGCACAGATCAACCTAATAATTTTAATCTATCATCTAAGTCCTTGTACATATGTTCCTTGAAGGACTTTACACTTAAGCATATATATTTACTTTTAACATCAAATTTGAATATGCAATTCCCAACAATATCAACAATTCATCATTAATATTATAACTCACAATATTGGCAACCAGATCATTCCCAGGAAAGAGGGGGCTTTCCAATAAGGATTTCTCCTTATTAATGCGCAATTAAATAACATAACCCTTTTTCTTGACATAACTTTCTAGACATTGTCAATAATGCTAATAATAATAATATAAGTAACTGTGTCGTGTCTGTAACAAACGAGAATTTTGTATATTAATTTTAAATATTTATTAAATTAAATAAATATTTTAACTGATTAATTTATTGAGTTAAATAAATAATTGATGTGATTATGTATGGAGTAATTTAATTAAGTGCAATATGTTAATTAAATCGATATGTAATAATTTTGTGGTGTAGTTCTAATTTAATTGAGATAATTAAATTAGATGAATATTATGTGATATTTGTTATATGAGATTATGATTAATGAGTAATTATAATTGTTATGTAGCAATTTTATTTAGTTAATTGATGTTAACTTTAATTTAATTAAATTGGAATGTTGGGGTTTAATTAAATAAAGTGTGACTTTTGAAACTATATGTTAAAGGAGTTATTAAAATAAAACAAAAAGAGTTTTAATTCAGTTTTACCAAACAATGCCCTTAAATCTATTTTAATCCTGTTTTACCAAACAAGGCTTTAGTCCTAAAAAATCTATTTTTGAAAAGAATGGGTTTTTACCAAACAAGCCCTAGTGGCTTTTGATTTTCAAAATAAAAGTAACTGATATATATACTTAATGTAGTTATTATGTTTTTATCAGTTATATATTATTATGTTTTATATTATATGTATATCTATATGTCAGTTATATATAATATAGATATACATTAAGATAGAGTTAGAAGAAAAGAAAGAGCAGAGTGTTTATTAGTGTAAGAAAAGAAAGAAAAGAAAGAGGAAGAAGAAAGCTTTGAGAAATCAAAGAACAAAGATAATCACCATCATCATCTTATTTGAAAGCTAGAAAGGGTATACTCTAACTCTATAATTATTAAATTATGTTCTTCCATATTTTCATAGTATTAACTTCTCTGTATATTAGTTTTCATGAGAATTTATAGGAATATGATCTATATGTGTTAGATTATGTAATTTGTGTTATAACATGCTTATATATGATTTATATGATTGTTTATGTGGTTTAATTCATGTAAATATGATGAACATGAAGAAATCATGTTCATAGCAATTTACAAGGATACTTATTCTTGATCGTGACTTTGTTCAACTCCTTATAATTAATGCAAAGCCGCATTGATCCATCCTTCTTCCTGACAAAAAATACTGGCGCTCCCCACGGCGATACGCTCAGTTGAATATACTTCTTGTCCAGCAATTCTTGCAGTTGAACCATCAACTCCTTCATCTCCACCGGAGACATTCTATACGAGGCTTTCGATATCGGAGTAGTCCCTAGTGCTAAGTCGATCACGAACTCTATCTCTCTATCCGGCAGAAGTCCTGGCAAATTGCTCGAAAATACGTCCACAAACTTTTTAACCATTGATATCTCTTCTAGCTTTGGACTCTCCTTACGAGTATCCACTATGCAGGCTAAGTTCCCTACACAACCTTGCTTTAATAACTTCTTGGCTTGCATAATCATCAAACAACTCGCTTGTTTAGGCGATTTGCTACCATAAAACACTACCTTCAACGGAGTCGTAAGTTTTACAAATTTCTTCTAGCAATCAATTACCGCCCCATGGTTGAACAACCAATCCATTCTCAATATAACATCGAATTCCCCAAGTGTAATCGGAATTAAGTCTACCACCAACTCATGACCCTTAATGTCCAATCTATAGTTCTTGTGTACAAACCTAACAGGAATAACCCCCCTATTCGCAATCTCTATGTTCAAAGGGTAGATTAATTCATCCTTAGGTAAGTCTAAATTCTTAGCAAAGTCATCATATATAAATGAAAAAGTAGCACCCGAATCAAATAATATATAAGCATTAATACTATTGATCGGAATGATACCTGACACCACATCCTTTGACTGCACAACATCCTGCACGGTCATGTTGAATGTTCTGGAGGTGGGTCGACTCGACTGCGGTGGTCCAATGATAGTCAAAGTACTGCCGTTACTATTTCCTCTTCCACATGTCGACCCTCCAGCTGGCTTCTTAGGGAAATCCCGAGCCATGTGATCCTTTGATCTATAGGTAAAGCAAGCTCCCTTCTTCGGGTTAGGACATTTTGGCACAATGCGGCCTTCCTGACCACAATTAAAACATACCTGCCTTCATCTCAAGCACACTCCAGTGTGATTCTTCCCACATGTAGTACTAGCTTCAAACCTTATCTTCTTCTGGCTTCCCTGATGACTTTTAACATATGTGTTGTCATTCCACTTCCTCTTATGGATGTTGGCACTGCTACCACCGACTTTGTTCTCAGTTTCATTCTTCTTTTTCTTCTTCTGATCCTAGTTATATTTGGTCAAGGCATCGCTCCCACCTTCCGTGATGATCGCCTTTTCCAATACCGCAACAAATGTATTCAACTGGAACATGGAGACCTTACTATACAACCAGGGCTTCAATCCCTGCTCGAACCTTCTTGCCTTTCTCTCATCAGTACTGACTTGGTACGTTGCAAACCTTGTCAGCTCGTTGACATCTTTCCCTGCTTCAACTCTAGAAACTGAACCTCCATTTGGTTGTGCGAGCTTACCGAAAAGTACATTTTAAAGAACATTTCTTTGAATCGGTACCATGCTATCACACCTTCTCCTCCTCTAGTCTTGTTAGCTTGCCACCAGTAGCTAGCTTTCGACTTCAGCATAAACGTCGCAAAAGCCGTCTTCTAGTCGTCATTAATTATGGCCACATCAAAGACCTTTTCCATTTCCATCACCCACGTCTGGGCCTCTATCGGGTTCATAGATCCCTTGAATTCCGACGGTCCTACCGCTATGAATTCCTTGAACGTTGCAGCTTGTACTTGCGGCTGATTCGTAAGTGCTCCCGTCTTTAAATTCACCAGTTGCTGAACTGGGTTCATTGTTGTTGTTCGTAGAACCCTCTTGTTATTGACGTACTGGTCTTCTTCTAGGAGGCATCTTTCTGTTAAGACATACTCTTATTAGATCCCTACTCATCTTTTAAATATTTAAGATTACTTAAACATTTAAAGTAAATCAATTCACACTTGAACACATAACACTTCAATAAACTTCGATATTTATTCATTCATATTTTTAAAACATAGAATAGATAGCATCTCTGCTATTTACATCAACTTTCCTGAACTAAAACAAGTTACAGGATTACATCATCATCTTATCCCATTATTATCTCAAATTCTGGGATTTACATTTATTTAATACATCAATAAACACATAGTTTATTACTCTACTATCTAGGCATATTAAGACGTCACACAGCCTCTCCACATTCTTCTTCCATCACCCAAAACACTGTTCTACGATCCACCATATTCCATGATAAATACTTGAACTGAGCTGGGTAATAAAATATTCGATCCTGGGCCTTATCTATAGCCGAATTAAAAGCATAATCTGTCTCCTTCATCTTGGCCTTCTTCGCTTGAACTTCATCTTCAGCACGATCTGCACGTTGAGTAGCCTTCAAGCACGCATCCTTTGCGCTGGCACGCTTTGCTGACTCCTCCTTTATGTCGTTCTTCAGTTTCTCTAGTTCAGCCACTGCATCATCCCTCTCACTCTCCACGTGAACTAGATCCCACTTCACGTTTCCAAGATGCTCATCCAGATCTTGAATCGTCTCCTCCTTTTGCTGTATGGTGGTCTGACTAGCATCCACCAGTTCCTCTAGCTCTCCAACTCTACCTTGGAGCTCAATGTTACGGTCGTAAACTTCATTGTACATCACAGCGCTGATAGAGTTAGGTGAAAACTCCTCTTCAGGATCCTCCCCCTCCTCCTCTTCCTCTGACTCATCCTCATCATCTCGGTAAAAGATTGGCTCATGCTCCTGACCCACTACTGTGATCAATGGAGATGGATCTCTCTGAACCAACTGCTCCCAGACAGTATGGATGTCTCGGAGCTCCTCATCCCTAAGCATCTGAGGTAACTCCTCCCTAGCCTGACTGGACTCTCCAACAATCGTCATCCTGACAATAAAATTTTAAGGTTTAATTATTACGTGATAACGATCGATACCCTTCGATACTCTCGTAAACATAAACACATAGCACATAAGGTAGTTTATTATCTCGACTATCATCACTATCTTTTTGATCTCCTATAAAGCTACTACCTAAGGTTCATAACTTAAAGCTCTGATACCAACTTGTGACACTCCCAAATCCGAGTACTTCATTTCCACAAGATTTGGTGTTCACTATCTAAATAAAATATAATTACTTCCCATAAATAAGTAATGCAAAATAAATTACAACCTTAATAAATAAAATCTTCCTTCAAAAAGGATTACAACCTTGTCAAAATGTTCACAGGTTTCTAACCTTAAATAAACATCGAATGCAGAAAATAAAACATCGTATAACAGTTAAAGTCTTATTACAAAATCATATCATAAATATGAACAAGTCTTCACTTGTTCATCCTGCCCTTGCCTTTACTGGTTTACGTCTCGTCAACCTTCTCAACTGTGGCTGCAATAGTTATATATGCAAGAGTGAGCAAACAAAAGCTCACTTGAAATACAATCAATAATGATAACATATCATTGAATAAGTTCAATTGAATTGAATAACAGATCTATCATCGATAATCAAGAATAAGATTTGGAATTCATCTGAAGGTCGCAAGACCTTAAACTATGTCTCAGGTTGTAAGTATTTCTACTTAGAACTTTAACAGTCGTTAGACTATATGAACTCTAACTCGTACTTAGGAGGATCAGCCCTTCGTACCATATATTGTGCACAAACATCTTAACGCTTTAGCATGGTAAATCCCCTATTACCAGGGTTGTTCATCTCAGTTTAATTAACAAGTGTGCACCAAAGAAAGTTTGGGTTGGATAAGCTCAAAGGGTAATTTAGAGTTCAACTATCATCAACTATGGAGTAGTTGAATCAACTTACAATAATTTAAGATTTCAATAACAAAAGAATTAGAAAATAACTATGAGTCAATAGACATTATATTTAACAGTCATGCTTTAGAAATAAACTTAAAGCATTTGAAAGATACAATAAAACCTTGCTTGAACAATTAAGTCAAGGTTACATTATTTTCTATAATGAACTTCAATAAGATACTTGTCCAATGCAGAATAAAAGAACTCACTCAAATAAAAGTATAGTTAGAAAACTTGTGTAAACATAATCGAGTTAGGGTAGGACAACTTGCCTCGTGCGTAAGCTAGCAATTATTAACCCGTTCCACAATTTATCCTACGTACACGTAATTAATAATAGTAACACAAATTAGTTACCATATAGCTACTTCACATCATTAGTTAACCCATCTAAGTTATCTCACCATTCTTTAGTTATTAGGTTTAAATCATTAGTTCGTTTATAACATGACCAAACCATATATTTACATCAAACTTAAGCTTATTAATAATCAACAAATTATAATTTAAAATCATACATTTTATATTAAAAATATGATTTCATACTGTCCAATTAGCATATAATTTTATTAACATGCTTTTATATTTATTACATTAACATACTCAATGAATTATACATTTAAATATAATTTTCTGGCTAAACTGCACAGGTGGTGCTGTAGTGCCACATAATGAACTGCAGCCGGCGGTGCAGCGCCGTGCCACATCATTAGGGCTCTAGGCCTGGAGCTGCACCGCTCCAGTTACACTCTGAACTGGCGCTGTCGGGCCACGCCACGTCAGCACGGTACACTACCGGTCTCGACGCTACAGCGCTGCATTTAACTTACATAACTGGTGCTACCGCCTTGTGCCACATCACCAATTGCTGCTGTGGCGTTGCAGCGCCCAGTTTACTCACAGGACTGGCACTGCGGCGCAACGTCACAGTAGGACGCAGACAGCCTCACAAACTGTGCATGAAAAAGTTAATTTGGCTTATTTTCTCGCATCAAATTCAGATTTTAACTCATATAACACATATAAAGCTTTATAGAATCATAACTATATGCTTCTAACATATTTTGACACATATAAACATCACAACACATAATTAAAAACTTTTAATTTTATAATTTTGAAGAAAACACCATTGTTAAGTGTTCTTAATAAAAATAAACACTGCGACTTTGTTTTCAAACTAAATCACATAATTCAAATCTTGTTATTTTCGTTTCTTAACATATTATTATAATCTAAACTCCATTTACATAATATAACATGAATTAAACACCAATTTTGATATTAAAGAAACCATTTTTCAAAATAGTTCACTATGAATTGCTATGAATATGATTTCTTCATGTTTATCATATTTACATGAATTAAACAACTTAAACTTACATACAAATCATATATAAACAGTTTATAACATAAATTACATATATAAATTATGTTTACATGAATTTTCATGAAAAACCTTAATCACGGAGAAGTGAAAATATGAAGATTAAGGAAGAACAAAACTTAAAATTAGATTTCTACCTTTGATTCTTGTTAGCTTTTGAAAAAGATCATGATGATGGTGATGAGTTTTTGATTTCTCCAAGCTTCTTCTTCTCTCTTTTCTCTCTTTTCTTACTCTGATATTCTAACTTTAGCTTTCTAACTTAACGTAGTATATCATATAACTGACATTTACATATAATTATATAAAATAATAACTGACATATACATAATATGTAATGACCCCAAAATTCATACAATATAATTTTTGACATCGGTCGTTAACAATACAACCTTATTCTAACTTTACATCATTATCGATAGGGCTGTAAATGGTAACCAAAAAATTCATATTCGTCTGCATCCGTATTCGAAAAAAGCGAATATTATTCATATTCGAAAAAAATGGATATATCCGTATTCGGTTTAAAGGTATCCGCAAATAAACGGATACGAATACGGATATATGCGTATTCGTATTCGTTTAACATTTGACCGTAAATATATCTGGCGGATAGCGAATATCCGGATTCGAATTCGTATTCGAAATTCGTATCCAAATAACTTATATATTATATAATAAGCAAAATAATTTTTTTTAAAGTGACATTCCTTATATAATAATTAGTTTTCACTATCATACAAAAATTATTTTAAAAATATATCATTTCACTTCTAAAAAGTAGGAAATAACACTTTTATTTTAATATTAATAAACTGAAAAAATTTGATTTAATTATAGTTAATAGATTTTTACTATTATAAAGTTAAAATATCTAAAATGTATCATTTACCAAGAAAATTATATACTAGAAGAACAAAACTATAATTATTAACTTGCTATAAGTTTTTTACTTTCAAAACTTACTTGCAATGTTGGGAGACGGGAACAATGAATAATATAATTTTATTGTTAAAATGTGTTAAGTCAGAATTAATCTAGAAAGAAGATTGAATAATTAATTCACGTTTATGAATTTTTGGGTGAAGGGAGTATTTATCACTTTCATTTGCCCAATTATTTAAAAATTAAAAGTCCAAATATTTAAAGCAATTCCAAAGTAAATTTTGGATGAAGTTGGATTAACTAGTTGTCAGTTGTCACATATACATTATAACTCGCACTCTCCATAAATATAATAAAATAAAATAAAACTTTTATAACTATGTAAATTGTAATCTATGTATTGAGGATTAATTATAAATAAAAGTTTTCATAAACATATTATTAAAATTTTAATCAAGTATTTGAGAAAAATTAATTAAATATTTAATGTAAACTTTTGAATCTAATTATAAATTATAAATATTCATACACACTACAATATTGGACATATAAACATTAATAAGTAGTATTGAAATTTAGGATTTCAAAAATGATAAAAACTTATTTGAATTGTAACTAAGAACATTGAATATTGTATTTAAATATTTATTAAAAATAAATAAATTAACATTCATTCATTATTAAACTATATTTTAAAACTCATTATTTTTTATACTAGTTATAGTTAGGACTATAAATGGTAACCGAAAAATTCGTATCCGTCCGCATCCGTATTCAAAAGAAACGGATATTATTCGTATTCGAAAAAAATAGATATTATCCGTATTCGATTTAAAGGTATCCGCAAATAAACGGGTACGCATACTATTGTATTCGAATCCGTATATATCCGTTTACACCCCTAATTATCGATGATACAATCACTACAAAAATGCGAAATAATTAAAAATTTTATATAATTCTTTCTTTCTATATTTTACTGAATCACAACCTTTATCATTACATATATTTGATTCAATCTATATTACATGAATCGTTTCATCAAAGTTATTATATAAAACTTTACATCCCAATTTAATATCCTTTAAACTTCGGATAACTCAAACTTTACAAGTCCACATAAAATAAACATCATAAACCATTAAGTACACTTCCAGAACCTTAAACATGGTTTAAAGGAATAAAAATTTTAGCTAAAATATTTAATCTTCATGCATTATATCTGAGCCACGTCATTCAAGTAGCACATAACGTTATCTTGGATCCTTAGCCTGCAAAAATAGTTATTTTGCAAGAATGAGCTCGACAGCTCAGCAAATGTAACAGCTTTCATGCCGCACATAACACATAAGTTCATGCTCAATATATATCTCAATTTAAAACAATTATAAGATTTCATACTCAGCATAAATATCAGTTCCATATAAATATAAGTTCCACATGCTCAACATTTCATATATCACATGTTGAGTTCCATAACTCAACCAAATATAGTCATAATTTGACTTTTTCAATTCATAGCGAGTAACATGTAATTCAACAATCTCATATTGCTACCATGAATACATGTAAGGAAAAATTGAATACAAGTAGCACATAAGAACGGGAAGACTTGCCTTGATCGTAGATTATCAATTATCGAAAAATAGCTTATAGCTATTTGCACCTCACGTATCCTACACAATATATAATCATGCACATCATTTATTAGTCACATAGTAATGCTTAATAATCGTTTAAGTCACTCTACTTTACGATATACTATCAACTTCTTTAGGTTTGACACACAATGTTCCATTTATATGGTTAAGTCCTGTTAGGGCTCCTCATCGCTTATTTGATTGATTTTACGTTAAACTTTCTTATACTTCTCATTACGTTCCCCTTTAATACACTTAACATTTAGTTCAGTCTTAAACCTCGTCTTTACAACACATTAGATGTATAATGTTTGTTAACATTAAGCATGTTAACCTTCGTTCCATATTTCTTTATATTTCCCTTTATACTTTCTTTGGTGCGGACTTGTATTCAAATACTGAGAATGAACAACCTTATTTATTAGGGGATGTTTATGCGAAAGCTTTAAATGTTTGTGCACAATACATGGTACGAAGGACTGATCCCCCTGAGTAGGAGTTAAAGGTCCATAGTCTTAATGACTGTTAAAGGTTTGAATAGAAATATTTATAACCTAGGGCATAGTTCAAGGTCGTATGACCCTCAGATAAAGTCTATACTCAAACTTTAAAGATGATGGAAGAATTACTATTTAATTCTTTATTTTGATGAAAGTAAGGTTATTCAAACTCTTTTGAAACTATTCACCTATGTCATATCACTGTTGTATTTCAAGTGAGTTTTTGTTTGCTCACTCTTGCATGTTTTATAACCCCTTGTAGTTGAAACCAAGAATGTTGAAATTCTGTCAACAAGTAAAGGAAAAGGAAAGATGAGCAAGTGAAGGCTTGTTGTTTCAAATTTTATTGTAATAAGATTTAGTTGACGATGTTTTATCTTCGCATTTACTTTGTTTGATGTTAAGGTTTAGTTAACCCTGAGATTT
Organism: Panax stipuleanatus; assembly: GCA_020205555.1. Classification (NCBI taxonomy): domain Eukaryota; kingdom Viridiplantae; phylum Streptophyta; class Magnoliopsida; order Apiales; family Araliaceae; genus Panax; species Panax stipuleanatus. Next base: position 44,628,214 of record CM035125.1, read on the forward strand.
TATTTGGACAAGTTGTAATCCTTTGTCAAGGAAGATTTTATTTAAGTTTTATGAAGGTTGTAATTGGTTTTGCAATTTTTTATTATTGGGTAGATATATGTTTTAAGTAGAAAGTGAACACCAAATTATGTGAAAACGAAGTACCCGGATTTGCATATGTTAAATTGTAATATTTATTGAGTGAATAAATATTTTATGAGATTTATTTATTGAGTTAAATAAATAAATTATTTGATTATGTGGACTAATTTAATTAAGAGTAATATTTAATTAAATTGATATGTTAGTAATGGTGTAGCATAATTGTAATTTAGTTGAGAATAATTAAATTAGATTTAAAATTATGTGCTAAGTATTTATTGTAATTTACTAAGTGTTACATGAATTTAATTTCAAGTGTGACAATTGAGTATTATGTGAATGTTAGCTTTTATTTAATTGAATTAGAATGTTGTAATTTAATTAAATAAGTATAGCATTTAACCTATGGATTAAAGACTTATTAAAAGAATGGAGAATGATTTTTAAGTGATTTTATCAAACAAGGCCTTAAGCTCAAAAAGTTAGTTTTTAAAATAATTCTGTTTTGGCTAAACAAGCCTTAGGGCTTTTCAAATTCAAAAGTTTTGTAATTTACCTAATTAATAATAGTTAGTATATTTAATTATTATTAGAAGTTACATATTTTATGTATTATATGTATTATGTATTATATGTATATACTACAAGTTATGTTAGTTTAGAGTTAGTCAGTTAGAGACAAAGAAAGAAAGAAAGCAGAGAAGGAGCAGAGAAGAAGAACTTAGAAAAAAGTTCGAGAAATAGAGAAAGAAGAAGAAGGATTTTTACTTATCATCATCTTCTTCCACTCTCCTAGAAAAGGGTATCATCTTAACCCTTGTAATTGTAAAATCAATTCATATGTGTTGTGATTCATTCTCTGTCAAATTAGGTTTTCATGGAAATTGTATAATCATGAATGTTATATGTATATGATGTATTCATATGTAATTGTATGCCATGAAAGGATTTTCAGAATTCAATTGTCTTAAAAACAAGTTTTAAGTTATGTTCTTCAATATTTTCATAGTTTAAAACTTCTCTATAAAAGCTTTTTGTGTAAATTATTTGATCACGATGTATATATGTGATGTATATATATATATAGATGATTATATATGAGTTATATTGTTGTTTCAACAATTCAATCTATGTAATTTTGATAAACAAGAAGAATTGTGTTCATATGAATTATTGTAAACCAATTTTTGAAAAAATGGCCTTTGAAACTATCAAATTGGTGTTTGATTGTGGATTATCGTTTCAATTGATCAAGGATTATGTTGGTATGTTAAAAGTAAGAGTTATTACAATTAGAATTACTTGAATTGATTGAAAAACGAATTCGTAATAACAAATTTTGTCAAAGAAGCTTAATATGGTGTTTTCTTTAAGAAAATCATGAAACCTTGGTTTTGATTATGTGTTGTATGAATTATATATGATATAATTATGTTTAAGAGTTCAAAATATTATTCTTAGTAAGTTTCATGTTAATCATGTTGGAAAAAAATTGAATTCGGTGTGAAGAAATAAGCCAAATTGGTTTATTTCTCTGCCAATTCGCGAGCTTGAAATTTCTCCCGAGGAGGGACCCGCCCCAGTGGGGCTTTGTGCCTTGTACCACCCGCCTCAGCGAGTTAGCATGCTGTCCGAAAAGTTTGGTTTTTAACTTGTTTAGTTTTCATGCCCCGTTTGTTTAGCTAACTTATTTCTATGACTTGATAAGTGTAATAGGTAATAAGACAACATGATTTTGATGTGTTTAAGATCGATTGAAGTTTTATATGAATGTGTTACATGTGTATGAGTGTGTTACTTTCATAAGGTACACCACACGATTTAAAGCGTTATAAGCTTATGAATGTATGTCGTGAGTTTATACTCACGTATGTGGCTAGTTAGCAACCTATATTGTAAACAACGTTGTGAGTTGGACTTGAGTAAGAAGTTCAACGGTTTAAACGTTGTAGTTGGGTACTAATAGATGTTTTGAATGTAATGTATATGTGTTGGATAATTATGGAAGTGATTGTAGTTATTAAAGTGTAGCTTGCGCTTGAGGCAAGTTCTCTAATCCTTATTCTTACACGTTATGCAAGTTTCTATTTCTAAACTCGTTATGTACTTTGTACAAGCTTTCTAAATTATTCTTGTACGCTATGCAAGGTTTGTCAATGCATCTTTTTATTGTGCAAGTTCTCTAACCCTTGCTCAATATGTCATGCAAGTTTATTTCTGATTCTTAACTTGTTATGTATTGTACAAGTTATATTGTATTCCAAAGTTCATAATGCAATTATTGTTATGGTGTTGTGATCTTGACTTAATTGTTCAAGCAAGATCTACTTATTCTTTCAGTTGCTTTAAGTTATTTCTAAAGCATGTTTACTTATTATGTAGATTGTTTCTATATCTTACAATTGGTTCATGATTCTTATATTATTGAACTGTTAAAGCAATGTGAGTCGATTCAACTACTCCTAGTTGATGATAGTTAAAACTCCAAAGTTCCTTTACCTATCCAAACAAAACTTTCTTTGGTGTGGACTTGTATTCAATTACTGAGAATGAACAACCCTATTTATTAGGGGATATTTATGCGAAAGCTTTAAATATTTGTGCACAATACATGATACGAAGGGCTGATCCCCCTGAGTAGGAGTTAAAGGTCCATAGTCTTAATGACTGTTAAAGGTTTGAATATAAATATTTATAACCTAGGACATAGTTCAAGGTCGTATGACCCTCAGATAAAGTTTATACTCAAACTTTAAAGATGATGGAAGAATTATTATTCAATTCTTTATTTTGATGAAAGTAAGGTTATTCAAACTCTTTCGAAACTATTCACCTATGTCATATCACTGTTGTATTTCAAGTGAGCTTTTGTTTGCTCACTCTTGCATGTTTTATAACCCCTTGCAGTTGAAACCAAGAATGTTGACATTCCGTCAACAAGTAAAGGAAAAGGAAAGATGAGTAAGTGAAGGCTAGTTGTTTCAAATTTTATTGTAATAAGATTTAGTTGACGATGTTTTATTTCCGCATTTACTTTGTTTGATGTTAAGATTTAGTTAACCTTGGGATTTTATTTGGACAAGCTGTAATCCTTTGTCAGGGAAGATTTTATTTAAGTTTTATGAAGGTTGTAATTGGTTTTGTAATTCTTTATTATTGGGTAGATATATGTTTTAAATAGAAAGTGAACACCAGATAATGTGGAAACGAAGTACCCGGATGTGGGGGTGTCACCGGTTGGTATCAAAGCTGTAGGTTATGAACCTTAGGTGGGGGGAGAAACGTTAGGTAGTAGCCTTATAGGAAGATCGAAAAGATAGTGGTGATAGGTAAAGATAATAAACTACCTTATGTGCTACGTGTTTACGTTTAGGTATTCAAAGAGTGACGACTCGATATCACGTAATAATAAACTTTAAAATTCTTTTGTCAGGATGACGAACATTGGTGAATCCAGTCAGGCTAGAGAGGATATACCTCAGGTGCCTAGAAAGGAAGAGCCCCGAGACATCCATGTTGTCTGGGAGCAGCTGGTTAAGAGAGAGCCATCTCCAGTGATCACCGTAGCTGGTCGGGAACGTAAGCTGACACCTATTCTAGAGGAAGAGGACGAGGACGAGTCTGAAGAGGAGGAAGAAGATCCCAAAGAGGAATTCCCACCTCACTCTGTTAGTGCGGAGATGTACGAGGCGGTTTACGACAGTAACGTGGAACTTCATGGTCAAGTCGGAGAGCTCGAAGAAACCATCCAGCAGCGGGACGAGACTATCAAAGAGATAGCTAGTGATCTAGGAGAAGTTTAGTGGAAGCTAATCCACGTAGAGAATGATAGGGACGAGGCTTGAGCTGAGCTAGCAAAGCTGAAGCAAGATATCCAAGAGGAGTCGACAAAGCGTGCCAAAGTTGAGGAAACAAGCTTGAGGGCTACCCAACTAGCCGATCGAGCTGAGAATGAGGCTGAAACCAAGAGAGCCAAGCTAAGGAAAACAGAATACGATTTTCATACGGCCATAGATAGGGCCTAGGACCGTATCTTATATTACACAGCTCAGTTCCAACGTTTACCGTGGTATGTGGTGGACAGAAGGACAGCATTTCGGGTGATGGAGGAAGAACGAAGAGAGGCTGTGCGACGTCTTAATATGACTAGACATTAGAGCTTTTAAAGTATGTGTTTCTTTTTGTATTTAATAAATGTAAATCCCATTGTTTGAGATAATAATGGGATAAAGTGATGATGTAGTCCTGTAACTTGTTCAAGTTCAGGAAAAATGATGTAAATAGCAGAAATGCTATCTATCCTATATTTTTAAAACAACGAGTAATGAATAAAAGAGGTTTATTGATGTGCTATGTGTTCATATACGAACTGAGTTATTTAAATGTTTAAGCTGAAGTTGAATACTTTAGAAGTGAATAAAGGAGCTAATAATAATTTTCTTAACAGAAAATGCCTCCTAGAAGAAGACCAACACGTCAAAACCTCGAGGGTTCGACCACCAACAACAACAATAATGATGGAACAAACTCTAACTCAGTTCAGCAGTTAGTGAACCTACTGACAGGAGCGATGGCGAATCGGGCACAAGTGCAGGGTACTACATTTAAGGAATTTAAGGCAGTAGGGCCGCTTGAATTCAAGGGATCGACAAACCCGATAGATGCACAGACGTGGGTTATGGAAATGGAGAAGGTCTTTGACGTGGCTAAGGTCGGTGAAGACAAGAAAATGACATTCGTGACTTTCATGTTAAAGTCAGATGCTAGCTTCTGGTGGCAGGCTAATAAAACCAGAGAGGGTGAAGGAGTCATAACGTGGGAACGTTTCAAAGAGATGTTCTTTAAAATGTACTTTCCTGTGAGTTCGCAGGACCAGATGGAGGTCCAATTCCTAGAACTTAAGCAGGGAGGGATGACAGTGTTAGAATACGCATCAAAGTTCAATGAGTTGGCCAGGTTCGCTACATACCAAGTCAGCACGGACGCTAGGAAGGCGAGGAGGTTTGATCGGGGACTGAAACCCTGGCTCTACAGTAAGGTCTCTATGTTCCAGCTGAACACGTTTGCAGCTGTGCTGGAAAAGGCCATACTTGCTGAGGGATGAAGCGACGCGGTGATTAAATTTAACCAAGAGAAGAAGAAGAAGAATGAGGTGGAAAACAAGGCTGGTGGTAGCGTGGCTATCCATCAGAATAGGAAGTGGAATGACAACAACTCTGCTGGGAGTCAGCAGGGGGGCCAACAGAAGAGGAAGCTCGAAGCATGTGCTATATGCGGGAAGACTCACACTGGAGTGTGCATAAAAGGGAAACGAGTGTGCTACAATTGTGGTCAAGAAGGCCACATCGCGCCGAATTGCCCAAACCCGAAGAAGGGAGCTTGCTATATATGTGGATCCAAGGATCACATGGCTCATAATTGTCCTAAGAAGCCAGCGGCAGGGTCAACAGGGATTGGAGGAAATGGCAGCAGCAGACTCTGACTATTGCTGGACCGTCGCCACTGCAAGCCGTTCGACCCACTGCCCGTACGTTCAACATGATGGTGCAGGACGCCGTGCAATCAAAGGATATGGTGGCAGGTATTATTCCGATCAATAGTATAAATGCATATGTATTATTTGATTCAGGTGCTACTTGTTCATTCATATCTGATGATTTTGTTAAAACCTTAGACTTACCTGTGGAGGAGTTAGCTTACCCCTTGAACATAGAAATTGCGAATAGAGAAGTCATTCCTGTTAGGTTTGTATACAAGAACTGTAGGTTGGACATTAAGGGTTAGGAGCTGAGGGTAGATTTGATTCCGATAAAACTTGGGGAATTCGATGTCATATTGGGGATGGACTGGTTGTTCAACCATGTGGCGGAAATCGACTGTCAGAAGAAGTAGGTAAACCTTACAACTCCGTCAAAGGTACTGTTCTATGGTAGTTAATCACCTAGACAAGCGAGTTGTTTGACGGTGATTCAAGCCAAGAAACTTTTGACGCAAGGCTGTGTAGGATATCTAGCCTATATAATAGATACGCTTAAGGAGAGCCCGAAGATAGAATAGATACCAGTGGTTAGGGAATTTGGGGACGTGTTTTCGGACGATTTACCAAGACTTCCGCCAGATAGAGAGATAGAGTTTGTGATTGACTTAGCGCCGGGAACTGCTCCAATTTTGAAGGCTCCATACCGAATGGCTCTAGTCAAGATGAAGGAACTGATGGTTCAACTTCAAGAATTGCTAGACAAGAAGTATATTCAACCGAGCGTTTCGCCGTGGGGAGCGCCATTGTTGTTCGTGAAGAAGAAGGATGGATCAATGCGTCTTTGCATTAACTATAGAGAATTGAACAAAGTTACGATCAAGAATAGGTATCCCTTACCTAGGATCGATGACTTGTTTGATCAATTAAAAGGTGCTAAATACTTCTCAAAAATCGATTTGAGAAGCGGGTATCATCAATTGAATGCTAGAAAGGAAGATATTCTGAAAATGGCTTTTAGGACTCGATATGGTCATTACGAGTTCTTGGTGATGTCATTTGGTCTAACGAATGCCCCAGCTACATTTATGGAATTAATGAATAGGGTGTTTAAGCCATTCCTAGACAAGTTTGTATTAGTGTTCATAGATGATATTTTGGTTTATTCCAAGACTGAGGAGGAACACACTGAACACTTAAGACTAACCTTAGAATTGCTGAGAAAAGAGAAGCTTTACGCTAAATTCTCAAAATGCAAATTCTGGTTGGAATATGTGCAATTTCTTTGCCACGTAATCGACAAGGATGGGATTTCAGTAGATCCATCGAAGGTTGAAGCGGTAATGAATTGGGATAAGCCGAAAATGCCATCCGAAGTGAGGAGTATCTTGGGATTGGCAGGTTATTACCGGAGATTTATCCAAGATTTTTCTAAGATCGCTACTCCGTTGATGAATTTGACTCGTAAAAAAGTTAAGTTTGTTTGGAAGGAAAAGTGTGAGGAAAGTTTCTAGGAATTGAAGAAGAGGTTGAGTACTGCGCCGATGTTGTCTTTATCGGATAGTACAGGAAATTTCGTGGTATATAGTGATGCCTCACATAAGGGTTTCGGCTGCGTGTTGATGCAGATCGGCAAGGTCATTGCTTATGCATCACGTCAGCTGAAGGATTACGAGAAGGGTATCCTACTCATGACTTAGAATTGGCGGTAGTAGTGTTTGCTCTAAAGATTTGGAGACACTACCTATATGGAAAGAAGTGTGAAATATACACAGATCACAAGAGTCTGAAGTATATCTTTACCCAAAAGGATTTGAACATGCGCCAAAGGAGATGGTTAGAACTGATCAAAGACTACGACTGCAAAATACTTTACCATCCGGGTAAAGCTAACGTTGTCGCCAACGTCTTGAGCAAAAAATGTCTGGAAAAGCTGAATATGTTAACTGATCAGGATCAGTTGGTAGAACAGATGGCTAGATTAGAGATGGAAGTTAAGTTTCCAAAGGAATCGGATGAAAAGTTGTTTTAGGAAACTACTGGTTCTACTCTAGTAGATAAGGTGAAAGAAGCTCAACTTCACGACGAAGAATGCGAGAAGATTCGAAAAAGATTAGCCGATGGTGAAGAGTTTAAATTCAGAATCGACAGTGAGGGACTGCTACGATTTGAAGGTAGAATATGGGTACCGCCAGTACCAGAAGTTAAGGAGGAAATCTTGAGCGAGGGTCACAGTGCGAAATATTCAATTCACCCTGGGAGTATGAAGATGTACCAGAATCTTAGACATCATTTCTGGTGGCCAAATATGAAGAGGGATGTTGCTGAATGCATTGCGAAGTGTCTAATTTGCCAGAAAGTCAAGGCAGAACACCAGAGACCTAGCGGATTGCTACAACCGTTGGAAATTCCAGAGCGAAAGTGTGAGCATATCACGATGGATTTTGTAGTTGGTCTCCCAGCGATTCAGAAGGGTTTCGATGCAATATGGGTCATTGTGGATCGACTGACGAAGTCAGCCCATTTTCTACCAATCAGGATTAAGTACAACTTAGAACAATTGGCGAAGATGTACATCAAGGAGGTTATTTCTCGACACGGTGTTTCGGTGTCAATTGTGTTCGACAGAGATTCGCGTTTTACATCGAATTTTTGGAAGCGTTTGCAAGAGTGTCTGGGAACACAATTGCGAATGAGTAAAGAATACAATCCTCAGATCGATGGCTAGAGCGAGAGAACGATTCAGACGCTTGAGGATATGTTGAGAGCTTACGTGATGGATTTCAAGGGAAGCTGGGATGATTATCTACCGTTGGTGGAGTTCGCCTACAAAAATAGTTACCACGCGAGTATCGGCATGCTGCCTTACGAAGCATTATATGGTAGGAAATGCAAAACTCCCTTGTGAAGTCGGTGAACGTCAGCTGTTGGGACCGGAATTGGTGAAATAAACTGTTGAAATCGTGAAGCTGATCAGAACAAGATTGGTTGCTGCTCAAGACAGACAAAAGAAATATGTCGATCAACATTGACAGAACCGAGAATTCTTACCAGGGAGTTTTGTTTTCCTGAAAATATCTCCTTGGAAGAGGAAGATTCGATTCGACAAGAAGGGGAAGCTGAGTCCCCGATTTATTGGACCTTTAGAGGTACTAGGAAAGGTGGGCGAGGTTGCTTACGAGGTAGCATTACCTCCGGAACTTGAGAATATACATAATGTCTTTCACATTTCCGTGTTACGACCTTACAAACACGATTATAAACATGTAATAGAATACGAGCCTTTACAATTTGATAAAGACTTAACTTATGAAGAAGTTCCTGTTCAAATAGTTGATAGGAAGGAACAAGTACTTATGAATAAAGTGATACATTCTGTTAATGTAATATGGAGGAACTAAAGTGCTGAAGAAGTCACGTGGGAACTCGAAGATGTTATGATAAAATCTTGTCCACAATTATTTGTTAAATTTTTTTTGTATAAAATCTTATCCCTTGAAAGGATTCTGTCCCCAGAATCGATATATAAGGGGGGAAGAATGTAACAGATGAGAATTTTGAGAATTTTTATGAGAATTTTTTTTGTGTTGTGATTCTGGGGAAAGAATCCTTTTAAGGAGGGAAGATTGTAACGATTGAGATTTTATATAATAAATTGTAATATTTATTGAGTGAATAAATATTTTATGTGATTTATTTATTGAGTTAAATAAATAAATTATGTGATTGTGTGCACTAATTTAATTAAGAGTAATATTTAATTAAATTAATATGTTAGTAATGATATAGCATAATTGTAATTTAGTTGAGAATAATTAAATTATATTTAAAATTATGTGCTAAGTATTTGTTGTAATTTATTAAGTGTTACATGAATTTAATTTCAAGTGTGACAATTGAGTATTATGTGAATGTTAGCTTGTATTTAATTGAATTAGAATGTTGTAATTTAATTAAATAAGTGTAGCATTTAACCTATGGATTAAAGACTTATTAAAAGAATGGAGAAAGATTTTTAAGTGATTTTATCAAACAAGGCCTTAAGCTCAAAAAGTTAGTTTTTAAAATAATTCTGTTTTGGCTAAACAAGCCTTAGGGCTTTTCAAATTCAAAAGTTTTGTAATTTACCTAATTAATAATAGTTAGTATATTTAATTATTATTAGAAGTTACATATTTTATGTATTATATGTATTATGTATTATATGTATATACTACAAGTTATGTTAGTTTAGAGTTAGTCAGTTAGAGACAAAGAAAGAAAGAAAGCAGAGAAGGAGCAGAGAAGAAGAACTTAGAAAAAAGTTCGAGAAATAGAGAAAGAAGAAGAAGGATTTTTACTTATCATCATCTTCTTCCACTCTCCTAGAAAAGGGTATCATCTTAACCCTTGTAATTGTAAAATCAATTCATATGTGTTGTGATTCATTCTCTGTCAAATTAGGTTTTCATGGAAATTGTATAATCATGAATGTTATATGTATATGATGTATTCATATGTAATTGTATGCCATGAAAGGATTTTCAGAATTCAATTGTCTTAAAAACAAGTTTTAAGTTATGTTCTTCAATATTTTCATAGTTTAAAACTTCTCTATAAAAGCTTTTTGTGTAAATTATTTGATCACGATGTATATATGTGATGTATATATATATATAGATGATTATATATGAGTTATATAGTTGTTTCAACAATTCAATCTATGTAATTTTGATAAACAAGAAGAATTGTGTTCATATGAATTATTGTAAACCAATTTTTGAAAAAATGGCCTTTGAAACTATCAAATTGGTGTTTGATTGTGGATTATCGTTTAAATTGATCAAGGATTATGTTGGTATGTTAAAAGTAAGAGTTATTACAATTAGAATTACTTGAATTGATTGAAAAACGAATTCGTAATAACAAATTTTGTCAAAGAAGCTTAATATGGTGTTTTCTTTAAGAAAATCATGAAACCTTGGTTTTGATTATGTGTTGTATGAATTATATATGATATAATCATGTTTACGAGTTCAAAACATTGTTGTTAGTAAGTTTCATGTTAATCATGTTTGAGAAAATCGAATTCGGTGTGAAGAAATAAGCCAAATTGGCTTATTTCTTTGCCAATTCACGAGCTAGAAATTTCTCCTGAGGAGGGACCCGCCCCAGTGGGTTAGCATGTTGTTCGAAAATTTTGGTTTTTGCTTGTTGAGTTTTCATGCCCCGTTTGTTTAACTAACTTATTTCTATGACTTGATAAGTGTAATAGGTAATAAGATAACTTGCTTTTGATGTGTTTAAGATCGATTGAAGTTTATATGAATGTGTTACATGTGTATGAGTGTGTTACTTTCATAAGGTACACCACACGATTTAAAGCGTTATAAGCTTATGAATGTATGTCGTGAGTTTATACTCTCGTATGTGGCTAGTTAGCAACCTATGTTGTAAACAACGTTGTGAGTTGGACTTGAGTAAGAAGTTCAACGATTTAAACGTTATAGTTGGGTACTAACAGATGTTTTGAATGTAATGTATATGTGTAGGGTAATTGTGGAAGTGATTGTAGTTATTAAATTGTAGCTTGCGCTTGAGGAAAGTTCTCTAATCCTTATTCTTACACGTTAAGCAAGTTTCTATTTCTAAACTTGTTATTTACTTTGTACAAGCTTTCTAAACTATTCTTGTACGCTATGCAAGCTTTATCAATGCATCTTTTTATTATGCCAGTTCTCTATCCCTTGCTCAATATGTCATGTAAGTTTATTTTCGATTCTTAACATGTCATGTATTGTACAAGTTATATTGTATTCCAAAGTTCGTAATGCAATTATTGTCATGGTGTTGTGATCTTGACTTAATTGTTCAAGCAAGATCTACTTATTCTTTCAGTTGCTTTAAGTTATTTCTAAAGCATGTTTACTTATTATGTAGATTGTTTCTATATCTTACAATTGATTCATGATTCTTATATTATTGAACTGTTAAAGCACTGTGAGTGGATTCAACTACTCCTAGTTGATGATAATTGAAACTCCAAAGTTCCTTTACCTATCCAACCCAAACTTTCTTTGGTGCGGACTTGTATTCAATTACTGAGAATGAACAACCCTATTTATTAGGGTATATTTATGCGAAAGCTTTAAATGTTTGTGCACAATACATGGTACAAAGGGATGATCCCCCTTAGTAGGAGTTGAAGGTCCATAGTGTTAATGACTGTTAATGGTTTGAATAGAAATAGTTATAACCTAGGACATAGTTCAAGGTCGTATGACCCTCAGATAAAGTCTATACTTAAACTTTAAAGATGATGGAAGAATTATTATTCAATTCTATATTTTGATGAAAGTAAAGTTATTCAAACTCTTTTGAAACTATTCACCTATGTCATATCACTGTTGTATTTCAAGTGAGCTTTTGTTTGCTCACTCTTGCATGTTTTATAACCCCTTGTAGATGAAACCAAGAATGTTGGCATTCCGTCAACAAGTAAAGAAAAAGGAAAGATGAGCAAGTGAAGGCTTGTTGTTTCAAATTTTATTGTAATAAGATTTAGTTTACGATGTTTTATTTCTGCATTTACTTTGTTTGATGTTAAGGTTTAGTTAACCCTGGAATTTTATTTGGACAAGTTGTAATCCTTTGTCAAGGAAGATTTTATTTAAGTTTTATGAAGGTTGTAATTGGTTTTGCAATTCTTTATTATTGAGTAGATATATGTTTTAAATAGAAATGAACACCAAATCATGTGGAAACAAAGTACCCGGATGACAAACATTGGAGAATCCAGTCAGGTTAGAGAGGATATACCTCAGGTGCCTAGAGAGGAAGAGCCCCGAGACATCCATGTTGTCTGGGAGCAGCTGGTTAGGAGAGAGCCATCTCCAGTGATCACCGTAGCTGGTCGGGAGCGTGAGCTGACACCTATTCCAGAGGAAGAGGACGAGGACGAGTCTGAAGAGGAGGTAGAGGAGGAATAGGATCCCGAAGAGAAATTCCCACCTCACTCTGTTAGTGCAGAGATGTACGAGGCAGTTTACGACAGTAACGTGGAAGTTCATGGTCGGGTCGGAGAGCTCGAAGAAACCATCCAGCAGTGGGATGAGACTATCGAAGAGATAGCTAGTGAACTAGGAGAGGTGCAGTGGAAGCTAATCCACGTAGAGAATGATAGGGACGAGGCACGAGCTGAGCTAGCAAAGCTGAAGCAAGATATCCAAGAGGAGTCGACAAAGAGTGCTAGAGCTGAGGAAACAAGCTTGAGGGCTACCCAACGAGCCGATCGAGCTGAGAATGAGGCTAAAACCAAGAGAGCCAAGCAAAGGGAAATAGAATACGATTTTTATACGGCCATAGATAGGGCCCAGGATCGTATCTTCTATTACCCAACTCAGTTCCAAGGTTTACCGTGGTATGTGGTGGACCGAAGGACAGCGTTTCGGGTGATGGAGGAAGAACGAAGAGAGGCTGTGCGACGTCTTAATATGCCTAGACATTAGAGATTTTAAAGTATGTGTTTCTTTTTATATTTAATAAATATAAATCCCATAGTTTGAGATAATAATGGGATAAAGTGATGATGTAGTCCTGTAACTTGTTCAAGTTCAGGAAAAATGATGTAAATAGCAGAAATGCTATCTATCCTATGTTTTTAAAACTATGAGTAATGAATAGAAGAGGTTTATTGATGTGCTATGTGTTCATATACGAACTGAGTTATTTAAATGTTTAAGCTGAACTTGAATACTTTAGAAGTGAATAAAGGAGCTAATAATAATTTTCTTAACAGAAAGTGCCTCCTAGAAGAAGACCAACACGTCAAAACCCCGAGGGTTCGACGAACAACAACAACAACAATGATGGAATAAACCCTAACTCTGTTCAACAGTTAGTGAACCTACTGACAGGAGCGATGGCAAATCGACAGCAAGTGCAGGGTACTACATTTAAGGAATTCAAGGCAGTAGGGCCGCCTAAATTCAAGGGATCGACAATCCCGATAGATGCACAGACGTGGGTTATGGAAATGGAGAAGGTCTTTGACGTGGCTAAGGTCGGTGAAGACCAGAAAACGACATTCACGACTTTCATATTAAAGTCAGATGCTAGCTTCTGGTGGCAGGCTAATAAGACCAGAGAGGGTGAAGGAGTCATAACGTGGGAACGTTTCAAAGAGATTTTCTTTGAAATGTACTTCCCTGTGAGTTCGCAGGACCAGATGGAGGTCTAATTCCTAGAACTAAAGAAGGGAGGGATGACAGTGTCAGAATACGCCGCAAAGTTCAACGAGTTGGCCAGGTTCGCTACATACCAAGTCAGCACGGACGCTAGGAAGGCGAGGAGGTTTGAGCGGGGACTAAAACCCTGGCTCTACAGTAAGGTCTCTATGTTCCAGCTGAACACGTTTGCAGTTGTGCTGGAAAAGGCCATACTTGCTGAGGGAGGAAGCGACGCGGTGACTAAGTTTAACCAAGAGAAGAAGAAGAAGAATGAGGCAAAAAACAAGGCTGGTGGTAGCTGGGCTATCCATCAGAAAAGGAAGTGGAGTGACAACAACTCTGCTGGGAGTCAGTAGGAGGACCAACAGAATAGGAAGCTCGAAGCATGTGCTACATGCGGGAAGACTCACATTGGAGTGTGCATAAAAGGGAAACAGGTGTGCTACAACTATGGTCGGGAATGCCAAATCGCGCCGAATTGCCCAAACCCGAAGAAGGGAGCTTGCTATACATGTGGATCCAAGGATCATATGGCTCGTACCTATCCTAAGAAGCCAGCGGCAGGGTTAACAGGGAATGGAGGAAATGGTAGCGGCAACACTCTGACTATCGCTGGACCATCGCCACTGCAAGCCGTTCGACCCACTGCCCGTACGTTCAACATGATGGTGCAGGACGCCGTGCAATCGAAGGATGTGGTGGCAGGTAATATTCTGATCAATAGTATAAATGCATATGTATTATTTGATTCGGGTGCTACTTATTCATTTATATCTGATGATTTTGCTAAAACTCTAGACTTACCTGTAGAGGAGTTAGCTTACCCCTTGAACATAGAAATTGCGAATAGGAAGTCATTCCTGTTAGGTTTGTATACAAGAATTGTAGGTTGGACATTAAGGGTCAGGAGCTGAGGGTAGATTTGATTCCGATAAAACATGGGGAATTCGATGTCATATTGGGGATGGACTGGTTGTTCAACCATGGGGCGGTCATCGACTGTTAGAAGAAGTTGGTAAACCTTACGACTCCGTCAAAGGTAGTGTTCTATGGTAGTAAATCGCCTAGACAAGCGAGTTGTTTGACGGTGATGCAAGCCAAGAAACTTTTGACGCAAGGCTATGTAGGATATCTAGCCTACATAGTAGATACGCGTAAGGAGTGCCCAAAGATAGAAGAGATACCAGTGGTTAGGGAATTTGGGGACGTGTTTCCGGACGATTTACCAGGACTTCCGCCAGATAGAGAGATAGAGTTGTGATTTACTTAGCGTCGAGAACTGCTCCAATTTCAAAGGCTCCATACCAAATGGCTTCAGTTGAGATGAAGGAACTGATGGTCCAACTTCAAGAATTGCTAGACAAGAAGTATATTCAACCGAGCGTTTCGCCGTGGGGAGCGCCAGTGTTGTTCGTGAAGAAGAAGGATGGATCGATGCATCTTTGCATTGACTATAGAGAATTGAACAAAGTTACGATCAAGAATAGGTATCCTTTACCTAGGATCGATAACTTGTTTGATCAATTGAAGGGTGCTAAATACTTCTCAAAAATTGATTTGAGAAGCGGGTATCATCAATTGAAGGCCAGAAAGGAAGATATACCGAAAACGACTTTTAGGACTCTATATGGTCAGTACGAGTTCTTAGTGATGTTATTTGGTCTAACGAATGCCCCAGCTGCATTTATGGATTTAATGAATAGGGTGTTTAAGCCATTCCTGGACAAGTTTGAAGTGGTGTTCATAGATGATATTCTGGTTTATTCCAAGACTGAGGAGGAACACACTGAACACTTATGACTAACCTTAGAATCGCTGAGACGAGAGAAGCTTTACGCTAAATTCTTGAAATGAAAATTCTGGTTGGAACGTGTGCAATTTCTTGGCCACGTAATCGACAAGGATGAGATTTCGGTAGATCCATCGAAGGTTGAAGCGGTAATGAATTGGGATCAGCCGAAAATGCCGTCCGAAGTGAGGACTTTCTTAGGATTGGCAGGTTATTACCGGAGATTTATCCAAGATTTTTCCAAGATCGCTACTCCATTGACGAATTTGACTCGTAAAACAGTTAAGTTTGTTTGGACGGAAAAGTGTGAGGAAAGTTTCTAGGAATTGAAGAAGAGGTTGAGTACTGCGCCGGTGTTGTCTTTATCGGATAGTACGGAAATTTCGTGGTATATAGTGATGCCTCACATAAGGGTTTAGGTTGTGAGTTGATGCAGAGCGGCAAGGTCATTACTTATGCATCACGTCAGCTGAAGGATTACGAGAAGGGGTATCTGACTTATGACTTAGAATTGGTGGCAGTAGTGTTTGCTCTAAAGATTTGGAGACACTACCTATATGGAGAGAAGTATGAAATATACACAGATCACAAAAGTCTGAAGTATATCTTTACCCAAAAGGATTTGAACATACGCCAAAGGAGATGGTTAGAACTGATCAAAGACTACGACTGCGAAATACTTTATCATCCGGGTAAAGCTAACGTTGTCGCCGACGCTTTAAGCAGAAAAGGCCGGGAGAAGCTGAATATGTTAACTGATCAGGATTAGTTGGTAGAACAGATGGCTAGATTAGAGCTGAAAGTTAAGTTTTCGAAGGAATTGGATGAGAAGTTGTTTTAAGAAACTACTGGTTCTACTCTGGTAGACAAGGTGAAAGAAGCTCAACTTCACGACGAAGAATGCGAGAAGATTCGAAAGAGATTAGCCGATGGCGAAGAGTTTAAATTCAGAATCGACAGTGAGGGACTGCTACGATTTGAAGGTAGAATCTGGGTACCGCCAGTACCAGAAGTTAAGGAGGAGATCTTGAGAGAAGCACACAGTGCAAAATATTCAATTCGCCCTAGGAGTACGAAGATGTACCAGGATCTTAGGCATCATTTCTGGTGGCCAAATATGAAGAGGGATGTTGCTGAATGCGTTGCGAAGTGTGGAATTTGCCAGAAAGTCAAGGCAGAACACCAGAGACCTAGCGGATTGCTACAACCGTTGGAAATTCCAGAGTGGAAGTTGGAGCATATCACGATGGATTTCGTGGTTGGTCTCCCAGTAACTCAGAAGGGTTTCGATGCAATATGGGTCATTGTGGATCGACTGACGAAGTTAGCCCACTTTCTACCAGTCAGGATTAAGTACAACTTAGAACAATTGGCGAAGCTGTACATCAAGGAGGTTATTTCTTGACACGTGTTCCGGTGTCAATTGTGTCCGACAGAGATCCGCATTTTACGTCGAATTTCTGAAAGCGTTTGCAAGAGTGTCGGGAACACAATTGCGAATGAGTACAGCATACCATCCTCAGACCGATGGCCAGAGTGAGAGAACAATTTAGACGCTTGAGGATATGCTGAGAGCTTGCGTGATGGATTTCAAGGGAAGCTGGGATGATCATCTACCGTTGGTGGAGTTCGACTACAATAATTGTTACCATACGAGTATCGGCATGCCGCCTTACGAGGCATTATACGGCAGGAAATGCAGAACTCCCTTGTGCAGGGATAAAGTCGGTGAACGTCAGCTGTTGGGACCGAAATTGGTGCAACAAACTGCCGAAATAGTGAAGCTGATCAGAACAGGATTGGTTGCTGCTCAAGACAGACAAAAGAAATATGCCGATCAACATTGACAGAACCGAGAATTCTTACCAGGGAGTTTTGTTTTCCTGAAAGTATCTCCTTGGAAGAGGAAGATTCGATTCGGCAAGAAGGGGAATCTGAGTCCCTGATTTATTGGACCTTTCGAGGTACTACGAAAGGTGGGCGAGGTTGCTTACGAGGTAGCATTACCTCCGAAACTTGAGAATATACATAACGTCTTTCACATTTCCGTGTTACGACCTTACAAACACGACTGTAAACATGTAATAGAATACGAGCCTTTACAATTTAATAAAAACTTAACTTATGAAGAAGTTCTTGTTCAAATAGTTGATTGGAAGGAACAAGTACTTAAGAATAAAGTGATACCTTCTGTTAAGGTAATATGGAGGAACTAAAGTGCTGAAGAAGCCACGTGGGAACTCGAAGATGTTATGATAAAATCTTATCCACAATTATTTGTTAAATTTTTTTTGTATAACCCCTTATATATCGATTCTAGGGACAGAATCCTTTCAAGGGGGGAAGAATGTAACAGATGAGAATTTTTATGAGAATTTTTTTTGTGTTGTGATTCTGGGGACAGAATCCGTTTAAGGAGGGAAGATTGTAACAATTGAGATTTTATATATTAAATTGTAATATTTATTGAGTGAATAAATATTTTATATGATTTATTTATTGAGTTAAATAAATAAATTATGTGATTGTGTGGACTGATTTAATTAAGAGTAATATTTAATTATATTTCTATGTTAGTAATGGTGTAGCATAATTGTAATTTAGTTGAGAATAATTAAATTAGATTTAAAATTATGTGCTAAGTATTTGTTGTAATTTACTAAGTGTTACATGAATTTAATTTCAAGTGTGACAATTGAGTATTATGTGAATGTTAGCTTTTATTTAATTAAATTAGAATGTTGTAATTTAATTAAATAAGTGTAGCATTTAACCTATGGATTAAAGACTTATTAAAAGAATGGAGAAGGATTTTTAAGTGATTTTATCAAACATGGCCTTAAGCTCAAAAAGTTAGTTTTTAAAATAATTCTGTTTTGGCCAAACAAGCCTTAGGGCTTTTCAAATTCAAAAGTTTTGTAACTTACCTAATTAATAATAGTTAGTATATGTAATTATTATTAGAAGTTACATGTTTTATGTATTATATGTATTATGTATTATATGTATATACTACAAGTTACGTTAGTTTAGAGTTAGTCAGTTAGAGACAAATAAAGAAAGAAAGCAGAGAAAGAGCAGAGAAGAAAACTCAGAGAAAAGTTAGAGAAATAGAGAAAGAATAAGAAGGATTTCTACTTATCATCATCTTCTTCCACTCTCCTAGAAAAGGGTATCATCTTAACCCTTGTAATTGTAAAATCAATTCATATGTGTTGTGATTCATTCTCTGTCAAATTAGGTTTTCATGGAAATTGTATAATCATGAATGTTATATGTATATGTTGTATTCATATGTAATTGTATGCCATGAAAGGATTTTCAGAATTCAATTGTATTAATAACAAGTTTTAAGTTATGTTCTTCAATATTTTCATAGTTTAAAACTTCTCTATAAAAGCTTTTTGTGTAAATTATTTGATCAAGATGTATATATGTGATGTGTATATATATATGGATGATTATATATGAGTTATATAGTTGTTTTAACAATTCAATCCATGTAATTTTATAAACAAGAAGAATTGTGTTCATATGAATTATTGTAGACCAATTTTTGAAAAAATGGCCTTTGAAACTATCAAATTGGTATTTGATTGTCGGTTATCGTTTAAATTGATCATGGATTATGTTGGTATATTAAAAGTAAGAGTTATTACAATTGGAATTACATGAATTAATTGAAAAACGAATTCGTAATAGCAACTTTTGTCAAGGAAGCTTAATATGGTGTTTTCTTCAAGGAAATCATGAAACCTTGGTTTTGATTATGTGTTGTATGAATTATATATGATATAATCATGTTTAAGAGTTCAAAATATTGTTCTTAGTAAGTTTTATGTTAATCATGTTGGAAAAAATTGAATTCGGTGTGAAGAAATAAGCCAAATTGGCTTATTTCTCTGCCAATTCGCGAGCTGGAAATTTCTCCCGAGGAGGGACCCGCCCCAGCGGGGCTTTGTGCCTTGTACCACCCGCCCCAACAGGTTAGCATGCTATCCGAAAAGTTTGGTTTTTACTTGTTGAGTTTTCTTGCCCCGTTTGTTTAGCTAACTTATTTCTATGACTTGATAAGTGTAATAGGTAATAAGATAACATGCTTTTGATGTGTTTAAGATCGATTGAAGTTTTATATGAATGTGTTACATATGTATGAGTGTATTACTTTCATAAGGTACACCACACGATTTAAAGCGTTATAAGTTTATGAATGTATGTCGTGAGTTTATACTCACGTATGTTGCTAGTTAGCAACCTATGTTGTAAACAACGTTGTGAGTTGGACTTGAGTAAGAAGTTCAACGGTTTAAACGTTGTAGTTGGGTACTAATAGATATTTTGAACGTAATGTATATGTGTAGGGTAATTGTGGAAGTGATTGTAGTTATTAAAGTGTAGCTTGCACTTGAGGCAAGTTCTCTAATCCTTATTCTTACACATTAAGCAAGTTTCTATTTCTAAACTCGTTATTTACTTTGTACAAGCTTTCTAACCTATTCTTGTATGCTATGCAAGCTTTATCAATGCAACTTTTTATTGTGTAAGTTCTCTAACCCTTGCTCAATATGTCATGCAAGTTTATTTTCGATTCTTAACTTGTTATGTACTGTACAAGTTATATTGTATTCCAAAGTTCATAATGCAATTATTGTCATGGTGTTGTGATCTTGACTTAATTGTTCAAGCAAGATCTACTTATTCTTTCAGTTGCTTTAAGTTATTTCTAAAGTATGTTTACTTATTATATAGATTGTTTCTATATCTTCCAATTGGTTCATGATTCTTATATTATTGAACTGTTAAAGCACTGTGAGTGGATTCAACTACTCCTAGTTGATGATAGTTGAAACTCCAAAGTTCCTTTACCTATCCAAACCAAACTTTATTTGGTGCGGACTTGTATTCAATTACTAAGAATGAACAACCCTATTTACTAGGGGATATTTATGCGAAAGCGTTAAATATTTGTGCACAATACATGGTACGAAGGGCTGATCCCCCTGAGTACGAGTTGAAAGTCCATAGTCTTAATGACTGTTAAAGGTTTGAATATAAATATTTATAACCTAGGACATAGTTCAAGGTCGTATGACCCTCAGATAAAGTTTATACTCAAACTTTAAAGATGATGGAAGAATTATTATTCAATTCTTTATTTTGATGAATGTAAGGTTATTCAAACTCTTTTGAAACTATTCACCTATGTCATATCACTGTTGTATTTCAAGTGAGATTTTGTTTGCTCACTCTTGCATGTTTTATAACCCCTTGCAGTTGAAACCAAGAATGTTGACATTCCGTCAACAAGTAAAGGAAAAGGAAAGATGAGCAAGTGAAGGCTTGTTGTTTCAAATTTTATTGTAATAAGATTTAGTTGACGATGTTTTATTTCCGCATTTACTTTGTTTGATGTTAAGATTTAGTTAACCCTGAGATTTTATTTTGACAAGTTGTAATCCTTTGTCAAGGAAGATTTTATTTAAGTTTTATAAAGGTTGTAATTGGTTTTTCAATTTTTTATTATTGGGTAGATATATGTTTTAAATAGAAAGTGAACACCAAATCATGTGGTAACGAAGTACCCGGATTTTGGGGTGTCACAGGTGGGTTTCCCCAAGCTCGCAAACGGCAGAGAAATAAGCCAATTTGGCTTATTTCTTCACACCAAAGTCCGATTTTTCTCAATATAATGCACATGAAACTTAATGAAAACAAAATTTTAGACTCTTAACATGATTATAACATACATAATCATTACAACACATAATCAAAACATAGTTTTCATGATTTTTGAAGAAAATGACATTCTTAAGCGTTCTTGAGGAAAATTGCTACTGTGAATTCGTTTTACAATCAAATCATGTAATTCCAATTGGGTTAACTCTATTTCTTAACATATTAACATAATCTATGATCAATTTAAACAACAATTGACACACATACATACCAATTTTGATAATTTAAAGGCTATTTTCAAAATAAGCTCATAATAAAATACTATGACATGATTTCTTCATGTTCATCATATTTACATGAATTGAACCCCTTAAACTATCATATCACTCATATATAATCGTTTATATACATAATCTAGCACATATTGATCATCAATTTATAGTTTATCATGAAAATTAATTTACAGAGAATAAAAACAATGAAGAATAACAATTAAAATTGGATTATACCCTTTTGCTTAGAAGAAGATGATGATTCATATGATGATGATGATAGACTTCTAGTTTTGATTTCTAAAAACTCCTTCTTCCTCTTTCTTTCTTCTTCTCTCTTTTCTATTTTTTTTCTCTGCTCTTTCTTCTTCTTCTTCTTCTTCTTCTTTTGTTTCTAACAGACTAACTCTTAGCCCTTTTGTTTTAGTCTAAGGTATATTGTAATATACATATAACTTACATAATTATACAATATATAACTTATAACATAATGACCCTATCATAATTATAATAAATACAATTATTACAATTAATTCATAAGTTATACTTTGAATTTTAAAAGCCCTAAGGCTTGTTTGGCAAAACAACATTGTTTTTAAAAACAGGTTTTTAGTAGTTAAGGCCCCGTTTGGCAAAATAGATTTAAAACGGGTGCAAGGGCCTTGTTTGGGAAAATGATTTTAAAAACTCTTTTAATTCTTTTAATAAATCCTTTAACACATATTTTTAATGTTATACTTTAATTAATTAAATCTTAACATTCTAATTTAATTAATTAAAAGTTAACATCAATTAATCACATAAAAATTGTCACATAACAATTATAATTACTCGCTAATTATAATTTCATGTATCAATTACCACATAACTTCATCTAATTTAATTATTTCAATTAAATTAGAACTATAACATAAAATTATTAAATATTAATTAAATTTAATATTAAATATTTATTTAATTAATATATTACACATAATTAAATTACTCCATAACAATCACATAATTATTTATTTAACTCAATAAATAAATTAATTAAAATATTTATTTAATTCAATAAATATTAAAATTAATATCTAAAATCCTCTTCACACCAAATCACATATTTCACAATATATAACACATATACAAATACTCAAACTCGAAATATCTCATAATAAGAATTTTATTTATTAAATTCTCATTTATTAATTTTTACAAATCCGGGATGTCACATAATATCCTTATTAAATATATATCAGTTATATATTTTTGAAAATCAAAAGCCACTAGGGCTTGTTTGGCAAAACTAATTAAAAATAGAAGTTTAAAAGACTTAGGCCTTGTTTGGTAAAACTGAATTAAAATAGACTTAAGGGCCTTATTTGGTAAAACTGAATTAAAACTCTTTTAATTTATTTTAATAACTCTTTTACTACATAGTTTTACATGTCACACTTTATTTAATTAAATCCTCATATTCTAATTTAATTAATGTAAAGCTATCATCAATTTATTAAATAAAATTGCCACATAAATTAAATTGCTACACAAATATAATTTACCCATTAATCATAATTCCATGTAACAAATTAGTAAATCTCTAATTTAATTATTTAAATTAAATTAGACATTACTATAATTATTCATTAAATCATTTTTACCAAATACCACATAATATTCATCTAATTTAATTATCTCAATTAAATTATAACTTCACCACAAAATTATTAAACATCAATTTAATTAACATATGACACTTAATTAATTTACTCCACAACATAATCATATCAATTATTTATTCAACTCAATAAATCAATTAAAATATTTATTTAATTTAATAAATATTTAAAATGTAAATACAAAATCTCGTTTGTTAAAAATATTTAATATAAAACTCCTCTTATGTAAATATTTGTCAATCCTTCTAATCTAATTAGAAATTGAGTTTCATTTAATTAGTTAAACTCCTTTAATTAATTAGGCTTCCCAACATATTGGGATTAATTAATTAAACTTCTTTAATTAACTTGCCTCCTAATCTCATTAGGAATAATTGAGAGTAGCAATATTAAATTATTTTCTAAACTCCTTTAGAAATTAAAATAATAATAATTGTAATAATATTAATAAGATTTCTCTTATTAATTTATATTTAATAAATATAAAATATTAAATAATAAATATTAAGCTATTTAATTTATTCTATCACCATATATTAAATTAATTATACTTAACATATTATTACGATTATGCCATTACATTCTCAAATAATTATTCTTCCTTTAATGGTGTGACCCTTTAGGTTCTCCATATTAAACCGATTATGAATAAATCAATTAGAACAATTCTAATCTTATTTAAATAAATAAATTAAACTAATAATCTATTTAAATAAATAATATTTATTCTACAATAGGGATAAGCCTCCCTAGCGATCAACGACTTTCTAATTAATATAGATTTCAACATTAATCATAAAAGAACCTGTGAGTAAATAGTTACTGTGACGCCCCCAAATTCGGACCACTCGCGTCTCGAATTCGGTTCGTCACGTTCTAAATATCTAATAACATAATAATATCTCATATAACGGAATAATAGAATAATTTATATTTATTTAATATAAATATTCGGGTCCCACGGTCTCGTAACTTAAACATAGCTTCAACGTCTTAACATAAGTAATACATAATAAGATATAATCTTATTACAATCATCATAATAGTTTTAAAACAGTACAAAGCTACGTCGTATCCTTGCTCTTGCCCTTATCTGTGCCCGAGGGTCCAAACTGCTCTGCCTTAACTGAAATATTTTAGGGAAAGCAAGAATGTGCAACAAGTTTGCTCAGCAAGTGATATAGCAATAAGGGTGAATAATATAGATTTCAAATCCCAAGGGTACAACAACAAATGATAGTTCAAGAATAACAAGAAGTATCAATAGTTTTCAATAATAGTCGCTAAGGACAAAGAGATATCAACAAGATTCAAGGTTAATTTAACCTTTTCAAAGTTCAAGAATAATGAACACTGAGCAGTCACTAAGGACTATGAACTTTTACAAGAATTAACAGTAATATGTTGATAATCCAATAAAACAAGTACAACATGTGATCAGCCTAAAGTACCCTACGTCATGCATAACATTTAATCGTACTCATGTGCGCACGTCGGTCTCCCGACAAATATATATAGTTTCGCCTTCCATGAGGGTTGTTCATCTCAGTCGATTATAAGATTTCCGCACCAAACAATTAGTTTAGATCACTTTCAAATTCATGATATAGGTCTAGCCGAATCAAATGGCATAGACCGCTCTTTCAATGTACATAAGAACAATTTATAAGTTCAATACTCGAAATTATAGTTCGAAGAATATAAACAGACTTTACCTTAAGCTACGAAGCATTAATTCTTAAGACAAGAATCATACTATCAATTGTTTACTCGTACGATCAATAATAGTACAAGCTTAAGTAGTGCTCAATAAAGAGTATGGTTAATAAACTTGCTCAATAAAGAGTAAGGTTCGAGTACTTGCCTTATGCGTAGTTTACCAACGTATAGCTTATCGACACTTTCAAATCCTATTATAACATAGTTACATTCATAGAGTATTTATTAGTTACGTACGTTGAAAACATATACTTGATATGTAAGCTAAACACATATATACGATTCTAACTTAGTCGCATAATCCTATACGTACATCATTACATACCTTACGTACACAAAGCACATAATCAGTTTGTATATTATTCTTCATGATCAAATAACATAGCTTGTAATCGTCGTTGACTTAACGTTTTAAAAGTTTTGTAAACACTTATCCATATATACTTCTATCGTTAACATACTTATCAACACTTGATCAATTCACTAAACATGTATTGCAGTTCTATAACATAATATCCAATAGGCATGAAATTTCAGATTACAATAACATGATCAAATTACACTGCAGGGCAGCGCAGCCGCACTTGGTTTAAACTAGGGAGTGGCGCGGCCGCGCTGTTCCCAGTTCAAACCAGAACTGAAAATCAGTTTGCATGGCCTAGCTCGCTTTCTTGCATACATTGATGATGACACATGCAGAACACAGATGTTATGAGGTTCATGATTAGGTTCGATCTTACATCTTGCCTTTAACATAGTTCGTTATCAACTTTCTATCTAACAAGCTTAACGTGATCAATTAGAAAGGTTCTCATGCTTAGCCATTATACATACGCAATGAGGTCATTAAGCTTTAATCATACATATTCAAGTAATTCTACTTAAGTATATCAAAGTAACTTAGTTTTACTACCTTAAAACTCATTTGAACTATGCTCGACTAGTTTGTAACGTTCATGGTTAGTTAGGTATACATGTCAATCATGTCTAGAGGCATAACATGTCCTATCTTGGTAGTTATAAATTTTAGAATGCACATAAGATTGTTATCAACAAAATTAGTTTTCAAACTCTTAAATTTTCTTTGAAAACCTCATGTTAAACCAACCAATTATGCAAAGCAACCTTACATACTATGTATCATACTTATATACACACATAACTAAACCACATAAGCATGCTCAAGGTTAAAATTCATGTTGGGTTTGTACGTAACGCAATCATGCAATCAAATCACATAAATAGGGCGGAAGCGCGAAACATAGGTTTTCAAAAATTTATATAAACCCATAACCATGATCATGCTTTGTGTTAGTTATCAATAACAGAAAAGAGAGAACATGGAATTATACCTTTGAAGATCCAAGCTTCCTCAAGTACAAGTTCTACTCCTTTGATTCCTTTGATTCCTCTGTAGTGGCTTCTTCCCTTGATCAATGTCAGCCACCCAAATGTTTGGCCTCTAACGGTGATCCACCAAGGAAGATGAAGAACTCAGGAAGATGGGTTATTGGCTTAACCCTTGTTTCTATCACTATAGAATATGTGTATTCCCAACATTTTGAAAAATTCACGTACCTTATTTCTGATATAAGACTCTCTTATATAGATATTAGGTTAACCCTCCTATTCCAATTATAATAAGGTTTTATTTAATTAATTAATTAAACACTTTTAATTAATTTATATCCTAATCTTATTAGGATAGAGAGAGTACTGATATTATATTAATTCCTAAACTCCTTTAGAATTAAAATAATAATAATAATAATAATAATAATAATAAGACTCCTCTTATTAATTTATATTTAATATTTCTAAAAAATTAAATAATAAACATTAAGCTATTTAATTTATTCTATCACCATAGATTAAATTAATTACACTTAATGCATTATTACTATCATGCCATTTTCTTCTTAAATAATTATTCTTCCCTTTATGGTGTGACCCTTTAGGTTCTCCATATTAAACCGGTTATGAATAAATCAATTAGAACAATTCTAATCTTATTTAAATAAATAAATTAAACTAATAATCTATTTAAATAAATAACATTTATTCTACAATAGGGATAAGCCTCCCTAGCGATCAACGACTTTTCAGATAATATAGATTTCAACATTAATCATAAAAGAACCTGTGAGTTAATAGTTACCGTACAATTCAATCCTTCCACCATACAATGTCCCAATTAAATATAAGACATGGATTTACTGTCAAGTCTTAATTTATTTAATCATATGTATTTCGATTAGAAAATGCACAACTCCAAATAATGCAAATTAGAAACCTCTTTCTAATTTCATTCTACCTTGGCCAAGGATTCCTGGGTTGTCATTTAACGAATCACATAGGACACATCTCCTCTTTTACTAGAGGTGGTAGATTCTTTATTGATCATATATTATCTTCATATGCAACTCATTATACCCAAGCATACCCTATATATGCCTTAAAAGGCCTTAAGGAATAAGTCAAAGTATAATTTTTTACATACAAGATACTATGATGATCTCAAGTCCAAGGATCACTTGTACTACCATCACATTAGGAATTCCTATTGACAGGCGAGTAAAACTCTATTAGGTATTTCATAGCGAGTCACGTTCAGTGAACTTATTCTCCAATAAGCACCTACATACTTGCTTTAGTGTCTCCACACAAATGACCATGAGATCAGTCATCCTCATCCAATGATCAAGCAACATACGTACCAATCTATTCGGATTTACTAATCCCCATTTTAGTAATCCCACAATTGGGATCTATTTTAGTTTTTAAGCTTTCTAAGAATTTAGATCTCATTAGCATGATCTCATCATGATTCTAAAAGCATTGCTTAAAACTATGGGTTATTTACATATTATAAAAATAGCACCATGTAGATAATTAAATGCCTTAAATGAATATTTTATTAATAAATAAGTAAGATTGTTTACAAAGTATGTGCTTTATCATCATACATGATTGGCTTGTATGCACACTACTATCAATTCAAAGGTTACTTAGTTTGATAACTTTCATTCTCTAACGTTAAGTTTCCTTTATAATGTTATTAAACCAAGCTAAGGTAGGTGATAACATGCAAGGCAACCTATGTCAGTATGTTGGGGACATAAATAGACATACTTAAGTCAAACTAACATGCTCCAT
This sequence comes from Panax stipuleanatus, assembly GCA_020205555.1. NCBI lineage: Eukaryota > Viridiplantae > Streptophyta > Magnoliopsida > Apiales > Araliaceae > Panax > Panax stipuleanatus. The sequence continues at coordinate 44,656,248 of CM035125.1, forward strand.
TCATCAGAAACCACAAAAGTTGGATTTCTCTTCTGCAAATCGGTGCGATCGCGCTGTGTTTGTACTAGGGAGTGGCGCATCTAGTCCAGATGGGCTTCTGCAATAGCAGAGCTCAAAGCCAATCCCACAATCCTTCATGAATCATGCTTGAAATCAACTACAGTACATCTATAACATGTATATAAACTCTTATTAACATGCTAACATCATTCCACCTATCAATTCTCAACTAATTCATGAAATTTCTATGAAATTATCAAACTTAAACTAAGAACACAATGTAAGAGTTACACCTCTTCTGAGCTTGCAATGAATTCCCTTGACTCAAATCTTAGAATTCTCTCTCAACTCACTCTCTATACCAACTTAACCAGCAATTTAGAAACTTGAGTATGAGAGGAGGAGGGCTCTATTTATAGAGATATGAAAATCCATGCCAAAGCTTTGCACATAGAATTAAACCAAGAGGAGGAAGGAGAAGCCAATGGATTTTGAAAGTTTGGTGAAATAGTAATCCAACAACTCCCATCACCTACTCCCTTCTTCATTATTTGCTATGTTTGCTAGCATAAAATGGAGGGATAGGCTAGGCCATTTGCCATACACGTGAAGGAGAAGAAATGAGACACTCATTAAGGGACAACTCTAATCTTAGCATTTGAAAATGAAATAATGTTACAAACTTTAGGTTTAATACACATACACATATATATTGTAGACACTTGAAATTTTCCTTGTCCCAATACTAACATTGTAGGAGGGAAAAATTGTCAATCAACCCAAATCCGATCCACAATATCGATGCTCAAGTTAAATTCGATTCCCAATATCGGTAATCAAGTTCTGACAGTCAATCAGACCATCAATCAAGTTCCGACAGTCAATCGGACCATCAATCAAGTTCTGACAGTCAATTGGACCATCAATCAAGTTTCGACAGTCAATCGGACCATCAATCAAGTTTCGACAGTCAATTGGACCATCAATTAAGTTTCGACAGTTAATCATACCATCAATCAAGCTTTGACAGTCAATAGGACCACAATCAAGCTCTGACAGTCAATCGGACCATCAAGCTCAACCTCGGCAGCAACCCGAGATGTATTAATCAACCCCGGCATCAACCCGGGAGGTACCAATCAACCCCGACCTCAATACCGGGCTGTCAAGTCAATCTTGGTGTCAACTCGGGACGTCAAGTCAACTTCAGACATCAACCTGAAGCGTTAAAACAACTCCAAAGAAAAACTTGGAATGACCACGTCAGCCTCAGAGATAACCCTGAGGTCAAAAGACTCGACTAGGATCCAAGTCTTGGAATCAGCTCCCGAAAGTCAACCAGCAACCATATCGACACTACAGGCAGCCCCGGGAGGGGTACAACGGTTATTTTACCAAATTTTAACTGACTTGGTCAAACTCAAGCCAAATCGATGCCGCCAAAGTCAGAATGAATCCTAACGACGATCTCGAGTGGCAACAACGCAAGACAGCTCAATGGACAAACTGCGGGAAATCAAAGACCTGGTTATGAACCCATCTTCCTGGATTTTGAAAATGTTTTTTCCCATGTCATTGCAACACTCAAGGCGAGAGCTCTCCGAAAAGGTATCGCACGCCTCAAACGGACGCTCCGATTAAAAGTTAGAAATTTCCCGATCGGACATCGCATTGCACGAAGTGCACGTACTTCAAGATGACCAAACCGGGTACGTGGGCCCTACCTCAAGTGGCCGCACCTCTACTTACAGCAGCCACATGTAGAGGTTCGGCTCCCCCCTCTATAAATAGTGGGGCAGCCCCCTCTCATTTCCATAAGCAAGAAACGCAGTGAAGCCCTTCCCAACTGATTTTTTATCATTTACACCTCTTTCAAACCCAAATATTTTCACTCCAACACGTAGATATACCAATATACTACCATATATCAAAAAACCACTGGTAGATTTAGACGTTTAAGGCCTACGATTCTGCAAAAAGCCCGTAGTGCAGCCCATTGTAAGTATTTTTACCATCAGCAAGTCAATACAACTACTTTGCGCTATTTTACACCTGCACACCAAGTTTTATCTTCTAAATATGCCCGAAACTTAGTTCCGTGGCCGTTTTTGTCAAAATTTGGTATATTTTTGTACATAAACTCTATTTTCAACATTTTTACAACTCGGATTGATGATCCGTCAGCTCCAGTAGCTTCAATGCACTAGCACACACAGTTTTGGCAACTTCCCCGGACTGGGTTGTCTTCCTAGTCCGGGTTTGGCCTTTTTCTGTACATATATAATTGTAAATGTACTAACATTTTAATTTTGTCAAGCCCGAATTTCGAATTCGAGGTAGTTTACCGCTTTTATATATATTTACGCATATATAAGCGACTTTCACCATCACTTGTACTCATATCAGTCTTGGTTGACTACATTTTTGTTTATATATATATATATATATATATATATATTTATATATATTCAGTCTGACCTAGATTATTTTATGGCCATTATACTGTTTTGCACTTTTCGCCATACTGGGTGCTCTCCCCAATCACTGATTGACTACTTTTCTGTACAGTTACATTTTAGTTCGGCCTGAATTATTCTATGGCCTTTTTACTGCTTTTATATATATTTATGCATATATAAGCAACCTTCACCAATACTGGTCATCTTTCCAGTCTTGGTTGACTACGTTTCTGTTAATATATATATATATATATATATATATACATATATATTTTAATTACAGTCCGGGCTTGCGAGTGAAAACCTATCGCCCTTTATAGCTTTTATATATATTTAGCTATATATATTGCTTTACTCAATTTACTCAACTGTTGTATTTAACATTCATTTGTATATGAATCTGCATTGACATATATGCGGGCGGACTAGATTTACCCAAATCTCGCCAATTCTAGCTTTTAACGGTTCAAACAGGTCCCGACAGAACCTGGAAGCTATAATGGCTGATATTTCTTTAAATCTAGTTATTTTTATATTTTCAGCTTCAAAAGCAACCTCGCATCCCTTAGATCACTATCTAGTGGGAATGAGATGCTTCTGATGTGCGGACCGAGATTTATTGATTGAATCCTTGGTTCTGGCTATCTTGGGATATTTATCTGCTTCTGTACAAATTTGAACTGTGCAGGTTTTCTAGCTACTCATATGTGAGCCTAGGAATCATGGGATTCATAATCAAACTAATCATAATCTGATTCCCACGATGGACAAACTTAGATTTACAGATGTACCCTGCCAATTTTTCTGTAAAATGTACATGTACACATAACTTAAAACGGTTATCCGGATTTAAGGTCTCAACATAGTGAAAATACGGATTATCGTGTTAGTGTCCCTCCGATGGTTCTCATACCCATGAGGAGATCGACACTTTATATTTTTGTGGTCGAGGATGCTTCGCAGCCCTACAAGTCACCACTTGCATGCAGTCTTAAGGCTATAAAGATAGAATTGAAAGTGGCGATATGCTTCAATTCCTATGTCAGCGTAGGGGTTTGAAAAATAGCTTAAAAAACATCACTGTCAATCCAATTTCAAAGCTTTTGTAAATCAAATTAAATGCTTTTTGCAAATCAAATCAAAGATTAATTTTCAAATCAAATCAAACCCTTCGTATATAGGCTCAACGAAGCCTATCAAAACTTTTAATCAATCAAATCAATAGGCCCAATTTTAAAACAGCATTCACTCACGTATTCCAGTTTTAAGGGAAATATTGAAAAGATTGTGGTACCGTGTTTACACGGGAGTCGTGGGGTGCCTAACACCTTCCCCACACTTAACCAAGCCCCCGAACTCAAAACTCCGATTTTAAAGATTAAGTTTCGACAGTGTCCAGCAATTGGGCCTCTTTTCAAATCAAACTCGGTTGAGTTGGTATAACCATTTTCAAATCTACCAACTGGCGACTCTATTAATCAAATCAAATCGTCGACATATACATATGTTGGCCTCTTTCCTGAAAACCCTTCAAAACCTTTTTCGCAATCAAAAGAATAAGGGTAGAGATAAATTAGGAAGATCAATTTGAGGAAAACCGGGTTATAAACTGACCAGCGGGATTTCTTAAATTTTCCAACGTCGACAGGTGGCGACTCTGTTGGGGACAGTAGAAGGCTTAGGCCGCTTTCAATCTTTTCAAACATTTCCCTTTCAAACTATTGAATGCGTGAAATCTTGCGTCTCCACAATTAATGGATGAGTGAATGTTGCATCTTTCATTGAATGTATGAATGCTATGCCTTTACATTGATACAGAAAAGAGGAGAATGTCAACACTTCATGTGGAGAAGGATCCAAGTACCTCCGCTATGTTGAAGAATCAACTCAATCCAACAACATCAGCCCAATGAGTTGGGAAGCTTTTGAAAAGCAATTCCTAATAGAGCAAGAAATAAAGTCTATCAAGGAACAAATCGAGTAGTTGGCGAAACTGGTCATCTACCAACATCAACTCCCCAAAAAGATGTTGAAGCAAATCCAGTAATCTATTGGCAGTCGCTCTCCTCCAGCGGAAGTCAATTCCAATCAAGATTATCATCGGACTTATGAGCATACACCCTGGGCTGACAAGGGGGTCAAAGAAGCAAGTGTCCAAGCAGGTAGGAAGTTCCTATTTCAAAGGAATTTCACCAATCTGAACTAGTCAATGGAAGAAATCCTGCAAATGCTGATCAACGAGGGAATGGTTGAAAACTTGCTACCTCCATTGAACCCTCAAGCCAGGAAATTCAAACCTGATCAAATATGTCAATACCACTCCAATTCACCCAATCACGATACAAAAGATTGTCGGGCTCTTTGAAACTTGATTCAAGACCTTATTAAAAGTGGTGACCTGATCAGAGGATATCAAATCCTCGACATTTCAGATAAAAAAAGCCTCTGGATACCCAATGCATGGTACCAGGACACAGTGGCTGCTATATCCTGCGACAAGGAATCAATCATCACACCCTTGGTACTGACAGGGAAAGGGGTCCAAGACAAACAAAATCCTGTGAAGGTGGCTTCACCTCAGCCCCTAATTTTGCCCTTCAGACCTCAGTATCCGATTACCAGTCTGAAGAAAGTCCCATGGAACTACGGGGACATTGAAGGCTCCGTGGAAAACAACATTACCATCCTGTCAAAGGATAATCCATTGTACCTACCTCAGCGGGTTATCAAACCAGTCATCAAAGCCAAAGAAAAGGTGGCTGAAGAGAAAATAAAAGAGTTCCTCAAAAAGATGCGACACAATGAGATCAAGTTAGTGCAAAGCTTGAAAGACGCACCCAAGCAAATCTCCATCCTTAACTTGGTCCTATCATCAGAGGATTACCGTAACATCCTAGTGAAAGTACTAAAAGAAGCCTATCTGCCATACACGGTAGACATAGATAAATTCTGTCACATGATCGAATATATCTTTAACAATAATGTGATATCCTTCACTGACGATGATATCCCTGCAGAGGGAACGGGCCATCGGAAGTCCCTGCACATAGCCGTGATGACCTCCGGATATGTGGTTGGAGGCGTGCTTATCGACGGAGGATCCTCCCTCAACATCTGTCCCTACGACACATTAGAAAGAATGAAGATCAATTCAAACCGGATCAAAGCCAGTCATGTGGTCATCCGGGAATTCGACGGATCAAAGCCAGTCATGTGTTATATATTAATTAAATGAATATTTAATAATTTATTTAATTGATGTATATTAATTTATAGTATAGTTCTAATTTAATTGAGATAATTAAATTAGATGAATTGTGTGATGAAGTGTTACATGAATTATAATTAGCGAGTAATTATAATTATGTGGCAAATTTTTATGTGATTAATTGATGTTTGTTGGATTTTAATTGATTAAATTAGATGAGTAATATTTAATTAATTAAAGTGTAACATTTAAAGTATGTGTTAAAAGAATTTATTAAAATAAAGAAAAGAATTTTAAAAGATTTTACCAAATAAGGCCTGTATTTTTGTTTTAATCTTATTTTTTCAAACAAGGCCTTAAGCTCAAAAAGTTAGTTTTGTAAATAAGGAGTTTTTGCCAAACAACCCTTATGGCTTTTCAAATTCTAATAATTATAACCTTTGTAATAATATATAATTATGATATATATTAAGTGGTTAACAGTTACATATATATTATAAGTATACCTATATTATATTATATATCAGTTATAATATAGCAATATATGTTGGTTAGTGTTAGAGTTAGTCAGTCAGAGAAAAAGAAAGAAAGAATAGAGAAGAGAGAAAAAAAAGAGAAGAAGAAGAGAGAAGAAGAAAAAAAAGAAACGGAAAGCTTGTGAGTATCAAAACAATCATCATCTTCTTCTTCAATCATCTAAGCTAAGAGAGTATTGCTTCAATCCCCATATATTTCTATATATTTTCTTTATAATCTTCATGATTTTGAGTTCTCCGTGTTTATAATTTAGCAAGAAAGTTATATAAATATGATATATATATATATATATATATATATATATATATCTTGTGTTTATAATGGTTATTATATGAATTGTATGTCATAATCAAGTATTTTCAGAATTCAATTCGTTGTATAAAGCATGTTTTAAAGGAAAAGATGTGTTCATATGAAGTTCATGTAATTGGTTGAGTTTTGGAATAAAAGTTATGATTTAATTGGTTGTTAGTATGCCTAATTAGAATTTATTATGATGTTATTTTTAATTATGAAAATATTGCATGTGTTGTGAATTGAACTGGTAGAGAATTTTATTACAATGAATTATTTTGTGAAAACTATGAGTTTTTGGAAAATATCAAAATTGGAGTTTTTAAATCATGGATTCTTGTTGTTTAAGATGATTTTGTGTCTAGGAGCATGTTTATGTATGTTAGAATCATATTAGAAGCTTTAAGTTTATGTTTTCTATGAATTAATATTAATTGCATGAACTGGAATTAGAATTTGGTGTGGAGAAATAAGCCAAATTGGCTTTTTCTCTGTACAGTTCGTGAACTTGTCTGCGTTCGCTAGAAGGGTCCTGCCTCGGCAGGCCTATCAAGAGGAAAACCCCTGCCCCGGCGGGGGGGGGGGGGTGGCAGGGAAAAAGGAAACTTGTTTCTTTTGTATTTTGTAAAGCTAATTTTATGTAATAACTTTTATAGCATGCATTAAGCATGCATTAAAATACTTAATGAATATTAATAAATTATATTAATAAAATATAATTTATGATTATAATTTTGAATAATTATAATTAGAGTAAAGGTTTAATTTAAATTATAATTTTGTTGAATTATAATGATTATAGTTGATTAATTTTAATCAAGTGAATGATAATTTTAAATTATAAATTATGTAATTATAATAAATTCATGATTTATTTATAGATTATAATCTTGTGTATTATAATTCAATATTTGCATGATTAATTATAAATTATAATTTGTGTAATTATAATTTAGTAAATGCATGATATAGTTAATTAATTATAAATTATAATTTGTTTATAATTTAATTAAATAAGATGTGATTATAATGTGAGTAATTATAATTAAATTAAATGTTTAAATTATAAGTCATTTAATTATAACTAATATGAATTACATAATTATTATTTGATTTAATTATGTGAGCATGCCTATGTGATGTAATTAAATTATGTGGTTATTAATTATTAAACTTAATTAAATAAAAATGAGTTAACCTAGATGGATTAACTAATTATATAAATTAGTTACATGTTAACTAATTTAGATTATTGTGATTAAATATATTTATGTAGGAAGTGTTAGAATGTGATTGTTTTAGTAGCTTGCGCTTGAGGCAAGTTTTCTAAACTCAAACCTTACTTGAGCTATTTTATTGATCGTAATGATGCAAGTTATTTGTATTCTTTATAATTTCATATTGAGTAAATATTATCAAAGTTTATTATTGAATTAATATGACCTTGACTTAGTTGTTCAAGCAAGGTCCAACTTATCATTTAAATGCTTTAAGTTTAATTCTAAAGCATATGTTATTTCGTAATTCTTTTATTATGAATTATTCTAAGTTATTGAAAGTCGATTCAACTATTCCTTAGTTGATGAACGTTGAATTCCAAATTACCTTTTTAGTTTATCCAAACCAAACTTCCTTTGGTGCGGACTTGTATTCAATTACTAAGTTGAACAACCCTATTCAAATCTTTTTTTAAAGATATTCTTTCATGTCTTTATTATTGTGAATTCCAGTGAGCTGTTGTTTGCTCACTCTTGCATATTAAATAACAATTGCAGCTAAAGTTGATAATGTTGATGCCCGTCTACAAGTAAAGGCAAGGGGAAGCTAAACAAGTGAAGACTTGTTTAATTATTTTGAAATGATTGTAATAAGACTTTTATATTATGTTTTATTTTCACACTTTATGTTATGTCAAGGTTAGACTAAACCCTGGGATTATTTTGAAGAAAGTTGTAACCCTTGTTTAAGGGAGATTTTATTATTTAAATCAAGGTTGTAATTTATTTTGAATTATTTTGGGTAGATGTATGTTATATTTAAAAAGTGAACACCAAATCATGTGTAAACGAAGAACCCGGATTTGGGGGTGTCACAGATGATGACACATGCAGAACACACATGTTATGAGGCTCATGATAAGGTTCGATCTTACATCTTGCCTTTAACATAGTTCGTTATCAACTTTCCATCTAACAAGCTTAACGTGACCAATTATAAAGGTTTCTCATGCTTAGCCATTATACATACGCAATGAGGTTATTAAGCCTTAATCATATATGTTCAAGTAATTCTACTCAAGTATTTCAAAGTAACTTAGTTTTACTACTTTAAAACTCATTTGAACTATGCTCGACTAGTTTGTAACGTTCATGGCTAGTTAGGTATACATGTCAATCATGTCTAGAGGCATAACATGTCCGATCTTGGTAGTTATAAATTTCAGAATGCACATAAGATTGTTATCAATAAAATTAGTTTTCAAATTCTTAAGTTTTCTTTGAAAACCTCATGTTAAACCAACCAATCATGCAAAGCAACCTTATATACTATGTATTATACTTATGTACACACATAACAAAACCATATAAGCATGCTCAAGGTCAAAATTTAAAGGTTACTTAGTTCGATAACTTTCATTCTCTAACGTTAAGTTTCATTTATAATGTCATTAAACCAAGCTAAGGCATGTGATAGCATGCACGACAACCTATGTCAGTATATTGGGGACATAAATAGACATACTTAAGTCAAACTAACATGCTCCATTCATTAGAAACCACAAAAGTTGGATTTCTCTTCTGCAGATCGGCGCGACCGCGCCGTGTTTGTACTAGGGAGTGGCGCGGTCGCGCCACTCCGGTTCCAGTCCAGAATGGGCTTCTGCAATAGCATATCTCAAAGCCAATCCCACAATCCTTCATGAATCATGCTTGAAATCAACTACATTACATCTATAACATGTATATAAACTCTTATTACCATGCTAACATCATTCCACCTATCAGTTCTCAACTAATTCATGCAATTTCTATGAAAGTATCAAACTCAAACTAAGAACACAATGTAAGAGTTATACCTCTTCGAGCTTGCGATGAATTCCCTTGACTCAAATCTCAGAATTCTCTCTCAACTCACTCTCTATACCAACTTAACCAATAATTTAGCAACTTGATTATGAGAGGAGGAGAGCTCTATTTATAGAGATATGAAAATCCATGCCAAAGCTTTGCACATAGAATTAAACCAAGAGGAGGAAGAAGAAACCAATGGATTTTGAAAGTTTGGTGAAATAGTAATCCAACAACTCCCATCACCCACTCCCTTCTTCATCATTTGCTATATTTGCTAGCATGAAATTGAGGGATAGGCTAGGCCATTTGCCATACACGTGAAGGAGAAGAAATGAGACACTCATTAAGGGACAACTCTAATCTCAGCATTTAGAAATGAAATAATGTTACAAACTTTAGGTTTAATACACATATACATATATATCCCTACACAATGTATATATCTATACTTAGGTTTAAATCTCCTTTTAATTATAATGTAGCTTTAGTGGGGAATTAATATTACATTGTAGCAAGTTGGGGGTACATGTATATATATATCATTATATAATTCGTGTACATTTGATAATACCGAAATATAATATAGTTGAGTATTATCATTCCACATTATCGTAAACTTTATTATTTCAATTTTACTTAATTATTGAAATAATTATTAAATAACAATTATTTATTTAGTCTAATTTAATATTTCTCATAAAATACATGTTTAATGCATCCACACATAACATTTTGTCACATAAGCTTATTTATATAACTTATGTGATTCATTTAACTTTATCATATAGTTTTATATATTATATAGTTACATTGTAGTGTCACACTTCATTTCATTTTAATTAGATGTAGGCACTATATAATATGCAATCACCCATTACATATCAATGCACACAACAATTAATTGAATAAACATTAATCTATTATATTAATTAATTATTTACTCATTAATATGCTATTACTCATTATAACAATTAATTAATATAATATTAATTAATCCTTCACTTATTAATTCATTCTTTAATTTAATTAAATTATCGTAAATTCCATCATTGTGCCACACAAGGCATTTCACGAGCTCATCATATATTCTCCATATTTCTCAATTATCATAAATTCCATTTAATCTAATTAAGTGACTCATCTCATGCTTCATAAACATTTATATTGAAATAAATATTTACATGTTTATTAATATTAATATTTATATTATTTATAAAATTCATGGGTATTACAGTTACTATAAAATTCAATCCTTCCACCGAACAATGTCCCAATTAAATATAAGACATGTAATTACTGTCAAGTCTTATTTTATTTAATTATATGTATTTCGATCAGAAAATGCACAACTCCAAATAATGCAAATTAAAAACTCCTTTCTAATTTCATTCTGCCTTGGGCAAGGACTACTGGGTTGTCATTTAACGAATCACATAGGACATATCTCTTCTTTTACTAGAAGTGGTAGATTCTTTATTGATCATTCATTATCCCCATATGTAACTTATTACACCCAAGCATACCATTTGATATTCCCTAAGATTCTTAAGGAATAAGTCAAAGTATAATTCATTACATACAAGATACTATGATGATCTCAAGTCCAAGGATGACTTGTACTACTATCACATTAGAAATTCCTATTGACAGGCAAGTAAAACTCTATTAGGTATTCCTTAGCGAGTCACGTTCAGTGAACTCATTCTCCAATAAGCACCTACATACTTGCTTTAGTGTGTCCACACAAATGATAATAAGATCAATTAATCATCCTCATCCAATGAGCAAGCAACATATGTACCAATCTATCCGGATTTACTAATCCCCTTTTTAGTAATCCAACGATTGGGAACTATTTTAGTTTTAAGATTTTTAAGAATTTAGATCTCATTAGCATGATCAACATCATGATTCTAAAAGCATTGCTTAAAACTATAGGTTAATTTATATATTATAAAAACAACATCATGTAGATAATTAAATGCCTTTAATAAATGAATACTTTTATTAATAAATAAATAAGATCGTTTCCAAAGTATATGCTTTATCATCATACATGATTGGCTTGTATGCATACTACTTTCAGCTTGAACCCTTCTTCTTCGTTCCATACATTCCAACCTCATGTTTTAGCGTGATAGACTGTAAGCTCCTATCCATGCAATGTACATAGACCAAATTGACTTGAACTCCAATGGAAGCCTCATTGTGTTGAATTCAGCCCAACTACTCGCAACCATTCGTTGAACCCTTGGAACTTGAGTTGAGGTGTTATTGTTCAACACGAGCCTAGTTAAGATTGTATCATTCCCCTCTTCTTGAAAAGGATTTATCCACAAACCTGTTCCTATATAAAAACAAACTAAGTTTGTAGTATCAAACACATCATAATGCCAAAACTCAACTTGCAAATGAAATATAAAAGAATCAAAAACTCCAACTCCCGCCAAGAACATAGCAATGTCTGACTTCTCTCCCGAATGGACATCAACAATTTGTAGACCAGTTACTTCCAAAACACTAACTATATAACCTAATCTATTATCTACTAAAATAAACATGAATGCAAAGTAAGAAATAATCTGAAAAGTTCTATCTCCTCCTGGATAAAATATCATCACATAGAACTCCTCATGTATCACAAATTCCCATTCATGAATTCCCGGATCAAAAATAAATCTTATGATCTCAATCATTCATAAACAAAACCATGTCAATGATCCTGGGTCAAATATCAACTTTTGAAACTCATTACGTCGCATAAACCCTTACACCTGAATTCCTTAATAAAACACAAAATAAAACAAATCAACAAGTTCTTTTTGTCTAATCACAAAGAAATCAAATAACTCAAAATCACATGCATAGTCTACTAAAACAATATTCAAAACACTTCCTTGTAAACTCTCAATGCATTGATCGAACTCAACTGCATGATCTATGATTCCCTTGATGAATATGATCCTATCACAAATCTTAAAAACACAACCAACCTTTCTCTTCCCATTGACATCCACACATTCAAGCTCAAGTAATAACATCAATGGAACAAAAATGTCATAATCAAAAGTCGAAAACTCAGTAGCACATTTATCTGGATGACACACAAACTCAACACATGCTAAAGAATTTTCCAAAATGTTGACAACAACGGGAATATCACTAAAGTAGATATTAATAAATTCTCCCATGAAATAATGAAAAATATGATTCAACAATCCCATGGTAGTATGCAATGCCTTAGCTAATCCAAGTGAACTAACTAAACATGCAAATAACCCATATCTCATTCCATCTTGATGATAAACACTTCTCGAGTCAAAACCATATGATAGCAAATCATTCAATGAAGATTGCCCTAACGAAACAACAAGATTACTACCATTGTCAACTATTGACATCTAATGTAAAGTTTGACTAGCATAAAAACCCAAATCTATTCTATGGATAAGACACCCTAAAATGAATTTCATGCAAGTAATATCATTGAAAACGAGAAAACATATCATGATCATAAACTAACTCAACCAAGATCAAATATCCCCCATAATTTATGATAAAGACGATTCTACCCTCAAAATAGTTAAACACAAATTTTCCAATTGGAAGTATGAAAAACATGTTTTAAATAACTCATGAAAATGCTAGATGCATCAGTTAACAGAAATAACTAACCACCTATACAACTCACATGTTAAAATAATTTTCCATTTATCACATTCTCTTATGCTAAATTAATTAGGCATTGTCATCTCACGATCATCGTATGTAGACAAAACACAAGAACTATGCAATTTATCAAACATATTATCCAAACAAAGGAAAGAATAACGATATTTGTTTACCAATTAAAAATCGATGAACAAACTCATCGTCTGATCCTCCTTAGGCACTATAATCTCACAAACAACACAAGAACTTATGCTTTCTCCAACGATAACCACTTTCACCAACTCTCCAACCCGCCTCGGTAAATTCATCATTTCCTCGGGAATATTATCAGCTGATTGATATGGAATGATAGCTCGGGGTATCTCATCACTCACATGTACAAGAGAAACAACAGAACTAGACAAAGAAGAGTTAATCTGGTTAGTATCCAAAAGCGTTGTCTTGTACGAATGTATAGTCATTGGCTTTTCAAAATATAATTCGCTTTTTAACTCACTCATTTTTTTATAATCACATATTTTTCTCTCTTCATTTTGCTCACCTTCTCGTTTGTTTTTCTCTCGTTTATTTTCACTCTTATTCTCTTCAAATTTTTCTTTTACATTATCAATCTCTTGAACAATTTCTGTTTGTCTTTCAATTTCTTTCTCTTGCTTTTGATTACAATACTCTTGTACAATGGAATCTAACAATTCTCTTTGGACTGCATATTTTTTTTCATCTTCTTCCTTTCTCAGGCGAACTTGATTCTCATGTATTATAAGAGCGTTTTGCATCTGTTCCATCCCCTTACAGAACGTCCCCATCCATTGACTAACTGAATCCTTGAGGCCCTCTATTTCTTTATTGGAAATTATTGGTTTCCTATACTCCTTATGAGTATCTCGTGGTTGCCTCCCATGCGACTCTTCATACCTGTAAGTCTCCCTATAATCATCTCATGTTGATCGCCTTTAAGGTTGCTCAATCTGTCTTGAGGATGCATTTTCTTGTTCCCTATTCAGCTGTATTGGAACAAACCGCTTCCTCGTTACTGTTTTTAATTCAGCCCATTTCTCGATCGGACGCTCTCCACATCTTTTCCTGCAAAGTACAAATTGATCCCACCATGTAGCTGCATAACCAAAAAATAATTGGACCGCCAATCTGACCTTCTTTTTCTCTTAATAATCATGACAGGCAAACTCTCACTCTATCTTTTTCTCCCATCTCAAATAAACATCTGGATCATTCCTGCCTTGGAAAGTATTCCTTCGAGACCCATAAGAAATTTCATAATCATAATCATACATGTTCGCTGCAACACAAAGGTTAGTAGATAAAAAAAATTCTCACACACTCCCTTACATGTTTCGCTCAAACAATGATGAATCACTCGTGTATCGCTCAAATTTGGCTTTTACCCTCTAATAATCTTACATTCTTGCCTTTTACCTCTAATATTCTCTCTTATAGGTTCTTTTTGAATTTATAAAATAAATTTATTATTTTACAATGCAATTCAAAAGTAACTTATCAAGAACAAAATATATAAGGTAGGACTATCGGAATACCACAAAATCACATATTAATTGCCTTCCTCTTAGATTTATGATGAATGGTAAATGATAGAATGATCAGATGGTAGAATGATGTGCTACAAGCTTGGTTAGCACAATAGAAATAGAATCTGAAAATTTTTCTTTTATACTTTTTTTTTCTTTTTGGTTTACAATATATATCTCGATAGAAAATTAAAGATAAGTAACTCGCTAGAAAGGCTTAGCTTTGATACCAAATGATGGACTCCACGGCACGGTAGTGTTGCCCGTTTTATACAATAACAAATACGCGCAAGTGCACACGGTCAATCAAGTAATATAGTAATAAGAAAAGTGTCAAACCAACAGGTAACATTTATCAAACAACTATTTTAATTATCAAATTCCTACTAATTTAACCTATTTAAACAGTCACTCCAATTGATTTTTGAGAATTAACTAAATTAAAGTGATTAAGATTCAATTAATTGGCAATTAAAGAGTACCGGATGATTAAAGCATAGGACTACAATTTCTCCAATTACTCCACAATAACTTTCTTACCTTATTTCCACTTAATTTATTCCACCGTATTGACAACTAAGTTTACTCCACAATTTACTAACACCTTTCGATTATTAGCAAAAATACATATTTTAGTTATTTTACTACTTTCATGTAAAATACTTAAAATAGATTCATTAAGTTCACCCCCATATCACTGTTGCACATGGTATATAAGTATGTTTGTCTCATTGACTGCTATGTTATTCTAAATAAGAATCAACAAATTCATGCGTTGTTATCTCCAGTTTTAATCTAGATATCCTCTTTCAATTCAATCAAAGATATAATGTTAATTGCTCGCCAAGCAATCATTAAATTATGCACAGAATATAACAATCAACTTAGAAAAATTATCAAGTGAAAATAATGGCAATTGAATTAAAGCTTTGTAAAAGGTTCCATTGCACTCATAATAGAAGTTTAGTTCATCATCAACTTAGGAACAAAAGATAATAACTAAAAGACATCATAATACAGAAATTAATTTAAGAGGAAGAAGGAAAACTCTATCGATGTTCTTCAATCTTCAATTCAAAGTCTGTCTCACAAAGTCTCCAATGCAATATCAATCCGCTCCAAAAGAATAGCCCCCAATTGATTATCAGTCAAAAAGATAAATTAAAACTAAGAGATCAACTAGTATATATAGACCTAACAAAACTCTATTACAATTGGTAAGTTAAGAATCCTTCTTTGAAACAACTTTGGCACTTAAGGAAATAAATCTGCATAGCTCTCGTCAGACCGGTGCACCCCAAGCCCGATCCCTTTGTAAAGTGGAGCGGCCCGAGCTGCTATGGCAGGGAGCAATCCTCAGTCTGGCACGCCCGATGCTTCATTCAGTCTATTAATGGCGTGGCCTGCGCCTAATGACCAGTTTGCACAATTCTTCTCATGTTGTCTCCCAAACTCATTTGCTAGCCCGATCCATCCCTTTCTCCTGCAAAGTAACATAAAAGCATCACAAGTAACATGAACAATACCTAAAAACTCACAATATATCAAGCTAAATGAAATCAAATCGTAGGTTTTCAACCTACTCATCAAATTCCCCCAAACTTGAACCATTGCTTATCCTCAAGCAAATGCAACTATACTAACCAACTAATCACAATGAGTGCAACTATAGAGATCGATCAATAACCATGGTAACTAGATAATTCATATGCCTCAGAGATAAACACCTAACATGCAATCAATATCACATCATGCATCTTCTTAACTTCCCACATTGTTACCTCACAAAATAACTCTAGCCTCTTCCTGTGCGTGTGTGACCAACATTGCTTCCGCATTAACAATTATTAATGTAATCAAATTCATACACATTTATCCTTTAAACACATTTTCAACCAACATAGCATCCACATAAGTATAGGGGCAATCAAAATATTAAGCAATAGAATTCATCTCTCATACAAGGCGGGTGCATTTTAATGCTCCATCCCCCCAGTTATTTCTCAAGTATGACTTGTGCAATGTTCAACTCCCTTAGGCTCTTCAATGTTACCCATGTAACGAACTTTCGACCAACGACTCCCAAACTTGAAGGCTTTAGGGCGCTAAGTGTAGAGACATCCCCTAATGTTTACTTGTTCGAGTAACAAAGGCCACGAAATCAAACTATATTAGTTCTTTCTTTTTATTTCTTTTTATTTTTCATGTTCTTATTTTGGGCCAAGATTCCCCCAAACTTATGCATAAACCAATGCCTGATTGTAATCTGTGATCAAGTAAATGCCCGTTAATTTATCTTACATAAGAGTTCCTACTCGCTACTGATACTTAGTTGGTGTGCTTGAAATTGGACGAGGGCCATAATTATGCTATGAGGTTCCTATGTTCAAAATTAATCCACACATGATAGTCAATTTGAATAAGTAATTAGTAAATCGGTCTCATCATCAGCCCTTACCTAAACTACCACGTCATAACTGCTCAATCTCAATGAAAGATGTTATATGCATGTCTACTAACACAAATCCTATGTGAATGCTTCTTCTTTTTTATATCAATGCAGAATGAAACTATATGCAAACATGCATCCTACTTATGAACTAAAATAAATGAAATAAAAGAGTTACTAAACTATACCCCCAAACTTAACATAAGTAATGTCCTCATTACGTGAAAACAAAAAAATTAAGCACAAGGAATTCCCTGCGAGATGAGTCAAAGCTCGTCGTGAGGACCTTCATCGTCTGAGGGGGGATATGCAGGTAGAATAGGAGGGATGGGCAGTTGGACTGGCTCAGAATTTGGAGTGAATCAGGAAAAAGCATCCGCTAGGGCCGTAAATGCTCTAATGTTGTATGCATGCATTGTAGCCTAGCGTTGAGCAAGCCGTAAACTCTGCCTTTGACTTTGTCTCTGAAAAGAAGTAGACGGCTCTACTTCTGCCTCTTCGGTCATTGGTGCATCTGTTACTAGAGGCAAAGGAGGCCGAATTATGATGTAACCCGCTCCCCATGAGTGTGATTGTACGCCTTCCCATGCTCGATATTTGTCAATCGTTTGATGGTCAATCACAGCCATGGGCAGCTGCACTGGATTCGCTGAATTCCACTGTACCTGGCCTTATGGTATAACTCAGTGATAAGAAACCCATGTAGTAAGTCGCCGGTGGTGCCTCCTCTTAATAATCTGTAGATAGATTCCTGAATGTATAAACCCACATCAACCTGCAGGATCTCGACGGCATTATAGTTATCGAACCAGTGATGAACAATGCCAAACAGAAGGCGTGCCAGTTTCTTAGTTATGTCATTTTGATGGCGTGTGGGCATGATTTTAGCACATATGAATGCGTACCATGCTTTGCCATATTTGCTGAGAGCTGCATGTGGAAAAGTAATTTTTATATCTGTCCCAGCCTTGGTTACCCACTGTGTACCCGGCTTGCATAGACAAGCGATAAGCTCATCCAAGTCTAGGAGGTGATCTTCATATCGGTTACCCATAGGTGTTTCCAATTCGAAATACTTGTAAATGGTGGTGGCATGAAAGGAAATCGGTTTTCCCCTGACCATCACAACTCGCCCCACATGTTCAATGGCATTGGCGTATAATTCCTTGACTATAGAAGGCACAACTGGTTGTGGTTGCTCTACCAACTGAAACCAATTACGTTCGATAATCATTAGTGCCATGTCGCCATCCAAGTTCTCGTCGGGCTTCAACCCTCTTTCTAAAACCAATGTCTTTTTATCGAGCACAGTGTTGAACCTTGTTTCGGCAGCCTTACTGACAAACTTGGACCCATCAAATTGTTTCCTGGCGCTGGAACTTGAAGCTCTTTGTCGTTTAGATGCCATAATTTTAGTATAATGGCTAGTTGTTCCCCAAATCTATCGCAGTTGGTTCAAGCGTTTTGATAAACACGCAGTGGGCACAACAAACTTTTCTGTAAACATAACCCTTTTTTATTAAGAAAATTCCCCTAATTGTATGTCAACTCAATAATCAATCCTGTGTCATCAGTAACCCAGGTATTCCCAATACTATATCAACTCAATGTATCCGAAAGCAATTATTATTCACTTCCCAATTCCGACTATCACATGTAATTGTAATCAAAATTAACCTCTGTACCTTAATGATGTCGATGGAGCCTCCGTCTCAAACTCTAGATGTAGAGATTAGGAATTTTCCCTTAGTGAATGTTTGAATTTTTGCCTATGATTGAGTGATTAGTGCAACTGGACAGGTGAAGATCGGTGATGTATATAGGAGATGGGTGTGTGGTGTATATTTGAGTTTGACTGGGGTTTGGGGTGTTTAGAGTTCGGTTTTTTGTGGGTGAAAGAGAGAATGAAATTGGAGTTGAAGTAGAATAGGAGAGGGGGAAGTAGAGGTTGAAGTAGAATAGGAGAGGGGGGAAGTAGAATAGGAGAGGGGGGATGTACAATAGGAGAAAGGGACAAAATAAGGCTTAAAACCTGTAATTAAAAACGAATCTTGCTGACTAGCACTGTCCATGCTTGATGTATGCCTGAAGAGGCGCACCCCGCGCCTCTCTGTGGAGATTTGAAGAAAATCGCTGCCTATGTAGCTCGCTCCGCACTTAAGGAGGCGCGCCCCGCTCTTGAATGATGGAAAACCCTGCATGTGTGGTGCGCTTAGCACCGTTAGTGGCGCGCTTCGCGATTGCCTAGGGGAAAACCCTGTGTGTGTGGCGCGCTCAGCGCCTTGGCCTTTGTTATTACGGCGCGGTCTGCGCCTGATGAGTAAATATGAAAAGTTTATTTTTTCAGCAGATGTCTTTGGGGTAACCTCCTGCATTAAATAAAAACACCATTATTCCCCAAATTGACCTACCATAATAATCTACAATTTACTAAATGAACTAAGAAAAATAATGAACTAAGGACAGAAAGAAATAAAAATTGGGTTGCCTCCCAATCAGCCCTTGGTTTATAATCGTCAACCCGACTTGATTTCTTGGCTCAGTTTTGATCCTCGAGTGTGACCGAGGTGTTCTGGCGATTTAATTCTCCTCCCACGTAGTGTTTCAGTCTTTGTCCATTTGCTTTGAATATCTGTTGGGTATGTGGATCTTGAACCTCTATGGCTCTATACGGGTAGACCTTTGTAATTATAAACGGACCAGACCATCTCGATTTCAGCTGGCCTGGGAAAAGTTTTAACCGGGAATTGAAAAGTGGTACAGATTGACCTGTTTCAAAGGACCGGTGAACAATTCGCTTATTGTGCCATCTCTTAGTCTTTTCATTGTAGAGCTTTGCGTTCTCATATGCTTGCATTCGAAATTCCTCCAATTCGTTTAGTTGCAAGAGTCGCTTTTCTCGGGCGGCTTCAAGATCCAGATTCAACTTCTTTATTACCTAATAAGCTTTATGTTCCAATTCCATCGATAAGTGACAAGCCTTACCAAACACCAATCTATATGGGGACATTTAGTGTTTTGTAAGCCGTGCGATAAGCCTATAATGCTTTGTCCAGCTTGCTTGCCCTGTCTTTCCAAGATGGGTTTACTATCTTTTCCAGAATCTGTTTCACTTTCCGGTTGGACACATCTACTTGCCCATTTGTCTGTGGATGATATGCCGAGGCAACCTTATGTCGAACTCCGTATTTAGCTAAAAGATCCGCAAACGACTTGTTACAAAAATGTGTACCCTCGTCACTGATGATAGCCCTCGGAGTCCCAAATCTGGTGAAGACGTTCTTACAGAGAAAGTTCAGAACTACCTTAGCATCATTCGTAGGTAGGGTAACTGCTTCTACCTACTTGGAGACGTAGTCCATTGTGACCAAGATGTACTTGTTATTAAAAGATGATGGGAACGGTCCCATGAAGTCGATGCCACATACGTCAAATAGTTCTACTTCCAACATGGTATTAAGTGGCATTTCTTGACTACTCGTGATGTTTGTTGGGTAAAATCTAGTTACACACAACACGCAAGTATACGTGGTCAACAAGTAATAAAGTGAAAATAGAGTATCGTTCCCACGAGGAATTATTTAATAAGATTCACCAAGTACTAACCCGTAACCAACTCAATCTTATTTAAACGAATGAATTTCAAATTATATAATTAAACTACTATTAACTACCACTAATTACCCCTAGTTAATTAAGATTACGGAGATTTAAGATCACAACTTCACTTATCGATTCATCTAAGTTAACATACTTCTTATCAATTATTCTCTCTATTCTGAATTGTTAATCAAGAACACGAAAATAAATATAACCACCTCTCGATGCATCATACCATACTCACTCAAATCCACAGATGATAGAATTAAGCAAGACACCCTAATTAACTAATCCACTATATTTCTATGTAAATTACAATTAAAAAGGATTTAATCATAAGTTCTCTATTAGATTACATATGGCGTAAAGGAATAGCTCTATTCTAAACACGAATCATAATTTCTATCTATGCAGAAATCACAAACACATGCTATCATAATCAGATCTAAATCTATACTCCTCAATCAATTTCATATAGATTATCACGGTAATTGTTAGCTAGGCAATTAAGCAATTAATTCCAAATCACAATAGACAATTCACAACGATAGATCATAATAATTGATAGAGAAGCCTAATAAAATAAATTACACAATAAGATCCATTCCAATCTCAAATAAAGAATTAGTTCATTGATATTGAATTAAAACTAAGAATCCACAATTGAATACACATTAAAAGATAAGAAAAAGATTAAAGAAAAGAATTGAATCTGTTGCCGGCAAATTCGTCCTCCTTCTTGCTCTTGAACTGGATCTCCAATGGCTTTCAGTTGCTTCAATCTCCAAATTCCCTTTCAACTAGGGTTTTTTATTTAAATTAAAACTAAACTAAACTAATACTAATAATAATCTATTAATCAATTGCATAATAAAACTAAGCTGCTCCTAATAATAATCCTAAGCTACTCCTACCAATACTAATATAACATCTATAATATAATCCTAAGCGACGTGTATGGCCCGCATACCAAAGAAATCCTACTCGAAAAGGTATCGTTTTGTATTTCACGTGTTTTTCCTTTTCTTCCTGTCTCCTTCCATTTCTGTAGAATCTCCTTTTATCTGTTTGTTTCTGGAAAATCAGTCGGCTGTTTCCTTGGGGGTGGATTAATTGTTGCTTATTATGTTTGTTTTTGGTTCCACAGACCCCTCCTCTGCTTCTGCATCTACTTCACCTTTCGCTATTTTAGCCTCTATCTTTCCGCCTAATTCCCCAAGGTAGCCTTTTGTTTTTCCTTTTGATTATTATACAAAACTTTTACAATTTGATTTAATTTTGAGGTATTTCTGTTCGGAATAGTCTTAATTTTAAAGTCTTTTGGTATGTAGAATAACATTTGAGAATTTCTGGTGGGTTTAGATTAAGCTACAGTTTTCAGTATTGAGCATTGATGTTTGAGAATTTCTGCTGGGTTTGTGTTTATAAATAAAGGATAGAGAGCTAATTTATGGTTTTTATTTTTCTTGGGGTTTTAGAGCTAAATATTTGATTAGTCTTCGAAGTCGATTTCAAGAAACCCACATCATCATAATCCTGGTCTCTCCGTCGTCGTTGACGACCCAATACTTGCTATTTTTAATTATATGATATATATATAAGTCATAATTGTCAGTCTGAACAAGTGCTTTGTTTTAGGGTCCTCTTGAAAGTTGAAGGTTTTGGATTGTTCTGCTCTTTTAATTTTTTATATTACGAAAAAAGTCTTGAGGTATTGCTTTTTTTTTCAAGTAAAATGAGTGAATGGATTTGGTTCGCAGACCAAATAGTGACGCTTAGTTACTGCACCTTTTTTTTTATTCTTCTTCATTTTTCAAGTGAAGGATTTATTACAGTTTGAACTATGAATAAAAGTTAACAATGAATGATGTAGTGTTTTGGGTACCTTCATGTTTAAAAGATTTATTGCAGTTTGAACAATGAATGACAGTTAAGTCGATCCTGTTATCTGATGTAGTGTTCTGGGTACTTTTATGCTTGATAGTGCTTTATTCACATACTGAGAAACTGCAATTTAACTTTTTTTCAGAGAAGGGATCCAGTTCATGCTTGAATGCATTTCAGGTTTATGTAGTGCTGCGAATAAATATGGATGCATTCTGGCTGATGATATGAGGTAAATATTACTGTGTATCTTTTTGACAATGTGTCTTCAAATACATCCAGTGTTACTTATTTGATTTGTGTTCTAGGTTATTAGTATTCTTGGTTTAATTTGTACAGTTTGAGAAAAAGTACCCACGGAAGCTTGAAACTTTAGTCCGTCAGAGTTTGACGACTAAAAAGTCCTTAGAAGTGAGTTTCAGTGTGCCCGAAAAGTGACTGCCAATTAAAGCTGCATTACTACCACTTAAGAGGAGATACATGTTACATGTTAGATTTCCTCTCCCATCTTTCCTTTGTGTCAAGCCTACAGTATTTGTCATCCCAAATGAAAGTGGAATTATAAAACCAAACACTAGAATATAGAGTTTAAAAAGTGCTTTTATTGCGAGGTTTATAGTTTAAAAAGTTAAGTTGTCAATAATTTAAAGGAAATTGTTACCCCCAGTGTAGCTTCTGGCGCTTTTTTGATGCCATCTCTTTTGGTATATTATTTTGCTGCAGGGAGTCATCCCTCATATTGCTGCCTGTTGAGATGTAAACACTAAAATCCTCAACTACTTTACTTGCACCTTCATCTGTACTTACCCTCGAGATTTTCCAGACCCGTCAACCATCCCTACAAAGATGTTCAATAGCTTAAACAAAACATCAGGAGAAAATCAATTTACAATAAACCAGTCAACAAACCTTTTGATGCCTTTTTAGTCTTTGGTTTTGCTTTTAGTTGCAAACGCCTTCTTTGCAGCTCCTATGGGACAAAAATAGTTCAAAAACTTACACATAATACTTGGACAAAGAACTAAATAGAAAAATATTGGACGCCGAGTGACCAAGAAATGAAAAAAAAAACTAACTTTTATGAAAAACAAAACATTTACATGCTCAATATTAAATCATTCATTCTTTCTCTATAAGCAAGTGTTTATTTACTAATCACTTTTCCAAAATGGAGTCCAGTCCCATTTCTAAAAAGTCTACAAAAATACATGACACCCTTATGACTGATTTTATATATATAGATTAAGTAGATAAATAGAAGACAATTTGAAAAGCAAAACAGAGAAACAGAGCCTCTCACATCATTGGGTAAAGCTCTTTACATGCTCAATATTAAATCCTCTCTGTCATTTGTTAGTCTTTGAAGTCGCTTATGATTCCTGTTGTTCTAAAGAAAAAGCAAAAGCATGAGAAAGGTATGGTGGTACCACTTCTACCATTTCACATAGTGGTTTTCCATAGCTATCTATATTTTGGGGTTTTAGTTCTTCTAGCATCATAATAAAAATTTTCCAAATGAATGTAAAGGTGAAAAAAAAGTACAAAGAAGAAGAGTTTATAGAAAATATAAATTTGTAGAATTTGGACAATTTTGAACATAATAATAGGGAAAGGATTAAATACAAGAAAAGAGGAAAAGAGGAAAAAATTGCAATTATGTAAGATGAATAAGGTCACAAAAAAGCATTTAGGTTGTAAGACCAACATTTTTGTTAAGGTTATTAGAGCAGCAGAAAACTAATTAGAGTTCAAGCTCTGGCAATCTTCAGATTGATTTTTGAAGAAACATTTCTATAAACTTAACCAGTGTTTCAAAAGCCCTACCAATTTTAGTGCAATATAAACTTAACCAGTGTTTCAAAATTCAAATAAATCTAGGTTCAATCCCTGAATTTTTTTTCTCTTCTTTATCCTTATACAGTTACTATGCCTACCTTATCAAGCTACTCTTTTCAACCCTAATAAACCCACTTCACAGTATCAACCTTCCTTCCAACAACAGTATGTCCTTACAAGTCAAGTTATTATTCATGGGTTACTTTTACCAATATCAGAGTTCAGAACAACCACTTTAGTCAAAACAGTAAGCAAGTGCTTTTTTGTCTATTTAAGTTTCCAATACCCTACCCAACCAACCCCAAATAAAAGTCTTGCCTATATGCGTTGAAATTAGTCCCTAATAGTTGTAGCAGGCTATCCGAGAAATATCATCATTTAATTATTAAACTCATTGTTTTTAGAGGAAACATGTAGAATTAAGAAACATCTGCTTTTCCTATTCATAAAGAAGAATTAAATAATACAAAATTATTAGACTGAATAAATGAGAGCCCAAACTGCAAAAACTGTTAGTACCTAATGGAGGTGGCGGAGGAAGGGTATAATCAAGAGGAGTATGATGTTTTCCATCTTTCACATACTGCTTTGCCTGCCTTTAGTGATATCAAATTTTGTCACCTATGGTTTATCTAGAATTGTTTGTGGAAATAGTGCTACAGTTTTGATATAGGTTGTTAATGGAGTTTGGGTTTAAAAGAATAGAAAGAAAGAACACAAAGAGGCTTCGTTGATTGGATGAAAAACACAAAGATTGGGTGATTCAAATGAGAAGAAAAATACAAATATTTCTAAAATTAGGGCCAAGGAACGAAAGCTCAAGACCATTGATTGGGTTAAAAACAAGAAAAAGAAAGAAGTAAAGAATGGAAAATGAGCGGTTGGAAGAAAAAATATTTCTATTTCATTGTAATCCATTTGTTGTTTTTTATTATATTCCATTGACTGCTTACATATTCTTATTACCAAAGGGTCCTTATACCCAGCAGTAGTAAATTAATATTCAATGTCCTTAATATTATATTTATATCTAATATTCTATTTAATTACACTTGCTTAAGAAATGCTTTGAACTTTGAATTAAGTCTATTACTTGACAACTATTTATGTGGTGAAACTTTTAAATTTATTTTTTATTGTTTCTTTCCTTTCTGATGTATCGAATTGAATTCATCTGAATACTGAATTCCTCTCACTCTCATGTGGCTCCTAATGAGTAATGACTATGACTGATTAGCTTGACTTATTAAACTGGGAATCACACTATTCGTTCTTGGATTAGAAAGAAAATTTATGTTAATTTGATGGTTGGCTATGTTATGTTATGTTAGGTTGATTGGAGTGAGCTGTATCCAGGGACTTGATTGGCTCCAAATACTTAAACCTTATCACATATATGCCTATATATTTGGCTATTCTTTTTGTTTTCTTCCAGAAAATCAAATTCGTTGAAATCCTTTTCATGGACATTATTCGTAATGCAAAATGACACCAATTAAAGAAGTTAAACATAAGATGTCAAAAAAATAAACTCAACCTTTTATTCTGATTCAACTTCCAACAGTTTGAAACCTCAACTATCTTCAAAATTGAGGGAATTCCTCTCCTACAGAACAATATATAGTATAAATGTATAGTAAAACAAAATTGAGCTAGGCTCGGAATATTTGGAACAATAGTATTGAAAGTATTTTTGAAACTAAGTATAGTTTTGATCAAATGTTAAGTTTTTGTCATGATATTCAAGATACAAAATCTGTCTTTGCAGCTTCATTTGCTCATTTTTAACTTATTAAGTTTGCTCTTACAGGCTGATCTAAGTGATAGTAACAACATACCTGTCAATGTTTTGTCTGAATGTGCGCTTAATCAATTACATATGGATAAGGTACCGCTACTGGTATTGTTAAAAATTTTCATTTTGATATTAGTTTGCATTTTTTGACTAATGTCTTATTTTGTACTTCCTAGGAGAATTCACATGTGAATCAGTTGAACAACCTAAGTGTTATTCCATCTCCAACGAAGGGGAAAGAAAAAATTGGTTGTTCTATTGGAAAAGAAAATTGGGTTAATCAACCGGTATGTTGTACTAATCATTGTTTATTTGTTGATAAAAATCGGTTAGAGCATTATACACTAAATTGTCGGTGATATTTTTGAGTTCCTCACCCCTCAGTCTCACTCTTACACTTCTCTCTCATGCACACACGACTCCATACCATCATCGGGTAGAATTGTTGCGTTGTGGTATTATTATGAGAGCGATATTTCTTATGAATTTGATTTTAAAAAGTTATGTTTTTTGGACATGCTAACCTAATGCCTTTTTTTGTACTTTAGGCGAATTCAAATGTGAATCACTTGAACAACCTAAGAATCGCTCCATCTTCGACGAAGGGGAAACAAAAAATTAGCAGCTCAACTGGAAAAGAAAATTGGTTTACTCAATCGGTATGTTGTACCGATCGTTCTTTAAGTATTTATAAAAATTATTTAACACATCATATCTAATAGCTATCTAACGTGTTGGTATTTCAGTTAAGAGTGATATACATTAGATTGTCGGTGATATTTTTGAGTTCCTCACCCTTCACTCTCACTCTTACACATCTCTCTCACGCACACACGACTCTATTCTTACATGAATTTCGCAGCTCTACATGAATTTAATTTTTGACCTGCTAACATATTGTCCAAATTATGTATTGGTTTCCTTAGCCATTCTTACATATTATAGATTCTTAGTTAATTTTCTTAATTTTTTTGTTTCCCCTTCGTAAATTGCTACGTTGTGTTTACTTGCAGTAGATTAATGCAATAAAAATTTAGGGATTTGAAATTATATTAGTTCGTTAATTATTTAACTTATTTCACACATCACTTCCTATCTTAGGCTCCCGCATCAAATTTCGCTTCCTCTAAAATTAAGGCCCAAAGCGCCAGACGTGAACGAAATCACAATGATAGTAGTACGTGCTCGCGGCGTAAGCTGGCACAACGCGCACGTCGGGAAAGAGAGTGTTTTGAGAATTACACTCAACCTCTACCCAAAGACTTTCCAGTATTGACACCACCCAAGTCCCTCTCCCAATTCTCCAGCCATGCTCCACTTGCTAACATGGTTACTGCAGTCCCCTCGCATTCCCAACCATCTCTTCGTACAATATTGGCTGAACATTCGCCTACTCAGTTGTGCAATGTCGAGGTACATTTACTATTGTCGTTTGTATTTGGATTAAAATACATAAAACTAACTATCTGCAGTGCCAGAATGAATGCGTACTTGTGCAGGAAACACGAATTATTAGCAATCATACTGCACCTTTAACGTCGAAAGTATGTCACACGCCCACTAATTGTCGGACAAATGGGAAAAAAAATTTGTCTACCTCTTTGGTAAGTTTTTTGATTAATGTCTTCGAATTTATACATATTTCTTTTGCTCTTAAAAAAAATAGAGTTGTAATGTATTGTCTTCCTCCTGTTGGATAGTTGCATAGGAAAATACCGGTGATTTACACTCCCCCACAATCCTTATGTCATGATTTGCAAGACCTAACTCCATTGCACCGAGCCACTATAGCACACCTTCCACAAAAAAGGGCGCGGACAAATAATTTGGAATGTTATCTAACACCTACAATTGTGTCCGACCCAGTTTTCATTCCAACTGACTTTGCTCTATTCTCACCTGTTCTGGTGCGACCTTTACCCTCGCCTCGAAATTTAGAGACGGACTTTGCTCACTATGAAGCTGTCCCCGATGTAGCACCACATTCTCATCAAACTGACGACAATGTCCTTATGACGTTGTCTCCTGTTCTGGCAAATCTAACAGTGTATGTATATTCTACATAGTTTATTAGTTGCCTACTATTTTCTTACTTCTCATATTTGTGTACATACAATTTTTATTTGTAGACTCCCACCAGAACCCTTTAGCGATGTTGACAGTATGTTTAGTGATGACGAAATGAATGTTATTGTCCCTGTCAATAATGAGCGTCATTTTCTCGGGTCGATGAATATTCAGTGTCCTTATTGTTTAGCCTTACATTGGCGAGATGAACGATTATCTCGCACAGGATTGTCCAATCCAAGATTCGGAACATGTTGTCTACAAGGCAAAATTAAGTTACCGGAACTCATTGCACCCCCACCTCCTATTCGTGCATTGTTCGATGGCCATGATGGTCAAGCAAGATCATTTCGTAGGCATATTAGGGAGTACAATGCAGCTAATGCTTTCACGAGCTTGGGTGCTAAGCTTGACGACAGATTACTCAACTCAAGAGGACCAACATCATTCACTATCTACGGAGAATTACGTCACCGTACCGGGTCATTGTTACCCCCGGATGGTCGCGCACCCATCTACTGTCAGTTGTACGTATATGACCCAGCCATTGCATTGGATATTCGGTGTGCGCGAAATAATAACTTATGTCGAGATGTCCTCAACACTATACAGAATTGTTTGTTGTCAGTGAATCATTTTGCTTCAAAGTACAAACGTGCCCATGAAATACTAACTGAGTCAGAATCTTCAGATCATGATTTACGTGCTCACCTTCATTACACCTCATCAACTAATAGGCATCGGTATAATCTTCCAACCACAGATGAAATAGCTGTGATTTTGCCTGGTGATGGTAGTGAGAGTAGTGGTATGCGGGATATTGTTTTGCACCTAAAAGGAGATAATAGAGCCCTGAGCCAGATAAATGAGTGTCATCCAGCATATTTATCATTACACTATGTACTTCTATTCCCTACTGGTGAGCTTGGTTGGGAACCTGGTCTACGACAGTGGAACTCCGAACAAAATGATTTTTCAGTAAGAAGGATGACACAGATGCAATTTTACAGTTATCGTATGTTTCCACGTCCCACCGAGTATTCGACCATTCTTAGAGGAGGAAAGTTATTTCAAGAGTTTATAGTAGATGCTTGGGCATCAACGGAGCAAAACAGGTTGTCTTACATCAGACTCAATCAGGATAAGTTGCGTCGTGAGATTTATGCTAATTTGTGTGACGGCAGTGTTGATGAGTTGGGCCCCGATTAGATCGGACAACGCTTTGTTCTGCCATCGTCCTTTACTGGGAGTGCACGTAACATGAGCCAGATTTTTCATGACTCTATGGCCATTACAAGGTACCATCAACACCCTGACATCTTTCTCACCATGACCGCCAACCCAAAATGGCCCGAAATAACAGCTGCCTTACTAGAACATCAAACCTCTCTAGATCGTCCAGACATAGTTGCCCGTGTATTTGAGTTAAAACGGCGTGCCCTGATGTATGAGGTAAAAAATGAACAAATTTTTGGTCAAAAAGTTGCTCATGTATTCACCATTGAGTTCCAAAAACGAGGGTTACCACATATGCATGCTTTATTCTTCCTTCATGGCCCTGACAAGATTCAGACAACTGCACAAGTGGATCGGTTAGTTAGTGCTGAATTCCCAGATCCATCCACTGATCCAACTCTGTACGAAACAATCAAGAGTTGCATGGTTCATGGTCCTTGTGGTTCTCGAAACCCATATTCAACTTGCATGGTGAACGGTGCATGTCGATTCCATTATCCAAAAGCCTTTGCAGATTCGACTACTATGGATGAACATGGGTACCCTGTTTACCGCCGTCGCCGTAATGGTCAGTCTTACACCACCAGAGGGCATACATTTGATAATCGAGACGTCGTACCTTACAATCCACACCTATCAAGAAAGTTCAACTGTCATATAAATGTGGAGGTCTGTGCAGGAATGAGGTGCGTCAAATATATCCACAAGTACATTTACAAAGGTCATGACCGCACAACTATGGTTTTAGAGGGACCAGATGGAAACAATGAGATAAAGCAATACCTTGATGCAAGGTATATTGGACCGACAGAGGCTGCATGGCGACTCTTCGGTTATCCTCTCCATGAAGAAATTCCTTCGGTTGTACGGCTAGATCTACATTTACCTGGGATGCATCAAGTTGTTTACGATCCTGCTAAAACACTTGAAACAATTAGACTTGGGTCTAGGAGTCAAATCACAACTCTTACTGGATTCTTTGACTGTTGTTCTTCAAATGATGTTGCACGTGCCTACACATACCAAGAATTTCCCCAACATTTCGTTTGGAACAAAGGTCGGAAGATTTGGACTCCGAGGCAGAGTGGGTTTGCAATTGGCAGATTATACTTTGCTACGCCTAATTCTGGGGAGCGGTTTTTCCTTCGATTGCTATTAACAGTTGTTAGAGGACCGCATTCTTTTGATGGTCTACGCACGATCAATGGTGTGTTTCATGATAGTTTTAAATCAGCGTGTGTAGCTATGGGGCTCCTGGAAGATGATGCAGAGTGGGTACAATGCCTCCAGGAGGCTTCAACCATGAATACGGGATACCAGTTACGGAGACTATTCTGCATCATTCTGGTAGAATGCTCCCCAATACAGCCATGCACTCTGTGGAATCAATTCTCCGTCCATATATGTGATGATCTTCGTCACAAGCTACAAACGACTTTTGGCATATGCGATCCAACGCAACCTCAAATCGAAGATTACGGTTTATATTTGATTGATCAGTTGCTACATGACTCTGGCAAAAAATTGGATGACTTCCCACCTATGCCACACCCCGTTCAAAATTGGAGTTCTGTTTCAGGTAATAGATTGTTGATCGATCATATGCAACTACGAAATGAAGCTAATCAACTGAATGACCTTTTGAATATTGATGTTTTAAATAATGCTCAACGTACGGCTTATGATGCTATCACTATCTCCGTTGCTGAAAATCAAGGCAAAATGTTTTTCCTCAGTGGAGGTGCAGGAACTGGGAAAACCTTTTTGTACAACACCATCACCACTAAAATGCGCAGCGAGGGTCATATCGTCGTTACAGTTGCTTCATCAGGAATTGCATCGTTGTTGTTGTTAGGCGGTCGGACAGCTCATTCTACATTTTGCATTCCATTCAATATCATAGAAAGCTCGGTATGTGGTTTCAGCAAACAGTCACCGCATGGGGAATTATTTAGGGAGGCTCGCTTGATAATATGGGACGAAGTTCCCATGCAGCATCGACATGGTGTTGAGGCAGTTGATCGCACACTTCGTGACGTCCGTGATGATAACCGACCATTCGGTGGTATCACGATTGTGCTTGGCGGGGATTTTCGTCAAATACTACCGGTGATACCTAAGGGTCGGCGAGAACAAATTGTTGGTGCATCTTTAAGACGTTCTGCAATGTGGGCGGGTGTGTGCGTATTGACTTTGAGCATAAACATGCGTCTGAATAGCAATCATCCTGCAAATTCTTCTCACGCATCCTTCTTGGAAAAGGTGATTTATATTATACATTATTCATTTAATTATTCATTTATATGTACTGATATGTTTCACATCATACTTAGATTGGGATCAGTACGCAAGATACTGTAGAACTTCCTCCAACGATACACAGGTGTCGAACTCTACATGAACTAATTTCCAGAGTTTATCCACAACTAGATGTGCTCAGTGCGGTAACCCCATCCTACTTAACTGAGCGCACAATTCTTTTCGCTCGGAATGATGATGTCTGCGCCATCAATGATGCTGCTCTACAAATTTATCCTGGCGAGACGTATACCTACTTGGCAGCTGACAAGGTGTCAGATGGGGACGAACTCTGTCGTTCTTCCACTAATCAATATCCAAGTGAGTTTCTAAATTCTCTAAACCCGCCAGGTTTACCGCCTTTCAAGTTGGAGCTAAAGGTCGGGTGCCCCATCATATTGTTGAGGAATATAGCCCCGAAAGATGGACTCTGTAACGGGACCAGACTAATGGTTATCAAGTGCGCATCGCGGGTTATTGAGGCTAGAATTCTAACTGGTGACAAATCTTCGAATCTGTGTTTCATCCAGCGGATATCATTATCACCGTCGTCCAAAGATTTACCATTTCAAATGACTAGACGCCAATTCCTAGTACGCTTAACATATGCTATGACCATCAATAAGTCGCAAGGCCAGTCAGTCAAGTTTGTTGGTGTAGATTTGCGCTTGCCTGTATTCAGCCACGGTCACCTATATGTGGCCATGTCTAGATGCACGTCGGCTGATCGCATCAGTGTCCTTCTCCCTCCTAATGGATCATCTACCACGACAAATATCGTATATCCGGAGGTGTTGTTGGACTCGGTGTAAATATTACTACCTTTTTTAATGTTTTGCAACTTACGTCAGGTAATTGGTTCATGACTTTTGTTACGTTCCAAGGAATCAGCAAACTTCTTTCTTGATAAAAAAATTATTTTGTCAGATTTTTGATTTGAAATGCTCTTTATTTGTTAGTTTTAATGTATGACGTACCTTTAGTCTACTCCTTTAGTAATCTTGAAATTAGGATTTTTGATTAACATTTTCCCTACCCAATATCAAAATTCATATCAAAATCAAAACCCTCGAACTGGGATGTTTCTAATTCGAATTTCCAATACCCTAATTTCAAAACTAATTGGCAGCACCTAATATTGTCATTTTGAGAGAGATTAAAAACTGAAAAGTAACTAATTAGATTCTCTCTTAGACGCTTGGGAATGGAAAACAGTCCGCAAGTTCAATATTACGAGCTGTCGTACTTATAGCTGCCGGAGATGAGAAGGCGGTGGCGTTATTAAATAATATTTTGAACATATTGATAGTAACCACTTGACCCCGAATCAAGTCTCAAATTTACTTTCCCAAGAGTAATATTGATAGTAACCTTAAATTTTAAGGTCACATTCAGCCCAAGAGTAACATTTAGTCCTTGAACATGTTAAAACAACCTATCCTAACTCGAGCCATCTTGATTTACTGTTGAAATAAATATTCCCGGAACATACTTGATTTATTCACTTTTTGAAGTGCGTATTTGTGTCTTTGTTTGGTGAGGGTGGTTTTTTGTCCACTCATTGTCTTATAGTTTATGTATTCCTTTAATAAAATTTCGTCTGTAATAAAAAAAAAGAAGATAAAATTGTCCTGGTAAATCAATTGACTATCTGAACTTTCGGTAAGTGATATTGGTGTTTGCGAACTTTACTTTGTATGTATAATCTAAAAATTGATGCAGCAAGACCAAATGTGTTTTATAAGAGAAATTTGTGGAGCTAAAAATTGTATGTATAATCTATAAGAGAAATATGTAAATTCTTCTTCGCCTGCACTCCTGTACTTCCAGCTTCTTAACAGTTGCAGTTCTCAAAAACGGTATATTATTACTTCTGGGATTTAGGATATTAACTGCACAAATTTTCCTCATCAAAAGAAGATGAAAACAAAGTTTGCTTAGTGATGTCGGAGTAATTTTTTAAGCTTAGATTGCACTTGTAATATCCGTGGACAAATATGTTCTGCCGGAAAATAATTAAGTCTATTACTTAACAACAATTAAGTCCAGAATTTCATTGTTGTCGATTGATTACAGAGATTTATTTAGTATTTTTGTATTCCACTATACATACCGAGGAGTAGTAGTAGTAGTAAATTGTAGAATAGAGTATAAATCGGGCTTCTTTCCCTCTTTCAATCCAATTTTCCAAACAGGTCAGCCCCTCTCTCTGGTTTTTTTACCATATCAAATTGTTAGCGGTTTTCACTCGGATTTCCAATTTGCTCCGGATTATATTTATGCTACCTGTTCACCTTCATTTATGAGCCTTAACTTAGTTTAGCTTCAAAGCCAGGGAGAAAAAATAAAGAAAAAGAAAATTTCAGGCTTCAAGTAAACAGCCAGGTATTTGGGTTACTGCTTTAACTCCTTGTAATGGCAATACAAATCAACTTTTTTTATACCATACACTTCCCCTCGATAAAGTTGTCTATGTGATTCCCATGGATATTTTTAATTTTTATGGAGAATTCTTCTTGAGGTATTTCTATCTGATTGATTTCAGATCTTGGTAGGATGCATGGTCTTGTGTTCACTTTGCTGGCAATTTTGGGGGCCATTGCGAGCAGCCTAGAAGGGGTGACATCACATGGAGATCAACCTCTTTCAAGAATTGCAATTCTCAAGGTAGTATTAGCTGTTAGTGAGCTTGCTTTTGTTAAAGCCTCTCCTTCAGTTCTTGGATTGAAGGTTAGTTTTAGTAGCATGTCACTGTGTCTTGCTTTTGGCAATTCAGTAAACATGTAGAAAATGGTTGTCCTGTCATTCGTTATACATGAATTTACGGTTAACATATTTTACTTACATAATGGAAATCAACTTCACCATTGTAAGTGTATATAGTTTTTTGATCCATTATTGTTTATAGAAAATGTTGATGTAATATTTTTAATCAAAAAATATTTCAACTTCACCATAGCCGGATCCAAAATTCTGTAAGGCTTTTAATTGAGGAATGGTCAAATCTTTGTTGGGTTGATTCCACTATAGGCCATCTTGGCTTAGGCACACAATCGGGCAAGGTTGGCATAACTGATAGTTATTAGAAAATATGATAGTATTATTTGGATTGATGCATGAATTCTTTTATGTTCTAGGGGCAAAATTCAGAATGGGTTACTCTTGAATTTAGCAGTCCAAACCCTTCGATTGATGATTGGATTGGAGTATTTTCTCCTGCAAACTTTAGGTAAGGTAGTCACATTTGTATACTCTTTACTTCTTCGAGATATAGTGATGGCTGGAATTTCAAATAGATATTTTCTCCTTTAATCTTATACTATGTTGTTTATAAATACTTTGATGGAGCTACATAGATTTTGTATTTCACTACTTTCAGTTCTTCCACATGCCTCCCTGAAAATCCGAGAGATTATCCTTCGCTATTATGTGCTGCACCTATTAAGGTTTGTGCTCTTCTGCACTGCTTCGAAATTTTTTGTGACTCCTAAGCCTGCTTTATGTTATAGTGGGTGAAGAGGCTGTATTTTTGTTATTAATCACCATTTTTGTGCAGTACCAATATACTTATTACAGCAGTCCCAAGTACATAGATACTGGAAAAGGATCATTAAAGTTTCAAATGGTCAATCAAAGATCAGACTTCTCTTTTGCGTTGTTTAAAGATGGAGTATTAAATGTATGTGTAGAGCTGCTTTAATTGCTGTAGATATACACATTTCCCTTAAGAGTTTTAAATGTCAACAGAGCCTGATCATAGTAAAATAATTAATAATAAAAACTATCGCTGCACTTGGGGGCAAATTTACCTATGAAAACATGAAAATAATAAATGAAAATTGTAACAAGGAAACAAAAGTAGCTAAAATGTTGATAAATTGAGAAAGAGTCTATGAAAATTGCATCAGGGTGAGCAGAAGAAACTAAACTGCACTGTTGACAATTTTATAGTCACCATTGATAGTAACAATATATTGGCAGAAGGGAATCCAAAATTACTAATACTGTGAGAGTCCCATTTGTCCTTTTTTACCCTTTTCCTTGCACCTTGGTTTTGAGTTTTTAAAACTTAGGAAATGAATTCTCATGTTGGTAATATTTTTAAGTTGAGAAAGGTAAAGGAAACAAGGAAATTTGGTCCAACTCTCCTTAATAATTTTCCTAACCAAAATGGTAAGATTTGCAAGGAAAAGAAAATTGACTTGGTGAAACTTTCCTTTGTTCCCTTATTAATAAAACATTGACAAATTTTGACAGAGACATCCCTTATTGTCTATCTTTTTCTTACCAAATTCACAAAAAAAAATTAGAGAAGGTTATATTCCTTTCATTTCCTTTCTTAGACTTTTTTAAATTTTAAATTTATTTTGATTCCTTACCCGAAAAGGCTCATAAACAGACTTTTTTAAATTATTGAGTTTTTTCTGTAATATTTTTCCCAATAACAAAATTTGAGTTCAAAAAATAAAATAAATTATGTCTCAAAGTGTGCTATAGGCAAATCTTGGTAAGTATAAAAGAAAGTTAAAAAAGTCAACTAAGACTTTCATTTTTGGACGGGTGAGTTTTTAATACGGGAGTACGTAAGCCTTATAATAAGGGTATTGTGAATAGGGTCTGCTGAAATTGTGGTGTTTCCTTTAATCACTCTGTGCATTACTAAATTTGATTTTGGTCGGAGTGTCGTGCCATCTTCAAGTTTTTTCCTTTAATCACTATGGATGTTTCCGTCTTTTGTAAAGTTAACTAATTATACATGGTTATGATGATTTTTGGGTATGGAATTATGGTTTTTTTGGTGGTTTGGATATGTATTGATGATTGTATGTTTTGTAGACAGGTTTAGAATTTTTTGGATATTTATTTTTAAAGGAAACTTCGCCGAATTTTCTTGAAATTAGTACCGACTAACTTGATCTTTTGGTGGTTGGAAATGTGTTGATGATTGAAGTATGTATTAATTGTTGTGGTGGTATATGTCTTTAGATAATGTAATATTTTTCATTACGTCGTGCCTTTATGTTATAGATGTACATCATGCACTGGTATTAATCTAATCTAATTTCAAGATGGTTGTTATATGTACATGATGCGTCTAGATTTTATGTCACTAGGAGATAATTCTCCTCTTAGTAGCATGTGTTTGTTAAGAAAGAGCAGTGCAAGTCCCAGATATCTGTCAAAATACTGAGTTGTAATGACAAAATTTAAGTAAACAAGTGGTATATAAATTCACGTGGTAAATTTCTTACCTTATGTGATCTTGATAGATTTACTTAGCTAAACGAAGTTCATGGAAGCAAGTTGCATCTTTACATTAACCAACTACTTTGTCCTTCTCTTACTCTCTTCTGTTATATATCTTTTGGAGATTCTTGTAGTCATTGTTTCTCTTTGTTTTCTTCCTGGGCAGATCACAGAGAAATGCTTACCACAAATCTTAAAACTATAAAATCTGGAGCATTTGGTTCTAAAAGGATGCATTGGTATTGATGATGATAGCCTTGCAGCCCTTAAACATGGGTTCAAGACGTTACAGGTAACCATATTTGTAAAAGTAAATGGATTTATGGAATATGAAGTCTTTTTTATCGTGCTCTCTTTTTTATTTGCATATTAGAGGTGCGATATCAGAAATAATATGAAGTAAATGGATTTATGAAATATAAAGTTTGTTGTACTGTTGTACATGTAAAAATTGTAACAGAATTTAAATTATCTTACTGGTCACGTGTTTCTTTATTTCGTAAGAGATAGATCAGGGAACCATCCTAGCAATTGTCAAACTTATTCGTTCAATCTACTTCATCTACTGTTTGCTGGATTGCTAATGAACCTATCTTTTCTAAACAGACCCTCAATATGTCGAGTTGTGAGAATGTAAGTCATGTGGGTTTATCTTCTCTCACTGATTAAGTTGGATCTCTACGACAACTTACCTTAGCATATGGCTCTCCTGTAAGTCTCTCAACTCTTATGCCTTCCAGTAGTGAATGATTTTCTTTTTGCTTATAGATTTCAGTTTATGGTGGTTCAGGTGACTCTTGCTCTTGCGAAGAGTTTGCAAAACCTTTCCATGTTGCAATCAATCAAATTAGATGGTTACCAGGTTACATGTTCTGGATTGAAAGCCATTGGAAATTGGTGTATTTCATTGAGGGAGCTAAGTTTAAGTAAATGCATGGGAGTGACTGATGAAGGTCTATCATCCCTTGTGACAACACACAAAGACTTGAGGAAACTAGACATCACATGTTGCCGCAAAATAACTTACTTTTCAATTTTTTGTGTTCATAATTTATTTTTGTTTTTTGTGAATTATACAGTGCCTTCAGGCCAATAGGCCATGTTTGTTTGAGCCTTGAGGATACATACATATATAGAAGTAATTCTTCAACTCCCTCTCTGCAGCTTGAACCAGCCTCTTAATATCAAAAAGCAGGAAAACTAAAAGTGCTTCCCCCAAGGGAAAGTAGGTTCCCAATCCAAAGTGCAAGCCACCAATGTGTCTGAAAGCTGGAGAGCCTGCATGTTTCCTCCAAACAATGAGACAGAGCTTCAGAGATGGTTCCTGGATGCCTACCTTGACCCAAAACAGAAGATATACATACTCAAGGTATGCATGACTGATCATATTGCCAGTCCCCATAACATATTCTTTTGCACTGATGTTGTCATTTCATGTTTCACAAGTGGTTGAACAAGTTGGATTCCTTTTTGGCTCAGAGATATATATTGTTCTAGCGGAAGGCTTCAGCAACCAAGGTTAAGGTTCCCATGGCTCAATCAAACTGCCTAGTTCTCCAGAATCCACTACTCTTTGAAATTTGTTCTTTTCATCAGTAGACAAATCATCAAAACTGATTTAGACTCCTGTAGAGAAAAGTAGACAATAAAATCGAATCAGAATGAAGCAATATAACCAAAAAAAATAAAATTAGGCCAACACATGATTTAGGGGTGAAACAAGATTAAGTTTGCAAAATTTAATAATGAAAGAGATGGAGGCAACGCCGCCAATACCAGACATAATCTTTTGAATAGTCTCCTCTAATAAAGTTGAATCTAAGAAATTTGGGCTTTGTACTTTGTTTTCATGAACCATTTATTATTTATTTTACCTGCCTTTTTTATTGCCTTTCTTGAGACCTTTTTTTCTTAGATTGATTGAACTGAGCATCATAAAGTCTAAAGTAGTAAAATGGATGTTTTTCATAGTTTGGTAGTTCTAGCATTCTAAAAAATCTGAAATAACTCTGCTATTTTGCTGACCTTTATGATACACAAAAAACTCTTGAGAGTTGAGTCTATGGTCTATTTGATTGCAACGTCTACATAAGACAACTATCTAACTCTCACAGCTTAACATATTTTATGATAAGTAATTGGATGAAATTTCATTTTATAGTGGAATGATTACAGGGGATTTAGCTTAAATGACGAATTTGTCATGAATTGCTAATTCTAGATTATACTCTGCTATTATTATTGGCGCCAATATTTTTGGTTATGGTCAAATTTTGCAAAGTTTTTTTTTTCAAAAACTAATAGAGAAACGTGTTAGAGAATAACAACACAGCGAAAAACAATAGCAAAGAAAAAATTAAAAGAAAATAATCGATGGCAAGACACAAGATTTACGTGGTTCACCCAAAAAATTAAAATGAAGTTTTAATATTTATATTAATTTAGTTTAAAGAACTTTGAGTTGTGTTGGTCTATATGCACACCTTTCAATCCTACTCGAGAATTTCGGTAAAAGAAAAAGAGGCATCAAAACAAAAAACATTTCACTAAACAAAATTAGATCTTGAAGGGGAAATGATTGGCTTATTTCCAATTGGCCTCACTAGATTTTGTATCCATAATCTACATTGCAGTTAAGGAAGCGTTTTAGGGTATGTTTAGTTATAGTGTTTATAGTATTTGCTACAGTAATGTTTAGTGCGTTTGGTCACTATAAGGTGATTTTAAATTTCAAACTTTACTTTTATGAATTAAACTTTACTTTGAACAGACAATAAGTGATTTAAAGCGATTCAGGATAAAAGTGATTTAAATTGATTCAGGATAAAAGTGATTCTTTTAATAAAAAGAGTTGCTATATCAAGACCTTTGCTAAAATAGATGAAGACAAACTTGTTAACATGGATAGAAGATGACCTTTTAGTGATAGACGTTGACATTGTTCTTCGGTGGTATCTGTAACATTTCTACTTTTAATTTTACAATGAGGTTCATTCTTTGTAGGATTGGAGTGAATTTGTCAACGAGAACGATAAAGTATATACAATGGAACTTTGTGAATGGGGCCGACGTAATCAGGTAAATCTACTTTTTATGTCACTGCATCAAAATAACTTTACTATTCCTATAATATAAATAGTGTTATATATATTATTTATGTGAATAATTTAGGTGGTTGTGCATTCTCCTCATTGGGCAAAGTGCGTTCATATTCATACGAGGACATTAAGGATAGTGATGAAGAGAAGGTTTGAAGGGATGAAGAAGACATTTAAGAGAGTTAAATGATATGCAATCCAATACCGTCCTGTCCACCTTTGACGATGACTAACCCATCACTGACCAAACAATTGTCTAGGTGTGAAAGTCTCTCTGACTAAGACTCTATATTTCTCTACTTCTCATGCAGACACACAACACACACAATACATGCAAAAACACACATATTTGTAACCAATCAAACACTCGCAAATCAAACTCATGCACCATTATACTGCCACCAATACAGATTTATGAGTTAAATCATTAAGCAAATGAACCGTTTGTTGAAATGGTACTAAGAATATTTTATTTGATTGTAAGTCTACATTCATCCATATCTTTTCTTAAACAAATTGATAATTGGTTACAATCTCTCTAAATTTTTACTTATATCAATCTAAATCATTCCTCCCACTACATACAAATGTGTGTGCTCATTTGTTTTTTAGATAATTCAGGGTAAAGTAAGAGTTTTTATGTTTCAGATTTACAGTTGTTTTATTTTGACTCACATATTTCAATAATTTTTATATTTCAAATATTTTCAGGTACACATTGAAGGATACTTGGTATAAACTGTAAAGAATACTTTGTGTAAGCTGTAAAGTAATGGGTCTTATGTAACATGTTGTTTCTCTATTTTCTGCACGTTTGTATTTTTTGTGTTCTGTCTTTTGTAAAGTTAATTAATTATACATGGTTATGATGATTTTTGGGTATGGACTGATGGTTTTTTTGGCGGTTTGGATATGTATTGATGATTGTATGTTTTGTAGACAGGTTTAGAATTTTCTGGATATCTATTTTTAAAGTAAACTCTGCCGAAATTTCTTAAAATCAGTACCGACTAGCTCGATATTTTGGTGGTTGGATATGTATTGATGATTGAGTATGCATTAATTGTTGTGGTGGTATGTGTCTTTAGATAATGTAATATTTTTTGAATTTTAATCTAATTTTTCCATTGAAGTAGGGAGGGCCTCCTTCCCCACCATTCCGGCCTATTATTGATAGGGATTTTACCGATGCTGAAGGTAGCTTGCTTACCAAGCCACCCACTTGAGAAGCTAGTCGCTAGAAAGAAGCGCGAAGCTGTCTACGAAGCTTTGCTTCTCCCCCTGTAGTCGTAATACTCGGCTCGTCGCTACTTTGATTCAAAAGGTAACCGATGGTTCCCGACTTTCTCCGGTTTCCGCAACCGTCACCATTTGTCATTCCGATTACTTCATCCATAAACCTTTTCGTTGCGCCGTGCCTTTAGGCACGGGTTATCGCTAGTATATATATACTCCCGTGCTATCTAATATAATCCCTACTATCCTCTCCTGCTATCTAATTCTCCCCCTATACTAATACTGTCTAATGTCTATTATATCCCCAAGTTACTCCCCTTTATGTCATGCTTCAAGTCTCTTTTTTTATTCCAAGCACCGAAACCCTCTTTTAATTAGGAACAAGCCAGCTGTACTCACGCTGCCTCTTTCTTGTTGCATCCGACTCTTATTCGCAAAAGGAGAATGTCACCAGCATTAGCGCCTCCCCTCCACAGCGGGGATCCTCTTGGTTACCGCCCCGCCCCAGCGGGTCACTATACTATCAAGCTTAAAGAGTTCCAAGACCCGCTCCTTTTGCATGTTGCTTGTGTGGCTGCTAATTCATAGCTGTTCCTTCACTAAATATCCGGTCCATATGAGTTGCCTTTGGACCGTGAGCTGCTTGGAAGTGGCTGCTCCAATTCGTTTGCAAGCTGCTAGGAAGTGGGCTGCTCCACATAAAATCGTGAGCTGCTAGTAAGTTTAAGCTGCTCCCTTTCTCAATTATCATGTAACATGCTTTTTAGTCCCTTGTTTTTTCCAATACTCGTGGGCCCCTACATATATTATTAAGTGCCGCCTTCCATCATACCTTCTTGCTGCATCCTTGTCCCACTCGCTAGCCCAAAATCCTCCTTGGCCGGTCAAGTCCAAGTCACAAACTCATAATAGGAATCCAACTGATTGCCCACGAAGGAAAGAAAATCAGCAGCCACTTGATTTGCATGCTGCCCACTTCATAATCATCTTACTTTGCTTGTTCATGCTAATTTCGTGGCACATATGAAATGGCAAGCCTCATGCACGGAGCTGCTCATGTAATTAAAAGGCTAGATGAATTTGAATGCCTAGCATAACTCGGCCCACTTGCTAATCTTGATGCGTTCTTGATGAATTGTCGAATTGGGTCAGCCCAATTGGTCCCATTGAGTTTGTCATATTTTAATATTTTAGCTCTAATTACGTTGGTCCACTAAATGAATGCAAATTCATCCTTTCAAGCTCCTTTTTCAATTCCTGCACATAAAAGTATAAACTCGAGGTAAAATGATAGTAAAATCACTTGAAACCCTTAAGACTCAAGCTATTAAGACTACAGATTAGTGGGTATAAAACCCACTCATCAATGTTCCCCACTCTTTGGCACCTATCGCATCTTTTTACAAATGCGTGAGAATCTTTGAATAATGTTGGCCAAAAGAAGCCAGATTGTAGGACCATTACCATTGTTCGATCACCTACGTAGTGACCTCCATATAATGAAAAGTGGTAGTGTTGCAATATTCCCTCAACTTCAAATTCGGCCACACATCTCAGTATCATCTAATTGTCACACTATTTAAAAAGGAAGGGATCACCCCACATATAATGCTTCACCTCAAATAGAACCTCATCTTTTGCTGAAAACTAAAGTCAAATGGCACAATCCCGCTTATGATGTAGTTCACGAATTTTTCGTACCAAGGGGTCTCCGTTGCCACCACAAATAGTTGTTCATCCTAAAAAGATTC
Source organism: Panax stipuleanatus (assembly GCA_020205555.1). NCBI lineage: Eukaryota > Viridiplantae > Streptophyta > Magnoliopsida > Apiales > Araliaceae > Panax > Panax stipuleanatus. Next base: position 44,699,530 of record CM035125.1, read on the forward strand.
ATTAATCATGGTTTTCTCAGTTTCTTGCTGGTGTTCATTCTCCTACCTCGACAAGTGATCGGCTACTTGATTCTCCGTCCCTTTTCTATCCCGAATCTCTAGATCAAATTCTTGACGCAATAAGAGCCAACGAATGAGTCTCGGTTTGGCATCCTTCTTGGAGATGAGATATTTTATCACTGAATGATATGTGAATACCACCACCTTTGTTCCAATCATATAAGATTGAAACTTGTCAAATGCAAACACCACGGCAAGGAGCTCTTTTTCAGTTGTGGTGTAATTTACCTATGCATCATTCTGTTTTTTGCTTGCATAATAAATTGCATGGAAGACCTTATCCTTCCTTTGACCCAATACAGTTCCCACGACGTAATCGCTTGCGTCGCACATTAATTCAAATTGAAGAGTCCAATCGGGTGCAATGATGACTGGTGCGGTAAACAACTTATGTTTCAACAATTCGAATGCTTGTAGACACTTGGAATCGAACTTATATGGCACATCTTTCTTAACTAAAGCACACAATGGTTTAGTGATGTTGGAGAAATCTTTGATAAAACGCTGGTAGAATCCTGCATGGCCCAAAAAATTATGGATCCCTTTTACAGAAGTTGGAGGTGGTAAATGTTCAATTATTGCAATTTTCGCTCGATCCACCTCTAAGCCCTCTACTGAAACCCGATGGCCTAATATGATCCCTTCTCATACCATGAAGTGACATTTTTCCCAGTTGATGATCAAATTAGTGTCCACACATCTCTGAAGTACTAACGTAAGATTTGCTAAGCAAAGATCAAAGCTGTCCCCAAACACCGAAAGTCATCCATGAATACCTCTACGTTTTGCTCCACCATATCTAAAAATATAGCCATCATGCATCGTTGAAACGTAGTTGGTGCATTGCATAACCCAAAAGACATCAGTCAAAATGCGAACGTTCAGTAAGGGCAAGTGAAAGTAGTCTTTTCTTAATCTTCGAGTGCTATGACAATTTGGTTGTAACCCGAATATCCATCCAACAAATGGTAGAACTGATGCCCTACAAGCTTATCTAACATCTGGTCAATGAACGGTAGGGGAAAGTGATCCTTTCAGGTTGTTTTGTTCAATTTCCTATAATCCATGCATACTCGCCATCCCGTTACCGTTCTAATTGGAATTAGCTCATTGTTCTCATTTTCCATGACTGTCATTCCTTCTTTATTCGGCACACACTGAACTGGACTAACCCATGAACTATCTGAAATTGGGTAAATGATGCCTGCATCAAGCTATTTGATGATTTCTTTCTTAACAACCTCCTTCATAATTGGATTCAATCTGCACTGCTATTCCACAATCGGTCTGGCGTCTTCTTCCAGTAAGATTTTGTGCATACAAAATGAGGGACTGATTCCCTTAATGTCAGCTATCGTCCAACCAATCGCAGTTTTAAACTCTCGAAGCACTCTTAGTAGTTTTGTCTCTTGTGATTCTGTGAGTGAAGCTGATATGATAACTTGCAGCGTAGAAAATTCTCCTAAGTAAGCATACCTGAGGTGACTCGGTAGTTGCTTCAATTCTAGGACTGGAGGTTCCTCAATGGATGTCTTTGGCTGTGCCTTCGAATTCTCATACCAATCTAATTCCTCAAATTTCTTTCCATATGGCCTGAATGAAGGAGATGCGTTCAATATGTGCAAATACTCCAAGGAATCTAGAAAATCTGCTACATCTGAACTTCCCAATGCTATCTCAAGTGGATCCACAAATACATTACTTGCCACGAACTCATTTACCACGGTCTCAACCAAGTCAATTCCAAAATAATCCTCGGTCTCTTTTGGAAACTGCATTGCCTTGAACACATTGAACGTCACCTCTTGATCTTGTACCCACATCATTAGTTCTCCTTTTTGAACATCAATCAGTGTTCTCCCCGTGGCTAAGAAGGGACGCCCAAGTATGAGTGGAATCTCCTTATCTTCCTCAAAGTCAAGCACAATAAAATCTGCTGGGAAAATAAATTTTTCTACCTTCACCAATATGTCCTCTACTATTCCCCGCGGATAAGGTAACGACCTGTCTGCTAGCTGGAGGGTCACGTTGGTGGGCTTTACCTCCGGTAAACCCAGCTGTGAGTAGATGGATAATAGCATCAAATTGATACTAACCCCCAAGTCGCACAATGCTTTTTCAAAAAATTTCTCCCCAATTGTACATGGTATTGTGAAGCTACCTTGGTCATTGAGTTTTGGTGGTAATTTCTTCTGTAGAATTGCACTACACTCCTCCGTAAGTGCAAGAGTCTTAAAATCTTCTAACCTTCTTTTTCGCGGCAGGATTTCTTTCATGAATTTCGCGTAACTCGACATTTATTCTATAGCTTCTACGAACGGGATATTAATATGCAATTTCTTGAATCCCTCCACACATTTTGAAAAAAGTTTATCTGCCTTAGCTTTCCGAAGTCTCCCTGGATATAGAACAGGTGGTACATATACGTCTGGTTTTTTTATCTATGCCTTCTCTCTTATTTTACCTGATTTTCCTGCTTCTTTCGCTGACTGCTCCTCATTACTCTCATCGGTAGATAACTGCTTAGTTGGCCCTTCTGTAGCTGAATCCTCTAAGTTTTTCCCGTTCCTCAAGGTGATTGCCTTACAGTGCTCTTTTCCATCCCTTAGGTTCGTTTCTGTGTCGCTGGGCAATGATCCTTGAGGGCGAGAATTCATAGCTGTAGCCAACTGTCCGATCTGATCTTTAATATTCCGCAAAGTTACCTCATGAGTATTCCTCCATGTCTCGTTATCCTTGATGTATTTTACTAACAATTTCTCTAGTTCTGGTTTCCTTTCTTGTTGGTTCAGTTATTGTTGTTGTCTTTCCTAGAATCCAGGAGGTACTGCCTGTCGTGGAGCTTGTGGTTGAGCTTATTGCTGATTTTGATTATTACTCCATGAAAAGTTTGGGTGATTTCTCCAACCTGGATTATAACTGTTCGAGTTTACCCTATATTGCTGCTGCTTACCAAAATTCCCAACAAACTGTACCGACTCGGTGTTGATAGCACACTGATCTGCTGGATCGGCCCCTGCACATAACTCGCATACCACTTCCATTTTCTGAACATTCTGTACACCCAAAGCGTTTATCTTCTTTGTCAAAACAGAAACCTGCGCTGATAGTGCTGTTACGGCGTCCAACTCCAATACCCCTTCTACCTTTGGTTGAGATGTTCTACTCGTTGGCCATTGGTAGTTGTTGGCAGATCATGAAACTAGATCAAAAAGGTTGACAGATCCTCCAGCAAGAACAACACTCACCGGAAACCAAATCGCAACAGAAAGCGACCAAAACTCTATTGAACAAAAAGCAACACATATTAAGAGAAAATACATGATAATATGAACAAGGAAACAACAAAACACACACAATCAGCCGAAACAAAATAAAATAATAAAACAAAATCAAACTGATAGGGGGAACCATAATTCAAGAAACCTAAATCTGGCCATGAGCAAGATAGACATTAAATCAAGATGAAACCAAATCGGAACCAATACAGATCCATAGAATCCAACCAACAAGGACTCCAGATCGTAAAACCAAAATCATACAGCCCCAAAACAACCCATGTTCTAGAAAGAGCAAAGCAAGATCTGATTAAGGACACAATGAACATGAAACACACATAATCAGATCCGCAAGAGAACCATCTTCCAAACCCCAGGACTCCAGCTGCCATCAAGATCCGAAACCCCATCCATTGACCCCAAGTAAAGCCTCCATACTAGATCATAAGCCCCAAATCCAAAACACACAAAAATCAAACCCCATACTAATCAAACATAAAGAACCCATGACCTAAAGCCCCCAGACTTTGCTCACCATAGATTAAAAAAAGGAACTTCAAGAAAGTTCCCATTCTGTCACCGATAAGGCATGAACAACACCCAGCAAGATCAGAGGTAGTGGAAAGGAGGATATGGTGGGCTGAAATGGAGGGGAAGGGAGGAAAGCAAAATCGGGTGGGCCGGATGGAAGCGATGGGCGGAGTGAAAGATGGGGGAGGGGGAAAAATTCTAGAGATAAAGGAGAGCTTTTCTCTCTCTAACCTTCCTACTTGGAATCCTCGTTTCATTCGTATCTGAATTTGAAAACGTCGATCTTTGATCTCGATTGCATGATGAACGCATTGCCTTAATGCTTGAACCCTTCTTCTTCGTTCTATGCATTCCAAACTCGTGTTGTCGCGTGATAGACTGTAAGCTCCTATCTATGCAATGTACACAGACTAAATTGACTTGAACTTCAATGGAAGCCTCATTGGGTTGAATTCAGCCCAACTACTTGCAACCATTCGTTAAACCCTTGGAACTTGAGATGAGGATTTATTGTTCGACGCGAGCCTGGTCAAGATTGTATCATTCCCCTCTTCTTGAAAATGATTTGTCCTCAAATCTAGTATTCCCCTATTCTTGAAAAGAATTTATCCACAAACCTGTTCCTACATAAAAACAAAATTAGTTAGTAGTATCAAACACATCATAATGTCAAAACTCAACTTGCAAATGAAATATATAAGTGTGACGCCCCCAAATCTGAGTACCTTCAAATCCTGGATATAGTGCTACATAGTGCTACTATCTACTTATACATTCAATTGAAACACTTAAATAACACATATGAGTTTACTAAATATTACATTATATTAATCCCTTCCCAGGTTCTTTGTAAACATTACATTGTTCTGTGTCATAATTTCAGTAAATACAATACTAATATTATGTTATTACAAGGATTACTTATTTGTCCATCTTGGACTTGCCCTTGTCTTTATCGGATCCTTTGGTCTGTTTGCTCTTAGCTGAAATCATTTAGTTTTAAGAAAGAATAAGCATAAATAGCTTAGCAAGTTCAACAACATATCTTGAAACCACAAAATCAAGAATCATATTACTTGGTCTTCAATAACTGTACAATAGTTATGAAGTACTTAAGAATAATCAAAATAACGTTTTGATTCCTTTAAAACCATTCCCAAGGACTTATAACCTCTTCAGAATCTGTGTTGGTCAATGAACATGAACCATCATTTAGTTCTCATTCATGAAAGGAACAATTCGGCACTGAGGCCGTAAGTTCGATATAGCTTACGAGCACATCCAGGTGATTAGCCTGTAGTACTCTATGTTGATCAACACTCATACATTAAACGTGTTTACGTTTAATTGGTGGCAACCTCACGTTCCTGTCGAATTAACGACGTAAAAACATTTGTTTATTCACACTTAGGCTTACCTGAGAATCTTTACCAAGAAATTGGCATAGGATAATAACATCGTAATTATTTTGGAAAGATTTGAAAACCAACCAAAATACTCTAAGTCTCAGTCTAGCCGAATCAAATGGCATCGACTCTTCAATAACAGTTTATGCATAAGAGATCATGCACAATGATAGCTTGTCCAACACAAGGTATATACAAGAGTTTAAAAAACTTGCCTTTGCGTCTTTAAACCTTTAAATGTACGCTACTTGGTCTTTACAACTTCTACAAAGCATAACACATAGCATACCAATGAGAATTTAGAATTGATATACTATGTATTACCTATCTTCTCCTTCTTGTATAATAGGTAAGCTAATAACATTCGTTCAAGTTATTTAACGTTCATTTCAGCTTACTAACATCTATATGTCATAAACCGACTCCCGTCGATCATTATTAAGCACAACGACGGACGAAACTTTAACTGGTTCGTTACATTAATCACATTCCCATCGGATTTCCATTGTCGACGTTGGAAAATTTAAGAATCCCGTGGGTCGGTTCGTAACCCGGGTTTCCTCAAATCAATCTTCCTAAGTTCTCTCTACCCTAAATTTTTTTATTTAGGAAAAAGGTTTTAAAGGGTTTTTAGGAAAGAGGCCAACATGTGTTTATGTCGATGATTTGAACGTTTTAACAGAGTCGCCAGTTGGTAGATTTGAAAATGGTTGTACCAACTCAACCGAGTTTGATTTGAAAAAAGGCCCAATTGTTAGACACTGTTGAAACTTGATCTTCAAAATCGGAGTTTTGAGTTCGGGGGCTTGGTTAAGTGTGGGGAAGGTGTTAGGCACCCCACGACTCCCGTGTAAACACGGTACCACATCTTTTCAATATTTCCCTTAAAACTGTGAATGCGTGAGTGAATGCTGTTTGAAAATTGGGCCTATTGATTTAATTGATTAAAAGATTTAACAGGCTTCGTTGAACCTATATACGAAGGGTTTGATTTGATTTGAAAATCAGTCTTTGATTTGATTTGCAAAAGCATTTAATTTGATTTGCAAAAGCTTTGAAATTGAATTGACAGTGATGTTTTGAAAGCTGGTTTATAAAACCCCTACGCTGACATAGGAATTGAAACCGGTTGCTACTTTTAATTTTTATCTTTATAGCCTTAAGGCCGCATGCGAATGGTGATTTTTTGGGCTGCGAAGCATCCTCGACCACAGAAATATACAAGTGTCGGTCACCTCATGGGTATGAAAATCATCGGAGGGACGCTGACACGACAATTGACATTATTTTTTCATTAGATTGAGACCTTAAATCCGGATAACCGTTTTAAGGTTTGTATATGTACATTTTATAGAAAAACTGGCAGGGTACAGAGTTTATCCATCATGGGAATCAGATCCCGATCGATTTGATCATGAATCCCACGACTCCTAGGCTTACATATGAGTAGCCCATAAACCTGCACAGTTCAAATTTATATAAAAATAGATAAATATCCCAAAATTGCCAGAACCGAGGATTTATTCAGTAAATCCCGGTTCGTAGGGCTGAAGCGTCTCATTTCCACTAGATAGCGATCTAAGGGACGCGAGTTTGCTTTCAAAGCTGAAACTATAAAAATAACTAGATTTAAAAAAATCTTAGCCATTATAGCTTCTAGGTTCTGTCGAGACCTGTTTGAACCGTTCAAAGCTAGAATTGGCGAGATTTGGATAAATCTAGTCCGCCAGCAGATATATCAGTGTAGATTCATAAAAATGAATATTAAATGCAGCAGTTGAATAGATGGAGTAAAGCAATATATATAAATATATATATATATATATATATATATATATGTAGTTTTATATATATATATATAAAAGCTATAAAAGTGTGAGGGATTTTCACTCGCAAGCCCGGACTAGAATTGAAATATATATATATATATATATAATCTATAAATAGCTACAAAATAATCCAGGCTGTGATAGAAATGAAATATATATATATATATATAGAAAAACAGTAAAAAGGGCGATGGGTTTTCACGCCGGTGCCCGTACTGAAATTGAAATATATATATATTTATAAAAACTATATAAAAGTCACAAAATTAACCAGGCTAGACAGAAATGAAATATATATATATATATATATATATAGAAAAACAGTAAAAAGAAAGATGGATTGTCACGCCAGTGCCCATACTATAATTGAAATTGACATAAAAGTAGTCAACCAGTGACTGGGGAGAGCACCCAGTATGGCGAAATGTGCAAAAGCAGTAAAATGTCCACGAAGTAATCCAGGCCGGACTGAAAATATATAAATATATATTAATATATATATATATATATATATATATATATATATTGATAGCAATGTAGTCAACCAGGACTGGTATGAGAACTAGTGATGGTGAAGAGTGTAAAAGTAATAAAATGGCCACGAAGTAATCCAGGTCGGACTGAAAATATATAAATATATATATATATATATATATATATTGACAGAAATATAGTCAACTGTAACGATTGTGATTTTATATTTAATTTTAAATATTTATTGAATTAAATAAATATTTTATGTGATTTATTTATTGAGTTAAATAAATAAATTATGTGATTTATGGAATGATTTAATTAAGTGTATATATTAATTAATTGAATGTGTAATATTTATTTAATTAATATTAATGTTATACTATAGTTCTAATTTAATTGAGATAATTGAATTAGATGAATTATGTGATGAAGTGTTACATGGATTATAATTAGCGAGTAATTATAATTATGTGGCAATTTTATGTGATTAATTGATGTTAGATTTTAATTGATTAAATTAGATGATTAATATTTAATTAATTAAAATGTGACATTAAAGTATGTATTAAATAATTTGTTAAAATAAAAGAAAAGGATTTTTTTAAAAAAATAATTTTTACCAAACAAGGCCCTTGCTTTTGTTTTAAAAGACTGTTGCCAAACAGGGCCCTTACACTAGCTTAAACCTAATTTACCTAAACCATGCCTAAGTTAGTAAAACTAGTTTCTAATTTTCTTGCAGCCAAACAAGCCAAATTGGCTTTTGAATTTTGTAACTTACGTAATTAGTAGTAGTTAGTGTATAATTATGATATGGGAGTTACCTATTTTATTATATGTATATTGTATATACGTTAGTGTTATAATCCTAAGTCTAAACAAAGAAAAGAGAAGGAGAGAAAGAGCAGAGAATATCAGAGAAGAAAAGAAGGAGAAAGAATTGGTAGAACGCAAGCTCATAATAATCTTTTCTTTACACTCATAGCTAGAAAGGTTAGAATTTCATATTCTTTATATTTTATTCTCTGTCAAAAATTTAGTTTTCATGAAAGTTGTAGTCATGAATTTTATATATATGATTGTGTTCATGTGTTATTGGTAGTAATTGTATGAAAGGATTTTCAGAAATCAAATTACTGTAGAAATATATTTTAACAAAGAATTTATATTTATATGAGTTCATATGGAATTTCATGAGTTTGGTTAAATTTAGTTGAGAAATTCATGCAATTGGTATGTGTTAATATGCTTATTAAGTAATTAATGTTATCTTCAACTTAGTATGTAATGCATGTATATAAGTTCGAATTGATGGAGAAAAATAGTTACAGTAGATTATTTTTGAGAAAATATGAGTTTTCATGAAAATGGCCAAAATAGATTTTCAAAACTTGTGATTATCATTGTTTAAATGATTTTGTGTTTGGAAGCATGCTTTATATATGTGTAATAGCGTATATATGTTTTACAGAGTCTATAGTACTGTATTTTTGGCGTTGTTGGCTTGTATGGGTTAATCGGTGAAGCAGAGTAACGTGGCTGTCTGCGTCTGGCAGAGTTGCTGCGCAGCTGCGCCGGCAGCAAGGCCAGGAGCAGCGCAGCTGCGCCGCTTGTCTTTTCCAGATTCTCACCCTGCGCAGCTGCGCCGGTTTCAAGGCAGCTGGCTGCGCAGCTGAGCCAGGCTCTGTTCAGAGGCAGTGAATGCTAGTCATTTGTGCAGTGTTGTTTCTAACCTAGTTTAATTAGGCTATGACAGTGAGCATGTATCTAGTTGCTACAATATGTTGTTAACATAAATTTGACAAATTTATATTTAGAAAAGAAAAGAGGTTTGAAAACCTTAAAGTATGATTTGAATTATTATTTAAATGTGATATATGATTTAAATAATTATAATCAAAAGTAAATGTTTATTTTAAATTATAATTTTGTTAAATTATAATGAATAAAGGTTGATTTATTAAATGTTAATTTAAATTATAATTTATGTAATTATAATTTAATAAATGCATGTTTAATTATGGATTAAATTGATAATTACATGATTAATTATAAATTGTGTAATTATAATGCATGTTATAGTTTAATTAATTATTGATTATAATTGATAAATACATTATTAATTATAAATTGTGTAATTATAAATGCATGAATGTGGTTTAATTGATTTTAAATTATAAATTGTTTATAATTTAAAAGGTAATGATAATTTAAGTAATTATAATTTGATTAAGTGTTTGAATTATAATTATTTAATTATAATTGAGTTAAATACATAATTAATTTAATTATGTGAATATGTAGGTGATGTAATTAACTATGTGATGGTTGATTATTATTACTATTTAATCAGAATGTGAGTTAACCATGAGGGTTAACCACTTATGTGAATTAGTTACGTGTTAACTAATTTAGGTTATTGTGATTGAATATATATGTGTAGGAAGTATTAAAGTACGTGAATTGTGTTAAGTAGCTTGCGCTTGAGGCAAGTCTTCTAAACCCTAAACTCGTTAATTTTACGCAAGTCTTCTAAACCCTAAACTCGTTAATTTTACGCAAATTTTCTAAACCCTAATCTTGTATTGATTTTATATGATCTCTTGAATTCATATATTCATTGTTGAGAATGTCCTTTCCATTTCAGTATTGGACAATTGTTTATTTAATTGAAATGGTCTTAACTTATTGTTCAAGTAAGATCCAGTTATTATTTTAAATGCTTTAAGTTGATTCTAAAGCATATGTTAATTCATAATTCTTTTATTTTGAATTATTGGAAGTCGATTCAACTAATCCTTAGTTGATGAACGTGAATTCTAAATTACCCTTGTAAGCTTATCCAAACCAAACTTTCTCTGGTGCGGACTTGAATTCAAATTATTGAGTTGAACAACCCTATTTATTAGGGGAGGTTATTACGCATAGCGTTAAGATGTTGGTGCACAATACATGGTACGAAGGGCTGATCCCCCTAAGTACGAGTTAAGGTCCATAGTCGTATTGACTGTTAAAGGTTTAAATAGAAATATTTATAACCTAGGACAAGAGTTCAAAGGTCTTATGACCCTCAGATAAATTCTATATCCAAATTTTAATATTTATAGAGAATTATTATTCAATTCGTTATTATTGAAGCAAGCTAAGTTGTTCAGATTTTCTTAAAGATATTCTTTCATGTCTATATTATTGTTAAACTCCAGTGAGCTGTGGTTTGCTCACTCTTGCATTAAATAACAATTTCAGTTAAGGTTGATAACGCTGATGCTCCGTCTACAAGTAAGGGCAAGGGAAAGCAAAGCAAGTGAAGACTTGTTTTTTTTTAGTTAATTGAGAATGATTGTAATAATTAAATGTTATGTTTTATTTTCGCACTTTATTATATTCATGTCAAGGTTAGAGTAACCCTGGGATTGATTACGAGAAGGTTGTAACCCTTGTTTTAAGGGAGATTTAGTTATTTTAATTTAAGTTGTAGTTTATTTTGCATTATTCATTGGGTAGATATATGTTATATTAGAAAGTGAACACCAAATCATGTAGAAATGAAGTACCCGGATTTGGGGGTGTCACATCAACCAAGACTGGTATGAGAACCAATGATGGTGAAAGTCACTTATATATGCGTAAATATATATAAAAGCAGTAAACTACCTCGGATTTGACATCCAGGCTTGATAGAATTGAAATGTTAGTATATATACAGTTAAATATATACAAAAAAGGGCCAAACACGGACTGGGAAGATAACCCAGTCCGACGAAGTTGCCAGAATGTGTGTGGTAGTGCATTGAAGCTGCTGGAGCTGACAGATCGTCAATCCGAGTTGTAGAAATGTAAAATTTGCATTTATGTATAGAAATGTACCAAATTTTGACGAAAACGGCCACAGAACTAAGTTCCGGGCATATTTAGAAGATGAAACTTTGTGTGCAAGTGGAAAACATACAAAGTAGTAGTATTGACTTTCTGATCGTAAAAATACTTACAATGGGCTGCAATACAGGCTTTTAGCCAAATCGTAGGCTCTATAGGTCTAAATCTACTGTTTGTTTTTTGATATGTGGTAGTATATGGGTATATCTACGTGTTGGAGTGAAAATATTTGGGTTTGGAAGAGGTGTAAAAGTCGAGAAATTGAACTGGTAGAGTTTCATTGCTTTTCGAAAACTTAAAAATGAAAGGGGGTGCACGTTTATTTATAAGCCAGGGAACCCTAGCTCTACCTACGGCTATCGCAGGTAGAGGTGCGGCTCCCCTGGTGGGGCCCCCGGTGCCAGGTTCAGTCATCTCGAAGTACGTGCACTCCGGACAACGCGTAGTCGAAGTCAGAACTTTCAAACTTTTGATCGGAGAGTCCGATTGAGGCGTGTGATACCTTTTCGAAAAGCCCTCGTTCTGGCTTTGATGGCATCAATTCGGCTTGAGTTTGACCGAATCGGTTGAGAGTTGGTAAAATGATCATTTTGCCCCTCCCGGGGTTGCTTGTGGTGTCGGCACGACCTTTGATGGTACTGGCTTCCCGGGGTTGTCTTTGGGGCTGAACTGCACTTTTTGGATTGACGCCAAGGCTGATCTAATCTTCTCGAGCTGAGACCGGGGATGATTTGACATGTCTTGAGTTGATGTCGAGGTTGACTTGACTTCCCGGGTTGAGACCGGGGCTGACTTGACGGCCCGATGTGAAGATCGGGGTTGATTGGTATCTCCCGGGTTACTGTCGGGGCTGATTTAAATCTCTCGGGTTACTACCGAGGTTAATTTGAAGGATTAATATTGAGATCGGGGTTTGACTTGATGACCCGATTGAAGATCGGGATTGATCTGATGGCCCGATATTGAGATCGGAGATGGATTGACGGTCCGATTAGAGATCGGAGCTGGATTGACAGTCCGATTGGAGATCAGAGCTGGATTGACGGTCTAATTAGAGATCGGAGCTGGATAGACGGTTCGATTAGAGATCGAAGCTGGATAGACTGTCCGATTGGAAATCGGAGCTGGATAGACGATCTGATTGGAGATCGGAGCTAGATTGACCGTCCGATTGGATATCGGAGCTGGATAGACATTCCTACTGGAGATCGGAGCTGGATTGACGGTTTAATTGGAGATCAAACCTGGATTGAAGGTTCGATTAGAGATCGGAGCTAGATAGACGGTCCGATTGGAGGTCGAAGCTGGAAAGACTGTTCGATTAGAGATCGGAGCTGTATTGACGGTTCGATTGGAGATCGGAGCTAGATAGATGGTCTGATTGGAGATCAGTGGTGGATTAACGATCCTATTAGAGATCGGAGCTGGATAGACGGTCCGATTGGAGATCGAAGCTGTATTGACGATCCAATTAGAGATCGGAGCTGGATAGATGGTTCGATTAGATATTGGAGCTGGATTGACGGTCCGATTGGAGATTAGAGATCTCTGGAGTACCGATATTGGTGATCAAATTTATCTGGAATATCGATATTGGTGATCGGATTTGTCTAGAATACCGATATTGGGGATCGGAATTAGGTTACCGATATTGGGGATCGAATTTAGATTGGAGTAAGGACCGCCATTGGTGGCCGAATTTGAGTTGAAGGACCGGCATTGGTGGCCGAATTTGAATTGATAGATAGTTTTACCCTCCTACAGCGTTAGTATTGGGGCAAGAAAAATTTTGAGTGTCTACAGATGCCCCTCTTTATTATGTCCATGCAATGTAATGGAATGGACAGGATAAAGATTAGTAGACACTGGAAAAAAAGGTGCCAGCTATACTTCGAAGGCTGGATGTCTTTGAGTGGAATGGGGCTTCTGCTAGCTGCTTACGTTATCACTCTGCCGGGGATAACGTTACCATGTACCACCATTGATGTTGTTAGAAAGTTATCGCGAGCTAATTTTATCATTTTCTGCTGGGGATGACATCGTTCATGATAACTTATTTGACCCTGATGGGGATGAGGTTGTCAAAGATGAGCTATCACAGATTGACCTCGTCAGGATCTGTTGGGGATGACGTTCTCCGCGATAGCTTTGAGGTTCTGATTGAGGTTGATATGATTGATACTACCTCAATGATCCCTTTGAGGATGTGTATAACAGATTCCATCATTTGTGATGGATTATTATAATTGCTTCCGTTACCAGATCCCTTCTGTTGCTTGGCTGGGGTTTGAGACGACAATTGAAGCGTCATTGGGGTTGAGCCAATGGTTGGACTGTATTTTGATCTATACCCGAACTTCGCTGGTTGGAGCCAACGACTAAAACTTGCTTTGGTCTGTACCCGAACTTCGTTGGGGCTGAGCCAACAGCTGAAAATTGCTTTGGTCAGAACCCGAACTTCGTTGGGGCTGAGCCAAAGGCTGAAACTACTTCGGTCAGTACCCGAACTTTGCTGGGATTTAGCCAACGGCTGAAACTATTTCGATCAGAACCCGAACTTCGCTGGGGCTAAGCCAACGGCTGAAACTATTTCGGTCAGAACCCGAACTTCGAAAAATGATATTTTTCGGCAGTTTTGCGCAATTCTTGCACAGTTTTTTCACAGTTTGATTTGTAAATCCCCGGACATGGCTCTGGGATGAATACCAAGGGTCTTCGGGGAGTTTCCCTTTTCGTCAAGATTACGTTGCTTAAATGCAGGATTTCTGGCCAAACCGTTCAATCGCGTAGGATTTCACTTCAAATTTGACTCGGTAGCCCGTTTAAACTCCATTTTGACTTGAACCGAACTGGGCCCTGGGGGAGTGGGACCCACCTGGGCTGCCACAGGTGGAGGTGTGGCTACCTGGGCTTTAAATGGAGCTTGGGAGTTTTCATTTTGTAAGTTTCCCGTTTGAGCAGCGAAAGGATTTTCGATCTTCTTTTTCAGATCTACGGAGTTCTGGCAGTCGGATTCTGATTCCGTCAGTTCCTACGCGTTCAGCGCAGCACAAGTAATGTTTTACATGCTTTTTTCGCAGTTTTTGACAGTTAAAAGCATGCGAACCACCTAGGGTGCTTTCAAACGCAATGTATAAAAAATGTACACCTATATAACTTGTAAAAAAATTTCTGACTACATGTTTATGCATATTTTACTGTAATGCACGTTTGGATCTAAGAAAATTCAAGTTCTGAGACAGTGAATTTTTGCACTTTTTGATCAGTTTTGTCATCCTTTTTGAGGCCTAGTGAGCATAGTTTTTCAACTAAAAATGTCCACGGTAATTTGGCTACCATATGAGGTTGATTTTTGATTTTTTTCAATAAATATGAACTGTTTCTATTTTTGGGTAGGTGTGCTACTGAATGGCCACCTAGACATGCTTGTGTGCATGTGGACAGTCCATTTTTCAAAGGAGACTCTGGTGAAATATTTCCAAAATCTTAGGTTTTTAAAAAACATGCATTTTTAACTCTGTGGGGAATTTTTTTCCTGACCCATGCAGGTTTTGAGCTTCTAGGATTTAAAAAACATGCAGTTTTGACTGTACGGGGTATTTTTGACTAACCCATGCATGTATTAGGACCTAGAGATGTATGTTGGACTGATTGAAAATGATAAGCCATAGGTTTTAGGCTTACCGCACCCTTTCTGAGGTGATTTAGAGACTTGTTGCCGTAGATGGATCGTGATAGACCTGGTAGTTCCAGTAGGGTCTCCTCGGGTATTAGACGTAGGAGGGCTTCCGATGTGCCATAGCCATGTCCGGTTAGGACGCCTCATAGACTGGTAGAGGGCAGGATTCGTCCAGCACAAGACGAGCAGCCACTAGATATTGATGATGAGGAGGCTCCATTTGCCGTTCCTGCTCCCGCTCAAGCTCTACATGCAAAGGTCCCAGGCATTGCTGTGCCTGCTCAGGAGCTGCTGGGCGACTAGAGCCGCCATCCTTCTAGATATCTGCACGCCAACAAGCTGACTTGAAGTCTTTCTTCTCTCTGGATTCTTTTCTTCCTTTTTGCCATTCTTGGGGCACATGTTTTTGACTTGGATTGGTTTTTGATGCAGGTTCCCGGCTTTACGTAGCCTCGAGGGAACTGGTTTAGCGTGCACTCCATGTATCACACTTTGCATGAGGATTATAGGGAGATTGTAGATGGCTGGGGATTTCAGGCTTTTTTTCAATCCTTCCCCGCCGTTGCCCCTGGGGGTATATGAGGGCTTTGTCTGAGCGCTGGTTCCACCAGACTCAGTCCCTTCATTTGCTGGATTGTGAGGTGATGATGACTCCTATGGATTGGAGATTTATCACTGGCATTGAGTTTGAGGGCGAGTCAGTGCCTGTCATAACTTACATTTCGCCTGCTATCGTTCGGTCCTTGCTGAGAGTCCCGGCGACGACATTCAAGGGTTGGGCAGTTCGATCTGGTCCCTTGAGTATAGATGCTCAGGATCGAAGATATCTGCAGTACTGATATTGATGATCGGATTTATCTGGAATACCAATATTGGTGATCAGATTTGTCTAGAATACCGATATTAGGGATCGGAATTAGGTTACCGATATTGGGGATCGAATTTAGGATGGAGTAAGGACCGACATTGGTGGCCAAATTTGAGTTGAAGGACCAGCATTGGTGGCCGAATTTAAATTGATAGATAGTTTTACCCTCCTACAGTGTTAGTATTGGGGCAAGGAAAATTTTGAGTGTCTACAGATGCCCTTCTTTATCATGTCCATGCAATGTAATGGAATGGACAGGATAAAGATTAGTAGACACTGGAAATAAAAGGTGCCAGCGTTTCTTCGAAGGCTGGATGTCTTTGAGTGGAATGGGGCTTCTGCTAGCTGTTTACGTTATCACTCTACTGGGGATAACGTTACCATGTACAACCATTGATGTTGTTTGGAAGTTACCGTGAGCTAATTTTGCCATTTTCTGCTGGGGATGACATCATTCATGATAACTTGTTTAACCCTGATGGGGATGAGGTTGTCGAAGATGAGCTATCAAAGATTGACCTCGTCTGGATCTGTTGGGGATGACGTTCTCCGCGATAACTTGAGGTTCTGATTGAGGTTGATATGATTGATACTACCTCAATGATCCCTTTGAGGATGTGTATAACAGATTCCATCATTTGTGATGGATTATTATAATTGCTTCCATTACCGGATCCCTTCTGTTGCTTGGCTGGGGTTTGAACCGACAATTGAGGCGTCATTGGGGTTTAGCCAATGGTTGGACTGTATTTCGATCTGTACCTGAACTTCGCTGGGTGGAGCCAACGACTGAAACTTTCTTCGGCCTGTACCCAAACTTTGTTGGGGCTGAGCCAACGGCTGAAAACTATTTTGGTCAAAACCCGAACTTCGTTGGGGCTGAGCCAAAGGCTGAAACTGCTTCGGTCAGTACCCGAAATTCGCTGGGGTTTAGCCAACGGCTGAAACTGTTTCGGTCACAACCCGAACTTCGCTGGGGCTAAGCCAACGCCTAAAACTATTTCGGTCAAAACCCGAACTTTGAAAAATGATAGTTTTGGGGAGTTTCCCTTTCCGTCAGGATTACGCTGCTTAAATGCAGGATTTCTGGCCAAACCGCTCAATTGCGTAGCAATTTCTCTTCAGATTTGACTCGACAGCCCGTTTAAACTTCATTTTGACTCTAACCGAACCTGACCCGGGGGGAGTGGGATTCGCCTGGGCTGCCGCAGGTGGAGATGCGGCTACCTGGGCTTTAAATGGGGCTCGGGAGTTTTTATTTTGCAAGTTTTTCATTTGAGCAGCGAAAGGATTTTCGATCTTCTTTATCAGATCTACGGAGTTCTGGCAGTCGAATTCTGATTCCGTCAGTTCCTACGCGTTCAGCGCAGCGCAGGTAACGTTTGACGTGCTTTTTTCACAGTTTTTGACCGTTAAAAGCATGCGAACCACCTAGGGTGCTTTCAAATGCAATGTATAAAAAATGTATGCCTATATGACTTGTAAAATATTTTCTTACTACATGTTTATGCATATCTTAGTGTAATGCACGTTTGGATGTAAGAAAATTCAGGTTCTGAGACAGTGAATTTTTGCACTTTTTGATTAGTTTTGTCATTCTTTTTGAGGCCTAGTGAGCCTAGTTTTTCAACTAAAAATGTCCATGGTAATTTGGCTACCATATGAGGTTGATTTTTGATTTTTTTCAATAAATATGAACTATTTCTATTTTTGGGTAGGTGTGCTACTAAATGGCCACCGAGACATGCCTGTGTGCATGTGGATAGTCCATTTTTCAAATAAGACTCTGGCGAAATTTTTCCAAAATCTTAGGTTTGAAAAACATGCATTTTTGACTATGTGGGGAATTTTTTTACTGACCCATGCAGGTTTTGAGCTTCTAGGATTTAAAAAACATGCAGTTTTGACTGTACGGGGTATTTTTGACTAACCCATGCATGTATTTGGACCTAGAGATGTATATTATACTGATTGAAAATGATAAGCCACAGGTTTTAGGCTTACCACACCCTTTCTGAGGTGATTTGGAGACTTGTTGCCGTAGATGGATCGTGATAAACCCGGCAGTTCGAGTAGGGTCTCCTCGGGTATTAGACGTAGGAGGGATTCCGATGTGCCACAGCTATATCCGGTTAGGACGCCTCGTAGACTGGTAGAGGGCAGGATTCGTCCAGCACAAGACGAGAAGCCACTAGATATTGATGATGAGGAGGCTCCATTTGTCGTTCCTGCTCCCGCTCAGGCTCTACATGTGGAGGTCCCAAGCATTGCTGCGCCTACTAAGGAGCTGCTGGGCGACTAGAGTCGTTATCCTTCGAGATATCTTCACGCCAACGAAGTGACTTGAAGTCTTTCTTCTCTCTGGATTCCTTTCTTCCTTTTTACAATTCTTGGGGCACATGTTTTTGACTTGGATTGGTTTTTGATGCAGGTTCCCGGATTTACGCAGCCTCGAGGGAACTGGTTTAGCGTGCACTCCCTGTATCACTTTGCATGAAGATTACAGGGAGATTGTAGATGGCTGGGGATTTCAGGCCTTTTTTTTATCCTTCCCCGCTGTTGCCCCTGGGGGTATATGAGGACTTTGTCTGAGCGCTGGTTCTACCAGACTCAGTCCCTTCATTTGCTAGATTGCGAGGTGATGATGACTCCTATGGACTGGAGATTTATCACCGGCATTGAGTTTGAGGGCGAGTCAGTGCCTGTCATGACTGACATTTCGCTTGCAATCGTTCGGTCCCTGCTGAGAGTCCCGGCGACGGCATTCAAGGTTTGGGCAGTCCAATCTGGTCTTTTGAGTATAGATGCCCAGGATGGGACTTTGCAGTTGCTTCTGCCTGATGACCAGAGGGCTAGGGATCGCATTCTGAGGCGATTGTTTTTGTAGATCATCAGGGGTTATTTCATGGCGAACAACTCGTCTACTGTGTCCTTCCCTTTGATCAGCGCCACTCGACATATAGAGCGCCTCAGTGACTATAATTGGGGCTCCTATACCTTTGCCTATTTCTCTGAGGCATGCGCATGCTTTCGAAGGGTACGACGGAGGCTTGGTTAGGATTTTACCCATTTCTGCTGGTGAGTACATCTTTCTGTACCTTTTTAATTTTAACATTTTTGTCAGTCTTGATCAATGAGGACTTTTGATATTTGCATGGTCAGCTTTGGGCATTTGAGAGGCTTCTTTGTCTACGGTCCGCTACTGCTTTAGGTCTGGAGACCTATCCTCGAGGACGGAGATGGCATCACGCCACTTTGACGGAGGTCCCTGTTGCTGAGGAATTCACTCATGCCCGTCTGCAATTGGAGCTTTTAACGGCATATTTGATCACCTGGACGCCGTATACATCCGAGCACTTAACCGTCGGATTGGAGGGAGGTGGCCCTACTGGCCTGGAGTTTGAGTTGTCTACCCGTAGGGTACCGTTATTGATGGCAGGAGGCTGGGAGCTCTATCTTGGAGAGCTTGCTATTAAGAGCATCACGGGAGAGATCCGTATTCCCATTGTTCCTCCAGCTTGGCATCATTGGCCATTGACTGTGCCTTTGACAGATATCCCTTTGGAGGGCATTGATGGCTTCACCCTATCAGAAGGTCCCTACAGCCAGGAGGCATTTAGCAGATGGTGGAGCTCTTATACTATTAGAGCTCAGACGCGTGCTACCCATTTCATGGCAGACATGGTGCCAGGATCCATGATGATGATGGATTAGATAGCTTGCCTCAGGGAGCCAACTCATACAGACCAGATAGCAGATCTGACCAGGGAGTTGGAGCAGGCTTGTTTCTTTATCAGGCACCTTGGCCGAGATCTATCAGGGCATCTTTTTTTGACCCATCCAGCTCAAGAGCTGGTCCCTCTTCAGGTCCATTTGACAGCAGTTATGCATGGGCAGATCCTCCCTTGTACCTCCCAAATATGCCTGATAGCAGCAATTTTGTATTGACAGAGAAGATGGAGCAGGTTGATCAATTCAACACTGATGTCTACGACTTCCTCTGATAGCTATTGGAGTTATACTTTTTGGTCAGCCATTGTTTTGGCTATTCGGCGGTTGTGCCATCATTTTGATAGACCACTGTATTAGTTGGGTGGTGGTGCCCCATTTTCCTTGTATTATTCCTTTCATTTTGTATCAGGATACAAGGATGTTGTATGCAGTAGATAGCTTGTTGTAGCTATTCCTGCCATATCTTATCTTCTGTATTATGTTCATATTACTGTCATCATCCATGTATATTGTCATGTGTATGCATTCAAACAGCCGCAATTTGACTTGACCTCTGGACTGTATTGCGGTACGATGCTACAGATGACATCGTCTGCAGTCAGTCGCACTGAGCATTTTCCACCATTTGCGGTGGCAGCATCATTGAGATCCTGGTATGATAGTCTGCCCTTTCCTGCTAGGGGGACTGTGGACCAGATGTTGGGGCATTCACTGTCCCTTGCAAATTTTTGGGTTTCGGTTAGATTTGTTGAGGGCATTTTACCCTGTTGGATTACCGACAGGTAAGTGTTCCGCTTCGGATGGCGAGAGCTAACGCCGACTCTTGAGGAGTACCAGAGATTTACTGACTTGGGTTTAGAGCTGCCGTGCGCTCGGACGACGATTAGTGATATGAGGAGACCGTTTATCAAGCTGTCTGGTCTCCGTCAAAGTGTAGTCATGGACGAGATCGTTTCGGGGCACGTGATTTCTATGGGCTTCTTTATTGAGCGATTTGGCGATCTTGACAGCTATGGTCGCCACGTCGGAGATTTTATTTGTTCAGTAGAGGCATGGCATGCATCTAGGATAGATATGCTGCTGATGTGTGTTGTGGCATATATCTATATGCCGTTGCGATTGGATCATCTAGATGTGGGACTGGTAGTAGTGGTTAGAGCCCTCAGACAGGGTAGTACCATTATCCCGATGATATTGGCTGAGATATTTAGATCCGCCACGTACTGTAGTACCCATCCAGAGGGGTTTTTTAGGTGCAGCTCGGTCTTGCTATATATATGGTTGATGTCGCATATACGACCGATTGGATCCTTCAGGCCTAGGGGTTTTTGCTTCACTCACGAGACATCCCGAGCTTTTTCTTTTCAGCCTGCGAAGTGCATTGATGCAGAGTCTTGGTCGGCATTTCTGTCGGATATTGAGTATCCATTTATGATCTTGCCATGCTCAGGGCTAGCATCCCCATATAGCTTTATCACTCATGCATCTGGCCTGGATTATTTGCCCCTAGCGGGTTTGAGAGGAGTGACTACCTATTATCCTTTCGCAGTCATGTGTCAGTTTGATCAGCTACAGAGTTTGCACCATTTCGAGGGGTTTGCTGATCAGAGGATGTCGGCTTCTTCCATGTCATTTGCCGACTTAATCAGAGTATATGAGTGTTGGACTCATCGGGAGAGGGCTGATTTCTCCAGTAGCCATCCGGGCTGTTTTCTGGAGTATTTTACGTGGTTGGAGGCAGAGATATGAGTGGTAACAGAGGCTTCTTCATCTCCTAGTGTGGATTCTGACGAGGAGGAGCCCATGAAGGATCCAGATTCTCCTACCGAGGATGAGCTGTTCACGGGTTTGACCGCTGCTCTGGTTAGCTATTCCCCGACCATTCCCGTGGGGACAGATCCGGCTTTAGCAGACTCACTATTCAGGATAACCTTTGAACGAGACTCGTCTAGAGCACAGATGTTAGCTGCCTTATCTGGCAGAGATTTATCTTTTGCTAAGAGGGATGGTCTCAGGGCAGCTTTTGATGCTGGATTGATTGAGCGGGAGGAGCTCCGCTCTGCTCTGGATACTGCAGTTGTAGAGCGAGACGAGGTTCGCTCGGTTAGCGATGCAGCATATGTTGAGATCGAGGAGACTTTGATTGCTCTAGACGCAGCTTTTGCGAAGAGGGATGAGGCTATAGCTTCCCATAATTTCCACACTACTAATAGTACTGCTCTTCGATCTTACACCCATGGTTTGGTCACCAAGATGAGTGCTTACATTGATGACCACAGTGCCACCTTGCAGATGATTGTGGATGTTCTGAGCCGTATGGAGGCTGAGTGGACTGCACTTATGGCTGCTCCATCATCTTCAAAGAGAGATGCCATGCTGACATTGCTGACCCGCTTTTCCTTGGGTCCATAGACCAGCTTTATTTTTCCTGCACAGACTAGATCAGCCATTTTTGTCATATACAGGGCATTGTGTATATAAAGCAATTTTATATATCAGAGAAATATATTTTTGATGCACTTCCCTGACTAGAGATGTATTGTCATTGTTGAGTGATTACCACTTCTTTCATGACTCGCAGTTGTAGATGTATCTTGAGCTCCTCTTTGATGGACTGACAGTTGAGATGTCAGGGAGTATTTCAGATGAGCCTGTTGACTAGGGTAGTTTAATAGAATTTAGCTTTTATTTTTCTTTGGTGTCTTGGAACTGGTCTTTTATTTTTTTATTTTTCTTGCAGGTCAAACCGTGTCGTAGATGGCTGCCTATGTACTCCCGGGTTGAGGGAGATCAAGTCATCCGTAGTTCCGGCTGTTTGGTTGGAGAGGGGTTTGAAAAGTATTTATCTTGGATTTTGAGTTTGGTTTGATGAGTTTTTGAATTTTTATTTAGTTTGACCGCACCAGAGATGGCTGTCTACGTACTCCCGGGTTGTGGAAGATCAGGTCATTCGTAGTTCCGGCTAATGCAGGGATAATTTGATGTTTTTGATTTTTTGGATTTTTGGATTTTTTGTTTAGTTTGACCGCACCAGAAATAGCTGCCTACGTACTCCCGGGTTAAGGGAGATCAGGTCATTCGTAGTTTCGGCTTTCTAGTGAGAAACCGAACCTGATTTGATTTGTAGGACCCAGATGCTGGTATGCATGTGTCTCAGACGTAGTACCTTTTCATGGTGTCTAAATTGATGAGTTGGGGAAATTCGATCCCATCCATCTCTTGTAGTTTGATAGCTCCCCCAGTCAATACTTCTTCGACAATGAAAGGGTCTTCCCAGTTTGGGGCAAATTTTCCTTTGGCTTCGTCCTGATTGGCCAGGATTTTCTTTAGCACCAAGTCGTTTTGTTTGAATTACAGGATTCGGACCTTCTTATTGTAGGATCTGGCGATCCTTTGCTAATATAACTGTCCGTGAAAAATAGCCGTAGCTCACTTTTTCATCTATCAGAGACAGTTGATGATATCGATCTTGCAACCACTGATCTTCATCTATTTGAGCGTCGATCAACACTCGCAAAAATTCCATCTCTACTTCTATGGGAAGGACTGCCTCCATGCCATAGACCAACGAATAGGGGGTAACCCCAGTAGAGGTGCGTATTGAAGTCTTGTATGCTAACAGGGTTAGAGGCAGCAGGTCAGGCCAGTCCTTGTGATTAGCTAACATTTTTTGCATGATCTTCTTGATGTTTTTGTTTGTCGCTTCAACAGCACCATTCATCTTGGGCTGATAGATGACAGAGTTGAGATGCTTGATGTGGAACCTACGGCACAGGTCCATCATCATTTGATTGTTCAGGTTCTTGGCGTTGTCCGATACGATCACCTCCGGTTGTCCATATCGACAGACGACATTGTTTCTGATGAAATTGATGATGAGATACGTGCCGGTAGTCTATCTAATGACCCGCTCAGAATCTCTGAAGACTAGTAGGTGTTTGATTGACATGGATCGAGCTAGCTTCAACCCCATGATACAACCTTCATACTAGGCCGTGTTGTTGGTGTTGCCAAATTGAAGTTTGGTAGCCACAGGATATTGATCACCTGTAACAAAGATGAGGACTGCCCCAGCTCCGACACCTTCCATGCTTACCGCTCCGTCGAAATATATTTTCCATGGTTGGATTGTATTCTCCGACTGGAGTTGTTGGATTGTCATGATCCCATCGTCTGGGAAATATGTCTTCAGGGGCTCGAACCCTCCTGAAGGTGCTTCTGCTAATTGATCTGCAATGCCTTGACCCTTGATTGACTTCTGAGTCATGTAGACAATGTCAAATTACTGTAGGAGTAACTGCCATTTGGACAATCGATAATTCAACGTTGGTTTGTTGAATACATATTTGAGTGGATCCATGCGGGATATGAGGTAGGTCGTGTGCCCATGCAAATAGTGTTGCAACCTCATGGCGGCCCATACTAATGCACAACATGTCTTTTCAATCAGGGTGTATTTCTGCTCACCACTGCTGAATCTTTTATTGATGTAGTAGATGGCTCTTTCCTTGCTACTATCATCCTTCTGTCCCAACATGCAGTACATTGCATTGGCATTAACGAACAGGTACATGAACAAAGGGACTCCCTCCCTTGGGGGTATCAGAACAGGAGCTTCAGTCAGCTGTTTCTTGATGGCAAGGAAGGCTTGTTTACAATCCTCATTCCACGTGGTGGAGGAATTCTTCCTTAACATCTTGAAGATGGGCTCACAGATTGCAGTGAGTTGGGAAATGAATCTACTTATGAAGTTGATCCTTCCTAGGAATCCACGTATCTCCTTCTCTGTACGAGGTACGGGCATTTATGTGATGGCTTTGATTTTGGCGGGGTCTAACTCAATGCCCCGATTGCTCACCAGGAATCCTAATAGTTTGCCTGCTTTGACGCCAAAAGCGCATTTGGCGGGATTTAGCTTGAGGTTGTACTTATGTAACCTGTTGAACAGCTTCCTGAGATGGTCTTTGTGATCATCCTCCCTCCGGGATTTGATGATGATGTCGTCGACATAGACTTCTATTTCTTTGTGCATCATATCATGAAAGAGAGCCATCATGGCTCGCTGCTACATGGCTCCGACATTGATGAGGCCGAAGGATAGTCGTCGGTAGCAGAAAGTTCCCCAGGGAGTGATAAAGGCTGTTTTCTCCCGGTCTTCCTCAGCAACCATGGTTTGATGGTAACCAGCAAAGTAATCCACAAAGGAATACATGCCATACTGCGCAGTATTGTCAATCAGAATGTGGATGAAAGGTACCGGGAAATTATCCTTGAGGCAGGCTTTGTTCAAATCCCGGTAATCCACGCATACTCGTACCTTCCCTCCCGGTTTAGGTACGGAAACTATGTTTGATAGCTATTCGGGATATGTTGATACCATAATGATCCCGGCTTTGAATTGCTTAATGACTTCTTCTTTGACTTTGAGACTCAACTCAGGTTTCAATCGCCCGAGCTTTTGTTTGACTGGTTTGAACCCTTCTTTGATGGGCATTCGATGGATGACAATGTCTGTGGATAGATCGATCATGTCTTCATGTGACCATGCAAACACATCCTGTTACTATGTTAGGAGTTCGATCAGGTCGGCTTTTTGATTTGGTGTGAGGTCTGAACCTATTTAGATTTCTTTGATATTTTCGGAGGTTCCAATGTTGATGGTGGAGGTTTGGTTTGGGTTTGTCTTCGACCCATTCCTTTATCTCCTCTGGCACCTCATAGTCATCTCCCTCCTCTTGATCAATATCCATCAAGTCAAAGTTTAATTCTACATCCAAGTCGGAGTCATCTTGACAGGTTGGCATCTCATCAGCAGAGACACACACATCCAATGCTTGGGTCCTGAAAATAAAAATGCTTTCATTAATATATACAACTGCTTAAATACACATGGCATTTGCAAAGCATGACAAAAGTTACTGCTCTAGCTGTGCAATCAAAAGTAAGCGCTAAATGAAAGTATGATTAAGGGCAGATGTACTCTCTGCCCCTTTACCTTTTTGACTTAGGCAAGGGATACTGCTCTAATTGTCCAGTGTCAGATTCTCATGAATTAGGAGAATCAAGGAATTGTGCTCGTTCGCCTCATCCTGGATGATGACTGAGATATCCTTGAGAATATGGTCAAAGGCTTTTCCGTAGATTGTTCCTCTTCTTGATGTAAGGAATCGGGACATTATCATCATCGTCACTATCGGGGAGTTTGTCATTCATACCCTCATAGTTAATAATGACTCTCATGTTAGCGAATGGGTCTCGTCCTTCATACAGAATATTTTCTTTTCCCTTTTCGCTGCTTGCCTCAGGCTTGAGGGCTTTTGTTTCATGGACAGGTATGATTGGAGGAAATAACATGGCTGATACCACCGTAGGGATCTTCCTCATAGGTTTCACCCATCTGGCATTTGTGAGGTTTGGGAGCAGAATTGTAGAGGCATGAGCCTTGGGATGCTTGTATGGATTCCGGTGGTTTGACCAGGATAAATAACCCAATCCTGCTCTTCCCATCTGACTTGGGATTTGGAGTGGCATCTTGATGCCTTGCTTATCCTTTCCCAACCCTTCTCCAGGTTGGAAACCCGAAGATACCATTTCTTGGCCTACGGTCATTACTTCAAGGGAGACTTTAGGCTTTAGGGCTGGTGCCCCGATTGGTAGATATTGAATATCGCTCACCTCGAGAGCTTGAAAACTTGAAGGTTTAATCCCCGCATCCAGGCTAATCACTGGCATGTCCCCATGTATGTAGGTAGGGTATTTTGGTTCGGCATTGACCGTGATTAAGCTGTCGTTGATGATGTACTTAAGTTACTGATGGAGGGTGTATGGCACTGCCCCTGCCATGTGGATCCATGGTCTGCCCAACAACAAATTGTATCCAGTGGCAATATTGAGCACCTGGAAGGATATATAGAATGTGTGTGGACCGATTTCTAGGGGAAGCTCAATTTCCCCCATAGCCTGGCGACTAGATCAATCGAAAGCCCGGATGACCATCTGACTGGCTTTGATCCGGTTTGGATTGATCTTCATTCTTTCCAACGTGTCGTATGGACAAATATTGAGGGAAGATCCTCCATTAATAAGTACGTCTCTGATCACATATCTGGAGGACATTACGGCTATTGCAGGGACTTATGGTGGCCCATTCCCTCTGCCGGGATATCATCGTCTGTGAAGGATATCACATTGTTGTTAAAAATGTGTTCTATCACATGATAGAATTTCTCTATGCCTACCATGTGTGGCAGATGGGCTTCCTCTAGTACCTTCACTAGGATGTTGCGATTGTCTTCTGATGATAAGACCAGGTCGAGGATAGACACTTACTTGGGTGCGTCTTTTAAGCTTTGCACTATCTTGATTTCATTGTGTCCCATTTTGTTGAGGAACTCTTTGATCTTTTCTTCAGTCACCTTTTCTTTTGCTTTGGTAACTGGTTTAATCACCCGCTGAGGCAGGTACAACGGATTATCCTTTGACAAGATGGAAATGTTTTTTGAAGTAGAGCTTTCAATGTCCCCGTAGTTCCATGGGACATTCTTCAAACTGATGATTGGATATTGAGGCAAGATTAGAGGTTGAGGTGCAGCCACCTTCACATGATTTTGGACTTCTTGGACCCTTTTTCCCTATCAGTACCAGGGGTGTGAGGATTAATTCCTTATCGCAGGATACGACAGCCACTGTGTCCTGGTACCATGCATTGGGGATCCAGAGACTATTTTTATCTTCAATGTCGAGGATTTGATCTTCTCTGATTAGGTCACCTTTCTCAATCAGGTCTTGAATTAGGTTACGAAGTGCCCAGCATTCTTCTGTATCATGGCTAGGAGAGTTGGAATGGTACTGACATATTTGGTCAGATTTGAATTTTCTGGATTGAGGGTTTAATGGGGGTAATAGATCTGCAACCATCCCCTCGTTGATCATCATCTGAAGGATTTCTTCCATTGACTGGTTCAGATTGGTGAAGTTCCTTTGAAACAGGAATTTTCTACCTTCTCGGGTAACCTCATTTTTTACCATTGGTTATTTGTGCAACTGGCAATGATCCATACTGGGGATGGAATTGACTTCCGCTGGAGGAGAATGACTGCTAATGAATTGATAAATTTGCTTCAGCATCTTTCTGGTGAGTTGATGCTGGTAGACGACCAGTTCAGCCAACTGCTCGATTTGTTCCTTGATAGACTTGATATCTTCCTCCATCAGGAATCGATTCTCAAAAGTTTCCCAACTTCTGGGCTGCTGAGATTAGATTGACTTGGTTCCCCAACATAGCGGAGTACTTAGATCCTTCTGGATTTGAGGTACTGATCATGTTGACATTTTCCTCTTTGTGATGTGGGAGAGGATTTTCTTGGACATGGGGTTGGTCAAGCTTTGTTACCATAATTTCCCCGATGTCAATCAAATCTTGAATTTTGTGCTTGAGAGACCAACAGTCTTGGGTATCATGGCCTAAAGAACTAGAATGATAAGTACATTTCTTGTTAGGGTCGAAGTTCCTTCCGTTAGTGTTGGTTGGTGGAAGAAGTTGAACAATCTTTTTTTGAGCTATCAGAAGTTTGAACACATTTCGAGGGAATCCCCTAGTGGGGTGAAATTTCTTCGACGCCTGACTTTCATGTTTTTCTGGAATTGAGGGTTTTCAGGCTGTGCTGAAGCTTGGAAAGGGGTATAGTTCCTCCTTTGAATGACATGTGGTTTGATTTGCCCCTTGAATTTTGTCCTTGTAAGACCAAGGAGACTTCTTCGTCTTTCTTTTTATGGACCCTCCGGGGATTACTCCCGTAATTTTCGGATTGGATATGTTCAGCGATAGCTTCGAGGGCGGTTAGATATTTTATCTTCCCGAATTTGAGCCCCATTCTACCATCTCGCCATGCTTGATCATTTCAGAGAATGGTTTTCCTATTCCCGCTAAGACCCTCTCATAATAAGGCGCTTCATGGATATCGATGAACGTCATGACTATTTCAGATTTAGTCATGGCAGGGGTGACTTGTGCTGCGACCCGTCTCCATTGTTGGGCATATTCTCTAAATGATTCAGTGTTCTTTTTCTTGATTTTGGTTATTTGATATCTGTCTGGAGCCAGCTGTGATTGAAAACTGTACTAGCTGAGGAAGGCATGGGCCAATTCTTCCCAGCTGTGAATTTTGGAATTATCCAAGTGGGCATACCAAGCTCTGGCTTCTCCGGTTAGACTCTTCTAGAATAGTTGCATTCGAAGCTTCTCATCCTCAGCATAGGATCCGAGTTCTCCGATGAAGACTTTCAGTTGTGTGTAAGGATCCCCCATTCCGTCATATTTCTCGAAATCAGGGACTTCAAATTTTTTGGGATAACGAGCCCCGGGGAATATGCAAAGGTCAGAGTAATTGACACTGCCGAATGCTCCAAGTCCTTTAATAGATCGAAGGGTTTCTTCCATCTGTTGTATTTTCTTGAAAATTTCACCAGCTTCCTGGTCTTTGACGAGTGGGGTGATCTCAGGAGTCTTGTTAGTGGTGTTCTGGTTTTGTGATACAGGAATCTGAGTTTCGGCCTTTTTTGCAACTTGACCGCTAGCACCTTTACCAGATGCTCCTGGTTCTGGATGAGCTTGAGATTGTTTCTCTTTAAAGGCCTTACTTTGTTCTCGCAGAAAACCGGCTAGCTCGGCTATCTGATTTTTCAGTCCTTCGAACTCTTCCCTAGAGACAGGGATGGATTCTGGTGGAGCACTTGAAGCCATGTCCGCGGATGGACTGAGTGCTTTCTTGAATTTAGATTTGGTGACAGGACCAATTTTTTACACCTACAACAAAACATAGGTGTGGCAATTTCCTGATGTAGGCAAGGATTGGATGCATGATGTGTTTTTTAGTGTTTATCCTGCAAAAACCAAGGTTAGTTGTTTTAATGGCAGGATGACATGTATTTGACAAGGAAAGTAAATCTTTTATTATTGATATTTACATCGTGCTCCTCAGTAATTGGAGACTTGACATGAATTGAAAGAGGAAGGCATGAAGAAGCTTCCCTTCAAATTTGGTTGATCAGAGGCTGACCTATCTTAAGCTCCCTATCAGCGGTCGCTTCTCGATTTTTACCCTTTTCAGACGATCTGTGGAGTCATCGTCCACTTGCTGGTCTACAGTTCCTGGGAAGTCATTGAGATAGACGCGCTACTGGAGTCGCAGTCTTCCAAGATGGTCATAACTGGTTTGGAACCGGTCCCTGGATCACTGCTTGGGATATTTACATTTCCCCAATTAAGTGTCGGGAGGTTAGGTTGATCACTTGACATATCTGCCCCGTCGGACTTCTTCAGGTCCTCTTCAGAGAGGCAAAAATTGCTCACGAATTGCAACTGGATCTCTTCCAGAAACTTTTGGTCTTTGGCCTTCTGGGCCGCATCCTTGAGAGGCTTTTCATCCCCGTCCGTCTGATGTCCTCTTTGATCGACTTTAGGAATCAGAAGGTTTGAAATCATGAGGGGGATCTTCTTGAGTGGCTCTTTAGATCCGTTTTCACCCAAGTTTGGCTTGAGGTGAATTAACTGATTAACTGGTTGACTCCTGTGAGGATTCTGATGCTTGGATCCACCATGGTATCCGAGTCTAGCCTTTCCCAACTGCGTGGGTATACGGATTGGGTTCCTGATTCCTTGGCCATTCTTCCCCAGTCCTCGGCCTAGTCGATGTCCTCGGGACAGCATCTCTTGGCCAACTGCCATCACCTCTGTAGATATCCGGGGAATTAAGACTGGGGCTCCCACAGAGTTATATCGCGGATTACTGATTTCGAAGGCTTAAAAACTGGCGGGCTCGACCCCTTCATTCACATCGATCAGGGCATATCTCCCAGGTCATGAATAGAATAGTCAGGTTCTGCACTGACAGTCACCAGATTGCCGTTGATGATATATTTCAGTTGTTGATGAAGAGTTGAAAGGACGGCGCCAGCCATATGGATCCATGGTCGTCCTAACAACAAATTATACCCGGTAGTGATCTTCAGGATCTAAAAAGGTATGTTGAAAGTGAAAGGGCCAATCTCCACAGGAAGTTCAATCTTCCCCACGGTATCCCTTCTTGATCCATCAAAAGCCCGTACCACGACATGGCTGTCCCAAATTCAGTTTGGGTTGATCTTCATCTTCTCCAGAGTATCTTGTGGACAGATGTTTCAAGACGACCCTCCGTCGATCAGCACGCCACCTACCACATATCCTGATGAAACGACAACGATATGCAATGGTTTGTGATGCCCAGTTCCTTAGGTTGGTATATCGTCGTCAGTGAAGGATATCACGTTACTGTCCAGTACATGGGTGATCAAGTGCTGGAATTTCTCAGTATCGATAGTCTTGAGTAAGTGTGCTTCCTCCAATACTTGGATCAGAATTTGACGACGGTCGTCAGATTCTAATACCAAATCCAGGATAGAAATTTGATGGGGTTCAGCTTCCAATTGCCTCACCGTCCTGGCTTCACCGTGCCCCATTTTATGGAGGAACTCTGTGATCTTTCCAGTAGATACCTTCCCTAATACCTTGGTTGCCGGTTTCGCCAAACGCCCTGGGAGGTAACATGTATTCTCCCTAGGTATGATGGCGGTACAGTCAGGTGCCAAGTTTATCCCTTCTCCGTAATTCCACGGTACCTTCTTTAGGCTGAGAATTGGGAGTTGTGGTCAAGGGGCCAACATCAGTGGTTTAGGCGCTGGTATCTCGACAGTGGCTTTATTTCTCTGCTCAGGTACCCCTTGGATGGTTATGGGTCCGCCGGATATTCCTTCCATGCAAAGGATAACGGCTATCATACCTTCTACATTCCTCAGTCCCCGAGGGTAGTATATTTCTTCCTCAGGGAAGATCTCAGCTTTGTTTATTGAGTCCAGCTCTCTGGATTCAATCAAGTTCTGGATTAGATGTCACAGAGCCCAACATTCTTCCGTGGCATGTCCAGGAGCATTAGAATGGTAAAGGCAGGATGTGGAAGGATCGAAACAGTTCAATCTCGTATCTGGGGGTGGAAGAAATTCTGTAATCTTTCCCTCCTCGATCAAGTTACAGAGAATCTCCTCCCTGGATTGCCTCAACGGGTTGAATTTTTGTTTGGCAGCAAAATCTCGACGGCTCTGCAATCTAGCTTCTCGAGCCATCTTTTCAGTCCATTTGTTCTGCTCTGGGTAACGGATCCGATCCCTTCTGGAGGTGGAAACATCTTGGATAGATATGGGGTCATTTGGCTTTGATAAGACCTGGTCAATGAGCTGTCGGGTCAACTGGTGTTGGTATACCACCAATTCAGCTAGCTGATCCACCTGCTCTCTGATTGAAGCCAATTCTTGTTCTACCCTATAATTTTATTCAGGTATCCCCATATTGCAGGGTCATGTGCCGAGGGTAACTCTCCCATCTTCCTCAAGTATTTACGATTTTCCCTGCTTCCGGCACTGATCATGTTGACTCCTTCCTCCGCATGCTGAGGCAGAGGGTTGTTGTTGACATTTGGTTGTTCAGGCGCTTTGACTATAATCTCCCCACTGTCAATCAAGTTTTGAATTTTGTGCTTCAGAGTCCAACACTCCTGAGTATCATGCCCCGGTGAGTTGGAATGGTAGGCGCACTTCTTGCTGGAATCGAATTGCCTTCCATTTGGATCGGAAGGTGGAGCGAGCTCAACGATCTTCTTCTGGGCGATCAGTAGGGCTAATATGTTTTCCAATGAGTCTCCTAAAGGAGTGAATATCCTTCTTCGCTTGTTTTCCCCAACTTTCATTGCTGTAGATTTCAAAAATTCGCTGGATGAGGGTTCTGCCTCTGGATAGGTGAGTTAGGGCTCTTGTTAGCAGATTGTCCTTGCAATACTAACGAGACATCTTCTTCCTTCCTCTTTGATCCTCTCTTGGGAGCGCTTGCATAATTTCCCGACTGTATGTGCTCGGCTACGACTTCCAAAGCAGCGAGGTCTTTGATTTTTCCAGACTTCAAACCCATTTCTGCCATTTCCTCGTGTTTGATCATTTCGGAGAAGGATTTTCCTAACCCGGCGAGGACTCTCTCATAGAAAGGGGCTTCTTGTATATCAATGAAGGTGGTCATCATCTCACCTTCATCCATTGGTGGTTGACTTGGGCAGCCATTCGCCTCCACCGCTGCGCGTATTCTCTGAACGATTTATTGTCCAGCTATCTGACTTTGGTAACCTGGTAGCGATCAGGTGCCATCTGCGATTGAAAACTGTATTGGTTGAGGAAAGCATAGGCCAAATCTTCCCAACCTCTGACTTTGGAATTGTCTATCCGTGCGTACCATGTGCGGGCTTCACCGGTAAGGCTCTTCTGAAACAGCTGCATCCTGAGGTTTTCATCCTCAGCGTAAGTTCCAAGTTCACCTATGTAGACTTTCAAGTGAGTGTATGGGTCTCCCAGTCCGTTGTATTTCTCGAACTCGGGGATTTAAAACTTATCCGGGTATCTCGCCTTTGGGAAAATACACAGATCCGAGTAATTCACTCTCATATGGGATCCCGTCCCTTTCATAGACCGGATATCGTCTTCCATCTGTCTAACTTTCTTCCTAATGTCTCCAGTGTCTTTGTCCTCCCGGAGGTTTGTGATGTCCCGTATCGTCTTCTGAATCGGGGCCTCCTTGGGTACTTCAACATCGAGGGGAGATATAGGTGTGGACGTATGGGTATCACCTTCCTTTTCGGGTACTTTCATGTCTCCTTGCACAGAGGATTCAGTCGAACTCTTGTGTTTAGATTCCTGAGATAGTTTGCACTGTTCTTTTAACAGGGTCGTCATCTCGGCCATTTGCTTCTTAAACTCCTCGAATTCATCTCGAGATATTGGGATGGGTTCTGATGAACTTGCTTCAGCCATCTGGACTGGTGAAAGGGCCTTTTTGGCTCGAGATCGGGTTTTAGGACTAATCTGCACAACAACCGATATCTAGTTTAGACTGGATACTGGTGGATAGGGATGCATGATATGCTATGCATTAGTTTAATGGTTTTTTAATCTTTTCCTGCAATACAATGAGTTAGTCGAATTGATGACAGGGTGTGAAAGATGAATGTATGACAGTTCAAGATAACGGTCATTTATATACGCGGAAGATTTAAATGGGGCATGAAGAAGCACACCGCGCATTTGGTTTATCAGAGGCTGACCTATCTTAGGGTTACTCTCACGGGCTGTTTGAAATTGGTCCCCAGATCTTTGCAATCTACTTGATGAAAACATCCATGTTTCGATTGGAGCGGATCTGAGTGGTGCCTTTCCTGAGCCTCATAATGAAAACATCCATAGGAGTCTAGTAATAAACAACCGACGGGATTGCCCCCTAATGGAGGTACCACACAACATACATTCACGTCCTCACTGCATGTAATATGATGACATTGTGCGAAGCACTAATATATTGTGTGAGGCACTAATACAAAATGCTAAAAGATTGCCACACACAAAGATCATTCACACAAATGCATATGCAGAACAAAAATCAAAAAGTTTGATCGCGGCTTAAGCCCTCTTTGATCCCCAGCGGAGTCGCCACTTGTCGACGTCGGGCGAAAAATCAAGTCCTCGGTCTCCCTTTTGTTGAAGGAGGAGGTCTCTTTTTTCTCTTTTGGAGTTGTTTGCCCTCGTCTCTTGTCCGTGGGACAAGAGAGGAGTGCCCCGATTTCCCTATTTTATTCTTTTCCCTTTCGCTTTCACTTTGTTTTTGGGGTTCCGTTTTAAAGGGTGAATTTCGTAGGAAACCGGTACCGACATATGTGTCGACGATTTTGAAAGATTGATTTTATTGATTGGACCGATTGAGACAGAGTAGCTAGTTGGTATTTTGGAAATGGATGTACCAACTCATCCGGGTTTTAATAGTTTTTCGCAAGATGGTCCAATGCGTGACTCTTTGATTTGGTCTTGAAACCCGAGATTCGTGGAATCCGGGGGCTAGGTTAAGCGGGGGGAAGGTGTTAGGCACCCCACGACTCCCGTGAAAGCACGGTACAACATCTTATTGATTTTCTTATGCAAAAAGTGTGTGTGTGTGTTCGTGTGTGTGATTTTGAAAGCTTTATTAGTTAGTTTCTAAGTCTTTTTGGTGACTTGAAAGTAGTGTTGTACCTCTTTTGCGCCTAGGTACGAAGGATTTGATTTAGCGAAAGATTCAATTTTAACAAGATATGCAAATTGAAATGAGGTTTTGGAAAGTAAAGTTTTCAAATCCTTTGCCCGACTAGGAATCGAGGACTTCGATACTTCCTTTTATTCTTTACATTCATTACGTGATCTACCCCGAATTGCTTTATTTTTCATCAAAAGCTCTTTGTGGTTTTCTTTGAGAAATTATTTTAATGATATGTATGCTAAAGCGTTAACAAGGTTCGGATTATCATCGGGCATAAAAGCCATCTCGATGAACCGAGCTCCCGTAATGAAGGTTTTCACTATCACGGGGTCTTGAATCCAAGCTCTCGAGACTAACCCCTCGAGTTCGTCTTCAAGATCCAAATATTACATGCACATCGATATTTACGGTATTTAAAGCATTTACAATGTAAAAACCGGTCCATCGTGGAAATCAAGTCGGATCCGTTCGGGGATCTCGACACCGGGATTCCTAGGCTCACAATATTTGTACCATTTCATATATACATAACGTCCACGACTTCATTACTAAGTGATTTCATCGGTTGAAATCACCGTTCACGCCGATTCGGCCCCTCTTTCAACTCTAAATATATATTTAGGGCTATACGGGTTAACCGGGACCATTTACAAATAAATACATCCATAGATATACCACGGATCTAAGCCGTTCTAGCTCCCGGGTTGAAGCATCATGCTAACAACCTCTCGGGAACTAGCTTAAGCTTAGCTTGAGGTATATCTAGTCTCCGAAGCAATATACAACGTATTAAAGCAATAAATAACCGATAAAAACGTTAAAACTACCAACTATTACACAATATGCTTATAATACAACAAATATAGCTAGATTCAAACAAGATCCTTCATTAATCTATCATTTGAACATAGTTTACAAAGAAAACGAAGCTAGAAGTGCGTTATTTCACCTTGGGGGACGCGTGAACAAGCGTTTTGACTCCACTAAGATGGCTTCAATGAGATGCTAGATGGAAGAAATAAGCTTCCAGTTGCTATGTTGATGTCCAACCCGAGCCTTTCTCTCTCTAGAAATGTCCTTCTCTCTCTATATATATCTCTTCTTTTTTTTTAAATGAACTAAGTGGGGGATTATAACCTGTTCGGGGCAGCCGCACATATGTATGCGGCTAGCCGCATACATGGTGAAGGCTACCCAGGTGGGACCCCCCGGCTTGGTTATGGCTCCTTTGATCTCGATTCGGCAGAAGTTGACGTCTGCCGTTTGATCTTTCGGACCATATTTGACGAACGCAGCGAGATATGACCGAGTCCAACTGAGTTAGGGTTCGGGAAGTTGATACTCGTAGCCGAGATACCTTCCAGGTCCAGATATCAATCTGCAGGCTTATCTCTTGTTGGTACGTCGTTCGAGGTTTGCTGAGGTGGTTTCCGATGATCACTGTTGTAAGAACCCGAATTTTCAAGAAATTATTAAAATGAGAATTTAATAAATAAAATTTTTAAGACATGTATTGGGTTCGAATAGAAATATGTGTGTTATGAGAAAGGAAGTATTGTGTTACATAGGGTAATATGAACTATGTAATATGTGATTTTGTGATTAATAAATATATTATTAATATATATTTGTTATAGAGATAATTTAATTAAAGTAAAGGAGGTGGATAAAATTATCCATCGATATTAAATAATTTATAGAATTATTTTATCATAGTACGTGGTGTCATTAAATGAATAATCACCTTTCCCTTGAATATATAAACTAAAGACTATAATGATGTAATATGAGTTTTAATTAGTGCTTAAGCTATCCATGAATAGATTGAGATAGTAAAGCATAAATTAGTTAATTATGAGAATTAACTAACAAGTATAAATATTGGTTAATCTATATTAAATTGGAAGTTATATTATGGAATAATATAATTTGAATATTAAAGCCTTAATTAACTATGGTGATATAGTAAAGGGTTTAAGAATCGCTTAAGTAAATAGTGAGTTAATACACGTGTGGAATATGTGATTATAGTATGTGCTATATATTTTGAGTTTTGTGTTATTTGTGGTAAGAAAACCGTAAAGGAGATTTTATAGTTTGTTAAACTATTAAGGAAAAATAGAGTTTTAAAACTTGAAGTGTGATCCTTCAATTGTTAAGGAAAGTAGTAGCCGATGATATGAAATCAAAGAGGAGATTGATGTTAGACGAGTTAACACTTAAGAAGGATGTGCAAGGTATTTAGGAATATAGATTCTATTTCTGCTAAAACAGAAACTTGTTGTGTCTGAACTTGGTATGGCGCAGCTGCGCCATTTCCAAGCCTATGACCAGCGCAGCTGCGCCGGTCTACAGAAAGCTCTGAGTGAGTTTGTGAAATTTGAATTTCAAGACATTTGTATTAAGGATTCATATGTGTAATAAAGGTCATAAATGGTGATTAAGTTGTCCATGAATGAATTAAGTTAGCAAAACATGATTTGAATAAGAGTTAATTAATTAACCCGGAATAAAGGTTGGTTAATTAAGTGATATTATAGAATATTACATTATAAAACTTTGCGTGGTAGTGGCATGATATTGAATTAAATAGAAAGGATTAATTCACTTACATAAGATGGTGAATTAATATATGTGTTTAGCATAAGAGGATGAAAGAAATATGTTAATTAATATTTGATATTTTTAATATATTACATAGTATTGTAATATATAAAAAGGGTTAATATTTGAAAGATAAGTGATTAATAAAAGAAGAGAATCAATATAGTTATAAGAAATTACTGGTTAGAGATTGATGCGTTAAGTTAATACCTTATGTGGTGGTTAAAGAAAATTGTCTTGGAACAATTTAAGGAAGAAATGAAATGAAAGAATTATATTATATTAATTAGTGTAGTACATACTAATTATTGTAAGGAAATGGCTATTTGGATAAAGATGTTATGAGTACAAGTTCATAATATATAATCATTTAAGGTAATTAAATGTTAAGGTAAAGTGTGACACAAACTTTATATTACATAAATATTAAAATAATGGGAATTGGGGAAAAGCCAAACGTGGCCTAGATCCCTAATATTTTATTATAGAGAGAATGAGCTTGAGTTATACAACTCCAGTAAATGAGATAAGTGAGCCTTGTGTGGCCTGAGTATTAAAGTTAAACCAGACTGAAGGTTTAACCGGAATTATTAAAAGAGAATTAATGAAAAGATAATCGAAGTACCTTAATATATATATATGGCTGTACATTTGTGAAGAGTGATGTATATGTGCCCATAACAAAAATTGGTGTAGCAACATGTGAATTATATTGTCCAAATAAAATAAGCCCAAGTATGTTTGTATAGAATTACTAATGCTGAGAAAAATTGAAAGGAGTTGTCCCAATTAGAGAGTCCCATTTCCTCTCACACGTTAGTAAACCCTTGGCCTATTCTATTTCATTTTGTTGTGATATCATGAAAGACTAGCTAGAGGTTAATGATGGCTATGCAATCATCATGGGGGGAGTGGGTTCAATAGTGAACTCCCAACCACTCTTGCTTGCCCATTGGACTATCCTTCTTTCTATTGAGTTTAAACTTTAAGACAATGACTTTGTTTGGATAAAATATTCTCTATAAATAAAGATCCTCTCTTCTCAAATTGAATTGCTGAGTTTTTATGTTGAGTTAGTATAGAAAGTGGGTTAGAGTGTTATGAATTGGGAGAACAAGCAGAGATTTGAAAACATGAACTTGTTTAGCAAAGGTAATATCCCTTAACTATATTATTTAAATTTTAATTTCAAGGAAATCTTAGAATTATCATGAATGAATTGATAATTGAATTATATAATGATGATAGCATGTTATTCGAGTATTAGTATGCAATGTAGTAGTTTAGAATCGAATTTGCTAAACTTGTCAAAAAAAATGAATGAAAACTTAGTATGAATATGAGTTTTGGATTAATATGTGGGTTAGTTAATGTTTATGTTAATTGTTTATTCTTTGGTTTTTTGTAGTTTTATGAGTTACGAATCCATAGAATCGAAAACGGACTAATTTGGAGTATAACTCGCGTTATGGCGATCGGAATATGAAACGGTCTGAAAATTCGCGAAGGAGCAAGTCTGGAACAACCTTCTGCCTCTTGTGGCGCAGCTGCGCTGCCCCCAAGGCCATTTGGGGTACAGCTGCGCCGGGCATGGTCAGATAGAAAAAAAATTACTGTTTTGACCTTCTATAGTAAATTAGGCATAACGTTTTCATACGAACTCCGATTGAGGTGGTTCAGGATGATTCAGAAAGATAACGAGTAGACCTACAACTTTCGTTCTTTAAGTTTTTTGATTTGAAGTCGTTAAGAGGGGTAAAAATGTCCATCTTTGTGACTGCTCCGTATTCGGAAGCAATAGGAGGGCGTCGGACATGCACATACGCAATTGTAGTGCTCCCGACGATGAAATATGTTATTCTAAGTGATAAAACATAAAAATGCATGTTAATAGATATGACATATGGTCTTGAGTACCTTTTCATATCATGAGTTGCTTAAATGGTTATTTTCCAAAGATTATATAAAGGTTTTGAAAGCAAACTTTGACAAAACTTGTGTCCTTTAAGTTCTGACCATTTGAGTATGTTTATATGGCATAGATATGTGTTCAAATGCATATGAGTTATGATTTCAAGATACATTGCATGTGCTAAGTTGACTTAGTGTAATATTCAAAGAAAACTTAGAGTTTGGAGACTAATATCATCAAATATTGTGTGAGTTACGTTCTGATCATGCAAGCATGAATAATAGGATTCATTATGCCTCTAGACATGTTGACATAAGCATAAACATGTTTGACTTCATTAGTGTACATTGACTAAAGAACGTGTAAGATTTGAAAATGGACTTCAACATATACTTGAGATGGTTAAGTTCTTACTTTCCAAGCATGTGAGCATGGTCTAGTTATGCATAAGCATGAGGAGAGGTTCAAGGCTGTCTTACATGTGCTAAGTTACTTTGACATTGATTTTGAAGAATAAAATTAAGGAAGTTTTGAAAGTAAGATGAATAAGTATTGAGTTACTTGCATTCTAACTTTATGTTCAAGCATGATGGTACTTTTTATGCCTTTAAGCATGAATGATATGTGCACCAAATTAGTTAAGCATAACATAAGCTATTCAAGCATGTTTTAAAGTAGGTTGTCAAAAGAGGGACTATACTAACTATGTGTAACCGAGTTTGATACACATAATCATGCGTATTAAGGATTGTTTAATATCGTTATGTAACTTAATGGTTAACATAGCGAGTCTCTTGTGGAATGAACCTATTTTAGTCTCGATTAAAGAGTTTTGAAAAGGATGACATATGCTAGCTAAAAGTGAATAATTTGGATGTATTGAAGGATGTTTAACATGCTATATGTTAGTACCTATGCATGCTAGAAAAATAAAACGAAACCAGAAATCAAAAGGCCAAATCTGGTCTAGACAGGGAGCTGCGCAGCTGCGCCCCTCCCAGGTCTAAATGTAGCGCAGCTGCGCCACAGGGCAATTTTGCCTTATTGTTTTAATTGCAGTCTGAACCTTGTGGTAGGCTTGCATTGTTATCCTAAGTTATAAAACAGAGTCTAACTAATGACATGAGTATTTATTGATGTAATGGTGATATTAAACCCAGAATTGATAAATTTTCCTAAGGTTTGCAAAACACAAGGACAGTGTGATTATATATTTTTGAGTCGAATACTTAGATAGTTAAGTGTGTTAATATTGATATTGAGTATGGTTAAGATATAACTATACATACCTAACGATACTAAGCGTATGATAGGAAAGTGAAACAAGGTTCTAAGAGTCAATATAAAAAAACAATGTAATACTTATTATTATATTGAGAAAGTATGAATGTATGACTAATGGAAATAAATCCATGATTATATAACTGTGTAGGATTACACGAACTGCAGAATTCTTTAAGCAGTTAAGTCGTAGTTGTTAAACTACGAATCAGGCAAGTCTTTCAGTTCCTATTTGATATATGAATTCTATAAC
This sequence comes from Panax stipuleanatus, assembly GCA_020205555.1. NCBI lineage: Eukaryota > Viridiplantae > Streptophyta > Magnoliopsida > Apiales > Araliaceae > Panax > Panax stipuleanatus. The sequence continues at coordinate 44,740,452 of CM035125.1, forward strand.
TGTTAATTGAGTTATATTATGCTATGAGAATGTTGATGTACATATGTGAAATGTATATGAGATATGTATGAGATTGAAACTTGATCTTTGATGATATACTTGTGAAGTGAATCTCTATACCTGTTATGTGAGAAGTAACATGCGTGGGAAATATTAATTGATTATGAATGCATGAACTGAGTATGATATTATATGCTATGTGATGCATGAAAACTGTTAGAATTGCTGAGTTGTCGAGCTCACTCTTGCAAATAACCATTTTTGCAGGTTAAAGACTCATGATTAAACTATTATGCCACTTGATTAATAGAGTTCTGTAGTTACGTAAGGAGATCGACGTAGATATCTAATGATACGATCTTGAAAAATATTTAAGTTTTATACCATGTACTTGATAGTTGCTTATAATGTATAACACTTGTTGTGTTGTATAGTTGTACTATGTGATACATAGAAGACTTCGTATTAAGATGTAAAAGTTTATACAGTAACTCAAATAGAATGAATCATATCATATAGTTGATTGAGGGATTTGTAATTGATTCAAAGTTATGAAATCAATAAAAAGATTTTATTCAAAGGAGTTTGAAAAAGTTTAAATTATTCCGCATTTTTATTATATCGAATATAATGTAAAGACAGGAATGGTAAATGACCAAGATTGGAACTTATAAAAGTTTGGGGTCATTATATAGATCCTGGAAATGGAAGGAATTTATATTCTAAATTTTAATAAAGTAAAGTTATATTCTTTAAGCAATGAATAAAAGATGTAATAGTTTGACGATAGTAGTATCGTGACTGCACCGGATCCGAGGTAATAATGGGACCCGAATTTGGGGGCGTCACAACTGTCTCAGCTCGTCGATCTTCGATCGGGTTGTGGTATGTTCAGACTTCATTGGTCCTCTTCGCCATTCCCAGGGTATATGACCGGGATCTTTTGCCCTAATTCGGGGTTGTCTTCGAAGTAAAATAACGCTTTTACCCTCCTGCAGGGTTAGTACGACAAAAGCAAAATTTCGAGTGACTACAATGATTAAAGGAATTCAACAATATGAATATCGGAAGCAAGGAGAATAATTGCTTTTAGAATAATCGATAGACGAATAGACTTTGAACTATAAACTTCCAATGGAATCAATAGCTGATTGACCCTTTAGTTATTGGCTACAGAATATGTACTTGAGGGGATCAGCCTCGCGTATGCCATGTATATGCATAACATTCAACTCTGCTATTTGTATCTTATATTAGATACGTGGGGTACTCCCCTATCATATAGGGGTGTTCTCTTCAGTCTAAGAATCCCTACCATCAATTGGCCTGAATAGCTTTTATAAAAATTTCATGCAATTGTCTGACCGAACAAAGGTTCAGACTCTATCTGAAGCAGTTCATGAATTATAGAACTTTAAAATGATGTAAAAGTCCAAGACTGTACGAACTTAAGTGCACCAAGTGCGAGTATCAATAAAATTGATGTGGAATAATTGTAAAGTAATTAAACCACCTAAAGCATACTTGAAAATAAAGTCCAAGCGTAAATAAATAACTTACAACACAATAATAACCTACTCAATACAATATGAGAAGGATAGGAAACTTGCACAATAAAGAGTGAAGTTCAGAAACTTGCACAATATTCAAAGTTGTGTAAGATAGGGAACTTGCCTGCTTGCTCAGCTACAAATAATCTAGCTTTAACTAAATAGCGTTGAAACGACCTAACATAAACAAGTCGATCTCTCAATTAGCATTATGTAGACTGGTATGAGTTCACACCCACAAGAATCTAATCATCAGATAAGTCTACCACATAATTCACGTAAGTCGATTACCATGACTGAGTCTATAAACATTTAACTCCTTCCTAGATTAATAACTTTAGCATATCTAGTCCCTATGCATCAACATAGGCTTGAACACATAGCACTTCAATTAATCATGCAATACTGTTTAAGACACACACATATTGCAGGGTTCTGTCCATAATTCAAAGTTGTATGGTTTTCATGCCGGTAACTCTTATACCTTAAGCTAATCAAGTCCATATTACTAAGGGTCAGCTACTATAGCCATAATACCACATAACGAGACTAAACAATACTAAGTATGCACGCTCGTGCGTATACCACATATGTATATCTTAACCACATAGTTTACACTTGAAATTCCCTTTTCATGAACATGTGTGTATAGGTAAAATCCATGTTTAACCAAATGATGCTCATGTCAACATGTCTAGAGGCATAATGAATCCTATTATTCATGCTTGCATGATCAGAATGTAACTCACATAATATTTGATGATATTAGTCTCCAAACTCTAGTTTTCTTTGAAAATTACACTAAGTCAACAAAGGAAACTTAGTACATGCAAGTGTCTTGAAATCATAACTCACATAACATGCATTTCTAAACCACATATATATATATACTCAAATGGTCAGAACTTAAAAGGCATAAGCCTCGTCAAGTTCATTTCAAGTTCTTAAGTTTTTCTTTTATAAAACTCATACTTTCTCTCAATAGTGTACTATCATGGCCACAAACATGCACGTAATATCAAGGAACATGTATATAGGAGTTAAACCAGTTTTCATGCTTGCCTTAAACAATACTAACAAGTTAGCACATAGCAGATCTCATTAGAAGCAGGAAACCAGAACCAGGGCCTGGCGCAGCTGCGCTGCGCCGTAGTATAAAACTAGCGCAACTGCTGTGACGCCCCCAAATCCGGGTCCCTTCTATTACCTCGGATCCGGTGCAGTCACGATACTACTAGTCGAATATTTACATCTTTTATTCAAAACTTAATGAATAAATTTCACTTATTACAATATAGAAATATAAATTCTTTTCATTATCAGGATCTCGTATAATGACTCCAAACTTTTACAAGTTACAATCTTGGTCATTTACCATTCCTGTCTTATATCGTGTTCGATATTATAAAAATGAGAAATAATTTAAACTTTTTCAATTTCCTTTGAATAAAATCTTTTTATTGATTTCGTAACTTGAATCAATTACATATCCTTGAATCAAACTATATTATGATTCTCTTTATTCGAATTACTGTATAAACGTTTACATCTCAAGTTGATATCCTCTATGTATTAACTAATACATCTTTACAATACGACAAGTATTAAACATCGTAAGTAACTATCAAGTACAACTCCTAGAACCTAAATACGGTTCAAGCAAATATTACTCTTCGTTGTGATACTATTTAACTTTATCAATTAAGGAGCACGTAGTCTTTACCGTGAGTCCTTAACATGCAAAAGTGGTTATTTGCAAGAGTGAGCTCGACAGCTCAGCAATTCTAACAATTTAATGCATCACATAGCATATAACATCATACTTAGTTCATGCATTTATAATCAATTTATATTAACTAAGCATGTTACTTCTCACATAACAGGCATAGAGATTCACTTCACAAGTATATCGTCAAAGATCAACTTTCAATCTCATACATATCTCATATACATTCCACATATATACATCAACATTCTCATAGCATAATATAACTCAATTAACAGTTATAGAATTCATATATCAAATAGGAACTGAAAGACTTTCCTGATTCGTAGTTTAACTACGACTTAACTGCTTATAGATATCTGCACTTCGTGTAATCCTACACAATTATATAATCATGGATTTATACCCATCAGTTACACATTCATACATTCTCAATGAAATTAATAACTTTTACATTGTTTCATTTCACTTCTTCAATATACACTTAGGACAGCTATGTTGCTAGTCCATTCCACTCTCATGCTTATTCTTTCGAAACAATCTTATTTCATCTTTTACAGTCTTTAAGGAATATATATAGACATGCTCTAAAGTCTAGACAGTTAACAAACTGTTCTTGACCACTCTGCAGCACGGCACAACCGCGCTGAATATAGGTCTGGGAGTGGCGCGGCCGCGCTACTCCCTGTCAAAATCAGAACTGAAATTTTCAAGGATCCAGTTTTCTTATCACACTAATACCTTTGAACACAATATAAACATATAAGGACACGGTTTAGAAAAAATTTGGTTTCCCACACTTGTTAACGTTGAGGTTAACTTTTAGAACTTTTAGTTTCTTTTGCATTTCTTGGCACAACTAATATTAACATGTTCAAAAGTCTATGGACCAAATTGAACACCATCTTAGGTATTTACAACAGACTTTGAGATAAAAATCGAATCAAGCATAAATCTTCGTTTTCAAAACTCTTTAATCAAGACTAAATAGGTTTATTCCACAAGGGACTCGCTATGTTAACCATTAAGTCACATAACGATATTAAACAATCCTTAATACGCATGATTATGTGTATCAAACTCATTTACACATAGTTAGTATAGTCCCCCTTTTGACAACCTACTTTAAAACATGCTTGAATAGCTTATGTTATGCTTAACTAATTGGGTGCACATATCATTCATGCTTAAAGGCATAAAAAGTACTATCATACTTGAACATAAAGTTAGAATGCAAGTAACTCAATACTTATTCGTCTTACTTTCAAAACTTCTTTAATTTTATTCTTCAAAAATCAATGTCAAAGTAACTTAGCACATGTAAGACAACCTTGAACCTCTCCTCATGCTTATGCATAACTAGACCATGCTCACATGCTTGGAAAGTAAGATCATAACCATCTCAAGCATATGTTGAAGTCCATTTTCAAATCTTACACTTTCTTTAGTCAACGTACACTAATGAAGTTAAACATGTTTATGCTTATGTCAACATGTCTAGAGGCATAATGAATCCTATTATTCATGCTTGCATGATCAGAACGTAACTCACACAATATTTGATGATATTAGTCTCCAACTCTAAGTTTTCTTTGAATATTACACTAAGTTAACAAAGGCAACTTGGTACATGCAAAGCATCTTGAAATCATGACTCACATGTATTTGAACACATATTTATGCCATATAAACATACTCAAATGGTCAGAACTTAAAGGACACAAGTTTTGTCAAAGTTTGCTTTCAAAACCTTTATATAATCTTTGGAAAATAACCATTTAAGCAACTCATATGAAAAGGTAATCAAGACCATATGTCATATCTATTATCATGCATTTTTATGTTTTATCACTTCGAATAACATATTTCATCGTCGGGAGCAATACAATTGCGTATGTGCATGTCCGACGCCCTCCGATTGCTTCCGAATACGTAGCAGTCACAAAGATGGACATTTTTACCCCTCTTAATGACTTCAACTCGAAAAAATTAAAGAACAAAAGTTGTAGGTCTACTCGTTATCTTTCCGAATCATCATAAACCACCTCAATCGGAGTTCGTATAAAAAAGTTATGTCTAATTTACTACAGCAGGTCAAAACAGTGTTTTTTTTCCTGTCTGACCATGCCCGGCGCAGCTGCCCCCAAAATGGCCTTGGGGGCAGCGCAGCTGCGCCACAAGAGGCAGAAGGTGTTTCAGACTTGGTCCTTTCGCGATTTTGCAGACCATTTCACTTTCCGATCGTCATAACGCGAGTTATACTTATCCAAATTAGTCCGTTTTCGATTCTATGGATTCGTAATTCATAGAACTACAACATACCAAAGAATCAACAATTATCATAAACATTAACTACCCCAAATATTAATCTAACACTCATGATCATACTAAATTTTCATTTTTTTGACAAGTTTAGCAAATTCGATTCTAAACTACTACATTGCATACTAATACTCTAATAACATGCTATCATCATTATATAATTCAATCATCAATTCATTCATGATAATTCTAAGATTTCCTTGAAATCAAAATTTAAAGAATATAGTTAAGGGATATTACCTTTGCTAAGCAAGTTCATGTTTTTAAACCTCTGCTTGCTCTCCCAATTCATAACACTCTAACTCACTTTCTATACTAACTCAACATAAAAACTCAGCAATTCAATTTGAGAAGAGAGGAGCTTTATTTATAGAGAATATTTTACCCAAACAAAGTCATTGTCTTAAAGTTCAAACTCAATAAAAAGAAGGAGAGTCCAATGGGCAAGCAAGAGTGGTTGGGAGTTCACTATTGAACCCACTCCCCCCATGATGATTGCATAGCCATCATTAACCTCTAGCTAGTCCTTCATGATATCACAACAAAATGAAATAGAATAGGCCAAGGGTCTACTAACGTGTGAGAGGAAATGGGACTCTCTAATTGGGACAACTCCCTTCAATTTTTATCAGCATTAGTAATTCTATACAAACATACTTAGGCTTATTTCATTTGGACAATATAAGTCCCATGTTGCTACACTAATTTTTGTTATGGGCACATATACATCACTCTTCACAAATGTACACCCATATATATTAATATATATTAAGGTACTTCATGTACATTAGTTTAATTCAACTAATATTTTCATATAATTTAGTTGGGTACTCTCAACCCATTATTTTCTATCACACTTTAATACCACAATGATTATTATCAATCATCTATTATCTTTTCATTAATTCTCTTTTAATAATTCCGGTTAAACCTTCAGTCTGGTTTAACTTTAATACTCAGGCCACACAAGGCTCACTTATCTCATTTACTGGAGTTGTATAACTCAAGCTCGTTATCTCTATAATAAAATATTAGGGGTCTAGGCCACGTTTGGCTTTTCCCCAATTCTCATTATTTTAATATTTATGTAATATAAAGTTTGTGTCAGACTTTACCTTAACATTTAATTACCTTAAATGATTATATATTATGAACTTGTACTCATAACATCTTTATCCAAATAGTCATTTCCTTACAATAATTAGTATGTACTACACTAATTAATATAATATAATTCTTTCATTTCATTTCTTCCTTAAATTGTTCCAAGACAATTTTCTTTAACCACCACATAAGGTATTAACTTAACGCATCAATCTCTAACCAGTAATTTCTTATAACTATATTGATTCTCTTCTTTTATTAATCACTTATCTTTCAAATATTAACCCTTTTTATATATTACAATACTATGTAATATATTAAAAATATCAAATATTAGTTAACATATTTCTTTCATCCTCTTATGCTAAACACATATATTAATTCACCATCTTATGTAAGTGAATTAATCATTTCTATTCAATTCAATATCATGCCACTACCACGCAAAGCTTTATAATGAAATATTTTATAATATCATTTAATTAACCAACATTTATTCCGGGTTAATTAATTTCTATAATCAATTCTCATTCAATTCATGATTTGTTATCTCAATCCATTCATGGACACTTTGAATATCAAATATGACCCATATAATAACCTATTAGTCACTAATATACAAATCTTAAAATTCAGATTACACAAATTCTCAGAATTTTTTACAGACCGGCGCAGCTGCACTGGTATAAGGCTTGGAGGTGGCACAGCTGTGCCACCTCAAGTTCATAGGCAGACAAGTTCTGCTATAGCAGAACCATAATCTCAATTCTTAAATACTTGAACATGCTTTTTAATGTGCTATCTTGCTACATCAGTTAACCAACATCTTTTATTACCTCCTTCAATGATTCAAACTTTAAACTATAAGTTCAAACTCTATTCCCCAATAAGGTTCTCATATATATATATATATATATATATATATATCTAATTCTTTCCACATAATTCAAGATATATATATAACACATGTATATTTCGTTAATATTCACTTCTCGCGGTATATTAAATCAACTAATAATTCACTAACCAATGTTTATCTAAAGATATATTGGTCATATTCTCTCTCTCTTCAACAACGTACATATACTCCAGAAAATGGTGATTATCAAATATATTTAATGTCACCAATCTTATCATGATAAATAATTATATAAATTATTTAATACCGATAGATAAATCTTATCCATCTTCTTGCTAATTCATCTCTACAATTTATAGTAAATATATAATAAGAATATATTTATAAATCACAAAAATCACATATTACATAGTTCATATTACCCTATGTAAAACAATACTTCCTACTTCATAACACACATATATATATTTGAACCCAATACATGCCTTAAGAATTTTATTTATTAAATTCTCATTTTAATAATTTCATGAAAATTCGGATTCTTACAGCTGCGCCGGGGCTCGGCTAGACCTGAAGCAGTTTCTACTCGGCAGTTTAACAAACTCAACTCAAAATTTCTTTACCAATTTGATTCTAAACTACTACAATGCAGTTCTAACTTGCATATAAGTTAATATAACAACTAACAAGCATCCCTCAATCCAATTAACATTCAATTCATGCATGATTAATAATGTAAGAAATTCATAGAAATGGAATTTATACCTCTGCTAACTCAGTTTGCAAGGCTTGCTAAATGGCTTCTAATATACTGCTATATTGCTTTCCCTCAACTCAATAGAAAATCTCAGCAAATAGAATGAGAAGAAAAGAGACTATATTTATAGACAATTGGATATCCAGACAAAGCTCTTAACCCCCAATTCAAACCAATGGAAAGAATGAGAGTTTGATGGGCAATGAAGAGTTGTTGAATCCCATCATGATACCCACTCCCCCATGGATGATTACCATCTATTTTTGTTGAATTTGATGATATAGGAATAGGCTTAGGCTTCATGAGTATTTCACGTGAGGAAGAGAAGGGACTCTCATTATGGGACAAGGAAAATGACTCTCAGCAACATAGCTACTAGCAAGTGTAGTAATATAAATACTTAGGTTATATATACATTATATATACACTTAGGTTATAAATTAATTAGAGGGTACACGTGGATAACATTATACATAATAGCAAGTTGGGTTATACACATCCATATATAATCCATGTACATTTCATTAATACCGAATATAAATCAATTGAGTATTATCATATTACATTATCCCAACACTATTATTATAGCATACATTAACTTCCCCAATTCGTGATTAAATAAAAGATTGAATTAGTTAATTAAATAAATGATCTAGTCTATTAGTATTTAAATTACCAAATAGACTATTAAATATAAATATTAATATTGCTGACATTTATTAATTAATCTACACAATTAAATCCTCTCACTATATTTAAGTAAATTGAATATTTAATTATTAGTCATCCTATCAATTCTTTTGATATACAAACCTTAGAGCTAGTCCACTAATTTAATAAAACCATTAGTGACTCCCTTTAAATTAATCATAGTAATTATTCGCATAAGCACTAATTCACATAACCACATAACCACACAAGGTTTAAATAAGCATACAAAACTAACTCATTAAAATTAAATCATATATATTTAATTAATAATGGAGTTTAAAAATTCTCGGTCATTACAGTTGTTGTGGTTCATTCTGACTTCGATGGCATCAATTCGGCTTGAGTTTGATCGAATCGGTTGAGAGTTGGATAAAATGATCGTTTTGCCCTTCTCGGGGTTGCCTGTGGTGTCGGCACGGCCTTTGATGGATCTATCTTCCCAGGGTTGTCTCTGGGGCTGAACTGCACTTCCCGGATTGACGTCGGGGCTGATCTGTACTTCCCGGACTGAGACGGGGGATGACTTGACATGTCCTGGGTTGATGTCCAGGTTGACCTGTACCTCCCGGGTTGATGTCGGGGATGACTCGATGACTCGATATTGAGATCAGGATTGATCGGTACCTCCCGGGTTGATGCCGGGGCTGCCTTGTACCTTTCAGGTTGCTGCTGAGGCTGATTTGAAGGCTTGATATTAAGATCGGGATTGAACTTGACGGCCCGATCAACGATCGGGGTTGAGTTGATAGCCCGATATTGAGATCGGGGTTGATCTGACCGTCTGATTGACGATCGGAGCTGGATTGACAGTCCGATTGACTATCGGAGCTGGATTGAGTACCGACATTGGTGATCGGATTTGACTGAATTACTGATATTGGGGATCGAATTTGGCTGGAGTACTGATATTGGTGATCGAATTTAGGTTTATCGATATTGGGGATCGAATTTAGGTTTAAGGACCGGCATGGCGGCCGGTTTTAAGTTGAAGGACCGGTATTGGTGGCCGGATTTGAGTTGAAGGACCGACATTGGTGGCCGAATTTGAGTTGATTGACGGTTTTGCCCTCCTACAGTGTTAGTATTGGGGCAAGAAAAATTTCGAATGTCTACGTATATATATATATATATATATATATATTATATTAGTGATAGTATATAGCGACACTAATAAACCAAACACAAATTATATTTAAAATAAATATAGAAGAAACATATATCTTTAAAGAATACAAATTTTATAAATGAGACTATTTTTGTTTAACATTTATTTCGATATTTGTATTTAATTATGAAATTTTTTATTTGATTAAATTTATCTTGCATATTTTTATTCATGGTTCAATAATTATAATTAATAGAAGGGTAAATTTATAAAAGTGATATTTTTCTTTTTTTTTCATTGGAACTCAAAAACGCAAGAAAATAAATTTTTTTAAATTTTCTATTCTTTTCTATTAAAAACTCGGAAACAACACAAAGAAAAACTTTAAGTTTTATATTCTTCTCTTTTCTGTTTTAATTTAAGCTTTCTCTTCTTTTCTTTTCCGCCCAAAACTTAGAAAAGGTTGCTAGACTCTAAAAAAGAAAAAAGGAAAAATTATTGTATTACTTAAGAGAGTGTTTGTTATAGATCATGATAGATACCCAATTAAATATAAATTACTAGATATTTAATTATTGGTGATAGAAAATGGTCATATTATGTCATTTTTATTTGGTAGAAGATATGTGATTACCAGTAATTGCTATTGTGAGTGTTTGGTTTGAATTCAAGATAATTGAGTATATTTTTTCTAATATTTATTTTTTACTAAAATATCCTTATACTAATTTTAGTTGAATGAGTCACCCATATAGTTATTGTAAAATATAATTATTGACAATCATCAAAGTAATATCAAACTAGTATTACTTAGTAAATCGTATTAAATTTTTTAATATGTTTATAAAATAACAATTTATGATTTATTCAATTGTTAAACACTAAAATTTCAAGTATGTTATTAATAATACATTAAACTTATAATAATAAATAACAAACAATATCACATACTTTATATGGACAGTGAGTTATTTTAGTTAAACTAAATATATTGACTAAAAAAATTAAAAATTAAATGTAAATTATGTGACTAATAAGGATATTTTTATCTAAGCACACAGTTTAATAGAATATTCCTTTGAATTGTGTGTTTATTCCCTTGAACTTGGTGCAAATACAGAAATCAAGAGAATATGTAAATAATTCAAGAGAATACTCTATTAAACTGTGTGCTTAACATGTGTCCTTAAAGCACATGTTAAGAAGACCCATATAATAAATATGATTTATAAAAATAATCAGTCACATTATCGGATATTTAAGATGAGGATCATCCGAACGCCGCCTAAAAGTTAAAACAAACGAAGCCTTGTTTACTTTTTAATTGTGTAACGCAGGCTTGGTAACTAACAGGAGTTTCCGTTACTCGAAAAGCCCTTGTTTAAACCTCTCTTTCTCTCTCTAAACTCTAAAAATATGGCGAATCCGCAACAAGTATCTAGCCGTCCATGGATCCTCGAATTGGTTCCTCTTATGGTCGTCATTCTTACAGTGGCTCACGTTCTTGCACTGGTAATGTCCCTTTGAAATTTTGCCTCTCTCTAACAATATCTGCTTGTCATTTTAATTACTACTTACTTCAGATCTCTCATATTGTCTCGATTCTTCTTGTAAATGTACAATAGGTTTACTGGATTTACAGGTTAGCTACTGAAAGACAGCCTCAAAGGAGAAAGAAGCACTAGCAGTAGCTAAATTTAATAATACCCAGAAGGTATAACCTAATTTGTTTATTTCCTGGTCATTATTTTATGGCATATGCAAATTGTAAAAGCTTCTATTATTATTTGGAAATTTTAAAGAGTTTTAACTCGTAAAATCTGAGAGAAATGAAAATGAAGAGTAAAATAGTTGAACAAAAATTTGAAAGATTTGTCATGGTGGTAATTTTTTGCAATATACTACCTGGTTCCAAAATATAAGATCATTTGACATTTTAAAGTAGCTTAAGACATTTTCAACCTCAAAAATACTTAGTGTAATTTCATAATTTTTAATGAATCAAAAAACCTCGAATGAATCTAATTCATTATACAAATGGATCTGCTGGTTCACCAATCATGGATCTCAATTTTGAGTTTGAAAATGTCTCGAATTGAATTTTAAAAGTCAACAATGACCTTATAATTTGGAATGGGGGGAGTACTTAATATTAGGTTATGTTAAAGTGTATATTTAGTTGGTTATTTTTTATTTACTTGGCATTTATTTTCTCTTTTTCCTTTCAAACAACATCTATTTAAGTTTCAAATAAAAAAATTGTTAAACACATAGAAAGTTAAATTCACTTGAAATAACCTGAAATACATAATAGTAGAAGGAGAAAAGCCCCGATTATGTTGATCTGTCCTTCAAAACAATATAGACTATTAATTTACTAATACCAAGAATGTAAAACACTAATACATGGTTTTTCTCTATTATTATTACTAGTTGGTAGCCCGTGTAATGCACGGGCTAGTTTGAATAATGGATTGTATAATTTATTAACACGGTCGTCTTCAAAATTGATCACAAACGCTATCTAACTCAGCGCAACCCATTTTACTTCCTGAAATGTAAACACCACATAAAAATACAATATCATATCTTCCAAAGATTTAAGTTGTCTTTGGTCTGGTGGTCTTTATTTGGATTTTACTTCCTTGGAATTGAGTTCTTCATCCATATGAAATAAAACAATGCACCAAAGAGTGCAAGGCAAATATATCAGAAGATATGAGACTACCAAATATAAATAGCAAGATCCCAGAATTTGATACTACTGGGAAAGTCTTTATCAAATAAAAGAATTTGAATATCACTTACCTACCTACTCACTTGCACTTTATTTGAGGGCTAAAATAGAAGTTGCAGATCCTTGTTGGATGAAAACAAATGGATCTTCTTCTTTCGCCATAAGAGTTATTGTACTGAAGCCATTTGTTTCTATAGGTTATCTATCTACATATGACTCCCTGAGTTCCATTTTACTGCCCTATCCTTGGAGGTCCAATACATGAATTTCTTCTTTTGCCTACAGCTAATAAAAACTGTCAAACTGAGCAATCATAATTAAAACCATGTTACCATTATTACATTGGCAAGCACAAACCTCTACATTGGCAAGCACAAACCTCTACATTGGCAAGCACAAACCTCATGGATCTCACAACCCACATTCTTAGGTGTTAAAAGCATTAGATATGAAATTTTACTTAATTCCAGAACAATTTTGGCACACCCAAGACAACAACATCCACCATTACAACATACTAACATCTTCAATCTCCCAGATTAATGTCTAGACAGTATACCACATTGTCTAATAAAAGGAGAATCGTTTGAGAAAAATCTAATGACCCTGAGGTTTCAACATGAGCAAATACATACTCCAGTGTGTAAGAAATCAATCTGCTCTAAAAACCCATTAACGGCAAGCAAAGTCATGCAACAAAGGTAACGTAATGAAAAGTAATACTAACTTGAATGAATTGATCACAAATGCATATAATCATGATTACAATTATAAAAGGACAAAACAAGGGAACCAATTTTGAAGTAGGGGATTCTAAAGAAAAATAACAATGTATTACTGTAACACCTCCTTTCCCAAAGGAAAAAGGAACGTCACACACAGAACATAATAAATAAAATTCTGAAATAAACCTCAAAAGTATTTCTAAATAAATTGAATACCAACAGTCTTAAACGCCAATTTAAATAGAAAAACTTCCACGATAACATAATCTCCACTTCTAAGGATGAATGCCAAAATATGCCCAAAACATCCAATTACAAAATATTAGGAAAACCAAGTCTAATAATAATCTCAAAAACTAATCTACTCATTTGGATCAAAGGTAGCTCTCATCCCACAGATCCTGATCACCCCTGATTATTTGCCGGAAAAAGAACACAACATGAGCCAATTGTCCAATACGGATATGAAGATGAACAAATATATCACAATATATAATGAATCTAAAAGATTCGAATGAATGAACACATGTGAATTACAAACGAATTACGAATAGATCAAAATTAGTGAGTCCATTTAATTATAGCCAAAAGAATCCCAAACAAATAAGGCTGAATCAAATGGTTGTAATGTGACAATTTCATACTGAGCTCAGATACAAATAGCCAAAGGCTAACAAAATACATCGGTGTCATGATGTATACAAATCAAATCGGATAGTACGCACGACACATACGTCACTAATCCGCCAAATCAAATCAGATCAAATAATGAGTCGACCTATACGTATCCTGAACAAACAAATCAAATGGCCAAAGCTCACACCTGGAGCATACAAAAGGATACGCCGTGGACTAATCACACCGCCACGGAAGGTGTCATGCCCTTGTGTCAAGAGGACATGCCTGTGGTACCCCCACAGGTGGTTAGCTCTAGTATACCATAAGGATCAAATTACAAAATGTAAGCCAAAGGGGGTTCAATTCACAAGGCTTACATGACCATTTTCAAATGACATCGGATCATCAAATACGAACATTCTTAATTACTGACAAGATAGCAATAATCAAAACAACTCCCGAATGTGAACGAAAATATACAGGGAATTATACAAATGAATAAAATCTCCAAAACATATTGACATGATTAACTAGCTCGAAGAATACAAATACGAGTTCTAATATCAACGCCACAACGAAACTATTATAATAAATTGACAAGGAATAATTATGAGAGGCAATACTAAATTTCGAAACGAATAGCGAAACGAACAAATTAAAATTAAGAGTCTCGCTGAAAGAGTACGGAATCCGTACTTGAAGTAAGCAATGTAATACCCAAAATTTATATTTCAAATTCGACTCGTTAAATCCTCTCCGTCCAAACTAGTTAAACAAATTAATAAAAATAAATTAATAAATCATATGTTAAATTATTAATAAATAATTTCTATTTTTTTCTCCAAGACTCGTATCATTATTATTATTATTATTATTATTGATTTTAATGCTACTATATGTACTGATCATTCATATATGTACAATTTCTTTATATATATACCTTCTGTACGTTAAAACAAAATATATGTATATATGTGATTAAAACTTGAATATTGAAGTGAAGCTTTATATATATAATTTGAATCATGAATCTTACAAAATTATTTTGACTTCTGTTGCACACACACACACACACACACATATATATATATATATATATATATATTATAATGATTCCTTCAGTACTCTTGATTCATATATAGAACCCTTACATCGGGACAAGTTAGATGCTGCCAATTCTTAAAGCAACCCAGCAGGAAAGCTTCTCATTCCAAAAAAAATAGTACTTACCCATATAATCTAATTTCTCCACTTCCCTTTGCTTAGTTGCGGCTGCCTCTCCTTACTTTTCTTTTAGTCGGTTCGTATTAATATATCATGAGTAAGATTAGGGTTTAATCATTTATTTATTAATATGTTTTATTAATATTTCTAATTTTTAATAGGATTTAAAATTTACACATACAAATTAAACCCAATTAGTATAAAAGTCCAAATTAATGTAATCATTATTACTTATTACAGTCCAAATAAATTAACTAAAGTTTGACCCAAAATATAAGAAAAACTCAATTAAATATTTTAAAGCTTGCTTAAATATTTCATTTTTATTTTGCTGGGTATTACATCACCTCCTCCTTAAAAAGGATTCCGTCCCCGGAATTAAAAGACTAGAACGTACCTAATTTTCAAAAAGATTCGGATACTCCGCTCGAATAGAGTCCTCCATCTCCCAAGTAGCTTCCCGCTACGAATGGTTTTTCCACAAGACTTTAACAAATGGGATTGTCTTCCTCCTCATAATCCGCTCTTGACGATCTAAAATTCCCTCTGCTTCCTCACAAGTAAGATTCTCGAATCTTATGTAACGGGTATTGCACAATATGAAACGGATGATAACTATATTTCCTTAACACCGAAACATGAAAGACATTATGCACATGAGATAACTGTGGAGGCAAAGCCACCCGATATGCCACTTCTCCAACTCTCTCAAGAATTTCAAAAGGGCCAATGAAACGCGGACTAAGCTTTCCTTTTAAGCCGAACCTTCGAACCCCTTTCCATGGAGAGACTTTCAAAAATACGTGTTCACCAGGTGTGAATTCAAGAGCCCTCCTATGAATATCAGCATAACTCTTTTGCCGCGAACGAGTTTCTTTCAATTTTTCTTTAGCCACGGCTACCTTCTTCGTAGTGATCCTAACCAAATCGGGTCCTTCTATTATCCTTTCTCCAACCTCATCCCAATAAGTCGGAGCTCGACACTTCTTACCGTATAATGCTTCAAAAGGAGCCATACCAATACTAGCTTGCCAACTGTTATTATATGCGAACTCCACCAAACTCAAATAATCATCCCAGTTTCCTGTCCATTCTAAAGCACAAGATCGCAACATGTCTTCTAATGTCTAAATAATTCTCTCTGATTGCCCATCTGTCTGCGGATGAAAAGCCGTACTATAGTTAAGTCGTGTTCCCCAAGCTCGTTGAAATCCTTTCCAAAACTGAGAAGTAAACCGCGGATTCCGATCTGAAACAATAGAAACCGGTGTCCCATGAAGCCTAACAATCTCACGTTGAAAAATATCTGCCAACTTATTTACCGAAAAATCCTCACGAATAGCCAGGAAATGCGCTGATTTGGTCAAACGATCTACTACCACCGAAATAGCATCATTTTTCTTAAGAGTCCTCGGTAAACCAGTTACAAAGTCCATCGAAATATCATCCCATTTCCACACAGGAACCTCTAACTGTTGCAACAAACCACCAGGCCGCTGATGCTCTATTTTCACTTGCTGACAAGTAAGACATTTACTCACAAATTCAGCTACATCCCTTTTCATTTCGCTCCACCAGAAATTCTCCTTCAACTCCTTATACATCTTTGTAGACCCCGGATGAATAGAAAATGGTGAACTATGAGCTTCGGTCAACACTGCCTTACGAATCATTGGATCCAATGGAACACACAATCGTTTACCAAACCATATCACACCTTGTTCATCAATGCGAAACTCGGGCTGCCTATCCTCTTTCATATTTTGCGCTATAGCCCACAACTCACCATCCTTATTTTGCGCTTCTTTAATCCGTAAAATAAGAGAAGGTTCCACCCTCATACCTGCTACCAACCCATCAGAACCTCTAACATATAGCTCCAAACCCACACGCTCCATATCCGAGATAAGTTGAGGTTGTGTAACTAAGGCAGCTACAATTCCTGAACTTTTCCGGCTAAGAGCATCTGCAACCACATTAGCCTTACCGGGGTGATACTGAATCCTGACATCATAATCCTTGAGAAGCTCCAACCAACGCCTCTGCCTCATGTTAAGCTCCTTCTGAGTAAAAATATATTTAAGGCATTTAAGGCTCTTGTGGTCGGTGAAAATGTCACTAGTATCACCATAAACATAGTGCCTCCAAATCTTTAGGGCAAAAATAACTGCAGCTAACTCCAAGTCGTGAGTAGGGTAATTCACCTCATAAGGTTTAAGTTGTCTGGAAGCATAAGCAATTACCTTACCATGCTGCATCAAAACACACCCTAAACCCTTCCTGGAAGCATCACTGTAAATCTGATAACGTCCTATCCCCGACGGTAATGCAAGTACTGGAGCCGACACAAGCCTCTTCTTAAGCTCCTCAAAACTCTTCTCACGCTCCTCATTCCACACAAACTTTGTACCCTTTCTCATCAACTGAGTTAATGGCAAAGCTAACAAAGAGAAACCTTCCACAAATCTCCTGTAGTACCCTGCCAAACCAAAGAAACTCTTAACTTCAGTTACCGTGGTAGGTCTTGGCCAATTGGTGATAGCCTCAACCTTCACAGGGTCCACCTTAATACCTTCTGCAGACATGACATGTCCCAAAAATGCTACCTGTTCTAGCCAAAACTCACATTTAGAGAACTTAGCATATAACTTGTTCTTCTGCAGAACCCCCAAAATAGTACGAAGATGCCCTTCATGCTCCTCCTTAGACTTGGAATACACCAAAATATCATCAATGAAGACAATGACAAATTGGTCCAAGTACTCGCTAAAAACCCGATTCATCAGATCCATAAACACCGCCGGAGTATTAGTCAGCCCAAACGACATCACCAAAAACTCGTAGTGCCCATACCGAGTACGAAAAGCTGTTTTAGGAATGTCTTCGTCCCTTACCCTCAACTGATGGTACCCCGACCTCAAATCTATCTTTGAGAAGAACTTTGCCCCTTGGAGCTGATCAAAAAGGTCATCAATCCGTGGCAATGGATATCTGTTCCTGATAGTGATCCGATTTAACTCCCTATAATCTATACACAACCTCATAGATCCATCCTTCTTCTTCACAAACAAGACTGGAGCGCCCCATGGCGAAACACTCGGTCTAATGAATCCACGATCTAATAACTCCTGCAATTGTTCCTTCAACTCTTGTAACTCTAATGGAGCCATCCTATAGGGTGCCTTAGAGATAGGTTCCGCTCCAGGAATGAGCTCAATAGTAAACTCAACTTCCCTTGGAGGTGGCAATCCTGACAAATCTTTAGGAAATACTTCAGGAAATTCTCGCACAACTGGATAGTCTTCCACTTGGAGCTCATCCCTCGAGGTATCCTTCACATAAGCTAAATAACAATCACATCCCTTAGCAATCATTTTGCTCGCCTTCAAAGCTGAGATCGACTTAACAACACCATTCGGCTTGGAACACTGAAACTCAAATTCTGGAGCTTCTAAAGTTCCAAAAATAACCTTCCTCGCCTGACAATCAATAGTAGCTAGATGCTTACTTAGCCAATCCATACCCAAGATGAAATCAAAATCATGCATCACCATCGGAAGTAAATTAGCCGCATATACCCTTCTCCCTAACTTCAAAGGACACTCATGGAATTGCTCAGAAATAATCACAGAATTCCCCATCGGGGTAGCAATAGATAAATGAGGATCTAATATGTGAGAAGACACTTCAAGATGACGAACAAATGAAAGTGCAACAATAGAATGTGTAGATCCAGTATCAAACAAAACTGTTGCCTCACGATTTCCTACAAGAAGGATGCCTGAGATAGTACCTGGTGCTTGAGCCGCCTGATTAGCTGTTATTGCAAATACTCTTCCACCGGTGTTGTGTTGACCGCCATTACCGGCATTACCTCCTCCCCCGTTACCACGCTGAACTGTGCAGTCCCTTGCTCAATGTCCCATTTGGCCACATAAGAAACAAGCCCCTGTCTCTCTATAGCACGCCCTGCCTGCATGATACCCACCACAAGTAGCACATGGGGCAGGTGGAAGTGGCAAAAGGTTCGCATTGCCCCCACCTGCTGGTCCTGGATACCGCCCCTGAATCTGACCTTGTTGGTGATGCTGACCTTGATTATGCTGGAAACCCCTATTCTGTTGAAATCCCCTATTTTGATACTGCCCTCCAACTTGCCACTGACCCTGCTGCTGACCTCCACGACCACCTTGCTGCATTGGGTAAGCAACATCCCTTCGAGGATTAAATCGCTGACCCGATGGAGGCTCATTCCAATTATGTTGCCTTCTATTCTGATTCCTGCCAAACTGCCCTATTCCTTGCCCTTGCTGATCATCTCTATCTCTCTTTCGACTCCCTTCTGCTTTGGAAGCTCGAAAGTCCTTATGCTCCATTTCCACACTCTTAGATGCATTAGCCACCTGTGATACATCTGTAAATATGGTGTGGATGATCGATCTCCTATACTCGTATTTCAAAGCCCATTTGAATTTTTCTGCCTGTTGTGCAGCTGTCCCAGCTATTGAACCAGCAAAACCAGCCAATCTAGTAAACCTCGCCATGAAATCAGTAATAGTCTCATCCTCCTTCTGCCGAATGGATACAAACTGCCTGATGTATGCATCCCTATCACCGTTTGGAAAGTACTGCTGATAGAAAAGATCACAAAAACCGCTCCATATGAGTGCATCCATAAATCCATCTCCCTGTGTAGCCTTCAACGATTTCCACCATCGCTGAGCATCATCCTCTAGCATATAAACCACTAATCTCACTTTCTGATTTTCTGAACACCCAATCACATCAAATTTTTTCTCCAAGTGGGCGATCCAGTTCTTTGCATCAATTGGAGTAGGAGCAAAACGAAAAGATTTGGGCTTCTGCTTAATGAACCTCTCCAATAACGCATATAATGGCTGCACTGGCTGACCCACTTGATCCTCGGGAGGATCATTCTGCTCATGCTGTGGTATCTCTGCATCATCCCCCATGCCATTGGCATGATGATTTCCTTGCACCTGCGGAATACCCTGCATAGCTTGTGCCACTGCATTCGTAACTGCCTCATTCACCATTGCTGCTACCATAGCCGGGGTTATTGTTGCATTATGCCGAGTCCCAGCGTTTCCACCTTGGTTAACAGCCTCAACCTGGGGTTGCCCCCGACCCCTCCTACCATTATTACCCTGTCTCCTTGCAATTCTCGAAGACCTACGAGCCATCTATAATACAAAATCAACAAATAAGAACAAACAGATCAAAACGTATAATCGAAGTCAAAATTATGCAGAATGAAGATCAAACGCAACACAAAAACTATAATAAAATCTTATAACTACCCAGTGGTCTACTCATAACTCACAGGTCAAGCCTAAAAGGCAATCTACAAGATCATAACCTGGCTCTGATACCAACTCTGTAACACCCCATTTCCCAAAGGAAAAAGGAACGTCACACACAGAACATAATAAATAAAATTCTGAAATAAACCTCAAAGTATTTCTAAATAAATTGAATACCAACAGTCTTAAACGCCAATTTAAATAGAAAAACCTCCACGATAACGTAATCTCCACTTCTAAGGATGAATGCTAAAATATGCTCAAAACATCCAATTACAAAATATTAGGAAAACCAAGTCTAATAATAATCTCAAAAACTAATCTACTCATTTGGATCAAAGGTAGCTCTCATCCCACAGATCCTGATCACCCCTGATTATCTGCCGAAAAAAGAACACAGCGTGAGCCAATTGCCCAATACGGATATGAAAATGAACAAATATATCACAATATATAATGAACCTAAAAGAGTTGAATGAATGAACACGTGAATTACAAACGAATTACGAATAGATCAAAATTAGTGAGTCCATTTAATTATAGCCAAAAGAATCCCAAACAAATAAGGCTGAATCAAATGGTTGTAATGTGACAATTTCATACTGAGCTCAGATACAAATAGCCAAAGGCTAACAAAATACATCGGTGTCATGATGTATACAAATCAAATCGGATAGTACGCACGACACATACGTCACTAATCCGCCAAATCAAATCAGATCAAATAATGAGTCGACCTATACGTATCCTGAACAAACAAATCAAATGGCCAAAGCTCACACCTGGAGCATACAAAAGGATACGCCGTGGACTAATCACACCGCCACGGAAGGTGTCATGCCCTTGTGTCAAGAGGACATGCCTGTGGTACCCCCACAGGTGGTTAGCTCTAGTATACCATAAGGATCAAATTACAAAATGTAAGCCAAAGGGGGTTCAATTCACAAGGCTTACATGACCATTTTCAAATGACATCGGATCATCAAATACGAACATTCTTAATTACTGACAAGATAGCAATAATCAAAACAACTCCCGAATGTGAACGAAAATATACAGGGAATTATACAAATGAATAAAATCTCCAAAACATATTGACATGATTAACTAGCTCGAAGAATACAAATACGAGTTCTAATATCAACGCCACAACGAAACTATCATAATAAATTGACAATGAATAATTATGAGAGGCAATACTAAATTTCGAAACGAATAGCGAAACGAACAAATTAAAATTAAGAGTCTCGCTGAAAGAGTACAGAATCCGTACTTGAAGTAAGCAATGTAATACCTAAAATTTATATTTCAAATTCGACTCGTTAAATCCTCTCCGTCCAAACTAGTTAAACAAATTAATAAAAATAAATTAATAAATCATATGTTAAATTATTAATAAATAATTTCTTTTTTTTTCTCCAAGACTCGTATCATTATTATTATTATTATTATTATTGATTTTAATGCTACTATATGTACTGATCATTCATATATGTACAATTTCTTTATATATATACCTTCTGTACGTTAAAACAAGATATATGTATATATGTGATTAAAACTTGAATACTGAAGTGAAGCTTTATATATATATATATATATATATATATATAATTTGAATCATGAATCTTACAAAATTATTTTGACTTCCGTTGCACATATATATATATATATATATATATATTATAATGATTCCTTCAGTACTCTTGATTCATATATAGAACCCTTACATTGGGACAAGTTAGATGCTACTAATACTTAAAAGTAACCTAGCAGGAAAGCTTCTCATTCCAAAAAAAATAGTACATACCCGTATAATCTAATTTCTCCACTTCCCTTTTGCTTAGTCGCGGCTGCCTCTCCTTACTTTTCTTTCAGTCGGTTCGTATTAATATATCATGAGTAAGATTAGGGTTTAATCATTTATTTATTAATATGTTTTATTAATATTTCTAATTTTTATTAGGATTTAAAATTTACACAAATACAAATTAAACCCAATTAGTATAAAAGCCCAAATTAATGTAATCATTATTACTTATTACGGTCCAAATAAATTAACTAAAGTTTGGCCCAAAATATAAGAAAAACTCAATTAAATATTTTAAAGCTTACTTAAATATTTCATTTTTATTTTGCTGGGTATTACAATTACTCTAATGATCATAAGTGGATTTAAGAGGAAAAATATTTTTAAAAAGGATCTAACCTTAATGATGAATTTGTTGATTGAGATGCCAAGGTATCACCGAATTTGTAATGTGAAAGTATCTGTTTCAAGGTTGAGCTATATATCCATACTCATACTAAGACCACTAAAAACTCCTCTGAAAATCACAAGGGAATATGGAACACTAAAAATGACAATTGCTGAAAGTAAAGCTAGAGTTTGATTTCCATTTATCGTGGCGGTCATGAGTCTCTCTACATAAATTAAACCCCACTTAAAACAGAAACCTAAAATAAATTGACTAATAGAATACAAAATAAACCACAAATTCACAATTAAGGAGGAAATAATCGAGAAAAGTGAGGCATAGTTTCGTTTCAATTATCATTATGGTATTGCTTAAACCTTAAATACATGCACCGTGCAGCCAGCAGCTATATACATGAACCTAATTATAATTGAGTTAGGGCACCTGCAACCTACATGGATTGTATTACCCTAACCCTGTTGTTCCATGAGGTAGAGTTGTTCTTGTCCCCAACCCTGACAAATCATAAGCAGTCTACTCCTAGAACTTAAATTGGCCTAGTAATCATGGACAATATCTATCTGGCAATAGAGCTAGAATAAACTCTTTTCCATTCTAAACTTTGAAAATAAAAAATATAATTTATGCTTTTAGGATAATGCTTACTGATATCGTTTTTAAATTGCTTTAAAATTATCATTTTTTAATATTGTTTACGCTTCTATGACTATGCCACTGCTATCTCACACTGTTATCCCACGTTGTCTGTTCGAGGCTTTGTTTAACTCTATACTAGAAGTTGGTTTAATACTCCCCATTTAAAAAAAAAATAGTCCCATCGCAAAATTTTCAGGTATTAAAGATGTGCTTTTGTTTCATGTTTACTCCTAAAGATAATAAGATGTTAGTTTAGTAGCGATGACATGATAATGAAATTATAATGATAAACTATCTTTTTTGTGTGCAAATGGGGCTCTTTTTTGGAACCAAATGAGTATTATTTATGCTACTACGACTACAACACTGCTATCTCACACCGTCTTTCAAGGCATTGTTTCACTCTATACTTCAACTCTTGGGCACAATAGCTTGCTCAGCTCTCTTCTCCATAAAACTATCCGTCATTCTTTTACAAATGTACTATGGATTTTCATCCCAATTAAGTTGTTTTCCAAAGAAACATTACCATCGTAATTTGTATGGATCCTCTACCTAAAGGTTACACAATCAATAAGGTGTACAATGGAAAGGCTAAGGCTGATATATATTCCTTTTTATACTTTTTACTTTTTTCTTTCTTTCCCTTGATGTTTGTTTATAAAATTAGTCAACAAATTGCAATCTGAATGTAGCACTAATTCATTGATCAATGCAAAACATATATAAGCAAAGACGGACTACAACACAACCAAACAATCCTAAAATCCACAAATATGTGACGAACAATACTCTGAATCATAATAAATTGACAAAATAAGCAGTAAGATCTTTGTACCAATAAAGAAACCTAAGATCTAAGCTTTGTTGATCAGACAATTAATTGTCTGATCTACCGAAGAAAATTACTAAAAACTGAAAAGATTAAAGTTTATTGGAACAAACATTACAATAACTGGAGGTCGATTTCGCCGACAATCCTGCGGGATAGAGGTAGATAGAGCAACAAAATCAATTCAAAATATATATAAGCAAAGACGGACTACAACACAACCAAACAATCCAAAAATCCAAAAATGTGACAAACAATAACAGATAAATATTCTGTAATCTAAATAACTTGTGAGGATTACATCACTATATAAAGAGGCTCAAACCCTAATATTACTTGGGGAATAATAAAATACTAAACGACTAAAATACCTTTATTAATAATTCTTTATCACTAATTAATATCCTAAATCCCCACTAATAAATAAAATACATAAATCACATCAACTACTTTTATATTAAACATAATATAAACTCCAAATAATAAATATAAAAAATCTCTTCTTTGTTCTTTACTTGGAGTCCTCATCGTTCTCCTCTTGTTGGAGAAAACTTGACCTCAAGTTCTATAATATCAGAGAATAAACAATGAACTCCTATGCAATGGAAGAACATTTTGGAACACCTTTGACAACATCACGAGGTAAGGCTCAAATTTTTTTGGAAAGAGAATTGATGAGAGGATCGCTTTCGTATTCAAAGGTGCTGAAAATAAGCTTTCTAGAACAACGAAGTCAACAATGTCAACTTGGATTGGATCAACTTCTCGAATCGTCATTTCCTCGGTAATGAACAACTCAAGCAACGTTAGATGTTTCCTCAATTTGTTCCTCATACATAATCTCTGGTTCAACTTTTGAAACTTCAAGAATTTTCATGAACACGTCACAACTGTCTGTAACCCCAAAATTTGGAACATCCTCTTTTTCTTTCTCTTGCTCTGCTTGAAGATGTGCCCGCAAGTCAATAAGGCATTCTTTTATGGAAGATATGTCATCTTTTAATAAAGATGTCATTTTTTAATAAAGAACATATAGAAATCACTCTTTGTGTAGCCTTTTGAAGTTCTCTTGCTTTAACTTGTTGACGTTTCCTTACTTTAACTTTCCTTTGTTCATCTTGATATCGACATTCCAATTTTTCAAGGTAATCTTGTGCATCAACTATATCCCATCTAAGCTCTTCCTGCTTGTGTTTCAAATATCTATGACCACATGCATTAACAAGGTAGTATATTCATTCACTTTCATTGTCAAGAAACCAAATATACTCTTTTGCTTCGGCAATCAATTATTTAGTGGCTTGAGACATTAGATGTTTGGGACAATGGGCTATAAATAATAAATAAATAAAATAAAACTTTTTTTTTGATATCTCAAGGGCCTATTTGGAAATAAAATAAAAAATAAGGGCTAAAGTATGAATTCAGAAAGTGTAAGGCTGATTTAGAAAGTGAAAGGGTATTAGTGAAAAGTGTACAATCTATGGGGATAAAATTGAAAAGGTAAGAAAACCATGGGGTTTAAACTGTAATTTTGACAATATTTATAAGTTAGAGATTAGGGTTACTCTCCTCTTGTTCCCTAAACAAGAGCAGCAGCAGTAGCAACAAGGCAAAGCAGCAACGGTAGCACCAACCTCTTCTCCTTTCTCTCTTTTTTTCTTTCCAGTGAACAACCGTGATGAACGGTAACTCTGACGATGAATAGTAACTCCGGCGATGAACAGTACTCCGGCGCTGAACAATAATTCCGACGATGAACCACCCAACTCCATATCTCAAATGTCGAATAAAGGAAAGTATAACCTTGGGAGATGAATTTCCAAGGACTTGCATGAGTAACATAAATCCCGGGTCTAGAATCTAGCATCCCACCCATTCAAATGCATGCCGAATTTGTTAATAATAACCTTATGCCAAAGAGAATGAAGTTTTGAAGGAAATCTCCAAAGTCATTTATCAACCGGAGCAATATTTTTGAGTACAAAATTATCCAACCCCAAACCTCCTTCTGCTTATTGTTTTCCACCCATCCAAATGATGGTGATGAGAGGAAGGATCATTTGGTTGGGTGAAAAACAGTTTCTTTCTAAGCAGGAAGGGGTTTTGGCACTGGGTAATTTGGTCCTCAAGCTCTGGTTAGTAAATGACTTTGGAGATTTCCTTTGAAACCTCATTCCCTTTGGCTGAACAATAATTCCGACGATGAACCATACCAACTCCATATCTCAAATGTCGAATAAAGGAAAGTATAATCTTGGGAGATGAATTTTCAAGTATTTGCATGAGTAACATTAATCTCGGGTTTAGAAGCTAGCATCCCACCCATTCAAATGCATGCCGAATTTGCTAATAATAATCTTATGCCAAAGGGAATGAAGTTTTGAAGGATCTCCAAAGTCATTTATCAACCGGAGCAATATTTTTGAGTACAAAATTATCCAACCCCAAACCTTCTTCTGCTTATTGTTTTCCATCCATCCAAATGATGGTGATGAGAGGAAGGATCATTTGGTTGAGTGAAAAACAGTTTCTTTCTAAGCAGGAAGGGGTTTTGGCACTGGGTAATTTGGTCCTCAAGCTCTGGTTAGTAAATTACTTTGGAGATTTCCTTTGAAACCTCATTCCCTTTGGCATAAGGTTATTTGAAGCAAATTCGACATGCATTTGAATAAGTGGGATTTATGTTACTCATGCAAGTCCTTGAAAATTCATCTCCTAAGGTTATAATTCCTTTATTCAACGTTTGAGATATGGAGTTGGGGATGGTAATCGAATTCGATTTTGGGAGGATTATTGGTTGGGAGATAACCATGTTTCTCTTGTTTTGTATTTCTTTATTTCATAATACTCCCATTTCATCTAATAAAATTTGTTCTTTTATGTTAA
Organism: Panax stipuleanatus; assembly: GCA_020205555.1. Classification (NCBI taxonomy): domain Eukaryota; kingdom Viridiplantae; phylum Streptophyta; class Magnoliopsida; order Apiales; family Araliaceae; genus Panax; species Panax stipuleanatus. The sequence continues at coordinate 44,767,790 of CM035125.1, forward strand.
AAAAATGTATCAAATTCTGAAGAGAGACAGAGTTGGTGGTTCCAATCCCCATACCCCAGGGGCCACAATTACTGAATAGATATAGGGACAAAGCTAATAAGTGGTAAGCAGTTAGGTATAGTTTTGATGCTAAAGAAGTCAGTTTTCCAAAGGTAGTGTAGGTAAAACCAATCAAACCTTGTTTTTCTTGCCAACACAACAACACGGCACAGACCAGCATAAGTTGGGTTATGTTTGCTATGAAATTCTTTTAAAACAGTGTTGCGATTAGTGTGGCTAAAGATGGACGGATGCATGTATTTTTTGTTTTGGTCTAGTACTTTTACCTGTCAGAGTACCAACTCATTATATTTGGATATCCCCTTGTGTATGTTTCATATACTTTCAACGTGATTCATGTCTAAAAAGATGGAACGACTACAAAGGTGGTTGTATTCTCATTTATCTCAACTTTTATCCTCTTTGATATCAACATGTTAGTCCAAGACAAGATTTAAATACATTTGCTTTAAAAAGATTGAAGATTGAAGGTTGAAACTTTCATTCTTCTCCACTTAAACGCTAGAGGTCTTTTTTCCCCCCCATGGTTTGAGAATAATGTGGGGAACATTTCTAAGAGTTTAAAAAGCTTATGAATTTTATTTAACTTTCTTAGGAATCCATATATTTAGAGGTTAGAACAAATAAGTTTTAGTGATGTAATATCTGTATATTAGGAACTTTTAGAATCTATTTTTGTTAATTTTTATATTTAATCGTAGTTTAACATTTTTTTGTGTAAGCTTTTGTTTATAGAGTGGGGGTATCGCTATTTCTTTACAGTTAAGATAATCGTAGTTGGGGGGCCTAGTTGATCCCAGACTATTTCTTAATTACTTTAGTGGAGTTGAACAATTTTTTGTAAGCTTTGTTTATAGAGTGTGGGGTGTCGCTATTTCTTTACGATTACTAGAAAATCATAGTCTTGGGGCGTAGTTGATCCCTCGTAAGGGTACACATCAATATGTTCTTTCCGTCTTCTTCCTTATTTACATATTATTATCTATATCGTTCTGACTTGCTATTTTTTTTAATAAATATGAGAAAAGTGAAAACTGATGCGTCTTTTATTATTGCATGGGGGAGAAGTTATTTTTTCATTACTATCTGTTGTTAATGTACTAAATGAGGTATTATAGCACATCCCTTGTTAGATCTGTTCTTTTAGGTTCTATTGCCTTTAGTGGATTACAAGTTTTAAATTTAGTCAATTTTTATTTTTTACATTTTAATTTTAACATTATTGAATATTTTAAGCTTCAAAATTATGAAAATATTCAATATTTATATTTTAGATTGAAATCTTTTAAAGTTTTTGAATTTCGTAAATTATTTTTTTAGTAAGCATTTATTTATTTCATTATTTAATTTATTATTTTTTCTTTTCAATTATTTAAAATTTTAGAAATCTTTAAAATTTAATTATTGTTAAATATATATTATGTTGTTTTTATTTATTTTAATTTTTTACAAACTCTATTTTTCCTGTTTATATATATTAGATTGCTTTTGCTGATTATATCTATATTTTCTGACCCTAAAACTGTTTTCTAATTCTAATATTGGTTTTCTAAAACTACATTTGAAAAGCTGGCCAAACCGCGGAACATGTATTGAAAAAATATTTTAAAAGTAGAGAGAAAACTGCTTTCCAAACAAGGCCTAATATTCTAGCTTCTGGATGTAGGAGCGGGACTGCGAGAGTCTGTGTGAACAAGTTTAAATTAGATATTGATTGCAATGTTTTCCGAACCGGACGGATTGTTGAAATAAAATTTGGTTCACTGGTTCTATGAACTGGTGATGTCATAAATATGTGAAAAATATATTTTTAATTATTAATATTAGTAATATACATAAAGCATTTCAAAGCTACCACATCCTATACTTATTCAAGTGGTGACCATTATAATTGTTAGGAACTTTTAGTATATTGATCTTATATTTTGATATATTCTTTGGATATATACTTTGAATCATTTTAATTACCAAATATTTTTATTGCAACATGTTTTTTAAACTTCTCCCATACATAGGTACAAAGCTAATTAACAATTTCTTCAAACCCAAAGTTGGTCCTTCCAAAAGCCCAAAGTTGTGCTTAAAAAAAAAACGAATATGAAACCCATCAGATAAGACACATACCCATCCCATTTCCCATTTCCCATTTCCCATTTCCCAACCTTAATACTCTTTAATATCTCTCTCTCTCTTGAACGCTAAAGTATTATAATATCTTCTCTTTAGCCATCACCCAGATGAAACCCTCTTCATTTGTGACAGGCCGGATTTTTAAAAATTATTAAAATAAGAATTTAATAAATAAAATTTTTATTATGAGATGTGTCGAGTTCGAGTAAACATGTGTTATATATTTTGAAATATGTGATTTAGTGTGGAGGAATTACATGTGTATATAAAAGAGAAATATATATTCATATATTGGGAAAATGAGATTTAATAATTAATTAAACTATTAAAGAAAGTGAAGAAAATTAGTTTCGAATAGGAATATGGCGGCAAAGGAAATTAACTGAAAATATTGGTTAATTTAAATTAAGTTTTTATGTTATGAAATAATATAATTTGAATATTAAAACCTTGGATGACAAATGTGTTATTGTGAGTTAAATGAAAGGATTTATTCACTTAATTAAAATAGTGAATTAACGTAAATATATTTGTTTTAATATAATAAGAGAGTTGATATATTACATATAAATGCAATACGTTAATGTAATGGCCTAATATATGATATTATGCCAAACAAATATAGATTGGTCTATGAGATGAGAAAAATCAATATATCTATAAATAAATATTGGTGTCAAGATTAATAAATTAAAGATGTGGCTAAATGTATAGATTAAATAATTGTCTTGGGGCAATTTATAGAAGGAAAGAAATTAAATAATTATGCATAATAGTTGTATAATTTATTTAAAATAATTAGTGCAATAAATATTAATTATTTTAATGGAGATGCTTATTTTAAATAGAGGTGTTTATGAATATAATTTCATAATGTATAGTGTAATAATTATACATATTATAATTGTATAATTATTCAATGTAGCTAACTAAATAATTTAGCAATAAAGTAAAGTGTGACAGATGTACCATATAATAGAGGAATATTAAAATAAATGAAATGGAGCCTAATTGAGTTAGTCAAACATGGCTTAGTCTCTTTGTGTTTTCTAACAGTTGAGACCTTTTAGTTTTTTTAACTGATAAACCAAATTAAATTTGCGTTAAAACATTAGCCTTCAGTTTATACGCTCAATTGCAAAAGAGCTGGGAAAAGGAGAGAAATAGAGAGAGTTAAGGGAGAAAGAGTTCTCTGTGTGAAATTGAGAAGAAACTCTGAAAATCAAGGAGGAAGGAGATTAATCAAGCATTCCATAGCATCTATCTAGTTTAAGAAGGAATCAAGAAGTAATAAACTAACTCTAAACTTCTAGTTTATGTTTTCTCCAAAGTTCTTCACTTTTAGAATTTGATTTGATTGTAAGAGTTGATGAAAAGTTCAATTATATGGTGGTAAGTGTTATCAATCTGATTATTGCCATCTATAAGTAAAATCGAAGCAAACAAGTCTGAATTTATGCCTAGAAGAGGAAAAAATAGACTTCTAATTCTAGACATTTTGGGTTTGTTTTATGGTGTAAATTGATGATGATCTTGTGTGTAAAGTCTTAAATTGATGATTGAATATAATACAACTTTGAAATGCGAAAACAACCCAAGTTGAATGAATCAAAACGGACTTAAAACGAATCCGTAGTGAAAGATTTCGTGAAGAATGTCAAGAACATGAAAATATAGTTTGATCATTGAAATTGAATCCTTAGAATAGCTTGTTAGAGTTTCTAAGATGTTATAATTGTTCTAAAGATGTGTAGTTCAGAGTATAACAAATTTATTGAATCTAAAATCAACCAAGTTTGTCTTTGAATGAAGAAATTGGGAAGATTGGATGAAAATAATGTCTGAATTCGAAGTAGGAAAACTGAATCTGCAGGTGGGCGCTGCCACGCCGTGGTCCAGGCTTATTTGGGTGTGGCCGCGCTAGTATCAAGGCTAAATGTCGCATGGCTGCGCTGGTTGTTGGTCAGGCCCAGTAAAGAAGGTTTAAATGTATGATTCAGGAGAAGTTTATGGAATTGATTTAATAATCATACCCAACTATTGAACATGACATAATAATCAGTCTTAATCATATAAGAGAATATCATGTGATGGTTAAGGAATTATGAATTATAGGATGGGATTAATAGTGAATATTAATCGAGGTATCAATGTGATTCAAAAATGTGATAAAATGAAAGGCCTTATAGACTTAACGAAATGTTAAGTAACGATTTACAAGAAGAATTTTAGAAGCATGTTATGAAGATTCCTAATGAGTTGAATAAACCTAATAGACATCTAATGAGGTAAACTTTAAAGACTTAATCGAACGTTAAGTGTCGATTAAAAGAGAAGTATAAAGAAAAATGAGACGAAGGTTAATTTAGTGACTTAACTAAATGTTGAATGTCAAACAAAGAGGAGTTAAAACTTGAATATAGGTTATAAGAAGCGCAAGTTATAAAAGGAATAGGAAGAGTCGATGTGATTTCATTGTGTATATGTAACTGATGCATGTGTATATGAACTTTTGAATTGGTGTAGGATAAGCGCAAAGCAGTTAAGATGTAGTTGATAATCAACAAATCAGGTAAGTCTTTCAGTTCCTATTTGTTATATGAATTTGATAACTGATTGGTCGGATTATATACTACTATGAGAATGTTGAATTACATATGAAACACATATGAAACGTATATGAAATGTGAAAGTCAATCTATGACTATGCTGATTGAGTAAGGAACTCATTCTTTATATTTGATGCGTAAGATGCATCATGTATGATATATTAGAATGATTATGATTATATAAGCTGAGCATGATGTTATGTGTTATGTGATGCATGCAAATTGTTGATTTGCTGAGCTGTTGAGCTTAATTTTGCAAAAATAACCTTTTTGCAGGTTAAGGATACAATGAGATGTTGTCTGCCATTTGGATGGTAACGATCAGAAGGCATGCAAGAAAATAAACCTTGCTTTAACTAGAAATTGTTTGAACCATACTAAGGGTTTTTAATTTATGTAGTTGATGATATGATGTTCTAAATGTCAGGTTGTAAAAGTTGAGTTATCCAATATATTAAGAATAATGAATTGAGACGTGTAAACTTGTATAATAAGTTTGATGAAGTGAATCATTGGATTATTACTGAAGTTTGGATTCTTCCACTTTCTAAATGGGATGCTATATTGGGAATAAGCTGGTTAAAAAGTTTAGGGCACGTGCTATTTGACTATGGTAACCTAACCTTAGAAATCACAAGAGGGGAACAAAGTGTTAAACTTACAACATTGAAAGAATGTCCTTGTACAGAAGCACTACCCCTTTTGAATAACCTCACCATAGCTCAACCCTCTTGGATGACACAACTTGTTGATAATTATGAGGTGGATCAAGAAGTATCACAAGTTATTACAGAACTCCTCATGATACCAATGGGACCTAATGAGTTTGAATTTAGAAATGGAGAGGCAAGTTAGTGATTGAATCTCATGGAAATTTAAGGAAATAGGTTTATGAAGAATTGCATGAAAAAGGAATTGGGGGGCACTCAGGGGCTCCACTATTAAGAGGATTGAATAGTATTTTCATTGGAAAGGCTTAAGGAAGGATATCATTAAATGGGTAACTAAATTCCCTACTTGTCAAGCGGTTATACATGAACACACTCATCCACTAGACTTTCTTCAGCCCCTTCCTATACCAAGCACCATTTGGAAAGACATCTCTATGGACTTCATCACATGTCTGCCAAACTCTAGAGGATTTGAGAGCATTTGGGTTATCATTGATCGAAGAGTAGATATTCACACTTTATACCACTGATGCAACCTATCATAGCTAAGTCCATAGCTCAACTCTTTTTCGAGCAAATATTCAAGTTACATGGATTGCCTACCTCTATAGTCAGTGACAGGGATCCTATTTTTCTGAGTGAATTCTGGCAAACACTTTTTAAATTAGTTGGCACCAGGTTACATTTAAGTACATCCTACCACCCCCAAAGTGATGGGTGTATTGAGAGAGTCAACCAATGCCTAGAGCAGTACTTAAGATGTATGTGTGGAAATGCACCAAAACAGTGGAGCACATGGTTACCCTTAGCCGAATGGTGGTTTAATACTACCTTCCATACAGCTCTTAACACTTCTCCTTACCATGTGGTGTATGGTGTTGAGCCTAACCAACTCTTGATACCACCAACAGGCAGTACCAATTTAGAATCAGTAGAAGAATTGCTAAAAGGTAAGGAGGAACATCTAGAAGTTATCAAGATTAACCTAGAGAAGGCACAACATAAGATGAGATCTCAAGCCAATAACAAGAGAACAGAGAGAGAATTTAATGTTGGAGAAAACTACAGGCAAGGTTCAGTATCTCTTAGAAAGAATGTTAAGCTCTCTCCAAAATTCTATGGTCCTTCCACAATACTAGAGAAGGTGGGCAAGGTAGCCTATAAACTAAACCTTCCAAACACTTCCATAATACACCCCACCTTTCATGTATCTCAATTCAAGAAATATATAGGAGAGGCAAAAATTAGTCCTCACCTCCTTATTATGACTAAGGATGACAACTATACACTTAGTCCTCTAAGAATCTTGGAGCAAAGGGTAATACAAAGGAACAACAAAGAAGTTTACCAGTACCTTATTCTGGAAGAACTGTAGTGTGGATGAAACAACCTGGGAAGATGAAGGAACACTTCAACAAAATTTTCCTGATTTTAACCTTAATCCATGAGGGCATGGATTTTAAAGGAGAGGATTTTCAAGCATAACCCTAGTCATTTTCTGTTAAGTCTTAATATATAGAATATTCTCCAAATAACACCTCACATGCCCATTTATGTGCCCATGTGCAGGTGGTGTAGGATAAGTAAAGTAGGTGTAGGTTAAGTGTTATTTTCCTGCAAGTAACTTTAGTATAAATATGTAAACAGTGAGTTGTTTCATTTTAAGCTTTATCAACGATTATATGAAATATCTGAGTCTCTTTGAGCTCTTCTTCCTTATCTCTTCCTCACCTCTATTCTATCTTATTTCTGTCCTTTCTTTCTCCCTCAAACTCTATTTCAATCTCTTTCTACTCTAATTATCTATCTCACTGTTAGGAACTCATCTAATTATCTCTCTCTCACTGTTAGGAACTCATCTAGTTCCTAACAGTTTGTGCCTTCCGAGATCACTTTTTTGGCCTTTAATCAGAAACTTGGATGTACAAGTTGCCAAATGTTAATAGGTTGTTTTATACTATTCTAGTGACTTTGAGCTTCCACGGTATTAATCCTTGAGTAGTGCTGGCGCCCCGCCCAGGGCATTCAAGATCGAAGTTTGTAGCTCATGGCATGTTAATATGGTGTCTGCTTCAGAATTATTCTTATTTTTCTGATCATCCTCTTGTAGGACATATCTGTAGGACTGAGCAAAAAATGGGTATAACCGAATTATCGAACTGAAATAAAATAATCGAAATTTTCTGATATTTTGGTTTTTTTAATAATTCGGTTATACCCGAAATTAATTACGGTGTTCGGTTAGTTAATACGGATATCAAGTTTGAGTTATTCGGTTAAACCGAATAACCAAATAAAATGGCTTAAACTTAAAATAATAATATTAGGTCTGACGTCTCTACTCTCCTTTAGTCCTTTACTCTTTACTTCTTTAGTCTTTAGTCTTTACTCTTTACCAGATGTCCAGATCTTCTCTCAAAATCTCAATTCATTTCTCAGCCTCATGCCCTTATCGCCATTCGCCCTTCATCGCCACTCTTTAGTCTCTCTTTACTAGATCTGAATATCTGATCTCAAATCTCTCGTATCTGCTATTATCGTTTTCATCAGCTAGTAAGCTCAAGCCAGCGGCGATTGCTCCGTTGGCGAGTGAGAAGGAAGATGGAAATGCAGAGGATCTCGTATCTGCTATTATCTATCTTGCTGGAAACAGATGGAGGCCTTTGCTGCTTTGTGTGTGCAATATGAAGCTGATTTTCGGCCAAACACGAGTATTGTTGTGAAGGCTCTCCAACCTTAAATAAATGCTTGATCTGGACCTACCAGAGAATCACATCACTGGTGAATTCCACCCCTCCTTGATTTGCCCTGCTAAAATTGTGATTTGGATTTATTTTGTTGTAGGTGGTTGTAATCACTCTTCACTGGTGAATACCTCGTTTGGTATATTCTGCTAAAACTGTGATTTAGGTTTATTTTGTTGTAATCACATCACTGGTGAATACCTTGTTCGATATATTTATTTTTTTATTTTTTTGCTAATTTAAGCAATGAAATCTTAACATTCAAGGCAAGAATGGATCTCAAGATCTCTTGGACTCAAAGTCTTATGAGTAGTTTTACCATTGAGTCAAGAGGGACTTGGTCCTCGTTCGATATATTCTTCACTCTTTAGCCATTAAATATTACTTGATTTGTTTACTCAAATGGGATGCTTACTCAAATGGGAACATGCCTCCATTCTCAAATATTAGAAATGTCCATCATGGTTCAAATTGGTCACAATTCAACAATGTGAAGCAGCCATGCACGGTTAAAATTTGCAGCCCTCGTACTCCACCAAAAAATCTACACGAGCTAGTCAGAAAAGAAAATCAAACTCTCTATTTCATAATTTCGTACCGAATAACCGAATAGTATATTCGGTAGTTCGGTAATTCGGTTAATGGGTAATTCGGTTACTAGTTTGGATACTAAAATTTTACAAATTTTGATTTTCGGTTATAACTGAATAGCCTATTCGGTTCGGTTATAACCGAATGACCAGTCCTACATATCTGTGCCTCATTGTGCTCATTTTGGTAGAAACTTTAATTTGTATTACTATGGGTTCCTTTTGCATTTTACTTGAATAGCTGCATTGTGTATTCTATTATATAGCTATGTTTTGATATTTAAATAATGTATTCACTTATTTTATGAGATTTGAATATTCAAGTTAATGAACTTGAGATAAGGAAGCTCAATAACTAAAAAGTCCTTCAAAAATTTATAATTTTCGATTTTTTAGGTGATATATCTATATAATATAAGGCCATGTTTGTTTACAAAAAGCATGCTTGGGATTAGACTATTTGTTTTAATTTAAAATTATTTTGAACTATTTAATCATTTGATGAGGGACTATTAGCCCTTTAATGTGGGACTATTAGTTCAATAAAGTCATTTAATAGCTTAAAATGTGGGGACAATTAATCTAACATTTATCAGGGATTATATAATCTCTCATAAATAGCCTTATTAATGCCAAAAATAGTCCACGTGACTATTTAAAGGACTATTAATCCCTTATCATGGAATAAAATAGTTCGAAGTTGTCTTAAATTAAGACGAACAATCCAATCCCAAACATTCTTTTTGCAAACAAATATTGTGACAACCCGAAAATTTATAAAATCTTAAGTGATTAAAATAAAGGTTAAAGAATAAAATCTAGATGGGAATTTGAGAATTTATTAAAATTTTTAAGTAAAACCTATAAGGTTTTCTATTTAAATGAGAATAGAGAAAATATGGGTTATAAAATTTTAAAACTCTAGAAAAGGAGTTATATGTATTTGAAAGAATGTTAAGGATAAGGTATTACGATATTTATAAATTTGATGTGAACTAAAAAGTGATACATATGGAAATTTTATTAAGGAAATAAAATTTCACATGAGAAGATGCTATGAGGTTAAACAAAGATGAGTATATGTTTGTGTGTATATATATATATATACTTAGTAAGGTGCTATATATTTTAGCAAGAGAAATGATAAATTAAGTCAAGGGTATGAGAATCAAGATAAAATTATGTTAGTAATTAGCATAGCTTGAATGTTGACTTTGACTGACAAATAAGAAGATGAATAAGTATAAAATTATTAACTAATATGATTAGCAATAAAAATAAAGCAAGTTAAAACTCAAAATTTGAGTTAGAGATAGAATCTTGAGGCACGGACTGCTCGGTTGCGTTTAGAACGTCAAATTTAGTCAGAAAAGACAGTAAACACAAAAGGTGTAAGGGTTGACTTTTTGGTCAAAGTCAACAGTTGGAGAAAAGTCAAAATTGGAGTTAGAAGTGAAATATGTGATGATTTATGTGAACTATGTATGTGGTTAAATAAATATACATTATATAATGTGTATACATTTATTTTGTATATAAAGAGAATTAAAAATAAAATTATGTAACCTAATACATATATTAGGTATGGTAATTAAATAACCTAAGGGGTTATAATATGGGAGAATGTTAGTATATAAAAATATATACTAACCTTAAGAAATTTATTTCATACAATTAATTTTATAACCTAAGTATTTTAAATAATCAAGAAAATTGATTTGAGGTATTAAACCTTAATTACATACTCAATAAATTTGAATATGGCAAGTCTAATTGGGTTATGTAAGTGAATTAATATTATTGATGGATAATATGATAATATCAATAATAATGAGTATTAGTGCAAGAATTAATAAATTAAGAAGAGTAAGTAATTTAAACAAGCCCACTTATTTTATTAAGCATGGGACTTGAAGATAAATTGATTTTAGGGCAATTAAATTATTAAACTAGCCCAATAAAACATGTATAGGGTAAGTATAATAATAGTATAATTTAATTATTGGTGAAAGCTCAAGTTTATTTTTGTTAGTAAGCAAAATAAGAAGAATGCAAGCCCAAAAGAAATTAACTAATGGCCCAAATTAAGTCCACTTGAACAAGGGTATTAAAGTCATTAGAGGAAGCATTTAATAAAACAAACAAATTGGGTGGACAAGGCTCATGTGGTCGAAAATGAGAGAGGAGAAAGGGGAGATATTTGTGATGATTAAAGCCACTTTAGTTGGTAATTTGCTTTATAGGTGTCATTTAATTAAGTGGCCCAAGCCAAGTCTATTTGTTAAGGAATATGTGGGAGAATGATAATATTAAAAATTATACTAATTTAAGAGATATATTTTACTATATCAATTTATTAATTTTATAACTTAATTAAAGTAAGTTTAATTGGGTTATAACATTTAATGTACAAGAGTAATGATTTAAATTCTAAATTTGTGGAATGAAAACTCTAATTAAATATTTAGGGCGGGATAAGATGAAAAGAATTGGACTATGTCAATTTTCCATGGCCAAGAAAGTAATTGAAAGCCCAAAGGAATTTAGTGTTAAGCCAAGTGTTGGCCCAATTGAATAAGGGCATTTTGGGCACTAAATGAAGCATAAAATAAAATAAAATAATGTTTGGAGGTAAGGAGGCCACATGGCCAGTCAAGAAAGAAAGAGAAAAGGGGGATGAATGTAGATATTTATAATATATCTATATATCTTATTTCTTTCTTTTTCTCTCATCTATTATTTCTTAATTTTCCTCTTTGCTAACTAAAGAAAGCCAAGAGAGAGAAAGGGAAGAGAGGTGGCAGCCATGGGAGATAGAGAGGAGAGAGAAGGGTCATCCATGGAAGAAGAAGAAGAAGAAGGTAAATCATGAACAAAGGTAGAATCTTAAACTAGTTTATGTAATTGATTTTTAGTTGTTCTAAATCAAAAACTTGGATCTATGTTTCTAAATTCAAAAATTTTGGATTTTCTTGTTGACGAGTGTTTTATGTTTAGATAAACCCATATTGGGTGTTGATTTGTTTGAAAATCAAAAGAAAAGAAAAATAATTTTTCTAGTTTATAAAACCCTAACTTTTATGTACTTTGGATGTTCATCGTTTTTGATCTACACTTTTTTATGATCCGTCAAAGAGAGGTGCTTTATGTATAAGTTATCTAGTAAATCCAAGTGGTAGCACTCAAAAATGTTGAGTTTACAAGCCATAGTGGCTGTTTTAGCCAAAACAGTCCCGTTTTTCTAAAAAAGAAATAAACTATTTTGGGCCAGTCATTGTCAGGGGTAGTTTCGTAATTTTTCTGACCTTAAAAATTTCTGAAAAAATTTGGAAGTTTAATATCAGAAGTGATGTAGATCTTGTAAAAATTTGAGAATTTTTGGCCATACGAAATGGGAGTTATGAATTTTACGGCCAATGACTACTTTTAAAAATCTATCCAAATAACTCTGTGTGCGAGTCCAAAAATTATAAAATTTTTACTGAAAGTACATGTATATCACAGGAGCTTATCCTGAAAATTTCAGAATTTTTGGAGATTACCTCGATTTATGATAAATCTGAGAAGATTTGGCTATTATGGACTATTTAAATATAGTAAATGTATTTTAAAAAATTTTGGAAAAATATATTTTCATGAGGGGATTATATATGGCTGCTTTCCAGAAAAGAAATGGTTTTTGAGATGTTTTGCTATTTTTTATATAAAAGATGATATATAGATAAATGAATTTAATTAAATATATGATGTCAAAAATATGAAAACTAAGATATTACGACTTGAGACCCTTAAGAATGGTTGATGCAGAATTTTGATGGAGGTTTCGGTCGGTGGTGAAAAGTTATGATGTTTATGACATTTAAGAATGATTAAACGAATTAATTAAGGAAATAAAAATAATTAAAATAAATTGTTTATTAATTGAATAAATGACTTAAAATATTTTTACATGACTAATGATATATGATTGAATTTTTTTTAGTAATATTTGACTTAAATGTTATTAAAAAGTTAATAACATTAGCTTGAAAATATTATTACTTAATTAATAATATTAAACAGGAAATTAAAATAAAAGAATTAAGTTATTTTTTAATATAATTGTTGAATTTGGTATTCAAGGAACTTTATTATGCTTGTAATAGACTGAAATGAGAATTTAGGGTGCTGAATTGAATTTTGGGTTGCTGAAATGATTTCGGTTTACTGAATTTGGTTTCGGTATGTTCAAATAGTAATTTCAGGATGCTGAAATGTAACCTGATTTGCTGAAATAGTATTTTCAGTTTATTGAAATGTTATCTAGTTTACTAAGATAACATATAAAGGAAAAATTTATAAGTACAAGTTATGACATGATTAAAAGATTATCAAAGTTAATCGTAGCACTAAGACTTTAATATAATGTCTAATATGATTGAATGTTAGACAATTTAATATAAGATGATAAGGACTTATAAAGTGAGTGATTAAGTATTAAGTCTAAAGTAGTACAATCGTATTCTGCAATAGTTGATGTATAGTATCTGAGCTAAACAATTTCTTCAGGGAGCGGATGTATATACGAATTAGTAACCGATCTAACTCGCTGTGAAAACAGTGTAGACGAGACGGAAACTAATTTGTTAGTTTGTGAAAAACCACTCAGTATACTATATTAAATACTATTAAAGACTCGATGTATGATAGGTTTAGACTTATAAATGAGTATGGTGTTAAGATTATCTAATATTTGACTATGTGGTTAGGTGTTAGATAGTTTACTTTTAATGTAACAAGTATTATGAAATAAGGTATGTTATGCTAATTGAAAGATCAATCTTATAACTGATAAGTCTTTTCAATAAAGCGATTAAACTAGATTGCGTAGCAGTAATCGACGATACAGACAAGTTCTCTAATTAAAACTCGAGTTATATCTCGAAGCATGTTAGTGAATAATTATTGTTGATTATTTACATCTAAACTGATTATTGATTTGCAATTAGTGCATGTTGCATATGTTAATCAGGTATGAAATGCTGATCACCTTCATTACCACAAGATTCAGTTAAAATTATTCATGGTTCTTGTTGACATTAAATATTATTGATTCAGTCATTCAATTATTGATATTTTGATTTATGTTCTTTCACAATTATTATATTGTTGAAAACTTGAAAGTTTATTCTTCTTTTAAACATGATATATTTTTGTTATATTTAAACTTGCTGGGCAAAGTAGTTGCTCACCCTTGCTATATCATGATAACAAATTTCAGATTAAGACGAAGGCTTGAAGAAGGACAGAGACAAGAGCAAAGTACAATAATATATTGTTATGCACGAATAACTATTTAGTTATCTTATGTAAATTTTTTATAATTTTGAAGGTATGTATTCAATTAAAGTTAATAGACCTTGAGAAATGTTATAGAACCATGTGATATAAACAATTTATGTTTATATATTTCGTATTAAATATAGAATATGTATGAAGATGAAATACCGTAACGTACCAGGTCCGAGGTTCTAGGGACTCGAATTTGGGGGCGTCACAGGTTGGTATCAGAGCTATAGGTTATAAACCTTAGGTAGGATTACCTTAGGCTATAATTGCAGAGATGAGGATAATAAATAAACACAAATAGAGTTTAATTGCTAAGAGATGAATTTGGTAAATTCATTATTAAGACAAAAGGATGATAAATAAGATTCAAAGAAGAATCTTGAAGAATTATAAGATAAGAATTCGGAGTTACTTGAGTACAATAATAAAGATGAAAAGTGATAATAAATAGACAAAGTCTATAAGATGAAAAATATAAAATTATAATATAATATGATTAAAAGGAAAGAAGATCGTAAAATAAAATGATCTTAAGATAGTAAAGAATCGTAATATAACACGATTATAAGATAAGATCACAACGTGATCTGATGAGGTCATAGGAGGACAGATGATCAATCTATTGATTGAAGATTTTATAGCGGAATTGCTATACGAATATGGTACTATGACATAGTACGAGTTAAACTCAAAAGAGTTGAAAAAGATGATATACAGATTAAATAAAATTCGTATTGAGCAAAAAGGAAGCTGAGATTATGTGAGATTTCAACTGAGAACTCATAAGATAGCTGAGTTGTACAAACTTTTGTATAGGCGTGGGTTTTGTGCTTGGTCTAACGACTACTTAATTTATCACATTGATAATCATTGAAATGTTGGTGTCGCGCTATTCGCTATATGTATGTTGAGAAAGTGATTCTTTTCTCATGTGTATAACGGATAGGTAGAGAATATAAGATAGATACGAGTTCTTAAAACTCATAATTATGGTAAATTTGTGACTCATAATTGTATGGTATATTTTTAAACCCCTAAGCGTATGGACAGTTTCTGATTGGTTCTTGAACTACGTATTGTTAGGATAAGTTCCTAAACTCATATTATTGTGAAAAATTTCTGAACTCCTAACGTGTGGTATGTTTGATGAACTATACTGGGGTATAGAAAAGTTATGAATGAAGAATTGAGAATTTTTAATATATAGAATTATTAAGCAATTGATCATTAGAGCAATTGAAGTTGATGATGAAAGCATAGGTATTCCAAATCTTCTAGATGTGTTAGACTTTAAATTTTTGACATCAAGCTAAATTCGCACTGATGTGTCTTTCAAAATATAAATAAATTTTTGTTATCAGCAACACATAGTTACAATTGTGAGACGTGGGCTTCGAACCACTAACACATCGTTGCCTGTTGCGGCATGATAGCACCAAAAATAATTTTTCAATAGTTTTGAACTGTTTAAAGAAGAGTCTACTCTAGTTATTTCGGCTAGACAAAAATAATTTCAGATATCAAAATGTATTTTTTATATCATTAATGCATCATTGAATCTGGTGAGAGATGATAAAAATAATAGAGTTATTAATGCAGAATTACCTAGTGTTGGATGTGATCTAAGGATCATCAGCCCACTATGGTACGATGTAGTATGACAAAGTCATAAAATGACGAAATTCTCAAACGGACAGTAAATACAGTGCGGTATCATAACATCATAAAATAATTTTCAGAATTTTAAAGAAAAATTAAGTGACAATTAAATTTGGTTAGATATATATTTCGATTGATGTTCGAATTATTGGTATACGTCTAAGCTAATTGATTCAGGTAGACAAATGTTTATGAAAATTCAAGTATCTCTTTGAGAATTTATCCTGAACCAAATTGTTTTGGTGCGAAATCTGATACTAAGTCTGAGGTGATCAACCCCGAAAAATAGAAATATACTGGTTGGATGATATATTCTAATTTTTGAACGCATATAGTCGTTCTGAGAACTAAGGTACAATAGATTTATCACCTAACATACCAGTAGCGGTAGTTTACCTTCTTCGTGATTGTAAACATACTTATCACATCATGTTTTAGATTTGGTTACGGTGAATACCGTTAAACCTGAGAGTTCACGGTCTATATGACCCCTCAGCTCGATATGAAATTTTTTTAACTCCTTAGAGAGAAGTCATGGAAGAATGTGATGATAAAAGAGCTTCTCATAGAAGGAAGCATTATGTACTCATTAAATTGAACATGAAATCAGATAAATGTTAAGTTGAAAATCTAGTTTTGATGAATAAAAGTAGTAGGGATTAGTAAACTGTAATTTCGAGCACGAAATTCTTAGAATAAAGGGTGAATGTGACAATCCGAAAATTTATAAAATCTTAAATGATTAAAATAAAGGTTAAAGAATAAAATCTAGATGGGAATTTAAAAATTTATTAAAATTTTTAAGTAAAACCTATAAGATTTTATATTTAAATGAGAATAGAGAAAATATGGGTTATAAAATTTTAAAACTTTAGAAATGGAGTTATATGTATTTGAAAGAATGTTAAGGATAAAGTATTACGATATCTATAAATTTGATGTGAACTAAAAGGTGTAAGAAATGTTATAAAGATACATGTGAAAATTTTATTAAGGAAATAAAATTTCACATGAGAAGATGTTATGAGGTTAAACGAAGATGAGTATATGTATAAATATATATATATATACTTAGTAAGGTGCTATATATTTTAGCAAAGAGAAATGATAAATTATGTTAAGGGTATGAGAATCAAGATAAAATTATGTTAGTAATTAGCATAGTTTGAATGCTGATTTTGACTGACAAATAAGAAGATGAATAAGTATAAAGTTATTAGCTAATATGACTAGCAATAAAAATAGAGTAAGTTAAAACTCAAAATTTGAGTTAGAGATAGAATCTTGAGGCACGGATTGCTCGGTTGTGTCCAGAACGTCAATTTAGTCAGAAAAAATAGTAAACACAAAAGGTGTAAGAATTGAATTTTTAGTCAAAATCAACAGTTGACTTATGAAAAAAAGTTAAAATTGGAGTTAGAAGTGGAATATGTGATGATTTATGTTAACTATGTATGTGATTAAATAAATATACATTATATAATGTGTATACATTTATTTTGTATATAAATAGAATTAAGAATAAAATTATGTAACCTAATACATATATTACGTATGGTAATTAAATAACCTAAGGGGTTATAATATGGGAGAATGTTAGTATATAAAAATATATACTAACCCTAAGAAATTTATTTCATACAATTATTTTTATAACCTAAGTATTTTAAATAATCAAGAAAATTGATTTGAGGTATTAAACCTTAATTACATACTCAATAAATTTGAATATGACAAATCTAATTGGGTTATGTAAGTGAATTAATATTATTGATGGATAATATGATAATATCAATAATAATGAGTATTAGTGCAAGAATTAATAAATTAAGAAGAGTAAGTAATTTAAATAAGCCCACTTATTTTATTAAGCATGGGACTTGAAGATAAATTAATTTTAGGGCAATTAAATTATTAAACTAGCCCAATAAAACATGTATAGGGTAAGTATAATAATGGTATAATTTAATTATGGGTGGAAGCTCAAGTTTATTTTTGTTAGTAAGCAAAATAAGAAGAATGCAAGCCCAAAAGAAATTAACTAATGGCCCAAATTAAGTCCACTTGAGCAAGGGTATTAAAGTCAGTAGAGGAAGCATTTAATAAAACAAACAAATTGGGTGGACAAGGCCCATGTGGCCGAAAATGAGAGAGAAGGGAAAGGGGAGATGTTTGTGATGATTAAAGCCACTTTAGTTGGTAATTTGTTTTATAGGTGTCACTTAATTAAGTGGCCCAAGCTAAGTCTATTTGTTAAGGAACATATGGGAGAATGGTGATATTAAAAATTATACTAACTTAAGAGATATATTTTACTATCTTAATTTATTAATTTTATAACTTAATTAAAGTAAGTTTAATTGGGTTATAAAATTTAATGTACAAGAGTAATGATTTAAATTCTAAATTTGTGGAATGAAAACCCTAATTAAAAATTTAGGGTGAGATAAGATGGAAAGGATTGGACTATGTCAATTTTTCATGGCCAAGGAAGTAATTGAAAGCCCAAAGGAATTAAGTGTTAAGCCCAAGTGTTGGCCCAATTGAAGAACATTTTAGGCACTAAATGAAGCATAAATAAAATAATATTTGGAGGTAAGGAGGACACCTGGCCGGTCAAGAAAGAAAGAGAAAAGGGGGATGAATGTAGATATTTATAATATATCTATATATCTTATTTCTTTCTTTCTCTCTCGTCTATTATTTCTTATTTTCTCTATTTGCTAACTAAAGAAAGTTGAGAGAGAGAAAGGGAAGAGGGGCGGCAGATATGAGAGATAGAGAGGAGAGAGAAGGGTCATCCATGAAAGGGAAGGAAGAAGAACAAAGGTAGAATCTTAAACTAATTTATGTAATTAATTTTTAGTTGTTCTAAATCAAAAATTTGGATATATGTTTCTAAACTCAAAAACTTTAGATTTTCTTGTTGATGAGTGTTTTATGTTTAGATCTACCCATATTGGGTGTTGATTTGTTTGGAAATCAAAAGAAAAGAAAAACAATTTTTCTAGTTTATAAAATCCTAACTTTTATGTACTTTGGATGTCCACCGTTTTTGATCTACACCTTTTTTTTTACGATCCGTCAAAGAGTGGTGTTAGATGTATAAGTTATCTAGTAAATTCAAGTGGTAGCACTCAAAAATATTGAGTTTACAAGCCGTAGTGGTTGTTTTAGCCAAAATAGTCCCATTTTTCTAGAAAAGAAATAAACTGTTTTGGGCCAGTCACTTCCAGGGGTAGTTTCGTAATTTTTTTGACCTTAAAAAATTCTGGAAAAATTTGGAGGTTTAATATCAGAGGTGATGTAGATCCTGTAAAAATTTGAGAATTTTTGGCCTTACGAAATGGGAGTTATGAATTTTACGGCCAAGGACTACTTTTAAAAATCTAACCGAATAACTCTCTGTGTGTGTGTCCAAAAATTATAAAATTTTTACTGAAAGTACAGGTATATAACAGGAGCTTACCTTGAAAATTTTAGAATTTTTGGAGATAATCTCGATTTATGATAAATCTGAGAAGATTCGGCTATTATGGACTATTTAAATATAGTAAAAGTATTTTAAAAATTTCTGAAAAAATATATTTTTATGAGGGGATTATATATGGCTGCTTTCCAGAAAAGAAATGGTTTTTAAGATATTTTGCTATTTTCATGTAAATGATGATATATGGATAAATAAATTTAATTAAATATATGATGTCAAGAATATGGAAACTAAGATTTTACGACTTGAGACCCTTAAGCATGGTTGATGCAGAATTTTGATGGAAATTTCGATCGGTGATGAAGAGTTATGATGTTTATGGCATTTAAGAACGCTTAAACGAATTAATTAAAGAAAAAAAAATTAAAAAAATTTATTTATTAATTGAATAAATGACTTAAATTTTTTTTATATGACTAATGATATTTGATTGAAATATTTTTAGTAATATTTGACTTAAATGTTATTAAAAAGTTAATAACATTAGCTTGGAAATATTATTACTTAATTAATAGTATTAAACGAAAAATTAAAATAAGAGAATTAAGTTATTTTTTAAAATAGTTGTTGAATTTGGTATTCAAGGAATTATATTATGTTTGTAATAGACTGAAATGAGAATTCAGGGTGTTGAATTGGATTTTGGGTTGCTGAAATGATTTCAGTTTACTGAATATGATTTCAGTTTGCTGAAATAGTGATTTCAGGATGCTGAAATGTAACCTGATTTACTGAAATAATATTTTCAGTTTATTGAAATGTTATCTAGCTTACTAAAATAACATATAAAGGAAAAACTTATAAGTACAAGTTATGACATGATTAAAAGATTATCAAAGTATAATCGTAGCACTAAGACTTTAATGTAATGTCTAATATGATTGAATGTTAGACAATTTAATATAAGATGATAAGGACTTATAAAGTGAGTGATTAAGTATTAAGTCTAAAGTAGTACAGTCGTATTCTGCAATAGTTGATGTATAGTATCTGGGCTAAACAATTCCTTCAAGGAGCGGAGGTATATACGAATTAGTAACCGATCTAACTCGCTGTGAAAATAGTGTAGACCAGACGAAAATTAATTTGTTAGTTGTTTGTGGGAAACCACTCAGTATACTATATTGAATACTATTAAAGACTCGATGTATGCTAGGTTTAGACTTGTAAATGAATATGGTGTTAAGATTATCTAATATTAGACTATGTGGTTAAGTGTTAGATAGTTTACTTTTAAAATAATAAGTATTATGAAATAAGGTGTGTTATGCTAATTGAAAGATCAATCTTATAGCTGATAGATTTTTTCAATAAAGCGATTAAACTAGATTGCGTAGCAGTAATCGACGGTACATGCAAGTTCTCTAATTCAAACTCGAGTTATATCTCTAAGTATGTTAGTGAATAATTATTGTTGATTATTCACATCTAAACTGATTATTGATTTACACTTAGTGTATGTTGCATATGTTCATCAGGTATGAAAAGCTGATCACATTCATTACCATAAGGTTCAGTTAAAGTTGTTTAGGGTTCTTGTTGAAATTAAACATTATTGATTCAGTCATTCAATTATTGACATTTTGATTCATGCTCTTTCACAATTATTATATTGTTGAAAATTTGAAAACTTATTCTTCTTTCAAACATGATATATATTTGTTATATTTAAATTTGCTGAGCAAAGTAGTTGCTTACCCTTGCTATATCATGATAAAAAATTTCAGATTAAGACGAAGTTTTGAAAAAGGACAGAAACAAAAGCAAAGTACAATAATATATTGTTATGCACGAATAACTATTTAGTTATATTATGTAAACCTTTTATAATTTTGAAGGTATGTATTTAGTTAAGGTTAATAGACCTTGGAAAATGTTATAGAACCATGTGATATAAACAATGTATGTTTATATAATCCACATTAAATATAGAATATGTATGAAGATGAAGTACCGTAACGTACCAGGTTCGAACTTTTAGGGATCCGGATTTGGGGGCGTCACAAATATAGCCTTGATGCATGTACGCTAAACTTGGATTATCCGACCAGTTGTTAATCTATCCTATTTTCATAATTTTAAATTTCCCTTGTGAAGGGATTATCCAACCAGTTGTTAAATCTATCCTATTTTCATAATTTTAAAATCCCCCCGTGTGAAATTCTATCGACTTCTGTTAGCAATTTAGGCAGATGAAGTAATTAACATCTAATGTTATTAAGTTTTTTTATTTCTTTAGAGAATACTTGATCCAACAATGAGTTTTATCTACAGAGGCAAGGTTCTGATACACGGTTCTTGTAAGATATCATAACCATTCATCCCTACCTTGTAATTGCTATTGTTAATCTTTTTTCATGCAAGTTCGATGTTATTATGCAAGTGAATAATATGAAATGTTGCTGTAGATCCCGGTTGTAATGGTGGTTGTAGGTATAGTTTGCATGAGCGAACTGAACGTGCTAATTTGAAACATATTTCAAATATTGAAATTTGAGCATTGAAGAATTTGGTTTAAGCATATTGTTTTTTAAAGGCAGGTTAAATCTAGAGTGAATTGCTAACATGATTTAAGCAAAAATAGGGCAAAGGTGCAAAAATGCTTCTGATGTTTACTCCGAAGTCCTACTTGCATCCTGATTTTTTTTTTCAAAAGTACACTTGACATTACAAATTTTAGGTCAACCGTGCCCCTACCCCTAACAGACATGCCACCTAGACTAACGTGACTGACACGTGGACAAATTTTGCTGACGAGAAATGAAGGGAGTAATTTATTTTGCTGACGAGGCATGAAGGGCTCTGATGTGGCTTTTTAAATTATTTTTTTAACAACAAATAATGACATGGATATTATCTTGACGTCCTGTTGCTTCACTCTCTTCTCCCTGTGAAGTTAGATCTTTAATCTCTTGAAGGGCACACCAAGAATCCCTCCATTCCTGAGAAAAATACACCATCACGAGCTGCAATTTACGAACACATAACCAATCATTCATTTCTCACTCAAATCAACTCCTGTATTTTCCCACGTCGAAAATAACCAACATAACCCAGATTCCTCGTCCTCAACCTCTCCAAGACCGAGTTGCAATCGTTACCTGCGACTCTCGATGAATCAATCGAGCAATTGCTCTTCATCTCGCCTCACTCGGAGCCAAACTCGTCATTAAATACACCACAACTCAGCGCAAGCTGATCTCATTGTCATCCAGATTAACTCATCTCCTCGCGTCATCACTATTTAGGCCGACATCTCCGACCCAAGTACAAAGAAATTTCACCATGTTTGAGCAAACAAATATCAACCACTAAACATAAGAACTATATCCAAATACAGATCCACTGTAAGGATTACATCAAGTCATTTAGAGTGATTAGTAGTTAATTCAGTTAATATTTGTAATAAGCATGAAGGGTAGCATTGTCTTTTCCTTTGTCTAGTCTGGGTCATTTTAGTAGTTTGTCCAGTATACTGTTGGGGGTTTGTTATGCTTGATTGCTGAGCTGTGTGGGTGTCATGTGTATTAGCTCCTTCTAGGTAGGGAGCTGATCATGCTATATGTATTCCTCACTCGCTCATTTGAGCATATAAAAGATATGAAGTGTTTTTTCTTGCCCCAAATTCTTCTGAACTCTTTCTCCCTCTCCTCTACTATCTGAATTTCTGTGTTACTCCCTTCAAATTTCCCACTGTTACTTGTCGTCTCACCCATATACACCACTAATTCCTTACAATTTGGTATCAAAGCCAACTTCCCTGCAACCATGGCCACTAATAACCAGCGATTAACTAATTTGGAGAACCAGGCTCAAGAGCATCAAGCGACTATGCACCAGGTACAAATTCAACTGTTAGCAATGCAGCAAGGAATTGATTCGAAGATGGAGTTGATGATGAAGAATTTTGAAGCTCTGCTGGCGATACAAGGGTAGAAAAAGGACTCGAATTAATCAGGTAGCACAGGTCCTTCTCCCGAGTCTGTCTTAGGTTAGTATGACCAAAATGCTAGAGTGAATAAATCTGAAAGCATTTTTAGAACTATTAAATTTGAATTTCCAAAGTTTATGGGAGAAAATCCCAGATCATGGATAAGGAAATTCAACAAACTGTTTTTCCACCACTCGGTGCCGAAATTACAGAAGGTGTACCTGGCCACAATGAGTCTAGAAGGGGAGGCTGAGGAGTGGTACTCCAGTTATGCTCAGGAAGGGCAGGAACTCTCTTGGGAATGCCTGAAAGAGGAAATAATTGCTAGATTCAGTCCTGAGGCCAGTGATAATCCCATTGGAGAACTGAAGAAGCTGCAACAGATGGGGACAGTTGATGAATATAGGAAAAAATTTGAAGAATTAAGAGGATGGGCATTGAGCAGAAATCCCACCCTTAATGAAGAATTCTTCATGGATTGCTTTGTGGGAGGGTTAAGGTTAGAGATACAGTTGGGGGTGCAGGAGTTAAAACCAAAATATCTGAAAGAAATTATCAGATTATCAAGGGTTAAGGAAGCCAAACTCGAAGCCTGGCTTAAGAGGATTAAAATGGTCAACAAAGCTGTGGCTAATCCAGGAATGCATTCACATAGATACACTCCCCACAACAAACCTGAAAGTTATAACAACCCTGAGGCTGTGAAGTCCTTACCAGTAAAAGGGCTGACCAAGGATCAGATCAATGAGAAGAGAAGGAAGGGGTTGTGCTTTTCATGTGATGAACCTTATAGCAGAGAACACCTTTGTAAGAAACCACACTTGTTCATGATAATACCTTCAGTTACTTCAGAGATAAGTGAAGAAGAAGGTTGTGAAGATGAGGAGCTGGAAGGAATGCTAGGTCCAGTTGGGGAGGAAGAACCACAAATTACTCTTCATGCATTATCAGGACACAACACTAACAACACTATCAGACTGCTAGGAATGGCAAATGGGAAGTTTCTTAGAATTTTGGTAGATAGTGGGAGTACTAATAACTTCTTGGATCTTCAAGCTGCAAAGAGGGTTAAGGCTGTTTTGTTAGACACCAATTCTATAGCAGTCACAGTAGCAGATGGGTTTAAAGTGGAGAGCCATCAACACTGCCCCAACTTACAATGGACTATCCAAGGAGAGGAGTTTCACACTGAATTTAGGATCTTACCCTTAGGAGGAATTGATGCTGTTCTTGGTGTCTAGTGGCTGAAATTGTTTGACTCAGTCACCTTTGACTTCCATCAATTACACTTAGCCTTATCTAAAGAGGAAAAAACCACACTAATACAAGGGGAGTCTGATCAAGTAGCACCTTCTATTCAACTAATGAATTCTGGGGAATTCCAAAGAGTGGTGAATGGGGCCACACATGGATATTTTGGATATCTATTTGGAATCAATCAATCAAATGAAGAAACTGGCAGTAACCAAGACTTGAGATCTGATCTAAGTCCAGAGGATAGCAAAATGTTTGAAGAATTGCTGCAACAATTTGCAGAAGTATTCCAGTAACCAAAAGGGGTTCCTCCCCCCCAGAAGTAAAGACCACCATATCAACTAACTGAGGGCTTCCAACCCATTAATCTCAGACCCTATAGATACCCTCATGTGCAGAAAGAAGAAATAGAGAAAATAGTGCAAGAAATGCTGCTGAATGGAATTATTCAACCCATTAACAGCCCTTATGCCTTTCCAGTTCTATTAGTCAAAAAGCAAGATGGAACTTGGAGGCTATGTGTGGAATATAGAGCCTTGAACAATCAAACTGTTAAGGATAAGTTTCCCATACCAGCTATAAATGAGTTATTGGATGAACTACATGGGTCACAATGGTTTTCCAAACCGGACCTAAGGTCAGGGTACCATCAAATAAGGGTAAGGCATGAAGACATACAAAAGACTGCTTTCAGGACTCACTTTGGTCACTTTGAATTTTTGGTCATGCCCTTTGGATTGACCAATGCACCTGCTACATTTCAATCATTGATGAATGAAGTATTTCAACCTTATTTGAGGAAGTTTGTACTAGTCTTTTTTGATGATATTCTGGTTTATAGCAAAACCTTATCTGAACATTTGACACATTTGCAATCAGTTTTACAATCTCTCAAGGATCACTGTTTGTTTGCTAAGAGAAGCAAATGTAGGTTTGTTACTAGAGAGGTCCAATACTTAGGCCATATAATCAGTAAGGAAGGGGTATCAACTGACAAAGAAAAGGTAGAATGCATGTTGCAATGGCCTATACCTACAAACTTAAAGGGGTTAAGGGGGTTCCTAGGTTTGACTGGGTATTACAGAAGATTTGTCAGAAATTATGGGGTTATCAGCAGGCCCTTAACAGATTTACTCAAGAAGGATAATTTCATTTGGAGTGACAAAGCTACAGAATCCTTTCAGGACCTCAAAAAGGTAATGACTCAGGCACCAGTGTTGTCCATGCCAGACTTCCAAGAACCTTTTGTGCTAGAAACAGATGCATCTCACTATGGCATTGGGGCAGTTTTATTGCAGCATAGTAGACCAATTGCCTACCTTAGCAAAGCCATTCCTAAACAACATTTGGGGTTATCTACTTATGAAAAGGAATTGATGGCAGTGGTGTTTGCTGTCAATAAGTGGAGGCACTATCTATTAGGAAATAAGGTGTATATTAGGACTGACCACCAGAGTCTTAAATACCTACTGGATCAGAGAATCACCACCACCAATCAGCAAAAATGGGTCACCAAACTGATGGGGTTGGATTATGAAATATGCTATAAAAAGGGTAAAGAAATAGTGGTAGCTGACAGCCTTTCAAGAGTGGTGGAGGGTCTGGACTCTCAAGTACATTCAGAAACAACAACTGATGAGCTGGAGCATTGCCATGTGATCACTGAGGTGGTACCTACTTGGATCCAAGAGGTGGCTCACTCATGGGAAGAGGATGCAGGGTTAAGAGACTTGATTGTGCAACTTTAAGTGAAACCAGACTCTTTACCAGGATATACCTTCAGAAATGGTCGACTCAAGTTCCAAGATAGACTAGTAGTTGGGCCTGACATCCAACTAAGGAAGAAGTTTCTAAATAAGTTTCATAACTCTCCTATAGGGGGTCACTCAGGAATCAGAGGTACCTATGAGAGAATGAGTAAGTTTTTCTGGTGGTCCACTATGAGGCAAGATGTAATCACATTTGTCAGAGAATGTGATATCTGTCAACAACAAAAGCATGAGACAATAGCAAGCCCAGGTCTGCTACAACCCCTACCAGTTCCACACAAGCCATGGTCTGATCTTTCTATGGACTTTATAAAGGGCCTACCCCCATCCACAGGTTTGACTGTCATCTGGGTCATAGTGGATAGGTTCACTAAATATGCCCATTTTATTGCCCTGAAGCACCCCTATTCTGCAGCCCAACTTGCTCACACCTATGTGTCACAAGTATACAAACTCCATGGGATGCCTACAACTATAGTATCTGATAGAGACAAGGTCTTCCTAAGTCTATTTTGGCAATCCTTATTCAAGATCATAGGTACTAAGCTGTAGATGAGCACAACTTACCATCCCCAGTCGAATGGCCAAACTGAAAGGGTAAATCAGGTACTTGAATGTTTCCTTAGATGCATGGCAACCCAAGAATCACACAGCTGGGTATTTTGGCTACCTCTTGCTGAATGGTGGTACAACACTCACTTCCATGTGGGCCTTAAAACATCACCCTTTAAAGCCCTATATGGATACCAACCCCCTCACCTCAACTTCCATCAGTTTGGGCAAATCTTAGACACAACAGTGAAGCAATTCTGTAAGGAGAGGGCCAAGTTTATGCAGATGCTAAGACAACAACTACTAGTAGCACAGTCCAGAATTAAGACCTATGCTGACCAGAATAGGACTAAAAGGACCTTTGAAGTTGGAGATCAAGTTTATCTAAAGATAAGGCCATACAAGCAACTGTCCTTAAAGCAATTCAATTATGGGAAATTAGCTCCAAAATTCTGTGGTCCCTTCTATGTAGAACAAAAAGTGGGGAAGGTGGCATACAAGCTTAAGTTACCAGAACAAGCTAGAATTCATCCCACTTTTCATGTGTCATTGCTTAAAAAGAAGTTGGGAACACACTGCACATCTTCTCCTATATTACCTCCAATGAATTCTGAAGGGTACTTCCTAGTTGAGCCAATAGCCATACTCAAACGTAGACTGATCAAGCAGAACAATTCTCCTAGTGTAGAAGTGTTGGTTCAGTGGGCAAACACATTACCATCTGAGGCTACATGGGAGAAATGGGAGCAACTCCACCAGAAGTTTCCTCATTTTCACCCTTGAGGTCAAGGGTCATTTTAAGGGGGAGGGATTGTAAGGATTACATCAAGTCATTTAGAGTGATTAGTAGTTAATGCAGTTAATATTTGTAATAAGCATGAAGGGTAGCATTGTCTTTTCCTTTATGTCAGTCCGGATCATTTTAGTAGTTTGTCCAGTATACTGTTGGGGGTTTGTTATGCTTGATTGCTGAGCTGTGTGGGTGTCATGTGTATTAGCTCCTTCTAGATAGGGAGCTGATCATGCTATATGTATTCCTCACTCGCTCATTTGAGCATATAAAAGATATGAAGTGTTTTTCCTTGCCCCAAATTCTTCTGAACTCTTTCTCCCTCTCCTCTACTATCTGAATTTCTGTGTTACTCCCTTCAAATCTCCCACTGTTACTTGTCGTCTCACCCATATACACCACTGATTCCTTACATAGTTCCATAAGGAAATTGATAATACAAAACAATAGCCAGAATTTGACCCAAATAATATCATACACAAATTTAAACCAAACCCAGAAAAAACAAGTAATTTACAACAATCATTTCATCACAACCTCATATCATCCTGAGACGAATTATTTGAAACCCCCAATACCTCATATAGTACTTTGTATTGTTAATCTTCTGGGGCGGCCCCCTTCCAAACATCTTCTTAGATTTCTCTCCCCCAAATTCAACAATCAAAATTCCCAAATTTTACAGTCTTTAAACAAATCCAATTAAATAAACAGATCTATTACGTACATATATCTATTGCAGATCTGGTGGTGTGTTCGTGCGTGTTTGAATTTTCAGTGTGTATGTAGACTCTGCTAAAGTTGGATAATTAATTTGTTCGGCACAAAACTGAAGTGTGTTTTGGGAGAGGTGGATGAAGAAGAAGAAGTGCTCTGATTTTGGGTGGTGAATTTTTCTCCTTTTAGTTTTTTGGTTTTTTTTATATGTTGTGATTCTAGTGGGATCCGCATGAATCTTTGGGTACGTGGTTATGAGAGCCTAAAATGTTTGTCTACGTGTCAGTTCAGTTAACAAAATTTTTCCAAATGTCAGTCACGTTAGTTTAGGTGGCATGTCTATTAGGGGCAGGGGCACGGTTGACCTGAAATTTATAACGTCAAGCGTACTTTTGGAAGAAAAAAAAATTCAAGGTGAAAGTGGGACTTTGGAAAAAATATCAGGGGCATTTTTGGACATTTGCACAACAAAAATATCCCCAACTAGTGAGAGGAGAGAGGAAGTCGATGATGCTTGTAGTTGAAATTCTTTATCTTTAGGAAATTGATATTTTCAAAAGTAAAATTGAATATTTTCAGAAGATTTTTCTCGTATTAATGTGGATCATATTTACTCTTTATGTGAGAGATCTTACTGAATTATAACTTGTGAAAATATTAATTTTCTTATCTTTAGCACATTAGTTTGACCTCAACTCATTATGTTTTACTTAATTTAAGAAGTAAAACAAGTTTCTCACAAAGATCATACTGTTACCTGACTTGAATTTATTTTTAATTTTTATTATTATTAAAATTTAAACTATATTTATAATTTGAATCTAAGTAGTATTTTATTATTATTTAATTAATATAACTTTAGAAGAAAATTGTTTTTTTTATTGCAACCATCTAACTAAATATTATAACATAAATAAATTAACCAATTCATATAAAATCAAAAATTTAAAAGTTATGATAAGTAATTTATCTTACTCTTCGTGAGTCAAAAAAGAATAATAGAAAGAGGACAAAAAGAATTCAGTTAATTATTTTTCTATTTATATGCAAATCAACGTTAATGATAGAATGCATGTGATTTGATGGAATGCACATGCATGCATTAGATTTCATGGAATTATACTGTTTATGGTTTGCTCAGTTAGTCATCGAGGCAAGGGACAATATATCTTTGGAGGTAGAAATTATAGAATAGTTCTAGCACTTTGAATATTTTAAATTGAGATGTAAAGAGGAGCAGAATAATTGCCGTATACTCCTTTCAAAATATAGAATATATTTGGCTTCATAAAATTAATTGACATAATTTTAAAATTATGTGATTCATTTAATTTTTAAAAATAACAATTTTTGTAATTAGTAGAACTATCTAGATAGTTTGCAATTTTCATAAATTATATTATCTAAAACTAAATTAATTCTTATCAAGTTTGAATTTTAAAATTTTCCAATTGAACTTAAAAAAGTTAATATTAATCTTGTATTTTGGAATAGTCTTGCTACATGCGATGACAAATTTATATCGTCATTAAAGGTTGACGTATGTAGATACATGAGATATATGACTACATGAGATATGAAAAAATCAAACACTTACACATTTATAATCGTATTAATCGTTTAGATTTTTACGTTATTTGTAATCCAATTTCATCAATAAATTTGTCAACATATATAACATTTTTATTTTGGAATGAAAGGATTGAATATGAGATTTTAATTCCACACTTTATTTATTCATTTATTTTTTCCATTTTGGAATGAAGGTAGCATTTGAATATGAGATTTTAATTCCACACGTCCCTCCCCATTTTGGAGAGTGTAATATAATCTTATAATCACATACATTATTTAGTATTATAATATCAAAGAACTTTCCACGTCGAGATTTTTTTGCCTTATGGTCTTCCTTTTTATTATTTTTATTTGAGATTTATTAATTTTAAGGGTGGTTTTAGAAAAATACGAACAAGAATGTTGATGAAATTTGAAAGTTTGATTTTAATGATGAGCAAATTAGACAGAGTCGTCAATTGATAAAGATTTAAATGGATGTACCAAATTATCCGAAGTTTTAGCTTTTTAATAAATGAGATAACCCATTATGTGACTTCGAAGAATTGGCCCGCAATCCAGATTCATAGAGTTCGAGGAATTGTTTAAACGAGGGGAATGTGTTCGGCACTGTAAGGACCCAGAATTTTATACGATTATATTTTTACGAATGAATTTTTTTATTTACTATTATTTTATTAATTATTATTTTGAACATGGTGATATTAAATTTGCAGGTTAGTCAATTTATTTATTTTAAATTGGCTAAGTAATGAAAATGAGGTAAAGACTAATAGTTGATCAAAATCCTAATTTGAATAGGGATTTGATTACTAATACAATTAATATTATAATTGTGACGCTCCCAAAATAGGTCCACACAACCTATTCTGAGTCGCCAATTACATGGTACAGAATCCAAATACAAATATTTCTATTCCAACTATTACACTGTCGTGCAAAATACAATCACACAAACTGTGAGCTTCTATACAGATATTATGTCGTATATAATATGAAAATATCAACGCTCAAATTAAGTCCTTATTACAATTATTATCACACTATTTTACAAAATAGTGAGAACACTATAGCACTATTTCAGACCATCACTCTATTTCCCGACTAGTCCCAACTATATTCTCATTTTCTGAAGAGAACAATGAAAGAAAGGGGTGAGCTCAACTATATGACTAAGATAATGAAGAATAAATTATCGTTAGCCTTCAATAAATCAGATAAATATTATGGACAACAAGTTTTAGATCAACAACTGCAGCGAAAATAACAATCCATTAGAAGAGTTAAGTAGAGAATGATGTTTACTATATTCTATGATTTAAAAGTCTATCATCAATATTTTATCCGTGTAACACCAATCAATAAATATTTCCAATCAACGAATTATCTATGCATTACGGACCAAAGATATTCGTTTGTATCACCAGTGGTCATGATCATGCCAAACACCTGTCCATCTTTGCATTACGGGTCTTTATATTCATCAATTAACTATTCATTTTTGCACTACGGGCCAAAGATATTCATCAATCAACAATTCATCTTTGCACTACGGGCCAAAGATATTCATCAATCAACCGTTCATATTTGCACTATGGGCCAAAGATAACTTTAACCACAATTTTAAGTCTGAGGATTATGACAATGATATAAGGAATAATCCAGTGAGATCAAGGATAAATATTAGAGATTTATAATTTAATTTATCCAGGGTTCAAAAGTGTCCAAATTGTCAATATGAAGATCAAAACATGGATTCAATTTCAAGAATAAGATTCATAAAAGATAACTTGGACAAAGAAAAGAAAATTAAATTTCGTTGTGAATAGTACTCATGAATAGTACCGTATGAGTAGCACTGTATGAATAGTTGTAATAACCGTGAATTTTATGAATAAATATTAATATTGGTATTAATAAAAGTGTGAATATTTATTTTATATAAATGTTTATATAACATGAGGTGAGCAACCCAATTAAAGTAAATTAAATTTATGATAATTGAGAAATGTGGAGGATTTATGATGAGCTCGTAAAATGCCTTGTGTGGCACGATGATGGAAAATTTGATGGTTTAATTAAATTAAAGAATGAATGAATTAATAAGTGAAGGATTAATTTATATTATATTGTTAATCAATTGTTATTATGAGTAATAGCATGTTAATGAGTAAATAATTAATTAATATAATAGATTAATGTTTATTCAATTAATTGTTGTGTGCAATATTATGTAATGAATAATCATATGTTATATAGTACCTACATCTAATTAAAATGAAATGAGGTGTGACACTACAATGTAACTATATAATATATAAAACTAGGATAAGGCTCTGAAATGAACTGTTCGTAAACGAACATATGTAGGACCCAGTGTTGAAGGTTGTTGATTGGCCCAATTATGTACCATTATATATTTCTAATTAGTGTTAATTATTCTCATCCAATCAACAACCTTCAACACTGGGGCCTACATATGTTCGTTTACGAACAGTTCGTTTCAGAGTCTTATCCTATAAAACTATATGGTAAAGTTAAATGAATCATATAAGTTACATAAATAAGCATATGTGACAACATGCTATGTGTGGATACATTAAAAGTGTACTTTATGGGAAATATTAAAGTAGACTAAATAAATAATTGTTATTTAATCATTATTTCAATAAGTGAGCATAATTGAAATAATAAAATTTTATGATAATGTGGAATGATAACACTCAACTAAATTATATTCGATATTATCAAATGTACATAAATTATATAATGATGTATATATATAATACCCCCTAACTTGTTACAATGTTATTAACTTATTAAAGCTACATTGTAACTAAAAGGAGATTAAAACCTAAGTACACATATATACCTTTGTGTAGGAATATATATATATATATATTGGACCTATGTATGTGGCATTATTGGTTTACAAGTGCTGAGATTAGAAGTTGTCCCATATTGAGTGTCCTATTCTCTCACTCACATGTATAGGCCAAATGCCTAAGCATAGCCTTTCTCCTTCCTTGCATTCCTCAAACTAGCTACAAATGATGGTTATGATGGAAAGGGGAGTGGGTTGATGGGGTAGTTGGCCACTATTTCACCAACTTATGCATACCCATCATCTTCTTCCTTCATCTCTTGGTTTGATTCAATGTGCAAAGCTTTTGTATGGACTTTCATTCTTCTATAAATTGAGCTCACATCTCCTTCAATTCACTTTGTTGAGTTATTTGCTAAGTGTTATAGAGAGTGAATTGGGAGTGTATTCTAAAATTGGAGTCAAGAAAATTCATTTCAAGCTCAAAGAGGTATAACTTTCACATTGTGTTCTTAGTTTTGAGTTTGATAAATTTGTAGAAAATGCATGAATTAGTTGAAGTTTGATATGTGAGATGATGTTAACATGTTAGTAGAGTCTATATACATGTTATATATGCAAGGTGATGGTATAAAAGCATGATTCATGAAGAAATTGGAATTGGTTTTAAGCTCTGCTCTTGCACAAGCCCATTCTGGACTGGAGCCGGAGTGCCGCGGCCGCGCCACTCCCTAGTACAAACACGGTGCGGCCACTTCGATATGCATAACCAGAATTCAGTTTTTGTGTTTTCTGAAATGTTGAGCATGTTAGTTTGACTTAAGTATGCCTATTTATGTTCCTGACATGCTAGCATAGGTGGCCTTGCATGTAATCACTTACCTTAGCTTGGTTTTAATGACTTTCTAAAGGAAACTCAACATTAGAAAATGAAACTTGACTAACTAAGTATACTTTGAATTCTGAACTTGTGAGCATGCATATGTGGTTTAAATATGTGTGTACATGAGTATGATATATAGTATGTAAGGTTGCTTTGCATACTTGGTTGGTTTAACATGAGATTTTTAAAGAAAACTTAAGAGTTTGAAAACTAACGATGTTAATAACTACCTTACATGTATTATGAAATTTATGACTATCATGATAAGATATCGTATGCATATAGACATGATTGACATGTATACCTAACTAGCCATGTACGTTGCAAACTAGTCGAGCATAGTTTCAAATGAGTCTAAAGAAGTAAAACTATGTTACTTTGAAATACATGACTAGGATGACTTGAACAAGTATGATTAAGGTTTATTGACCTCATTGCGTAAGTATAATGACTAAACATGAGAAGCCTTATTAATTGAACACATAAAGCTTTGTTAAATGGAAAGTTGATAATAATCTATGTTGAAGGTAAAACGGAGACTGAACCTAATCATAAAACCTCATAACATATGTGTTTTATATGTATTATCATCTAAAGCACATTATTGGACAAGCTAGAATTCTGCAGGAGCAAGCCATCTCTGGTTTGAACTGGGAGCAGCGCGGCAGCGCCACTCCCTAGTTTAAAACTAGCGCAGCCGCGCCACCCTACAGAATGATCTGATCATGCTGTTTGTAATCTGAAATTGATGCATGCTTATATTGATATCCTAAACTGCAATACATGTTTAGTGAAGTGTTTAAGTGTTAAGAATAACGATAGAACCATATATTGATAAGTGAGTATACGACTTTCAAACCGCTAATTCAACGATGATTACGAGCTATGTTAATTGATTAGTATCATACAAACTGATTATGTGCTATGTGTACGTAAGATATGTAACGACATACGTGTAGGATTGTATGACTAAGTTAGAATCTTATGTGTTGTGTTTAACTTACATATCAAGTATATGTATTCGACTTATGTAACTAATGAAAATACATATATGCGTAACTATGTTACGATAGGATATCTTAGTCCGTGAAGTGTTGATAAGCTTAGGTTGATAAACTACGCATAAGGAAAGTTTCTTAACCCTACTCTTTATTGAGCAAGTTCTCTAACTCTTTTTATTTATATATGGTGTAAATTCGAATTATTGATATATCGACCATATATACGTTAAAGAAATATTTGTTATTATTCGGAAATCGACTTTATATCTTGATGTTGTTGCAAACATTGAACTTAACGTTCCTAAATGCATTACAAAAGTTGTCTAAGTCATTTGATTCGGCTAGACTAATATCGTATGTTAGAAAGCTATCCAAACCAATTGACTTGGTGCGGACTCTTATAATTCTACTGAGATGAACAACCCTCATGGAAGGGGAAAATTATATACAACTGTCGGGGAACGGACGTGCGCACATGAGTACAATTAAATGTTATGCATAACGTATGGTACTTTAGGCTGATCACCTGTTGTACTTGTTTTTATTGGATTGTAAGTATAATACTGTTAATTCTAGTAAGAGTTCATAGTCCTTAGTGACTGCTCAGTGTTCATTATTCTTGAACCTTGAAATAGTTAAACCTTGAATCTTGTTGATATCTTTCTATCCATGGCGGCTATTATTGAGAACTATTGATACTTCTTGTTATTCTTGAACTATCATTTACTGTTGTATCCTTGAGATTTGAAATCTATATTATTCACCCTTATTGCTATATTACTTGCTAAGCAAATTCGTTGCTCATTCTTGTTTTTCCTAAAATATTTCAGTTAAGGCAGAGCAGTGCGGACCCTCTAGCACAGATAAGGGCAAGGGCAAGGCTACGGCGTAGCTTTGTACTCTTTTAGAACTATTATGATGATTGTAATAAGATTATATCATATTATGTATTGGTTATGTTTAAGCTATGTATGAGATGTTTAAGTTACGAGACCGTGGGACCCGAATAATTATATTAAGTAAATGTAAATTATTCTATTATTCCGTTGCATGAGTTGTTAGTATGTTGTTAGAATTTAGAACGCGATGCATCGAATTCGAGACACGTGCGGTCTGAATTTGGGGGCGCCACAATAGTACTGTATGAATAGTACCCCGACATGAAAAGATTAAAATTTAATAAGAAAATTCAGACCAATATTCCAGTGAAATGATATTAGATGAAACGAAGACCTTAAGCAATTTCTAATCATTTCAGAAATTATAGAAACAATACTTACCATAGTAAGTTTAGATTTATAAATATGAAATGAAATAATATACGAAACTGCAAATGGATTTTCACCCGTCACGCGGTAGTCCGCGTAGACAGATCATTTTCACAATTTGATAAAGAATGAATACGAAGGGTTATTCACCAGACATGCGGTAGTCCGTGTAGACAGGTTATTCCCACAGATTAATAAAAAAATGAATTCAAAGGGTTATTCACCAGGCATGCGGTAGTCCGCGTAGATATGTTATTCCCATAGCTTAATAAGAAATAGAATGACAACTCTTATGAGTATTGAAAGAAAATAACATCCTTTACTTTAGTAGGAGATTGAATACTGAAATAGTGTAGTAGCAGAATACTCTTCTTCTTTTTCTCTTATTATCTCTCAATAGTTTCTCTCACTATAGCTTGTGATTATAACTTTTCTCTTCAAAAATGGTAGGAAATAATGAATGGATGGAGGAGCATTTATAGGCTAGGAAAAGGTGGCAAATTACAAGGTTAATTATATTTTAGTACCTTCATCTTTACCTCTATTTTAATTTAGTCCCTCAAGTATTATCAATCTTGCATAACATCCCCTAATAGTACTTGCATGTGAACCAATAGTAATTAATTGTTCATTTATCCGATTCATTGCCCGCTTGATCAATTGAATATCCAGAAATCAACTATTATCGAAATAAATGTCGATTTCCACTAACATTAATATTCCCAACACAATGAAAATATTTTTATCAATAATTCATCATTAATATTATAACTCACAATATTGACAACCAGACCGTTTCTAGAAAAGAGGGGCTTTCCAATAAGGATTTCTCCTTAATGACACGCAATTAAATAACCTAACCCATTTCCTTGACAGAACTTTCTAGACATTGTCAATAATGCTAATAATAATATGAGTAACTGTGTTGTGTCGATTATTGATTTAATAATATAAAGTATTGTGCAAATGATACTGTGACAATAATTGAATCAATAATATGAGATACTATGCAGCAATTAATATGACAATTATTGAATGAAATACTGAGTGACTTCTTACGTAAGAATCAATAATCAGAGATACTGTGCAATACCGTGTGCTATTGTGCAACAACGCGTATTACTGTACTTTTATCACCAGGTATTTCAACAGTTTAACGGTAAAAGTCTTGCCGTTATTTTTATAAAAAGATTATTTTTGTCGCTTTCTATTCCGATAATCATTCCGTTATGGGGTCCACTAATAATTGCGCTGTTGTATGAATATTCTCCGACCAAATGAATATTCCCTGACCAAAAGAATATTCTCCGACACAACGAATATTTTATGACCACTTGCTTATTTTGTAAAATTTGCACAAATCACCCATAACTAAGTATTTATTAAATTATCACCTTACTATTTAAAAATAATATATAAAGAAAATTAAATCTTTATTCATAAAAGTTGGGGTCTTACAACCTCCCCTCCTTATTGAATTTCGTCCTTGAAATTGATGTGCGTACCTGGTATTTCAAAGAGGTGAGGATACCTTGTTTTCATTTCAGATTCTAACTCCCAGGTCATTTCCTCAACATCGTGGTTTCTCCATAAAACTGACTTGAGGTATAACATTTGAGCGTAAAATCTGCTCCTTTTTATCCAAGATATTGACAGGTACCTCCTCATACGTTAAATTCTCTGCTATCTCGTCTGGTTCTAGTTCAATAATATGGTTTGGGTCTTTCACATATTTACGTAACATGGATATGTGTAAAATGTTATGAACACGAGATATGCTTGGTGGTAAGGCGAGTCTATATGTAACAGTTCTTACTCGCCTTACCACCAAGCATATCTGACATGCTGTGTGAAGGATGTGACATCATGTCTGAGCCTTGCTATTTTCGTCGGCAGAAAGTACTTCGCCACGAATTTCTGAGCCAAGTCAGCCCATGTGGTAATGGAGCCCGGAGAAAGCGAATGTAACCAACTCTTGGATTTGTCCCGAAGAGTAAATGGGAACAATCTGAGTCTGATATCATCATCGGATATTCTGTTGCATTTGAAAGTATCACATATTTCCAAGAAGTTTATCAAATGATCGTTCGGGTCATCATTCGGCATCCCTCTGAATTGAACATTGTTTTGTATCATTTGAATTGTACCCGGCTTGATTTCAAAGTTATTTGCTTGAATCACTGGCCTTAGTATGCTCGCTTGAATATCTGTGATGTGGGGCATGGCATACTCCCATAGAGATTTTTGGATTTCCTCGACCATTATAATTGGAGTAGGTATTTCCCGAGCACTTTCTCTTCTCAGTCGTCTAAAAGCTCTGTCTACCTCAGGATCAAGAGGTATTATATTCTGATTCCTGCGAGGTGGCATACATAGTCAAAAGTACCTGACAGAAAGATTAAACAGATAAATCAATTTAAATTATGATCATTTTGAATTAGTATTAATATTGAAAGACGAATAATACTAAGATCCCGGCAACGGCGCCAAAAACTTGTTGGTCATTTTCACGATCAATAAACTCGCGCAAGTATACACGGTCTAACAAGTAATACAGTAATAAGTTGAGTGTCGAACCCACGAGGATAAAGTACTAACGCTATTCAAATACTAAAATTATATCAATTCAGTCTTATCTAAACAATTAAATAGTGATGGTGTGTTTAAAACTATATAATTAAAAACAGTAAAATGTGAGATTGAGTTGTATCAAATAAGGTAAGCTAGGATTACAACTCTTCTAATGCTTCGTTTAATCTCCTAACTCTCCAATTATCTAACAAATTACAAGAATGGTTAACCGAGAACAATAAGTACACATAAGCCTCTTTCGATGGTCAAATGTAATCCCTTAGCTAAATAAATCCCAGGGTTAACTCAACCTTAACATCAATTTCATAAGTGCGAAAATAAAATAATGTAATCACTAAGTCTTATTACAATCAGATATTGAAGACAACAAGCCTTCACTTGCTCGTCTTTCCTTTTCCTTTACTTGTTGACGGTACGTCACGTCAACATTCTTGGCTTCAACTGCAAGGGGTGGTAAAATATGCAAGAGTGAGCAAACAAAAGCTCACTTAAAATACAACAGTGATATGACATAACTGAATAACTTCGAAAGGTTTGAATGACTTTACTTTCATCAAAATAAAGAATTGAATAATAATTCTTTCATCATCTTTAAAATTCGATTCTAGAATTTATCTGAGGGTCATACGACCTTGAACTATGTCCTAGGTTATAAATATTTCTATTTAAAACCTTTAACAGTCATTAAGACTATGGACCTTCAACTCGTACTTAGGGGGATCAGCCCTTCGTACCATGTATTGTGCACAACCATCTTAACGCTTTCGCATAAATGTACCCTAACAAATAGGGTTGTTCATTCTCAGTAATTGAATACAAGTTCGCCCCAAAGAAAGTTTGGTTTGGATAGATAAAGGAACTTTGGAATTTCAACTATCATCAACTAAGGAGTAGTTGAATCGACTCACAATGCTTAACAGTTCGATAATAGAAGAATTACGAATCAATGTAAGATACAACAATAGATTTCATGATAACTAGGCATGCTTTAGAGATAACTTCAAGCATTCAATAGATCACGTAGATCTTGCTTGAACAACTAAGTCAAGATCACATTACTTAAATAATACTCCAATACTTATGCTTTACGAATATTTGAATACAGAATAACTTGTACAACACATAACAAGTTAATAAACGGAAGTAAACTTTTATGATATATTAAGCAAGGGTTAAAGAACTTGCACAATGAAAAGATACAATGATAAGGCTTGCATAACGTAAAAGAATGGTTTAGAAAGCTTGCACAAAATAAATAACAAGTTTAGAAATAGAAACTTGCTTAACGTAAAAGAATAAGGATTAGAGAACTTGCCTCAAGCACAAACTACACTTTAATAATTACAATCACTTCCACAATTACCCTACACATTACATTACGTTTAAAACGTCTATTAGTACTTAACTATAATGTTTAAATTGTCGAACTTCATACTTAAGTCCAACTCACAACGTTGTTTGCAACATAGGTTGCTAACTAGCCACATACGTGAGTCTATACTCACGACATACATTTCACAAGCTTATAACGCTTTAAATCATTATGTGTACCTTATGAAAGTAATACACCCATACACATGTAATACATTCATATAAGACTTCAATCTATCTTAAACACATCAAAAGTATGTTATCTCATTACCTATTACACTTAACAAGTAATAAAAATAAGTTAGCTAAACAAACGCAGCATGAAAACTCAACGAAGGGAAAACAAAATTCCCAAACAGCATGTTAACCCGCTGGGGCGGGCCCTCCAAGGCTAAAAGCCCCGCTGGGCCTGGGCCCACTACTGGTGGGTTCCCCCAGCTCGCGAACGGTAGAGAAATAAGCCAATTTGGCTTATTTTTTCACACCAAAATCCAATTTTTCTCAACATGATGAACATGAAACTAAAAGACAACAATATTTTGGACTCTTTAACATGATTATAACATATAAAATCCTTGCAACACATAGTCAAAAACCAAGTTTTCATGATTTTTGAAGAAAACACAATATTAAGCGTTCTTGACAAAATTTGTTATTACGAATTCGTTTTTCAATCAATTCATGTAATTCCAATTGCAATAACTCTAATTCTTAACATATTAAGATAACCCATGATCAATTTAAACAATAATCCATAATCAAACACCAATTTGATAGTTCTAAAGGCTATTCTTTCAAAATTAGTTCACAGTAAATTACTATGAATATGATTTCTTCATGTTCATCTTAATTACGTGGATTGAATCGCTAAGACAACTATACAACTCATATATAAACATGCTATAACACATATTGTACATAAATTCATGTTTACATCAATCTTTCATTCTAAGTCAACAAAAAATATGAAAATTCATAAGAACACAAATTCTACATTAAAACTTATTTTTACAACAAATTGAATTTTTGAAAATTGTTTATAGCATACAATTCAATTATAATCAGTATATAAACACAATATATATATATATATATATATATATATATATATATATATAATTAATGTTTACACAATCTCACGAAATTTTCATATTCACAGAGAACTCAAAACAAGGAAGAACAATCAATTAAATTTTTAAAACTATAAGATAGTGATTATACCCTTTTTGTTTTGATGATTGAAGAAGAAGATGATGATGGTGTAATGCTCTCTTCTTGCTTTCTCAAAGCTTCTCTTCTTCTTCTTCTTCTTTTTTGAGAATTCTCTTTAACCCTCTTCTCTGCTTTCTTTCTTTCTTTCTTTGTAAAACTAACGTAACTTACTTATCTAACGTATATAATAGACATATACATATATAATATATATGTAACCTATATTATTAATATAAGTAATAAGTATAATACTAATTACCATATTATCTATTACTAATTACATAGGTTACAAGAATTTGAAAAGTTTAAGACCATGTTTGGCAAACCTTTATTTTTAAAAATAAATATTAGTACTAAGACATTGTTTGGTTAGAATAGGTTTAAAACAATGCAAGGGCCCTGTTTGGCAAAAGACTTTTTAAAACAAAATTAGGGCCTTGTTTGGTTAAAACAATTTAAAAGCTCTTTTTCTTTATTTAAATAAATTCTTTTAACACATACTTTAATGTTACACTTTAATTAATTAAATCTTTAACATTTCTATTTAATTAATTAAAATTCAACATAAATTAATCACATAAGAATTACCACATAATTATAATTACTCGGTAATTATAATTCATGTAACACTCATCACATAACTCATCTAATTTAATTACCTCAATTAAATTAGAACTATACTATAAAATCAATGCACATCAATTAAATTATATATTAAGTATTCATTTACTTAATATATAACACTTAATTAAATCACTCCACAATCTCAGAATTTATTTATTCAACTCAGTAAATAAATCACATAAAATATTTATTTACTCAATAAATATTTAAAATTTCATATATAAAATGTCAATCGTTACATTGTTTGTGTGACACCCCCAAATCCGGGTACTTCATTTTCACAGAATTTGGTGTTTACTATCTAAATAAAACATAACTAACTACCCATAAATAAGGAATGCAAAATAAATTATAACCTTAACAATAAAAAAAATCTTCCTTATAAAAAGGATTACAACCTTGTTAAAACGTTCCCAGGTTTCTAACCTTAAACAAACATTAAATGCGGAAAATAAAACATCATTTAACAGTTAAAGTCTTATTACAAACTCATATAATAAATATGAACAAGTCTTTGCTACTTGTTTATTTTGCCTTTGCCCTTGCTGGTTGACGGCTCGTCAACCTTCTCAACTTTGGCTGCAATGGTTATATATGCAAGAGTGAACAAACAAAAGCTCACTTGAAATAACAATCAATAATGATGACATATCAGTGAATAAGTTTAATTAAATTGAATAACATTTCTATCATCAATAATGAAGAATGGAAAACAAGATTTAGAAATTCATCTGAGGGTCACAAGACCTTGAACTGTGTCCCAGGTTATAAGTATTTCTACTTAGACCTTTAACAGTAGTTAGACTATATGGACTCTAACTCGTACTTAGAGGGATCAGCCCTTCGTACCATGTATCGTGCACAAACACCTTAACGCTTTCACATGGTAATCCCCTATTAATAGGGTTGTTCATCTCAACTTTAATTAACGAGTCCGCACCAAAGAAAGTTTGGTTTGGATACGCTCAAAGGGTAATTTAGAGTTCAACTATCATCAACTAAGGAGTAGTTGAATCAACTTACAATAATTTTAGAGTTCGATAACAAAAGAGTTATGAAATAACTATAAGTCACAACAATAGACATCATATTTAACAGTCATGCTTTAGAAATAAACTTAAAGCATTTGAAAGATATAATAGAACCTTGCTCGAACAATTAAGTCAATGTTACATTATTTTCAATAATGAAACTCAATAAGACATTTGTCCAATATGGAATTAAAAGAACTTGCTCAATTGTAAACTAGAAATGATAGAATAACTTGCTCAACTTAAAGAGTATAATTAGAAAACTTGCTCAATTGAAAGTAGAGTTAAGAAACTTGCCTCGTGCGTAAGCTAGCAATTATTAACTCGTTCCACAATTTATCCTACATATACGTTATTAACAATAGTAACACAAATTAGTTTCCAGATAGCTACATCACATCATTAGTTAACCCATCTAAGTTAACTCACCATTTTTTAGTTATTAGATTTAAATTAGTTATCACATAACATGATCAAACCACACATTCACATCGAACTTAATAATCAATCAAATTATAATTTAAAATAATATATTTCATATTAAAAATATGATTTCATACTGTCGAATTAGCATATAATTTTATTAACATGCTTTTATATTTATTACATTATCATTCTCAAAGAATTGTACATTTAAATATAATTTTCTGGCTATATTGCATAGGTGGCGCTGCAGCCCTACACACTAAACTACAGTCGGCGCTGCGGCGCTGCCTTGGCGCTGCAACGAGAGTGAAATAGCATGGAACCGGCGTTGCCACGCCATGCTACGTCATCAGCTCTGTAGAACCGGACCTGGCACTGCAGCGTTCCAGTTATATACATATAACTGATATAATAACATAAAATATATCCTGAAAATTATTTAATCCTTTTAATAAATATATATCAGTTACTAGTTTTTGAAAATCAAAAGCCACTAAGGCTCGTTTGGCAAAAACTAATTTAAATAAAATATTTAAAAACTAAGGCCTTGTTT
This sequence comes from Panax stipuleanatus, assembly GCA_020205555.1. Classification (NCBI taxonomy): domain Eukaryota; kingdom Viridiplantae; phylum Streptophyta; class Magnoliopsida; order Apiales; family Araliaceae; genus Panax; species Panax stipuleanatus. The sequence goes on from CM035125.1 coordinate 44,811,444, forward strand.
GGTAAAACTGAATTAAAATAGGCTTAAGGGCCTTGTTTGGTAGAACTAAATTAAAACCCTTTTAATTTATTTTAATAACTTATTTACTACATAGTTTTAAATTTCACACCTTATTTAATTAAATCATAATATTCTAATTTAATTAAATTAAAGCTAATATCAATTTATTAAATAAAATTTCCACTTAAATTAAATTGCTACACAATTATAATTTACTTATTGAATCATAATTTCATATAACAAATCAGTAATTCTCTAATTTAATCATTTAAATTATATTAAAAATTACTATAATTATTCATTAAATCATTACTACTAAATTACCACATAACAATTCATCTAATCTAATTATCTTAATTAAATTAGAACTTCACCACAAAATTTATTAAACATCAATTTAATATTAAATATCAATTTAATTAATATATTACACTTAATTAAATTACTCCACCACATAAACACATCAATTATTTATTCAACTCAATAAATAAATCAACTAAAATATTTATTTAATTTAATAAATATTTAAAATTAAAATACAAAAATATCGTTTGTTACAATCTTCTCTCCTTAAAAGGATTCTGTCCCCAGAATCACAACTCAATAAACTCATTCGTCACATTCTCCCCCTTAAAAAGAATCTGTCCCCAGAATCGTTATACAAGAAATTAAGCAAATAACTGAGGATAGATTTTCATCATAACATCTTCGAGTTCTCACGTAGCATTTTCAGCATTGTGGTTCCTCCAGATTATCTTAATAGAAAGTATCACTTTATTTCTAAGTACTTGCTCTTTCCTGTCGACTATCTGAACATGAACTTCTTCATATATTAAATCTTTATCAAACTGTAACGGCTCATAGTCTATAACATGTTTGTAGTCGTGTTTGTATGGTCGTAACACAGAAATATGGAAAACATTAGGAATATGATCTAACTTCGGAGGTAACGCAACCTCGTAAGCTACCTCACCAACTCTTCGCAGTACCTCAAAGGGTCCAATGAATCTGGGACTCAGTTTCCCTTTCTTGCCAAATCGAATCTTCCCCTTCTAGGGAGATACCTTCAGAAAAATGAAGCTTCCCACTTCAAACTCTCTATTCTGACGATGGTAATCAACATATTTCTTCTGTCTGTCCTGAGAAGCTATCAATCTCGTTCTGATTGGCTTGTCAATCTCAGTAGTTTGTTGTACTAGTTTCGGTCCTAATAGTTGTCGCTCACCGACCTCATCCCAACATAATAGAGTCCTGCATTTCCTGCCGTACAATGCTTCGTAAGGTGGCATGCCAATACTTGCATGGTAACTGTTGTTGTAGGCGAATTCCACCAACGGTAGGTGATCATCCCAACTTCCCTTGAAGTCCATAACATAAGCTCTCAATATATTCTCTAAAGTCTGGATCTTTTTCTCGCTCTGGCCATCAGTTTGAGGATGGTACGCCGTACTCATTCGCAATTGCGTTCCCAAGCATTCCTGTAATCGCTTCCAGAAATTTGACGTGAAACACGGATCTCTATCTGACACAATTGATACCAGAACACCGTGTCTAGAAATAATTTCCTTAACGTATAGCTTTGCCAATTGATCCAAATTGAATCTAATCCTGATAGGTAAGAAATATGCTGACTTCGTCGGTCGATCCATGATAACCCATGCCGCATCAAAACCCTTCGGAGTCGTTGGAAGACCAACCGCGAAATCCATCGTGATATACTCCCACTTCCATTCCAGAATCTCCAGCGGTTGTAACAATCCACTTGGTCTCTGATGTTCTGCTTTGACTTTCTGACATGTTAATTACTTTGCAACACATTCAGCAACATCTCTCTTCATATTCGGCTACCAGAAATGCTGTTTGAGATCCTAATACATCTTCGTATATCTCAAACTGTGAGCTTTACTCAAAATTTCTTCTTTGACTTCTACTACTGGCGGTACTTAGATTCTTCCTTCAAATCATAGCAGTCCGTCCGTATCAATCTTGAACTTTATCTCTTCACCATCGGCTATTTTCTTCCGGATCTTCTCACACTCCTCATCATGTAGTCGTGCTTCTTTCACATTGTCTACCAAGGTTGAACCAGTAGTTACTTGAAATAGTTTCTCATCCGACTCCTTCGGATACTTAACTTCCAGCTCCAACTTAGCCATCTCATCCACCAACTGCTCCTGGGCGGTTAACAACATTAACTTCTCCCGACCCTTTCTGCTTAAGGCATCGGCAATGACATTCGCTTTACCCGGATGGTATAGAATCTCGCAATCGTAATCCTTGATAAGCTCCAACCATCTTCTTTGGCGCATATTCTATTGGGAATTGCATATTCAGATTTGATATTAAAAGTAAATATAAATGCTTAAGTGTACAGTCCTTAAGAGAATCATTGTACAAGGACTTAGATGATAGATCAAACATGTTAGGTTGATCTGAGCTTTAATGTTTATCATTTATGTAAATGAATGTATAGAAGAAAAGATCAAACTTGTTAGGTTGATCTATTTGAGCTGTAAAAGTTAAAGTCTTGACAGAATCGTAGTCTGTCAAAGACAGCATTCGAAAGACAAGGCAGAATCGTGGAGCTTAAACAAAATGATTCGGAATCGTAGTCTGCCGAAGGGGTTCAAGTCTGCAGAAGACAAGGCAAGAATCATGGAGCTTGAATGACCATATAAGAATCGTAGTCTGCTAAGAGATTCAAGCCTACAGAAGTTATGGCAGAAAACGTGGAGCTTAAGTGAAGATATTCAAAATAGGAGTCTGCCGAAGAATCGAGTCTGCAGAGGCCAAGGCAAGAAACGTCGAACTCAAGTGAAAGAATAAAAGAATCGTAGTCTGCCTTAGAAGCCACACTGAGAGTCATAAAGTTGAAAAGCATCTGCCGAGCCACGTTGGAAATCGCAGAGTGCTATCAGAAGTGTGAAGTCTGCAAGACAAGCAAGCAAGGAATCATAGTCTACCGAGAGCTTAAGAGAAATCGTAGTGTGCTCTACGAAGAAGTCTGAATCACGCTGTGCAAAGCCAACACACAACGATTATGTCACAATGACCATAATCGTAGTGTTCCTCCAGTCAACATCAAAGATTGAAGATCTGATGAAGGGAGGAGGAGCAACAAATGAAGAAAGGCTTATAGCCGTTAACGAAGTGATAGTCCCAATACTTTCATATTCATCCTTAGTCCAAATCGAAGAAGTGTATTGAAGAAGCTAAGGATAGGACTAAAGCAGCCTGCAGAAAACACCTTTTCAGGTGTTAGGTGAAAGATACAGTCTGCTGTGTCAGTGGACCAGGCGGTAGAGCAGCAAAAAAGCAGGACGTCAACATCACTGCACAGAAAACGTCTGAAGCATTAAATGAAGCAACGGGAGCATTCAAAATTGCTATTTTTGAATGGCCCTTTTATAAGGAAATCAGACAAGGATTCAGACTAAGTAAGCAAGACACATAAAGAAAGAATACATTGAAAAAGCTCAAGAACACTCAACGAGCAACACTACGATACTGAAGAAAGCTTGCTTCGCTACTCAGTCCTTTGAAAGACAGAAGCTGAACTGCAACTGAGTAGCACACCTCAAACTATCAACTGCCTATCCAAGTGAGGTACCAAGTCAAAGGACTTGAAGAAGTTCAGAAGTGAACTAAGTGAAGATCCAAGTTAAAGGACTTGAAGAGTTCAGAAGTGAACTAAGAGCAGATCCAAGTCAAAGGACTTGAAGAGTTCAAAAGTGAACTAAGTGAAGTTCCAGGGTTGCTGGCCTTGAAGGGATCTAAGTGATCCAGTTGTAAGAAGATATCCTTAGTGGATTTCCTATTCGTGGAGTAGAAGAGTGGATTAGGAGTCTTGTTGGCTCTGAACCACTTAAAACCCTGTGTCTCATTGTCTCTCATTAACTGCTATAATTGCTATATCTGTTATAACTGTTTATCTCGCCTTAACTGCATTATCTTGAAGGGGAACAAAACATATATTCCGCTGCAGTCAGTATCACCAATACTGACTAAGTATTTTAAACAAAGAAATTTTAAAATATCTATTCAACCCCCCTTCTAGATAACTAACATGCTTTTGGGAACTAACAATTGGTATCAAAGAAGGTTCTCATATCTAAGCATACAAGCTTGAGAAGATCCTATGGCACAACTGATAAGCAAAGCCAAGACAGATGGAGGAAGTAAACCACCCATGTGCAACAAAGATAAATTCGCAAACTGGAAAGTTCGGATGAAGGCGTACATGGATTCAATAGATTATGATCTGTTTGAAACTGTTCTGAACGGGCCCTATATTCCAAGAAGGCTTGCACCAACTCCAGAAAATCCAGACAACATGGTGGTCAAGGTCAAATCTAAATGGACTGAAAATGAGAAGAAAGATGTTCAGCTTGACAAGAAGGCTAAGAACATCTTGTTCTAGTCCTTAGAAGACAGTCTGTTCGAGAACGTGGTTAACTGCAAAACTGCAAAGGAAGTCTGGGAAGCATTACTCATCATGCATGAAGAAACTGAAGAAGTTAGAGAAAACAAGCAATCTCTACTGACTCAATAGTATGAGATGCTTGCTCATATCTCAGGAGAGAATGTCACTTCCACTTATGAAAGATTCACTACACTGCTAAACTCTCTCAGAGCCTATGGAAAGACCTATCCAAACAAAGATCTAGTCATCAAGTTCATGAGGTCTTTGCCAAGCAGATGGGATGCTAAGACCACTGCAATCAGAGAGTCAAAGAATCTGCATGAAATGACAGTTCAACAGCTCTACGGAAACCTTCTTATATACGAGCTTGAACTGACTCAACGAGCAGAAACTCTATCAGAAGGAAGAAGGAAGGACAAAGGAGTTGCTCTCAAAGAAAAGGAAGAGATCTCCAGGGCACAGGTGGAAGATGAGTCTGACTTTGATAAAGAGGATGACATTGATGATGATGAAGCTGCAATACTGGCCAGAAGATTCAAAAGACTTATGCTCAAAGGTAGAAGCAGCAAACCTAAGAAGTTCAACAACAGCAGCAGTCAGGAGCAGATCAATGACCTATTCTATAACTGCAAAAAGCCTGGGCATTTCATGGCCAACTGCAACAAGCCTATCAGGGAAGAGCTGAAGAGAAAGTCAAATCAAAAGAAGGAGCTCAAAGGCTACAGAAAGAATAAGAAGAAAGACAAAGGGCTTGTAGCTGGAAGTTCATGGAGTGATTCAGACAATGACACTAACATTGAGTCTGAAGATGATGAAGCACCTCAGAAAGCCAACCTATGTCTGATGGCCAAAAATGCACTAAGCAGGAAAGATGCTGAAGCAGTCATAGATAAGGTATTTGACTTTAACTCTCCTAATATAGACATTGATGATTTAAGAACTGGCATTCGTGATATGTCAACTGATCTATATCAACATATGAAGTCGCTAAAAGTTCTATCTAAAGATTATACTGATCTTCAAATGGAGAAAGAAAAGGTTCAGAAAGAGCTGGAAGTAGCTCTACTAAATTCTAACTCTCTCTCTAAACTTGAAGAAGAGAATAAAATATTAAGAGAGACAAATGAACTGACTATACAGAGAGAGTCAGATCTAACCTCTAAGATTGAGGAACTAGAAAAGACTATCTCTACATGGAATAGATCTTCTTCATCCATGGACTCCCTGATATCCAATCAGAGAAGCGTCACTAATAGAACTTAGGGTTTGGGGAATCAACCTCAGAACCCTGTGTGGGAAAGACTAAAGAGATTAATGTAAGTAATGCTTCTAACTTAAATAGAAGTATTACATTCGTTAAGTCCACACAAAAGGATGAACCAGTGCAACCTTGCTCTTCTGAACCAAGACGTGTTCCTAAACACTACGGATCTTATGCTGGCTTAGGGTTCAGAAAACTGAAGAGTAATTCAGTCACCACTGTCCGACCTCGACGAATCGTAGAGTCGAGTAAAACTGACTCCACCGATCAACTTGGAAGGAATCGTGGTGCTGAGACTCACTTAGCACAGAACATGAACTCAAGGGCTGCATGGAAAAGGAAGATACAATTTAAGGGTAAAGTCAACAAATATCCACACAAATCTAATTGGAGAAAGCATCCACACACACACACAAATTTAAATCATGTTGGATGTTTTTCATGTGGAAGATTTGGTCATAAAATTGTATCATGCTTTCATAATACTGTGCATGGAAGACCCAAAGTCAAGCAGATTTGGGATCCTAAGGGTACTAACATTGCAGGACCCATGCTATTCTGGGAACCAAAATGAAAGCTGAATATGTTTGCAGGAAATGAGCACCACGACTACCACATGGTATCTGGACAGTGGTTGCTCAAGGCATATGATCGAAAATAAAGCCCACCTGTCAAATTACACAGAGAAGGAGGGACCAATAGTTATCTTTGGAGATAAACAGCTCTAGAGCGACGAGAGGCTATGGTTTAGTTGGAAATGGTGCAGTGTCCTTTAGCAAAGTGGCTTATGTTGATGGTCTACAGCACAATCTTCTTAGCATCAGCCAACTCTGCGATAAAGGCCATCTAGTTACCTTCCTCAATAATCAATGTCAAGTCAGAGATCTGGAGACATCCTCTATCAAGCTGATAGGAACAAGAGAAGGAAATGTATACATTGTCAATCTTGCTCAGCTCAGTTCTGATGAGACAGTATGCTTCCTTGCTAAAGCCAATGAAGAAATAAGTTGGCTTTGGCATAGAAGATTATCTCATCTCAACTTCAAGAGTATGTCTAAACTGGCCTCCAAAGATCTGGTAGCAGGATTACCCAAGTTCAACTTCATCCAAGAAAGACCATGCAATGCATGTCAGCTTGGAAAGCAAACAAGGAGCTCATTCAAAGGCAAAGCAGTCAACTCAATTGACAGGCCCCTACAGTTACTTCACATGGATCTCTTTGGGCCAATTTCGACTGCGAGCTTAGGAGGGAAGAGATACTCACTGGTCGTGGTGGATGACTATGCCAGATACACATGTGTGTTATTTCTTAACTCAAAAGATGAGACAAGCTCCCAACTGATAAAGATGTTCAAGCTGGTGATGGATGAAAAATGAGAAACTATCAAGGCAATAAGGAGTAATCATGGTAGAGAGTTTGACTTCTAAGAAATGGACCAGTTCTGTGCAGACAATGGCATCAGTCACAACTTCTCAGCACCACGAACTTCTCAGCAAAATGGAGTAGCTGAAAGGAAGAACAGAACACTTATAGAAGCTGAAAGAACTCTGCTTGCAACAGCTCATCTGCCTGAATACTTTTGGGTAGAAGCCATCAACACTGCGTGCTACACACAGAACAGATCTCTTGTACACTCTACGCTAAAGAAGACTCCCTATGAGCTGTGGAAAGGAAGAAAGCCAAATGTCAGTTACTTCCATGTGTTCGGCTGTTCATGCTACATTCTCAACAATGGAAAGCAATATCTGACTAAGTTCCAACCTAAGTTAGATGAAGGAATCTTCCTTGGTTATGCCACAGACAGCAAAGCCTATAGAGTGTTCAACAAGAAGACATTAAGTGTTGAAGTCTCAATCCACATCATCTTCGATGAAATAGACTCGGATAAGTCTGCACCACCAGACACTACTATTGACGATACTGACACTACGAATGAAGTGGTCGAGCCCAACACTACGACAATAGTTTCTGAAGAAAGAATCGTAGTGTCCGAAGAAGAAATCGTAGAGAGAGCTGAACCAAACGATGATTCTGAACAACAAGAACCAGAAGTCAATCTTGAGAAGTTCAGACAAGAAGGCACCAGAACTGATGTTCCAACAGGGAACAGGTGGGCAAGAGATCACACTCAAGATTTAATTATTGGTGATCCAACTGCCAGAATAAGAACAAGATCTGCAACTCAGAATGAATGCTTCTATTTGAGTTTTCTATCTCAAATAGAACCCAAGAAGATTGAAGATGCCATGATAGACGCAAGCTGGATTGAATCCATGTAAGAGGAACTTAATCAATTTGAAAGAAGCAAAGTCTGGAGATTAGTTCAAAGACCAAAGAGTCACCCAGTCATCGGCACCAAATGGGTCTTCAGAAATAAAATGGATGAAGATGGGGTGATCACTAGAAACAAAGCAAGACTGGTGGCCAAAGGTTATTCTCAAGAAGAAGGCATAGACTACGATGAGTCCTTTGCACCAGTGGCCAGACTTGAAGCTATCAGAATGTTCCTTGCATTTGCTGCACACATGAAGTTCAAAGTATTCCAGATGGATGTCAAGAGTGCATTCCTAAATGGTGAACTTCAAGAAGAAGTTTACGTGGAGCAACTCCTAGGTTTTGTCAATCCAACCCTCTCTGATTATGTCTATAGATTAGATAAAGCCTTATATGGACTTAAACAAGCACCTAGAGCATGGTATAAAACACTAACAAACTTTCTTATTGAAAAAGGATTCACTAGAGGCAGAGTAGACACTACATTACTCCTTAGAAAACACAAAGATAAAGTCTTACTAGTTCAAATATATGTAGATGATATTATCTTTGGTTCTACTGATGAAAATTTGTGCAAGAGATTTGCCAAGCTTATGCAGAGCAAGTTTGAAATGAGCATGATGGGTGAGCTGAACTTCTTCCTTGGACTACAAGTAAAACAAACTGATGAAGGAATTTTCATAAGCCAAGCCAAGTACATTAAAAACTTACTTAAGAAATATGGCATGGAATCAGCTACTCCCATGAAAACACCAATTGCTCCAGCAACTAAGCTTGACAAAGATGAGAAAGGTAAAGGTATTGATATTACTCAATACAGAGGTATGATAGGCTCCCTTCTCTACTTAATGCCAGTAGACCAGATATAATGTTTGCAACATGTATATGTGCTAGATTTCAAGCTAATCCTAAAGAATCACACTTAACTGCTGTAAAAAAGATTTTCAGGTATTTTTAAAGGTACACCTTATTTGGGTCTATGGTATCACAAAGAGTCCTCATTTGAACTGACAGGATATTCAGATGCTGACTTTGCAGGATGCAAAATAGATAGAAAAAGTACCAGTGGCACTTGTCAACTACTAGGCAATAGACTAGTGTCCTGGTTCAGCAAGAAGCAAAACTCAGTATCAACTTCAACAGCAGAAGTTGAATATATTGTTGCTGGTAGCTGTTGTGCTCAAATCCTATGGATGAAGAATCAGCTAGCAGATTATGGGTTTGATTTCAAATCTATACCCATACACTGTGATAACACAAGTGCTATAGCAATAATAAATAATCCTGTCATGCATTCTAGGACCAAGCATATAGAAATAAGATATCATTTTATTAGGGATCATGTTCAAAATGGGACAATATCCTTGCAATACATTCCTACTGAAAATCAACTTGTTAATGTGTTTACAAAACCCTTAGATGAATCCAGATTTAATAAACTAATAAGTGAGTTAGGTATGTTAAATTTGCAACCACAAATTCTATGCTCTAGATGGTGCTAACCTTGCAGATGTGAAGGCTAAGTCAAAATCGTAGAGATGACTAAGAGGAACCACGATCGTGGAGTGATCTAGTTAAGACATAAAGGCTCATTGTGATAGCAACAACAAGCCAAACAACCCTTTTGATAAGCGTCTCAGGGACAAACCTGATCCTTAGTGTCAAGCTATGAGGTTGGCCCTTCCTGAGCAATCTTAACCTAGAAGGCTTGCCATTTCAGAAGGCATCACAGAAAGCCGTAGAGTCAATGATAAAGAAGCTGGCAAAGGATTGAACTCAACAATCGTGGAGTGGATCTAGACATTCGTAGTCTTCTCACAAGGGCACACCAGCTCAGGGGGAGCTAAGGGTAAACTGTCATATGTCAGCTCATCTTTGAATTTCAAAAGACTATGTTTCTCTCTCTCTCTCTCAAACGAAACCCTAAGTTTTAAAAATCTAAGCCAAGTTCATTCATTTCAGGAAAATCAATCTAAATCAATGGCTGCTTCCAGAATTGTCTCGAGTTTTCAACTATGCTTTGACGAATTTAAAGATGCTGGTCCAGAAATGCACAAAATTCTTTCCCTGCTAAATAAAGCTGGACTAAAGGATGCCCTAAGTACCGACACACTTGTCTTCACAAAGCTGGTGAAAGAGTTCTACACAAATGGGATTGTTGAATGAAACTCCATCCTCACCAAAGTTAAGGGCGAGCATATTCGACTCAACTCAGAAAGCATAAACCTTGCCCTAGGGTTCATCAATGAAGGTCTTTCATCACTGGATCGAATCGATTTTCATGAAGGCCTAAAGAAGATGAAACACAACAAACTGAAGGAAAGAGTGGCTACAGGAAGAAAGAGTTTCCCCAAGAATGAGTTTCTTGCTGAAATTATTGGAAAATACATATTCTGCAAGGGCTCTGGCCACGATACTGTCAATGAAAAACAACTGAAGCTCATGACAGCTATCAGGAACAGAGTTCAACTCAACTATGGCGCTCTACTAATGGAATGGTTTGGAAAATGGATGGAAAGCTCCAAGAAGACCAAGAGTACTGCAAAAATGCCTTATGGGAGATTTATCAGCATGATACTAGAAGCTACACTGGGCGACAAGATTAAAGATGAAGAAGGTGTCTCCATTGTCCCCAACCAGATTATAACCTAGCAATTTAATTCAAAACTGGAAGAAAAATCCGGCAGAAAATGTAAAGATAAAATCTGTAATTCTATCTGCTGTAAGGGAGGAAGCCTGGGAGGTAGAAGAAGAAGGAGTAACTGAAGAAAATGCTGAAGCCTTGATCAGAAGGAGGAAAGAAAAGAAGAAGATGAATGAAGATGTATCAATGGCTGAGGATCCCCAAGACCCAACCACTGATGCACTTCAAGCATGCCCTGATGCTGAAATGGAGTTTAGTGGCTTAATGACTGAAAGAGCTATTACTCCTGAGGCAGCTCAAGCATCAGAGGAGACTCTGAAAGAGAAGGAAAAGAAGAAGAAGAATAACAAGAAGAAGAAGAGGGAAAGAAGTGAGGACATGGCTGACAGAAGTGCTGAGGCTCAAAAGAAGAAGAAACGCAGTCACAGACCAAGGAAGCCTACACTTACTACGATTGAGGAGTCTTCACTAATCGTAGAATCCAGGCGGGCTGCTAGTATGGAAGAAGATGCTGCAGTTGAGGGGGAGCTGCTAAGAGCAAAAGAGTCAGAGAATGCACAAGTTGAGGGGGAGAAACCAGTCTCCTCAGGCAATGAAGAAACTGTAGTGTATGCTGATACTGTGATGGTGGATGTTGAAGATGATGTGTTAGAAGATGTGGTGGAAAATCTAGATGAAGTAATGCTAAATTAGTTTCCAGTCACAGAGTCCCAAAACTCTGTGACTGATGAACCAAATAACCAACTCATCTTCGTCGAGCGACCCGTTAACCATCTAATAATGATTGAGCACATCACACGAGTTGTCAAGGAAATGCTTGCAAACTCAATTAATGAAACACCATCCCTAGATGACACACTACGATTCGGGCATACTTATCAATCCGAAGAAGAAATCGTAGAGTGTCCAGAATAGCTCAAAGAGACACAAACACATACATCTGAGCCAAACACTACGCCTATCCAGCAAGCTCCTAACCCTCTAATCCAAGCAGACATTCCATCATCCTCCAACAATGAATACTTTGACATGACTCTTGCTCTCGCAAGTTTGTCAAGGAGAGATGAACACACTACAGATATTCCTCCTCCTCCAGAAACACAATAAATTCTAGATCAATTGGCTCTCATACCAACCAATGAGGAGCTGTCTGCAACATTAAATCAAATAGGGTCAGAGTCTGAAAAGATCCTTGAAGAACACTCCCTTGTACTTCACTACAGATTCGACAACATCCTTGACTAGGTCCAAACTCTGCCAGCACAATTGGGAACTAAATTGTCCAAATCGTTGAGGGAGATTCTCAGAGAAATGGCTGCAAGTCTCAAGGCAAAGGATGCTATTCATTTTGCAGAAGCAAAGAAGTAGAAAGAAGCCATGTTACTGATGCAGAAGAATCAGCAAACTCAAAATGAGCTGATGGCAGAACATATTTCAGCACTGCGTATCGCTTTGAACCAATTCCAAGAATGCAGTGCTGCTTAAATCTCCTAAGGTTTATTCATGATTGAAATTAATTTTTTTGAAAGTTAAAATTCTACTTGGGTATTGGATACCGGCTGTGGTTCTCACATATGTAATACTGTGCAGGGACTAGTCAAAAGTAGAAAGCTGAACAAGGATGAGGTTATCCTACGAGTGGGAAATGGAGCAAAGGTTGTTACATTAGCTGTAAACACTTATTGTTTAGCACTGCCTACGGGCAAGTCCGTCTATTTAAAGAATTGTTATTTTGTTTCAAATATCATGAGAAACATTATTTCTATTTTCGTATTAGATATGGATGGATTTGACATTATAATAAAGAACAACAGTTGTTCTATTTATAAAAGTAGTGTTTTATATGGTATTAGTAATTTGCGAAATGGACTTTACATACTTGACTTGCATGAAAATATATTTCAAATAGAATAAACTAAGAAAGGGAAAAGAGATGATGTTAATTATACCTATATGTGGCACTGTAGACTCGGTCATATCAAATGAAACAAGATTATCCTAGTTGCATAAAGATGGACTCTTAGACCTATCTGATTATGAATCATATCCAACTTATAAATCTTGTCTAATGGATAAAATGACTAAATCTCCTTTTAATGAAAAAGGAGAGAGAGTTACAGAGTTGTTAGCGTTAGTTCACACAGACATTTGTGGACCTATGACAACAAATGCAAGAGGAGCGTATTCTTATTTTATTACTTTCACTGATGATCATTCAAGATTTGGATATATGTATTTAATGAAATACAAATCTGAATCATTTAAAAAGTTCAAAGAGTTCAGAAATGAAGTAGAGAAACAAATGGGCAAGAGTATTAAGATTCTTCGATCGAATTGAGGTGGAGAATACTTGAGCGGTGAGTTTCTCAATTATCTCAAATATAATGGTATAATCTTACAATGGACTTCACCATGTACACCATAGTTAAATGGAGTATCTGAAAGGAGAAATCGAATATTGTTGAGCATGGTTCGTTCCAAGATGAGTTTTATTGATCTTCCAATATCATTCTGGGGATATGCCCTAGAAGCGGCTGCATAACTACTAAATAAGGCCTCCTCAAAATTCGTCACCAAGACTTCATATGAGATGTGGACAGGGAGGGAACCTGGTCTTAAGCATGTTAAGATTTGGAGATGTCCAGCTTATGTGAAAAGGTTTCAAAATGATAAGCTTGGGATAAGATATGATAAGTGAACGTTTGTGGGATATCCTAAAAAAGGTTTGGGATACTATTTCTACAATCCTACTGAGCAAAAGGTGTTTGTTGCAAAACACGTTGCCTTCTTGGAAAATGAGTTTATTCTTGAAGGGGCTAGTGGGAGGAAAAATAGATCTTGAAGAAATTAAAGAACCACAAACCACTACAGATCAAGTAGATGAACTTGTCCAAGTAGAGACACCTTCTGTACAACACCCTATTCGTAAATCTGGAAGAGTACCGAAGATACCTAAGAGGTATGAATTCATCATAGAAGATGACGATGAGGTACACATCATGAATGATGATGATCCATTGAATTACGAACAGGCTATGAGTAATAAAGACTTAGGGAAATAGTAGATGACCATAAAATCTAAAATGGATTTTTTGAAGTAATGCTCAAGTCTATTTGGATTTTACTTGCGATTGCAGCTTATTATTGCTAGATTTGGCAAAAATAGATGTGGAGATGCCCTTCCTCAAATATATATTATTAAAGGAGAATGTATGTACGATACAGCCAGATGAATTTGTTTCAATGGTTGAAGCAAATCATGTATATGAGCTACAACAATTCATTTATGGATTGAAGCAAGCTTCTCGTAGATGGAACATCCGTTTTGACGAGGATGAACCATGTGTGTACAAGAAGGTTAGTGGGAGCGCTGTTTCATTCCTTGTATTATATGTTGATGATATATTACTGATAGGGAATAACATTCTTATGCTACAATAGATCAAAATAAAGTTGTCTAAATATTCCTCCATGAATGATTTGGGTAGAACATCCAATATTGGGGATATAAATATGTATAGACATATTTAAAAGGATGTTCGGCTTAACCCAAGGAACGTATATTCATTAGATGCTAAAGGCGTTTAGCATGTCAAACTCCAAAAGTGTCTTATGATGATGAGCCATGGAGTGTATCTCTCTAAAATTGTCCTCAATAAAAGAAAGATCGCATGAGTTACTATCATGTATGTAATGATTTATACGAGACTTGATATTGATCAATCATATTCTGGAGAAGATCACTGTAAGACAGTGATAAACATCTTAAAGTACTTAACTGACACTAAGGATGTAATCATGATATATGATGGGTCTGAATTAAACTAGATGACTAAACAAACTCAAGTTTTTAGACTAACCAAGACGACAGAAAAACCACTTTAGGGTAAGTCGTTACCTTGAAAGGTGGAGCAGTGAATTAGAAAGGTTCCAAACAGCAAAAGGTTGCTGGTTTATTGACAAAGACAAAGTATATAACTGTAAGTGAAGCTGCAAGTTGATGTTTCAGATGAAAAGTTCATTACAGGACTAGGAATAGTTCCTAAGCCTCATCTTGAATCCAAACATGTGTTGCGGCATTTTGATTAAAGAATTCATTGAAAGAAGAGACGTCACCTTGGAGCGTGTAGACTCTTAAGACAACATTGTAGATTTATTTACTAAAACTTTAACACAACAGCAATTTGATCGTCACTTAGAGAAGATGGGTATGAGATACCATGGCGATTGGCTTTAGTGCAAGTGGGAGATTGAAAGTAGTATGAATACAAGCCAATCATGTATGATGATAAAGCATATACTTTGAGACGATCTTATTTATTTATTAATAAAAGTATTTATTTATTAAAGGCATTTAATTATCTACATGATGTTGTTTTTATATTATGTAAATAACCCATAGTTTTAAGAAATGCTTTTAGAATTATGATGTTGATCTTGCCAATGAGATCTAAATTCTTAGAAAGCTTAATACTAAAATAGTTTCCAATCGTTGGATTACTAAAAAGGGGATTACTAAATACAGATAGATTGGTACATATGTTTCTTACTCATTGGATGAGGATGATTGATCTCATAATCATTTGTGTGGAGACACTAAAGCAAGTATGTAGGTGCTTATTGGAGAATAAGTTCACTGAACGTGACTCGTTATGGAATACCTAATGGAGTTTTACTTGCCTATCAATAGAAATTCTTAATGTGATAGTAGTACAAGTGATCCTTGGACTTGAGATCATCATAGTAACTTGTATGTAATGAATTATACTTTGACTTATTCCTTAAGACCCTTAGGGTATATCAAAGGGTATGCTTAGGTGTAATATGCTACATATGGAGATAATGAATGGTAAATAAAGAATCTACCACTTCTAGTAAAAGAAGAGATATGTCCTATGTGATTCGTTAAATGACAACGCAGTAGTCCTTGGCCAAGACATAATGAAATTAGAAAGGAGTTTCTAATTTGCATTATTTGGAGTTGTGCATTTTTTAATCGAAATACATATAATTAAATAAAATAAGACTTCACAGTAATTCCATGTCTTATATTTAATTGAGATAATTTATCGTGGAAGAATTGAATTGTACGGTAACTATTTACTCACAGGTTCTTTTATGATTAATGTTGAAATCTATATTATCTGGAAAGTCGTTGATTGTTAGGGAGGCTTATCCCTATTGAAGAATAAATATTATTTATTTAAATAGATTATTAGTTTAATTTATATATTTAAATAAGATTAGAATTGTTCTAATTGATTTATTCACAACCGGTTTAATATGGAGAACCTAAAGGGTCACACCATAAAAGTAAGAATAATTATTTAAGAATGTAATGACATAATCGTAATAATGCATTAAGTGTATTTAATTTAATAAGAGGAGTCTTATTAATATTATTACAATTATTATTATTTTAATTTCTAAAGGAGTTTAGAAATTAATTTAATATTAGTACTCTCATTTATTCCTAATAAAATTAGGAGGCAAATTAATTAAAGGAGTTTAATTAATTAATCTCAATATGATTGGGAAGCCTATTTAATTAAAGGAGTTTAATTAATTAAATGAAAATTTATTTCTAATAGATTAGAAGGGTTAACCAATATCTATATAAGATGAGTCTTATGTTAGATATCAGCTGATATAATTCTAATTGTTGGAGAGTACTCCTTTTTCTATAGAGGATAGAAAACTAGGGTTTAGCCAACCACCCTCCTTTTTGAAGAATTTCTCTTCCTTGGTAAATCACCTCTAGAGGCCAAACACTTGGGTGGCTAACGTTGATCAAAGGAAGGAATCTAACCCGAAAATTCAAGGAGATCACAAAGAACAAGGAGTTGAACTCGTATATGTGGAAGCTTCATTTTATAAGGGTATGATTCCATAACTTCTTATTTATAGGTTTAAATTAATAATTTGCATAAAGGATGATCCGGGTAATAGTTTTGTAGAAATTTTTAAAACTCTGATATATCATGCTTCCGCTAATTTTTTCAATTTGATTGCGTCACGATTTCGTACAAACCCAACAGTTCATAGATGGCATTTTTGTCTATTCCAAAACTAAGGAGAGACACACTGAACACTTCAGGCTGACGTTGGAATCACTGAGACGGGAGAAGTTGTATGCAAAATTCTTGAAATACGAATTCTAGTTAGAACGTGTGCAATTTCTTGGCCACGTGATTGACAAAGATGGGATTTCAGTAGATCCGTCGAAGGTTGAAGTTGTAATGAATTGGAATCAGCCGAAGACACCGTCAGAAGTTAGGAGTTTCTTGGGACTGGCAGGTTACTACAGGCGATTCATTCAAGACTTTTCCAAAATCGTAACTCCGTTGATGAATTTGACTCAAAAAACGGTGAAGTTCGTCTGGACGAAAAAGTGTGAGGAAAGTTTTCATGAATTGAATAAAAAGTTGAGTACTGCGCATGTGTTGTCATTGCCTGATAGTACAGGAAATTTCATAGTATACAGTGATGCTTCACATAAAGGACTAGGTTGTGTGCTGATGCAAAATGACAAAGTCATTGCTTATGCATCACGTCAGCTAAAGGACTATGAGAAAGGATATTTGACCCATGATTTGGAGTTGGCGGCAGTAGTGTTTCCTTTGAAGATATGGAGACACTACCTATATGGAGAGAAGTGTGATATATATACGGATCATAAGAGTCTGAAGTATATTTTTACACAGAAGGATTTGAATATGTTAGTTCCCAAAAGCACGTTAGTTATCTAGAATGGGGGGTTGAATAGATATTTTAAAATTTCTTTATTTAAAATACTTAGTCAGTATTGGTGATACTGACTGCAGCGGAATATATGTTTTGTTCCCCTTCAAGATAATGCAGTTAAGGCGAGATAAACAGTTATAACAGATATAGCAATTAATGAGAGACAATGAGACACAGGATTTTAAGTGGTTCAGAGCCAACGCGACTCCTAATCCACTCTTCTACTCCACGAGTAGGAAATCCACTAAGGATATCTTCTTACAACTGGATCACTTAGATCCCTTCAAGGCCAGCAGCCCTGGAACTTCACTTAGTTCACTTTTGAACTCTTCAAGTCCTTTGACTTGGATCTGCTCTTAGTTCACTTCTGAACTCTTCAAGTCCTTTAACTTGGATCTTCACTTAGTTCACTTCTGAACTTCTTCAAGTTCTTTGAATTGGTACCTCACTTGGATAGGCAGTTGATAGTTTGAGGTGTGCTACTCAGTTGCAGTTCAGCTTCTGTCTTTTAAAGGACTGAGTAGCGAAGCAAGCTTTCTTCAGTATCGTACTGTTGCTCGTTGAGTGTTCTTGAGCTTTTTCAATGTATTCTTTCTTTATGTGTCTTGCTTACTTAGTCTGAATCCTTGTCTGATTTTCTTATAAAAGAGCCATTCAAAAATAGCCGTTTTGAATGCTCCCGTTGCTTCATTTAATGTTTTAGACGTTTTCTGTGCAGTGATGTTGACGTCCTGCTTTTTTGCTGCTCTGCCGCCTGGCCCACTGACACAGCAGACTGTATCTTTCACCTAACACCTAAAAAGGTGTTTTCTTGGACTAAGGATGAATATGGAAGTATTGGGCCTATCACTTTGTCAACGGCTATAAGCTTTTCTTCATTTGTTGCTCTTCCTCCCTTTATCAGATCTTCAATATTTGATGTTGACTGGAGGAACACTACGATTATGGTCATTGTGACATAATCGTTGTGTGTTGGTTTTGCATAGCGTGATTCAGACTTCTTCGTAGAGCACACTATGATTTCTCTTAAGCTCTCGGTAGACTACGATTCCTTGCTTGCTTGTCTTGCAGACTTCACACTTCTGATAGCACTCTGCGATTCCCAACTTGGCTCAGCAGATGCTTTTAAACTTTATGACTCTCAGTGTGGCTTCTAAGGAAGACTACGATTCTTTAATGCTTTCACCTGAGTTCGACGTTTCTTGCCTTGGCCTCTGCAGACTCGATTCTTCGGCAGACTCCTATTTTGAATATCTTCACTTAAGCTCCACGTTTTTTGCCTTAACTTCTGTAGGCTTGAATCTCTTGGCAGATTACGATTCTTATATGATCATTCAAGCTCCATGATTCCTGCCTTATCTTCTGCAGACTTGAATCCCTTCGGCAGACTACGATTTTGAATCTCTTCATTTAAGCTCCACGATTCTGTCTTGTCTTTCGAATGCTGTCTTTGACAAACTGATTCTGTCAAGACTTTAACTTTTACAGCTCAAATAGATCAACCTAACATGTTTGATCTTTTATTCTATACATTCATTTACATAAATGATAAACGTTAAAGCTCAGATCAACCTAACATATTTGATTTATCATCTAAGTCCTTGTACAATGATTCTCTTAAGGACTGTACATTTAAGCATTTATATTTACTTTTAATATAAAATTTGAATATGCAATTCCCAACAATCTCCCCCTATTTGATGTTGACATAATCAAGGAGATTTAGATCATAGCATCATTTTCTAAATGCATAATTTTAGAAAGTAAATATGGCTTAGTGTTTCAGTGAGCAACTGAAATTTCTATAGAATAAGCATGAATTTATTGATGTTTGAAGAGATAATACATTCAAGCATAAAAACATCAATAAAAAATTAAGTTTAGGCTTATCTCTATTTTCTTTGTCTCTTGCTCCTTTAAGACTCAGCAGCTCTCATCCTTCTAGTTTGCTCATCTCTCTATTCAATGTCTTCTAGCTCATATCTGGACTGTGCAGAAGTCATGCCTTGTGAGCCTAGAAGCTTGACCTTTATGTCTTTAAATAGGTATTCCCACTAGAGGCTGCTGCAGATACTGATTAGATCGTGGAGTTTGAACATTTGGACTCCTGGAGTTGCCACCCGACGATTGACCAGTACGAGTTTACCTTTGCCTTTCCTACTGCAGAGGTGGTGGTTGAATGTATTTCTGCCTCGGTCTTCCACCTCTGCCTTTATTTCCTTGCCCAATCTTCTCCCCCTTTATGTCATCATCAAGGGTTCAAATATCGTCTAAGAGCTGTCTGACTCCGTCTACCAGGGCATGCATTTGAGTTCTTTGTTGAGAAATGTCACTGGTTTGTTCAGCAACTAAAGCCTCAGTGACCCTTCTCTACCAGAAACTTCTTGCAGTTACTCTTTCAATGACCCGACTCGTTGCAATGGAAGCACATTCCTTTACTAGATGGATCATGTTTCTTTTGATCCTTTACTTTCGCCTTGCCCTTAGCCTTCTTAGTTTTCTTCTTTTCAGAAGATACCTTGGGCCTCTTTCTTTTATTGGAAGAATCATCCACTATTAAGACATGGTTCTTCTTGGATGGATAGTGACCTTCTTCAGTTTTCAACATGTTAAGCAATTCAGACAAGCTGACATCTAACTTATTTATGTGGAAATTTACAACGAACTGCAAGAAGGTCTCAGGGAGTGACTGCAAGACTAATCTTAACTCAACTCCCCATCCATGACGAACCCAAGCTGTCCAAGGCGTTCAATCAGATTGATCACCCTTAGGACATGAGTCTCAACGGCAGTGCCCTCGGTCATTCGAGATCGAAAGAGCTCCTTAGATATCTCATATCTAGCAGTCCTACTTTGTTCACCATACAACTCCTTGAGGTGAAGCAACATAGTAGGAGCATCCATATTTTCATGCTGACACTGGAGCTCGTTATTCATGGATGCAAGCATGATGCATTGAGCTACAGATGCATCATCTTGTCACTTTACAATGGTAGCAATCTCTTCCTCAGAGGCTGATTCTGGAACAGTTCCATGGACAGGTGAATTTAGGACATAAGAAATCTTTTCAGCAGTGAAAACTATTCTCAGATTCCTTAACCAGTCAGTATAATTCGACCCGGTTAGTTTGTTAGCATTAAGTATGCTACGCAGTGAAATTAGTGATTTTAACATTTTTAAATTTCTGTATGTGCAAAAATAACATTTTAGCAAACAATCATTTAATTAATTTTATATACCAAAATAAATTAGGTCTTATTTTAAATTGGTATCTCCCACTATTTTCTTCAAACTATATTACCCTCACTGATATAAGGATCCCATTTCAAATGTATATATAGCCTTGTGTGTGCACAACAAACGATATATAAATAAATAGGTAGACAACTCTTGTCAATTACATCAGCATGTAACTCCTTGTATTCTGCCTCTTAGATCATAATGGTCAAGTGTGTGCACATTCGAACTAAAATGATTTAAGTTAAGTCCAACCTAGCACTCCATATATTCAAAAAAAAATATTGTCCTTGTGTGTGCACAACAAAATAATATTGTTCAATTAACTTTATAAGCATCAAATGTGATTAAATTAACATCTTAAATACTTAATACTTGTCTTGTGTGTGCACAACGAACTCATATTAAATATTTAATACTTTATTAATTTATCATGCTAGAAGGGCGACGTTCGATATTCCAAATATCATTGAACGCTTTAGACTTAATATGATTACTTTGACGGGTTTGTTATTATTTGTCTTATCTTATTTAGCTCGTATGCGCGCGCGCGCGCGCACACACACACACACACACACACACACACACATATATATATATATATATATATATATATATATATATATAAAATACGCATCATTTTATTAAACATGCGAAACATGTTTGCATAAAATCTAATATATATAATACTTAACATGCACATATAGAATACTATATTATAATCGGATTGATTATGAATTTTTATTCTAGTTTGGTTCACTAGAGCCATCAAGTGAACCAAAAGGTCAAACCTAAGAATGCAAGAATTTAAATTTAAACGTAACTATTATATTTAAACCCGGGCTCCATACAAACGGGTCTTCACGCGCTCCTTGCTCATTGGTCTCTAATTTCTTCAAGATAATTCTAACTATTTCTATTACATTAAACTATTTAATTTAAATAGAAACCTTGATCAACAGTCAAGGGGAAGTACATAGGAGGGAGATAGAATTTTACATCAAGAAAAAACTAGAGAAGACGAGATACGCAGACCCTATTTAATAAAACTCATTCATTCAAGCATTCAACTAAAATAAAATTCAATCACATTGGTCAATAGTCCATAATCAACCCCATTTATTTGCATACATATCACCATATGCATCAATAAATAAATATTTATCTCATGAATTAAAATCATTCCATATATATATGAGTTTCATTTAATGGACAATTTTAAATTGCATGAAATCCAATTTCAAGATTAAAATAAATTTTTTATTTTAATTATAAAATTATTAAGAATATTATATATATATATACATATTATATATATAACTGTATATATATATTATATATATAGTAACTATTATATATATATAAACTGACTATATATTATATTATTATATATATAATAGTAACGTGTGTATATATATATATATATATATATATTTATTATATAGTGACCCCTTTATGAATCCTGATACACTTTTACTTCCTGGGTCACCTTTATAACATACCCCCTTTTTGAATAATATGGATCCCAAGTTATCTTCCTTGAAAAACGTGACTCACCATTAAAGTTAAGAAATCATAACAGCCACGTAATCCAACAATAAGAAAAAAAAAACGGTTTTCACAATTTTTTTTCTTTTCATAAAAAATAATTTTATACAACTAAATTATGTCCAATAAATTATTCTAAATACATACCCATACATATATGAAATCAAAATAATTAATAATTGCATAATGGTTTGGCTCTGATGTCACTGTTGAGTTTATACGAAATCGTGACGCAATCAAATTGCAAAAAATTAACAAAAACATGATATATCAGAGTTTTAAAAATTTCTACAAAATCATTACACGGATCATCCTTTATGCAAATTATTAATTTAAAACGATAAATAAGAAGTTATGGAATCATATCCTTGTAGAACGAAGCTTCCACAGGTATGAGTTCAACTCCTTATTTTTCGTGATCTCCATGAATTTCTGGTTAATTCCTTTCTTTGATCAACGTTAACCACCCAAGTGTTTGGTCTCTAGAGGTGATCCACCAAGGAAGAGGGATTCTTTAAGAAGGAGGGTGGTTGGCTAAACCCTAGTTTTCTATCCTCTATAAAAAAGGAGTACTCTCCAACAATTGGAATTGCATCAACTGATATCTAACATAAGACTCCTTTTATATAGATATTGGTTAACCCTTCTAATTCTATTAGAAATATATTTTTATTTAATTAATTAAACTCCTTTAATTAAATAGGCTTCCCAATCATATTGGGATTAATTAATTAAACTCCTTTAATTAAATTGACTCCTAATCTTATTAGGAATAAATGAGAGTACTAATATTAAATTAATTCCTAAACTCCTTTAGAAATTAAAATAATAATAATTGTAATAATATTAATAAGTCTCCTCTTATTTATTTATATTTAATATTTTCAAAATATTAAATAATAAATATTAAGCTATTTAATTTATTCTATCACCATAGATTAAATTAATTACACTTAATGCATTATTACGATTATACCATTACATTCTTAAATAATTATTCTTTCTTATATGGTGTGACCCTTTAGTTTCTCAATATTAAACCGATTGTGAATAAATCAATTAGAACAATTATAATCTTTTTTAAATAAATAAATTAAACTAATAATCTATATAAATAAATAATATTTATTCTACAATAGGGATAAGCCTCCCTAGCGATTAACGACTTTCTAGATAATATAGATTTCAACATTAATCATAAAAGAACCTGTGAGTAAATAGTTACCGTACAATTCAATCCTTCCACCATACAATATCTCAATTAAATATAAGACATGGAATTACTGTCAAGTCTTATTTTATTTAATTATATGTATTTCGATTAGAAAATGCACAACTCCAAATAATACAAATTAGAAACGCTTTTCTAATTTCATTATGCCTTGGCCAAGGACTACTGGGTTGTCATTTAACGAATCACATAGGACATATCTCTTATTTTACTAGAAGTGATAGATTCTTTATTGACCATTCATTATCTCCATATGTAACTTATTACACCCAAGCATACCCTTTGATATACCCTAAGGGGTCTTACGGAATAAGTCAAAGTATAATTCATTACATACAAGATACTATGATGATCTCAAGTCTAAGGATCACTTGTACTACTATCACATTAGGAATTCCTATTGATAAGCAAGTAAAACTCCATTATGTATTCTATAGTGAGTCACGTTCAGTGAACTTATTCTCCAATAAGCACCTACATACTTGTTTTAGTGTCTTCACATAAATGATCATGAGATCAATCATCCTCATCCAATGAGCAAGCAATATATGTACCAATATATCCGAATTTACTAATCCCCTTTTTAGTAATCCAACGATTGGGAACTATTTTAGTTTAAACTTTCTAAGAATTTAGATCTCATTAGCATGATCAACATCATGATTCTAAAAGCATTGCTTAAAACTATGGGTTATTTACATATTATAAAAACAGCATCTTGTAGATAATTAAATGTCTTTAATAAATAATTACTTTTATTAATAAATAAATAAGATCGTCTCCAAAGTATATGCTTTATCATCATACATGATTGGCTTGTATAAATACTACTTTCATGAACACCACTACAAACTTGTCCAGAAATGGCTTAAACACCCTATTCATTAGGTCCATAAATGCTGCTGGTGCATTCGTTAGACCAAATGACATCACCAAGAATTCGTAATGTTCATATCGAGTTCTAAATGTCGTCTTCAGTACATCCTCTCCCCTTACCTTCAATTGATGATAACCGCTTCTCAAATCTAATTTTGAGAAGTATCTAGCTCCCTTCAGCTGATCGAACAAGTCATCGATCATTGGCAAATGATACTTATTCTTGATCGTGACTTTGTTCAACTCCCTATAATCAATACAAAGCCGCATTGACCCATCCTTCTTCTTGACGAACAATACCGGCGTTCCCCACGGCGATACACTCGGCTGAATATACTTCTTGTCCAGCCATTCCTGCAGTTGAACCATCAACTCCTTCATCTCTACTGAAGCCATTTTGTACGGTGCTTTTGATATTGGAGCAGTCCCCGGTGCTAAGTCAATCACGAACTCTATCTCTCTATCCGGCGGATGTCTTGGCAAAATGCTCGGAAACACGTCCACAAACTCTCTAACCACTGATATCTCTTCCAACTTTGGACTTTCCTTACGGGTATCCATTATGTAGGTTAAGTACCCTACACAACCTTGCTTCAATAACTTCTTGGCCTGCATAATCGTCAGACAACTTGCTTGTCTAGGCGAATTTCTGCCATAAAACACTACCTTGACGGAGTCATAAGGTTCACAGACTTCTTTTGGCAATCAATTACCGCCCCATGGTTGAACAACCAATCCATACCTAGTATAACATCGAATTCCCCAAGTTTTATCGGAATTAAGTCTACCATCAACTCATGACCCTTAATGACCATTCTACAGTTCTTGTGGACAAACCTAACAGGAATAACCTCCCTATTCGCAATCTCTATGTTCAAAGGGTAAATTAATTCCTCCTTAGGTAAGTCTAAATTCTTAACAAAGTCATAGGATATAAATGAACACGTAGCACCCGAATCAAATAATACATAAGCATTAATACTATTGATCGGAATAATACGTGACACCACATCCTTTGACTGCACAGCATCCTGCACGGTCATGTTGAATTTTTTGGAGGTGGGTCGGCTCGTCTGCAGTGGTCCAGCGATAGTCAACGTACTGCCGCTGTTGGTTCCTCTTCCTCCAGTCGACCCTCCAGCTGGCTTCTTAGGGCAATCTCGGACCATGTGATCCTTCGATCCACATGTAAAGAAAGCTCCCTTCTTCGGGTTAGGACAATTTGGCGCAATGGAGACTTTACTGTATAACCAGGGCTTCAATCCCTGCTCGAACCTTCTTGCCTTCCTCTCATCAGTACTGACCTGGTACATTGCAAACCTTGCAAGCTCATTGAACTTTGCAGCGTACTCTGGCACCGTCATCGCTCCCTGCTTCAGGTCCAGAAACTAAACCTCCATCTAGTTTTGCGAGCTTACCGAAAAGTACATCTCAAAGAACATCTCTTTGAATCTGTCTCATGCTATAACACCTTCTCCCCCTTGAGTCTTGTTAGCTTGCCACCCATAGCTAGCTTTTGACTTTAGCATAAACATCGCAAAAGTCGTCTTCTGGTCGTCATTGATTCTGGCCACATCGAAGACCTTTTCCATTTCCATTACCCATGTCTGGGCCTCAATCGGGTTCACATATCCTTTGAATTCTGGCGGTCCTACCTCTTTGAATTCCTTGAACGTCGCAGCTTGTACTTGCGGCTGATTCGTAAGCGCTCCCGTTAACAAATTCACCAGTTGCTGAACTGGATTGGCATTCGCCTCATCGTTGTTGTTGTTGTTTGTAGAACCCACTTGTTGTTGACGTACTGGTCTTCTTCTGGGAGGCATCTTTCTGTTAAGACATACTCTTATTAGATCCCTACTCATCTCTTAAATATTTAAGATCAACTTAAACATTTAAAATAAATAAATTCACACTTGAACACATAACACTTCAATAAACTTTGATATTTTATTCTTTCATAGTTTTTAAAATATAGAATAAATAGCATCTCTGATATTTACATCATCTTTCCTAAACTGAAATAAGTTGCAGGATTACATCATCATCTTATCCCATTATTATCTCAAATTCTGGGATTTATATTTATTTAATACATAAATAATCACATAGTTATTACTCTACTATCTAGGCATGTTAAGACGTCGCACAGTCTCTCCACGTTCCTCTTCCATTACCCGAAATATTGTTCTACGATCCACTATATACCACGATAAATCCTTGAACTGAGCTGGGTAATAAAATACTCGATCTTGGGCCCTGTCTATTGCTGAATGAAAAGCATAGTCCGTCTCCTTCATCTTGGCCTCTTCGCTTGAACCTCGTCCTCTGCATGATCTGCCCGTTGAGTAGCCTTCAAGCACGCATCCTCTGCTCTGGCACACTTCGCTGACTCTTTTTTTATGTCTTTTATCAATTTCTCTAGTTCAGCCCGTGCATCATCCCTCTCACTCTCCACGTGAACTAGATCCCACTCCACGTTTCCAAGACACTAGTCCAGATCTTGAATCGTCTTCTCCTTCTGCTGTATGGTGGTCTGACTCACATCCACCAGTTCCTCTAGCTCTCCAACTCTACCCTGCAGCTCAATGTTGTGGTCATAAACTTCCTCGTACATCACAGTGCTGATAGAGTTAGGTGGAAATTCCTCTTCAGGATCCTCATCCTCTTCCTCTGACTCATCCTCATCATCTCGGTCAAAGACTGGCTCATACTCCTGACCCAGTATGGTGATCAATGGAGATGGATCTCTCTGAACCAACTGCTCCCAAACAGTCTGGATGTCTAGGGGCTCCTTATCCTTAGGCATCTGGGGTAACTCCTCCCTAGCTTAACTGGACTCTCCAACAATAGTCATCTTGACAACAAACTTTTAAGGTTTAATTATTACGTGATATCGATCGATACTCTTCGATACTCATCGTTACTCGAGAGTATGTAAACATAAGCACATAACACATAAGATAGTTTATTATCTTAACTATCACCACTATCTTTTCGATCTCCTATAAGGCTACTACCTAAGGTTCCCCACCTAAGGTTCATAACCTAAGGCTCTGATACCAACTTGTGACACCCCCAAATCTGGGTACTTCATTTCCATAGGATTTGGTGTTCACTATCTAAATAAAAAATAACTAACTGCCCATAAATAAGGAATGCAAAATAAATTACAACTTTAACAATAAAAAAAATCTTCCTTATAAAAATGATAACAACCTTGTCAAAACGTTCCCAGGTTTCTAACCTTAAACAAACATCAAATGCGAAAAATAAAACATCGTATAACAGTTAAAGTCTTATTACAAACTCATATAATAAATATGAACAAGTCTTTGCTACTTGTTCATCTTGCCTTTGCCCTTGCTGGTTGACGAGCGTCAACCTTCTCAACTTTGGCTGCAATGGTTATATATGCAAGAGTGAGCAAACAAAAGCTCACTTGAAATAACAATCAATAATGATGACATATCACTGAATAAGTTCAATTGAATTGAATAACATTTCTATCATCAATGATGAAGAATGGAAAATAAGATTTAGAAATTCATCTGAGGGTCACAAGATCTTGAACTGTGTCCCAGGTTATAAGTATTTCTACTTAGACCTTTAACAGTAGTTAGACTATATGGACTCTAACTCCTACTTAAGGGGATTAGCCCTTCGTACCATGTATTGTGCACAAACATCTTAACGCTTTTGCATGATAATCCCCTATTAATAGGGTTGTTCATCTCAACTTTAATTAACGAGTTCGCACCAAAGAAAGTTTGGTTTGGCTAAGCTCAAAGGATAATTTAGAGTTCAACTATCATCAACTAAGGAGTAGTTGAATCAACTTACAATAATTTAAGAGTTCGATAACAAAAGAGTTATGAAATAACTATGAGTCACAACAATAGATATCATATTTAACAGTCATGCTTTAGAAATAAACTTGAAGCATTTAAAAGATATAATAGAACCTTGCTTGAACAATTAAGTCAAGGTTACATTATTTTCAATAATGAAACTCAATAAGACATTTGTCCAATATGGAATTAAAAGAACTTGCTCAATTGTAAACTAGAAAGGATAGGATAACTTGCTCAACTTAAAGAGTATAATTAGAAAACTTGCTCAATTGAAAGTAGAGTTAAGAAACTTGCCTCGTACGTAAGCTAACAATTATTAACTCGTTCCACAATTTATCCTACGTACACGTTATTAACAATAGTAACACAAATTAGTTACCATATAGCTACATCACATCATTAGTTAACCCATCTAAGTTAACTCACCGTTCTGTTGTTATTAGGTTTAAATCATTAGTTATCACGTAACATGATCAAACCACACATTCACATCGAACTTAATAATCAATCAAATTATAATTTAAAATCATACATTTCATATTAAAAATATGATTTCATACTGTCGAATTAGCATATAATTTTATTAACATGCTTTTATATTTATTACATTATCATTCTCAAAGAATTGTACATTTAAATATAATTTTCTAGCTATACTGCATAGGTGGCGCTGTAGCTCCACACATTGAACTACAGTCGGCGCTGCGACGCTGCCTCGGCACTACAGCGCGAAATAGCATGGAACCAGCGCTGCCGTGCCATGCCATATCATCAGCTCTGCAAAACTGGACCTGGTGCTACAGCGCCCTATTTACTCACAGGACTGGCGCTGCGGCGCCACGTCACAGTTAGAGGCAGACAGCCTCGCGAACTGTGCAGGAAAAAGCCAATTTGGCTTATTTCCTTTGATCAAGCTCAAATTTCTACTCACATAATACATTTAAAACTTTACAGAATCATAACTTTATGCTTTTAACATGTTTTAACACATAGAAACATCATAACACACAATTAAAAACCTTTAATTTCATGATTTTTAAGAAAACACCATTGTTAAGTGTTCTTGACAAAAATAAACACTGTGACTTTATTTTTATACCAAATCACATAATTCAAATCATGTTATTTCGTTTCTAAACATATTATTACAATCTATAATCAATTTTCATAACATAACATGAATAAAACATCAATTTTAATGTTGAAGAAGTCATTTTTCAAAATACTTCACTGTAAATTGCTATGAACATGATTTCTTCATGTTCATTATATTTACATTAATTAAACAGTTGAAATACTCAAACAAATCATATATAATAGTTTATATATACAATTTAACATATATAACTCATATTTTATAAAAATCACCATGAAAATGAAATTACAGAGAAGTTCTAAAACATGTTTTCATGAAAACAATGGAAGAACATAATTAGAAATTTTCTAAAGTTAGATTATTACCTTGTTAGCTTTTGAAGAAGATGACGATGATGGATTCTTGCTTTGATTTAACAGAGAATTCTCTTCTTCCTTCTTTCTTCTTCTCTCTTTTCTCTCTAGTTTTCTTTCACTGCTCTTTCTCTTCTAACTCTAACTTAACGAATTATTTAATCCTTTTAATAAATATATATATCAGTTACTAGTTTTTAAAAATCAAAAGCCACTAAGGCTTGTTTGTAAAAAATTAATTTAAATAGAATATTTTAAAACTAAGGCCTTGTTTGGTAAAATGAATTAAAATAGGCTTCAAGGCCTTGTTTAGTAGAACTAAATTAAAACCCTTTTAATTTATTTTAATAACTCATTTACTACATAGTTTTAAATGTCACACCCTATTTAATTAAATCATAATATTTCAATTTCATTAAATTAAAGCTAACATCAATTTATTAAATAAAATTGCCACATAAATTAAATTGCTACACAATTATAATTTACTTATTTAATCATAATTTCATATAACAAATTAGTAATTCTCTAATTTAATTATTTAAATTAAATTAGACATTACTATAATTATTCATTAAATCATTACTACCAAATTACCACATAACAATTCATCTAATCTAATTATCTCAATTAAATTAGAACTTCACCACAAAATTTATTAAACATCAATTTAATTAATATTTTACACTTAATTAAATTACTCCACCACATAAATAAATCAATTATTTATTCAACTCAATAAATAAATCAACTAAAATATTTATTTAATTCAATAAATATTTAAAATTAAAATACAAAAATCTCGTTTGTTACAGTTTGTATACGTTGCCGGATCATTTGAATCTTTTCCGTAGTCATGCGTACCAACTCTGGTCCCAACAATGTTGCTTCACCCACCTCGTCCCAGCATATTGGAAAACGACACTTTCATCCATACAACGCCTCGAATGGAGCCATGCCTATACTTGCTTGATAACTGTTGTTGTAGGAGAATTCCACCAATGGTAAGTACTTGTCCCAACTTCCTTTGAAGTCTAGTACGCAGAGTCTCAATAGATCTTCAAGAGTTTGAATAGTCCTTTCTGATTGACCGTCTGTCTGAGGATGATATGCAGAACTGAATCGTAAATAAGTGTCCATAGCTTTCTGCAAGCTGACCTAAAATCGTGAAGTGAATCTTGTGTCTCGATCAGAAACTATGGATACCGGTATACCATGCAGTCTTACAATCTTATTTATATACATATGAGTAAGACTTTCAAATGAATAAGTTTCTCGTATAGGCAAGAAATGAGCAGACTTGGTTAATCTATCGACAATAACCCAAATTGCATTTATGCCTTGAGAAACCTTGGGAAGACCCGTAATGAAATCCATGTTGATATGTTCCCACTTCCATTTTGGAATCTCAAGTGATTGTAATGGACCCTTTGGCACTTGATGCTCCGCCTTGACACGTTGACAAGTTAAACACCTTGAGATAAACTCCGCAATTTCTCTCTTCATATTGCTCCACCAAAATGTGTGTCGAAGATCACGATACATTTTGGTACTTCCAGGATGGATTGAAAACGGTGTGTTGTGTGCCTTCATCATGATTTTATACTTCAAATCAGAGTCGTTAGGAACACATAGTCTGGAGTTGACTCGAAGTATTTCTTCTTCGTCGATTCTTGCTTCTGGAATAACACCTTCTTGTACTTTCTTCTTCATACTTATCAGCTCCAGGTCTGTAGCTTGAGCAGCTTTAACTTTATCAATTAAAGCTGGTTTTGCACGCATATTTGCCATTTTCATGTGGGTCCCTGGAGTTTTTAACTCTATCTCCATCCTTTGTAAGTCATACAAAATGGGGCTTTGTGTTGACAATATCGTCCTGGCAACCGCATACGATCTTCTACTTAACGCGCCAGCTACCATGTTTATTTTTCCAAGATGGTATTGAATGGTATAGTCGTAATCTTTCAACAACTTGAGCCAACGTCGTTGTCGCATGTTGAGTTTCTTTTGAGTGAAGAAATATTTGAGGCTTTTATGATCTGTATATATCTCCACTTTCTCCCCATACAAGTAGTGTCTCCATATCTTTAGCTCAAAAATGATTGCTGCCAACTCTAGATCATAAGTATGATAATTTCTCTCATATTCTTTGAGTTGTCGTGAGGTATAGGCTATGACTTTCCCATGTTGCATGAGAACACATCCTAAACCTTTGCCTGAAGCATCGCTGTAGATGAAAAATCTATCCGAACCTAATGTTATTGTCAGAACAAGTGCTGAAATGAGTCTCCTCTTGAGTTTTTGGAAGCTCTTCCCACATTCCTCGCTCTATCCGAATTTTATATCTTTTCGAGTCAGCTGAGTAATGGAGTGGCGATTTGAGAAAATCCTTCCACGAATCTTTGATAATAACCAGCTAAGCCCAGAAAGCTACATATTTCGGTTACTGTCTTAGGTTGCTCCCAACTTTGTATTACTTCAATTTTTTCTGAGTTAACTGATATTCTATGTTTCGATACCACGTGCCCAAGGAATGCTAATTCCTCAAGCCAGAACTCGTATTTCTTCAACTTAACATATAGTTTGTTTCCACGAAGCTTTTGGAGTATCAACCTCACGTGTTGCTTATGATCTTCACGACTTTTGGAGTAAATGAGGATGTCATCAATAAAGACAACCACAAAATGATCCAAATATTCCTTGAATATCCGGTTCATCATATCCATGAAGGTAGCAGGAGCATTAGTTAATCCAAAAGACATGACAAAGAATTCATACTGCCCGTATCGAGTTCTGAAGGCAGTCTTTGGAATGTCATCAGTTTTAATCTTTAACTGATGATATATTGAACGAAGGTCGATCTTTGAGAAGAATTTAGCACCTTACAACTGGTCAAATAAGTCATCAATGCAAGGTAACGGATACCTATTTTTGATGGTGACAGGGTTCAACTCTCGATAGTCAATACAAAGGCGCATACTCCCGTCTTTCTTCTTTATGAATAAAACAGGAGCACCTCAAGGCGATGTACTAGGACGAATAAAGCCAATGTCTAACAACTCCTGTAGTTGGACCTTTAACTCCTGAAGTTCAATAGGAGCCATTCGATATGGGGTTCTAGAAATGGGTTTTGTACCGGGTTCAAAGTCAATAAAAAATTTAACTTCACGTTCTGGGGTTAGGCCAGAAAGGTTTTTGGGAAATACATCAAGGAATTTATTAACAATAGAAATATCATTCAAATATGACGTATTCTTGTTTAAATCGGTGATATGGACTAAGAAAGCTTGACATCCATTTTTCAATAAACGAATGACATTATGACTTGAAATGACAGTGATTGATTTTAGTGGTTTGGTTGCGTGAATTCGCATAACAGGTTGGTTAGGAATATGAAAACTAATGACCTTACGAAAATAATCAATGTTAGCATGATGAGTAGTTAACCAATCGATTCCTAAAATCACATCAAATGCAAGTATTTTCAAAGAGATGAGATCAACAGGTAATGGGAGGGTGCCAATTTGAATCAAATAAGATTTGTAAACTGTGGATGTAACGAAGGTTTCTCCCAGTGGAGTTTCAACAGATAAGTCAAAGTTTAATTTCTCAGGGGTCAAATTCAAACGTTGAGCACAAGCAGATGAAATAAAAGAGTGGGTAGAATCGGTATCTAATAAGGTATAAACTTTGCAAGAGTTTATGATTATCTTACCCGTGATAACTTTGTTCAGGTTCCTCACTTTTTGGGAATTCAAGACAAAAGCTCTCCCCTGAACCCCCGACTTTGACTTGTCTGGGACAGGCTTTGGTGTCACCATCCAAGCTGGACTTGACTTCGCTATAGGGCACATTCCACCCTCAACTGCTTCGTCGTACTCCTGATCTATGATCTGAATCATTAATCTTCGATCTATATCGAATTGGGGTTGACCGCGCTACACAGGGTAATTCCAAACTCGATGTTGGATTCTCCCAATTGCTGTCCAAAAAGCAAAATCCATATCATCTATTTTGGCCTTCTTGGATCGGACGTCTCTTTCTACAATATCAACGCGTCGTGCGGCTTTTACCCATGCATCTTTCATTCTCACTCGTTCAGTTGTTTCTTCTTTCAGCTGATCTTTGACATTTGCATTCTCTGATTCCAGCTCTATTATCATATACTCTGCCAGAGAGAGCTTTTGTTCAAGCTTCGCATATCGGATAGCAAAATCTTGAATTGTTGCATCCCTTTGTTCCACGACTGCTTGCCATTCTTCACCTTACTCTTCTAACTCACGAGTACGATATTGCAGCTCTATATTTCGATAATAAAATTCTCTTAATAAATCCTCCTCAGGATCCTCATCTTCCTCACTCTCAGCTGCTACCTCTGCGACTAGCTCGGGTGTAACTATTAATTCTTCACTCACCACATGGATATCTCTAATTTTCTCTTCTCTTGACATCCTACAATCAAGTTCAATAACTTAATTAGTACTCCCCAATAAACATCTTTGTTATAATAAGATATTATACTTCAATATTTATTCTTTAAATAAATCTCCTTAATTCATCACTTAAAACTATATATGAGTTCATCTCTTGATTTTCAGATGTCATTCTCAAATACTGCTATAAAACAAGGGTTAATTAAAGAAAAATTGACATGTTACATATTATTCCTATATTCTGACCGACCAATTAAATAACAAATAAGCTTAGGTAGGACACACTAGCGAAGGTTTTACTCGTCTCTTCCCTCCTAGTTTTAATCCCAGATCTCCACCAGAGACCATATCTCTAAGCTCTGATACCAACTGTGACGCCCCCAAAATAGGTCCACACAACCCATTCTGAGTCTCCAAATACATGGTACAGAATCCAAATACAAATCTTCCTATTCCAACTATTACACTGTCGTGAAAAAAACGACCACACAAACTGTGAGCTTCAATACAGATATTATGTCGTATATAATACGAAAATATCAACGCTCAAATTAAGTCTTCATTACAATTATTATCACACTATTTTATAAAATAATGAGGACTACTATAGCACTATCTTGGACCATCATTCCATTCCCCGACTAGTCCCAGCTATATTCTCATTTCTTGAAGAGAACAACGAAAGAAAGGGGTGAGCTCAACTAGCCCAGTAAAGAATATTATGACTAAGATATTGATGAATAAATTATCGTTAGCCTTCAATAAATCAGATAAAATATTATGGACAACAAGTTTTACATCAACAACTGCAGCGAAAATAACAATACATTAGAATAGTTAAGTAGATAATGATGTCTACTATCTTCTATGATTTAAAAGTCCATCATCAATATTTTATCACTGTAACACCAATAAATAAATATTTCTAATCAATGAATTATCTATGCACTACGGGCCAAAGATATTCGTTTGTATCACCAGTGGTCATGATCATACCAAATACCTGTCCATCTTTACACTACGGGCCAAAGATATTCATCAATCAACTGTTCATCTTTGCACTACAGGCTAAAGATATTCATCATTCAATAGTTCATCTTTGCACTACGGGCCAAAGATATTCATCAATCAAGTGTTCATCTTTGCACTACAGACCAAATATATTCATCAATCAATAGTTCATTTTTGCACTACGGGCCAAAGATATTCATCAATCAAAAGTTTATCTTTGCACTATGGGCCAAAGATAACTTTAACCACAATGTTAAGTCTGAGGATTATGACAATGATAGAAGGAATGAATCTAGTGATATCAAGGATAAATATTAGAGATTTATTATTTAATTTATCTAGAGTTCAAAAATATCCAAATTGTCAACATGAAGATCAAAACATAGATCCAATTTCAAGAATAAGATTCATAAAAGATAACTTGGACAAAGAAAAGAAAATTTAATTTCGTTGCGAATAGTACTTATGAATAGTACCGTACGAATAGTACCCCGACACGAAAAGATTAAAATTTAATAAGAAAATTCAGACCAATATCCCAGTGAAATGATATCAGATGAAACGAAAACTTTAAGCAATTACTAATTATTTCAGAAATTATAGAAGTAATACTTACCATAACAAGTTTAGATTTAGGAATATGAAATAAAATAATATACGAAACTGCAAATGGATTTTCACCCGTCATGCGGTATTCCGCGTAGACAGATCATTTTCATAATTTAATAAAGAATGAATACAAAGGGTTATTCACTAGGCATGCTGTAGTTCGTGTAGACAGATTATTCCCACAGCTTAATAAAGAAATGAATACGAAGGGTTATTCACCAGGCATGCGGTTGTCCGCGTAGACATGTTATTTTCACATCTTAATAAGGAATAGAATGACAACCCTTACGAGTATTAAAAGAAAATAACATCCTTTACCTTAGTAGGAGATTGAATACTGAAATAGTGTAGTAGCAGAATACTCTTCTTCTTTATCTCTTATTCTCTGTCTATAGTTTCTCTCATTACAGCTTGTGATTATAACTTTGCTCTTCAAAAATGGTAGGAAATAATGAATAAATGGAGAAGTATTTATAGGATAGGAAAAGGTGACAAATTACAAGGTTAAATATACTTTAGTACCTTCATCTTTACCTCTATTTTTAATTTAGTCCCTCAAGTATTATCAATCTTGCATAACATCCCCTAGTAGTACTTGCATGTGAACCAATAGTTCTTTGCATGTGAACCAATAGTAATTAATTGCTCATTTATCCAATTAATTGCCCACTTGGTCAATTTAATATTCATAAATCAACTATTATCGAAATAAATTTTGATTTTCACTAACATTAATATTCCCAACACAATAGAAATATTTTTATCATTAATTCATCATTAATATTATAACTCACAATATTGACAACCGGATCGGTCCCAGGAAAGAGGGGACTGTCCGATAAGGATTTTTTTTAATGGCGCGCAATTAAATAACCTAACCCATTTTCTTGACAGAACTTTCTAAACATTGTCAATAATGTTAATAATAATATGAGTAACTGTGTCGTGTCGATTATTGATTTAATAATATAAAGTATTGTACAGATGATACTGTGACAATAATTGAATCAATAATATGAGATACTATGCAGCAACTACTATGGTAATTATTGAATGAAATACTAAGTGACTTCTTACGGAATAATCAATAATCAGAGATACTGTGCAATACCGTGTGCTACTGTGCAACAACGCATATTACTATACTTTTATCACCGGGTATTTCAACAGTTTAACGGTAAAAGTTTTGCCGTTATTTTTATAAAAATGTTATTTTTGTCGCTTTCTATTTTGGACAATCATTCCATTATTGGGTCCATTAATGATTGTGCCGTCTTACGAATATTTTTCGACAAAAAGAATATTCCCTGACCAAAAGAATAATCCCCGACACAACGAATATTTTATGACCACTTGCTTATTTTGTAAAATTTGTACAAATCACCCATAACTATAGTATTTATTAAATTATCACCTTACTATTTAAAAATAATATATAAAAAATTAAATCTTTATTCATAAAAGTTGGGGTCTTACAATAATAGTTTTTCTGATTATGTGTATGTGCAGTATGTGATTTATGTTACATGTTGATCAGTTAAGGTATAACATTAAAAACCCTAATGATTAGTTAGAAAATTATAATTTGAATTTCAAATATGGATTTGAAAATTAATACATTTATTAATTTAAATTGTATTTAAGAATGATATGTATTTATATTTATGTAATTAAGGTTAAGTGATTGATTAGATGAAATGTAATTAGGAAAACTTAATGTAATTAGGAAACCCTAATTATCAATTTGGAAATCCTAATTTTTAATTAGAAACCCTAATTTGCAAACCCTAAATCTAATTGGCAAAACTTAAGGGTTAAAACCTAAGGGATAAAACCTAAAGGAGTGGCCATATTACAAGTATGCCTTTAAAATTATGAGCAAAATGACCAAAGTGCCCTTTATATCTTTCTTTAATAAAGTGGAGTGCAAATCTTGCCAAAATCTTGTGAGTCACCAACTTAAGATGCACCATGTGCTCAAAATCCATTCCAATCAGCCATATTTGGACACCTATACCAGCAATGTGCAATGAATCAAAGATTAGATTTTTAAAGAAAGAGTAAAAAGTAAGAAAACCTTAAAGTTACTTTCTAACCATAGCCAACTCTCTCTCTCTCCAAACCCACAAAATTTTAGCAAGAAACTTAGTCCAAAGAAAAGCCAAGAACACCCCATAACCATACAAGATCAGATCAAAAAGAAGAAAGCAAAAATTTGTTCAAGAAGGTATAAACCCTAACCCTAAGCTAGATCTTGCATGCCCAGGTAGATTTTATGTTTTTGTGTTTAAATATGTTCTATGTTATGATATTTAGTGATCTGGGTTGTTATATTATGGATCCATAACATTTAAATACATGAAAATGGATATTTAAGAAAACTGCCTGAACCCTAAAAAAATGGTCTGACAGTCAAATGTCAGGGCCTGTAGATCTTGATCTATTAATATTTAGATCTGTTAAGTGTCTACTAGTTATAGTATGCTATAAGGTTAACAAACTGGAAGTGAAATCATGACCATATCATGTCTAGATTTCAAGTTATTCATGGTCAAACATGGTTGACCAGTCATGAAAAATAATTTCTAGAAAATCCAAAATTCCTAGAAAGGCCTGGCAAGATTTTGTAGAGCTTAGATCTTTCATCTGTTATGTTGTTAGCTCATGTAAGTGTATCACTTTTATTCCCTGCAACATGTACTCCATGTCCATGACAACCAAATACCTATTACATCAACAGAATAATAGTTATTCTTAGTCAAATATGTGTTGACCAAACTGAAAATCCAATTTTCTGGAAATTTTAGAAAATTAAAGAACAAGCTCTGATAGGTACTTTGACCAGATTAGATCTTCTATTCTTAATATTGTTAGGATACTAGAGTGTAATAATTTTGAACTACAAGAGTGTGACACTAGAACACTAAGGCCTTGTTTGACAAAAACTAATTTAAATAGAATATTTAAAAACTAAGGCATTGTTTGGTAAAACTGAATTAAAATAGGCTTAAGGGTCTTGTTTGGCAGAACTAAATTAAAACCCTTTTAATTTATTTTAATAACTCATTTACTACATAGTTTTAAATGTCACACCTTATTTAATTAAATCATAATATTCCAATTTAATTAAATTAAAGTTAACTATCAATTTATTAAATAAAATTACCACACAATTATAATTTACTTATTTAATCATAATTTCATATAACAAATTAGTAATTCTCTAATTTAATCATTTAAATTAAATTAGACATTACTATAATTATTCATTAAATCATTACTACCAAATTACCACATAACAATTCATCTAATCTAATTATCTCAATTAAATTAGAACTTCACCACAAAATTTATTAAACATCAATTTAATTAATATTTTACACTTAATTAAATTACTCCACCACATAAACAAATCAATTATTTATTCAACTCAATAAATAAATCAACTAAAATATTTATTTAATTCAATAAATATTTAAAATTAAAATACAAAAATCTCGTTTGTTACAGTTTGTATACGTTGCCGGATCATTTGAATTTTTTCCGTAGTCATGCGTACCAACTCTGGTCCCAACAATGTTGCTTCACCCACCTCGTCCCATCATATTGGAGAACGACACTTTCGTCCATACAACGCCTCGAATGGAGCCATGCCTATACTTGCTTGAACAATGTTGTTGTAGGAGAATTCCACCAGTAGTAAGTACTTGTCCCAACTTCCTTTGAAGTCTAGTACGCAGAGTCTCAATAGATCTTCAAAAGTTTAAATAGTCATTTTTGATTGACCGTCTGTGTGACGCCCCCAAATTCGGGTACCTTCAAACCCTGAATATTGTGCTACACGGTACTTCTGTCTACTCATACATTCAACTGAAAGACTTTAATATCACGCATAAGTTCACTAAATATTACATTCTATTCATCCCTTCCAAGGTTCTTGATAACCATTACATTCTTCTGAGTCATAATATCAGTAATTACAATACTAATACTATACTATTGCAAAGGTCACTACTTGTCTAGCTTGGACTTGCCTTTGTCTTTACCGGATCCTTCGGTCCATTCGCTATTAGCTGAAATCATTTAGTTTTAAGCAAGAATGAGCATAAATAGCTCAGCAAGTTTAACATTATATCTTGAAACCACAAAATCAAGAATCATATCTCTTGGTCTTCAATAACTGTACAATAGTTATGAAGTACTTAAGAATAATCAAAATATCATTTTGATTCCTTTAAAACTATTCCCAAGGACTTTATAGCCTCTTCGGAATCCATATTGGTTAACGACCACGAACCATCTTTTAGTTCTCATTCATAAAAGGAACAACCCGACACGAAGGCTGTAAGTTCGATATAGCTTACGAGCACATCCAGGTGATCAGCTTGTAGTACTCTATGTTGATCAACACTCATTCATTAAATGTATTTACGTTTAATTGGTGCCAACTTCAAGTGCCTGTCGAATTAACGACATTTAAAATCTTTGTTTTATTCATGCTCAGGTTTACCTAAGAATCCGTACCAATCAATTGGCATATGATCACAACATTGTAAGTATTTTGGAAAGAATTGTGGAAAATCAACCAAAGTATGCTAAGTCTCAGTCTAGCCGAATCAAATGGAATCAACAATTCAATAACAGTTCATGCATAAGATATTATGCACAATGACAACTTGTCCAACCATAACGTATAGACAAGAGTTTAGAAAACTTGCATCAAGTAGAACTTGAACAAGGTTAGGAAACTTGCCTTTGCGTCTCTTAAGCTTTAGACATATTCTACTCAGTCTTTACAACGTCTACAAAGTATAACACATAGCATACCAATGAGAATTCATAATTGATATACAATGTATAGCCTAACTTCTCATTCTTGTATAACTTAACCGAATCGTTAAACTAATAACATTCGTTCAAGTTATTTAACGTTTAATACGGCTTATTAACATTCCTATGTTATAACCGAACTCTCATTAATCATCACTAGGCATGATGATAGTCGAGACTCTACTTGATCCTTAACTTGATCTTAGTTTACGGTTTACGTTTCTAAATCTTAAGTTTAATCACGTTGATTAACGTTTAATTCTTACAACCCCTTTATTAACATGTTGTTTAAAGGGTATACCTTCATCACTTACTAACCCTTTAATCGATATGAAAAAGGTTAAGTAATTACTAGCAATGTCAAACTTTTCCCCCATGCTGGCGCTATGGCGCCAGCTTTGCCTTGCTTAGCGGCGCTGCGGCGCCCACCCTGCAGGGATCTCGCCCTGACCTGAAGCTGCAGCACCGGGTTTACTCTAGCTTGTAGTGCTGCGGCGCCCACCATGCAGGGATACCTCCCCGAACTGGCGGGAAGAGCTAGATCATACTATCTGAGCGGTGCTGCGGCGCCGACCCTGTTCTTCAAAATTTTTTATTAAGTCATGAAAATTTCTGAGATTTTTGAGCTCGTAACTGTTATAACTCGAAATTGGCTCGTTCCAAAGCCAATAGTTCATAATTGTGATATTCTATCATCCTATCAAGTCGGAATTCATTTCTGAATCCGCCGGCGAGAAATTCGCTGATTAGTCCATTTTTACGCGTTCGTTAAACGTTCGTGAACGTTCGACGCTCAATTCTTTGTTTTAAGTCGAAATTGATCCGTTCTTTCTCCTGCAAGTCTTAATTACCTAATTACACGTGTTGCAATCGAAAACCATCATTTCTGAATCACACAACGACTTTTGACTTCTATTCCGGGAAATTCACGTTTTCGACGATTATCGTCTAATCGCGTAACTTTCGCCGAATCTTCGTTCTTCGTTATTTTTACTTCAAACCAATTGGAATCAATCCAATGGTTGATTATTAATGATTCTAACCATTCAAAACATTTAAGTCTTAATATTTAAACATTTCATTATTCAATTTCTCATGAATTCACTAAGTTCTTCCTTTGTTCTTAATGAAATCTTATTATTTCATCATGCATGGCTTGTTAGGGTTCTTAGTCCACTATTTAGCCATTCTTATAACTTCTTAGGGTTCATGCTTTCTCAAATCACTTCTCTATCAAAACTATTATTGAAAGAAAAGAGATACTACATAATTTTCTTATTGTTATACCTTTTTTGTTCTTGCTTGATTGAGTATTGGAGACTCAAAGGTTTCCTAGCTCCTTGGTTGGTGAATTGACTTAGCAAGGCACAAACTAGCTTCTTCTTCTTCTTCTCTCTCTCTCTCTTTGGTTGGTGGAAATTTTGAGTAAACAACCAATGAAGAGCAATTGCTCTCCTATTTATAGAATTGGCAAGAGTTGGGGTAGTTTGGTCATTAGGCCAAACCTCCTCAACTCCCACCTCCTCTCCACATTCTCACCATGTCCCTCCATGTGCTAGCATGTGCTAGCACATGGGCACCTTGTGCTCGCACATGCACCCATGTGGCCATGGGTTGCCCCATGGGTTAACCCACCCATTTACCCAATGGTTCGATCCACGGTTTAACTTATTAACATTAAGTCAAATTAAATGTATTTACTCCGTATAAATTCATATTTATACATCGTATTAATTCTCATATCCTCTCTGTATTATTCTCGTACAATACTTCATATTATATGTGTATTCCTTTCGTATAATAATCATTTATTATTATACGTAAATAATTAAACATCGATTTTTCTTTCCCTAACGCTTAGGATTTTAAGTCCCTATGCGAAAACTTCGTGAGCCATAAGTGAATTATTATTACATATTTCACCTTGCCTTGACATCCTATCATTATGCGTTTCTTGAAATTTCAATATAAATTCCCGAGCATAAACGGATGAATAGTGATTTTCGTGCTTTCCTCCCGAAAAAACTTTTCTCGGCTAACTTAACTTTTTACGGTATATTACTGCCAAATCCTTCGACAGAATGTCATTCCGACATTCCGAACTCTCAAAATGGCCTAGGGTCTCCAACCCTAACCCTTAGGGTCAAACCCCCCTTAGGGTTTTATAAATAAATAGTGCCTATTTCGTCTTTTCTCAGAAATATTTTTATTCTCAAAAATCTTTTATTTTCGTCTTATAAATTCATCAATTATTTCTAGCATGTAGCCAGAATCCTCCGCATTTCTGCAATCTCTAGGTCATAGAACGACCTACAATTAGCTTACTTAGTTTAATAAACACATAAGCAAATTTTATTCAATAAATCAAATAAAATTTATTTACATAAACGCTCGATTTTCTCGGGCATTACAGTCTGTTTGAGGATGATATGCAGAACTGAATTGTAAATAAGTGCCCATAGCTTTATGCAAGCTGACCCAAAATCGTGAAGTGAATCTTAGGTCTCGATCAGAAACTATGGATACCGGTATACCATATAGTCTTACAATCTTATTTATGTACATACGAGCAGGACGTTCAAGTGAATAAGTTTCTTGTATAGGCAAGAAATGAGCAGACTTGGTTAATCTATCGACAATGACCCAAATTGCATCTATGCCTTGAGAAACCTTGGGAAGAACCGTCACGAAATCTATGTTAATATGTTCTCACTTTCATTTTGGAATCTCAAGTGGTTGCAATGGACCCTTTGGCACTTAATGCTCTTCCTTGACACATTGACAAGTTAGACACCTTGAGATAAACTCCATAATTTCTTTCTTCATATTGCTCCACCAAAGTGTATGTCGAAGATCACAATACATTTTGGTACTTCCAGGATGGATTGCAAACGGTGTGTTGTGTGCCTCCATCATGATTTTATACTTAAAATCAGAGTCGTTAGGAACAAAAAGTATGGAGTTAACTCGAAGTATTCCTTCTTCGTTGATTCTTGCTTCTAGAATAGAACCTTCTTGTACTTTCTTCTTTATACTCATCAGCTCCTGGTCTGTAGCTTGGGCAGCTTTAAGTTTATCAACTAAAGCTGGTTCTGTGACGCCCCCAAATTCAGACCACTCGTATCTCGAATTCGGTGCAACACGATCTAATTCTAATAATATACTAAAATCTCATACAATGGAATAATAGAATAATTTATATTGTTATAACATAAATATTCTTGTCCCAAGGTCTCGTGACTGTTACTGCATCATTTAAATAATTAAACTTAAAGCATAACTTAAACATAATTTAATCATCCCTTAATACATTATTATAATATTAATAATAGTTCTCCTAATCTTAAAGGACTAAAGCTATTTCGAAGCCTTGCCCTTTTCTTTGTCCTTCCCCGAGGTACCGCCTTGCTCTGCCTTAACTATAATTTTGTTAGGGAAGCAAGAATGAGCAACAAATTTTCCCAGTAAGTAATATAGCAATAAGGGTGAATAATATGAAGTTTGAATCTCAAGGGTATAACAGTAAATGATAGTTCAAGAATAACAAGAAGTATCAATAGTTCTCCATAAATGCCGCTATGGACTAAAAGATATCAACAAGATTCAAGGTTTAATCATTTCAAGGTTCAAGAATAATGAACACTGAGCAGTCGCTAGGACTATGAACTTCTACTAGAATTAATAGTATTATGCTGAAAATCTAATATAAACAAGTACAACAGGTGATCCCTAAAGTACCCTATGTTATGCATAACATTTAAACATGCTTGTATGTGCGCACGTCAGCTCCTCGAAAGTTATATAATTTCCCCTTCAATGAGGGTTGTTCATCTCAGTAGAATTATAAGAGTTCGCACCAAGACAATTGGTTTGGATGGCTTTCTAACACATGATAATAGTCTAACCGAATCAAATGGCTTAGACGACTTTTAGGAACAATACGTTCACTACTCATAACATGAGTCAAGCTATAAAATCAATTTACGATTATGAATAGTAATCATACGAATGTAGATATTTGCTCAATATAAGTATGTTTGATATAACACACATTCGAAGATTCACAATAAGAAATAAGATCTAGATAGTTGCATTCAATTATAAGAATGAAGGTAGGGAACATGCATTTAATATCAAGATCAAATGAAGTTAGAAAACTTGCCTTTTGCGTAAATTACAAACCTAAAGCTTAACGTCACCGGAAGATCTTATATTATCCTATATATATATATATATATATATATATATACACACACACACACACACACATTAGTTATGCCAACTCGATATACATAGGCCGACGATCCTATATGTATTCCACTACACACATTACATTATTAGTCTACACGTTACTACGTAATCAAACAACATAGCTTTGTAATCGTCGTTGACTTAGCATTTTGAAAGTTTTAGAAACACTTATCAATTCTTAGTTTCGTATAGTCAATATAGACGTTAACACTTGTACATCCTATTAATCATGTA
Organism: Panax stipuleanatus; assembly: GCA_020205555.1. Lineage (NCBI taxonomy): Eukaryota > Viridiplantae > Streptophyta > Magnoliopsida > Apiales > Araliaceae > Panax > Panax stipuleanatus. The sequence continues at coordinate 44,856,351 of CM035125.1, forward strand.
TTGCAGATTTAGGATATCAATATAAGAATGCATTAAGTTTTAGAGTGCAAATTGTAAGAACCCGAATTTTTAGATATTATTAAATAAGGATTTAATAAATAAAATTCTTAAACCGTGAGATGGGTTCGAATAAAAATATATATATGTGATATGAGGTATGTGGTATTATATGACATAGGGTAATATGGACTATGTAATATGTGTTTTTGTGATTTATAAATATATTATTAATATATATTTGTTATTTAGCGTAGAGACGATTCAGTGGAGATAAAGGAGGTGGATAAATTCCTATCGATATTAAATAATTTATAAAATTATTTTATCATAGTAAGTTGGTGACATTAAATATCCTTAATGTATAATCACCATATTCTTGTGTATGTATTAATAACTAGTATGTTTATAATATAGGTTATTAATAGCACTTAAGCTATCCATGAATAGGTTTGGATAGTGAAGCATGAGTTAGTTAAGGAATTAACTAATAAGAATAAATATTAGTTAATTTAAGTTGGGAGTTATATTATGGAATAATATAATGAGAGTATTGAACCTTAATGATATAGTACAGTGTTTAATTTACTTAAGTAAAGGAGTGAATTAATATGTGTGTTGAATATGTAATTATAGTTGATACTTTTTATATATATTACTTAGAGTGGTAATATGTGAGAAAGTCTAATGTGCGAATAACGTTAAATATATATACGTTATTAAAGGGAGATGGAAATCATTATATGATTAAATGTATATTGAAGAAATTATTTTGGGGAACAATTTATAGAAAAGAAAGAGAAATAGTTATTATATATTTCTAATAAAGGATATTAAAATAATTTCTAATATTGAATTATTTTAATAAAAGGAGGAAATGTTATTTTTGAATAATAATATTACCTTATATGTTTTTGTATGAGGTGTGTTTGGTTAATATAGTAAATATATTAAAACGTATTTGCTATATGTAATTAAATTGATGGAAACGATTTATTATAATAGAAAATAAACTTATTATCTATTTTCTATATATAATATATGTACATGTGTCGTACATATAGTTATTTGATATTATATTAAAAATAATATCATGAGACAATAAGTAAATTATTTTCTAATAACGAATGTGCTTATTTGGAGAAAACATAATATTTTATGATATGGCTAAATACATAATTTTAAATGTATTTTCAAGGGAGTTTAATTAATGAAAGGAAACTAAGTTATTTTAATATATTAAATAACTTAAGTTATTATTTGATCGTGAATATTATTATTGGAATAATTAATAGAGTATATATTAATTATTATAAGCGTAAAAGTTATACTTATTATAAGTATAATTAATTGAAGTAATTTAACATTTTAATAGCTTGAGTTATTATATTTCCGTAAAGGTTATATATAATATTTGAATATTCGATTTGTAAAATATTTATATGTGGACTTTGGATTTAATAGTTCTAATTTAATTGAACATGTTATAAGTAGTAATGTGGTGAGAAATGAGTAAGTGATGAGAATAATGATAAGCTTAAGTTTGAGCTTGTGAGAGATGCCTTGTGTGGCACAATAATAGATTCAGTAATGAATTGACTAATTTAATGATGGAGGAATTATTAATTAAACAATTAATCTAAATTAATTGTTAATTGTTATTATGATAGTATGTTAAATTATTATGGCTAGTGATAGTATAATAATAAGGAAATCGATTATAAGTATAATCGGATTTGTGATGAGATAAATTGTCTTCTAATATTAATTATTGTTATGAACAATATACTATTATCAAGTAATTATTTGATAATATGATGATTAATGAGTAAATGATTTATAAATATAAAAAGATTTATATTTATTTAACGTCATAATAAATCATATAAAGTGTTAATCAATTAGCGTGGGAATTATAATTCCATGGATTAATGAGAAATGGATTAATTAATATTATTATTAATTAATTGATAAGATAAGTAATTTATTAATTTCTATGTGCAACCATGCGATATTAAAGTATAACGTATGATAGTTAACTATATGTTATGCGAAGTATAAAGTGCAATGCGACTATGTTATATATGAATATAAACTATATAGTAAAGTTTATTGAGTTGTAAGAGGTACATGAAATGTGGGTGTGACAATGTGTATATTAAGTATACAATAAAATAATATATCATAGATATATTGTAAACAATTATTGAATTTACTAATAGAGGAGACAATACACTGTGATGGTACCCGATAGAATTATATTCGGCATTAATAAGATGTACATGGATTATATGTATGTACACTACTTGATACATTATATTATTATTTGCTCATTATGAGTGATATTGTGTACCCTCTAATTCATTATAACCTAAGTGTTTATGAAATGAATTATGATATAGTCTTAGTAAGCATGATAGGCTATATATATAACCTTAGTGTATTGTATAGCCAGTTGCTGAGTTATTTATTGTCCCACATTATGTGCCCATCTCATTTCTCCTTCACGTGATATGCTCCAAGCTAGTCTACTTCCTACTCCTCAAACTCAGCATTCCATAGCAAATGATGAGCAAGGGTGAGGAATTCATGATGAGTTCCACCCACTCTCACCAACTCTCCCTTATCCATTGAACAAGCTTGCATTCCTTTGGTTTAATTTGAGGTGGAATTGTAATGTCTGTGTAAACATTTGCCTATAAAATGAAGCTCTTCTCCTTCATCTTTTCATTTTGCTGAGCTTTTGCTTAAGTGTTAAGTGGAGAGCATTGCATACCTTAGTAATAGCATTCTAGAATTGAGAGAGAATTTAGTAGCAGCAAGCCCAAGTTGTTAGCAGAGGTACAATATACCTTTCATGTTCTTCAATTCATGTTTTCTAAAATTCTGTAAATTTCTAATTCTTGAATTGAGTATGGAATCCATGATTATGTGATCAAGCAATGTTTGTTAATTGCTCCTTAGTTGCTATGCTAGCTTATAATCATGATAGAACTGTAATGTAGTAGCTTAGAATGATAATCGTTGCGAAATTCAGAGTTTGGCTTGAGGTACTGCCGAAGCAGAAGCTGCTCTGTTTCTGGCCGACCAACTGCGCAGTTGCGCCAGTTTTGTACTGGCCAGCGGCGTAGCTGCGCCGGTACCAGACTTGGGTTGGGCAAGGCCCTGCGCAGCTGCGCCGGTTCCTGATCCCAGTTTCTGCAGATTTTGTTCCTGCTTGATGTCTGCTAAGTGATAGATATTGAAAGAAATTAGGACAAGCATGCTGGTATGATTAATACATATATATGGACTTGTTAAACTAGTACGTGCATATTATATTCGGATCGCTTACGTGAACGATGAAGTTATAGTTTTGAAAATAAACTTAAGGTTTTATAAACGAATTTTGGCGTATATAAGTCATGTTTATATTCTGATTTTGTGAACCCGATAGTATGGTTTATATTGACATGAAATACATGTTTAAGGTGTTAATCACACTACCATACATTATTGATAGAAAAGACTTGTAGTTTGAAAATAGACTTAAAGTTTTATAAACGAACCTTGACATATACATATGATGTGTATGTTCTGATTTTTAAGGATGATTGTATGACCTAGTTATGCATGGAAATAGGTATGTCATGTGGTTTCAAACCCCTTTGAATACCATGAACCTCTTGGTCACTTTAGTGTGCGGTTCTAGAGAAAACTTGAAGCCTTGAAATTAAACTTAAAGGAACTTGTGTACTTAAAGTTCTAAATATGATAACATACGTACATGGCATAAGTAGATATAAAATGATTCAAAGTAGCCTTGCATGATTAGTTAAGCATGACATTGATTTTTGGAGAATAAAACTTATGAAGTTTTGAAAGTAGAATGGTTGAACATAGAGTTACTGGCATTCTAACTTTATGAACATGCATGATAGGACTTATATGCCTCTAGTCGTGATTGGTATGTGCACCCCGCTAGTTAACCGTGATATGCACTGTGCGAGCATGTTTTGAAGATGTACTACACTAACTATAGGTAAATAGATTAGTTGTAGGCGGACATGTGTATATGAAAGATGATATTAATTGAGTATAGTTAAGGTATACCTATGCGTACCTAGCTATACTAAACGTATGATAAGAAAGTGAAACAAGGTTCTAAGAAACAAGTTAGACAACAATGTAACCTTTGTTATTACATTGAGAATGTGTGGATGCATATAACTGATGAGTGTGATCTCTATGGTTAATATAACTGTGTAGGATTACACAAAGTGCAGAGATTCTTAAGCAGTTAAGTCGTAGTTGTTAAACTACGAATCAGGCAAGTCTTGCAGTTCCTATTTGATATATGAATTCAATAACTGTTAGTTGAATTATATTATGCTGTGATAATGTGAACTTATATATGAACTGTATATGAGATATAAATGAGATTGAAAGTTGATCTTTGATGATATACTTGTTATGTGAAAAGTAACATGCGTAGTAAATATAAACTGTTTATAAATGCATGAACTGAGTATGATGTTATATGCTATGTGATGCATGAGGACTGTTAGAATTGCTGAGCTGTCGAGCTCACTCTTGCAAATAACCACTTTTGCAAGTTAAGGATTCACGGTAAAGATTTCGTGCTTCTTGATTGATAAAGATAGATAGTATCGCATTGAAGAATATTACTTAGATTATTGTCTGGACCATATTTAGATTCTAGATGATGTACTCGATAGTTGCTTACACTGTTTAATACTTGTTGTATTGTAAGAATGTATTAATTAATACATAGAGGATATCGAGTTGAGTTGTAAATGTTTATACGATAACTTAGATAAGAAGGAATCATATTATATAGTTGATTCAAGATTTGTAATTGGTATCAAAGTTATGGAATCAATAAAAAGATTTTTATTCAAAGGATATTGAAAAATTTAAATTATTCCGTATTTTAGTAATATCGAATATGATGTAAAGACGAGATCTTGGATATGAATAGAATTTATATTCTAAATTATAATAAACAAAGTTGTATTCTTTTACTAATGATAAAAGATATAATAATTTGGCGATAATAGTATCGTGACTGCACCGAATCCGAGGTTTCGAAGGAACGTGGATTTGGGGGCGTCACACAAATAACATGAACAGATTACACTGTAGAGTGGCGCGACCGTGTTGGATTTAGGCTAGGGAGTGGCGCGGCCACGCTGCTGTGACAACCCAAAAATTTATAAGATTTTAAATGATTAAAATAAAGGTTAAAGAATAAAACCTAGATGGAAATTTGAGGATTTATTAAAATTTTAAAGAAATACCTATATGGTTTACTGTTTAAAAGAGAATAGAGAAAATATGGGTTATAAAATTTCAAAACCCTAGAAATGGAGTTATATGTACTTGAAGGAATATTAAGGCTAAGGTATTATGATACCTATAAATTTGATGCGAACTGAATAGTGTAAGAAATTTTATAATTATACATGTGGAAATTTTATTAAGAAAATAAAATTTTACATGAAGGGCTGCTATGAGTTTAAAAGAAGATGAGTATATGTATAGACATATATATATATATATATATATATATATACTTAGTGATGTGCTATATATATTTAGCAAGAGGAATGATAAGGATAAATACAGTATGAGATTTGTGAGACATGTCTCAAAGTTATAAATTATTTGGTATGAATATTATGTGATGGTTATATTTGTTTATTATATAAAAAAATAAAAGAAACTAATGTAACCTAATTATATATTAGGAATGAAAAATTAAATAACCTAAGTGTTATGGTATGGGAGAATAATAGTAATTAAAATATATACTAACCCTAAGAGATTTATTTTATACATCTCAACTAATTAATTTTATAACCTAATTAAAGCAAGTCTAATTGAGTTAAGAAATTAAATGTACATGAGTAAGGATTTAAATTACAATTGAGTGAATAAAAACCCTAATTAAATGATTAGAGTAGAATAGAATTAAAGGTATTGGACCTAATCTATTTTCATGGCTCAAATATATTAATTTAATAGCCCAAAAGAATTAAATGTGAAGCCCAAACACTTTAATTAGAGAAGCCCAATGAGAATTTAATTTATTAGCCCAAAATAATGTGATATGTGCTAGTAGAAGCCCATACATGAGTTAAATGTAGGAAAGTCTTGGTAAATAAGGGTGGGCCCCACTAGTAATGATGGATGTGATTGTTAAGAAATTTCCTTGAAGTACCAAAAGATTATTTTGCCCTAAAAAAAATTATTAATGACTTTTGTGCCTTAGGAAGAAAATTGCTAGGAAGTTTCCTAGTAATAGGGGAATGACAATTTTGCCCCAAGAGAAATTTGTTAATGTCCATGGCATCCTTGAAGGAAATTTCTAGGAAATTTCCTAATTATAGTTAGATGACAATTTTGTCCTTAAAGAAAATTGATTATGACCAATATATCATATGAGGATTTTTCTAGAAAATTTCCTTGAGATGACTTAAAGACCATATTGCCCATTCCTAGTAATGGTTAAGACTATTTTGCCTTTGGTCTTAATTTTCTATAAATTCCAAAAGAAAGTATACTTGCTAGTTTTTCATTTTTTTCAACAAATTAAAGTTAGAAAAAAGAAAAGAAAAAGAGAAGCATTTCTCTCCATTCACTCACACCACACTCGCCCCTTTTAGAGGATAGAAGGGAGAGAGATCAGCCTATAGAGGATAGAGAAAAGAGGAGAGAGAAGGCTGCCATAGATGGAAGAAAGAAAGAGAAGAGAAGAAGAAGAAAGAAAATGAAGAAAACTCACTAAAGTGGTGGGTAGCCATGGAAGCATGGAAGAAGAAGCTAAGCAAGAAAACAAGAAGGTATAAGAAATATTAACCCTTAAATTATGTTTAATCTTGTTTATGGTAAGAGTTTGATAAAATTAGCAATTGATCATGGTAGATCCTTGAGTTTAAGGAAGTTTATGATGTATTATGTTAGTTTATAGTGGTTAATGTATGATAAATCAATAGATCATAGAAGATTTCTTAGAAAACCTAAGAGTGAAAAAAATTGATTTTACCCAAAACAGAACCTGAAATTCAAATGATCATATCTCTCATTCTATTTTGAATTTTTGAGTGTGGTCAATTTCTGGAGTTAGATCTATGAGTCTTCTAACATCTCCAAGTGGAATCACAGAAAAAGGAGTTGTAGATTATCGTATGGACAGTTTTTAGCAAAGTAGGCAAAATCTGAAAAAAGGCCAAAAAATAATCTGCCCAAAACTTCCAGTGGCAGTTTTGTCTATTTAATTATTGAAATAAATTCCTTCCTTTTGGGAAATGAAAATATATGATATAAAGTAGCTCCTGTCCAAAGATGAGCTTATTCCGACTTAAATCGACCGAGTTATGGTCATTTTAATTTTTGGATTTTTCTGACAAAAATTGCTATAATTGGAGTTCTATAACTTCGATGGCCACAGAATTTAAACTGGACGTTCATGTTAATACGTGTAAGATTTTTCCAAGAGTTGAGAATTTTTGGTGTTGAGCATGATGAAGCTAATTTTCTTAAGTTAAAAACTAAAAACGGATTTTTGAAAAATACTAAGGAAATTGAAAATTTCCATAAAAAATATTTTTGTGTAAGGAATATAGGTATATATGTGTGGAAAAAAGATAAAAATAATAATAAGATGATTTAGAGAATTAGTGAATCCAGGTTGCTAGATTGAAGGATTAGTGAATCTAGGTTGCTGGATTAGAGGTCAGTTGAATCCAGTCTGCTGGATTGAAAAATAATTTACTAAATTGAAATTCAGTTTGAATTCAGATTGTTGGATTAGTTATGTCAATTTTGTTGTGTTGGAAAACAACAAGTTGTTTGAATCTAGGTTGCTGAATTAGATATTCGGCTTACTAGATTATAAAGAAGGACTTATAAAGTGAAAGATTAAGTATTAATTCACAAGTTATATGATAAAGTATTATACAGTTATACTCTTTAATGGTTAATGTAACGATTGAGATTTTATATTTAATTTTAAATATTTATTGAGTTAAATAAATATTTTATGTGATTTATTTATTGAATTAAATAAATAAATTATGTGATTTATGGAAGTGATTTAATTAAGTGTTATATATTAATTAAATGAATGTGTAATATTTATTTAATTGATGTATATTTTATATTATAGTTCTAATTTAATCGAGATAATTGAATTAGATGATTTATGTGTTAGTGTTACATGAATTATAATTAGCGAGTAATTATAATTATGTGACAAATTTTATGTGATTTATTGATGTTAGATTTTAATTGATTAAATTAGTTGTTTAATATTTAATTAATTAAAACGTGACATTAAAGTATGTGTTAAAATAATTTATTAAAATAAAAGAAAAAGGATTTTAAATGATTTAACCAAACAAGGCCCTTGTAATTGTTTTAAACTTATTTCTACCAAACGGGACCCTAACTATCAAAAAGCTGTTTTAAGTAAACTGGTTACCAAACAATACCTTAGCATTAATAATCTGTTTTTGAAAATAACCTTGTTTTGCCAAACAAGGCATTGTGTCTTTTGAGATTTTATAATTAATTTTAATATTTATTGAGATAAATAAATATTTTATGTGATTTATTTATTGAGTTAAATAAATAAATTATGTGATTTATCGAGTGATTTAATTAAGTGTTAAATACTAATTAAATGAATGTGTAATATTTATTTAATTAATATTAATGTTATATTATAGTTCTAATTTAATTGAGATAATTGAATTAGATGAATTATGTGATAAAATGTTACATGGATTATAATTAGCGAGTAATTATAATTATGTGGCAATTTTATGTGATTAATTGATGTTAGATTTTAATTGATTAAATTAGATGATTGATATTTAATTAATTAAAACGTGACATTAAAGTATGCATTAAATAATTTGTTAAAATAAAAGAAAAAAGATTTTAAATGAGTTTAAATAAACAAGGCTTTGCATTTGTTTTAAATCTATTCTACCAAACATGGCCTAAGTAATAATAATCTGTTTTTTTTAAAATAATGTTGTTTTGGCCAAACAAAGCCTTAAGGCTTTTTGAATTTTGAAACTTATGTAACTGCTATATTAATTAGGCTAATTAGTATTAGTTAGTACGCGTATTATATTATATTACATTAGTTCTATACTACGTTAGATTAATCCTAAGTCTAAACTAAGAGCAAAGAAGAAAGAAAAGAGCAGAGGAAAAAGTGAAAGCAGAGAAGAGTTGGAGAAGAAGAGAAGGAAGAAGAAGCTTGTGAAGGCTAGAGTGAATCTTTGTTTTCTTCTCCTATCACCGAAAGGTAATCCATAATCTTTACTTTCATATTTTCAAAACTGGATTTATGTTTCATGTTTTACTCTCTGTGAAAACTGAGTTTTCATGTAATAGCATAAACTTTAATTTTATGCAAGTTTTCTGTACCCTAAACTTGTTGATTATATACAAATTCTTGAATTCATATTTTCATTGTTGAGAATGTCCTTTCTATTTCTGTATTAGACAATTATTTATTTAATTGAAATGATCTTAACTTATTGTTCAAGTAAGATCCAGTTATTATTTTAAATGCTTTAAGTTGATTCTAAAGCATATGTTATTTCATAATTCTTTTATTTATGAATTATTGGAAGTTGATTTAACTAATCCTAGTTGATGAACGTGAATTCTAAATTACCCTTGTAAGCTTAGCCAAACCAAAATTTCTTTGGTGCGGACTTGAATTCAAATTACTGAGTTGAACAACCCTATTTACTAGGGGAGGTTACTACGCATAGCATTAAGATGTTTGTGCACAATACATGGTACAAAGGGCTGATCCCCCTAAGTACGAGTTAAGGTCCATAGTCTTATTGACTGTTAAAGATTTAAATAGAAATATTTATAACCTAGGACAAGAGTTCAAAGGTCTTATGACACTCAGATAAATTCTATATTCGAATTTTAATGTTGATAGAGAATTATTATTCAATTCTTTATTATTGAAGCAAGCTAAGTTGTTCAGATTCTTTTAAATATATTCTGTCATGTCTATGTTATTGTTAAACTCCAGTGAGCTGTGGTTTGCTCACTCTTGCATTAAATAACAATTTCAGTTAAGGTTGATAACGCTGATGCTCCGTCTACGAGTAAGGGCAAGGGAAAGCAAAGCAAGTGAAGACTTGTTTTTTTTTTATTATATTGAGAATGATTGTAATAAGATTTGAATGTTATGTTTTTGTTTCCGCACTTTATTATATTCATGTCAGGGTTAGAGTAAACCGGGATTATCTTGAAAATGTTGTAACCCTTGTTTTAAGGGAGATTTATCTATTCTAATTTAAGTTGTAGTTTATTTTACATTATTCATTGGGTAGATGTATGTTATATTAGAAAGTGAACACCAAATCATGTGGAAACGAAGTACCCGGATTTGGGGGTGTCACAGTAACTGACATTATACTTAATATATTTTGTCAGTTATATTATATATAATTAATCCTATATCTGTTACTACGTATTATATTATACGTTAGTTTACTTTACGCTAAGTTAGCCTAAACTAAGAAAACAAAGAGAGAAAAAGAAGAGCAGAGAAGTTGAGAGAAAGAAGAAAGAGAATTTGGAGAGAAAGCAAGAAAAGCTTAAGGGAATTCATATTCTTCACTAACAACTAGCTTAAAGGTAATTTATAATCTCTACTTTTATATTTTCAGAACTCAACTATATGTCCTTCGTATTTTATTCTCTGTTAAAAATAAGTTTTCATGAAATTATGTAAACATGGATTATATATATAATTGTATTCATGTGTTGTTCATAGTAGGTTAATTGCTATCAATGATTTTTAGAAAAACAAATTGGTGATTTAATATGTTTTAATAAGAATTTATGTTCTTATGTGTTCATACGATTTTGACCAATTTTAGAATGAAAAATAACGAAATTAATATATTTTAATATGCTTATTAGGTATTTACTTGATGCTATCTTCACTTTCAAGTATAATGCATGCATATAGGGTTGAATTGCTTGAGAGAAATAGTTACAGTGAATTATTTGAAAAATGTATGAGTTTTCATAAAAATGGCCAAATTGGATTTTTAAAACTTGTGATTATCATTGTTTAGATGATTTTGTGTTTTAGAAGCATGTTATATATATGTATTATTGCATAGGTATGATTTACAATGTTTAAGTTACTGTGAATTGCCGTTTGTTGGCTTGTTTGGGTTAATCGGTGAAGCAGAGTATCGTGGCTGTCTGCCTCTGTCTGTGCTCCTGCGCAGCTGCGTCGGTAGTACAACCAAAGGCAGCGCAGCTGCGCCTCTTGTCGTTCTCAGATTAAGCACCTGCGCAGCTGCGCCGGTGCCAAGGCCTTTAGCTGCGCAGCTGCGCCGGGTTCTGTGCAGTGGCAGTGTGTTTTAAACAATTGTGCAGATTGTCTTCATGCCTAAGTTATATTATTGCTAAGATAATGAGCATATATCTAGCTGCTATAACATGTGTTAACATGAAGTTGATAATTTCATAATTTGAGAAAAAGAAAGTTTTGAAAACCTAATATAGTATTTAAATTATAAACTATAATTGTTTAATTGTAAAATAAGTTACTTAATTATAGTTTGATTAATTATAATTAAGAGTAAATGTTTAATTTAAATTATAATTATGTGAAATTATAATGTATAGAAGTTGATTTATTTTAATCAATTAGATATTAAATTAAATTATAATTTATGTAATTATAATTTAATAAATGCATGTTTAATGATGGATTATAAATTGATAATCGCATGATTAATTATAAATTGTGTAATTATAATGCATGATATAGTTTAATTGATTATAAATTATAACTTGTTTATAATTTAAAAGGTAATTATAATTTAAGTAATTATAATTTGATTAAGTGTTTGAATTATAATTATTTAATTATAATTTAGCTAAATACATAATTGATTTAATTATGTGAGTATGTGTGTGATGTAGTTAACTATGTGATAGTTGATTATTTATTTAATTAAAGTTAGTTAACCATGAGGGTTAACCACTTATGTGAATTAGTTATGTATTAACTAATTTAGATTATTATAATTGAATGTATGTAGGAAGTGTTTAAGTACGTGGTTGAGTTAAGTAGCTTGCGCTTAAGGCAAGTTTTATAAACCCTAATCTTGTATTAATTTTATGCAAGTCTTCTAAACCCTAAACTCGCTATTTCTACGCAAGTTCTTTGAGTTCATATATTCATTGTTGAGAATGTTCTTTCCATTTCTGTATTGGACAATTGTTTATTTAATTGAAATGATATTAACTTATTGTTCAATTAAGATCCAGTTATTATTTTAAATGCTTTAAGTTGATTCTAAAGCATATGTTAGTTCATAATTCTTTTATTGATGAATTATTGAAAGTCGATTCAACTAATCCTTAGTTGATGCACGTGAATTCTAAATTACCCTTGTAAGCTTATCCAAACCAAACCTTCTTTGGTGCGGACTTGAATTCAAATTACTGAGTTGAACAACCCTATTTACTAGGGGAGGTTACTACACATAGCGTTAAGATGTTTGTGCACAATACATAGTACAAAGGACTGATCCCCCTAAGTACGAGTTAAGGTCCGTAGTCTTATTGACTGTTAAAGGTTTAAATAGAAATATTTATAACCTAGGACAAGAGTTCAAAGGTTTTATGACACTCAGATAAATTCTATTTTTGAATTGTAATTGCGATGAAAGAATTATTATTCAATTCTTTATTGTTGAAGAAAATCATATGATTCAGATTCTGTGAAAGATATCCTTTCATGTATATATTATTGTTAAACCCTAGTGAGTTGTGGTTTGCTCACTCTTGCATTAAATAACAATTTCAGTTAAGGTTGATAATGCTGATGCTCCGTCTACAAGTAAGGGCAAGGGAAAGCAAAGCAAGTGATGACTTATTTTATTTAATTGAGAATGATTGTAATAAGACTTAAATGTTATATTTTTATTTCCGCACTTTATTATATTCATGTCAGGGTTAGAGTAACCCGTGATTATTTTACAAAGGTTGTAACCCTTGTTGTAAGGGAGATTTATTTATTTTAATTTAAGTTGTAGTTACTTTGCATTATTCATTGGGTAGATGTATGTTATATTAGAAAGTGAACACCAAATCATGTGGAAACGAAGTACCCGAATTTGGGGGTGTCACAGGTTGGTATCAAAGCTATAGGTTATGAAACCTTAGGTGGGGAAAAACCTTAGGTAGTAGCCTTATAGGTAAGATCGAAAAGATTGATGTGATAGGTAAAAGATAATAAACTACCTTATGTGCTATGTGTTTACATTATAGTATTCGAAGAGTGACGATTCGTTGTCACGTAATAATGAACTTTAAAATTATTTTGTCAGGATATCGAACGTTGGAGAACCTAGTCAGGCTAGAGAGGATGTACCTCAGGTTCCTAGAGATGAGGAACCCCGTGACATACATGTTGTCTGGGAGCAGCTGGTTAAGAGAGAGCCATCTCCAGTGATCACCATAGCTGGTCGGGAGCGTGAGCTGACACCTATTCCAGAGGATGAGGACGAGGACGAGTCTGAAGAGGAGGAAGAGGATCCCGAAGAGGAATTCCCACCTCACTCTACTAGTGCTGAGATGTACGAGGCAGTCTACGATAGCAATGTGGAGCTTCATAGACGAGTAGGAGATCTTGAAGAAACCATTCAACAGCAAGACGAGACGATCGAAGAAATGGCAAGTGACCTAGGAGATGCACAGTGGAACCTGATACATATGGAGGTTGATAGAGATGCTGCTCGATTTGAACTGGCAAAGCTGAAGCAAGACATCCAGGAGGAGTCGAGGAAGCGTGCCAGAGCTGAAGAGTCAAGCTTGAGGGCTAATCAACGAGCCGATCGAGCCGAAGGTGAAGCTGAAGCCAAGAGAGCCAAACTGAGGGAAACGGAATATGCTTTTCATACAGCAATAGAGAGAGCTCAGGACCGTATTTTCTACTACCCAGCTCAGTTCCAAGGTTTACCATGGTATGTGGTGGATCGAAGAACGGCGTTTTGGGTAATCGAAGAAGAACGCAGAGAGGCTGTGCGACGTATTAATATGCCTAGGCAGTAGCAGTAGTAGTAGTAGTAGAAGTAGTAGACTTGGTTTATGTGTTGCTTTTTGTAGTAAATAAAGTAAATCCCATAATTTGAGATAAGAATGAGATGAGTTAATAATGTAATCCTGCAACTTTTCCAGTTCGGGAAAGGATGATGTAAATGGCAGAAATGCTATCTTTTTGATGTTTTTTTTAATTACGAGTAATGAATAAAAGAAGTTTATGGACGTGCTATGTGTTATATGTGAACTGAGCCATTTAAACGTTTAAGTATGAACTTGAATATTTAAAAATCGAGTAAAGGATCTAATAATAATATTTTTTTAACAGAAAATGCCTCCTAGAAGAAGAATAACACTTCAAAACCCCGAGGGTTCGACGAACAACAACAATAACGATGGGACGAACCCCAACTCGGTTCAGCAGTTGGTGAACCTGTTGACAGGAGCTCTTGCGAATCAGCCGCAAGTGCAGGGATCAACGTTCAAGGAATTCAAGGCAGTAGAACTGCCTGAGTTCAAAGGATCGACTAACCCTATCAAAGCTCAGACATGGGTTATGGAAATAGAGAAGGTATTTGACGTGGCTAGGGTAGGGGAAGACCAGAAGACAGCGTTCGTGGCATTCATGTTGAAGTCGGATGCTTGCTTTTGGTGGCAGGCTAACAAGACCCGAGAGGGAGAGGGAGTCATCACATGGGAACGTTTCAAGGAAATGTTCTATGAGATGTACTTTCCAGCGAGTTCGCAGGACCAGATGGAGGTCCAGTTCCTAGAGCTTAAGCAGGGGGGAATGACGGTGCCCGAGTATGCCGCTAAGTTTAACGAATTGGCCATGTTTGCTACTTACCAGGTCAGTACTGACGCTAGGAAAGTGAGAAGGTTTGAGCGGGGACTGAAGCCTGGCTCTACAGCAAGGTTTCCATGTTCCAGCTGAATACCTTTGCAGCGATGCTAGAGAAAGCCATACTTGCTGAGGGAGGAAGCGAAGCGGTGACGAGATTCAACCAAGATAAGAAGAAGAAGAATGAGGTAGAAACTAAGACTGGGGGTAGCAGCGCTGTGAACCAGAAGAGGAAGTGGTCTGATAATACCTTTGCTGGGAGTCAGCAGGGAAGCCAGCAGAAGAGGAAGTTTGAAGCATGTGCTACATGCGGTAAGAATCACACTGGCGTGTGCATGAAGGGGAAGCGGGTGTGCTTCAACTGTGGTCAGGAAGGCCACATTGCACCTAATTGCCCAAACCCGAAGAAGGGAGCTTGCTTTACATGTGGATCCAAAGATCACATGGCTCGCAACTGCCGAAGAAGTTGACTGCAGGGTCAACAGGGAGCGGAGGGAATGGAAGCGGCAGTTCTGTGACCATTGCTGCACCATTACAAACTGTTCGACCCACTGCACGGACATTCAATATGACGGTGCAGGATGCTGTGCAATCAAAAGACGTGGTGTCAGGTATTATTCCGGTCAATAGTATAAATGCATATGTATTATTTGATTCGGGTGCTACTTGTTCATTCATATCTGATGATTTTGCTAAAATCTTAGACTTACCTGTAGAGGAGTTAGTTTACCCTTTAAACATAGAGATTGCTAATAGGGAGGTTATTCCTGTTAGGAGCGTTTATAAGAACTGTAGATTGGACATTAAGGGTCAGGAACTTAGAGTAGATTTGATTCTGATTAAACTTGGGGAATTTGACGTTATACTGGGTATGGATTGGTTGTTCAACCATGGGGCGATAATCGACTGTCAGAAGAAGTCGGTGAACCTTACGACTCCGTCGAAGTTGGTGTTCTATGGTAGCAAATTTCCTAGATAAGCGAGTTATCTAATAGTTATGAAAGCCAAGAAACTTCTGACGCAAGGCTGTGTAGGATATCTAGCCTACATAGTAGATACGCGTAAGGAAAGCCCGAAGGTGGAGGAAATATCGGTAGTTAAGGAGTTTGTAGACGTTTTTTCGAGCGATTTTCCAGGACTTCTGTCGGATAGGGAGACAAAGTTCGTGATCGATTTAGCACTAGGAACTGCTCCAATTTTGAAGGCTCCGTACCGAATGGCTCCAGTCGAGATGAAGGAACTGATGGTTCAACTGTAAGAATTGCTAGACAAGAAGTATATCCAACCGAGTGTTTCTCCTTGGGGAGCGCCTGTTTTATTCGTGAAGAAGAAGGATGGATCGATGCGTCTCTGTATTGATTATAGGGAGTTGAATAAAGTTACGATCAAGAATAGGTATCCTTTACCTAGGATCGATGACTTGTTTGATCAACTGAAGGGTGCGAAGTACTTCTCGAAAATTGATTTGAGAAGCGGGTATCATCAATTGAAGGTGAGGAAGGAAGATATACCTAAAATGGCTTTTAGGACTCGATATGGTCATTACGAGTTATTGGTAATGCCATTTGGTCTCACAAATGCCCCAGCTGCATTTATGGACTTAATGAACAGGGTGTTCAAGCCATTTCTGGACAAGTTCATGGTAGTGTTCATATGACATCTTGGTTTATTCCAAGACCGAGGAGGAGCATGCTGAACACTTACGACTAACCTTAGAAGCCCTGAGACGAGAGAAACTTTATGCTAAATTCTCGAAATGCGAATTCTGGTTGGAACGTGTGCAATTTCTTGGCCACGTGATTGACAAGGATGGTATTTCGGTGGATCCGTAGAAGGTTGAGGCCGTAATGAGTTGGGAACAGCCGAAGACGCCGTCTGAAGTGAGGAGTTTCTTGGGATTGGCTGGTTATTACCGAAGATTTATCCAAGACTTTTCTAGAATCGTAACTCCATTAACGAATTTGACTAGTAAAATAGTTAAGTTTGTTTGGACGGAGAAGTGTGAGGAAAGTTTTCAAGAGCTGAAGAAGAGGCTGAGTACTGCGCCTGTATTGTC
Source organism: Panax stipuleanatus (assembly GCA_020205555.1). Taxonomy (NCBI): domain Eukaryota; kingdom Viridiplantae; phylum Streptophyta; class Magnoliopsida; order Apiales; family Araliaceae; genus Panax; species Panax stipuleanatus. The sequence goes on from CM035125.1 coordinate 44,873,360, forward strand.
TTTACCGGATAGTTCGGGGAAGTTTGTGGTATATAGTGATGCCTCACATAAAGTATTAGGCTGTATGTTGATGCAGAGCGGCAAAGTCATTGCCTATGCGTCACGTCAGCTGAAGGATTACGAGAAGGGGTATCCGACCCATGATCTAGAATTGGCGGCAGTAGTGTTTGCCCTAAAGATTTGGAGGCACTACTTATATGGAGGGAAGTGTGAAATATACACAGATCACAAGAGTCTGAAGTATATATTTACCCAGAAGGATTTGAACATGCAACAAAGAAGATGGTTGGAACTAATTAAAGACTACGATTGCGAGATACTTTACCATCCGGGTAAAGCTAACGTTGTTGCCGACGCTTTGAGCAGAAAAGGTCGGGAGAAGCTGAACGTGTTAATTGATTAGGATCGGTTAATAGAACAAATGGCTAGATTGGAGTTGGAAGTGAAGTTTTTGAAAGAGTCGGATGAGATGTTGTTTCAAGTAACCACTAGTTCTACTCTAGTAGACAAGGTGAAAGAAGCACAACTTCACGATGAAGAATGCGGGAAAGTACGGAAGAGGATAACCGTTGGCAAAGAGTTCAAGTTCAAGATCGATAATGAAGGTCTGTTACGATTTGAAGGTAGAATATGGGTACCACCAGTACCAGAGGTCAAAGAAGAGATTCTGAGCGAAGCTCATAGTTCTAGATATTCTATTCACCCTGGGAGTACGAAGATGTACCGGGATTTCAGGCATCATTTCTGGTGGCCGAATATGAAGAGGGATGTTGCTGAATGTGTTGCGAAGTGCTTAACGTGCCAGAAAGCCAAAGCAGAACACCAGAGACCAAGTGGACTGCTGCAACCGTTAGAAATTCTAGAGTGGAAGTGGGAGCACGTCACGATGGATTTCATGGTAGGTCTTCCAGCGACTCAGAAGGGATTTGATGCGATATGGGTTATAGTGGATTGACTAACGAAGTCAGCCCACTTTCTGCCGATCAGGGTTAAGTACAACCTGGATAAGTTAGCGAAGCTATACGTCAAGGAAATTATTTCTCGACATGGTGTTCTAGTGTCGATTGTGTCCGACAGAGATTTGCATTTTACGTCTAATTTCTGGAAGCATTTGCAAGAATGTCTGGGAACGCAATTGCGAATGAGTACATCGTATCATCCTCAGACCGATGGCCGGAGTGAAAGAACGATTCAAACGCTTGAGGATATGCTGAGAGCTTGTGTGATGGACTTCAAAAGAAGCTGGGAGGATTATTTACCATTGGTGGAGTTCTCCTACAACAATAGTCATTATGCGAGTATTGGCATGTCGCCTTACGAAGCATTATACGGCAGAAAATGCAGAACTCCTTTGTGCTGGGATGAAGTCGGTGAATGTCAATTGTTGGGACCAGAATTGGTACAACAAACCGTCAAAATTGTGAAGCTTATCAGAACGAGATTAGTTGCTGCTCAAGACAGACAGAAGAAGTATGCCGATTTACATCGATAGAACTGAGAATTCTTACCAGGAAGTTTCGTTTTCCTGAAGGTATCTCCTTGGAAAGGAAAAATTCGATTCGGTAAAAAGGGGAAACTGAGTCCCTGATTCATTGGACCTTTTGAGGTACTACGAAAGGTGGGCGAGGTTGCTTACGAGATTGCATTACCTCCGGAGATCGAGAATATACATAATGTCTTTCATATTTCTGTATTAAGACTTTACAAGCACGATTATAAATATATAATAGAATATGAACCTTTGCTATTTGATAAAGACTTAACATATGAAGAAGTGCCTGTTCAAATAGTTGATAGAAAGGAACAAGTACTTAGGAATAAAGTGATACCTTCTGTTAAGGTAATATGGAGGAACCACAGTGTTGAAGAAGCTACATGGGAACTCGAAGATGTCATGATGAAATCTTATCCGCATTTATTTGCTCAGATGATGTGTAACCCCTTATATACTGATTCTGGGGACAGAATCCTTTTAAGGAGGGAAGAATGTAATAGACGAAAAAAAATTTTGTGTGATTCTGGGGACAGAATCCTTTTAAGGAGGGAAGATTGTAACGATTGAGATTTATATTTAATTTTAAATATTTATTGAGTTAAATAAATATTTTATGTGATTTATTTATTGAGTTAAATAAATAAATTATGTGATTTATGGAAGTGATTTAATTAAGTGTTATATATTAATTAAATGAATGTGTAATATTTATTTAATTGATATATATTTTATATTATAGTTCTAATTTAATCGAGATAATTGAATTAGATGATTTATGTGTTAGTGTTACATGAATTATAATTAGCGAGTAATTATAATTATGTGATAAATTTTATGTGGTTTATTGATGTTAGATTTTAATTGATTAAATTAGTTGTTTAATATTTAATTAATTAAAACGTGACATTAAAGTATGTGTTAAAATGATTTATTAAAATAAAAGAAAAAAGATTTTAAATGATTTAACCAAACAAGACCCTTGTAATTGTTTTAAACTTATTTCTACCAAACGGGGCCCTAACTATCAAAAAGCTGTTTTAAATAAACTGGTTACCAAACAATACCTTAGCATTATTAATTTATTTTGGAAAATAACCTTGTTTTTCCAAACAATGCATTGTGTCTTTTGAAAATTGTAACTGACATTATACTTAATATATTTTGTCAGTTATATTATATATAATTAATCCTATATCTATTACTACGTATTATATTATACGTTAGTTTACTTTACGCTAAGTTAGTCTAAACTAAGAAAACAAAGAGAGAGAAAGAAGAGCAGAGAAGTAGAGAGAAAGAAGAAGGAGAATTTGGAGAGAAAACAATAAAAGCTTAAGGGAATTCATATTCTTCACTAACAACTAGCTTAAAGGTAATTTATAATCTCTACTTTTATATTTTCAGAACTCAACTATATGTCCTTCGTATTTTATTCTCTGTTAAAAATAAGTTTTCACGAAATTATGTAAACATGGATTATATATATAATTGTATTCATGTGTTGTTCATAGTAGGTTAATTGATATCAATGGTTTTTAGAAAAACAAATTGGTGATTTAATATGTTTTAATAGGAATTTATGTTCTTATGTGTTCATACGGTTTTGACCAATTTTAGAATGAAAAATAACAAAATTGATATATGTTAATATGCTTATTAGGTATTTACTTGATGCTATCTTTAATTTCAAGTATAATGCATGCATATAGTGTTGAATTGCTTGAGAGAAATAGTTACAGTGGATTATTTTGGAAAATATATGAGTTTTCATGAAAATAGCCAAATTGGATTTTTAAAACTTGTGATTATCATTGTTTAGATGGTTTTGTGTTTTAGAAGCATGTTATATATAAGTATTATTGCATAGGTATGATTTATAATGTTTAAGTTACTGTGAATTGCCGTTTGTTTGCTTGTTTGGGTTAATCGGTGAAGCAGAGTATCGTGACTGTCTGCCTCTGTCTGTGCTCCTGCGCAGCTGCGTCGGTAGTACAGCCAAAAATAGCGTAGCTGCGCCTCTTGTCTTTCTCAGATTAAGCACCTGCGCAGCTGCGCCGGTGCCAAGGCCTTTAGCTGCGCAGTTGCGCCGGGTTCTGTGCAGTGGCAGTGTGTTTTAAACAATTGTGCAGATTGTCTTCATACCTAAGTTATATTATTGCTAAGATAATGAGCATATATCTAGCTGCTATAACATGTGTTAACATGAAGTTGATAATTTCATAATTTGAGAAAAAGAAAGTTTTGAAAACCTAATATAGTTTTTAAATTATAAACTATAATTGTTTAATTGTAAAATAAGTTACTTAATTATAATTTGATTAATTATAATTAAGAGTAAATGTTTAATTTAAATTATAATTATGTGAAATTATAATGTATAGAAGTTGATTTATTTTAATCAATTAGATGTTAAATTAAATTATAATTTATGTAACTATAATTTAATAAATGCATGTTTAATTATGGATTATAAATTGATAATCGCATGATTAATTATAAATTGTGTAATTATAATGCATGATATAGTTTAATTGTTTATAAATTATAATTTGTTTATAATTTAAAAGGTAATTATAATTTAAGTAATTATAATTTGATTAAGTGTTTGCATTATAATTGTTTAATTATAATTTAGCTAAATACATAATTGATTTAATTATGTGAGTATGTGTGTGATGTAGTTAACTATGTGATAGTTGATTATTTATTTAATTAGAGTGAGTTAACTATGAGGGTTAACCACTTATGTGAATTAGTTATGTATTAACTAATTTAGATTATTATAATTGAATGTGTATAGGAAGTGTTTAAGTACGTGGTTGAGTTAAGTAGCTTGCGCTTAAGGCAAGTTTTCTAAACCATAATCTTGTATTAATTTTATGCAAGTCTTCTAAACCCTAAACTCGCTATTTCTACGCAAGTTCTTTGAGTTCATATATTCATTGTTGAGAATGTCCTTTCCATTTCTGTATTGGACAATTGTTTATTTAATTGAAATGATCTTAACTTATTGTTCAATTAAGATCCAGTTATTATTTTAAATGCTTTAAGTTGATTCTAAAGCATATGTTAGTTCATAATTCTTTTATTTATGAATTATTGAAAGTCAATTCAACTAATCCTTAGTTGATGTACGTGAATTCTAAATTACCCTTGTAAGCTTATCCAAACCAAACCTTCTTTGGTGCGGACTTGAATTCAAATTACTGAGTTGAACAACCCTATTTACTAGGGGAGGTTACTACGCATAGCGTTAAGATGTTTGTGCATAATACATGGTACAAAGGGCTGATCCCCCTAAGTACGAGTTAAGTTCCATAGTCTTATTGACTGTTAAAGGTTTAAATAGAAATATTTATAACCTAGGACAAGAGTTCAAAGGTCTTATGACACTCAGATAAATTCTATTTTTGAATTGTAATTGCGATGAAAGAATTTTTATTCAATTCTTTATTGTTGAAGCGAATCATATGATTCAGATTCTGTGAAAGATATCCTTTCATGTATATATTATTGTTAAACTCCAGTGAGCTGTGATTTGCTCACTCTTGCATTAAATAACAATTTCAGTTAAGGTTGATAACGCTGATGCTCCGTCTACAAGTAAGGGCAAGGGAAAGCAAAGCAAGTGAAGACTTGTTTTATTTAATTGAGAATGATTGTAATAAGACTTGAATGTTATGTTTTTATTTTCGCACTTTATTATATTCATGTCAGGGTTAGAGTAACCCGGGATTATTTTACAAAGATTGTAACCCTTGTTGCAAGGGAGATTTATTTATTTTAATTTAAGTTGTAGTTACTTTGCGTTATTCATTGGGTAGATGTCTGTTATATTAGAAAGTGAATACCAAATCATGTGAAAACGAAGTACCCAGATTTGGGGGTGTCACAGTTGATATATAGTATCTAGGGCTAAACAATTCCTTCACGGAGCGGAGGTATATACGAACTAGCAACCAATCTAACTCGCTATGAAAAACAGTGTAGACGAGACGGAAACTAGTTTGTTGGTTGTTTGTGGGAAACCACTAAGCATACTATATTAAATACTGTTAAAGACTTGATGTGTGTTAGGTTTAGACTTGTGAATACGTATGATGTTAAGGTGTTATCTAATATTTAACTATGTGGTTAAATGTTAGATAATTTACTTATAAAGTAATAGTATTGTGAGATAAAGTATGTTATGCTAATTGAAAGATCAATTTTATAATTGATAGGTCTTTGCAATAAATAGACTATATTAGATTGCGTAGCAGTAATCGACGGTACATGCAAGTTTTCCTTAACTCAAACTTGAGTTATATTTTCAAAGCATGTTAGTGAATAATTATTGTTGATTATTCACATCTATACTGATTATTGATTCGCACTTAGTGCATGTTGTATATGTTCATCAGGTATGAAAGGCTGATCACCTTCATTACCATAAGGTTCAGTTAAAGTTGTTCACGGTCTTTGTTGACATTAAACATTATTGATTCAGTCATTCAATTATTGACATTTTGTATCATGCTCTTTCATAATTACTATATTGTTGAAAATTTGAAAGCTTATTCTTTCTTTCAATCATGATATATCCTTGTTGTATTTAAACTTGTTGGGCAAAGTAGTTGCTCACTCTTGCTATATTATGATACTAAATTTCAGATTAAGACGAAGGCTCGAAGAAAGATAGAGATAAAGGCAAAATTTCAAGAGTAGATTATTACGCATTCATAACTATTTAGTTATCACATGCAAATGATATTGTAAGCCGTTTAAGTTATTAAAGGTATGTATTTAGTTAATGTGAATAGACCTTGGGAAATATTATAGAATCATGTGAAATAAATAATTTATGTTTATATATTCCGCGTTAGTTAGAGAATATGTATGATGATGAAGTACAGTAAGGCCCTTAATTTGGGGGCGTCACAGGTTGATATCAAAGTTGTAGGTTATTAACCTTAGGTAAGATTACCTTGCTATAACCGCAGAGATGAGAATAAGGAATAAACTCAAATCGAGTTGAAGTAATAAGAGATGAATTCAGGAAATTCATCATTAAAGATAAGAATAAGATAAATAAGATTCAAAGAAGAATCTTGAAGAGTTAAAAGATAAGAATCCGGAGTTACCTGACTCCAATAATAAAGATAAAAAGTGATAATAAATAGGTAATGCCTGTAAGATGAAAAGTGTAGAATCATAGTATAATATGATTAAAGGGAAAGATAAGAAGATCATAAAATAAAACGATCATAAGATAGAAAAGAATCGTAATATAACACGATTATAAGAAGAGATCACAATGTGATCTGATGAGGTTATAGGAGGACAGAGGATCAATCGATTGATTGAAAATTTTATAGCAGAATTTCTATACGAAAATGGTACTATGAAATAATACGAGTTAAACTCAAAAGAGTTGAAAAGGATGATGAGATATGGATTAAATGAAATTCGTATTGAGTAAAGAGAAAGCTAAGATTATGTGGGATTTCAACTAAGGACTCATGTGATAGCTGAGTTGTACAAACCTTTATATGGGCGGGGTTTTTGTGCTTGGTCTAACGACTACTTAGTTTATCACATTGATAATCATTGAAATGTTGGTGTTGCGCTATTCGCTATATGTATGTTGAGAAGGTGATTCTTTTCTCATGTGTATAACGGATATGTAGAGAATATAAGATTAGGTGCGAGTTCTTAAAACACATACTTATGGTAAGTTTGTGACTTATAATCGTATTGTATATTTTTGAACCCCTAAGCATATGGACATTTTTTGATTGGTTCTTGAACTACGTATTTTTAGGATAAGTTCCTAAACTCATATTATTGTGGAAAGTTCCTGAACTCATAAAGTGTGGTATGTTTGATGAACTATACTGGGGTATAGAAAAATTGTGGATGAAGAATTGAGGATTTTTAGTATAGTAAGTTTAAATGGTAATAGAATAGATAGATTTATTAAGCAACGGAACATTGGAGAACTTGAAGTTGATGGTGGAAGCATAGGTATTCCAAATCTTCTAGCTATGCTAGACTTCAAAATTTATAAACTCAAGCTAAATTCGCACTGATATGCCTTTAAGAATACAAATGAATTTTTATTATCCTCAACATATGGTAACAATTATGTAGAAGTGGGCTTCGAACCACTAACACATCGTTACCTGTTGTGGCATGATAACGCCAAAAATGATTTTTTAATGGTTTTGAACTGTTTAAAGAAGAGTCTACTGATAAGTGGTTTTATAACCACTTATTTACATATCAACTAACTTAATTTGTTGTTTAATCTCATGTGATTTTGTAGCTTTTCATGCATTTTTGCTTTCTTTTGTAGTTTTCATAAATGGGAACTCTCTTGGTGCAAATAGAGCTAGGCATGATGATGGCATGATGATGGAAAGAATAAAGAATGCAAGTGTCAAAGTTATGGGAAAGGTAGCAACAGGCTACATGAGCAGAATCAAAAGTCTTCATCTGGTGCACGGCGCAGCTGCGCCCCATTTGGCCTGAGGTGCAGCATAGCTGCGACAGAATCTCTACCCGGACGCCCTATAGCACAGCTGCGCCAGTTTAAAGCTTCTAGGGAGCGCAGCTGCACCAGTCAAGATTTTTAAAAATTGACTTTTCTTAAATTGACCAATTGTATTGTTGCTTAAAGAAGGAGGCAAACGAGCCAGAGACTTATATATGGCCTATTTTCATATTATTCAGACATTCCTCCCTTGGGGGACAAATAGTTTTACTCTTGCTTTTCTCTTTAATTTTGAATCTTTAGATTAGAGTAGATTAAAGTAGCTAGTCTCTAGATTTTATTAGATATGAAGGTTGAATCAATTGGAGAGCATTGAAAATTCAAACTTGGAGCAAGAGATCAGATTTGCAATTCTTACTTATAATTTCTCTTTCACTTCTATTTGTAATCTTCTATGTTTATTCAAATAGTGGATGGTAGATTTGATTCAAATATGAGTTAGACTCTATTTTGGGATTGCAATGGAATCTATTGAGTAGTTGATGTTGATACACTTCTTTGTGGTCTTATTGATTGTTATGGGATTGTCTATTTTGATTCATGCTTAATTGCTTAGTTGATTGGCCATCAATTACTGTGATAATCCATATGAACTTGAGCGACAAAATATGGGTTTAGATCTGATCTTGATAGCTTGTGTTTGTATGTTTTGCATTGTGATGGAATGTATGATTCGTGCTTCGGATATACATATACCCAAGAACCGCTTGTAGCCAATTGAGGACTTGCACTTAAACCCTTGTTATTGATAAATCACATAGAAATATAGTGTTTTTTATAATTAGGGTGTTCATGTGTATTCTATCATCTGTGGATTATATGTGATATGGACTTAGTACATCGAAAGATGGTCTTATCTTACTTTCGTGTTCTCGGCTAAGAATCTGTGATAATTGATTTGACTTAACAGGAAGTGTGTTGATTTAGATGAATCAATAAGAGAAATTATAATCTCATGTCTTCATTATCTAGTTTCATTCTAGGGATAATTAGAATTAGTTTAATCAATATATTAAATCATTCGTTTAAATAAGACTGAAATGGTTATGGGCTAGTGCTTGGTGAATTTTATTAGTTAATTCTCCGTGGGAACAATACTTTACTTACTCTTTATTACTTATTGACCGTGCATACTTGCACGCATATATTGATTGGGAAAACGACCAACAAGTTTTTGGCGTCGTTGCTAGGGAATTAGTTTAATAATTTTTCCAACATTAGCTTCAATCAAATTAGTCTTAATTTAAACATTTTATTTTAGTTTTTAATTCTCTTCCTATATTTCTCTCTTTTAGGTACCATGGATGATTTTGCTTATCAATGGCAATATATGAGGATGACTCAACCAAGGAAAACAGGAATTGATGGACTCAACACAATTTCTACATTATCAGCACAACTTGAGACACTTTCGAGGAAGTTGGACGTTGTTGCAACCCAACGTACTCGAAAGATACTCGAAAGATAGCAGTTACATGTGACTATTGTGCTGGTAACCATTAGAGTCATCAGTGCACTATCAGTTATGGACAAGTACAGTATGAGGGTGATTACCTCAACCACAATGCTTACCCCTATTATCATCAAGATTTGGGGTATCATCCAGATTCGTCATGGAGCTATGATTATCAAGACCAATACTGCGCTCCAAGTCCAACATACGCACCAGAATTCACATATCAGACTCCAACAAATTATCCTCAATACATGGATTCCGAGGCTGAAACAGAAAATTCAAGATTTGAGGAAGGGTGGTTTATAGCATCAATGAAGGAGATGATGATGAGTTAAGCAATATCTATTCAAAATCTTCAAAATCAGATGGATCAAATGTTCATGGCGATAATTAAGGAGAAATTGATTGAGCAAGGAATGATAATTCAAAATCTTCAAAATCAATTATATCAAATGTTTGAAGCCATGAACAATTGTCATCAAAATAATTGGTGCTATGACGTGGATGCTGAAACTGATGGAGAGCCCGAAGTGTACATGCAACTGGATGAACTGAAAGAAGTGGAAATCGAGGAGATAAATGGGGAAATGGAAAATGATGAATATGAGCTGACCTTGATAATACCCCAAGTGCCTTCTCCGCCAAAGTTGAAAAATCCAGTTAGTTTTGCACACCCATGCCCCCTTAGTAGTCACATTGAAGGCAAAGATCTCTATGATATGAGAGATATTACATTCTTGAAGCCATGGTGGGCTGAGAAAGACAAAATAGAAGAAGAGCCTGTTGTGTTGTTCATGCCTCAATGCCCCAATCGGTTTACAAACACAACGGAGGAAGCGTCTAGCCATTTGACAATGGAAATTGGTAATTTATCTACAAGAAGTGAGCTAGGTGACTTCAATTCAAAGACTCTCGTTAAAGGGAACCTATCAAAGCATATATCGGTCCTAATGGATGGAGGGTTCCTCGCTTATTGTAGAGGAATCGGATAGCGGTGTTAAGAGAAAGTCCAGCTAACGGACTATAAACCGAGCACTCAATGGGAGGCACCCCATCAAATTTCTCTCTCCCTCCTTGTTTAATTCTCCATTGCATACTTGCTATCATTATCTCCCTCCCTATTTAATTCTTTATATTTTAATTAGTTAATAATAATTTTTGGTAGTTTCAGTAGTTTAATAAATGTTTGTGTGCCTTACTTAGGTTAAATCCAGCTGATGCATAGGTCTACGGTCAATTAAAATTCAAAATCTGCAGATTTGAAGGCATAGAGAAGCGCAGCTGCGCCACTATCAAAGGCAACCACAGCGCAGCTGCGCCTAACACGGATTTTTGTTTTTAAAATGGCCCGACCCGCGGCTTATATCAATCCCAAAACCTAACTTTCGGCAGCATTCTTTCTTAAACCAGAAACCACAAGGACCTTATAGCTCTCAACCTCATCACAACTCATCTACTACTCAAATTTTATCTCCCAATCACAACTTCAATCTTCATATACTCTAATCTTATATAAACCCTAATCCCTCCACATCTCATTCCCAACCTAAATCAAAAATTCAGAGGACACAGTCAGAGGGCTGCGATTGAGTGCACAACAACTGTTCGGTACAAGCTCTGACAGAGTTGGGTATACATTTGACAGAAGTTAGGGAATATAGAGGGTTTGGGTTCATTTGTTCACTGAAGATTTCAAAGGATTTAAGTCAGAATTTAGTATTCTCATCTGCAAGTTCTTTCAGTCAGTATGCCTAAGAGATTCCGCACCCCATCTCCTCCTACCAGTGAGTATAACGGTGAGGGCAATGCCAGAGATGTGTTGGACAGCTTTAGATTCGTAAATCTCTCAGCTCAGCACTACTACTTGGATGTTCTGGATGGCAAATCGTTTGTGAAAGAAAGGGGATTGAAGCCGGGAAATGATGATGGGCTGACGAAGAATCAAATTATTGAACATGGATGGGCGCTTGTTGTAGCCAAGCCACTGTCGGCTCCCATGCCCCTCATTCGAGAATTCTATGCCAACGCACAGGAGACGCAGAATGGCATATCATATGTGAGAGGAAAATAGGTGTCCTACACCAGGCAGGCAATCAATGCCATATTTCATGTGGCAACTGTCTCATCTGGACCTATAAATTGGGCTGAATCCTAACGTTTGGAAACTGACCTCGACAAGCTTATTAAGGAATTGTGCAAGCCAGTCACTATGTGGACAACTAAAGCAGGAACAGATAGAAAAGTGAATTTCCCATAGACTTCTTTGAGTCGCTATGCCAAAGCTTGGTACAGTTTTATATGCGCGAGCATACTTCCCTCCAGCCATCATGCAGATGTTACGATTGACAGGGCTGTGTTGCTTTATGGAATCATCAAAGGGAAGTTGATCGACATAGGGCATGTCTTCAACCAATCCATGCTTAGGTTCATGAGGGGGGAGTACTTCAGGGGGTATCCCTCATGGCTCAGTCATCACACGTCTATGACTCCCTGCGGGAGTGGTATGGGACAATACAGCTTTGCAGCACCCGATAAGAGACACTGATCATACAGCCATTCAAAACTACAGCATTTGGGATGGTGCAGAGTCTCACCCTCGAGGACTGGGATTTGTGCTGGGAGATTCAGAAAAGAAGGGGAAAAAGAAGAAGAAGGTGCTCCAGTTCAGTCTCCACAGGCAGCAGGGCCATCTTCCGACGAATTTGCTACTCAGAAGAGGGAGATACGACAGCTGAGGAGACGGATGGATACGATGTACGTGGATTTTTAGACCTACACATCCGAGTTCTCTCAGGCCTTGTCTCGTGCCTTTGAGATGACTGGCGTGCATGTACAGTTCCCGATATTTGGCACAGGTAGCTAGTACCCTCCTCCAAACACACCTCCAGAGCAGGCTGATGAGGAGGACGATGACGAGGCCGACTAGGGGAGTTTCCTTAACCTTTTATCTCCAATGAGGACATTGTAGTTTTTAAGTTTGGGGGTATTACGTTCATTTTGCATTTAGTATAATTTATTTTATATTGCATATTGTGTTAGTTCATATAGTTCATGTTAGGACATATTTTGCGTATTTTGTTTAAATTTTCAAAAATTTTTGTTTTGTTTTAGTTGATTATGTTAGAACATATTGCATGAATCCAAGTGTTGGTTGGTTTGTTATTTATTTGGCTTATGAGGAAATTGAAATTACTTAATTTTTGAACTGATTTGAGACTTAGGCTTAGTTGTAATGTCATATCATAATGTAAATCCTTATCTGTCTGATACTGATGTCACCAGATAGCACTCTAGAGTAACCATCATGATGTGCTTAGTTTAAATTGTCACATACTTGTCTTCTGATGGGAAACTTTTGTTTTAATGAAAGAGAGTTAGTAAATAGTTAGTAATGACTAGGACTGCGCAAAAGCTTAAGTTTGGGGGAAAATAAGGAGTATGCATGCTTTATAGAAAAAAAAATAAAATAAAAAGGGAAACAGAAAAGGAAAAAAAGAGAAAAGAATAAACACTTCGGCTACGTCGAGTCCCGTGGCCTTTGATATTCGAGCAAGTAAGCCCTAGGGGTGTAAGCGCCCTAAGGCCTTTTGGTCTGGGAGTCGTTGGTTGAAAGCTCGTTACATGGGTATCATTGAAAAGCCTAAGAGGACTAGGCATTGCACAATCGAGTGTAAACATGAGAAAGTGCGATAATTCACCCTCGTGAGTAAATAAAAGCATAATAAACCCCCTGTTAACTCTTAGCTTAAGTGATGCATGGTCTTGGTTAGAGCTTATTTGGTTTGCTGCTTTTCTTGAGTTGAAACTGGTTTTTCCCCCTATGAAGCATACTATGTGAAGAATTTGTTTAATAGCATGTTTAATGGTTGCTTCACACTCACACATTACATCAGTGCTGACAGATTTGGATTTGCAGAGTGATATGCTTTATGATCTTGTTCTTGGGTAGCTTTTCTGTTTGATTATCTTGTAGTTTTTCTGAGGAATTTCATTTGAGTTTCATTTCTGACTGATACTTGGATTCGCTTTCATGCTAGTGTAGGTTGCATACATGGTAGTTATTGCATTGCATTTTTGTTTGGTTTTGTTTTGTTACTTGAGGACAAGCAACGATTTAAGTTTGGGGGTATTTGATAAGTGGTTTTATAACCACTTATTTAGATATCAACTAACTTAATTTGTTGTTTAATCTCATGTGATTTTGTTGCTTTTCATGCATTTTTTCTTTCTTTTGTAGTTTTCATAAATGAAAACTCTCTTGGTGCAAATGGAGCTAGGCATGATGATGGCATGATGATGGCATGATGATGGAAAGAATAAAGAATGCAAGTGTCAAAGTTGTGGGAAGGTAGCAGCAGGCTGCATGAGCAGAATCAGAAATCTTCATCTGGTGCACGGCGCAGCTGCGCCCCATTTGGCTTGAGGTGCAGCGCAGCTGCGCCAGAATCTCTACCCGGACGCCCTGTAGCGCAGCTACGCCAGTTTAAAGCTTCCAGGGAGAGCGGCTACGCCGGTCAAGATTTTTAACAGTTGACTTTTCTTAAATTGACCAATTGTATTGTTGCTTGGGGAAGGAGGCAAACGAGCCAGAGACTTATATGAGGCCTATTTTCATATTATTCAGACATTCCTCCCTTGGGGGACAAATAGTTTTACTCTTGTTTTTCTCTTTAATTTTGAATCTTTAGATTATAGTAGATTAAAGTAGCTAGTCTCTAGATTTTATTAGATATGAAGGTTGAAGCAATTGGATAGCATTGAAGATTCAAACTTGGAGCAAGAGATTAGATTTGCAATTCTTATTTATAATTTCTCTTTCACTTCTATTTGTAATCTTCTATGTTTATTCAAATTGTTGATGGTAGATTTGATTCAAATATGAGTTAGACTCTATTTTGGGATTGCAATGGAATCTATTGAGTAGTTGATGTTGATACACTTCTTTGTGGTCTTATTGATTGTTATGGGATTGTCTATTTTGATTCATGCTTAATTGCTTAGTTGATTGGCCATCAATTACTGTGATAATCCATATGAACTTGAGCGACAAAATATGGGTTTAGATCTGATCTTGATAGCTTGTGTTTGTATGTTTTGCATTGTGATGGAATGTATGATTCGTGCTTCGGATATACATATACCCAAGAACCGCTTGTAGCCAATTGAGGACTTGCACTTAAACCCTTGTTATTGATAAATCACATAGAAATATAGTGTTTTTTATAATTAGGGTGTTCATGTGTATTCTATCATCTGTGGATTATATGTGATATGGACTTAGTACATCGAAAGATGGTCTTGTCTTACTTTCGTGTTCTCGGCTAAGAATCTGTGATAATTGATTTGACTTAACAGGAAGTGTGTTGATTTAGATGAATCAATAAGAGAAATTATAATCTCATGTCTTTATTATCTAGTTTCGTTCTAGGGATAATTAGAATTAGTTTAATTTTATAGTTTAATCAATATATTAAATCATTCGTTTAAATAAGACTGAAATGGTTATGGGTTAGTGCTTGGTGAATTTTATTAGTTAATTCTTCGTGGGAACGATACTTTACTTACTCTTTATTACTTGTTGACCGTGTATACTTGCACGCATATATTGATCTGGAAAACGACCAACATCTACACTAATTGTTTCAGCTAGACAAAAATAGAGAGCTTGGTTGAATATTTGGTGGTTTACCAAGCTTAAACAATTATATTGAGAGATAGAGAGAGAAAAGATAATAAGAAGTAAGAAATCAAAGAGCAAGAAAGCTAGCTTATTCTTTTGTCAAGAACAAGAGTCCAAGCACTCAAGAACATAAGAGGTATAACATTTAAACTTTAAATTTCAACTTCTTTCAATATATAATTGATAGAGAAGTGAATTGGTGGAGCATGATTGATAAGAAGTATTAAGGTTGGCCTTGTAGTGGACTTAAAACACTAATAAGCCATGAATAAGTGAAATCATAATACTTGATTAAGAACTCAATAAAGAAACTATCAAAATCTTGAGAGTTTGAATAATAAGCAAGAGAAACCATTAAAACATAGAGGTTTGTATTAGTTAGAATCACTAATGAATAACCAATGAATTGATTCCATTTGGTTCGAAGTAAAAATCTTGAATAACGAAGTTATGGCGGAAGTTACGAGAATTAGACGTTAAACGTCGAAATCGTAAATTCCCGGAATAGAAGTTAAAAGTCGCCGTTTGATTCGAAAACCTTGATTTTCGATGGCGTAATGTATAATTAGGTAAATAAGACTTGCAGGAGCAAGAACGAACGAATTCAGACTTAAAACAAAGAATTGAACGTAGAACGTTCACGAACGTTTAACGAACACATAAAAATGGACTAATCGATGAATTTCTCGCCAACGGATTCAGAAATGAATTCCACCTGTATGGAATCGTAGAACATGGAATATATGAACTAATGGCTTTGGAACGAGCCAATTCCGAGTTGTAACGATCGTGTTATGAGCTCGTGAATTTCAACATTTAATTTTTTTTAAGTCCGGTGGCCGGAGTCGCAGCGCCGCCCAAGCTTTATGTTCCAGTGCTGCAGCGCCAGGACAGGGGAAAGTCACTACGAGACAGTACCGCAAAGCTGCCTTTAAGGCTAAGGTTGGCGCTGCAGAGCCCTTAACTATTTGTTTTTCGATGTGAATGTTTATTAACCTAACTTGTTGCATAGTTATTATAGGCAAGTATATGGTTAATATTCATAAAGAGAGAACCTTTAAATAACATGTTTAAGGAAAGTTTTCAGAATTAAACGTTGAATAAACGTATTTAAATTTAAAACTCAAAATCCAGAAATATAAACCGTGAATCGTAGTCAAGTTTAAAGCGCGCCTTAAGGTTATATGACATGTAATAGAGGTGCGTAGTACAAGAATGATATGAAATGAAGTTAAAACTTACATAAATTCTATACGGATTTCGATAACGGTAATCCGATAGAAATGTGTTCGACTTATCGAACCGATTAGGGTTTCGTCTGTCGTTGTGCCTAATGATGATCGACGAGAGTCAGTTTATGATATATGAATGTTATCAAGCCGTAACAAATGTTAAATAACTTAAACGGATGTTATTAGTTTAACAATTCGACTAAGTTCTACAAGAAGGAGAAGATAGGTTATACAATGTGTATTAATTGTGGAAATCTCATTGGTATGCTTTGTGTTTATGTATTGTAGAAGTTGTAAAGACCTAGTAAAGTAGACTTAGCAGATTAAAGAAGCAAAAGGCAAGCTTTCTAAACTCTTGTCTACACATTATGTTGGACAAGTTGTCAATATGCATGGTTGTCTATGCATAAACTGTTATTGAATAGTCGATGCCATTTGATTCGGCTAGACTGAGACTTAAAGTATTTTGGTTGGTTTCCACAAATCTTTACAAAATATTCTTGATGTTGCTATCCTATGCCAATTACTTTGGCACGAATTCAAAGGTAAGCCTGAGTATGAATACACAAAGGTTTTAACGTCGTTAAATCGATGGGCACCTGAAGTTGCAAAAAAGCTTAAACGTAAATACATTTAAGGAGTGAGTGTTGATCAACATAGAGTACTATATGCTGATCACCTAGATGTGCTTGTAAGATATATCAAACTTACGACCTTAGTGCCGGGTTCTTCTTTTATGAGTGGAAATGGAAAGAATGTTTATGATCTTTGACCAGCTCAGATTCTTAAGTGACTATAAGTCCTTGAGAATGATTTTAAAGGAATTCAAAATGCTATTTTGATTATTCACACTACTTCATAACTATTGTACAATTTTGGAAGATGAAGTCATATGATTCTTGATTTTGTGGTTGCAGAATAAAATGTTAAACTTGCTGAGCTAGTTATGCTCATTCTTGCTTAAAATTATATGATTTCAGCTAAGAGCCAACAGACCGAAGGATCCGGTAAGGATAAGGGCAAGTCCAAGATGGATAACTAGTTATCCTTGTAATAGCATAGTATTACTGTTGTAATGAATGATATTATGACACCGAACGAATGTAAAGGTTATAAAGAACTTGAGAAGGGACTATTATTATCGACGTCGGGAAAAAATCCGCGGGTCGGATCACAACCCGGATCTTTCTCTATTTGTAAGTTATCTCTACCCTTACTCTTTTTTATTTTAAAAAAGGTTTTGAATGGTTTTTTAGGAAAAGGCCAACATGTATCATGTCGACGATTTAAACGTTTTACAGAGTCGCCAGTTGGTAGATTTGAAATTGTTGTACCAGCTCAACCGAGTTTTGTTTGAAAAAGGCCCAATTGCTGGACACTGCCGAAACTTGATCTTTGAAAACAAAGTTTTGAGCTCGGGGACTTGGTTAAGTGTGGGGAAGGTATTAGGCACCCCACGACTCCCGTGTAAACATGGTACTGCATCTTTTCAATATTTTCCTTAAAACTAAAATGCGTGTATGAATGCTGTTTGAAAATTGGGCCTATGTTTGATTGATGGATTGAAAGTAGTGCTTTGCTTAGTTAAACCTATATTCGAAGGGTTTGATTTGATTTGCAAAAATGTTTAATTTGATTTGCAAAAGCTTTTCTTTTGATTGAATTGAAAATGATATTTTGAAAGCTGGTTATCAAACCCTTACGCTAACATAGGAATTGAAGCCTGTTGATACTTCCATTTTTATCTTTGTAGCCTTAAAGCTTGCATTTGAATGGTGATCTGTCGGGCTGCGAAGCGTCCTCGACCACAGAAATAAATACAAGTGTCGATCTCGTCATGGGCTTGAAAACCATCGGAGCGACGCTAACACGGCTAACCATTATTTTCACTATGTTGAGACCTTAAATCTGGATAACCGTTTTAAGGTCTTTTGTACGTACATTTTATAGAAAAACTGACAGGGTACATTCGTAAACCAGAGTTTGTCCATCGTGGGAATCAGATTCCGATCATTTTGATCACAAATCCCACGATTCCTAGGCTCACATATGAGTAGCCAATAAACCCAGTTCAAATTTGTACAGAAAAAAATATATATCCCAAATGTCGCCAGAACCGAGGATTCATTCAGTAAATCTGGTTTCGCACGGCTGAAGCGTCTCGTTCCCACTAGATAGCGATCTAAGGGACGCGAGGTTGCTTTTGTAACTGAAAAATGCTGCATTTGTTAATGCCGATTCATATCAAATGAATATTTAAAGCAGCAGTTTAATAAAGCGAGTAAAGCAATATATATACAATTATATATACGAAAGTTATAAAGGGCGATGGGTTTTCACACCGGTGCCCGGACTGAAATTAAAATATATATATATATATATATATATTGACAGAAAAATAGTCAACCAAGACTGGGAAGAGAACCCAGTGGTGGTGAAGGCTGCTTATATATGCATATTTATATATAAAAGTAGTAAAAAGGCCACAGAATAATTCAGGGCGAACTGAAATATAAATGTATAGAAAAGTAGTCAACCAGGGACTGGGAAGATAACTCAGTAATGGTGAAGGGTACAAAAAATAGTATAAAGGCCATAGAATGATCCAGGCTAGACTGAAATATATAAATATATATATATAGACAGAAAAGTAGTCAACCAAGACTGGGAAGAGAATCCAGTGGTGGTGAGGGCTGCTTATATATGCATATTTATATATAAAAGCAGTAAACTACCTCGGATTTGACATTTGGGCTTAACAAAATTAAAAAATTAGTATATATACAGTTAAATATATACAAAAAAGGCCAAACCTGGACTAGGAATATAACCCAGTCCGGCGAAGTTGCTTAAAACGAAGGTGCTAGTGCACTGAAGCTGTTAGAGCTGACGGATCGTCAATCTGAGTTGTAGAAATGCCAGAAAACGTAGTTATGTACAAAAATGTACAAAAAGTTGACGAAAACAGCCACAGAACCGAGTTCCGGGCATATTTAGAAAACGGAACTTGATATGCAACTGTAAAACAGTGGAAAGAAGTAATATTAACTTTCTGATCATAAAAATACTCACAATGGACTATTATACGGGCTTTTTGCCAAATCGTAGGCTCCAAATGTCCAAATCTATCGGTTAGTTTCTAATATGTGGTAGTATGTGGGTATATCGACGTGTTAGAGTGAAATAATTTAGGTTTAGAAGAGGTGAAAAAGTCAGAAAATCAAACAGGCAGAGGTTCGTTGCATTTCAGAATTTTTTTAAAATGAGGGGGGGTCACCTCATATATATAGATCAGGGAGCCTCTGCTATACCTGCAGCTGCCGCAGGTAGAGGTGTGTTGGGTGAAATCTAGTTACGTACAACACTCAAGTATACGTGGTCAATAAGTAATAGAGTGAAAGTAAAGTATCATTCCCACGAGGAATTATTTAATAAGAATCACCAAGTACTAACCCGTAACCAACTCAATCTTATTTAAACGAATGAATTTCAAATTATATAATTAAACTACTATTAAATTCTACTAGTTAAATTAAGATTACGGAGATTTAAGATCACAACTTCACTTATTGCTTCATTTAAGTTAACACACTTCTCATCAATTATTCTCTATGCTGAATTGTTAATCAAGAACACTAAATCAGATAAAACCACCTCTCGATGCAGAATACCCATACTCACATAAATTCATAGATAATAGAATTAAGCAAGACACCCTAATTAACTAACTCACTATATCTCTATGTGAATTACAATTAAAAAGAAGTTAATCACAAGTTCTCTATAAGATTACATATGGCGTAAAGACATATCTCTATCCTAAACACGAATCATGAATTCCATCTATGCAAAAATCACAAACACATGCTATTATGATCAGATCTAAATCTATACTCCTCTCTCGATTTCATATAGATTATCACGGTAATTGATAATTAGGCAATTAAACAGTTAAGCCCAAATCACAATAGACAATTCACAACGATAGATCACAATAATTGTTAAAGAAGCATATTAAAATAAATTACACAATAACATCCATTACAATCTCAAACAAAGAATTAGTTCATTAAATTAAAACTAAGAATTCACACTTGAGTACATATTAAAAGATAAGAATAAGATTAAGGAAAAGAATTGAATCTATTGTCGGCAAATTTCTGCTCCTCCTCGCTCTTGATCTGGATCTTCAATGGCTTTCACTTGTTTCAATCTCCAATTCCCCTTTCAACTAGGGTTTTTTATTTTATTTTTAAAACTAGACTAAAACTAATCTAATTATTATATAATAATCCCCCTAATACTATACTAATACTAATATATATATAAGCTGCTCCTCATTCACCCCCTTTCCTTAACAGGTTAAGTCCCTTATAGCCTCCATGCATTGCGTGTCTAACTTTCCGAGGAGTCCAGCTGCTAGCTTTTAGTCTCCTTTTATATCCCAATAATATATCCTTATACTAGCCCACGAATCATGCTTTAAGTCCATTAACTCTCCAATACTCGTGGCCCACAAAGAATAAGAAGATTAGCAGCTGGTACGACTCCACGTCATCAGGTCTTTGTCTCCTTTTATATCCGGTTCAGTCCCTCCTTACATATTCGTGTCCCCTACATATACTCATTATTGCTCCCACGTGCTCCTCTCCATAACAGGTTACATTCCATCTATATATTATATTCCATAGCCAACTTTAGTCCTTCCCCTGTTTGTAGCAGCCAAGTCCCGAATGGAAAAGGAGTCATGCAGCTGCTTGCGTCAGGTCCAACATATGTATACTCTCTCACGCCCCAAGCTACTCCCCCAATCAGGTTCGGTCATATATGTGCAGCCTTTATCTCCACTTGCACCATCCGTGACAACCTCCTTGATGGCATAATAAAGCTATACTATATATTATATATTTAAGCTTTTCTAATTGAATGCCCATCAGCCTCCTTCTAACAAGTCACGTGTCCTTTCTCTCTATCATTCCATCCGAGTCCAAGACGCAAGCTGCTGGCGCCTCCCCGCCCCAGGGGTTCCCTTTGGCCAAGCCCAGCCCCAGCGGAGATACACACTGTCAGCACTGCTGGAATTCCTTTGCTTCATGCTTATTTTGTGGCTTCTTGGGCTTTGCATGTGCATGGAATATTCATGATTATCTTGCTCTGCATGTCCATTAAATCCCATATTTGCATGCAATTTTCAAATTGGGTTTAAAAACCAACAAACTTTATTCCTTTTTCATCATTTCAACCCTTTTAGCTCTAATTCCTTCTAGCATGAACAGCTTGTTTAATTCCTTTTGTTCAATAAATGCTCAATTTGTCCTTTAAAAGCTCATTTTGCCTCTATTTCATTATCTGCACATAAACATATAAACCTAGTAGAAATGATAGGCAAATTACTTGAAAACATTCAGAATCAAGCTATAACGACTACCGTTGAGTAGGTATAAAACTCACTCATCAAATACCCCCAAACTTGAGATTTTGCTTGTCCTCAAGCAAACACACAAATTAGACATATTCATTCTCTAGCAATGATCCACTTAAGCAATTAGTCAATATGAATTTGAACAGTGGACTCAAAGGTTACAACAAATAATAACCCAAAGAAAATTTTAAAACAATGCTATGGCTAAAATTTCAACAACTTTCATTAGTTCCACATCTACTCATGATCCTTCAAGTGCGTGTGTGCATCCAACTGTTTAAACTAATCATGATTTAGATAAGATCAACCAACACTCATAAAAGATTTTCAAAAAATAACTCTCAAAATTTCTTACTACATCAATCTCCGCTAATAAAGACAAACACAAATTTTTTCTTGAGGATCAACCGAATATTTAAACATTTAAGCACATATGAATCCTTCCCAAGTACTTCAAAACACTTTTTTTTCTATCTTTTTAGTGAGTACGTTTTACGCTCCATCTCACTTTCCAGTTCCATTTAACGAGTGCGTTTTACGCTCCATCTCGTGCCTGTGTTTATGGGGAGTGCGTTTTACGCTCCATCTCAACCCACCACAAGATTCAATTATTCAACTCGGGAAGGTTCCAATTTTTCTTCTTTTTTTTCAAAAATATCCCAAGATTTCCCCCAAACATTTGTGAGTGCCTAATTTTCACTTTGAATGATGCTCAAATAAGATTTCTCAAGTTGCAATGATATCTTTCATAAGCACTTAGCCAAAAAATTTCAATCCCAACTGGCTAAACAAATAGATATGTGTAAATTTTTTCAAAAATTTCGCAAGTAGTGTGAAACCAACTAATGAGTTGAAATATAGAGTAAGCATGCTCATCAATTCTCCAAGAGTTAAAAACATTAACCATCCTCTTATCATAGGCCACAATCAAATTCCATCAAAACATTGCCCAAGTGAATACTAAACATGATAAATACCCTCAAACTTAAAACAAACATTGTCCTTAATAGCTAAGATAGAAAAAATTAAAAGAGAGGACTTTCCTAAAAATATAGCAATTTCCCTCCTTGTCTGCTAAGTCTGAAGAATAAGTTAAGCGCATTGGAATGAATCGGGCACCTCCTTGGAATTGGACTTGACTAACCTGTGAACACAATAGAAGCAAGTTATTAAATCCTAAAAAAAAATCTAAAAATAATATGAAACCTAAAAAAAACTAAAAATAAAAATTAAACTTGGGTTGCCTCCCAATAAGCGCTTGATTTATAGTCCTTCAGCCGGACTTTGTCTGGTCAACAGTATGCAATTCCTCTTCGGAAGTTGAGGAACCCTCCATCCATCAGTAGCAAATAATCCTTTGGGAGGTTCCCACACGCGATGGCCAGTGCATCAAAGTCACCTAACATGATCTGATTTGGTATGATCTCAATCAAGAACGTCCCACAGCTATGTGTTTTCTTCATTGTGTATGTGATCACTTTGGGGCATGAAAGCTTGTCACACAAAATGGGCTCTTTGTCTATCTTCTATTTCTCATCCCACTATGGCTTCAAAATTGTACTTGTTCTTATGTCATAAAGAGCTTCGCCGACGACATAACTACTAAGCGGGCATGGTTTTGCAAATCTAACTGACTCTTTGATCTTCGGTGGAGACCCATTTAGATCTTCGTCGACCTTTATTTCATTATCCCCATGTCTCCTCACTTTTGATATCTTGTGGCTCATCCAGTCGCAGATTTGGTTCGGGTTCTCCGTCAGCTTCGTCATCCATGTCATTATGCCAAGTGTTTGGAGGACAGTTGTTTGAGGCGTTGGTGAGTTGTTCCATCTGATTATTAATATTTTGAGTTGATAACTCTTGATCTCGAATTGATCTCTCTTGATTAATCCTCCTCTCCTCTCCTCTATGTCTGCTATGAACTTGGACCACTATTCCCTCAGCTCTGAATTATCTGTTTCTGTTTCAGAATCCATGTAATTAGGACCATTTGGTGGGGTAGTGATGAGTTGCTCCATCTGATTATTAAGATCTTGACCTGACAACTCCTGACTAATCTTCATCTCCTCCTGATCTGCTATGACGTTTGACATGAGTTCCTCCAGATTTGACTTTTCTTCTTGTGGCTCATCCAATAGCAGATTTGATTCCGGCTCTCCATTAGTTTCGAAATCCATGCAATTAGAACCAGTGTTTGTAGGAATGCTGTTCATGGCTTTTGGATTCTTTTCTGTTTCACTTGGCAAATCTCCTTGGGGCCGACTTTTCATTGCATTCGCAATCTGTCCTATTTGAATTGATAAATTCTTCATTTTTGCCATTATAGTTTTCCTTGTCGCGACATTTTCTGTTTGGATTCTGGCAAAAGCCTCTTCCCAACCTAGCTTTTCTTCTTGTGGCAATGGAGGTGGACATGAAAATTCCGGTGTGAATGATGGATTTGGAGCGTAGTATTGGTCTTCATAATTATAGCTCCATGAAGAATCCAGGTGATACCCCCAATTTTGGTGATAGTTAGGATCTGCATAGTTATTGAGGTAATCACCACTATATTGTACCGGTTCAAAACTGACGGCGCATTGATGACTTTGATGGTTACCAGCACAATAATTACACGTAACAGTTATCCTTCGACTCTGTTGGGCTGCAATAACGTCCAACGTTGTAAGACCCCAAATTTTATGAATAAGTTTATTTTTTTTATATATTATTTTGAAATAGTAAGGTGAAATGTGCAAAGTTTACAAACTAAGCAAGTGGTTATAAAATATTCGTTGTGTCGGAAAATATTCGTTTGGTCGAGGAATATTCTTTTTGTCAGAGAATATTCGTACGACGGCGCAGTCATTGGTGGGCCCCACAACGAAATGAATGTCGGATATAGAAAGCGACAGAAGTAACCTTTTTATAAAAATAATGGCAAAACTGTTACCGTTAATACTGTTGAAATACCCGGTGGTTAAAATACAGTAATACGCGATATTGCACGGTAGCACACGGTATTGCACAGTATTTCGAATTATTGATTCTTACGTAGGAAGGCACTTACTCAATTATTGTTACAGTAATTACTGTTCAATATTTTATATTATTGATTCAATAATTGTATAATATTTTATTGGTTCAATATTTGCTACGTTGATATTTTATATCCATAAGTGCTACTTTGCTATTTTATATTATTGATTCAATAATTGTCATTGCACATTATTTCAAATTATCAAATTAATAATTCATATTATTTGAATAATATTATTAGATAGCACTATTGGCAATGTCTAAGGAAGTTCTGTCTAGGAAAGGGGTTGATTAATTGTGTGCCAGTAAGGAGAAATCCTTATCGGAAGGCTCCCTCTTTCCTGGGAACGACCTGGTTATCAATATTGTAGTTCTGTAATATTATTTGTGAATAATTAATTTTTGATATATATAATAAGAAAATATTTATTCAATGTGGATTTAAACGGAGAAATTTTTAATATGTGACATTTGTTGAAAGTTGGTATTTTATCTTGTCCGATAAAATAATTTATTCAAATATATTATTATAATATTACATTATAGTAGTATGATGTGATTATGTAATAGTATGATTTTTATAATTTGAATGGTAACATTATTATAGTAAATTTATGGTATAAAAGTTAAACGAGGTGGAAGAGTGCAAATTGAATTTGAACTCTTATGATGCAAATAATGATGTCATCGGAGCGATTAGGTAAGCAATGATGTCATCGGAGCGATGAGGTAAGCAATGATGTCATAGATCGATGATGTAAGCGATGATGTCATAAATTATGACGAAAAGACTATTTTATCCTTACTCTGCCGAGCCTATAAATAGAAGCTCATTTCTTCATTATTTCTCACGAATTCACTAAAGCTATAGAGAGAGAAAGTATTGAGAGAATAAGAGAGAAAGAAGAAGAGTATTCTGTTATTACACTAGTGTAGTCTCCAAATTTTAAGGTAAGGGGTATTATTTCTTTTGTATTCATGAAGAGAGTTATTTTCTTTCAATACTCGTAAGGGTTGTTATTCCATTCTTTATTTTTTTGTTGGAATAACCTGTCTACGCGGACTACCGCATGCATGGTGAAATCCTGTTGTTATTCTATTCTTTATTTTTCTGTGGGAATAACCTGTCTACGCGGACTACCGCATGTCTGGTGAATAACCTTTCGTATTCAGCTGTTATTAAATTGTGGAAATAATCTGTTTGAGCGGACTACCGCCAGACGGGTGAAAATCCAATTGCATTTTTGTATATTGTTTCATTTCAGATTCCTAACTCTAAACTTACTACGGTAAGTATTGCTTCTATAATTCTTGAAATGATCAGATATTACTTGAGTTTTGCGCTTCATCTAATATTATTTCACTGGAATATTGGTCTGAACTTTCTTGTGAAATTTTTATCTTTTTATGTCGAGTTACTATTCACGGGGTACTATTCACGGTAAAAAAAAATATTTTTTCTTCTTCTTCCAAATCATCTTTGATTGGATCCAGGTTTTGATCTTCATTCTTGAACTCTGGATAAATTCTCTAATATTTGTCGTTTATCTCACTGGATTCGTTATTCGTATTATTTTTCATCATCCTCAGTTCTAAATGGTGATATAACTGAATTTCATTGGCCTGTAGTGCAAAGATGAATGATTACCTGATGAATATCTTTGGCCCGTAGTGCAAAGATGGATAAGTGTTGAGATGAACATGACCAACTGATGATACAAATGAATATCTTTGGCCCGTAATGCAAAGATGGATATTTGATTCGAGATGTATATTGATTGATGTTACAGAGATAAAATATTGATGATGGACTTTTAAATCAAAGAAGATAGTAGACATCATTCTCTACTTAACTCTTTTAATGAATTGTTATTTCCGCTGCGAATATTGATCTAAAACTTGTTGTCCATAATATTTTATCTAATTTATTGAAGGCTAACGATAATTTATTTTTTATTATCTTAGTCATAATATTCTTTACTGGGCTAGTTGAGCTCACCCTTTTCTTCTATTGTTCTCTTCAGGAAATGAGAATATCGCGGGTACTAGTCGGGGAATGAAGTGATGGTCCGAGTTAGAGCTGTAAAAGTCCTCACTATTTTTTTTATTTAAAATAGTGTGATAGTAAATGTAATGAGGAGTTAGTTTGAATGTTAATATTTTCTACATGTCTGTATTGACACTCACAGTTGTGTGGTCGTATTTTGCACGACCGTGTGATATGAAAGATTGTATTTGAATTTTGTTGAGTGTATTTGGCGACTCAAAATTGGTTGAGTATTGAACCTATTTTGAGGGCGTCACAAACGTCCTCGAAAGTTCTTCAATTTGTGCTAATATAAGTTCATCAATCCCTGTTGCCCTTGGTTGAGTCATGTTCGTGTATGGCCATTGATACGCAAAGTCATCCATGGTACCTGAAAAGAGAGAAATATATGAAGGGAATTAAAAAAAATATTTAAATTAAGACTAATTTGATTGAAGTTACTATTGGCAAATAATTATTAAATTAATTCCCCGACAACGGCGCCAAAAACTTGTTGGGTGAAATCTAGTTACGCACAACACGCAAGTATACGTGGTCAACAAGTAATAGAGTGAAAGTAAAGTATCGTTCCCACGAGAAATTATTTAATAAGAATCACCAAGTACTAACCCGTAACCAACTCAATCTTATTTAAATGAATGAATTTCAAATTATATAATTAAACTACTATTAAATTTCACTAGTTAAATTAAGATTACGGATATTTAAGATCACAACTTCACTTATTGCTTCATTTAAGTTAACACTCTTCTCATCAATTATTCTCTATCCTGAATTGTTAATTAAGAACACTAAAGCAGATAAAACCACCTCTCGATGCATAATACCCATACTCACTTAAATCCACAGATGATAGAATTAAGCAAGACATCCTAATTAACTAACTCACTATATCTCTATGTGAATTACAATTAAAAATGATTTAATCACAAGTTCTCTATAAAATTACATATGGCGTAAAGGCATATCTCTATCCTAAACACGAATCATGAATTCCATCTACGCAGAAATCACAAACACATGCTATTATGATCAGATCTAAATCTATACTCCTCTCTCGATTTCATATAGATTATCACGATAATTGATAATTAGGCAATTAAATAGTTAAGTCCAAATCACAATAGACAATTCACAACGATAGATTACAATAATTGTTAAAGAAACATATTAAAATAAATTATACAATAACATCCATTGCAATCTCAAACAAAGAATTAGTTCATTGAATTAAAACTAAGAATTGCCACTTGAATACACATTAAAAGATAAGAATAAGATTAAGGAAAAGAATTGAATCAGTTGCCGGCAAATTCCTGCTCCTCCTCGCTCTTGATCTGGATCTTCAATAGCTTTCACTTGTTTCAATCTCCAATTCTCCTTTTAACTAGGGTTTTTTATTTTATTTTTAAAACTAAACTAAAACTAATCTAATTATTATATAATAATCCCCCTAATACTATACTAATACTAATATATATATATATATATATAAGCTGCTCCCCATTCACGCCTTTCCTTAATAGATTAAGTCCCTTATTATAGCCTCCATGCATTGCGTGTCCAACTTTCCGAGGAGTCCAGCTGCTAGCTTTTAGTCTCCTTTTATATCCCAATAATATATCCTTATACAAGCCCACGAATCATGCTTTAAGTCCATTAACTCTCCAATACTCGTGGCCCACAAAGAATAAGGAGATTAGCAGCTGGTACGACTCCACGTCATCAGGTCATTGTCTCTTTTTATATCCGGTTCAGTACCTCCTTACATATTCGTGGCCCCTACATATACTCCTTATTGCTCCCACGTGCTCCTCTCCATAATAACAGGTTACGTTCCATCTATATATTATATTCCGTAGCCAACTTTAGTCCTTCCCCTGTTTGTAGCAGCCAAGTCCCGAATGGAAAAGGAGTCATGCAGCTGCTTGCGTCATGTCCAACATATATATACTCTCTCACGCCCCAAGCTGCTCCTCCCAATCAAGTTCGGTCATATATGCGCAGTCTTTATCTCCACTTGCACCATCCGTGACAACCTCCTTGATGGCATAATAAAGCTATACTATATATTATATATTTAAGCTATTCCAATTGAATGCCCATCAGCCTCCTTCTAACAAGTCATGTGTCCCTTCTCTCTATCATTCCATCTGAGTCCAAGACGCAAGCTGCTGGCGCCTCCCCACCCCAGCAGGGTTTCCCTTTGGCCAAGCCCCGCCCCAGCGGGGATACACACTGTCTGCACTGCTGGAATTCCTTTTCTTCATGCTTATTTTGTGGCTTCTTGGGCTTTGCATGTGCATGGAATAATTCATGATTATCTTGCTCTGCATGTCCATTAAATCCCATATTTGCATGCAATTTTCGAATTGGGTTTAAAAATCCACAAACTTTATTCCTTTTTCATCATTTCAACCCTTTTAGCTCTAATTCCTCCTAGCATGAACAACTTGTTTATTTCCTTTTGTCCAATAAATGCTCAATTTGTCCTTTAAAAGCTCATTTCGCCTCCATTTCATTACCTGCACATAAACGTATAAACCTAGTAGAAATGATAGGCAAATTACTTGAAAATATTTAGAATCAAGTTATAACAACTACCGATGAGTAGGTATAAAACTCACTCATCAAGGTGCGGCTCCCTTGATGGGGCCCACGTGTTCGGTTGAGTTGTATCGAAGTATATGCACTCCGAGCAACGCGAGGTCGAAGTCAAAACTTTCTAACTTTTGATCCGAGCGTCCGTTTGACGCGTGCTGTACCTTTTTGGAAAGCCCTCGCCGAAAGTGTCATAATGACAGGGGATAAAACATTTTTTGAGTCCAAGAAGAATGGTTCATAACCAGGTCTTCGATTCTCCACAGTTTATCCGTTGAGCTGTCTTGCGCTGTTTGCACTCAGGATTATCGTTATGGTTTGTTCTGACCTTGGTGGCATCAATTCAGTTTGATTTTGATCAAATTGGCTTATGGTTAGTAAAATGATCATTTTTCCCCTCTCGGGGTTGCCCTTAGTGTCGGCATGGCCTTCGGTTGACTTTCGGGAGTTATTTGCAAGAATTGGATCCCATTCGAGTCTGTTTGTCCCTAGTGTTGTCTCTGGGGATGACTTGGTCATTCCAGATTTTCCTCTGGAGATGTTTGTGAGGCTTCAGGTTTGTTCTCGAAGTTGGCTTGACTTCTCGGGTTGAGACTGGGGCTGACCTGCACTTCCCGGGTTGAGATCGGGGCTGAGTTGACATCCCGAGACTGGTGACCGAGGCTGGGGTTGTCCCAGTATTGGTGACCGGGGTTGAGTTGACATTCCGGTATTGAGATCGATTTAAAGGCCCGATATTGAGATCGGGGTTGATCTGACGGCCTGATTTCAGATCGGGATTGATATGATGGCCCGATATTGAGATCGGAGTTGATCTGTGATAAGTTGGTTTTATATCAACTTATTGTTATCCGTTATAGCTTGATTCTTGTTTACTTCAAGTTATTTTAGTATCATTTTACCTGGTTTTGTGTTATTTTGTGTAGGAGTGGAGTTGATGAGAAACCAGGAAGAAAGGAGCAAAAAAGTACATATTTTTAGAGAAGTGGACCTTCGCTGGGGCGGGCATCTCCAGGCCAAAACCCCCGCTGGGGCGAGGGTGAAAAAGTGAGCAGGCTGAAAACTATCAGTTTCCTGTTTTGACTGGGATTGTGCAGAAAAAAAGGTGGATTTATGTTGCGGTTGGGACAGTATAAAAGGCTAGATATAAGGCTGCTATACACAGACTTAGACCCGAAAAAAGAAGCCCTAATTGAAGTATTGATCTAGCATAGAGGATTGAATCATCAATTGGACACGAAGAACGCAAGATCGGAGTGGAGAGCGGTGAGACAATTATAGTGTCTACTTTTTCTCTATCTTTTTGTCTTGTAATCAGGTTGTTTCTTATGATGTGGATTACTGGATTTTACTTATCTATGATGAACTAAATTCCTTTTTAAGCCTACAATGGATCTTTTATTGTAATGGATGATTAATATTCTTAAAGTCTGTTTATAGAGGTTATTCCCAGGTTATTTACTATGTGTGCGATTAATTTATATAATTGCCTGATCAACAATTATCTGTTATTCTTTATGAACTTGTGAAAGGACATATGGGATTAGAACTAACCATAGTGACATATGTTTTTGATTTCTGCATAAATGGAATTCATGATTCGTGTTTAGGGTAGAAATATGCCTTTACGCCATATGTAATCCGATAGATAATTTGTTAATAAACTCTTATTAATGGTAATTCATATAGAAATATAGTGATTTAGTTAATTAGGGTGTCTTGCTTGAATCTGTCATTTGTGGATATGAGTGAGTATGGATATCATGCATCGAAAGGTGATTTTATCTACGTTCGTGTTCTTGATTAATAATCTGGGGTTAACTGAATAAACTGAGAAAAAGGATATTATCAGAAGTGAAATAATAAGTGAAGTTGTAGGCTTAATTCTCTCATCCTTGTGAAAATCTTGATTTAGTGTTGCGATTATTTTAAGTAGTGTTTTAGTTATAAAAACAACTATTAATCATTAGTTTGATAAAGCTAAGATATTATAAAGTTGGTAATTGTTTGATTAAATAGTAATTACTGTCTCTGTGGGTACGATATCTGATTTATCATTATATTACTTGTTGACCACGTACACTTGCGTGTTGCGTATATAAAATACTTAAGAAGTTTTTGGCGCCGTTGCCGGGGACAGTAATTATGTTTATTAGTTACAATATTGATTTAAGTAGATCAGTTTTAATTAAACATATATATATATATTTATTCTTATTTTTGTTTGTTTGGTTATTTCAGGTACTTTCAAGTAGTGCATGCAAACTAGATCGAAGAAGCCAGAGTTGTTGCCCTTGGAGGGCGACATCGACAAACGGTTACGGAGATTAACTAAGTGGATTACAAAGAATCGAGAGGAATTTGAAACACCCAGGACAAACATGGCTGAACAGCAACAAGAAGACAAACCAATGAAGGATTATGCTATACCAAAGATCTCAGAAATTCACTCGAGTATAGCCAGGCTAGCGATCAATGCAAATAATTTTGAGATTAAGCCTGGGACAATACAGATGGTGCAGAATACTTGTCAGTTTGGGGGTCTTCCGAATGATGATCCGAATGATCATATCTTCACTTTCATAAAAATATACGACACTTTCAAGTGCAATGGAGTGTTAGACGATGAGCTCAAGTTGAGGTTATTTCCCTTCTCGCTCAGGGACAAGGCGAAGGCTTGGCTACATTCTGCACCATCGGGGTCAATCACTACATGGAATGATCTAGCACAAAAATTTTTGGCCAAGTTTTTCCCACCATCTAAGACACATAAGATGAGGACGGAGATATCTTCGTTTGCACAGTACCAAGGGGAGCCACTTTATGAAGCATGTGAAAGATACAAGGAGCTGTTGAGGAAGTGCCCACATCACGGATTCCCACCTTGGATGCAGATGAGTAACTTTTATAATGGAGTATCGAGTCAGATACGGTCTAGCATCGATGCAGCTTCACAAGGAGCTTTTCTGAGGAGGAAATTTGAGGACGAATGGGCATTAATAGAAACGATGGCTTCAAATGGCTATCAATGGCCAACTAAAAGATTGACTCAGTCCACAACAACAGGAGTTCTGCAAGTGGATACTTCGACAACCATATTGGCACAACTATCAGCATTATAAAAGAGTATGGAAACTTTGCAAAGGGGAAACATGCAACAAGTAGCAGTCATATATGAACAGTGTACAGGGGAACACTCGACGGAACAGTATGCAATTAACCTAGCTTCAGTTCAGTTTGTCGGTAACTATAACAGACTAGCCAACGCCTACCAGAATACATATAATCAGGGGAATAGGAACCATCCAAATTTTTCATGGAGCAACAACCAGACTCAGAACCAGCAGCAGGCTCCACGACAAGCATACCCTCCTGAATTTTAGAATCAGCAGCAACAGGCAGCACCACGACAGGAGGAAAAACTAGGGTGGGAAGAGGCTATAGCCAGAATTAGTACAAAAAATAAAGTGGCAACGAAAGCTCTAGCGGAGGAAATGAAGAATCTATCAATTCAAATGGGACAGATAGCAAGTGCAATGAATAGCCAACCCCAAGGAGCTTTACCAAGTGACACAGAGAAGAATCTGAAGGGAGGACATGAGCAATGTCAAGCTGTTACACTCCGGAGTGAAAAATAGTTAGCTAAGTAGGAGTCGGAGAAGCCAGTAACCGAAGAGCAAGTCAAGATTAATAGGGAACAGATAGTGGAAAGGTAAGTAGGAGAAAAACCTATGAAAGAAGAAAAAGTAATTACACCAATTGTCTACCCTCCACCGCCATATCCACAAAGGCTCCACAAACAGAAATTACAGCAGCAATTCACAAAATTCTTGGAAGTGTTCAAGAAGCGACATATAAATATACCTTTTGTGGAGGCATTAGAGCAGATGCCCAGTTATGCCAAGTTCATGAAAGATATTCTGTTAAAGAAAAAGAAACTAGAGGACTTCGAAACTGTGGCATTGACAGAAGAATGTAGTGCGATTCTGCAAAAGAAGCTTCCACCGAAATTGAAGGATTCGGGTAGTTTCACCATCCTCTGCACTATAGGGAGTGTAACCTTCAACAAATGCCTATGTGATTTAGGTGCCAGTATAAACCTTATGCCATTATCAGTTTATACTCAGCTAGGGCACCTAAACCTACCCACATCTCCCTACAGTTGGCGGACAGATCAGTAACTTATCCACGGGGAATTGTCGAGGACATCTTGGTAAAAGTGGACAAATTACTCTTTCCAGCAGATTTCATCATCCTCGACTATGAAGAAGATAAGGATATTCCAATAATCCTTGGGCGACCATTCTTGGTTACTGGCAGGACTCTCATTGACGTTCAGAAAAGAGAGTTGACCATGAGGGTGCAAGATCAACAAGTCACCTTCAATGTATTCAAGGCTATGAACTTTCCCAAGGAAGATGAGGAGTGTTACCGGGTGGACATAATAGACACAGTGGTGGATGAGGAACAACTTCGGATACTGAATACTGACCCACTAGAATTAGCATTGATGGAAGATTGTGATGAAGGGGATGCAAAAATAATAGAATATTTACAACTGTTAGATGCTCACCCGAGATCGAATAGGTTCAAACCACCATTTGAACCTTTGGAAACCGTAGAAGCTTCCTCAGAAAAAATGAAGTCATCTCTCCAAGAACCACCTAAACTTGAACTAAAGCCCTTACCCTATCACCTCAGGTATGCGTATTTAGGCAATTCATCAACTTTACCTGTGATTATTGCATCTTCCCTTAACCAAATGCAGGAAAGTAAGCTGTTAAGAGTGTTGTCGGAATATAAATCTGCTATTGGCTGGACAATCGCTGACATTAAAGGAATCAGCCCATCATTCTGTATGCACAAGGTCCTGATGGAGAAGGATAGCAAACCGACCGTAGAGCAATAGAGGCAGATCAACCCTATAATAAAAGAAGTTGTTAAGAAAGAGATCTTAAAATGGTTGGATGCGAAAATCATCTACCCAATTTCAGACATTGCATGGGTGAGCCCGGTCCAATGTGTACCGAAAAAGGTCGGTATGACAGTGGTGAAGAACGAGAATAATGAACTAATACCGACAAGAACAGTGACCGGTTGGAGGGTCTGCATGGATTATAGAAGACTGAACAAGGCAACTAGAAAAGATTATTTTCCCTTTCCTTTCATCGATCAGATGTTGGACAGATTAGCCAGACATGAATATTACTGCTTATTGGACTGGTATTTCGGGTACAACCAGATCGTCATCGCACTAGAGGATCAAGAGAAGACAACGTTCACATGCCCCTATGGCACCTTTGCCTTCAGAAGGATGTCATTCGGCCTGTGTAACGCACTGACAACTTTTTAGCGTTGCATGATGGCGATCTTCTCAGACATGTTGGAGCGTAGTGTTGAGGTTTTTATGGACAATTTCTCCATATTTGGGGAATCGTTTGATAGATGCCTCAAAAATTTAGTATTGGTCTTGAAGAGGTGTGTGGAAATAAACCTAGTACTCAACTGGGAGAAGTGCCACTTTATGGTCCAAGAGGGGATAATTCTTGGCCACAAAGTGTTTGGCAAAGGTTTGGAGGTCGATCGAGCTAAACTTGAAATAATTGAAAATCTACCGCCACCTACGTTGGTAAAGGGTATTCGGAGTTTTCTCAGACATGTCGGATTCTACTGAAGGTTTATCAAGGACTTCTCGAAAATCACTAAGCCACTCTGCAGTCTATTAGAAAAGGATGTCCCATTCAAATTTGATGAAGACTGTCGAGTGGCCTTTGAGCAATTAAAGAAGAAGTTAACCACGACCCCAGTAATCATAGCACCTGATTGGACCAAGCCATTTGAACTCATGTGTGACTCGAGTGATTTTAAGGTCGGAGCAGTACTTGGACAAAGACAGAATAAAATCTTTCATGCCATCTACTATGCGAACAAGACTTTGACAGATGCACAGTTGAACTACACAACCACAGAAAAAGAACTACTTGCAGTTGTGTATGCATTTGACAAGTTTCGCTCGTACATGGTGGGAACAAAGGTGGTGGTCTACACAGATCACTCGGCTATCCGATATTTAGTTGAGAAGAAGGACGCAAAGCCGAGGCTTATCAGATTGGGTATTGCTACTCCAGGAATTTGATTTAGAAATTAAGGACGAAAAAGGGACAGAAAACTACGTGGCCGATTATCTCTCACGGCATGAGAACCGAAAGCAGGACGAAATAGACAAGTTAGCAATCAATGAGTCTTTTCCTGATGAGCAACAATTTTTGATAAACGGCGAGTTTTTGTGGTATGCGGACTTCGCTAATTACGTGGTCAGTAACATCCTCCCACCAGACTTGCCCCGTTACCAAAAGAGAAAATTCCTACATGATGTAAAGTGGTACATGTGGGACGAGCCATACTTGTTCCGCCAATGTGCTAATAAAATGATCCGGCGATATGTATCGGAAAGTGAAGTGGAGAGCATCCTACAGGCATGTCACGCATCACCATACGGGGGACACTATGGGATTGACCGCATAGTAGTAAAAGTTCTTCAATCAGGATTCTACTGGCCCATGTTGTTCAGAGACACACATCAATGCGTGAAGAATTGCGACAGATGTCAGAGAGTGGGGAATATTTCGAAGCGGAATGAAATGCCACTAAATATGATCTTGGAAGTCGAGATTTTTGATGTATGGGGGATCAATTTTTTAGGGCCCTTTCCGTCTTCATTCAGCAATCTGTACATCTTATTGGCTGTAGATTACGTCTCAAAATGGGTTGAGGCGGTGGCATTACTGACAAACGATGCAAAAGTGGTTTTAAGGTTCTTGCAAAAGAATATATTCACTCGGTTCGGAACCCCAAGAGCAATCATTAGCGATGAAGGGAGCCACTTCTGTAACAAATACTTCACAGCTCTTATGGTGAAGTATGGGGTTAAACACCGGATTGCCACAACCTATCACCCGTAATCAAGTGGACAAGCGGAGGTGTCTAACTTAAAGTCAAAAGAATTTTGGAAAAAGTTGTCAATCCAAATCGAAAGGACTGGTCAGTGAAGTTAGACGATGCTTTGTGGGCGTATCCCGCCTACAAGACTCCGATAGGCATGTCTCCCAATCAGCTTGTCTACGGGAAAGCATGTCACCTGCTGGTAAAACTCGAGCATAGAGCTTATTGGGCAATCAAGAAGTTGAATTTCAATCTATCAGCAGCAGGTGAGAAGCGGTTGTTATAACTCAATGAACTAGAACCTAGTCAGGCTAGAGAGGATGTACCTCAGGTGCCTAGAGAGGAAGAGCCCCGTGACATACATATTGTCTGGGAGCAGCTGGTTAGGAGAGAGCCATCTCCAGTGATCACCGTAGCTGGTCGGGAGCGTGAGCTGACACCTATTCCAGAGGATGAGGACGAGGACGAGTCTGAAGAGGAGGAAGAGGATCCCGAGGAGGAATTCCCACCTCACTCTACTAGTGCTGAGATGTACGAGGCAGTCTACGATAGCAACGTGGAGCTTCATGGACGAGTAGGAGATCTCGAGGAGACTGTCCAGCAGCGAGACGAGACGATCGAGGAAATGGCAAGTGTCCTAGGAGATGCACAGTGGAACCTGATACATATGGAGGTTGATAGAGATGCTGCTCGATTTGAACTGGCAAAACTGAAGCAAGACATCCAGGAGGAGTCGAGGAAGCGTGCCAGAGCTGAAGAGTTAAGCTTGAGGGCTAACCAACGAGCCGATCGAGCTGAAGGTGAAGCTGAAGCCAAGAGGGCCAAGCTGAGGGAAACGGAATATGCTTTTCATACGGCGATAGAGAGAGCTCAGGATCGTATTTTCTACTACCCAGCTCAGTTCCAAGGTTTACCGTGGTATGTGGTGGACCAAAGAACGGCATTTCGGGTAATAGAAGAGGAACGCAGAGAGGCTGTGAGACGCATTAATATGCCTAGGCAGTAGCAGCAGTAGCAGTAATAGTAGTAGTAGCAGTAGCAGTAGTAGTAGTGCTTTTATTTATGTATTGCTTTTTGTATTACATAAAGTAAATTCCATAATTTGAGATAAGAATGGGATGAGTTAATAATATAATCCTGCAACTTTTCCAGTTCAGGAAGGATGATGTAAATGGCAGAAATGCTATCTGTTTGATGTTTTTAAAACTACGACTGATGAATAAAAGAAGTTTATGGACGTGCTTGGTGTTCTATGTGAATTGAATTATTTAAACGTTTAAGTATGAACTTGGATACTTAATAATTGAATAAAGGGTCCAATAATAATATTTTCTTAACAGAAAATGCCTCCTAGAAGAAGATTAACGCGTCAAAATCCCGAGGGTTCGACGAACAACAACCATAACGATGGGACGAATCCCAATTCGGTTCAGCAGTTGGTGAACCTGTTGACCGGAGCTCTTGCAAATCAACCGCAGATGCAGGGTACTACTTTCAAGGAATTCAAGGCAGTAGGACCGCCTGAGTTCAAAGGATAGACTAACCCTATCAAAGCTCAGACATGGGTTATGGAAATGGAGAAGGTATTTGACGTGGCTAGAGTAGGAGAAGACCAAAAGACAATGTTCGCGGCTTTCATGTTGAAGTCGGATGCAAGTTTTTGGTGGCAGGCTAACAAGACTCGAGAGGGAGAGGGAGTCATCACGTGGGAACGTTTCAAGGAAATGTTCTACGAGATGTACTTTCCAGTGAGTTCGCAGGACCAGATGGAGGTCCAGTTCCTAGAACTTAAGCAAGGAGGGATGACGGTGTCCGAGTATGCTGCTAAGTTTAACGAGTTGGCCAGATTCGCTACATACCAGGTCAGCACTGACGCTAGGAAAGCAAGAAGGTTTGAGCGGGGACTAAAGCCCTGGCTCTACAGCAAGGTTTCCATGTTCCAGCTGAACACATTTGCAGCGGTGCTGGAGAAGACCATACTTGCTGAAGGAGGAAGCGAAGCGGTAACGAAGTGCAACCAAGATAAGAAGAAGAAGAATGAGGTAGAAACAAAGACTGGGGGTTTCACAGGCAGCGCTGTGAACCAGAAGAGGAAGTGGTCTGATAATATCTCTGCTGGGAGTCAGCAAGGAAGCCAGCAGAAGAGGAAGTTCGAAGCATGTGCTACATGCGGTAAGAATCACACTGGCGTGTACATGAAGGGGAAGCGGGTGTGCTTCAACTGTGGTCAGGAAGGCCACATCCCGCCAAATTGCCCAAAACCGAAGAAGGGAGCTTGCTTTACATGTGGATCCAAAGATCACATGGCTAGCAACTGCCCGAAGAAGCTGACGGCAGGGTCAACAGGGAATGGAGGGAATGGAAGCGGCAGTACCGTTACTATTGCTGCACCATTGCAAGCTGTTCGACCCACTGCACAGACATTCAACATGACGGTGCAGGATGCTGTGCAATCAAAAGACGTGGTGTCAGGTATTATTCCGGTCAATAGTATAAATGCATATGTATTATTTGATTTGGGTGCTACTTGCTCATTCATATCTGATGATTTTACTAGAACCCTAGACTTACCTGTAGAGGAGTTAATTTACCCTTTGAACATAGAGATTGCGAATAGGGAGGTTATTCCTGTTAGGAGCGTTTATAAGAACTGTAGATTAGACATTAAGGGTCAGGAGCTTAGAGTAGATTTGATTCCGATAAAACTTGGGGAATTTGACGTTATACTGGGTATGGATTGGTTGTTCAACCATGGGGCGATAATCGACTGTCAGAAGAAGTCGGTGAACCTTACGACTCCGTCGAAGTTGGTGTTCTATGGTAGCAAATCACCTAGGCAAGCGAGTTTTCTAACGATTATGCAAGCCAAGAAACTTCTGATGCAAGGCTGTGTAGGATATCTAGCCTACATAGTAGATTCGCATAAGGAAAGCCCGAAGGTGGAGGAGATATCGGTAGTTAAGGAATTTGTGGACGTTTTTCCTAGCGATTTACCAGGACTTCCGCCAGATAGGGAGACAGAGTTCATGATCGATCTAGCGCCGGGAACTGATCCGATTTTGAAGGCTCCGTATCGAATGGCTCCAGTCGAGATGAAAGAACTGATGATTCAACTGCAAGAATTACTGGACAAGAAGTATATTCAACCAAGCGTTTCGCCGTGGGGAGCGCCTGTCTTATTCGTGAAGAAGAAGGATGGGTCGATGCGTCTTTGCATTGATTATAGAGAGTTGAATAAAGTTACGATCAAGAATAGGTATCCTTTACCTAGGATCGATGACTTGTTTGATCAACTGAAGGGTGCGAAATACTTCTCGAAAATTGATTTAAGAAGCGGGTATCATCAATTGAAGGTGAGAAAGGAAGATATATCGAAAACGGCTTTTAGAACTCGGTATGGTCATTACGAGTTCTTGGTGATGTCATTTGGTCTCACGAATGCCCCAGCTGCATTTATGGACCTAATGAATAGGGTGTTCAAGCCATTTCTAGACAAGTTCGTGGTAGTGTTCATAAATGACATCCTAGTTTATTCCAAGATCGAGGAGGAGCATGCTGAACACTTACGACTAACCTTAGAAGCCCTGAGACGAGAGAGGCTTTACGCTAAATTCTCGAAATGCGAATTTTGGTTGGAACGTGTGCAATTTCTTGGCCACGTGATCGACAAGGATGGTATTTCGGTAGATCCGTCGAAGGTTGAAGCTGTTATAAATTGGGAACAGCCGAAGACGCCGTCCGAAGTGAGGAGTTTCTTGGGATTGGCAGGTTATTACCGGAGATTTATCCAAGACTTTTCTAGAATCGCAACTCCGTTGACGAATTTGACTCGTAAAACAGTTAAGTTTGTTTGGACGGAGAAGTGTGAGGAGAGTTTTCAAGAGCTGAAGAAGAGGCTGAGTACTGCGCCTGTATTGTCTTTACCAGATAGTTCCGGAAATTTCGTAGTATATAGCGATGCCTCACATAAAGGATTAGGCTGTGTATTGATGCAGAGCGGCAAAGTCATTGCCTATGCGTCACGTCAGCTGAAGGATTACGAGAAGGGGTATCCGACCCATGATCTAGAATTGGAGGCAGTAGTGTTTGCCCTAAAGATTTGGAGGCACTACTTATATGGAGAGAAGTGTGAAATATACACAGATCACAAGAGTCTGAAGTATATATTTACCCAGAAGGATTTGAACATGCGCCAAAGAAGATGGTTGGAGCTGATTAAAGACTACGATTGCGAGATACTTTACCATCCGGGTAAAGCTAACGTTGTCGCTGACGCTTTAAAGACTGATGGACAAAGCGAAAGAACAATTCAGACACTTGAGGATATGCTGAGAGCTTGTGTGATGGACTTCAAAGGAAGCTGGGAGGATCATCTACCATTGGTGGAGTTCGCCTACAACAATAGTCATCATGCAAGTATTGGCATGCCGCCTTACGAAGCATTATACGACAGAAAATGCAGAACACCTTTGTGCTGGGATGAAGTCGGTGAACGTCAATTGTTGGGACTAGAATTTGTACAGCAAACCGCCGAAATTGTGAAGCTGATCAGAACGAGATTAGTTGCTGCTTAAGACAGACAAAAGAAGTATGCCGATCTTAATCGACAGAACCGAGAATTTTTGCCAGGAAGTTTCGTTTTCCTGAAAGTATCTCCCTGAAAGGGGAAAATTCGATTCGGTAAGAAGGGGAAGCTAAGTCCCCGATTCATTGGACCTTTTAAGGTATTACGAAAGGTGGGCGAGGTTGCTTACGAGATTGCATTACCTCCGGAGCTCGAGAATATACATAATGTCTTTCATATTTTTGTATTAAGACCTTACAAGCACGATTACAAACATGTAATAGAATATGAACCTTTGCTATTTGATAAAGACTTAATGTATGAAGAAGTGCCTGTTCAAATAGTTGATAGAAAGGAACAAGTACTTAGGAATAAAGTGATACCTTCTGTTAAGGTAATTTGGAGAAACCACAGTGCTGAAGAAGCTACGTGGGAACTCAAAGATGTTATGATGAAATCTTATCCGCATTTATTTGATTAGTTTTGTGTAACCCCTTATAGACTGATTCTGGGGACAGAATCCTTTTAAGGGGGGGGGGGAGAATGTAATAGACGAGATTTTTTTTTTTGTGATTCTGGGGACAGAATCCTTTTAAGGAGGGAAGATTGTAACGATTGTGATTTTATATTTAATTTTAAATATTTATTGAATTAAATAAATATTTTATGTGATTTATTTATTGAGTTAAATAAATAAATTATGTGATTTATGGAGTGATTTAATTAAGTGTATATATTAATTAAATGAGTGTGCAATATTTAATTTAATTAACGTATATTAATTTTATATTATAGTTCTAATTTAATTGAGATAATTAAATTAGATGAGATATGTGATGAAGTGTTACATGGATTATAATTAGCGAGTAATTATAATTAGGTGACAATTTTATGTGATTTATTGATGTTAGATTTTAATTGATTAAATTAGATGATTAATATTTAATTAATTAAAATGTGACATTAAAGTATGCGTCAAATAATTTATTAAAATAAAGAAAAGGATTTTTTAAATTTACTTTAACCAAACAAGGACCTTATAATTGTTTTAAACCTATTTCTACCAAACGGGGCCCTAACTATCAAAAAGCTATTTAAATAAACTGTTTACCAAACATGGCCTTAGCATTAATAATCTGTTTTTAAAAATAACCTTGTTTTGCCACACAAGGCATTGTGGCTTTTTGAAATTTATAACTGACATTATACTTAATATATTTGTCAGTTATATTATATAATTAAGCCTATATCTATTACTACGTATTATATTATACGTTAGTCTAAACTACGTTAGAAAGAATATCAGTGTAAGAGAGAAAAGAAAGAACAGAGGAAGAGTTAGAGAAGAGAGAAGAAGAAGAAAAGGAAGAGCTTAAGCATCATCATCTTCTTCATTAACGATTAGCAAAAAGGTTATAATCTATAATTTTACTCTTACAATTATAGAACTCAATTCATATGTTTCATGTATTTTATTCTCTGTCAAAAGTTGAGTTTTCATGAAAGTTATGAAATCATGAATTTTATATGTATGTATTGTATCCATGTGTTGATTGTGGTAATTGTATGTCATAAGAGGATTTTCAGGAATTAAATTACTGTTAAAACAAGTTTCATGGAAAAAGTTTTGTTCATATTGTTTTATGTATATTGATTGGTTTTAGAATGGAAAATTTAGGAATTTGTATGTGTTAGTATGTCTAATTAGAATTGGTTATGATGTTATATTCAATTATGAAGAGATTTCATGTGTTATAAGTTGAATTACTTGAGAAATTCTATTACAGTAGATTATTTTATGGAAAAATATGAGTTTTCATGAAAATGGCCAAATTGGATTTTTAAAACTATTGATTCTCGTTGTTTAAATGAGTTTATGTTTTGAGTGCATGTTAGATATATGTATTACAGCGTATATATGATTTACAGTGTCTATGTTACTGTATTTTTGGCTTGTATGGGTTGTCCGGTAAAGCAGGGAGCCGTGGATGTCTGCGTCTGGCCGAGCTGCTGCGCATCTGCTCCGGCAGCAAGGCCAGGAGCAGCACAGCTGCGCCGCTTTCTTTTACCAAAGCCTTTACCTGCGCAGCTGCGCCGGGTTTAAGGCAGCTGGCTGCGCAGCTGCGTCGGGTGCAGTGGCAGTGTGTTTTCAACAATTGTGCAGATTATTTTCATGCCTAAGTTACATTATTGCTAAGATAATGAGCATATATCTAGCTTCTATAACATGTGTTAACACGAAGTTGGTAATTTCATAATTTGGAAAATAAAAGAAATTTTGAAAACCTAATATGGTATTTAAAACTATAATTGTTTAATAAGTTACTTAATTATAATTTTATTAATTATAATTAAGAGTAAATGTGTAAATTAAATTATAAATTTTGTGAAATTATAAGGTATAGAAGTTTAATTATTTTAATTTTAATTATAATTTATGTAATTATAATTTAATAAATGCATGTTTAATTGTGAATTTTTAATTGATAATTACATAATTAATTATAACTTGTGTAATTATAATGCATGTTATAGTTTAATTAATTATTGATTATAATTGATAAATACATGATTAATTATAAATTGTGTAATTATAAATGCATGAATGTGGTTTAATTGATTTTAAATTATAAATTGTTTATAATTTAAAAGGTAATGATAATTTAAGTAATTATAATTTGATTAAGTGTTTGAATTATAATTGTTTAATTATAATTGAGTTAAATACATAATTAATTTAATTATGTGAATATGTAGGTGATGTAATTAACTATGTGATGGTTGATTATTATTACTATTTAATCAGAATGTGAGTTAACCATGAGGGTTAACCACTTATGTGAATTAGTTACGTGTTAACTAATTTAGGTTATTGTGATTGTATATAAATGTGTAGAAAGTATTAAAGTACGTGAATTGTGTTAAGTAGCTTGCGCTTGAGGCAAGTCTTCTAAACCCTAAACTCGTTAATTTTACGCAAGTCTTCTAAACCCTAAACTCGTTAATTTTACGCAAGTTTTCTAAACCCTAATCTTGTATTGATTTTATATGATCTCTTGAATTCATATATTCATTGTTGAGAATGTCCTTTCCATTTCAGTATTGGACAATTGTTTATTTAATTGAAATGGTCTTAACTTATTGTTCAAGTAAGATCCAATTATTATTATAAATGCAGGTTTACTTCTAAAGCATATGTTAATTCATAATTCTTTTATTTTGAATTATTGGAAGTCGATTCAACTAATCCTTAGTTGATGAACGTGAATTCTAAATTACCCTTGTAAGCTTATCCAAACCAAACTTTCTTTGGTGCGGACTTGAATTCAAATTACTGAGTTGAACAACCCTATTTACTAGGGGAGGTTACTACACATAGCGTTAAGATGGTTGTGCACAATATATGGTATGAAGGGCTGATCCCCCTAAGTACGAGTTAAGGTCCATAGTCGTATTGACTGTTAAAGGTTTAAATAGAAATATTAATAACCTAGGACAAGAGTTCAAAGGTCTTATGACCCTCAGATAAATTCTATATCCAAATTTTAATATTGATAGAGAATTATTATTCAATTCTTTATTATTGAAGCAAGCTAAGTTGTTCAGATTTTCTTAAAGATATTCTTTCATGTCTATATTATTGTTAAACTCCAGTGAGCTGTGGTTTGCTCACTCTTGCATTAAATAACAATTTCAGTTAAGGTTGATAACGCTGATGCTCCGTCTACAAGTAAGGGCAAGGGAAAGCAAAGCAAGTGAAGACTTGTTTTTTTTTTATTTAATTGAGAATGATTGTAATAATTGAATGTTATGTTTTATTTTCGCACTTTATTATATTCATGTCAAGGTTAGAGTAACCCTGGGATTGATTTTGAGAAGGTTGTAACCCTTGTTTTAAGGGAGATTTAGTTATTTTAATTTAAGTTGTAGATTATTTTGCATTATTCATTGGGTAGATATATGTTATATTAAAAAGTGAA
Organism: Panax stipuleanatus; assembly: GCA_020205555.1. Taxonomy (NCBI): domain Eukaryota; kingdom Viridiplantae; phylum Streptophyta; class Magnoliopsida; order Apiales; family Araliaceae; genus Panax; species Panax stipuleanatus. Next base: position 44,918,332 of record CM035125.1, read on the forward strand.
CACCAAATCATGTGAAAACGAAGTACCCGGATTTGGGGGTGTCACATATTATGTCATATGTATGCATTTAGATAGATGAGTTTAGACTTGACCCCTAGATGGCCTTGTGATACTGTGATACAGATGACGTCGTCTGCAGTTAGCCGTATTGAGCATTTACCATCGTCTGAGGTGGCTTTATCATTGAGGTCATGGTACGAGAACCTGCCCTTTTCAATTGGAGGGATAGTAGATCAGATGTTAGGGCATTCGTTGGCCCTTACAGATTTTTGGGTGCCATATGGATTCATCGATGGCATTTTATCCTGTTGGATACCCGAGAGCCAGGTTTTTTGCATCGGGCAACATGAGCTGACGCCGACTCTGGAGGAGTACGAGCGGCTTACCGGATTGGCTCTGGACTTGCTGTGCGCTCAGACTGCTATTAGCGATATGAGGAGATCGTTCCTGCGGATGTTCGATCTTCGCCAGAGGGTAGTCACGGACGAGATCATTTCTGGGCGTGTGATCTTGATTGACTTCTTAATCGATCATTTTGGTGAGCTTGATAGCTACGATCGACATGCTGGGGATTTTGTTATTTCGGTAGAGGCGTGGCATCTGGCCAGGGTAGATATTCTGCTGATGTGCATCGTGGCATATGTCTACATGCCATTACGCTTGGATCACCTGGATGTGGGATTAGTAGTCATGGTTAGGGCCCCTAGAGAGGGTAGCACCATCATCCCGATGATATTGGCTGAGACGCTGCGGTCAGCCACTCACTGCATTACCTACCCAGAGGGGTTCTTCAGAGGCAGTTTGGTCTTACTGTATATATGGCTTATGTCCCATATACGACCAATTGGATATTTCAGGCATAATGGGTATTATTTTTCCCATGATATAGCTATGTCCTACTCCTTTCAGCCGGCAGAGTGTACCGATGCAGAGACATGGTTGGCATTTTTATCGGATATTGAGCATCCGTTCTCGATCTTTCCATGCTCAGGGCTAGCCTCCCCATATAGATTCATTACTCATGTATCTGACATGGACTATCTGCCCCTATCGGGATTGAGGGGGGTGACTACTTATCATCCCCTGGCTGTTATGAGCCAGTTTGATCAGTTCTAAAGCCTACACCAATTTGAGGGGGCTGCTGATCAGAGGATGTCGACTTCTTCTATGTCATCTGCCGATTTGATCAGAGTATATAAGTGTTGGACTCCTAGAGAGAGGGTTGAGTTCTCCAGTAGCCATCCAGACCGTTCTCCAGAGTATTCCGCATGGCTGGAGGCAGATATGGCAGCAGCAGCAGATGCCCATTTATCTCCGATTGTGGACTCTGATGAAGAGGAGCCTATAGAGGATCTTGATTCTCCCACTGAGGATGAGCTATTTGTGGATTTGATAGCGGCACTGGTTAGTGATCCACCGATTATTCCTACAAGGATAGATCCGACTTTGACGGACTCACTATTCAGGATGACCTTTGAGAGGGATCAGGCTAGAGCGTAGATGTTGACCGCTTTGTTTGGCAGAGATATAGCTTTGGCTGAGAGGGATGCGTCTCAAGCCGCTCAGGATGAAAGATTGATTGAGCGAGAGGAGCTCCGATCTTCTAGAGATGCAGCTTTTGTATAGAGGGATGAGATCCGCTCAGCCAGAGATGCAGCTTTTATTGTGATCGAGGAGACTTTGATTGCTCGGGACGCAGCTTTTGCGGAGAGGGATGAGGCTATAGATTCTCTTGATTTCCACATTACTGATAGTACTGCTCTTCGATCTTATACTCATGGCCTGATTACCGAGATGAGTGCATATATTGATGACCATAGTGCCACATTGCAGATGACTGTGGAGGTTTGGAGTCGTATAAACACTGAGGGTATTACACTTGCAGCTGCTCCTCCATCTTCAGAGAGAGATGTCGTGGTGGCATTGCTGGCCTGCTTATCCTTGGGTCCATAGATTAGCTTTATTTTTCCTACACATACTAGATCAGCCATCTTTTGTCATGTACAGGACACTATGTATATATCAAACAGTTATATATATCAGACAAATATATTTTTGATTCACTTCCCTGTTTTGAGATATATTGTCATTGCTGAGTGATTACCACTTCTTTCATGACTCGCTGCTGTTGATGTATCCTGAACTTCTCCTTGAGGGACTGACAGTTGAGATATCAGGGAGTATCTTAGATGGGCCTGTTAACCAGGGAGTTTGATAGAATTTAGGTTTTATGAGATTTCGGTGTCTTGGGACTGGTTTTTCTTTATTGTTTTTTTTAAGTTCAAACCGCACCGTAAATGGCTGCCTACGTACTCTCGGGTTGAGGGAGATCAGGTCATTCATAGTTCTGGCTTTATATGAGAGAGGTTTGAAAAGCATTTTCTTGGGCTTTTGAGTTTGGTTTGATGAGTTTTTGAGTTTTTATTCGGGTTGACCGCACCATAAATGGATTTCTACATACTCATGGGTGTAGGGAGATCAGGCCATTCGTAGGTCCGACTTTATATGAAAACCGAACCTGATTTTATTTGTACGACCCGGATGCGGGCATGAATGTGCCTCAGACATAATACCTTTTCACGGCATCTGAATTGATGAGTTGGGGAAATTCATTCCCGTCCATTTCTTGTAATCTGATAGCTCCACCTGTCAACACCTCCTTGACAATGAAAGAGCCTTCCCAATTAGGGGCGAACTTTCCTTTGTCTTCATCTAGATTGGCCAGGATTTTCTTCAGCACCAAGTCGTTTTCTTTGAATTACCGTATTCAGACCTTCTTGTTGTAGGATCGAGCAATCCTTTGCTGATATAACTGCCCGTGGAAAATGGCTATAGCCCTCTTTCCATCTATCAGGGACAATTTGTGATATCGGTCTTGCAGCCATTGATCTTCATCCGTCTGAGTGTTGATTGACAGTCGCAAGGACTCTGAAATTTAGATAAGGCACACTTAGAAGGGGGGGTTGAATAAGTGTGGGAACAAACTATGACCAATTTTTAAAATTTAAGTAATGACTACTAAATTCAGCTTACTATATTAACTAATGCAGCTTGCTGGATAAATACGGCCTACTGAATTAAATATTTAATCTTGTTATTTAATGAAAATAACTAGCTGAATTTATAGCTTTGTAAAAACACTTAGTGTTAACAATTTATCTTAATGTAGAAATACTAAATGTTTTATTTATTAAAAAAATTAAATATCTTTTTGTGAGCAAATAAGATGAAGCAAGAAATAATATGAACACCAAAATTTTTTACGTGGTTTAGCTATTACCCTCTATAATAATAGCCTAGTCCACGTCCAATACCAACCAGTATTGGAGACTCAATTTATTTCTTTAAATTGACTCCTTTTATAAAACAGTTCAAAAACTTGAATTACAAAATTTACTTGAGCACTTTTGCTCCTTGTGCACCAATGCACTCCTTAAGCACCTATGTTTCCTTGAACCTGTTTGTAAATAATTCTTAATCCACCTGGATTAAATTCCTTTAGACAACACTTAGTCTAAACCAAAAAGAATTACAATTATAGAGGTCTAATGATCAAAGCAAATAATCAATTTAACAATGCAAGACTCAACTAATGTATGCAATGATCAAATAGTTAAAAGGTATCACCAGTTAAAGCTCACAAAAATTAGCCGAAATAATCTGATAATTAATTGCCCAGCAGCCTTGTAATAATTGCACCGAGAATGATAAAATAACTTTTCAGTTTATAATAGCGCAATAATAATTCGTGTGTTGTCCATAACACTGATATCTCAGTTGATTTTTATATCCAGAATATATTACCGTTGCTAAAAGATTTTTCCTTAAGATAAGTAACGTTAAAATAATTTTATCCGTTAGGCAAAATTCAAAGATATCCCACCGTGTATTTCTCAAGATAAGTCCTTTAACTGTTAGACTCCTTCAAGCGTAATACAATAAAGTGTTTTGAATTGATAAAAGTTTCGCATCAATAGCCTCAAACACTTAATGTCAGTTCCATAATAAATTCTTCAAGTAAACACACCACACTTGTTTCGGAATGAACCACTTAGGAGTGTTAGTTCTGTAAATATCAGCAAGTATATCCCAAAATAACTTCCCAGGATAATCATGATAAATAGAGTTCCGAGATATAAACATTTAAACCACTAATTTATAGTAATCATTATCATGCTGTTACAAAATACTTTCCAAGATATCATTATCACATTAAATCATTTCACACGTGTAGCAAATTAATTTAGGATTCTTTCAAATATCTTAGCACATATATCTCTGAATCCACATTATTTTGCTAACCAACATATTTTGCAAAACACAAAACATTAGCATGCATAAAATAAAATGCTTATCATATAAAATGCACATAAAAATGTCCTAGAGCCTTGTATTGAAAAATTAAATATTTGCCATGACCTTACATGACATCTTAGGACACAAAGTCTTCAAAGCCTTTGATCTAATCATCAATGATCCTTTTATCAATTTCCTGAAATTTCACAGTAAATGATTTAGTACCAAAAATCAAATCATTATCAAAACATTAAGGTTATAATATGAACAAGTCAACATTCTTCCCCTTTTTGACGATGACAACACCAAAAAAAAATATAGCTTCCCCTAAATCCATGCATATATTAAAAATACTGCATTTCAGGACATTTATAAAATCAAAATACCATCATTGCTTTTTGTTAAGTAATATCCATAACCTGCAAATAGATTAGTATAGCATATAACATATTTTAAACAAAAAATAAATTAGTCAACAACCAAAAAAAATTATCCCAAAGTCTGGTGCAGTGCAGAAAAATAAATTAGTTTCTTAACACAAGCCTTAGCACACAAAAAATACTTAAACTTCCCAAATCTTCCAACCAGCATCATCAGCCCCCAAAAACTCTCCCCCTTTGTCGTTATACAAAAGGAACGGTCAATCAATATCATCAATATTCACAAACACGGGAGGACGATGAAGAATACGATGGAGTCGTTCTTTAAGAGACAAAGTATCTGCAAAACGAAGGGGACGAGGAATAAAAGTAGAATTTGGGAGAGGAAGATCCATAAAGTTTTGAACATACTTAGCCATCCAGTTGCAATGAGGCCATTCAGGAATCGTTGAGTACATAGTCTGAAAGTACAACTTCTGGCCAATCGAATTAAACCTTGATGCCATAAAATCTGTAAATTTCCCAAGTTGATAACTGACAAATTTCATCTCTTGACTTAACTGGCATGAATTGCGATTGATTTTTCGTTGTAAAGCTTCAACCATCGCAGAAATTTGCAATTTAAATCCAGCTCGCAAATCAATGAATTCATCTTCCATCCGAGTGAGACATTGTTGTAAATCATTGGCCCATATGGGCAACTTGCCTTTTTCCAGAATATTAAGCCTATGCTTAATTTCAACTATGTCAACCTGCATGGTTTCCTGATTCTGAAGAATAGTGTTCAACAGATTCAAGATCTCAGGAGAGGGGTCAGAGAGATTCGACAGAGTTGAAGAAGAGGAAGGAGTAGTAGACGTTGGAATAGGATTTGGAATAAAACGAAAGAAACAGACCATTAACAAGAGACAGATGAGATTGTTTTAAATATGCAGAATCTATAAACTCATTGTGAGATACAATCACTTCATCCTCAAGATAGATATTAAAATGTTGAAACACTTTGGTTAGAAAACAACCATAGGGGAGACATTTTTTAGATTGACGGATGCAACTTAACATATAAGACATCATCATAAGAGAGAAATTAAACGAAAGGCCTTTAAGGATCATAGCCACAACTACCAAATCTTGATATGTAAAATCTGAACCACCACCAAGGCGGGGAAACAGATTGTAACGAACCAACTTATGAATAACACTAGCAGTAGGACAAACATCAATCATTTTTGGAGTAAACAGAGTCGTGAGAGTAGAATTATTCATAACAATTTGAAGTTGTTCAAGAGGTGGAAAAGGAGTATTAGCAGCACCTTTTAAACTAAATGGACTTGGTCCAGGAGAAGGAATACTCAAAATACTACCAAAGTCCACAATAGTAAAGAACAACGATTTTCCTTTGACAAACGAAGTGTAACAATCACTATGACACTCAAGATTGGTATAGAACTATTGAACCAACCTTGGGTAAGCCTTAGTAGGAGAAAAAAACATAGATGTTAAACCACAAGATTTAAAAAGTTGTTCGAGTGGAGAATTTTTAACATAGAACATATCTAATATATTCTCATAAACAAACTATTTTATAGCAATCGAAGTTTTAAATATTTCTTTGAAAACATGACCTCTAAATAAATTATCCGGTAAATCGAAAAATGAAGAAACAGAGTTTACCAGAACAGAAGGATCAAGTTGTGACAAAGGATTGGCCATGTCTGGAGACTGGTTCGCCTTCTGTTGTTATGAGGACTTCAAGAAGGAAAAAATGGAATCGAAACCATCGGAGATAGTGATATCATCAGAAGATACATGCACGGACATCTGCCGTTACAATCGCTTGGTCTTCTTCTTCATTTTTACGTTGTACGGAGATCGAGTCTGTGGACCGTCGTTGATGGTAATACCAAACGATCGTTTACCAGCTCTCGTTTTCATATTTGCAAAGATTTAAGAAAGTGAAGCAAGAGAAAATAGAGGGTTTACAAAAAATAACAGTGTATTGGTAAAGTAAGAAAGAAGAAGAAGATTTAATATGGAGGAGTTAGAAACCGAGAACGTGTCTTGAGAAGATAACTTTCTTCTGCTGTCCCGTCTTTTCAAATCTCGAAGATCATTATGATATCCAAAAGACTGTTGAGATAATATCGAGAATTAAGGCAATTTATAACACAAAAACGGTACATATCCTAGTAAACATATTTTGGTTAGTATGAACAAATAAGGAATATCAAACAGATATATTAATAACATGCAGATATACTATTCCATATTTAAGTACGTGAACACAGATTATACCATGCACACTCCAAGTTCCCTTCTTAACATACAAAATCTTTCTTCACTTAAGGGTTTAGTAAAGATATCAGCTAACTGATTTTCGGTAGGAATAAAAATTAATTTAATCAAACCTTTTGAAATATTATCCCTTAAGAAATGATGTCTTACCTCTATATATTTTGTATGTGAATGCAAAATAGGATTTTTAGAAATATCTATGGCACTAGAGTTATCAGAATATATGTGCACATTATAACATAGAATATCAAAATCATATGAAGTTTGTCTCATCCACAAAATTTGAGAGCAACAACTTCCTGCAGCTAGGTATTCACCCTCAGTGGTAGAAAGTGCCACTGAAGTTTGCTTTTTACTATGCCATGATACAAGACTTTGTCCCAAAAATGTACAAACACCACTCGTACTTTTTCTATCGATTTGACATCCTGCATAGTCAGCATCTGAGTAGCCAATTAGTTCAAAATGATTACAAATTGGATAAAAAACCCAAATTGATAGTACCACTTAAATACTTGAGTATTCTTTTAACTGCTTGTAAGTGGGATTCTTTAGGTTTTGCTTGAAACCAGGCATAAAGACAAACACTATACATTATGTCAGGTCTAGATGCAGTTAAATATAATAAATAGCCGATCATACCTCGGTATTTGGTTAAGTCTACATCTATACCATTTTCATCAGAAGTAAGCTTTATTGATGTACTCATTGGTGTAGCCTTTGAAGTTGTTCCTTCAAAACCAAATCTTTTGAGTAGCTCTTTTGTGTACTTGGTTTGATGGATGTAGATTCCCTCCTTTGTTTGCTTAATTTGGAGTCCCAGAAAGTAATTCAGTTCTCCCATCAAGCTCATATCAAACTCTTTATGCATACACTTTGAAAAACACTCACAAAGAAAATCATTAGTAGCACCAAATATTATGTCATCTACATATATTTGCACAATAATAATATCCTTATTTGCATGCTTAATAAATAATGTAGAATCAATTTTACCTCTAGAAAAGCCATTTGAAAGAAGGTACTTACTCAACTTCTCGTACCAAGCCCTTGGAGCTTGTTTGAGACCATAGAGAGTTTTCTTTAGCTTATAGACATGATTTGGATATTTCTCATGTTCAAATTTGGGAGGTTATTTTACGTATACCTCTTCATTGATGTATTCGTTGAGGAAGGCGCTTTTTACGTCCATTTGATGAAGCTTAAATTTCTTGTAACATGCAAATGCTAACAAGATACGAATAGACTCTAGTCTTGCAATTGGGGCATAAGTTTCATCGTAGTCGATTCCTTCTTGTTGATTGTATCCTTGAGCTACCAATCTAGCTTTGTTGCGAGTGATTGTCCCATGCTCATCAAGCTTATTTTTAATACCCATTTTGTCCCTATAATAGAAAAACCTTCAGGAGGAGGCATAAGTTCCCATACTTGGCATCTTTCAAACTGTTGAAGTTCCTCTTGCATTGTCATAAGCCAACTTTCATCAAGGATAGCTTCCTTAGCATTCTTTGGCTTAAATTTTGATAAAAATGCAGAGAATGGACAATGATTTTGTAAGCCTCTTCGTGTGGTGATTCCTTTGTTAATATCTCCAATAATGTTTTTCGGTGGATGATTCTTTAGATATTGTGCAGTCTTTGGCATTTGGACATCATGTAGTATCTCTTCTTATTGGGGGAAGTCTTCCTCAAGTTCTTATGTTATTTCTTATTCCACTTCATGTGAGGTATCCAATTCAGCTTTCATTTGGTCTACTGAATGTACCTTTTCGGTTTGCTGGATTTGCTGAAGTCTCCAAATTACCTGCATCCTCATCTCTTTCTTTTGGAAGATCATTGTTAGTCTCACTGAATGTAACATGAGCAGATTCTTCAACACTTAACTTGTTAACATTAAATACATGATATGCCTTACTATTTTGTGAGTAACCAATAAAAATACCTTCATAGGATTTAGCATCAAATTTTCCCAAGTTATCACCAGTATTAAGAATAAAGCATTTAGATCCAAAAACTTTAAAATAACTTATGTTAGGAATCTTACTATTTAAAAGCTTATAAGGAGTTTTCAAAATGATTGGACGAATAAGTACTCTATTCAAAACATAACAAGATGTGTTTACAGCTTCGGCACAAAACTTTTTAAGAAGTTTACTTTCTTGTAACAAAGTTCTAGCTGTTTCTTGTAATGTTCTATTCTTTCTCTCCACTACTCCATTTTGTTGAGGAGTTCATGGAGCTGAAAATTCATGGCTAATTCCTTTTTGATCAAAAATATTATGAAGTCCTTTTGAAATTTAGTACCATGATCACTTCTAATTCTAATGAGTTTAAAACTATATCTTGTTTCAAGATTTCTTATTAATTTTTTAAACTCTTTAAATGCTTGATCTTTTGTTCTTAAAAACAATACCCATGTATATCTTGAAAAATCATCAACTATCACAAATGCATAAAATTTACCATTGATACTAGCATGTCTTTCTGGTCCAAACAAATCAAGATGAAGTAATTGCAAGGGAGAAGAAGTTAATACCATGTTCTTTGTGGTGAATGATGTTCTTACTTGTTTCCCGAGTTGACAAGGAACACAAACTCCCTTCTTATAATACTTTATTTTTGGCAATCCTTTGACAAGGTTCTTTGAGGATAGTTTCTTGATTAAATCCATATGAACATGTCCCATCCTTTTATGCCATAAGTTAGCCTCATCTTGCATAGTGATAAGACATAGCTCTTCATCCTGTTGCTCAAAATCAAGAGTATATATATTTCCTTCCCTTTGTGCAACTAGAGTAGAATTGTTAGAACCATGAGAAATTGTGCATTTTTCTTTTTCAAAAGTTACTTGATGACCATTATCCATTAATTGACTAACACTTATAAGATTAAATTCAAGTCCACTAACAAGATGTACATTATCAATATTGACCTTACCATTATCAATTTTACCTTTCCTGATAATGTCGCAAGTTTGATTATCTCCAAAAGTAACCGTTCCATTTTTCTTCTTAATTCATAACTCTACGAATTTTGATTTGGCACCAGTTATGTGATGAGAGCATCCACTATCAAGAATCCATTTTTGAGATGGAACCCTTGCCTTGAAACATACCTATCAAGAAAAGATAATTCATCCTTTTGGTACCCACATCTTTTTGGGTCCTTTAATGTTAGTTGCAAGTAAATCACTCTTTTTAACCCATACCTTTTTAATCTTATTTTTCTTAAAACAATTTATGTCCAAGTGACCTTTAATACCATAATTTCTACATGTTATGAAAGGATAGCAATAGTTTAATCTAAAACGTGATTTTGATTTTAGAATGTTCACATTTCCCTTTTTATGCATCGGGTTGTAACCGATTCCTTGTCTTTCAAAACTAGGTCTTTGTTTACCCAAAATGACATTTAGGTTTTCTTCTCCTTGAACGAACTTAGCAAGAGATGATTTTAATGAATCTATTTCCTTTTGAAGTCCGTTAGTAGGAATGGTTTTACAAAGAGATTCATCACTAAATGCATCAATACATACATCTCTCATTTTAAGTTCATTAGTCAATTTTTGTACTTCATTATTCAAATAGTTTACTCTATTAAAAAGTATTTTGTTATAATTATCAAGGTAATCATTCTTTGCAATCAAAATCTTTTCTTCTTTACAAGATGATTCTTTTTCGATTTATTTCTTTTCGTCTATTAAAAAATTAACTTCACTCATTAATGAATTAACTAATCCTTTTAAACATGCATTCTTTTCTTTCAATTTTTCATTTTCTTATTTCAAAGAATTAAACTCATAAATAGATACCTCGTTTGATTCACCTTCTATTCCCATGAAGCAGACTTGAGCAAGTTCGTCCTTGGCATCGACCTCAACTTCGAACTCCTCTTCATCACTCTAAGTGAAAAGTGCTTTGTTTCTCTTATTGTCCTTGAATCCAGTTTTTTCTTTATTCTTTAGTTGAAAGCAGTCCTTTTTGAAGTGACCATAACGTCCACAATTGAAGCATGTTTCTTCGGTCTGCTTTCCCTTGAACTTGTTTGAGTTGAACGTATTCCTCCTCTAGTTCTTCCTTTGAAGTAGCCCTTTGAGTCTTCTTGACATCATAGCAATTTCTTCATCTTAGTCATCATCAAGTTCATCTTCATTTCCTGCATTAAGAGCTAAAACTTTTCTTCGAGGGGTTTCCTCCTCCTCATCATATCTCTTTAATTGATGTTCATATTCCTCAAGTTCACCAGAAAAGAGTTAAAGTACCCATAGTGGAAATAGTAGCAGAATCTTGAAGAGTGGTAATTTTAGAAGCAAACCTTTTGGGCATAGCCCAAAGTAACTTACGATTAATCTCACTTTGTGGAATGGATTTGTCAAGTAGCTTTAGAGAGTTTAAGAGTATTAGGAATCGCTTGAGCTATCTTTATAGTTTCGTCTTTCTCAAGTTTGAACATTTCATAGTCGTGCATGAGCATGCTTAGTTTGACTTCTCGAACCTTGGATGTACCTTCATGGCTCACTATTAGAGTGTCCCATATTTCCTTAGCCGTGTTGCAAGAGGAAACTTTGTCGATCTCAGATTGTACCATGCCGCTAAGTAATGTCTTCATTGCCCTTGAATCGTAGGAAGCCATGTAAGTTTCAGTCGAGTCCATTTCTAGCAAGGTCTTTGGAGTACCGTCGTCTTTCCTTGGAGTAACTGGTCCATTCTCCACGACCCACCATTCCTAAGGATCCCTTTTAAGATAGATCCTCATTCAGAATTTCCAGAAGTTGTAGTTTTCTGTTCCATGCAGCAGAGGAGGTCTATTGGTTGATTGACCTTCTTGATTATTGTTCCCGAATTGTGCCATGTTAGAATTTTTCCCTACAAGTCACCTTTAAGACCAAGATAAGTAGAGCCAAGCTTTGATACCAAATGAAATTCAAATAAGGCACACTTAGAAGGGGGGGTTGAATAAGTGTGGGAACAAACTATGACCAATTTTTAAACTTAAGTAATGACTACTAAATTCAGCTTACTATATTAACTAATGCAGCTTGCTGGATAAATACGACCTACTGAAATAAATATTTAATCTTGTTATTTAATGAAAATAACTAGCTTAATTTATAGCTTTGTAAATACACTTAGTGTTAACAATTTATCTTAATGTAGAAATACTTAATGTTTTATTTATTAAAATAATTAAATATCTTTTTGTGAGCAAATAAGATAAAGCAAGAAATAATATGAACACCAAGATATTTTACGTGGTTCAGCTATTACCCTCTATAATAATAACCTAGTCCACGTCCAATACCAACTAGTATTGGAGACTCAATTTATTTCTTTAAATTGACTCCTTTTACAAAACAGTTCAAAAACTTGAATTACAAAATTCACTTGAGAACTTTTGCTCCTTGTGCACCAATGCACTCCTTAAGCACCTATGCTTCCTTGATCCTGTTTGTAAACAATTCTTAATCCACCCGGATTAAATTCCTTTAGACAACACTTAGTCTAAACCAAAAAGAATTACAATTATAGAGGTCTAATGATCAAAGCAAATAATCAATTTAACAATGCAAGACTCAACTAATGTATGCAATGATCAAATAGTTAAAAGATATCACCAGTTAAAGCTCACAAAAATTAGCCGAAATAATCTGATAATTAATTGCCCAGCAGCCTTGTAATAATTGCACCGAGAATGATAAAATAACTTTTCAGTTTATAATAGCGCAATAATAATTCATGTGTTGTCCATAACACTGATATCTCAATTGATTTTTATATCCAGAATATATTACCGTTGCTAACAGATTTTATCTTAAGATAAGTAACGTTAAAATAATTTTATCCATTAGACAAAATTCAAAGATATCCCACCGTGTATTTCTCAAGATAAGTCCTCTAACTGTTAGACTCCTTCAAGCGTAATACAATAAAGTGTTTTGAATTGATAAAAGTTCCGCATCAATAGCCTCAAACACTTAATGTCAGTTCCGTAATATATTCTTCAAGTAAACACACCACGCTTGTTTCGAAATGAACCACTTAGGAGTGTTAGTTTCGTAAATATCAGCAAGTATATCCCAAAAAAACTTCCCAGAATAATCATTGTGACACTCCCAAATCCGGGTACTTCGTTTCCACACGATTTGGTGTTCACTTTCTAATAAAACATACATCTACCCAATAATAAGGAATACAAAATAAATTACAACCTTATAATTAAATAAAAATCTTCCTTATAAAAAGGATTACAACTTTGTCCAAAATATCCCAGGGTTTAATCTAACCTTAACTTAAATAAATGCAGAGATAAAACATCATCAACTAAGTCTTATTACAATTGAAGACAACAAGCCTTCACTTGCGCATCTTTTCTTTCCCTTTACTTGTTGACGGTATGTCAACATTCTCGACTTTAACTGCAAGAGTTATAAAAATACGCAAGAGTGAGCAAACAAAACCTCACTTGAAATACAACAGTGATATGACATAACCGAACAACTTCAAAAAGGGTTTGAATAACTTTACTTTCATCAAGAATAAAGAATTGAATAATAATTATTTAATCATTTCTAAAGTTTGAATATAGAGTTTATCTGAGGGTTATACGACCTTGAACTATGTCCTAGGTTATAAATATTTCTATTTAAAACCTTTAACAGTCATTGAGACTATGGACCTTTAACTCGTACTTAGGGGGATCAGCCCTTTGTACCATGTATTGTGCACAACCATCTTAACGCTTACGTATAAATGTCCCCTAATAAATAGGGTTGTTCATTCTCAGTATTTGAATACAAGTCCGCACCAAAAAAAGTTTGGTTTGGATAGATAAAGGAACTTTGGAGTTTCAACTATCATCAACTAAGGAGTAGTTGAATCGACTCACAATGCTTTAACAGTTCGATAATATAAGAATTATGAATCAAATGTAAGATACAACAATAGATTTTATGATAACTAGGCATGCTTTGGAAATAACTTAAAGCATTCGATAGATCACGTAGATCTTGCTTGAACAACTAAGTCAAGATCACATTACTTAAATAATACTTCAATACTTATGTTTTACGAATATTTGAATACAGTATAACAATACATAACAAGTTAAGAAACGGAAATGAACTTTCATGATATATTGAGCAAGGTAGAGAACTTGCACAATGAAAAGATACAATGATAAAGCTTGCATAGTGTAAAAGAATGGTTTAGAAAGCTTGCATAGCGTACAAGAATTGTTTAGAAAGCTTGCACAAATAAATAACAAGTTTAGAAATAAAAACTTGCTTAACGTAAAAGAATAAGGATTAGAGAACTTGTCTCAAGCGCAAGCTACACTTTAATAATTACAATCACTTCCACAATTACCCTACACATTACATTACGTTTAAAACGTCTATTAGTACCAAACTACAATGTTTAAACCGTCGAAATTCTTACTCAAGTTCAACCTAGCAACATGGTTACGACGTACGTTGATACTAATACACATACGTGAGGCTAAACTCACAATCAAGCACCTCATACATGCATAGCACTTTTACTATCATATTGTACCTTATGGTAATAATATCCAAGCACACATATAATATAACAACATAAGACTTCAATCTATCTTAAATATATCAAAAGTATGTTATCTCATTACACTTAACAAGTCATAAAAATAAGTTAGCTAAATAAACGCGGCATGAAAACTCAATGAAGGGAAAAAAAATCTCGAACAGCATGGTACCCCACTGAGGTGGGTCCTGCAAAGGTTAAAGCCCCAGGGTGGGGCCCACTTCTGGTGGGAATCCTCAGTTCGCGAATGGTAGAGAAATAAGCCAATTTGGCTTATTTCTTCACACTGAATCTGATTTTTCTCAACATGATGAATATCAAACTTGATAACAACAAAATTTTGGACTCTTTAACATGATTATAACATATAAAATCCTTACAACACATAATCAAAATCAAGTTTTCATGATTTTTGAAGAAAACTATAAAATCAAGCGTTCTTGACAAAAATTGCTATTACGAATTCGTTTTTCAATCAATCCATGTAATTCCAATTGTAATAACTCTAATTTTTAACATATTAACATAACCCATAATCAATTTAACCAATAATCAATAATTAAACCCCAATTTGATAGTTTCAAAGGCCATTGTTCAAAAATTAGTTTACATTATGAACATAATTCTTCTTGTTCATCGAGTTTACATGGGTTGAATGGTTGAAACAACTATATAACTCATATAATATCATGCTATAACACATATCATACATAAATTCATGCTCACATTAATTTTGTGAAAATAATTTTTACAGGTGAGTTCTAAACTATGAAAATATTGAAGAACATAATTAAAACTTATGGAGTTCTCGGATTATACCCTTTTTCTAGCTTGGAATAGGAGAAGAGTTGAAGATGATGATGGTGTATTGTCCTTCACTTGCTTTCTCAAAGCTTCTCTTCTTCTTCTTTCTTCTTCCTCTCTGAGTATTCTCTCTAACTCTCTCTGTTTTCTTTTTTTCTTATTTTCTAAAACTAACGTATCTTTTGTATAACATATATATCTGATATACATATATTATACATATAACTATATAAAAAATATAACTCCTATATATTAATTATATACACTAACTACCATTTAATATATAGGTTACAAAAATTTGAAAAGTCTAAAGCCATATTTGGCAAAACAAAATTATTTTAAAAGCAAATTCTTTTATTAACTAAGGCCATGTTTGGTAAAACTAGTTTAAAACAAAAGTAAGGGCTTTATTTGGTAGAATCAAATTGTAAAGGCTCGTATTCTATTACATGTTTATAGTCGTGTTTGTAAGGTCATAACACGGAAATGTGAAAGACGTTGTGTATATTCTCTAGCTCCGGAGGTAATGCCACCTCATAAGCTACTTCACCCACTTTTTGCAGTACCTCGAATGGTCCAATAAATAGGAGACTCAGCTTCCCCTTCTTGCCAAATCTAATCTTCCCCTTTCAGGGAGATACCTTCAGGAAAACGAAGCTTCCTGGTAAGAATTCTCGATTCTGTCGATGTTGATCGGCATATTTCTTTTGTCTGTCTTGAGCTAAAACCAATCTTGTTCTGATCAGCTTCACAGTTTCAGCAGTTTGTTGCACCAATTCTGGTCCCAACAGCTGACGTTCACCGACTTCAACCCAGCACAAGGGAGTTCTGCATAAGGGTTAGAGGCAGCAGGTCAAGCTATTTTTTGTGATTGGCAGACATTTTTTGCATGATCTTTTTGATGTTCTTGTTGGCCGCTTCGACAGCCCCATTCATCTTGGGCCGATAGATGACAGAATTGAGATGCTTAATGTGGAACTTGCTACATAGTTCTCTCACTATCTGATTGTTTAGGTTCTTGGCATTGTCTGAAATGATCATCTCCGGTTGTCCATACCGACATACGACATTATTTTTGTTGAAACCAATTATGACCTCTTTGGTGACTTTGGGAAAATAGGCTGCTTCAACTCATTTGTTGAAGTAATCGATCATGGTGAGGATGAATCGATGACCATTGCTGGCTTTAGGTTCAACTGGGCCAATTACATCCATTCCCCACATGGAGAAAGGCCATGTTGAACTCATATTGTGTAGCTCATTCGGAGGAGCATGGATGGCATTTCCATGTACTTGGAATTGAAAGCATCTCCTGACGTGATCATCATAGTCGGCTTTGAGCGAGATCCAATAATGCCTTGTTCTTAATATTTTCTTGGCCAGTAGATGACCGCTCATATGTGGACCACAGACTCCACCGTGGATTTCATCCATCAGTCTTTGGGCTTGATCTTTATCAAGGCATCTTAACAGGCCTATTCCATTATCTCTTTTGTAGAGGGCATCTACGCTTAGATAGAACTTCATAGCCATATTGTGAATTCACTTTCTCTCGGATTGGCTTGCTCCAACGGGTGTAGATCTATCTCGTAGATATTCCTTGACGTCTTGATACCAAGGCTGCTTGATATGAGGTATTTCATCTGATACTTCTCCAATGTAATTCCCGTATGTCGGGCCTTTTTGAATTGTGAATTTGAGGCAAGGAATCCCACTCCTATCGGATATGCGGATTAATGAAGCCAACGTTGCCAATGCATCAGCAAAGTCATTCCTACCCCGAGGAATATAGCTGAAGGTTAGGTCTTCAAATTCTAGGGGTATTTTAACAACCTGCCGATGATAGGGTAGCAAATGTAGTTCTTTGGTGTGATATTCCCCAGTGGTTTGTCTAATGACCAATTCGGAATCTCCAAAGACTAGTAGGTATTTGATACGCATGGATTGGGCTAGTTTCAACCCCATTATACAACCTTCATACTCGGCTGTGTTGTTGGTGTTGCCAAATTGAATTTTAGTAACCACAGGATATTGTTCTCCTGTACCAGAGATAAGGACTGCCCCAGCTCCGACACCTTCTATGTTTACTGCTCCGTCAAAATATATTTTCCATGGTTGGACTGTATTCTTTTGCTGGAGTTGTTAAATTGTCATGATTCCATCATCTAGGAAATAAGTCTCCAGGGGCTCGAACCCTCCTGAAGGTGCTTCAGCTAATTGATCTGCAATGCCTTGACCTTTGATTGACTTCTGAGTCACGTAGACAATGTCGAATTGTTGTAGGATTAACTGCCATTTGGACAGTCGACAATTCAACATTGGCTTGTTGAATACATATTTGAGTGGATCCATGCGAGATATGAGGTAGGTCGTGTGCCAATAGAGGTAATGTTGTAACCTCATTGCGGCCCACACTAACGCACAACATGTTTTCTCGATCAGGGTGTACTTCTGTTCACTAATGCTGAATCTTTTGCTGATGTAGTAGATGGCTCTTTCTTTGCTACTATCATCCTTCTGTCCTAACATGTAGCCCATTGCATTGGCGTTGACGGACAGGTACATGAACAAGGGAACTCCATCCCTTAGAGGTACCAAAATAGGTGCTTCGAGCAGCTGTTTCTTGATGGCAAGGAAGGCTTTCTGACAATCCTCATTCCATTTGGTGGAGGAATTCTTCCTTAGTAGCTTGAATATGGGTTCACAGGTTGCTGTGAGCTAGGAAATGAATCGGCTTATGAAGTTGATTCTCCCCAGAAACCCACGTATCTCCTTCTCTGTTCGAGGTATTGGCATCTCAGTGATGGCCTTGATCTTAGCAGGGTCTAGCTCGATGCCTCGATTGCTCACTAAGAATCCTAGCAACTTGCCTGCTTTGACGCCAAAAACACATTTGGCTGGATTTAGCTTGAGGTTGTACTTACGTATTGAACAACTTCCTGAGATGTTCGATGTGATTATCCTCCATCCATGATTTGATGATGATATCGTCCACATAAACCTCTATCTCTTTGTGCATCATGTCATGAAACAGAGCCATCATGGCTCGCTGATAGGTGGCTCCGTCATTGATGAGGTCGAAGGAGAGTCTCCTATAGCAGAAGGTTCCCCATGGAGTGATGAAAGTTGTTTTCTCCCGGTCCTCTTCAGCAACCATGATTTGATGGTAACCAACAAAGCAATCTACGAAGGAATACATGCCGTACTGTGCCGTATTATCTATCAGGATGTGGATAAAAGGTACCGGGAAATTGTCTTTGAGACAAGCTTTGTTCAAATCCCGGTAGTCCACGCAGACTCGTACCTTCCCTCCGGGTTTAGGTACGGGAACTATGTTTGACAGCCACTATGGGTATGTTGATACCATGATGATTCTGACTTTGAATTGTTTAACGACTTCCTCTTTTGACTTTCAGACTCCATTCAGGTTTCAATCGCCTGAGCTTTTGTTTGACTGGCTTGAATCCATCTTTGATGGGCATTCGATGGACGACGATGTCAGGGGACAAGCCAATCATGTCTTTATGTGACCATTCAAACAAATCCTGAAACTGTGTTAGGAGTTCGATCAGGTCAGCTTTTTAGTCTTGGGTGAGGTCTATGCCTATCTGGATTTCTTTGATGTTTTCGGAGGTTCCTATATTGATAGTGGTGATTTGGTCGAGGTTTGATTTAGGTTTTTCTTCGACCCATTCTTTGATCTCCTCGGGTCCGCTTGATCAATATCCATCAAGTCGAAGTTCAGTTCTACATCAAAGTTGTAGTCACCTTGACAGGTTGGCATCTCATCAGCAGAGACAAACATATCCAATGCTTGAGTCCTAAAAACAAAAAATGCTTTTATTTTAATATATACAACTACTTAAATATACAAAGCATTTGGCAAAGCATGATAAAAGTTACTGCTATAGCTGTGCAATCAAAAGTAAGCAGTAAATGAATGCATGTTTAAAGAGCAGATGTACTCTCTGCCCCTTTACCCTTTTCGACCGAGGCAAAGGACACTGCTCTAGTTATCCAAGGTCAGATCCTCATGAATAGGGAGGATCAAGGATTTGTGCTCGCCTGTCTCATCTCGGATGATGACGAAAACGTCCTTTTCAACATGGTCGGGGTTTTTCTTTGCATTACCCCCTTTTCCCTTCTTGATTCGAGGAACTTGAATCTGATCCTCGTTGTAGCTGTCAGGGATTTCATCATTCATACCCTAGTAGTTTATGATGACCCGCATGTTAGCGAATGGGTCTCTTCCTTCATACATGATCTTTTCTTTTCCCTTTTCGCTGTCTGCCTCAAGCTTGAGGGCTTTTCTTTCCTCGACAAGTATGATTGGAGGAAATAACATGGCTGATACCACAGTAGGGATCTTCCTCATTGGTTTTACCATCCGGCATTAGTGAGGTTTGGCAGCAATATGGTGGAAGCATGAGCCTTAGGATGCTTATGTGGGTTCCTGTGATTTGCCCTGGATGAAAATCCCAATACGGCTCTCCCAATCTGACTCAGGATTTGTACTGACCTTTGGATACCTTGCTGATTCTTTCCTAACCCTTCTTCAGGTTGGTAACCCAAAGATACCATTTCCTGGTCCACTGTCATAACTTTAGTGGAAACAATTGGTTTCAGGGCTGGTGCTCCGATAGGTAGATACTGCGTATCACTAACCTCCAGGGCTTGAAAGCTTGCAAGCTCAATCCCTACATCCAGGCTAATCACTGGTATATCTTCCTATATGCAGACAAGGTATTCTGGTTCGGAATCGACCGTGATGAGGTTGCCGTTGATAATGTATTTGAGCTGTTGATGGAGGGTGGATGGAACTGCACCTACCATGTGGATTCATGGCCTGCCTAACAACAAGTTGTATCCAGTAGCTTGTTGGGAATTGCATATTCATATTTGATATTAAAAGTAAATATAAATGCTTAAGTTTACAGTCCTTAAGAGAATCAATGTACAAGGACTTAGATGATAGATCAAAAATGTTAGATTGATCTGAGCTTTAATGTTTATCATTTATGTAAATAAATGTATAGAAGAAAAGATCAAATTTGTTAGGTTGATCTATTTGTGTTGTAAAAGTTAAAACTTTGACAGAATCGTAGTCTGTCAAAGGTAGCATTCAGAAGACAAGGCAGAATCCTGGAGCTTAAATGAAGATGTCCAGAATCGTAATCTGCCAAGAGAATCAAGCTTGCAGAGACCAAGGCAATATTCGTGGAGCTTAAGTGAAAGTATCAGAATCGTAGTCTGCCCTTGGAAGTCACACTGAGAATCATGGAGAAAATCCGAGCACCTGCCGAGCTAAGTCAAGAAACGCAGTGTGCTCTCGGAACTGTGAAGTCTGCAAGACAAGCAAGCAGGAATCGTAGTCTACCAAAGAGCTTAAGAGAAATCATCGTGTTCCCTACGATTAAGTCTGAGTCAAGCTGTGCAAGCCAACACACAACGATTATGGTACAATGATCATAATCATAGTGTTCCTCCAGTTAGCATCAAAGATCGGAGTTCTGATGAAGGGAGGAAGAGCAACAAATGAAGAAAGGCTTATAGCCGTTGACAATTTGATGGTCCCAATATTTCCATATTCATCCTTAGTTCAAATCGAAGAAGCTTATTGAAGAAGCTAAGGAAAGGACTAAACCGCCTGTAGAAAACACCTTTTTAGGTGTTAGGTGAAGTTACAGTCTGCTGTGTCAGTGGGCCAGTCGACAGTGCAGTAGGAAAGCAGGATGTCAACATCAACTGCACAGAAGATGTTTGAAGCATTAAATGCTACAACGGGAGCATTCAAACGGACATATTTTGAATAGCTCTTTTATAAGGAAATCAGACAAGGATTCAGATAAAGCAAGCAAGATACAACAAGATAGAATATCAAGAGAAAAGCTCAAGAACACTCAACGATCAACTCTAAGATCTTGAAAGAGGAAAGCTTGCTTTGCTACTCAGTTCTTCAGAACTGATGCTTAATTGCAACTGAGTAGCACTCCTCAACAACAACTGTCAATCCAAGTGAGGAACCAAGTTAGAGGACTTGAAGAGTTCAAAAGTGAACTAATAGAAAATCCAAGTCAGAGGACTTGAAGTGTTCACGAGTGAACTAAGATAAGTACCAAGTCAAAGGACTTGAAGAGTTCTAAGTGAACTAAGAGAAGTTCCGGGGCTACTGGCCTTGAAGGAATCTTAGTGATTCAGTTGTAAGAGACATTCTTAGTGGATTTCCTACTCGTGGAGTAGAAGAGTGGACTAAGAGCCTTGTGTGCTCTGAACCACTTAAAACCCTGTGTCTCATTGTCTCTCATTAACTGCTATATCTGTTATAACTACCATAACTGCTTATCAAACCATAACTACAATATCTTGAAGGGGAACAAAACATATATTCTGCTGCTGTCAGTATAATCTATACTGATAAAGTATTTTAAAATAAGAAAATTTTAAAATATCCCCCCTTCTAGATAACTAACGTGCCTTTGGGAACTAACAATTGGTATCAAAGCAGGTTCTCTCAACTAGCATACAAGCTTGAGTAGATCAAATGGAACAACTGATAAGCGAGACCAAGATAGGTGGAGGAAGTAAACCACCTATGTGCAACAAAGATAAATTTGCCAACTGGAAAGTTCGGATGCAGGCTTACATGGATTCAATAGATGATGATCTATTTGAAACTATTCTGAATGAGCCCTATGTTCCAACAAGGTTTGCACCAACTCTAGAAGATCCAAACAAAATGGTGGTCAAAGTCAAATTTGAATGGACTGAAAATGAGAAGAAAAATGTTCAGCTTGACAAGAAGGCTAAGAATATCTTGTTCCAGTCCTTAGAAGACAGTCTGTTTGAGAATGTGGTCAACTGCAAAACTGTAAAACAAGTATGGGAAGCCTTGCTCATCATGCATGAAGGAACTGAAGAAGTCATAGAAAATAAGCAATCTCTACTGACTTAACAATATGAGATGTTTGCTCATGTTCCAGGAGAAAATGTCACTTCCACTTATGAGAGATTCACTACATTGCTCAACTCTCTCAGAGCCTATGGAAAGACCTATCCAAACAAAGATCTTGTCATCAAGTTCATGAAGTTATTGCCAAGCAGATGGGATGCCAAGACCACTGCAATCAGAGAGTCAAAGAATCTGCATGAGATGACAGTTCAACAACTCTACGGAAACCTTCTTACCTATGAGCTAGAACTGACTCAACGAGCAGAAACTCTGTCAAAAAGAAGAAAGAAGGATAAAGGAGTTGCTCTTAAAGCAAAAGAAGAGATCTCTAAAGCATATGTTGAAGATGAATCTGACTCTAAGGAAGATGATGATGAAGCCGCAATGCTGGCCAGAAGATTCAGAAGGCTCGTACTCAAAGGAAGAAGCAGCAAACCTAAAAGATTCAACAAGAGCAGCAGTCAGGAGCAGATCAGTGACCTATGCTATAACTGCAAGAAGCCTAGTCATTTCATTGCCAACTGCAACAAGCCTATCAGAGAAGAGCTAAAAAGAAAGTCAAATCCAAAGAAGGAGCTCAAAGGCTACAAAAAGAATAAGAAGAAAGACAAAGGGCTTGTAGCTGGAAGCTCTTGGAGTGATTCAGATAGTGACACCAATGTTGAGTCTGAAGATGATGAAGCACCTCAAAAGCTAACATATGCCTGATAGCCAAAGATGCACTTAGCAGGAAAGATGCTGAAGTAGTCATAGATGAGGTATTTGATTTCAACTCTCCTGATATAGACATTAATGATTTAAGAACTGGCATTCGTGATATGTCAACTGATCTATATCAAAATATGAGATGGTTAAGAGTTCTATCTAAAGATTATACTAATCTTCAAAAGAAGAAAGAGAAAGTTCAAAAGGAGCTGGAAGCAGCTCTACTAAGTTCTGACTCTCTCTCTAAGCTTGAAGCTGAGAATAAAATCTTGAGAGAGACCAATGAACTGAACATACAAAGAGAGTTAAATCTAACCTCTAAGATTGAGGAGTTAGAAAAAACTATCTTCACATGGAATAGATCTTCTTCATCCACGGACTCCCTGATATCCAATCAGAGAAGTGTCTCTGATAGAACAGGCTTAGGGTTTGGGGAATCTACCTCAGAACCCAGTGTGGAAAAGACAAAGGAAACTAACATGAGTAGTTCTTCTAATCTAAATAAAAGTATCACATTTGTAAAGTCCACACAGAAGGATGAACCAGTGCAACCTTTCTCTTTTGATCCAAGACATGTTCCTAAACACCACGGATCTCATGCTGACCTAGGGTTCAGAAAGGTAAAGAGTGACTCAGTCACCACTGCCCAACCTCGACGAATCGTAGAGTCAAGTAACACTGACTTCACGGATCAACTTGGAAGGAATCATGGTGTTGAGGTTTACTTAGCATAAAACATGAACTCCAAGGCTGCTGGGAAAGGGAAGATGCAATATAAGGGTAAGGCCAACAAATACCTACACAAATCCAAATGGAGAAAGAATCCACACACACACACACAAAAAAAAATTATATTGGATGTTTTGCATGTGAAAGATTTGGTCATAAAGCTGCATCATATTTTTATAATATTGTGCATGGGAGACTCAAAGTCAAGCAGATTTGGGTTCCTAAGGGTACTAACATTGCAGGAACCATGCAAGTCTGGGTACCAACATGAAAGCTGAATCTGTCTGCAGGAAATGAGCACCACGACTACAACATGGTATCTGGACAGTGGTTGCTCAAGGCATATGACCGGGAACAAAGCCCTTCTGTCAAACTACACAGAGAATGAGGGACCAACAGTTATCTTTGGAGATAACAGCTCTGGCAAGACAAGAGGCTACGGATCAGCTGGGAATGGTGCGGTGTCCTTCAGCAAAGTGGCTTATGTTGATGGACTAAAGCACAATCATCTTAGCATCAGCCAACTCTGCGATAAATGCCATCAAGTCACCTTTCTCAACAATCAGTGTCAAGTCAGAGATCTGGAGACATCCTCTATCAAGCTGACAGGAACAAGAGAAGGAAATGTATACACTGTTAACCTTGCTCATCTCAGTTCTGATGAGACAGTATGCTTTCTTGCTAAAGCATCTAAAGAAATAAGTTGGCTTTGGCATAGAAGATTATCTCATCTCAACTTCAAGAATATGTCTAAGCTGGCCTCCAAAGATCTGGTAGCAGGTTTACCCAAGTTCAGCTTTATCAAAGAAAGACCATATAATGCATGCCAGCTTGGAAAGCAAACAAGGAGCTCATTCAAAGGCAAAGCAGTCAACTCAATTGACAGGCCTCTACAATTACTGCATATAGATCTCTTTGGGCCAATTCCAATTGTGAGCCTAGGAGGAAAGATATACTCACTGGTCGTAGTGGATGACTACACCAGATACACATGGGTGTTCTTTCTTAAATGAAAAGATGAGACAAGCTCCCAACTGATAAAGATGTTCAAGCTAGTGATGAATGAAAAAGGAGAGACTATCAAGGCAATAAGGAGTGATTGTGACGCCCCCAAATCCGGGTCCCCAGAACCTCATACCTGGTACGTTACGATACATCATTTCTATAACTACTGCGAAAGATATAGACATAAATTGTTTATACAATAAACTTTTACACATAATCCCCAAGGTCTATAACCTTAACTTAATACCTGCATTCAATATCCTACAAGGCATACAATGTCATTTGTATCCTATATTATTACCATTTTAACCGTATAATAATTCCATCTTGGAACTTGTCTTTGTCTTTGACTGTGTCCGAAGTTTCTTCTTTAATCTGAAATGTTTATCATGATATAGCAAGGGTGAGCAACAAGTTTGCCCAGCAAGTTTAAGTTCAAATGAAGATATATCATGATTGAAAAGAATAATAATAAGCTGTCAAACTTTCAACAATATAAGAATTGTGAAAGAATATGAATCAATAATGCTGAATAGCCAACAATGAACATGAATAAATTCAACTGAATAATATGGTAATGAAGGTGATCAGCCTTTCATACCCGATGCACATATACAACATGCACAAGGTGCGAATCAATAATTAGTATAGATGTGAATAATTAACAATAATTATTCACGAACATGCTTTACAATAACAACTCGAGTTTGGGATAGGAAACTTGCTCAATAAAAGTATAGTTTAGGAACTTGCCTGTACTGTCGATTACTGCTACGCAATTTAAGTTAATCGTTTATTGAAAAGACCTATCAATTATAAGATATATCTTTCAATTAGCATAACATACTTTATAAGTAAACTATCTAACATTTAAACACATAGTCAAATATTAGATATCCTTAACACTATACGTATACACAAGTCTAAAACTAGCACACATCGAGTCTTTAATAATATTTAATATAGTATACTGAGTGATTTTCCACAAACAACTAACAAATTAGTTTCTATCTCGTCTACACTATTTTCACAATGAGTTAGATTGGTTACTAATTCGTAAATCCCTCCCCCATATGAAGGAGTCGTTTAGCCCAGCTACTATACATCAACCATTAAAGGGTACGACTGTACTACCTTAGACTTAACACTACTGTATCATATAACTTGTGAATTAACACTTAGTCTTTCATTTTATAAGTCCTTTATAATTTAGGTAAGTCGAATTCCTAATCAAGCAACCTAGATTCAAACTGAACTATAATTTAGTAAACTATTTTCCAATCCAGCAGACTGGATTCAACTATCCTCCAATACAGCAAGCCTGGATTCAACTTACGTCTAATCCAGCAGCCTGGATTATCCAAACAGACCATTCCAGCACTTGATGGTCAATCCAGAAAACCAGATTACAATCCAGCAAGCTGGATTTTCTCTTTTTAACCAAATCATCTTATTATTTTTTTTATCTTTTTTCCATACATAAATACATGTATTCCATACACAAAAATAATTTTTCAGGAATTTTTTAATTTCTTTTAGTATTTTGCAAAAATTCATTTCTAGTTAATTCCTTAAGAAATTTTCTACATCACGCTTAACTCCGAAAATTTTCAAATCTTGGCGGGATCTTACACATGTTATCGTGAGCCTTCAGTTTAAATTTCGTGGCCATCGGAGTTATACAACTCCGGTTATAGCAATTTTTGTCAGAAAAACGTAAATATTGAAATAGTCATAACTTGCTCAATTTAAGTCGGAATGAGCTCATTTTGGACCCAAGCTACTTTATAACATATATTTTAATGTCCCAAAAGATTGGATTTTATTTCATAAAATAAGTTGCCAAAATTGCCCTTGGCATTTCTGGACAGATTGCTTTTTAGCAATTTTCAGATTTAGCCTCCTTTGCTACAAATAGTTCACACGAAAATCTATAACTCCTTTTTAAGTGATTCCACTTGAAAACGTTAGAAGACTTATAGATCTAAGTCCTAAAATTGACCACACTAAAAAATTCAAAATACAATAGGAGATATGGTCTTTTGAATTTCAGTTTACGTTTTCCCCAAAAATAGTTTTTTAAAACTTTTGTATTTTCTAAGAAATCTTCCTAGATCTGTTGATTAACCAAATATTAAACATTATAAACCATCATAACACATAATAATACACCTTAAGATCATGGATCTACCATGATCTATGATCTATTACACCAAACATACACCAAATCCAAGCAAAACATAATTTATGCTAAACAAATCAAGGTTTTCTAACTTTTTAAAACATAGTTTCCTTTTTCTTGCTTTTGATCTAACTTTTGAAACTTAAAAGTGATAGATCCAAAAATGTAACACTTATAAATATATAGATCTAAGGTTTTGGAGTTTTGAATCATAGATCCATATTTTAATCTAGAACAATAAATCACAAATTTCATGAACTAGTTTAAAGCTTATACCTTTGCTTTGTAAATATTCTTTCTTGATCTATCCAAATAGATGATGATTTAGGGGAGAAGAAAGATCAAACTTCCTTCTCTCTCTCTCCCTCTTCCCACCATCCCTCTCCCCTCTCTCTAGCTTTGCTTTGGATAGTAAGCAAATAAGGAAGTAAGAGAATGAAATAATGTAACAAAGAGAATGAATGATTTGTGTGTTGGTAAATATGATATAGATATATCATATGTATGTAATATTTTTACTCAACACTCTAGCTCTCTCTCTCACTCATTAATGAAACCATTGCTTGCACACTTGAACAAAATGAGTAGCTTAATAAATGGGTGACACATGTTGGAGTTGGTGGGGAGTTGTTGAGAGTAGGTAAACTTAATCATTACATTCATGAACCTTTCTTCTCCTCACTATATAGGCCGAATTTTCTAGCCCATTTTGCTCCCTACTTGGTTTGTTTTTATTGCTTTATTAACTTACTAAATGTCCAACTTCCTCTTCTATTGGGCTAAGACTTGGGTCATTCCTTTAATTACTTTGGGCTTGATAATAAAATATTTGGGCTATGTAAATTAACATAGTCCACTATTTATAATTCTATCCTACCCTAATCATTTAATTAGGATTTTTATTCACTCAATTTATAAATCAAATCCTTACTAAAATATATTTAATTACTTAACCCAATTAGACTTGCTTTAATTTAATTTTTAAAATTAATAAATTGAGATAATAAAATAAATCCCTTAGAGTTAGTTAATATTTTCAATATTAATATTCTCCCATGCCATAACCCTTAGGTTATTCAATTCTCATACCTAATATATATATTAGGCTACATTAGTTTCTTTTATTTGCTTATTATATAATAAACAAATATAAGCAATCAAATAATATACATACTCATACCTAATAATTTAATACGTTAAGACATGTGCCATAAATCTCATACTATATTTATCATTATCATTCCTCTTGCTAAAGTATTTATAGCACATCACAATATATATATATATATATATATATATATATATATGTTTACCTATACATATACACATTTTAAGAATTCAAATCAAACCATATAGGTTCTTTAAAATTTTTTAAATTATTCCTCTAATTTTCATCTAGGTTTTATTCTTTAACCTTTATTTTAATCATTTAAAATTTTATAAATTCTCGGGTTGTCACATTCACCCCTTCTTCTAAGAATTTCGTCTTCGAAATTATAACCTACTAATCCCTACTCCTTCTATTCACCAAAACTAGGTTTTCAAGTTAACCTTTATCCGATTTCATTCTCATTTAATAAATACACACGGCTTCCTTCTATGAGGAATTATTCTATCATCACATTCTACCCAGACTTCTCCCCAAGGAGTTAAAAACTTGTCAAATAATGCTGAGTGGCCATGAACTTTCATTTTTCAATTTAGAAAAGGTTTAAACAGAAATTCATCTATAAACCGCTTTGGACTTACGGACACATTGGTTGATTAGCCCGTATGCCCTGCATTGATCAGATGCTACATCACTGCCATTCGGCACAATTTGAACGACATTCGCGTTCATCATCACCGCCATTGGCGCAAAAATATTTCTCAATTTAGGGATGTTCATACTCAGCCTGGAGTCCGAATCAAAACAATATGGTTCGGGATAGGTTCTCAAAGAGATACTTGAATTTTCATAAACATTTGTCTAGCTGAATCAAATAGCTTTAGACATATACCAATAATTTGAACATCAATCAAAACATGTGTCTGGCCAAATTTAATTGACACTTGACTTTTCTTTAAAATTTAAAAAATCATTTTATGACGTCATGATACCGCACTGTATTTACAGTCCGTTTTAGATTCCGTCATTTTTGTGACTTTGTCATACAACAATATATCATAGTGGGCTGACGATCTATAGATCACATCCAACACTAGGTAATACTACATTAATAACTCCATCGTTTTAATCATCTTTGCATCAGGTTCCATGATATATTGATGATATATAAAAATACATTTTGATATTTTAAATAATTTTTGTCTGGCCGAAACAATTAACATAGAATTTTTTTTAAACGGTTCAAAAATCAGTTTGTGTTATCATTCAACAGGTAACGATGTGTCAGGGTCCCGAAGTCCACACATACACATTTGTCACCATATTTTGAGGATAACAAAACTTTACTTTTGGTGTTATCATGCCACAACAGGTAACGATGTGTTAGTGGTACGAAGCCCACTTCTACACAATTGTAACCATGTATTGCTGATAACAAAAATTCATTTATATTTTTTGTGACACACCCAAATTCGGGTACTTCGTTTCCACATGATTTGGTGTTCACTTTCTAACTATAACAAATATCTACCCATTATATCTCAAAATAAATTACAATCTTGTTCAAAATAATAAAATCTCCCTTAAAACAAGGGTTACAACCTTCTCAAAACTCAATCCCAGGGTTACTCTAACCTTGACATAAACAATAAAGTGCGGAATAAAAATATGACATAAAAATCTTATTACAATCATTTCAAAATAATTAAACAAGTCTTCACTTGTTCATTTTTTCCTTGCCTTTACTCGTAGACGGGGCATCAACGTTATCAACCTTAACTGCAATTATTATTTAATGCAAGAGTGAGCAAACAACAGCTCACTGGAGTTTAACAATAATAAATACATGAAAGAATATTTTTTAAAGAATTTGAACAACTTAACTTGCTTCAATAATAAAGAATTGAATAATAATTCTCTATCAACATTAAAATTTGAATATACAATTTATCTGAGGGTCATAAGACCTTTGAACTCTTGTCCTAGGTTATAGATATTTCTATTTATTTAAACCTTTAACAGTCAATAAGACTATGGACCTTAACTCGTACTTAGGGAGATCAGCCCTTCGTACCATGTATTGTGCACAAACATCTTAACGCTATGCGTAACAATCTCCCCTAATAATTAGGGTTGTTCAACTCAATAATTTGAATACAAGCCCGCACCAAAGAAAGTTTGGTTTGGATAAACTTACAAGGGTAATTTAGAATTTACGTTCATCAACTAAGGATTAGTTGAATAGACTTTCAATAATTCATAAATAAATAAATTATGAATTAACATATGCTTTAGAAGTAATCTTAAAGCATTTAAAATAATAACTGGATCTTACTTGAACAATAAGTCAAGATCTTTTCAATTAAATAAACAATTGTCCAATACAGAAATGGAAAGGACATTCTCAACAATAAATATATGAACTCAAGAAATTGTATAGAATTAACAAATTTAGGGTTAGAAGACTTGCATAAAATTAATACAAGATCAGGGTTTAGAAAACTTGCCTCAAGCGTAAGCTACTTAACTCAAGTCACGTACTTTAATACTTCCTACACATATATATTTAATCACAATAACCTAAATTAGTTAACACATAACTAATTCACATAATTGGTTAACTCATTCCAGTTCAATAACTAAATAATAATTAACCATCACATAGTTAATTACATCACATAGGCATGCTCACATAATTAAATCAATTATGTATTTAACTAAATTATAATTAAATAATTATAATTTAAACACTTAATCTAATTATAATTACTCAATTATAATTACCTCTTAAATTATCACCAATTCATAATTAATAATTAATTAAACTATATCATGCATTATAATTACACAAGTTATAATTAATCATGCAATATAAACTTAAAATCCATAACTAAACATGCATTTATTAAATTACAATTACATAAATTATAATTTAAATTAACATCTAATTGACTAAAATAAATCAACTTCTATACATTATAATTTTACAGAATTATCATTTAAATTAAACATTTACTCTTAATTATAATTAATCAAATTATAATTAAGTAACTTATTTTACAATTAAACAATTATAGCTTATAATTTAAATACTATATTAGGTTTTCAAAACTTCCTTTTTTTCTCAAATTATGAAATTATCAACTTCATGTAAACACATATTATAGCAGCTAGATACTTGCTCATTATCTTAGCAATAATGTAATGGAAACATAAAAATAAACTGCACAACCAATCAACTAGAACTCACTGTCTCTGCACAGCCAACGGCGCAGCTGCGCATCCAGCAGCCTTGGCACCGGCGCAGCTGCACAGGTGTCAAAACTGAGAAAGGAAACCGGCGCAGCTACGCAGCTTCTAGCTGTGTTACCGGCGCTGCTGCGCAGGAACACGGACAGAAGCAGGCAGTTCAGCACCTTACTTCACTGTTTCATCCCAAATATGCCAAAAATCGACAGTTCACAGCAACTTAACCAACATAAAACACACAAGCCACAATACATATGTATGACATATTTCTAAACACAAAAATTATCTAAGCAACAAGAATCAATGGTTTTAAAAGTCTAATTTGGCTATTTTCATAAAACTCCTACTTTTCATAAAATAATTCACTATAATTTCAATTCTAAACCAATTCAATTCATAATACCCACATTATTTCTGTTATAGAAGCTAGTAACATGAACAACTATCAATTTGCACAATTCACATATATAATTCATCAATTTCTACTCTATAATCAACCAAAACATGAAAACTCCATATGAACACATATTCCCCATTTAAAACTTGCTTTTACAGTACTTTGATTTATGAAAATAATTTATAGCATATAACCTACTATAAACAACACATGAATACAATCTATATATATACACCATTCATGTTTAAACAATTATATAACAACTTATTTTTAACAGAGAACGAATATGAAAAACATATAACTGAGTTCTATAACAATTAGAGATTATAGATGATACCTTTTGTTAATAGGTTGAAAGAGAAGGTGAGGTGAGTTCAATTCTAGAAATTCTTCTTCCTCTTTTCTCTTCTTCTCTAACTCTTCTCTTCTCTTCCTTCTCTCTACTCTCTTTTCTTCTTAGTTCTTAGTTAGACTTAGGATTAGAACTAACGTAGTAGATATAAAACTGATATAATATACGTATACTAATGATATATATGTAACTGCTAATTAATTAAGATATATAATAAATACATATTATTATATAAGTTACAACTAATTGAATTTGAAAAACCTTAAGGCTTGTTTGGCCAAAACAACATTATTTTTAAAAACAGATTATTATTACTAAGGCCATGTTAGGTAAAAATCATCTAAAATCCTTTTTCTTTTATTTTAACAAATCATTTAACATATATTTTAATGTCACCTTTTAATTAATTAAATAATTTAACATCCTTATTTAATCAACTAAAATCAATTAATCACATAAATATTTGTCACATAATTATAATTACTCGCTAATTATAATTCCCGTAACACTTAACACACATCTCATCTAATTTAATTATCTCAATTAAATTAGAACTATAATATAAAATTAATATACATTAATTAAATAAATATTACACATTAATTTAATTAATATATAACACTTAATTAAATCACTCCATAAATCACATAATTTATTTATTTAACTCAATAAATAAATCACATAAAATATTTATTTAACTCAATAAATATTTAAAATTATTATATAAAATCACAATCGTTACAATCTTCCCTCCTTAAAAGAATTATGTCCCCAGAATCACACATAAAAAAAATTTCTCGTCTATTACATTCTTCCCCCCTTAAAAGGATTCTGTCCCCAGAATCAGTATATAAGGGTTACACAAAACTAAGCAAATAAATGTGGATAAGATTTCATCATAACATCTTCGAGTTCCCACGTAGCTTCTTCAGCACTGTGGTTCCTCCAAATTAACTTAACAGAAAGTATCACTTTATTCCTAAGTACTTGTTCCTTTCTATCAACTATTTGATCAGGCACTTCTTCATATGTTAAGTCTTTATCAAATTGTAAAGGTTCATATTCTATTACATGTTTATAATCATGCTTGTAAGGTCTTAACACAAAAATATGGAAGACATTATGTATATTCTCGAGCTCCGGAGGTAATGCAATCTCGTAAGCTACCTTGCCAACTTTTCGCAACACCTCAAAAGGTCCAATAAATCTGGGACTTAGTTTTCCCTTCTTACCAAATCGAACCTTCCCCTTCCAGGGAGATACTTTCAGGAACACAAAACTTCTTGGTAAGAATTCTCGGTTTTGTCGATGAAGATCGGCATACTTCTTCTGTCTGTCTTGAGCAGCAACTAATCTTGTTCTGATCAGCTTCACAATTTTAGCGGTTTGTTGTACCAATTCTGGTCCCAACAATTGACGTTCACCGACTTCATCCCAGCACAAAAAAGTTCTCCATTTTCTGCCGTATAATGCTTCGTAAGGCGGCATGCCAATACTCGCATGATGACTATTGTTATAGGCGAACTCCACCAACTGTAGATGATCCTCCCAGCTTCCTTTGAAGTCCATCACACAAGATCTCAGCATATCCTCAATCGTCTGAATTATTCTCTCGCACTGTCCATCAGTCTAAGGATGATACGCTGTACTCATTCGCAAATGCGTTCCCAGACATTCTTGCAATCGCTTTCAAAAATTAGACGTAAAACATGGATCTCTGTCGGACACAATTGACACCGGAACACCATGTCTAGAAATAACTTCCTTCACGTATAGCTTCGCTAGCTTATCCAGGTTGTACTTAACCCTGATCGGCAAAAAGTGGGCTGACTTCGTCAATCGATCCACTATAACCCATATCGCATCAAATCCCTTCTGAGTCATTGGAAGACCCACCACAAAATCCATCGTGATGTGCTCTCACTTTCACTCTGGAATCTCTAACGGTTGTAGCAAACCACTCGGTCTCTCGTGTTCTGCTTTAACTTTCTGGCACGTAAAGCATTTTGTAATGCATTCCGCAACGTCCTTCTTCATATTCGGTCACCAAAAATGATGCCTAAGATCCTGGTACATCTTCGTACTCCTAGGGTGAATAGAATATCTAGAACTATGAGCTTCGCTCAGAATCTCCTCTTTGACCTCAGGTACTGGCGGTACCTAGATTCTACCTTCAAGCCGTAACAGACCTTCATTATCGATCTTGAACTTAAACTCTTCGCCATCGATTATCCTCCTCCAAACCTTCTTACATTCTTCATCGTGAAGTTGTGCTTCTTTCACTTTGTCTACTAGAGTAGAACCAGTGGTTACTTGAAACAACATCTCATCTAATTCTTTTAGAAACTTCACCTCCAACTCCAATCTAGCCATCTGTTCTATTAACCGATCCTTGTCAGTTAACACATTCAGTTTCTCCCGACCTTTCCTGCTCAAAGCGTCGGCGACAATGTTAGCTTTATCCGGATGGTAAAGTATCTCGCAATCGTAGTCTTTAATCAGTTCCAACCATCTTTTTCGGCGCATATTCAAATCCTTCTGGGTAAATATATACTTCAGACACTTGTAATCTGTGTATATTTCACACTTTTCTCCATATAAGTAGTGCCTCCAAATCTTTAGGGCAAACACTACTGCCGCCAATTCTAGATCATGGGTCGGATACCCCTTCTCATAATCCTTTAGCTGACGTGACGCATATGCAATGACTTTGTCGCTCTGCATCAACACACAGCCTAATCCTATATGTGAGGCATCGCTTTATACTACGAAATTCCCTGAACTATCCGGTAAAGACAATACAGGCGCAATACTCAGCCTCTTCTTCAGCTCTTGAAAACTCTCCTCACACTTCTCCGTCCAAACAAACTTAACTATTTTACGAGTCAAATTCGTCAACGGAGTTGCGATTCTAGAAAAGTCTTGGATAAATCTACTGTAATAACCAGCCAATCCCAAGAAACTCCTCACTGTAGACGGCGTCTTCGGCTGATCCCAATTCATAATAGCTTCAACCTTCGACGGATCCACCGAAATACCATCCTTGTTGATCACGTGGCTAAGAAATTGCACACGTTCTAACAAAAATTCGCATTTCGAGAATTTAGCGTAAAGCTTCTCTCGTCTCAGGGCTTCTAAGGTTAGTCGTAAGTGTTCAGCATGTTCCTCCTCGGTCTTGGAATAAACCAGGATGTCATCTATGAACACTACCACAAACTTGTCCAGAAATGGCTTGAACACCCTATTCGCACCCTTCAACTGATCAAACAAGTCATCGATCCTAGGTAAAGGATACCTATCCTTGATCGTAACTTTATTCAACTCCCTATAATCAATGCAAATACGCATCGACCCATCCTTCTTCTTCACGAATAAAACAGGCGCTCTCCACGGTGAAACGCTCGGTTAAATATACTTCTTATCTAGCAATTCTTGTAGTTGAACCATCAGTTCCTTCATCTCAACTGGAGCCATTCTGTACTGAGCCTTTGAAATCGGAGCAGTTCCCGGCGCTAGATCGATCACGAACTCTATCTCCCTATCTGGCGGAAGTCCTGACAAATCACTAGGAAAAACATCCACAAACTCCTTAACTACCGATATCTCCTCCACCTTCGGGCTTTCCTTACGCGTATCTACTATGTAGGCTAGATATCCCACACAGCCTTGCGTCAGAAGTTTCTTGGCTTGCATAACTGTCAGATAACTCGCTTGTCTAGGCGATTTGCTACCATAGAACATAAACTTTAACGGAGTCTTAAGGTTTGCCGACTTCTTCTGACAGTCGATTATCGCCCCATGGTTGAACAACCAGTCCATACCCAGTATGACATCGAATTCCCCAAGTTTAATCGGAATCAAATCTACTCTAAGCTCCTGACCCTTAATGTCCAATCTACAGTTCTTATAAACGCTCCTAACAGGAATAACCTCCCTATTCGCAATCTCTATGTTCAAAGGGTAAACTAACTCTTCTATAGGTAAGTCTAGGGTTTTAGCAAAATCATCAGATATGAATGAACAAGTAGCACCCGAATCAAATAATATATATACATTTATACTATTGACCGGAATAATACCTGACACCACGTCTTTTGATTGCACAGCATCCTGCACCGTCAGCTTGAATGTCCAGTGGGTCTAACAGCTTGCAATGGTGCAGCGATAGTAACGGTATTGCCGCTTCGATTCCCTTCGCTCCCTGTTGACCCTTCCGTCAGCTTCTTAAGGCAGTTGCGAGCCATGTGATCCTTGAATCCACAAGTAAAGCAAGCTCCCTTCTTTGAATTTGGGCAATTATGCGCGATGTGCCTTCCTGACCACACTTGAAGCACACCCGCTTCCTCTTCATACACACGCCAGTGTGATTCTTACCGCATGTAGCACATGCTTCGAACTTCCTCTTCTGCTGGCTTCCTTGCTGACTCCCAGCAGAGGTATTGTCAAACCACTTCCTCTTCTGGTTCACAGCGCTGCTACCCCCAGTCTTGGTTTCTACCTCATTCTTCTTCTTGTTATCTTAGTTGAACTTCGTCACCGCTTTGCTTCCTCCTTCAGCGAGTATGGCTTTCTCCAGCACAGCTGCAAATGTATTCAGCTAAAACATGGAAACCTTACTGTAGAGCCAGGGCTTCAGTCCCCGGCTCAAACCTTCTCGCCTTTCTAGCGTCAGTGCTGACCTGGTATGTAGCAAACCTAGCCAACTCGTTGAACTTAGAGGCATACTCGAACACCGTCATCCCTCCCTACTTAAGCTCTAGGAACTGAACCTCCATCTGGTCCTGGGAACTCACTGGGAAGTAGATTTTGTAGAATATTTCCTTGAAACGTTCCCACGTTATGACTCCTTCTCCTTCCCGGGTCTTATTAGCCTGCCACCAAAAGCTAGCATCCGACTTCAACATGAAAGTCGCGAAAGCTGTCTTCTGGTCTTCACCTACTCTAGCTACGTCGAATACCTTCTCCATTTCCATAACCCACGTCTGAGCCTCAATAGGATTGGTCGATCCTTTGAATTCAGGCGGTCCTACATCCTTGAATTCCTTGAACGTAGTACCCTGTACTTGCGGCTGATTTGCAAGAGCTCTTGTTAACAGGTTCACCAACTGCTGAACCGAGTTGGGATTCGTCCCATCGTTATTGTTGTTGTTAGTCAAACCCTCGGGGTTTTGACGTGTTATTCTTCTTCTAGGAGGCATTTTCTGTTAAGAAAATATTATTATTAGACCCTTTATTCAATTTTTAAATATTCAAGTTCATACTTAAACGTTCGAATAACTTAGTTCACATAGAACTCATAGCACATCAATAAACTTCTTTTATTCATTAGTCGTAGTTTAAAAACATCAATCAAATAGCATTTCTGCCATTTATATCATCCTTCCTGAACTGAAAAAGTTACAGGATTACATTATTAACTTATCCCATTCTTATCTTAAATTATGGGATTTACTTTATTTACTACAAAAAGTAACACATAAACAAAAGCTCTACTACTACTGCTATTGCCTAGGCATATTAATACGTCGCACAGCCTCCCTGTGTTCCTCTTCTATTACCCGAAATGTCGTTCTTCGGTCCACCACATACCACGGTAAACCTTGGAACTGAGCTGGGTAGTAGAAAACACGGTCCTGAGCTCTTTCTATAGCTATGTGGAAAGCATACTCTGTTTCCCTCAGCTTGGCCCTCTTGGCTTCAGCTTCACCTTCAGCTCGATCGGCTCGTTGATTAGCTCTCAAGCTTGACTCTTCAGCTCTGGCACGCTTCCTCGACTCCTCATGGATGTCTTGCTTCAGCTTTGCCAGTTCAAATCGAGCAGCATCTCTATCAACCTCCATATGTATCAGGTTCCACTGTGCATCTCCTAGGTCACTTGTCATTTCCTCGATCGTCTCGTCTCGCTGCTAAATGGTTTCTTCGAGCTCTCCGACTCGACCATGAAGCTCCACGTTGCTGTCGTAGACTGCCTCGTACATCTCAGCACTAGTAGAGTGAGGTGGGAATTCCTTTTCAGGATCCTCTTCCTCCTCCTCCTCCTCTTCAGACTCGTCCTCATCCTTGTCCTCTTCTTCTGGAATAAGTGTCAGTTCACGCTCCCGACTAGCTACGGTGATCACTGGAGATGGCTCTCTCCTAACCAGCTGCTCCCAGACAATGTGTATGTCACGGGGCTCCTCCTCTCTACGCATCTGAGGTACACCCTCTCTAGCCTGACTAGGTTCTCCAACGTTCGACATCCTGACAAAAGAATTTTAAAGTTCATTATTACGTGATAACGAATTGACACTCTTCGAATACTAAAACGTAAACATATAGGCACATAAGGTAGTTTATTATCTTTACCTAGCATACCTATCTTTTCGATCTTACCTATAAGGCTACTACCTAAGGTTTTTCCCCACCTAAGGTTTCATAACCTACAGCTTTGATACCAACCTATGACACCCCCAAATCCGGGTACTTCGTTTTCACATGATTTGGTGTTCACTTTCTAACTATAACAAACATCAACCCATTATATCTCAAAATAAATTATAATCTTGTTCAAAATAATAAAATCTCCCTTAAAACAAGGGTTACAACCTTCTCAAAACTCAATCACAGGGTTACTATAACCTTGACATAAACAATAAAGTGCGGAATAAAAACATGACCTAAAAGTCTTATTACAATCATTTCAAAATAATTAAACAAGTCTTCACTTGTTCATCTTTCCCTTGCCTTTACTCGTAGACGGGGCATCAACGTTATCAACCTTAACTGAAATTGTTATTTAATGCAAGAGTGAGCAAACAACAGCTCACTGGAGTTTAACAATAATAAATATATGAAAGAATATCTTTTAAAGAATCTAAACAACTTAGCTTGCTTCAATAATAAAGAATTGAATAATAATTCTCTATCAACATTAAAATTCGAATATAGAATTTATCTAAGGGCCATAAGACATTTGAACTCTTGTCCTAGGTTATAAATATTTCTATTTAAACCTGTAACAGTCAATAAGACTATGGACCTTAACTCGTACTTAGGGGGATCAGCCCTTCGTACCATATATTGTGCACAAACATCTTAACGCTATGCGTAATAATCTCCCCTAATAATTAGGGTTGTTCAACTCAGTAATTTGAATTCAAGTCCGCACCAAAGAAAGTTTGGTTTGGATAAGCTTACAAGGGTAATTTAGAATTCACGTTCATCAACTAAGGATTAGTTGAATCAGACTTTCAATAATTCATAAATAAAAGAATTATAAATTAACATATGCTTTAGAAGTAATCTTAAAGCATTTAAAATAATAACTGGATCTTACTTGAACAATAAGTCAAGATCTTTTCAATTAAATAAACAATTGTCCAATACAGAAATGGAAAGGACATTCTCAACAATGAATATATGAACTCAAGAAATTGTATAGAATTAACAAGTTTAGGGTTAGAAGACTTGCATAAAATTAATACAAGATCAGGGTTTAGAAAACTTGCCTCAAGCGCAAGCTACTTAACTCAATTCACGTACTCTAATACTTTCTACACACATATATATATATATATATATATATATATATATATATATATCATAATAATCTAAATTAGTTAACACATAACTA
The DNA here is from genome assembly GCA_020205555.1 of Panax stipuleanatus. Lineage (NCBI taxonomy): Eukaryota > Viridiplantae > Streptophyta > Magnoliopsida > Apiales > Araliaceae > Panax > Panax stipuleanatus. Next base: position 44,957,953 of record CM035125.1, read on the forward strand.
ATTCACATAATTGGTTAACTCTCATGGTTAACTCATTCCAGTTCAATAACTAAATAATAATTAACCATCACATAGTTAATTACATCACATAGGCATGCTCACATAATTAAATCAATTATGTATTTAACTAAATTATAATTAAACAATTATAATTTCAACACTTAATCTAATTATAATTACTCAATTATAATTACCTCTTAAATTATCACCAATTCATAATTAATAATTATTTAAACTATATCATGCATTATAATTACACAAGTTATAATTAATCATGCAATATAAATTTAAAATCCATAACTAAACATGCATTTATTAAATTAGAATTACTTAAATTATAATTTAAATTAACATCTAATTGACTAAAATAAATCAACTTCTATACATTATAATTTCACAGGATTATCATTTAAATTAAACATTTACCCTTAATTATAATTAAGTAACTTATTTTACAATTAAACAATTATAGCTTATAATTTAAATACTATATTAGGTTTTCAAAACTTTCTTTTTTCTCAAATTATGAAATTATCAACTTCATGTTAACACATGTTATAGCAGCTAGATACATGCTCATTATCTTAGCAATAATGTAATGAAAACATAAAAACAAACTGCATAACCAATCAACTATAACTCACTGTCTCTGCACAGCCAGCGGCGCAGCTGCGCAGCCAGCAGCCTTGGCACCGGCGCAGCTGCGCAGGTGTCAAAACTGAGAAAGGCAACCGGCGCAGCTGCGCTGCTTCTAGCTGTGTTACCGGCGCAGCTGCGCAGGAACACGGACAGAAGCAGGCAGTTCAGCACCCTGCTTCACCGTTTCACCTCAAATATGCCAAAAATTGACAGTTCACAGCAACTTAACCAACATAAAACACACACATGCCACAATACATATGTATGACATATTTCTAAAAATAAAAATCATCTAAGCAACAAGAATCAACGGTTTTAAAAGTCTAATTTGGCTATTTTCATAAAACTCCTACTTTTCATAAAACAATTCACTATAATTTCAATTCTAAACCAATTCAATTCATAATACCCACATTATTTCTGTTATAGAAGCTAGTAACATGAACAACTATCAATTTGCACAATTCACATATATAATTCATCAATTTCTACTCTATAATCAACCAAAACATGAAAACTCCATATGAACACATATTCCCCATTTTAAACTTGCTTTTACAGTACTTTGATTTATGAAAATCATTTATAGCATATAACCCACTATAAATAACACATGAATACAATCTATATATATACACCATTCATGTTTAAACAATTATATAACAACTTATTTTTAACAGAGAACGAATATGAAAAACATATAACTGAGTTCTAAAACAATTAGAGATTATAGATGATACCTTTTGTTAATAGGTTGAAAGAGAAGGTGATGTGAGTTCAATTCTAGAAATTCTTCTTCCTCTTTTCTCTTCTTCTCTTACTCTTCTCTTCTCTTCTCTTCCTTCTCTCTGCTCTCTTTTCTTCTTAGTTCTTAGTTAGACTTAGGATTAGAACTAACGTAGTAGATATATTATAACTGATATAATATACGTATACTAATTATATATATATGTAACTGCTAATTAATTAAGATATATAATAAATACATATTATTATATAAGTTACAACTAATTGAATTTGAAAAACCTTAAGGCTTGTTTGGCCAAAACAACATTATTTTTAAAAACAGATTATTATTACTAAGGCCATGTTTGGTAAAAATCATCTAAAATCCTTTTTCTTTTATTTTAACAAATTATTTAACACATATTTTAATGTCACTTTTTAATTAATTAAATAATTTAACATCCTTATTTAATCAACTAAAATCAATTAATCACATAAATAATTGTCATATAATTATAATTACTCGCTAATTATAATTCCCGTAACACTTAACACACATCTCATCTAATTTAATTATCTCAATTAAATTAGAACTATAATATAAAATTAATATACATTAATTAAATAAATATTACATATTCATTTAATTAATATATAACACTTAATTAAATCACTCCATAAATCACATAATTTATTTATTTAACTCAATAAATAAATCACATAAAATATTTATTTAACTCAATAAATATTTAAAATTATTATATAAAATCACAATCTTTACAATCTTCCCTCCTTAAAAGGATTCTGTCCCCAAAATCACACATAAAAAAAATTTCTCGTCTATTACATTTTTAAAGGCACATTAGTGCGAATTTAGCTTGATATCAAAAATTTCGAAGTCTAGCACAGCTAGAAGATTTGGAATACCTATGCTTCCACCATCAACATCAATTTTTCTAATGATCAATTGCTTAATAATTCTATCTATTTCTATTATCCTCAACCCTTCATTCACAATTTCCCAATACCCCCGTATAGTTCATCAAACATACCACACGTTATGAGTTCAGGAACTTGCCACAATCATATGGATTTTGGAACTTATCCTAGTCAGACCAAAGTCGTCCATTCGCTGAGGGGTTCCACCATACGATTATTAGTCACAAACTTAACATACGTATGAGTTTAAAGAACTCACACCTAATCTTATATTCTCTACCTATCCGTTATACATATGAGAAAAGAATCACCTTCTCAACATACATATAGCGAATAGAGCGACACCGACATTTCAATGATTATCAATGTGATAAACTAAGTAGTCGTTAAACCAAGCACAAAACCCGCCCATACAAAGGTTTGTACAACTCAGCTATCACATGAGTCCTCAATTGAAATCCCACATATTCCTAGTTCTTTCTTTACTCGATACGAATTTCATTTAATCCGTATCTACAATTCACAACTCTTTCTTGAGTTTTAATAGTACAATTTCATAGTACAACTGTCATACATCAATTCTGCTATAAAGTTTTCAATCATTTGACTGATCATCTGTCCTTTTATGACCTCATCAGATCACGTTGTGATCTAATATTATAATCGTATTATATTACGATTCTTTTCTATCTTATGATCGTTTTGTTTTACGATCTTCTTTCCCTTTATACTTTTATTCTTTTCGATTCTATCTATTCATTACTACTGTTCCTCTTTATTATCAGAGTTAGGTAACTGTGGATCTTTATTACTTGTCAGGATTCTTCTTTGAATCTTATTGACTTATTAATACCTTACCCAAATTCATCGCTTAGAACTTAAACTCTATTTGAGTTTATTCCTATTCCTTATCTCTGTGGTTATAGCCTAAGGTACCCCTACCTAAGATTTATAACCTACAGCTCTAATACCAACTGTGACGCCCCCAAATCCGGGTCCCCAGAATCTCGGACCTAGTACGTTACGATACATCATTTCTATAACTACTGCGGAAAATATAAACATAAATTGTTTATACAATAAACTTTTACACATAATCCCCAAGGTCTGTAACCTTAACTTAATATCTGCATTCAATATCCTACAAGGCATACAATGTCATTTGTATCCTATACTATTACCATTTTAACCGTATAATAATTCCATCTTGGAACTTGTCTTTGCCTTTGACTGTGTCCGAAGTTTCTTCTTTAATCTGAAATGTTTATCATGATATAGCAAGGGTGAGCAACAAGTTTGCCCAGCAAGTTTAAGTTCAAATGAAGATATATCATGATTGAAAAGAATAATAATAAGTTGTCAAACTTTCAACAATATAAGAATTGTGGGAGAACATGAATCAATAATGCTGAATAGCCAACAATGAACATGAATAAATTCAACTGAACAATATGGTAATGAAGGTGATCAGCCTTTCATACCTGATGAACATATACAACATGCACAAGGTGCGAATCAATAATCAGTATAGATTTGAATAATTAACAATAATTATTCACAAACATGCTTTACAATAACAACTTGAGTTCGAGTTAGAAAACTTGCTCAATAAAAGTATAGTTTAGGAACTTGCCTGTACCGTCGATTACTGCTACGCAATTTAAGCTAATCGCTTTATTGAAAAGACCTATCAGTTATAAGATATATCTTTCAATTAGCATAACATACTTTATAAGTAAACTATCTAACATTTAAACACATAGTCAAATACTAGATATCTTTAACACTATACGTATACACAAGTCTAAACCTAGCACACATCGAGTCTTTAATAATATTCAATATAGTATACTGAGTGGTTTTCTACAAACAACAAACAAATTAGTTTCTGTCTCGTCTACACTATTTTCACAGAGAGTTAGATCGGTTACTAATTCGTAGATCCCTTCCCCATATGAAGGAGTCGTTTAGCCCAGCTACTATACATCAACTATTCAAGGGTACGACTGTACTACCTTAGACTTAATACAACTGTATCATATAACTTGTGAATTAACACTTAGTCTTTCATTTTATAAGTCCTATATAATTTAGGTAAGTCGAATTCCTAATCCAGCAACTTGGATTCAAACTGAACTATAATTTAGTAAACTATTTTCCAATTCAGTAGACTGGATTCAACTAATCTCCAATCCAGCAAGCCTGGATTCAACTTACGTCTAATCCAGCAGCCTAGATTATCTAAACAGACCATTTGATGGCCAATCTAGCAAACCAGATTGCAATCCAGTAAGCTGGATTCTCCCTTTTTAACCAAATCATCTTATTATTTTTTTATCTTTTCTCCATACATAAATACATGTATTTCATACACAAAAATAATTTTTCAAGAATTTTTCAATTTCCTTTACTATTTTTCAAAAATCCATTTCTAGTTAATTCCTTAAGAAATTTGCTAAATCACGCTTAACTCCGAAAATTTCCAACTCTTGGCGGCATCTTACACATGTTATCGTGAGCCTCCAATTTAAATTTCGTGGCCATCGGAGTTATACAACTCCGGTTATAGCGATTTTTGTCAGAAAAACGTAAATATTGAAATATTCATAACTTGCTCAATTTAAGTCGGAATGAGCTCATTTTTGGACACAAGCTACTTTATAACATATATTTTAATGTCCCAAAATATTGGATTTTATTTCATAAAATAAGTTGCCAAAATTTCCCTTGGCATTTCTGGATGGATTGTTTTTTTAGCAATTTTTAGATTTAGTCTCCTTTGCTACAAACAGTCCACACGAAAATCTATAACTTATTTTTAAGTGATTCCACTTGAAAAAGTTAGAAGACTTATAGATCTAAGTTTAAAAATTGACCACACTCAAAAATTCAAAATACAATAGGAGATATGGTCTTTTGAATTTAAGTTTACGTTTTTCCCAAAACCAGTTTTTTAAAACTTTTGTGTTTTCTAAGAAATCTTCCTAGATCTCCTGATTAACCAAATATTAAACATAATAAACCATAATAACACATAGTAATACACCTTAAGATCATGTATCTACCATGATATATGATCTATTACACCAAACATATACCAAATTCAAGGAAAACATAATTTATGCTAAAAAATCAAGGTTTTCTATCTTTTTAAAACATAGTTTCCTTTTTCTTGCTTTTGATCTAACTTTTGAAACTTAAAAGTGATAGATCCAAACATATAACACTTATAAATATATAGATCTAAGGTTTTAAAGTTTTGAATCATAAATCCATGTTTTGATCTAGAATAATAAAACATAAATTTCATGAACTAGTTTAAAGCTTATACCTTTGCTTTGTAAATATTCTTTCTTTATCTATCCAAATAGATGATGATTTAGGGGAGAAGAAATATCAAACTTCCTTCTCTCTCTCTCCCTCTTCCCACCGTCCCTCTCCCCTCTCTCTAGCTTTGCTTTGGATAGTTAGCAAATAAGGAAGTAAGATAATGAAATAAAGTAACAAAGAGAAGGAATGATTTGTGTGTTGGTAAATATGATATAGATATATCATATGTATGTAATATTTTTACCCAACACTCTAGCTCTCTCTCTCACTCATTAATGAAACCATTGCTTGCACACTTGAACAAAATGAGTGGCTTAATAAATGGGTGACACATGTTGGAGTTGGTGGGGAGTTGTTGAGAGTAAGTAAACTTAATCATTACATTCATGAACCTTTCTTCTCCTCACTATATGGGCCAAATTTTCTAGCCCATTTTTCTCCCTACTTGGTTTGTTTTTATTGCTTTATTAACTTACTAAATGTCCAACTTCCTCTTCCATTGGGCCAAGACTTGGGTCATTCCTTTAATTACTTTGGGCTTGATAATAAAATATTTGGGCTATGTAAATTAACATAGTCCACTATTTATAATTCTATCCTACCCTAATCATTTAATTAGGATTTCTATTCACTCAATTTATAATTCAAATCCTTACTCAAAAATATTTAATTACTTAACCCAATTAAACTTGCTTTAATTAGGTTTTAAAATTAATAAATTGAGATAATATAATAAATCCCTTAGAGTTAGTTAATATTTTCAATATTAATATTCTCCCATGCCATAACCCTTAGGTTATTCAATTCTCATACCTAATATATATTAGGCTACATTAGTTTCTTTTATTTGCTTATTATATAATAAACAAATATAAGCAATCAAATAATATACATACTCATACCTACTAATTTAATACGTTGAGACATGTCCCACAAATCTCATACTATATTTATCCTTATCATTCCTCTTGCTAAAGTATTTATAGCACATCACAATATATATATATATATATATATATATATATATATATATAAATATATATGTTTACCTATACATATACACATTTTAAGAATTCAAATCAAACCATATAGGTTCTTTAAAAAAAATTATTATTCCTCTAATTTCCATCTAAGTTTTATTCATTAACCTTTATTTTAATCATTTAAGATTTTATAAATTCTCGGGTTGTCACAGTGATCATGGCAGAGAGTTCGACTTCTCAGAAATGGATCAGTTCTATGCAAACAATGGCATCAGTCACAACTTCTCAGCACCACGAACTCCTCAGCAAAATGGAGTAGTTGAAAAGAAGAACAGAACACTTATAGAAGCTGGAAGAACTCTACTAGCAGCAGCTCATCTGCCTGAATACTTCTGGGCAGAAGCCATCAACACTGCGTGCTATACACAGAATAGATCTCTTGTACACTCTACGTTGAAGAAGACTCCCTACGAGCTATGGAAAGGAAGAAAGCCAAATGTCAGTTACTTCCATGTGTTCGGTTGTTCATGCTACATTCTCAACAATGGGAAGTAATATCTGACAAAGTTCTAACCCAAGTCAGATGAAAGAATCTTTCTTGGATATGCTACAGACAGCAAAGCTTATAGAGTATTCAACAAGAAGACATTAAGTGTTGAAGTGTTAATCCACATCTTCTTTGATGAAACAGACTCGGACAAGTCTACACCACAAGACACCACGATTGACGATACCGACACTACGAATGAAGTGGTCGAGCCTAGCACTACGACCGCAGTTCCTGAACAAAGAATCGAAGTTTCTGAAGAATAAATCGTAGAGAGAGCTAAATCAGACGACGACTCTGGACAACTAGAACCAGAAGTCAATCGTGAGGAAGTTCAGACAAGAAGGCACCAGAACAGATGTTCCAACAGGGAACAGGTGGGCAAGAGATCACACTCAAGATCTGATCATTAGTGATCCAACAGCCAGAATCAGAACAAGATCTACAACTCAGAATGAGTGTTTCTATTTGAGTTTTCTTTCTCAAATAGAACCCCAAGAAGATTGAAGATGCAATGCTAGATGCAAGCTGGATTGAAGCCATGCAAGAGGAATTAAATCAATTTGAGAGAAGCAAAGTATGGAGATTAGTTCAAAGACCAAAGAATTACCCAGTCATCGGCACCAAATGGGTCTTCAAAAATAAGATGGATGAAGATGGGGTGATCACAAGGAACAAAGCAAGACTAGCGGCCAAAGGTTATTCTCAAGAAGAAGGCATAGACTATAATGAGACCTTCGCACCAGTTGCCAGACTTGAAGCAATCAGAATATTCCTTGCATTTGCTGCTCACATAAAGTTCAAAGTATTCCAGATGGATGTCAAGAGTGCATTCCTTAATGGTGAACTTCAATATGTGGAACAACCCCCAGGTTTTGTCAATCCAACCCTCTCTGATTATGTCTATAGATTAGATAAAGCTTTATATGGACTTAAACAAGCACCTAGAGCATGATATGAAACACTAACAAACTTTCTTATTGAAAAAGGATTCACTAAAGGTAGAGTAGACACTACACTATTTCTTAGGAAGCACAAAGATAAAGTTTTACTAGTTCAAATATATGTAGATGATATTATCTTTGGTTCTACTGATGAAAATCTGTGCAAGAGATTTGCCAAGCTTATGCAGAGCAAGTTTAAAATGAACATGATGGGTGAGCTGAACTTCTTCCTTGGACTGCAAGTAAAGCAAACTGATGAAGGTATCTTCATAAGCCAAGTCAAGTACATCAAAGACTTACTTAAGAAGTTTGGCATGGAATCAACATCTCCCATGAAAACACCAATTGCTCCAGCAATTAAGCTTGACAAAGATGAGAAAGGTAAAAGTATTGATATTACTCAATACAGAGGTATGATAGGCTCCCTTCTCTACTTAACTGCCAGTAGACCAGATATAATGTTTGCAACATATATATGTGCTAGATTTCAAGCTAATTCTAAGGAATCACACTTAACTGCTGTAAAAAGGATTTTCAGGTATTTTAAAGGTACACCCTACTTGGGTCTATGGTATCACAAGGAGTCCTTATTTGAACTAATAGGATATTCAGATGCTGACTTCGCAGGATGCAAAATAGATAGAAAGAGTACCAGTGGCAGTTGTCAACTGCTAGGAAATAGACTAGTGTCCTGGTTCAGCAAGAAGCAAAACTCAGTATCAACTTCAACAGCAGAAGCTGAATACATTGCTGCAGGCAGCTACCGTGCTCAAATCCTATGGATGAAGAACCAGCTAGCAGATTATGGGTTTGATTTCAAATCTATACCAATACACTGTGATAACACAAGTGCCATAGCAATAACAAATAATCCTGTCATGCATTCTAGGACCAAGCATATAGAAATAAGATATTATTTAATTAGGGATCATGTTCAAAATGGAACAATATCTTTGCAATACATCCCTACTGAAAATCAACTTGCTGATGTGTTTACTAAACCTTTAGATGAATCCAGATTTAATAAACTGATAAGTGAGTTAGGAATGTTAAATTTGCAACCATAAATTCTATGCTCTAGATGGTGCTAACCTTGTAGATATAAAGGCTAAGTCAAAATCGTAGAGTTGACACAGAGAAACCACAATCGTGGAGTGATCTAGTCAAAATAGAAAAGCTCACTGTGATAGCAACATCATCAAGCCAAATAACCCTTCTGATAAGTGTCTTAGGGACAAACCTTATCCTTAGTGCCAAACAAAGAGGTTGGCCCTTCCTGAGCAACCTTAAGCAAGAAGGGATGTCATTACAAAAGGCATCACAGAAAACTGTATAGTCAACAATCAAGGAGCAGGCAAAGGATCTAACTCAACAATCGTGAAGTGATTCTCGACAATCGTAGTCCTCTCACAAGGACTCAATAGCTCATGGGGAGCTAAGGGCAAAATGGAGATTTCCACATAACTTAAAACCGTGGAGTCCTATAAAACTTGACACGTGTCCCACTATGCAAAATATATGGAGGGAAGTTTTTAAATCAATTTTAAAAATGTCATTTGTCAGTTTACTTTTTAAATTCCAAACGATTCTCTCTCTCTCTCTCTTTCTCAGACTAAACCTTAAGTTTTCAGAAAGCTAAGCCAAATTCGTTCACTACAAGAAAATCAAACAAACAGATGGCTACTTCCAATGTTGTTTTCGGCTATCAACTATGTTTTGACGGATTCGAGAAGGCTGGACCTGAGATTCACAAAGTCCTTTCACTCCTGAAGAAAGCGGGTCTTAAGAATGCTCTGAGCACCAGCACACTGATATATCCAAAGTTCATAAAGGAGTTTTACTGCATTGGAGTTGTTGATCAAGACTCCATTCTCACCAAGGTCAAAGATGTGCAAATCCACCTCAACGCTGAAAGCATAAACCTAGCCCTAGGTTTCAAAAGTGAAGGTCTTTCATCTATGGAGGCTGTTGACTTCCATAAGGGTCTGAAGAAGATGAACTACACAAAAATTAAAGGGAAGAGTGGTTACAAGAAGAAAGAATTTCCCAAGAATATGAATTCCTTGCTGATATTGTTGGAAAATGCATATATTACAAGAGCTCTGGTCACGATTCTGTAAATGAAAAGCAGCTGAAGCTCATGACAGTCATCCGCTTAGGAGTCCAACTCAACTATGGAGCCTTGTTGATGGATTGGTTCAGAAAATGGATGCAAAGTCCGATGAAGACCAAGAGCACTACCAAAATGTTCTATTGGAGGTTTATCAGCATTATCATTCAGGATGCACTGAGTGACAAAATTGGAGACAATAACGGTATTCCAATCAATCCAAATAGGAAGATAACTCAACAACTGTTTCAAAATTGGAAAAGGAATCTAGCAAAAAATGTGAAGATGATGTCTGCAACCTCATCTGTTGCAAAGGAAGCCAGGGAGGAAGAAAAAGAGGTCAATCAAGAAAAAGCTATAGCTCTGACCGGCAAGAGTAAAAGGAAGAAGAAAATGTATGAAAGTGTTCAAACAGCTGAGGAGCCCCAAGACTCAACCACTGATGCCCCTCAAGGAAAGGAGATTATGAAAGAAAAGAAGAAGAAGAAGAAACGGAGCCACAAAACTGGTAAGTCTACACTCACTACGATTGTGGAGTCATCACCAATCGTAGAGTCCAGACTAGCTGCCACTGCAGAAGGAGAAGCTGCAACAGCCTCTCAACCTGAGAAAACTCAAAAGGCTAAAGCTGAAGAAGATGCGAAGGCTGTGCCCAAGCCAAAGAAGAGGGTGAAGAAGTTGGCTAAGAAGTATGCTCTTACCAATGAAGAAATATTGGAAGAAGATGATAAAAGAAGTGCTGCAGAAAAGGCTAAACAGTCCACTAAGCAACAAGCATCTGGTCCAACTCCATAAGAGATCAGAATCATTGAAGATGTATTAACTTACATCAGAGATGCTGACTACTCTGCTGCACCCGATCAGACTATAAATGATATGGAGATGTCTGATGCTGGTGTTGATGAATCTCTGGGAGAAGAAATGGCTAAAAGGGTTACGCTAGAAATAATTGTGATAAGCCCAAATGAAGATGACAATGCTGAAGCACAAGAAGAAGAAATTCTGAAAGCTCCTGTTCAAGAAAGTGCTTCAGCTAAGGGGGAGCAGTTAGAAGCAACTGAGATAAAGAATGCTAAAGCTGAGGGGGAGCTATAAATAGATAATAATGAAGTCCCCTCAGTAAATGAAGAATTCGTACAGTCTGCTGCTGCAGAAATGGTGAATATTGCAGATGATGATGAGATGATTAATGTTGTGCAAGTTTATGATACAGAGAGTGATGAAAAAGAAGATGATAATCTTGAGGTCATATATGTGGGATGGGATGGTGAAAGAACAGCAAACTACAATTAGCTATTCAATTATTTGCCCATGATGCCATGTCATAGAGCTATGATTCTCAATTCCTGGGATCACATATTCTAGACTTTCAAGGCATATCCAGTAATCTCAGTGCTTGCCCATGGATTCCCAAGATAAAGGAGGTTTACTCATAAATTGATCAAGAATTCTTCAACCTTAGAACCTGAGCATGAGGTATATTCCACTCCCCTCTCGTTTATTATCAACCACACTCCATCATCACACTTCAATCAGTTCTACAAAGTGCCCAAATGGTTGGAAGTGGTCCTGCATCCACTCAATCAATTTCTAGTTATAGAGTCCCAAAACTCTGTATCTGATGAACGAAAAAAAATAACTCGTTCTCGTAGAGCAAACTATGAATGATCCAATGATGACTGAGCACATCACAAGAGTTGTCGAAGAAATGCTTGCAAGCTCAACCATTGAAACACCAATCCTGGAGGACACACTACGATTTATGCATAGTGATCAATTTGATGCAGAAATCGTAGAGTCTCCAGAACAGCTCAACGAAACAAAAACACAGACATCTGAGCCAAACACTATGCCTATACAGCAAACACAAACTCCTCTAACCCAAGCAGACATTCCATTATCCTCCAATAATGAATATTTTGATAAGACTCTTGCTCTCGCAAGTTTATCAAGGAGAGATGAACACACTACGGTTACTCCTCCTCCTCTTGAGACACAACGAATTCTCAATCAACTGTCTCTCATGCCAACAAAAGAGGAGCTGAATGAAGCATTAAACCAAATAGCTTCAGAATCTGGAGAAATCCTTAAAACACACTCCATAGCGCTTCACATGAGATTCGATCATATAATCGAATCAGTCAAGCCTCTGCCAGGAAAGTTAGCAACTGAACTATCCAAGAAGCTAAAGAAGATTGTCACGGAAATGGCTGACAGCCTAAGTCAAAGGGATGCTATTCACTTTGCTGCCACAAAGAAGCACAAGGAAGCTATAGAGATCATGCAGAGGAATCAGCAATCTTTGTGACAACCCGAAAAATTGGATTGTCCAAAAAATTAAGATTAAAGAATTAATAATTAATAAAAGTAATTTTATTGATTATTTTCTGTGATATGTGTTTATTAATCATTCTATAACATAGGATGATTAGAAATGGGGAGAATTCTGGCTACGAGCTAGAATGAATGAGTATGAATTTTCAAGACAAAAATGAAAAAGACGAAATAGGCACTATTCAACCCTAAGGGTTAGGGTTGGAGACCCTATGCCATTTTGAGAGTTCGGAATGTCGGAATGACATTCTATCGAAAGATTTGACGACAATATGTCGTGAAAAGTTAAGTTAGCCGAGAAAAGTTTTCTCGAAAAGAAAATGACAAAAATCACTATTCATCCGTTTCTGTTCGGGAATTTATTTTGAAATTTTGAGAAACGCATAATGATAGGATTTTGAGACGACATGGAATATGTAATAATATTTTATTTATGGCTCTCGAAGTTTTCGCGTAGGGACTTAAAATCCTAAGCGTTAGGGAAAGTAAAATCAATGATTAAATTGATTACGTATAATAATAAATGATTATTATACGAAATGTATACGAGTATAATACGAGTTATTATACGAGTATAATAAGAGGAGAATACAAGAATTAATACGCCGTATAATACGAATTTTATACGAAGTAAATAGATTTAATTTGAATTAAATCTAAGAATTTAAACCCGTGGGTCGAACCGGCGGGTAAATGGGTGGGTTAAACCCATGGGCCAACCCATAGGAAAACCCATGAGCTTGTGATGTCACAAGGATGACATCACCACCATGATGTCATAAACTTAGTGGGAAAGCAAGTTTAAGGAGGTGGCCAAACTTGGGGCCAAAGAAAGGTTAAGGAGGTTGGGCCTAAGTTACCATTATGCCCTAAGTCTTGCTAGCTTATAAATAAAGAGGCTTTGTCTTTATTTTTCATTGTTTGGAAATCACCAACTCATGTGAGAGAGAGAAAAGCTTGAGAGCTTGAAGAAGAAAGAGAAAAGAAGAGTAAGAGCTTGATGAGCAATCAAGGAAGCTAGAAGAAGCTAGTCTAAGACTTTGTCAAGAACAAAGTCACAGGCTTAAGAACACTTATAAAGTATAAGTGTTAAAACTTAATCTTCATCTTTCTTTAATTTCAAAGATTTATAGAGAAATGAAAGTGGACAAAGCATGCATGTTAGGAAGTATGGAGATTGGTATTAGTGAACTTTAAAACACTAAGAACTAAGAAGAAGTAAAATCATAAGTGAATGGTTAAGCGAGTTAATGAAGAAATGTGTTAAAACCTTGAAATGGTTAAGTTAAACCATAATGAAATGGTTAATGAATGAAAAGAGTGATAGAAGATGTTAGTGGATGATTCAGATGAGTTATATGAACTCTCCGATGTTATAAGGGTGAATTATCAAACTTATAAAATTAGATTGCGAGAAAACGTAAAATCATAATCATAACACTGATTAAGAACGAAGAACTAACGAAGAACACGAAGAACGTAATGAAGAAAACCATTAAAACTTAGATGTTTAATATGGTTAGAATCATAAAGGAACAACTAATGGATTGATTCCATTTGGTTTGACGTAAAAATATCAAGAAATGAAGATTCGGCGGAAGTTTACACGATTAGACGTTAAGCGTCGAAATCGTAAAATTTCCCGAAATGAAAGTTAAAAGTCGTCGTGTGATTCAAAAATATTAGTTTTTGATTGCAACACGTGCAATTATGTAAACAAGACTTGCGAGAGCAAGAACGAACGAATTCGGAGTTAAAACGAAGAATCGAGCGTCGAACGTTAGCGAACGTTCGACGAGCGCGTAAAAATGGACTAGATGGTCAATTTTCCTTCAACGGATTCAAAAATGAATTCCAACTTGATAGGATGGTAGAGCATGTCATTTGTGAACTTTTGGCTTTGGAACGAACCAATTCCGAGTTATAACGATCACGTTACGGACTCATGAATTTCAGAATTTTTCAAAGACTTAGAAATTTTTCTGAGTTGTAGAGCTAGCACTGCAGCGCCACCCAATAGCCTTAATCCGACGCCACAGCGCCACTCTTGGGAGAAATCTCTAGAGGGGTAGCGCCGCAGCACCACTCCAAGAGTAAAATCTGGTGCCGCAGCGCCAGCACGTCAGAAAATTCTGACATTGTAAGAAAGTACTTAACCTTTTTCATATCAATTAATGGGCTAGTAAGTGATGAATGAACATAAAAGTATACCCTTTAAACAACTTGTTTAATCAAGGGTTTTAAGTATTAAATGTTGACAAAACGTATTAAAAAAATTCTAAAACTCGAAACCCTAAGGTGTGAACGTGGGTTCGGGGTCGAGTTTGAGGCACGCCTCAAGGTTACATGTTATGTAATAGAGGTGTGGCATGCGTGAATGTAAAGAAATGAAGTTAAAACGTACTTAATTCTATTAGGAGTCCGATGACGGGAATCCGGTAGAAATGCGTGCGACCTAGCTAACCGATTAGGGTTTCGTTTGTCGTGAGGTCTGACAACGATGGACGAGAGTCAGTTGATGACACACGAAGTATAGTGAACATATAATTCACTTAATGTAACACTTAAAACAAGTGAGTTAAACCTTAAGTTAAGGTTGAATGAAATCAAGAGACGAGTAATATGAACACAGGACGTGTGAACATTTCTCATGAATCGTATCGGCGTTGAGTGAACGTTCTAAGTATACATTGGTTGTATAACTTAGACGTTAATGAATGTTGGCATGTGATTGGTAATAAGCCGTAATGAACGGTAATAAGAGAATGAAGAACTTATAATGTGAAAAGCCGAGTTAATGTTAATAACTTGGATAAACGTTCAGAGTCATATGGACCGGACGTGGTAAGGGAAGGTAATGAAAGAATAAGAAGAATGATGTAAAGTTGGTCGCGTAGATGTAGATAACAAGAACGTAAACCATAAGAAGTAAAGAGAAGATAAGCTAATGCATAAGTCACGTATTTGACTAATGGATATGTGTTATTCCTTATGTGATATATAGGGATTGTGATGAACAATAAGGCGTAAGAAGTACGCAATGCTAAGGCAAGTTTCTAATCTTGCTCAAGCTCTACTTGATACAAGTTCCTAACTTCATTCATTTTCATACGAATGTTAGTTTCTTAACTTCCTCAGATGTTGAACATGAGGAAGAAATTTCGTATGTGCAAATGTGAGATATTTATACAAGATGGTAGTATGTATGAGGCCTTGTACCACAACGTTAACACTTCGGTGTTTTCGTGCAATGAACTGTTCTGTGATTGAACTATTAAATGTGAAAGAGTTCGGTTTATTCATGAACCGTACTTGTTAAGTCTGTGCTAATGATTCTAGCCAGACATAGTATGTATGAAAAAGGTAGAAGGATGAAAGTATGGCAAAGTATATGTGATGTATGTTTTAAAATGATAGGAATCAGAAAGTATTCCTATTGTTCGAGCTGTTTCATAACCATTGTTCGGTTATTGAGGTCTTAAAAGAACTTTGATTCTTGCTTTGATTGTTTACTCAACTGATATGACTTACTGAGCAATTGAATGCTCACACTTGCTTTAAATAAAAATATTTTCAGCGAACGACGGTAGTATGTGTTAAAGCACCTAACGAAGATCAAGTGGATCGATGTCCTGCTATGGTGAGATGCTATGGTTGTGAATACCATTATCGTCACAAGATGAAGAACTATTCATGTTATAAACAAGCGTGAAGATCAAGTCGAGACTTGGGGAATAGTTAGATTAAAACTATTCCATAGATATGGTGACTAGTTAAGTCACACTTGTAATGTGATAAGAATAATGTAATTACCATTATTTTTAATGAAGGAACGTTTTGAGGTAATAGAACCTGGGAATGTGTGAATATATCATGTATCTTCAGGATATAATGATGTATGTATGGAATGGGAAGTATCGTAACGCACGAAATTCGGGCAAGAAAAATAGGTCGGATTTCGGGGCGTCACAGATTGGTATCAGAGCTGATAGGTTATAAACCTTAGGTAAGAGTACCTAAGACTATAGCCTGAGAAGAGAAGGGTAAGAAAATAGTGGAGATTAATGATTAAGGAAGAGACCACTACGTGATCTCGTTAAATCGTAAGAACAGGTTTCCTGTTAAACGATGAATGGATTATAGCGGATGACTATAATAAAAAGGGTACTATGAATAGTACGGGTGAAAGGAACTCGGATTGAGTGATAGAGGATGAAATACGGGTTAAAGAAAATTCCTTGTGAGTCAAGAGAAAGTTAGAGGGTGGTAAATTTTAATTGAGGACTCACGTGATAGCTGAGTTGTATGATCTTTTGTTATGGGTGAAAGTCTGTGCTTTGGTGTAACAACCACTCAGTCTATTACAGTGATAATCATTGGAATAGTAATGTCACGCTGTCGATGTGTATATGACGAGAGGGTGAATCCTTTCTCATGTGCATATTAGATAGTAGAATGTATTAACTTAGGTGCGAGTTCTTGAAACTCATACTTATGAAAAGTTTGTGACTCATAGTTGTATGCTATGTTTCTGAGCCCTGAGCATATGGACAGTCCTTGATTTGTTCTTGGATTACATACTGCGAAGATAAGTTCTTAAACACATATGGTTGTGGAAAGTTCCTAAACACATAAAGTGTCGTAAGTTGATGAACTATACTAAGGTATAGGAAGTTCGACTGAAAATAAGTTGTTTTCAATATAGATAGCACCTTAAGTGCTCGAAGAGGTTAATATTGTCACAAGTATGACAATGAAGGAAGAGGAAGGAAGTAGAAAATTCTAAGTCTTCTATCTATGCTAGACTTCGAAATTTATTGACATCGTGCGAATATGTATGTCTTTGAATCGAAAATGTTGGTTTCAACTTTTGGAAACCAATGGATTTTAACAGAGCTATTCTTTGTATGTCTATGTTAATCATTTCGGCTAGACAGAGTTTGATTTGAAATATCAAAATGAATTTTATATCATCAATGCAATTGATGCAGAGATGGTAAAAAGACATAGTTAGTATTACATCTGAACATACCTTGAAGTGTATGACAGTATGTAGTATGACAAAGTTAGAAAATAACAAAGTCCTCAACATGCTGTGAATCAGTACGGTATCACGACGTCATTTCACGTTTTGAGTTATTATGAAAGAATTTAAAAAGAGAAGTCAATGTTAACTGATTGACTAGACGACTGTTTCAAGTTGGAGTCCAATTTATTGGTGGTCTAAACTATTGATTTGGCTGGACAAATGGTTTATCGTGTTTAAAAGAAATTAAGCTTTCTTTGAGAAGTTGTCCCAAGCCAAATTGTTTTGGTGCGAAATCTGACAAATAAGTCTGAGGTAAACAAACCCACCGTTTTGGAGTTGTACAATAAGTTGATCACCTAATGTACCGGAAGAGGTAGTTTATATTCTTTGTGATTGTAAACTGACCGACAAGGAATTGGTTCTCGGTAAATACCGACAAATCAAGTTCAATGGTTCATGGTCTCTAGAACCCCTCAGCAAAATGTTTTAAAGGAATCTTATATATTTCTTGTCATTCAAATGTTATAATTAGTGTGTAGATTGTGAAGATTACTGAATGGGGGAAGATGAGAAGTATGGGGCCTTAGTGTCGGGATGTTACTTTATAAATATAAAGGTAACATATGAAATGTTCTTAAATGAACGATGGATGATAACTTCTGTAAAGAGAAGTAAGGTTATAGCAACAATTTCGAGGGCGAAATTTTTAGAAGAAGGGGTGAATGTGATAACCCGATATTTTAGAAGTATAGTTGTCAGGATATGTATCATCTGACAATTATAACAAGATAAGGATCCTTGGGGGGAAGGATGTGAATGAGCTAATGAGAAGGAATGACTAGGTAAATACCTAACTGAATTATATGTTGAGATTTTTCAACATAAATAAGAAGATTTAAGATTAACTTTTCATCGAAGGGTGGTAAGGATAACGTATACGGGTATAGATGTGGTTTGGGAAATTCCGAGGACGGAATTTTTATAAGGAGAGAAGAATGTGACAACCCGAAAAATCGGATTGTCCAGAAAATTAAGATTAAAGAATTAATAATTAATAAAAGTAATTTTATTGATTATTTTCTGTGATATATGTTTATTAATCATTCTATGACATAGGATGATTAGAAATGGGGAGGATTCTGGCAACGAGCTAGATTGAATGAGTATGAATTTTTAAGACGAAAATAAAAGATTTTCGGGAATAAAAATATTTCTGAGAAAAAGACGAAATAGGCACTATTCAACCCTAAGGGTTAGGATTTGACCCTAAGGGTTAGGGTTTGAGACCCTACGCCATTTTGAGAGTTCAGAATGTCGAAATGACATTCTGTCGAAAGATTTGACGATAATATGTTGTGAAAAGTTAAGTTAGCCGAAAAAAGTTTTCTCGGGAAGAAAATGACGAAAATCACTATTCATCCATTTCTGTTCGAGAATTTATTTTGAAATTCCGAGAAACGCGTAATGATAGGATTTTGAGACGAGATGGAATATGTAATAATATTTCATTTATGGCTCGCGAAGTTTTCGCGTAGGGGCTTAAAATCCTAAGCGTTAGGGAAAGTAAAATGAATGATTAAATTGATTATGTATAATAATAAATAATTATTATACGGAATGTATACGAGTATAATACGAGTTATTATACGAGTATAATACAAGGAGAATACAAGAATTAATACGTCGTATAATACAAATTTTATACGAAGTAAATAGATTTAATTTGAATTAAATCTAAGAATTTAAACCCGTGGGTCGAACCGGCGGGTAAATGGGTGGGTTAAACCCATGGGCCAACCCATGGGGAAACCCATGAGCTTGTGATGTCACAAGGATGACATCACCACCATAATGTCATAAACTTGGTGGGAAAGCAAGTTTAAGGAGGTGGCCAAACTTGGGGCCAAAGAAAGGTTGAGGAGGTTGGGCCTAAGTTACCATTATGCCCTAAGTCTTGCTAGCCTATAAATAAAGAGGCCTTATCTTCATTTTTCATTGTTTGGAAATCACCAACTCATGTGAGAGAGAGAAAACCTTGAGAGCTTGAAGAAGAAAGAGAAAAGAAGAGTAAGAGCTTGATGAGCAATCAAGGAAGCTAGAAGAAGCCAGTCTAAGACTTTGTCAAGAACAAAGTCACAGGCTTAAGAACACTTATAAGGTATAAGTGTTAAAACCTAATCTTCATCTTTCTTTAATTTCAAAGATTTATAGAGAAGTGAAAATGGACAAAGCATGCATGTTAGGAAGTATGGAGATTGGTATTAGTGGACTTTAAAACACTAAGAACCAAGAACAAGTAAAATCATAAGTGAATGGTTAAGGGAGTTAATGAAGAAATGTGTTAAAACCTTGAAATGGTTAAGTTAAACCATAATGAAATGGCTAATGAATGAAAAGAGTGATAGATGATGTTAATGGACGATTTAGATGAGTTATATGAACTCTCCGATGTTATAAAGGTGAATTATCAAACTTATAACGTTAGAATGCGAGAAAACGTAAAATCATAATCGTAACATTGATTAAGAACGAAGGACGAACGAAGAACGAACGAAGAACACGAAGAACGTAATGAAGAAAACCATTAAAACTTAGATGTTTAATATGGTTAGGATCGTAAAGGAACAACTAATGGATTGATTCCATTTGGTTTGACGTAAAAATATCAAGAAACGAAGATTCGGCGGAAGTTTACGCGATTAGACGTTAAGCGTCGAAATCGTAAAATTTTCCAGAATGAAAGTCAAAAGTCGTTGTGTGATTTAGAAACATTGGTTTTTGATTGCAACACATGTAATTATGTAAACAAGACTTGCTAGAGCAAGAATGAACGAATTCGGAGTTAAAACGAAGAATCGAGCGTCGAACGTTCGACGAGCGCGTAAAAATGGACTAAACGGTCAATTTTCTGTCAACGAATTCAGAAATGAATTCCGAATTGATTGGATGGTAGAGCATGTCATTTGTGAACTTTTGGCTTTGGAACGAACCAATTCTGAGTTATAAAGATCACGTTACGGACTCAGGAATTTCAGAATTTTTCAAAGACTTAGAAATTTTTCTGAGTTGCAGAGCTCGCGCCACATTGCCACCCAATAGGCTTAATCCGGCGCCACAGCACCACTCTTGGGAGAAATCTCTGGAGGGGTAGCGCCGCAGTGCCACTCCAAGAGTAAAATCTGGCGCCGCAGCGCCTGCACGTCAGAAAATTCTGCCATTGTAAGAAAGTACTTAACCTTTTTCATATCAATTAAGGGGCTAGTAAGTGATGAATGAACATGAAAGTATATCCTTTAAACAACTTATTTAATCAAGGGTTTTAAGTATTAAACGTTGACAAAACGTATTAAAAAAATTCTAAAACTCGAAACCCTAAAGTGTGAACGGGGGTTCGGGGTCGAGTTTGAGGCACGCCTCAAGGTTACATGTTATGTAATAGAGGTGTGGCATGCGTGAATGTAAAGAAATGAAGTTAAAACCTACTTAATTCTATTAGGATTCTGATGATAGGAATTCAGTAGAAATGCGTGCGACCTAGCGAACCGATTAGGGTTTCGCTTGTCGTGAGGTCTGACAACGATCGACGAGAGTCGGTTGATGACACACAAAGTATAGTGAATATATAATTCACTTAATGTAACACTTAAAACAAGTGATTTAAACCTTAATTTAAGGTTGAATGAAATCAAGAGATGAGTAATGTGAACGCAGGACACGTGAACACTTCTCGTGAATCATATCGGCGTTGAGTGAACGTTCTGAGTATACATTGGTTGTATAACTTAGACGTTAATGAATGTTGGCACGTGATTGGTAATAAGCCGTAATGAACGGTAATAAGACAATGAAGAACTTATAATGTGAAAAGCCGAGTTAATGTTAATAACTTGGATTAACGTTCAGTGTCGTATGGACCAGACGTGGTAAGGGAATGTAATGAAAAAATTGGAAGAATGATGTAAAGTTGGTCGCGTAGATGTAGATAACAAGAACGTGAACGATAAGAAGTAAAGAGAAGATAAGCTAATGCATAAGTCAAGTATTTGACTAATGGATATGTGTTATTCCTTATGTGATATATAGGGATTGTGATGAACGATAAGGCGTAAGAAGTATGCAACGCGAAGGCAAGTTTATAATCTTGCTCAAGTTCTACTTGATACAAGTTCCTAACTTCATTCATTTTCATATGAATGTTAGTTTCTTAACTTCCTCAGATGTTGAACATGAGGAAGAAATTTCGTATGTGCAAATGTGAGATATTTGTACAAGATGGTAGTATGTATAAGGCCTTGTGCCACAAAGTTAACACTTCGGTGTTTCCGTGCAATGAACTGTTCTGTGATTGAACTGTTAAAGGTGAAAGAGTTCGATTTATTCATGAACCGTACTTGTTAAGTATGTGCTAATGATTCTAGCCAGACATAGTATGTATGAAAAAGGTCGAAGAATGAAAGTATGGCAAAGTATATGCGGTGTATGTTTTAAAATGATAGGAATCGGAAAGTATTCCTATTGTTCGAGCTGTTTCATAACCATTGTTCGGTTATTGAAGTCTTAAAAGAACTTTGATTCTTGCTTTGGTTGTTTACTCAACTGCTATGACTTGCTGAGCAATTGAATGCTAACACTTGCTTAAAATAAAAATATTTTCAGCGAACGACGGTAGTATGTGTTAAAGGACCTGACGAAGATCAAGTGGATCGATGTCCTGCTATGGTGAGATGCTATGGTTGTGAATACCATTATCGTCACAAGATGAAGAACTTTTCATGTTATAAACAAGCGTGAAGATCAAGTCGAGACTTGGGAAATAGTTATATTAAAACTATTCTATAGATATGGTGACTAGTTAAGTCATACTTGTAATGTGATAAGAATAATGTAATTATCATTATTTTTAATGAAGGAACGTTTTGAGGTAATAGAACCTGGGAATGTCTGAATATATCATGTATCTTCAGGATATAATGATGTATTTATGGAATGGAAAGTATCGTAACGCACGAAATTCGGGCAAGAAAAATAAGCCGAATTTTGGGTCGTCAAAATCTCAGAATGAGCTGATGACCAACCAAATTTCACTACTACGTACCTCACTTCAATACTTCCAAACCTCCGGTATAACTCAACTCAATCAGAATCACAATGCCATGGAGCGAATTTAACAACAATAAAGACACATTGAGGCTAGAGTTGCTGAAAATTGTAGTGAGACTTCTCAAAACCACTCACAGATGCATG
This sequence comes from Panax stipuleanatus, assembly GCA_020205555.1. Lineage (NCBI taxonomy): Eukaryota > Viridiplantae > Streptophyta > Magnoliopsida > Apiales > Araliaceae > Panax > Panax stipuleanatus. The sequence continues at coordinate 44,980,778 of CM035125.1, forward strand.
AGCTAGTTGAAGGAATCAGGCGCCTCTGTAAAGATGTTCGAACCCTTGATGCTGACATAAAGAGGGAGAATACTGAGGAAGGAGATAAAAACAGAAGTAGAGGAGGAAGTAGAAGGCAAAGACAACCGCACATTGGTCAATCTTCTGGTGGCACTCAAAGAAGTCCTAGCTCTCAGCCTCCACGATTTGGTCAATGTCTGCAAAGTCCTCTCATGGCTGAACCCACTCAACGGAGCCAAGGTCAAGCCTCTAGCTCACAAGGTATAACCTCCACTGGTTTTAGTATGCCAGTTGGAGATCATGCCTTCATGAACAGACATGATCATTCGAAACCACTGACCCGATATGAGCTAGTGGACATTTCAAGAAGAAATTAAGCCTCAAGGAGAAGAAGAATTGTAGAGCATGCCAATCCTCCAAAACCAAAGAGGCAAAGAAGATAGAGATAAGTCTAAGCTTAACTGTGTATTGATGTTTCTATGTTAGATTGTAATATCTTTTCAAACATCAATAAATTCATGCTTATTCTCTAGAAATTTCAGCTGCTCACTGAAACACTAAGCCATATTTACTTTCTAGCACTCTGCATTTAGAAAATGATGCTATAATCTAAATCTCCTTGATTATGTCAACATCAAATAGGGGGAGATTGTTGGGAATTGCATATTCATATTTGATATTGAAAGTAAATATAAATGCTTAAGTGTACAGTCCTTAAGAGAATCAATGTACAAGAACTTAGATGATAAATCAAAAATGTTAGGTTAATCTGAGCTTTAATGCTTATCATTTATGTAAATAAATGTATAGAAGAAAAAATCAAATTTGTTAGGTTGATCTATTTGTGCTATAAAAGTTAAAACTTGACAGAATCGTAGTCTATCAAAGGTAGCATTCAAAAGACAAGGAAGAATCGTGGAGCTTAAATAAAGATGTCCAGAATCGTAGTCTGCCAAGAGAATCAAGCTTGCAGAGACCAAGGCAAGATTCGTGGAGCTTAAGTGAAAGTATCAGAATCGTAGTCTGCCCTTGGAAGTCACACTGAGAATCATGGAGAAAATCCGAGCACCTGCCAAGCTAAGTCAAGAAACGCATTGTGCTCTCGGAAGTGTGAAGTCTGCAAGAATAGCAAGCAGGAATCGTAGTCTACCAGAGAGCTTAAGAGAAATTATAGTGTTCCCTACGATTAAGTCTGAGTCAAGCTATGCAAGCCAACACACAATGATTATGGTACAATGACCATAATCGTAGTGTTCCTCCTTTCAGCATCAAAGATCAGAGTTCTGATGAAGGGAAGAAGAGCAACAAATGAAGAAAGGCTTAAGCCATTGACAATTTGATGGTCCCAATGTTTCCATATTCATCCTTAGTTCAAATCGAAGAAGCTTATTGAAGAAGCTAAGGAAAGGACTAAACCGCCTGCAAAAAACACCTTTTCAGGTGTTAGGTGAAGTTGCAGTCTCTGTGTCAATGGGCCAGTCGACAGTGCAGCAGGAAAGCAGGATGTCAACATCAACTGCACAGAAGATGTCTGAAGCATTAAATGCTACAACAGGAGCATTCAAACGGACATATTTTGACAAGGATTCAAACAAAGCAAGTAAGATACAAGATAGAATATCAAGAGAAAAGCTCAAGAACACTCAACGATTAACTCTACGATCTTGAAAGAGGAAAGCTTGCTTCGCTACTCAGTTCTTCAGAACTGATGCTTAATTGCAACTAAGTAGCACTCCTCAACAACAACTGTTAATCCAAGTGAGGAACCAAGTCAGAGGACTTGAAGAGTTCAAAAGTGAACTAAGAGAAGATCCAAGTCAGAGGACTTGAAGAGTTCAAGAGTAAACTAAGAGAAGTACCATGTCAGAGGACTTGAAGAGTTCTAAGTGAACTAAGAAAAGTTCCAGGGCTGCTGGCCTTGAAGGAATCTTAGTGATTCAGCTGTAAGAGACATCCTTAGTGGATTTCCTACTCGTGGAGTAGAAGAGTGGACTAGGAGCCTTGTGTGCTCTGAACCACTTAAAACCCTGTGTCTCATTGTCTCTCATTAACTGCTATATCTGTTATAACTACCATAACTGCTTATCAAACCATAACTGCAACATTTTAAAGGGGAACAAAATATATATTCCGCTGCTGTCAGTATAATCAATACTGACAAAGTATTTTAAACAAAGAAATTTTAAATTATCTATTCAACCCCCCCCCCTTCTAGATAACTAACGTGCCTTTGGGAACTAACAGCTATGTTGAGCACTTGAAAGGACATATAGAAAGTGTGTGGGCCAATCTCCAGAAGAAGCTTTATCTCTCCCATGGCTTGTCGGCGAGATCAATCGAAAGCCCGGATGACCACATGACTGGTTTTAATTCAGTTCGGGTTGATCTTCATTCTTTCCAAGGTATTGTAGGGACAAATGTTGAGGGATGATCCTCCATCTATGAGCACACCTTCGATCACATACCCGGAAGACATCACAGCTATGTGCAGGGACTTATGATGGCCCGTTCCCTCTACAAGGATATCATTGTCAATGAAGGATATCACATTGCTGTTGAAAATATGTTCCACCACATGACGGAATTTCTGAGCATCCACAGTAATAGGTAGATGGGCTTCTTCTAGTACTTTCACTAGAATGTTGCGATGATCCACCGATGATAGGATCAAGTCTAGGATGGACATTTGCTTGGGTGCGTCTTTCAAGCCTTGCACCACCTTGATTTCACTGTGTCCCATTTTGTTGAGGAACTCTTCAATTTTCTCATCATCCACATTTGCTTTGGCTTTGATGACTGGTTTGATCACCCGCTGAGGCATATATAATGGATTGTCCTTTGGTACAATGGCAATGTTATTTGAAGTGGAACCTTTATCATTCCCGTAGTTCCATGGAACCCTCTTCAGACTAAGAACTAAATGCTGAGGTCTGAAGGGCAAGATTAAAGGCTCGGGTGTGGCCACCTTCACAGGGTTTTGTATTTCTTGGACCCCTTTCCCTGGCAGTACTGAGGGTGTGATGGTTGGCTCATTATCACAAGATACAACAACTACCGTATCTTGATTCCATGCAGTGGGGATCCAGAGAGTGTCTTCATTTGGAAGGTGGAGAACTTGATTTCCCCTTATCAATTCACCGCTTTCAATCATGTCTTGAATCAGGTTTTGAAGTGTCCAGAAATCTTCAGTATCATGGCCGGGTGAATTAGAATGGTATTGACATATTTGGTCAGGCTTGAATTTTATGGATCGAGGGTTCAATGGAGGTAATAAATCTGCAACCATTCCCTCGTTGATTGACATTTGGAGGATTTTTTCCATCAACTGGTTCAGGTTGGTGAAATTCCTTTCAAATAGAAATTTCCTACCAGATTGGACACTTGCTTCTTTAATAATTCTAATCATTGTAAACACTTATGTTTTAATTGTTTCTCATGCTTAATACACAAACTCTCACAATTTTGATAAATTCTTCATTAGTTCCTTAATCAATTCTTATGATTTTATTATGCATGGGTTATGAGTGTTCTTAATTCACCATTTAGCCAACCTTATGACTTCTTATTCCTCATACACCACCAATTCATTTCTCTATCAATTCTATTATTGAAAGACAATTGATTATTATTAAATTTCCTTATCTTATACCTTTGTTGTTTTTGTAGATTGAATATGGAGATTCAATGGTCTTCTGGGCTCCTTGGTTTGCTTGATTTTCTTATCAAGGAATGAACTAGCTTCTCTTTTTGCTCTCTCTCAATATATGCTCAATTTGATCAACCAACCAAATGAACAAGTAACTCTTCTATTTATAGAATTGCAAGGCTTAGGGTAGTTTGGTCATTAGGACCAAACCTCTGTAAGCCTATGTCTTTCCATGTCTTTCCTTTGTGCTAGCATATGCTAGCACATGCACCCCACATGCTCCACATGTCACCTCATGTGCCCATGGGTTTAACCCACCCGTTTATCCATCGGTTCGACCCACGGGTTTAGTCATTAATTTTAATTCAATTTGAATGTATTTAGTTCGTATAAAATTCATATTATACGTCGTATTAATTATCGTATCCCCTTCGTATTATACTCGTATTTATTCCGTATAATAACCATTTATTATTATACTTAATCCTAATTATCATTAGGTTTCACTTTTCCTTACACTTAGGATTTTAAGTCTGCAAGCAAAAATTTCGCGAGCCATAAGTGAAATATTATTAAATATTCTATCTCGTCTTAAAATCTTATCATTACGCGTTTTTAAAAAATTCAAGAATAATTCCCGAGCAAGAACGGATGAATAGTGATTTTTTTTCGAGAAATCTTTTCTCGGCTAACTCGCGTACTTTTCATGATATATTACCGTTAAATCTTTCGACAGAATGTCAGTTCGACACTCCGATCTCCCATAAAGGCTTAGGGTCTCAAACCCTAACCCTTAGGGTTTCATATGTGCATAGTGCCTATTTTGTCTTTTTTTAGAAATATTTTTAGTCCCGAAAATCTTTTATTTTCGTCTTATAAATTCACATCATTTATTTCTAGCACGTAGCCAGAATCCTCACCATTTCTCCATTATATAGGTCATAGAACGACCTTTGATTAGCTTACTCAGTTTAATAAACAAATAATCAAATTTTATTCAATAAATCAAATAAAATTCATTTATATAAACGTTCTATTTTCTCGGGCGTTACATTCTCCGCCCCTTATAAGAATTCTGTCCCCAGAATTTCGATACAAGTTAGTCAAAAAAATGAGGATAAGCCTTCCTCATCTTGTCTTCGAGTTCTCACGTTGCTTCTTCGGCATTGTGGTTCCTCCATATCACCTTCACCGAAGGTATGACTTTGCTTCTCAAGACTTGTTCTTTCCTATCAATGACTTGAATAGGAATCTCTTCATATGTTAAGTCTTTCTCGACTTGAATTGGTTCATACTCGATTACGTGTTTGTGATCCGACTTATAGGGACACAATAACGATACGTGAAATACGTTATGGATATGTCCCAACTCTGGAGGTAATGCTATCGCATTTGCTACCTCTCCTACCCTTCTCAAAATTTCAAAAGGTCCTATGAGCTTAGGACTTAACTTTCCCTTCTTCCGAAAGCGTATCTTCCCTTTCCAAGGCGACACCTTCAGGAACGCATACTAACATACTTTGAACTCTCTATTTTTCTGATGTGGATAGGCATACTTTTTCTGTCTATCTTGAGCTGCTAATAGCCGCGTTCGTATCAACTTAACCACTTCCGCCGTTTGTTGCACCATCTCTGGTCCTAACATTCGACGCTCTCCTACTTCATCCCAGCACAGTGGCGTTCTACACTTCCACCCATACAACGCTTTGTAAGCCGGCATGCATGCCTATACTGGCATGATAACTGTTGTTGTAGGCAAACTCTACCAACGATAGATGATCATCCCAACTCCCTTTGAAATCCATAACGCAAGACCTTAACATATCCTCTAGCGTTTGAATTGTTCTTTCACTTTGTCCATCCGTCTGTGGATGATACGCCGTGCTCAACCTCAGTTACGTTCCCATCTGTTCTTGCAAGCTCTTCCAAAAATTTGTGGTGAATCGCGGGTCACGATCTGACACTATCGAAACTGGCACTCCATTTCTAGAGATAATCTCCTTGACATAAAGCTTAGCTAACTGGTCTAAGTTATACATGACTCTTGGGCCTATGTTTGATTGAAAGTATGTTTATGCATCGTTGAACCTATATTCTTTGATTTGATTTGCAAAAGTGTTTGATTTGATTTGCAAAAGCTTCTTTTTTCGATAAGATTATTGAAATGATGTTTTGAAAGCAGGTTTTCAAACCCTTATGCTAACATAGGAATTAAAGCATATCGATACTTCAATTTTATCTTTTCAGCCTTTTGACTCAATTTGAATGGTGATTGTTGGGCTGCGAAGCATCCTCGACCACAGAAATAATTACAAGTGACGGTCTTCTCATGGGCATGACAGCCATCAGAGTGACTCTGACACGACAAACCCTTATTCTCATTATATTGAGATCTTAAATCCGGATAACCGTTTTAAGGTCTTTTATAGGTACATTTTATAGAAAAACTGGCAGGGTACATTCGTAAACTGGAGTTTGTCCATCGTGGAAATCAGATTCTGATCAATTGGATCATGAATCCCACGATACCTAGGCTCACATAGGGAGGCCAATAAACCTGCACAGCTCAAATTTGTACAGAAATATATCTAAATATCGCCATAACCAAGGATTCATCAGTAAATCTTGGCTCGCACATGGCCTAAGCATCTCGTTCTCACTAGATAGCGTTCTAAGGGCTGCGAGGTTGCTTTTATAACTGAAACTAGAAAAATGCTAGATTTAAATAAATCTTAGCCATTCTTGCTTTTCGGTTCTATCTGGACCTATTTTGAACCGTTTGAAGACTACAATTGGCAAGATTTAAAGAAATCTAGTTCGCCCGTAGAAATGTTAGTGCCAATTCATATCAAATGAATATTTAAAGCAACAATTTAATAAAATGAGTAAATTAATATATATATATATATATAATTATATATACGAAAGAAGTAAAGGGCGATGGATTTTCACTCCGATGCCCGGACTGAAATGTAAATATATATATATTTATAAAAGCTGTAAAAAGTCACGAAGTGATTCAGGCTTGACAGAATGAAAATATATATATATATATATATATATATATTTATATATATAAGGTAAAGGGCGACGGACATTCTATCCTTTTCCCGGACTGAAATGGAAATATATATATATAAAAATCGATAAAAGAGCCACAGAATTAACTAGGCTTGACAGAATTGAAATATATATATATATAAGTTGTAAAAGGGCAATGGACATTCTATCCTAGGCCCATATATATATATATATATATATATATATATATATATATATATATATATATATATATATATATATGTAAAAGCTGTAAAAGGGCAATGGACATTCTATCCTAGCCCATATATATATATATAAGTAATAAAAGGCCACGAAATGATCCAGGCCGACATAAAATAGTCAAATCGGGACTGGGAAGATAACTCAGTCCGGTGAAGGGTGCATATATATATATATATATAAGCAGTAAACTACAGCGGATTTAACATTCGGACTTGACAGAATTGAAATGTTAGTATATATACAATTAATATATACAAAAAATCCAAACCGGGACTGGGAAGATAACCTAGTCCGGCGAAGTTGCTTAAAATGAAGATATTAGTATATAAAAGCTGTTAGAAGTGACGGATCGTCAATCCGAGTTGTAGAAATGCCAGAAAATTTGTTTAGGTACTAAAATGTACCAAAAGTTGACAAAAAGGCCACGGAACCGAGTTCCAAGCATATTTAGAAAACGAAACTTGATATGCAAGTGTATAACAGGGTAATGAAGTAATATAAACTTGTTGATCATAAAAATACTCACAATAGACTGCTACACGGGCTTTTTGCCACTTAGTGGGCTTCAAATTTCCGTTTCTACAGGTTAATGTTTAATATGTGGTAGTATGTGGATAATATCTACGAGTTAGAGTGCAAAAATTTGAGTTTGGAAGACAAGAAAATGGCCAGAAAGCCAAACGGGCAGGGGTTCAGAGAGTTTTTCTTTTTTCAAATAAGTTGGGGGTGCACTCATATATATAGACCCGGGAGAAGCGGGTCAACCCGCGGCTGCTGCAGGTCCATCTGCGACAACTGCAGGTCCACCTGCGGCTCCACGTGGTAGGGGTCCCGTGGTGGGTCCTGTCGTCTCGAAGTACATGCACTCCGAGCAATGTGAGGTCCGATTCGAAACTTTCTAACTTTTGATCGGAGCGTCCGTTTGAGGCGTGCTATACCTTTCCGAAAAGCCCTCACCGAGCGCGTCGCAATGATATAGGAGAAAACATTTTTTGAGTGCAAAAAGACGATTTCATAACCATGTCTTTGATTCCTCGCAGTTTATCCGTTGAGCTATTTTGTGCTGTTTCTACTCGGGATCATTGTTATGGTTCGTTCTGACCTTGGTGGCATCAATTGGGCTTGAGTTTGACCAAATCAGTTTTAAGTTGACAAAATGACCATTTTGCCCCTCCCGGGGTTGTCTTTAGTGTTGGCATGGCCTTTGGCTGACTTCCTGAGGTTGTATCCAAGGTTCGGATCCCAGTCGATTCTGTTTGTCCTCAGGGTTGTCTCTGAGGCTGACTTGGTCACTCCAGGTTTTCCTCTGGAGATGTTGTGAGGCTTTGGGACTATTTCTGAAGTTGACCTGACCTCCCAGTTTGAGACCTGGGCTGACCTATACCTCCCGGGTTGAGACCGGGGCTGACCTATACCTCCCGACCCTTCCTACTTAAGACCTCGGCTACTACTTTCGCCTTCCCTGTGTGATACAGGATTTCACAGTCGTAATCCTTTATCAATTCCAACCACCTTCTCTGCCTCATATTCAACTCCTTCTGTGTGAAGATATACTTCAGACTCTTATGGTCTGTGTAGATCTCACACTTCTCCCCATATAGGTAATGCCTCCAAATTATTAAGGCAAAAATCACTATGACAAGTTCAAGGTCATGAGTAGGATACCCTTTTTCATATTCCTTCAACTACCTAGATGCATACACAATGACCTTGCCATGCTGCATAAGCACGCAACCTAGTCCTTTATGCGACGCATCACTATAAACTACAAAATTCCCCGTCTCATCCGGTAAAGACAATACCGGTGCTTGACTCAACCTCTTCTTCAGCTCTTCAAAGTTGTCTTCACACTTCTTTGTCCACACGTACTTCACAGTCTTCCTTGTCTGATTTGTCAATGGAGTAGCTATCTTCGAGAAGTCCTGAATAAAACTTCGATAGTAACCCGCTAACCATAGGAAACTCCACACCTTAGTTTGTGTTTTTGGTTGTTGCCAGTTAATGACGGCTTCCACCTTTGCTGGATCTACTAAAACCCCTTCCTTGTCAATGACGTACCCTAAAATCTGCACTCTCTCTAGCCAAAATTCACACTTAGTGAATTTCGCATACAACCTCTCCTTTCTTAGTGCTTCCAACACTAATCTTAAATGTTCAGTGTGATCTTCCTCCGTCTTAGAATGGACTAGAATATCATCAATGAACACTACGACAAACTTGTCCAAATATTTCTTGAACACTCTGTTCATCATATCTATGAATGCGGCTGGCGCATTTGTTAACCCAAATGACATCACTAAGAACTCGTAATGGTCGTAACGAGTCCTAAATGTTGTCTTAGGTACATCCTCCACCATAACCTTTAGCTGGTGATACCCCATCCGTAAATCTATCTTCAAAAAATATTTTGCCCCTTTCAACTGGTCAAAGAGATCATCAATCCTGGGCAATAGGTACTTATTCTTTATCATTAGTTTGTTCAACTCTTAATAGTCGATACAAAGCCTCAACGATACATCCTTCTTCTTTACAAATAATACCGATGCTCCTCTTGGAGAAACACTCAGTTGAATGTACTTCTTGTCCAACAGTTCTTTTAACTGAATCATCGACTCTTTCAATTCAACTGGCGCCATACAATACGGTGCCTTCGAAACTGGTGTCATTCCTGGCTCAAGGTCTATTACAAATTCGATCTCCCTATCTAGTGGAAGACCTGGCAAATCACTCAGAAACACGTCCGCATATTCGTTGACTATAGGTATTTGTTCCAATGTTGCTCCCAATTGCTGGGTATCAACAACATGGCACGATAGCCTTCGCATCCCTTTCTTAACAATTTCCTAGCTTGTGTCATGGTTAGACAACAAGAGCGTCCCGTTGATTTACTACCGTAGAACACTATCTTGGGTTTCTTAGAAATTCGAAGGTTCACACTTTTATTTTGGCAATCTATAATCGCCCCATGGTTAATCAACCAGTCCATCATGAGAATTACATCAAATTCTCCCAACTTTATCGGTATAAGAGCTACCGACAATTTGTTACCTCTAATATCTACACATTAACTCCTATGAACAGAATCAACAGGAATAACTTCTTCACTTGCTACCTTAATATTCAAAGGTATTACAAGTTTTTCAGGAAGTAATCCTAATCGTTTAGCAAATTCACATGCTATGAACGAGCACGTAGCACCTGAATCAAACAATACATACGTATTTTCATTGTTGACTGGGATAATACCTGCTATGACGTCGCTTAATGCTACCGCATTCTGGACCGTCATATTAAAAGTACGGGCAGTCGGTCTACCATGTGGTACTGCGCCACCAATTACTAGCTTACTGGCGCTAGCTCCTTTCCCACCATTCGAACCCTTCTTCGGACATTTCCGTGCCATGTGGTCGGTAGATCCACACACAAAGCAACCGAGATTCTTCTTGGGAATGGGACAATTAGGCGAAATATGCCCCTCCTGTCTGCAGTTGTAACACACCGCCTTACCTTTGAGGCAAACTCCCAGATGAGTCTTGTAAGACCCCAACTTTTATGAATAAAATTGAATTTTCTTTATATATTATTTTAAACAGTAAGGTGTTGTCTTGATAAATGTGGTAAATTATGAGAAAAATGTGCAAATTTTTCAAAATAAGCAAGTGGTCATAAAATATTCATTGTGTCGGAGAATATTCGTTTGGTCGTGGAATATTCTTGTTATCGGGGAATATTCGTACGACGGCGCAGCCATTTGTGGGCCCCATAACGGAATAACTGTCGGATGAAGAAAACGACAAGAATGAGTTTTCTAAAAATAACGGCAAAACTTTTACCGTTAAAACTGTTGAAATACCCAGTGATAAAAGAACAGTAATACGCGTGGTTGCACAGTAGCACACAGTATTGTATAGTATCTTTGATTATTGATGCTTACATTAGAAGTCACTCAATTTTATACAATTATTGCCACAGTAGTTGCTGCATAGTATCTCACATTATTGATTCAATTATTGTCACAGTATCATCTGCACAGTATTTGATATTATTAAATCAATAAATGAGACGACACCGTTATTCATATTATTATTTGCATTATTGACAATGTCTAGAAAGTTTTGCCGAGAAAAGGGGTTTGGTCATCTAATTGCGCACCAATAAGGAGAGGTCCTTATCGGAAAGCCCCCTCTTTCCTGGGAATGATCTAGTTGTTAATATTGTGAATTATAATATTAATGATGAATGTTATTAAAAATATATTTGGTGAAGCCAAGTGAATTGAGATAAATAGAGGGGATTTTTATGAAGTATTTGTTGTAAATTTGGCTTATTATATAGACCTCCACTTTCTCATTTTTCAAAATCGTCGGGAGAAAGTTATCTCAGTTTTGTTTTATTAGATTATAAATAGAATATATTATATTTTATTTAAAGTTTTTATTTTATTAGAATATTTTATTGCACAGTAATGAATAGTAAATCAAATTTTTTTCGCCGGTTGCAGCGCCCTTGAGAAATCTACTGTTGGTCCGTGATTTTTATTTTCAAATAGTATCCTTCCATTTTCCTATAAATAGGATGCTTAGTTTAGAAATGAAAATCACACCAGAATCAGAAAATTTTCTCTCTATAATATCGAGCGTATTTCTTGTGAGTATTTAGATACTTTGAGTGTTGATAATAGTGCAAGTTTTTGTCCACATAATATCCGATATACCAGTCAAAAATACTCTCCTGTTAAGGTAAGGGATGTTATTTTCTTTCGTAAATGATGTTATTCTTTTCAATATCATTATACCAAAATATAGGCATGGATTTTATTATGAAATTCTTACTTTTTTTCCGTCGGGGTTACTATTCACGTATACGGCACTATTCACGTATACAACACTATTCACGAAAAAAATTAAATTTTCTTTTATTTGTCCAAGTTGGCTATTATGGGTCTTATCTTTGATTGGATCTAAGTTTTGAGCTTTATTCTTGAATTTTGCTCCACAAAGTATTATTATACAGTATTTTTGAATTTGGATAAACTAAAATATGAATCCTTAATCTCTGTCCTTTATCTCGCTAGATTCGTTCTTTAAAATATTTTTCATCATCATCAGTCCTAAATGGTGATATAACTAAATATCTTTGGCCTGTAGTGCAAAGATGAATGATTATTTGATGAATATCTTTGGCCTGTAGTGCAAAGATGATTGATTACCTAATGAATATCTTTGGCCCGTAGTGCAAAGATGGACAGGTGTTGAGATGAACATGACCAACTGGTGATACAAATGAATATCTTTGGCCCGTAGTGCAAAGATGAATATTTGATTCGAGATATATATTGATTGATGTTACAGGGATAAAATATTGATGATGGACTATTAAATCACAAAAGATAGTAGACTTCATTCTCTACTTAACTCTTCTAATGAATTGTTATTTTTGCTGCAAATATTGATCTAAAACTTGTTGTCCATAATATTTTATCTGATTTATTAAAGACTAACGATAACTTATTTTTCATTATCTTAGTCATAATATTCTTTACTGGGCTAGTTGAGCTCACCCTTTTCATCTATTGTCCTCTTCAGGGAATGAGAATGTTGAGAAAACTAGTCGGAGAACAGTGTAATGGTCAGACTAGAGCAGCAGTAGTCCTCAAGTTATAAAGCTATTCGTTTATTAAAAAACGGATGTCAAATTTTCTTAGCCCATGTCACTGATCTAAACCAGAATACTGTTGAGTTTGTATGAAATCGTGACGCAATCAAATTGCAAAAATTAGCGAAAGCATGGTATATCAGAGTTTAAAATTTTCTACAAAACCATTACCCAGATCATCCTTTATGCAAATTATTAATTTAAAATGATAAATAAGAAGTTATGGAATCATACTATTGTAGAACGAAGCTTCCATAGGTACGAGTTCAACTCCTTGTTCTTCTTGATCTCCTTGAATTTTCGGGTTAGATTCCTTCCTTTGATCAACGTTAACCACCCAAGTATTTGGCCTCTAGAGGTGATCCACCAAGGAAGATGAATTATCAAGAAGAAGGGTGGTTGGCTTAGTTTTCTATCCTCTATATAAAAAGAGTACTCTCCAACAATTGGAATTGCATCAACTGATATCTATTATAAGACTCTTCTTATATAGATATTGGTCAACTCTTCTAATCCTATTAGACAAGGAATTTCATTTAATTAATTAAACTCCTTTAATTAATTTAAGCTTCCCACCACATTGGGAATAATTAATTAAATTCATTTAATTAATTTGCCTCCTAATCTTATTAGGAATAAATGAGAGTACTAATATTAAATTAATTACTAAACTACTTTAGAAATTAAAATAATAATAATATTAATAAGACTCCTCTTATTAATTTATATTTAATATTTTCAAAATATTAAATAATAAACATTAAATAATTTAATTTATTCTATCACCATAGATTAAATTAATTACACTTAATGCATTATTACGATTATGTCATTACCTTCTTAAATAATTATTCTTCCTTTTATGGTGTGACCATTTAGGTTCTCCATATTAAACCGGTTGTGAATAAATCAATTAGAACAATTATAATCTTATTTAAATAAATAAATTAAACTAATAATCTATTTAAATAAATAATATTTATTCTACAATAGGGATAAGCCTCCCTAGCGATCAACGACTTTCTAGATAATATAGATTTCAACATTAATCATAAAAGAACCTGTGAGTAAATAGTTACCGTACAATTCAATCCTTCCACCATACAATGTCCCAATTAAATATAAGACATGGATTTACTGTCAAGTCTTATTTTATTCAATTATATGTATTTCGATTAGAAAATGCACAACTCCAAATAATGCAAATTAAAAGCCCCTTTCTAATTTCATTCCACCTTGGCCAAGGATTCCTGGGTTGTCATTTAACGAATCACATAGGGCATATCTCCTCTTTTACTAGAGGTGGTAAATTCTTTATTGATCATTCATTATCTCCATATGTAACTCATTATACCCAAGCATACCCTTTTATATACCCTAAAGGGCTTTAAAGAATAAGTCAAAGTATAATTCATTACATACAAGATACTATGATAATTTCAAGTCCAAGGATCACTTGTACTACTATCACATTATGAATTCCTATTGACAGGCGAGTAAAACTCCATTAGGTATTCCATAGCGAGTTACGTTCAGTGAACTTATTCTCCAATAAGCACCTACATACTTACTTTAGTGCCTCCACATAAATGATCATGAGATCAATCATCCTCATCCAATGAGCAAGCAACATATGTACCAATCTATCCGGATTTACTAATCCTCTTTTTTGTAATCCCACGATTGAGAACTATTTTAGTTTTAAGCTTTTTAAGAATTTAAATCTCATTAGCATGATCAACATCATGATTCTAAAAGCATTGCTTAAAACTATGGGTTATTTACATATTATAAAAACAGCACCATGTAGATAATTAAATGCCTTTAATAAATAAATATTTTTATTAATAAATAAATAAGATTGTCTCCAAAGTATATGCTTTATCATCATACATGATTGGCTTGTATGCATACTACTTTTAATCTCCCACTTGCACTAAAGCCAATCGTCATGGTATCTCATACCCATCTTCTCTAAGTGACGATCAAACTGCTATTGTGTTAAAGCTTTAGTAAATAGATCTACAATGTTGTCTTGAGAGTCTACACTCTCCTCTTTCAATGATTTCTTTAATCAAAGTGCCGCAAAATATGTTTCGATTCAAGATGAGACTTAGGAACTATTCCTTGTTCTATAATGAACTTTTCATCCGAAACATCAACTTCCAGCTTCACTTACAGTTATATACTTTGTCTTTGTCACTAACCCAATAACTTTTTGCTGTTTGGAACCTTTCTAATTTACTGCACCACCTTTTAAGGTAATGACTTACCCTAAAGTTGATTTTGATGTCGTCTTGGTCAGTGTGAAAACTTGAGTCTGTTTAGTCCTCTAGTTTAATTCAGACCCATCATGTGTCATGATTGACATCCTTAGTGTCAGTTAAGTACTTTGAGATGTCTATCACTGTCTCACAGTGATCTTCTCCAGAATATGACTGATCAACATCAAGTCTCGTATATTTCATTGCATACATGATAGTAACCCATGCGATCTCTCTTTTACTGAGGACAATTTTAGAGAGATACACTCCATGGCTCATCATCATGAGGCACCTTTTAAAGTTTTCCATGCTAAACGCCTTTAGCATCTAATGAATATACGTTTCTATGGGTTAAGCCGAACATCTTTTTAAATCTATTAATACAGATTTATATCCCCAATGCGAGATGTTCTACCCAAATCATTCATGGAGGAATGTTTAGACAACTTTATTTTGATCGATTTTAGAATAAGAATTTCATTCCCTATCAGTAATATATCATCAACATATAATACATGGAATGAAACAGCGCTCCCACTAACCTTCTTATACACACATGGTTTATCCTCGTTTTTGATAAAATCAAACTCTTTGATTATCTCATCAAAACGAATGTTCCATCTACGAGAATCTTGCTTCAATCCATGAATGGATTGTTGTAGCTCATATACATGATTTGCTTCAACCATTAAAACAAAAAATCATCTAGCTGTATCATACATACATTCTCCTCTAATAATGTATATTTGAGGAAGGGCGTCTCTACGTCCATTTTGCCAGATTAAGTAAAAATAAGCTGCAATCGCAAGAAAAATCCAAATGGACTTGAGCATAGCTTCAAAATCCATTTTAGATTTTATGGTCATCTATCATTTCTCTGAGTCTTTATTACTCATAGTCTGTTCGTAATTCAATGGATCATCATCATCCATGATGTGTACCTCATCGTCATCCTCTATGACGAATTCATACCTTTTAGGTATCTTCAGTACTTTTCCAGATTTACGAATAGGGTGTTGTACAGTAGGTGTCTCTACTTGGACAGGTTCATCCACTTGATCTGTAGTGGTTTGTGGTTCTTGAATTTCTTCAAGATCTATTTTTCTCCCACTAGCCCCTTCAAGGATAAACTCCTTTTCCAAGAAGGTAGTGTGTTTCGCAACAAACACCTTTTGCTCAGTAGGATTGTAGAAATAGTATCCCAAACTTTCTTTAGGATATCCCACAAACGTGCACTTATCAAATCTTATCCCTAGCTTATCATTTTGAAACTTTTTCACATAAGTTGGACATCCCCAGATCTTAACATGCTTAAGACCAGATTTTCTCCCTGTCCACATCTCATATGGAATCTTGGGGACGGATTTCGAGGGGACCTTATTTAGTAGATATGAGCCGTTTCTAGGGCATGACCCCATAATGAAATTGGAAGATCGGTAAAACTTATCATGGATCGAACCATATCCAACAATGTTTGATTTCTCCTTTCAGATACTCCATTTAACTGTGGTGTACCTGGTGGAGCTCATTGTGAGATTATACCATTTTTTTTGAGACAATTGAGAAACTCACCGCTTAAGTATTCTCCACCCCGATCTGATCGAAGAGTCTTAATACTCTTTCATGTTTGTTTCTCTACTTCACTTCTGAAATCTTTGAACTTTTCAAATGATTCTGATTTATATTTCATTAAATACACATATCCAAATCTTAAGTGATCATCAGTGAAAATAATAAAATAAGAATACCCACCCCGTGCAATCTTTGTCATAGGTCCACAAACGTCTGTGTGAACCAACGCTAACAACTCTGTAACTCTTTCTCCTTTTTCACTAAAAGGAGATTTAGTCATTTACCCATGAGACGAGATTCACAAGTTGGATATGATTCATAATCAGATAGCTCTAAAAGCTTATCCTTATGCAACTTGGATAATCTCATTTCATTGATATGACCGAGTCTAAAGTGCCACATATAGGTATAATTAATATCATCTCTTTTCCTTTTCTTAGTTTGTTCTATTTGAAGTATATTTTCATGCAAGTCAAGTATATAAAGTCCATTTCGCAGATTTCCAATACCATATAAAATATTATTTTTATAAATTGAACAACTGTTGTTCTTTATTATAATTTCAAATCCATCCATATCTAATACAGAATTTAAAATAGTGTTTCTAATGATATTCGAAATAAAATAACAATTATTTAAATAAATGGACTTGCCCGTAGGCTGTGCTAAATAATAAGTACCTACAGCTAATGCAGCAACCTTTGCTTCATTTTTCACTCGTAGGACAACCTCATTCTTGTTTAGCTTTTTACTTCTGACCAGTCCCTTCACGGTATTACATATGTGAGAACCACAACCGGTATCCTATACCCAAGTAGAATTTTGACTTTCTAAAAAATTAATTTTAATTATGAACAAACCTTGATTGGAAGTCGAAGCTTCTCCAAGCTTCTTCTCTGCCAGAAACTTATTGCAGTTCCTCTTCCAATGACCCGGCTCATTGCAATGGAAGCACATTCCTTTGCTAGCTGGATCAGGTTTCTTTTGTTCTTTTATGTTCACCTTGCCCTTGGTAATCCGAGATCGGAAGAGCTATTTAGATATCTCATATCTAGCAGTCCTACTTTGTTCACCATATAACTCCTTGAGGTGAAGCAGCATAGTAGGAGTATTAATGTTTTCGTGCTGACACTGAAGCTCGTTATTCATGGATGCGAGCATGATACATTGAGTCACAGATGCATCATCTTGCCACTTTACAATGGTGGCAATCTCTTCCTCAGAGACTGTTTCTGGAACAGTTCCAGGGACAGGTGAATTTAGGACATAAGAAATTTTTTCAGCAGTGAAAATTATTCTCAGATTTCTTAGCCAGTCCGTATAATTCGGCCCGGTAAGCTTATTAACATCAAGTATGCTTCGCAGTGAAATTAGTGATTTTGACATTTTTAAAATTCTACATGTGAAAAATAATATTTTTAGCAAACATTCATTTTATTATTTTGCATACCAAAATAAATTTAGGTCTTTATTTTAAATTGGTATCTCCCACTATTTTTATCAAACTATATTACCCTCACTTATATAGTTCGGCAACATCTAATTAAAGATTTGCTAGTGAGAATAAAGATTCTATTTTAAATGTATATAATCTTGTGGATAGCACAACAAGCGATATACAAATAAATAGGTAGTCAACTCTTGTCAATTACATCACCATGTAACTCCTTTTATTTTACCTCTTAAATCATAATGGTCAAGTGTGTGCACATCCGAACTAAAATAATTTAAGTTAAGTCCAGCCTAGCACTTCCATAAATTCAAAAAAGAAAAATATTCGTCCTTGTGGATAGCACAACAAGACTAGATCGTTCAATTTTCTTGATAAGAATCAAATGTGATTAATTAATATCTTAAATACGCAATACTCGTCTTGTGGATAGCACAACAAGCTCATATTAAATATTTAATACTCTATTAATTTATCATGCTAGAAGGCGACGTTCGATATTCCAAATATCATTGAACGCTTCGGACTTAATATTATTTCTTTGAGGGATTTGTTATTATTTGTCTCATCTTGTTTAGCACGCATGGACATATATATATATAAAATACGCGTAATTTTATTAAACATGCAAAGCATGTTTAAATAAAATATAATATATATAATACTTAGCATGCACATATAGAATACTATATTCTACCTGGATTGATTATGGACTTTTATTCTAGTTTGGTTCACTAGAGCCACCAAGTGAACCAAAAGGTCAAAACTAGGAGTGCAAGAATTTAAATTTAAATATAACTATTACATTTAAACCCAGGCTCCATACAAACGGGTCTTCACGCGCTCCTTGCTCCTTGCTTCTTGCTCCTTGGTCTCCAATTTCTTCAAGATAATTCTAACTATCTCTATTACATTAACTATTTAAAATTAAATAGAAACCTTGATCAACAGTCAAGGAAAAGTACATAGGAGAGAGATAGAATTTTACATCAAGAAAAATCAGAGAAGACGAGGTACGCAGATCCCATTTAATAAAATTCATTCATTCAAGCATTCAACTAAAATAAAATCCAATCATATTGGTCAAATAGTCTATAATCAATCCCTATTTATTATCATACATATCACTATATATATCAATAAATAAATATCCATCTCATGAATTAAAATATTTCATATATATATATATATATATATATATATATATGTGTGTGTGTGTGTGTGTGTGTGTGTGTATCATTTAATGGGCAATTTTAAATTGCATGAAATCCAATTTCAAGATTAAAATAAACTCTTTATTTTAATTATAAAATTATTTAGAATATAATATATAAATATTATATATATATATCATATATATATATATAACGAATCAAGTTTTATATATATATATATATATATATATATATATATATAATATAAATTCACGTTTATTTTTTAAAAAGAAGTCACCTTCTTTTATTAAAAGAGCCCTACAGGTTTATTAAAAGAGTCTTTTCCTAATGGGTCACCTTCTTTTTGGAGTAAGAAAGAGACAACGCCTTTTCTTTGCAGAATTCAAGATTAGCGCCCACAAAAAAAATTTGTGATTCGTCCAAAAAAAAAAGCCATTTTTTTTTCTTAAACAAAAAATTTATACAATAAAATTATACTCAATAAATTATTTTAAATACATACCCATATGTATATGAAATCAAAAATAAATTAATAATTGCATAAAGGTTTGGCTCTGATGCCACTGTTGGGTTTGTACGAAATCGTGACGCAATCAAATTACAAAAATTAACGGAAGCATGGTATATCAGAGTTTAAATTTTTTTACAAAACTATTACCCAGATCATCCTTTATGCAAATTATTAATTTAAAACGATAAATAAGAAGTTATGGAATCATACCCTTGTAGAACGAAGCTTCCACAGGTACGAGTTCAACTCCTTATTCTTCGTGATCTCCTTGAATTTTTGAGTTATATTCCTTCCTTTGATCAACGTTAGCCACCCAAGTGTTTGGCCTCTAGAGGTGATCTACCAAGGAAGATGAATTATCAAGAAAGAGGGTGGTTGGTGTAAGACCCCAACTTTTATGAATAAAGATTTAATTTTCTTTATATATTATTTTGAAATAGTAAGGTGTTGATTTGATAAATACGAAAAGTTATGGGTGAAATGTGCAAATATTTTAAAATGAGCAAGTGGGTATAAAATATTCTTGTTGTCGGGGAATATTCGTTTGGTCGTGGAATATTCTTGTTGTCAGGGGAATATTCGTACGACGGCGCAGCTATTTGTGGGCCCCACAATAGAATAACTGTCGGATATAGAAAGCGACAGAAATAACCTTTTTATAAAATAACGGCGTAGTTGTTACAGTTAGTACTGTTGAAATACATGGTGCTTAAAATACAGTGATACGCGGTGTTGCACAATAGCACACGGTATTGCACAGTATTTTGAATTATTGAGTCTTACGTGAGAAGTCATTACTCAATAATTGTTACAGTAATTACTGTTCAATATTTTATTATTGATTCAATAATTGCATAATATTTTATTGACTCAATAATTATTGCATTGATATTTTATTGACTCAATAATTGCTACGTTGCTATTTTATATGATTGATTCAATAATGGCTACAGTTGATATTTTGGTATTATTGATTCAATAATTGTCACTGCACAGTATTTCACATTATCAACTCAATAATTCATATTATTTGAATAATATTATTAGATAGCATTATTGACAATGTCTAAGGAAGTTCTGTCTAGGAGGGATTATTTAATTGTGCGCTAGTAAAGAGAAGCCCTTATCGGAAGGCCCCCTCTTTCCTAGGAACGACCTGGTTGTCAATATTGTAGTTCTGTAATATTATTTGTGAATAATTAATTATTAATTTATATGATAAGGAAATATTTATTTTGTGGATATTAAAGAAGGAATTAGCACTGAAGTGTTTTTATCAGTATTTTGGTGTGAAAAATCATCTGTTTATGGATTTCGGATAATTTATGTTTGGAATTTGGAAAAACTTCCTTCTGCAAAGTTGTAGAGAATTAAATTTCCTATAAAAAGACATAGAATTTGTATTTTTCTGACAAAAGGGCTATTTATTATGAATTATTGAAGTTTCGGGAAATAAATATTTTTTTAATAAAAGGGTGGGCCCCATTTTTTATTGGAAAAAAATATGCTGATGGCTTTTTGGGGAGCAGCCGGCGGCTGGAGGAAAAAAAATAATATTATTTTATTCAAAAGTCTACTTTGGCATCCTAAGCTTTTCCTATAAATAGGGTGCTTAGGTTAGAATTGAAAATCACACCAGAATCAGAAGTTTTCTCTCTCTATAATATCGAGCGTATTTTTGTGAGTATTTCAATACTTTGAGTGTTAGTATTCAGAGCAAGTTTCCTTCGATATTATATCCGATATTCCGGTCAGAAGTACTATCCTTTTGAGGTAAGGGATGTTATTTTCTTTCTTAAATGATGTTATTCTTTTCAATATCATTATACCGAAATATTGGCATAGATTTTATTATGAAATTCTTATTTTTTCCGTCGGGGTTACTATTCACGTATACGACACTATTCACGGAAAAATTAAATTTTCTTCTATTTGTCCAAATTGTATGTTATGGTTACTATCTTTGATTGGATCTACTCATGTTTCTATAATTAATTCGATCCCCCGATTGGATCGGGGGCAAACGCCTACGAAAAGATCGCTTGGATTTAAGAAAAGGTCGCTTGGATTTATCCATGGTTTGTTTAGTGTATTCCTTATCTCGAAAAATCTGCATACTATGACTAGGAATGCAGTACAAGGAATTCCCGACATCTCGTGGAAAAATAGTATAAGTTTTGAGCTTTATTCTTGAATTTTGCTCCACAAAGTATTATCATGGAATATTTTTAAACTTTGATAAACTAAAATACGAATCCTTAATCTTATCTTTTATTTCACTGGATTCGTTATTTATATGGTTTTTCATCATCCTCAGTCCTAAGTGGTAATATAACTGAATATCTTTTGGCCTGTAGAGCAAAGATGAATGATTACCTGATGAATATCTTTGGCCATAGTGCAAAGATGACAGGTGTTGAGATGAACATGACCACTGATGATACAAATGAATATCTTTGGCCTGTAGTGCAAAGATGAATATTGATTCGAGATGTATATTGATTGATGTTACAGGGATAAAATATTGATGATGGACTTTTAAATCATAGAAGATAGTAGACTTCATTCTCTACTTAACTCTTCTAATGAATTGTTATTTCCGCTGCGAATATTGATCTAAAATTGGTTGTTCATTATATTTTATCTGATTTATTGAAGGCTAACGATAATTTATTTTCCATTATCTTAGTCATAATATTCTTTACTGAGCTAGTTGAGCTCACCCTTTTCATCTGTTGTCCTATTCAGGAAATGAGAATGTCACAGGGACTAGTCGGGGGACAGAGTGATGGCCCGAGTTAGAGCAGTAGTAGTCCTCACTATTTCTGATAAATAGTGTGATAATAATTGTAATGAGGACTTAGTTTGAATATTAATATTTTCTACATATTTGTATTGACACTCACAGTTGTGTGGTCGTATTTTGCACAACCGTATGATATAAAGTTTGTATTTGAATTATGTACCATGTATTTGGCGACTCAGAATGGGTTGGGTTGACTGGACCTATTCTGGGAGCATCACAGTTGGTATCAGAGCTTAGGGATATGATCTCTGGCGGAGATTGGGAAATAAAATTAGGAGGGGAGAGACGAGTAAATCCTTCACTAGTATGTCCTACCTAAGCTTATGTGGTATTTAATTGGTCAGTCGGAGCATAGAGTTAATATGTGATATGTTGATTTGTTTATTAACCCTTGTTTTATGGCAGTATTTGAGAATGGCAGCTGAGAATGTTAACAACGAAGTGAATGAGACCGTGGAGACACCTTTAATCACTAACTAGGAGAACGTGCAACAAGAAGGCAATGTTCATCCTGAAAACAATGCTGGTCAGACAATAAACGATGAGATGTTTAGAAATTTTTTGCAGTTCATGCAAAACCAGACGAGGGAGACTCGTGTGCAACATACAGGTGGAGATAATAACAACTCGCGAATTGTCACTGCCAAGCAGTTCAAAGAATTGGGACCACCAGAGTTTCTGAGAAAGCCGGATCCAATCAAGGCGGAGACGTGGATTAAACAAATTACTAAGATATTTGATGTCTTGGGATGTACAGAGGAATAGAAGGTTCCATTCGCCACGTTTATGTTCCATGGAGAGGCAGATTATTGGTGGGAATCTGTGAAGCGTACCCAGCCTGCCGCACTCAAGATGTCTAGGAAAGCGTTCCAAAAACTGTTTAATGACAAGTACTTTCCTGAAAGTATTCGTCATATGAAGGAAGTAGAATTTATCAGACTCGAGCAAAACAACATGACGGTATCCCAGTATGAGGCTAAGTTCGCGGAGCTGTCCAGGTTTGCACCTCATTTGGTGGAGAATGAGGAACGTATGACGCGGATGTTTCTGAGAGGTTTGAAACCCGAAATACGTCAATACCTCATTTCTCATAAATTTTCTCTATATTTGGATGTAGTGAACAGGGCCCAGTTGTTAGAACGAGATAATGATTATGTTCAACCAAGGGACAACAACCAAGGTCGTACCGGTGGCAGCGGTCAACGGAGCAATGACAACCAGCGAGGAGGAAAGTATGACAGAAACGGTAACCACTCCGGTGATAATCGTGGCCATGATAGTAGAAAAAGAGAATCGGGAGGAGATTTTAAAAAGAGAAGGTATAACAATGAGAACGTGAAAATGTCAACATCAGCACCAGCATCAACTGTTTCTAGGGGAGGAGAACGACCACCGGTCGTATGCTATAAATGCGGGAAAGAGGGACACATAAGCCCAAACTGTCCATAACAGTTCAAGGCATGCTATAACTGTGGAAAAGAAGGACATATAGCTCGAGATTGTCCTGTTGCGAAACCAAATCCAGCGGGGGTGGTGATTCCAAAGGCGGTTTTGGACAAGTCAAAGACGGTGATTCCTGGAAGAGCGTTTGTCGTGACAGCTCAAAACGCGAGGAATCCACACGAGGTGATTACGGGTAAGCTAATCATAAACTCTTGCGAAGTTTACACCTTGTTAGATACCGGTGCTACCCATTCTTTTATTTCACCTGCTTGTGCTCAACGTTTGAACTTGACTTCTAATAAATTAGACTTTGACTTATTTGTTGAAACTCCGTTAGGAGAAACCTTTGTTACATCTACGATTTACAAATCTTGCTTGATTCAGATTGGTACCCTTACCTTACCTGTCGATCTGATATCTTTGAAAATACTTGCATTTGACGTGATTTTAGGAATTGACTGGTTAACCACTTACCATGCCAAAATTGATTGTTTTCGTAAGGTTGTTAGTTTTCATATTCCTAATCAACCTGTTGTGCGAATCCAAACCACCAAACCACTAAAATCAATCAATATCATTTCAAATCACAAGGCTATTCGTTTATTGAAAAACGGATGTCAAGCTTTCTTAGCTCATGTCACTAATCTAAACCAGAATACATCAGATTTGAATGATATTTTCGTTGTTAATGAGTTTCCTGATGTATTTCCCGAAGAACTTCCCGGTCTACCCCCAGAACGTGAAGTTGAATTCTTTATTGACCTTGAACCCGGTACAAAACCCATTTCTAAAACCCCATATCGAATGGCTCCTATTGAACTTCAGGAGTTAAAGGTCCAACTACAGGAGTTGTTAGACATCGGTTTTATTCGTCCTAGTACGTCTCCTTGGGGTGCTCCTGTTTTATTCGTAAAGAAGAAAGACGGGAGTATGCGACTTTGTATTGACTATCGAGAGTTGAACCATGTCACCATCAAGAATAGGTATCCGCTACCTCGTATTGATGACCTGTTTAACCAGTTGCAAGGAGCACAATTCTTTTCAAAGATTGATCTTCGTTCTGGATATCATCAGCTGAAGATTAAAACTGAGGATATTCCAAAGACTGCTTTTAGAACTCGGTACGGGCATTATGAGTTCTTAGTCATGTCTTTTGGATTGACTAATGCTCCTGCTGCTTTCATGGATATGATGAACCGTGTATTTAAGGAGTATTTAGATCAATTCGTTGTTGTCTTTATTGATGACATCCTCATCTATTCTAAAAGCCGTGAAGATCATGAACACCATTTGAAGTTAATACTTCAAAAGCTTCGTGAGAACAAGCTATATGTCAAGCTGAAGAAATGCGAGTTCTGGCTTGAGGAAGTAGCATTTCTTGGGCACGTGGTATCGAAACGTGGAGTATCTATTGACCCGGCAAAGATTGAAGCAATACAAAGTTGGGAGCAACCTAAGTCGGTGACCGAAGTACGAAGCTTTCTGGGCTTAGCTGGTTATTATCGGAGGTTCGTAGATGGATTTTCTCGAATCGCTACTCCATTAACTCAGTTGACTCGGAAAGATACAAAATTCGTTTGGAGCGAGGAATGCGAGAAGTGCTTCCAAGAGCTCAAGAGAAGACTTATCTCGGCACCTGTTCTGACAATACCATCTGGTTCGGATGGATTTGTTATCTACAGCGATGCTTCGGGCAAAGGGTTAGGATGTGTTCTCATGCAACATGGGAAAGTCATAGCCTATGCCTCGCGACAACTCAAAGAATATGAGAGGAATTATCCTACTCATGATCTAGAGTTGGCAGCTGTCGTTTTCGCGTTGAAGATCTGGAGACATTACTTGTACGGAGAGAAAGTGGAGATTTATACGGATTATAAGAGCCTTAAATATTTCTTCACTCAGAAGGAACTCAATATGCGGCAACGACGTTGGCTTGAGCTGTTGAAAGATTACGATCATACCATCCAATACCATCCTGGAAAAGCGAACGTGATAGCTGACGCGTTGAGTAGAAGATCATATGTGGGAACGAGTGCGATGATGTCAAGTATACGCGTAGAACCAGCTTTGATTGATAAAGTTAAAGCTGCTCAAGCTACGAATGCGGAGCTGATGAAGATGAAGAAGAAGGTGCAAGAAGGTGCCATTCCAGAAGCAAGAATCGATGAAGAGGGAATACTTCGAGTCAACTCCAGACTGTGTGTTCCTAACGATTCTGACTTGAAGCATAGAATCATGATGGAGGCACACAACACACCATTCGCAATCCATCCTGGGAGTACCAAAATGTATCGTGATCTTCGACATACATTTTGGTGGAGTAATATGAAGAGAGAGATCGCGGAGTTTATTTCGAGATGTTTAACTTGTCAACGTGTAAAGGCAGAGCATCAAGTGCCGAAGGGTCCATTGCAACCATTGGAGATTCTAAAATGAAAGTGGGAACACATTACGATGGATTTTGTTACGGGTCTTCCCAAGGTTTCTCAAGGCATAGATGCGATTTGGGTTATTGTTGATAGATTAACCAAGTCTGCTCATTTCTTGCCGATACGAGAAACTTATTCCCTTGAATGTCTTGCTCATATGTACGTGAATGAGATTGTGAGATTGCATGGCATGCCAGTATCCATAGTTTCGGATCGTGATCCAAGATTCACTTCACGATTTTAGATCAGTTTGCAGAAAGCTATGGGCACGGATTTACGATTCAGTTCGGCTTATCATCCTCAAACAGACGGACAATCGGAAAGGACTATCCAAACTCTTGAAGATCTATTGAGACTTTGTGTTCTAGACTTCAAAGGGAGTTGGGATAAGTATTTGCCATTGGTGGAATTCTCCTACAACAACAGTTATCAGGCAAGTATAGGCGTGGCTCCATTCGAGGCATTGTATGGGAGAAAGTGTCGCTCCCCAGTATGTTGGAACGAGGTGGGTGAAACAACATTGTTGGGACCGGAGTTAGTACGTATGACTACGGAAAAGATCCAAATAATTCGACAACGTATACAAACAGCACAAGATCGACAAAAGAGTTATGCGGATCTTCATCGAAAGGACGTGGAATTTAACGCTGGGGACCATGTATTGTTACGTATTGCTCCGTGGAAAGGAGTTACGAGGTTTGGGAAGAGAGGAAAGCTCAATCCACGATTTATTGGTTCATTTGAGATTCTTGACCGAGTAGAAAATGTGGCCTATAGACTCGTTTTACCTCCAAGCATGTCTCGTGTTCATAACGTGTTTCACATATCGGTGTTACGTAAATATGTGAAGGATCCAAACCGCATTATTGAGTTAGAACCAAACGAGATAGCCGAAGATTTAACGTACGAGGAGGTACCTGTCAAGATCTTGGATAGGAAGGAGCATGTCCTACGCTCGAAAATTATACCTCAAGTTAAAGTTTTGTGGAGAACCCATGCTATTGAGGAAATGACCTGGGAGTTGGAATCGGAAATGAAAGCGAGGTATCCTCACCTTTTCGACATACCAGGTACGTACGTCAATTTCGAGGACGA
The DNA here is from genome assembly GCA_020205555.1 of Panax stipuleanatus. Lineage (NCBI taxonomy): Eukaryota > Viridiplantae > Streptophyta > Magnoliopsida > Apiales > Araliaceae > Panax > Panax stipuleanatus. The sequence continues at coordinate 45,008,109 of CM035125.1, forward strand.
AATTTCATAAGGAGGGGAGGTTGTAAGACCCCAACTTTTATGAATAAAGATTTAATTTTCTTTATATATTATTTTGAAATAGTAAGGTGTTGATTTGATAAATACGAAAAGTTATGGGTGAAATGTGCAAATATTTTAAAATGAGCAAGTGGGTATAAAATATTCTTGTTGTCGGGGAATATTCGTTTGGTCGTGGAATATTCTTGTTGTCCATATTCATACGACGGCGCATCTATTTGTGGGCCCCACAACGGAATAACTGTCGGATATAGAAAGCGACAGAAATAACCTTTTTATAAAATAACGGCGTAGTTGTTACAGTTAGTACTGTTGAAATACTCGGTGGTTAAAATACAGTGATACGCGGTGTTGCACAATAGCACACGGTATTGCACAGTATTTCAAATTATTGAGTCTTACGTGAGAAGTCATTACTCAATAATTGTTACAGTAATTACTGTTCAATATTTTATTATTGATTCAATAATTGCATAATATTTTATTGACTCAATAATTGTTGCATTGATATTTTATTGACTCAATAATTGCTACGTTGCTATTTTATATGATTGATTCAATAATGGCTACAGTTGATATTTTGGTATTATTGATTCAATAATTATCACTGCACAGTATTTCACATTATCAACTCAATAATTTATATTATTTGAATAATATTATTAGATAGCATTATTGACAATGTCTAAGGAAGTTCTGTCTAGGAGGGGTTATTTAATTACGCGCCAGTAAGGAGAAGTCCTTATCGGAAGACCCCCTCTTTCCTAGGAACGACCTGGTTGTCAATATTGTAGTTTTGTAATATTATTTGTGAATAATTAATTATTGATTTATATGATAAGGAAATATTTATTTTGTGGATATTAAAGAAGGAATTAGCACTGAAGTATTTTTATCAGTATTTTGGTGTGAAAAATTATCTGTTTATAGATTTCGGATAATTTATGTTTGGAATTTGGAAAAACTTCCTTCTGCAAAGTTGTAGAGAATTAAATTTCCTATAAATAGACATAGAATTTGTATTTTTCTGACAAAAGGGCTATTTATTATGAATTATTGAAGTTTTAAAAAATAAATATTTTTTTAATAAAAGGGTGGGCCCCACTTTTTGTTGGAAAAAAATATGCTGATGGCTTTTTGGGAGAGCAGCCGGCGGCTGGAGGAAAAAAAATAATATTATTTTATTCAAAAGTCTACTTTGGCATCCTAAGTTTTTTCTATAAATAGGGTGCTTAGGTTAGAATTGAAAATCACACCAGAATCAGAAGTTTTCTCTCTCTATAATATCGAGCGTATTTTTGTGAGTATTTCAATACTTTGAGTGTTAGTATTCAGTGCAAGTTTCCTTCGATATTATATCCGATATTCCGGTCAGAAGTACTATCCTTTTGAGGTAAGGGATGTTATTTTCTTTCGTAAATGATGTTATTCTTTTCAATATCATTATACCGAAATATTGGCATGGATTTTATTATGAAATTCTTATTTTTTTCGTCGGAGTTACTATTCACGTATACGGCACTATTCATGGAAAAATTAATTTTTTTTCTATTTGTCCAAATTGTATGTTATGGTTACTATCTTTGATTGGATCTAAGTTTTGAGCTTCATTCTTGAATTTTGCTCCACAAAGTATTATTATGGAATATTTTTGAACTTTGATAAACTAAAATACGAATCCTTAATCTTATCTTTTATTTCACTGAATTCGTTATTTATATGGTTTTTCATCATCCTCAGTCCTAAGTGGTAATATAACTGAATATCTTTTGGCCTGTAGAGCAAAGATGAATGATTACCTGATGAATATCTTTGGCCATAGTGCAAAGATGACAGGTGTTGAGATGAACATGACCACTGATGATACAAATGAATATCTTTGGCCTGTAGTGCAAAGATGAATATTGATTCGAGATGTATATTGATTGATGTTACAGGGATAAAATATTGATGATGAACTTTTAAATCATAGAAGATAGTAGACTTCATTCTCTACTTAACTCTTCTATTGAATTGTTATTTCCACTGCGATTATTGATCTAAAATTGGTTGTCCATTATATTTTATATGATTTATTGAAGGCTAACGATAATTTATTTTCCATTATCTTAGTCATAATATTCTTTACTGAGCTAGTTGAGCTCACCCTTTTCATCTGTTGTCCTCTTCAGGAAATGAGAATGTCACAGGGACTAGTCGGGGGACAGAGTGATGGTCCGAGTTAGAGCAGTAGTAGTCCTCACTATTTCTGATAATAGTGAGATAATAATTATAATAAGGACTTAGTTTGAATATTAATATTTTTTACATATTTGTATTGACACTCACAGTTATGTGGTCGTATTTTGCACAACCGTATGATATAAAGTTTGTATTTGAATTTTGTACCATGTATTTGACGACTCAGAATGGGTTGGGTTGACTGGACCTATTCTGGGGGCGTCACAGTTGGCTTAGTTTTATATCCTCTATAGAAAAAGAGTACTCTCCAATAATTAAAATTGCATCAACTGATATCTATTATAAGACTCCTCTTATATAAATATTGATCAACCCTTCTAATCCTCTTAGACATAGAATTTTATTTAATTAATTAAACTCCTTTAATTAATTTAGGCTTCCCATCACATTGGGAATAATTAATTAAATTCATTTAATTAATTTGCCTCCTAATTTTATTAAGAATAAATGAGAGTACTAATATTAAATTAATTACTAAACTACTTTAGAAATTAAAATAATAATAATTGTAATAATATTAATAAGACTCCTCTTATTAATTTATATTTAATATTTTCAAAATATTAAATAATAAACATTAAGCAATTTAATTTATTCTATCACCATAGATTAAATTAATTACACTTAATGCATTATTACGATTATGCCATTACCTTCTTAAATAATTATTCTTTCTTTTATGGTGTGACCCTTTAGGTTCTCCATATTAAACCGGTTGTGAATAAATCAATTAGAATAATTCTAATCTTATTTAAATAAATAAATTAAACTAATAATCTATTTAAATAAATAATATTTATTCTACAATAGGGATAAGCCTCCCTAGCGATCAACGCCTTTCTAGATAATATAGATTTTAACATTAATCATAAAAGAACCTGTGAGTAAATAGTTACCGTACAATTCAATCCTTCCACCATACAATGTCCCAATTAAATATAAAATATGAATTTACTATCAAGTCTTATTTTATTCAATTATATGTATTTCGATAAGAAAATGCACAACTCCAAATAATAAAAATTAGAAACTCTTTTCTAATTTTATTCCACATTGGCCAAGGATTCTTGGGTTGTCATTTAACGAATCACATAGGGCATATCTCCTCTTTTACTAGATGTGGTAGATTCTTTATTGATCATTCATTATCTCCATATGTAACTCATTATACTCAAGCATACCCTTTTAAGGAATAAGTCAAAGTATAATTCATTACATACAAGATATTATAATGATCTCAAGTTAAAGGATCACTTGTACTACTATCACATTAAAAATTTCTATTGACAAGCAAGTAAAACTCCATTAGGTATTCCATAGCGAGTCACGTTCAGTGAACTTATTCTCCAATAAGCACCTACATATTTTTTTTAGTGTCTCCACACAAATGATCATGAGATCAATCATCCTCATCCAATGAGCAAGCAACATATGTATCAATCTATCCGAATTTACTAATTCTCTTTTTAGTAATCCCACGATTGGGAAATATTTTAGTTTTAAGCTTTCTAAGAATTTAAATCTCATTAGTATGATCAACATCATGATTTAAAAAGCATTGCTTAAAACTATGGGTTATTTACATATTATAAAAACAGCACCATGTAGATAGTTAAATGCCTTTAATAAATGAATATTTTTATTAATAAATAAATAAGATTGTCTCCAAAGTATATGCTTTATCATCATACATGATTGGCTTGTATGTGTACTACTTTCAAATACGTCAGGTATGCATACATGATTGGCTGGTATGCATACCTCGCAGCGCCATTGCTCAAATGTGTCCTGTGAAAGAACCGGGCGCTGCAGTGCTAGGCCAAGGTTATAGATGACGTAGGCATGGCGCTGCGGCGCCGGTCTTGTGAAGGAACAGGGCGCTGCATCGTCAGGCCAAGGGTAGGGCTGACATAAGCATGGCGCCACGGCGCTGGTCCTGTGAAGGAATGGGGCGCTGCAGCGCCAGGCCAACCTAGTAAAATCAATAAAAATTTATTATGTTTTCAAAGTTCAGAAATATATTTTTAAACTTAATGTAATGAACATGATGACATGTTAAGCATATATTGAGATGTTAAAATAATATATCAACTTATATTACGTGATTAATTGATAAGTTAAATACGTGATTTAAAATCGTTATTTGTGAAGTCTAATAACGTGTTCAAAGACTGATGTTGTAATTCGATAAGTATAATCGAACTTAGAATTAATTGGTATTGTGAATGTATTGATATGTAGGATTAATTAAGGGACGTGAGTTATAATTGTAGCTTGTGTAAGAAGCAAGTTTCCTAATTCTTACTTTTAATTAAGCAAGTTTCCTAATTCTTACTTCTAATTAAGCAAGTTTCCTAATTTTTACTTTTTTAAGAAAATTTTATAACTTTACTTTTATTGAGCAAGTGTTCTAAACTCAAATCTTTTATTGAGTAAACTTTCTATCCTCAAATTATTATCATGATACAAGTTCTTATTCTTGTTTATTCAAGTCAAGATTTCATATGAGATATTATAATTCTTTTAAAACATGACTTCAGTTATACAATACTTATTCAATATTATACCTTTGAGATTCGTTATTTGATTCGAGTATCAGTTATTGTTGAACTTTATAAGACTAGTGAACCCTTATTGATTCGATTAGTCTATAGTTGATGAGCGTTCGAAATTCTAGAACTATTATTGAGCTTATCCAAACGAAATTTTATTTGGTGCGGACTTTGATGTCAAACTGAGATGAACAACCCTTTTATAGGGAATTATTTACTAATTTGCGTTGAGATGATGTGCACATTCATGGTAGTAAGGGCTGATCTCCCGAAGTACGAGTAGTAGAGTTCATATAGTCTTATGACTGTTAAAGGTTTAAAGTAGAAATACTTTACAACCTGGGACATAGTTCATGGTCTTATGACCCTCAGATATACTTTTGATTCTTGTTATTCATTCTTGATTCAAAAGTCTAGCTTTCTATTATTCAGAACCCCACTAGTAGAAAAAAGTAAATAGACAATGTTTAAAAAACGTTGTAATAGGTCCCCGAAAAACGTCGTGGTTAGCAGTATCATCTATTAGACACAAATATACAACGTTTAAAAAATATTATCTATTTGTCAAATAGACAACGTTTTTTAAACAAAAATAGACAACGTTTTAAAAAAATTATCTTTTGACACATTAGACAATATTTTTTTAAAAAAGCGTTGTCTATTGTACACATTAAACAACGTTTTTTTTAAAAAGCGTTGTCTATTTGACACATTAAACAATATTTTTTCTAAAAGCGTTGTCTATTGTACTCATTAGACAACGTTTTTTTTAAAAAGCGTTGTCTGTTTGACACATTAAACAATATTTTTTCTAAAAGCGTTGTCTGTTGTACACATTAGACTATTTTTTTCTAAAAAACGTTGTCTATTTAAAAAACACAATCCACAACATTTAAAGCCAAAATATAAGCATTCTATGTTTCAAAATTTCATACATTCCAATAATATCATACGTTTACAGTTTCAAATTCATTTTTCAATATAATTACTAGTACGTACATTGAATTACGAATTGAACTACATCTACAAAATATACCAAACTATCCATAAAATTAAGATGTGGTGCACAATCTAATCGTGTGCAAAACAACCTTCACCCAAAATACAAGTGTAGCGTCCCTGTATATCTACCATTAACTCGAGGCTCTACATGTTGGTGCTCACATAAGTTGCCCACTCATCATATACTTCATCAATTTGTTCTTGTGTGTACGTTAATCCATTTTCCTTATCCCACTAAAATAAAATAAGAAAAAGTTTATTAACAATTCATTAATAGAAAGAGAGAATATATAAATATGAGGGAGGACAAAACTTCTCTAGTTGCGAACAAGTGCAAACAAATACTATAAAACACTTTACTAAGTGCATCCTCCAAAATCTACATACGTCAGATATTTTGGTGCGCCGAAAAATGATGATGGTTTAAACTTTAAACAACTGACACTGACTTAACATTGGTTACCATGGAACTCTTATTGCCCAGTGTTCTACAAACCAGATACTCTCGGCTCGCCAGTGATGTAAAATGTAAGTTGAATAATTCTTAAAGAAAGATACCTGTCATCATGCCAAAAAGAGTTTGCGTCCAACTCAGGCAGTACAAGTGTAGCATTCATAATTCGTGCAGCAAGAACAGCATTACAAATCTACAAAAGTAGCCAAGATAAGAGAAAAATGATATTTAGAAGGATGCAACACAATTATTCAGTTCATAGAGGTTATAGATACATATGTATATACACGCAAATCTACAACATGGCAGGCAATTGGAGGTTTTGATAGAGAAGTATTCCATCTATCCATGGCAGAATGAATATTTAGTTTCTAACACTGCTGTTCAAAGATCTCTCTTCTCTTTCTAAACCAGATAACAGTTAACCCCTACCTCAGCAAACACATCTTGTTCTGTCATCATATCTTTATCTTATCTATAACCCTCACATTGCAACCTCCTTGCAGGCACTTGTGCTAATTACCCCATGAAAAAGTCCATCAAAAGCTCAGAATGACACCAAGTGAAGAGCACGCATGGGTCATTAGTTCACAACCGCGAAGAACTGATATGAATTCCTGAAGCTGTTTTTTTGATGCATCCTCGTACAGAATCACTTTATTTGCATTCCTACCACTAGCTTCACTGCTTAATGCAGCCAATGGATATAACCTTTTAGAATACAATCAGAAATATTAATTTGCCAAAATATTAACTATATGATAGTGCCTTCTATCTTACCTGCCAGCAAAGATTCGTGCAAGCAGCCGTTCCATGTCTGGTAGTCTGGACAACTCTTTCCGAAATTCAAGTGCAACAGATAGATTAACTCCCTATTAATCAAACTAATTATCAGACGAAATGTGGTGAAGACTGCTTAAAGATCCAGAACAGTATCATAGTTGGAAGTACAACTAATATTTCTGCAAGTTATGTAGCAAGATCCATGAAAGCAAAGAATATAAATAAAATGATGACTCAGCAGGTGAGGCAGCAGGAGAGAATAAGGGCAAAGAAAAGAGTTGAAAATATATCAAAACAGACGAAGAGAAAGTAAGGTAATGTGGATGTGTCTGCTTATGTTTATTTGTAAACTTTATCAACAATGAAGTTGGAATTTTTTCCAACTTTTAAACGCCAAGCATGTCTGACTCGCATCATATATTTGTTCTATATCTCACTAGCACACTTATTTCCAAGTCTAACAATCCATGGTCATAACATCATCTAAAACAAAACCCTACTCTCTTTTGGATGAGCCAAGGAACAGAAGAGAGTGTGGTGTCAAGTACTTGTATTTGTGAAGGTGTTGCACTCAAAAAACAAACAATATACATAATTCTTCATCACTGCCACTTTTAAATAATTTATTCACAATTTTCAATACCTAGTTTTTCAATTAATTAATTAACTCATAGAATCCAAGCCTGCTCCTCCAAACAACGGACAACAATTATTAATATACCTCTACAATTAACCTACTAGTATCAATTTCAAAAACACTATTGGTGGCTAAATGTGATTGCATGAGCTTTCTATTAAGAAATTAATGCAGTTCAATCCATTACTAAGGATCCATCACCCTGAACCTCAATAATGAAAAGCAAAGAGATGAAACATTGCATACTAAACAGCAAACGGCAGTAATTCTAACCATTACTCTACCGAAGATAAGCTGAAAGAAGATATTTAACAAAGTCCATGAGATACCATCAGTAAAATTTTCGTTAAAGACTTGAACTCATCCAGATACACTGAATCGTAGATTATAAACTATCAACTTATATGTAATCGTGATTCGTGAGTTGCAATAGAGCTCCTTTTCTCTTCCGTGTGGCTTCTCTGTATTAACATCCTTAAATTTGTTGGGCTAAACATTATAAGTTCATTACAATGGTAAATCATCTAACAGTAACAATACATTCATGATAAGATTCATAAAGCTGATAAAATCCACATAATAGAGAAAATCAATTTTCCATCACAAGAAGATATTCATGTATTGAAAATTATGTAAATGAGTTGCTTAGTGCAATATAATCCATCCCCACATGAGAAAATTGTGTAGAGCAATTCATACAACAGAAATTTTACCTTAAGAGACAGAATGGTCAGAATAAATATGTTGATTGCAAAATTAACCACCAACGCGATTGAGGTGTAAGAGCCCAAAAGCAACTCCAAGGCTTCAAAAGCATTTCCAAAGTGAATAAAATTCTGATTAATTGAACCATCTGGCTTTAGTTTTTCAGGTGATATTGATGTCCAACATTCGAGGCCAGCGTAACTCAAGACTGTAGAGACTACTGAAATCAATAAGTAGTCTGCACCCATGGACAATAAGTAGTTAGGCCAACCCTAGCATGTTGTCTACCAATATTAATACAGGAGCAGTTTGTCAGAGTATGTCATTTGTGTACACATATATAGCTTCATTTGATTAAACTACCTCTAACCAACCTCATCTGAAGTATTCTCCAATGTTCTAAAATAGATAAAGTACAATCTCTGTCATTCATTACAACATTCTTCCCATAGCTTTTCATTCTCTTTAAGTTATCAAAGGAAGTTTACAACCAAACAGAAATAACAAGTGTGAACCAGAATTTCAGTACTAAATATCACAAGATAGAATGGACCTTTAGAGCTGCCACTGCATCCTGGCGTTCCTTTATCATCTCTATATGATACAAAGGTCTTGCAAGCCATGTCTTTAACAACCTCTTTCCAAATGCTGTCGCGCAGTGGTTCAATTGAGCATATAATGTCCTTCATACAAAAAAAACACCTTAAGAAAAGATTGATGGCAATGAATTTTGAATGCTAAAAATGCTACACATACCCTGAAGAACCTCCATTTTTGCTGTTCTCAAATATCTCTAGGTTCTCCAGTGCTGCAGCATAAAGAACCATATATGGTTTTCGCGCTATATCACTGACTCCGGAGCATGGAAGCACCTCATACTTTGCAAACCTAAGCAAAATTTCATCCAGAAAGGCTTGCTTCAGGTAGAAAAGAGTCCCCCCAAGAGCTGAGAGCGCATAGATGCCTTTCTCGCCTGCAGCCACAAGCTCAGATAAAACATCTGATGGGCTGCCCCAGTTCCTCTCACCCTCAGAGGAATCAGTAGCATGTGAAAGTGATTGACCATTAATACGCTTGTAGATATCCTTGACTTGACGAACAGTTTTTTCAGCATCCCAGAACTGTGAGTGGGGGACCAACTCATTTACTAAAGGACTTCTTGTATACCTCTGCAGTACTCTCTCAGTTTCAGGGCTATCAACCCAAACATCTGGTCTCTCTTTTGAGTTATTTGTAACTTGATAAAAACTTGGTGCAGCCTTCTTGGGGTATTCGTACTTCCTGCAAAGCATATTCTGCAGATTAATAAAAGTATTATACAAGGCAAATTTAATCTTGTACAAGGCAAATGAAATCTCAACGTTTAGTGCAATATGTCACCAAATAGTATACAATTTAGCCCACATGCCAATTACTATAGTTTTCAGTTCCTTTCAACCAGCCTAAAATTTAAATTCTTACAATGAAGTGTTCACTTAACAAACTTCTATATTCATGCAATAGAGCAAGTGTTTACTTAAAACTTTTTAAAGTACTACACATTGTGTGGCTGACATGTCAAAAAACCCATAAAAAGGTGACTTGTAAGAATATCCAAGAACTAGTTTCTGCCCAAGAACATAGTTTAAGTGTGTTTGAAGACAGTCTCCTTACTCAAAACTATTTTCTCAGATGGAGTTCTTTGAGCATTTTCCAACATTTTTTTATGGAAGCAAACTACAAGTCAAAGTTCTGAAACCATATAACATATATAGACCTAAAATAAGGCTTCAATTTAGTTACAACAGCATCAACCTCCTCATCAATAGACCAGTGCCCACTCTGCAGAACGAAATGAATCTGCAATAAAATGATAAAATCAGAAGCACTGCTAAACTCTTGATACGTATAACAATTTAAACTTCAAAAGTAGGAAATGTAATTCAGGTTCTCCAGTTAAACAAGGTGAAGTTTACAAAATTGTCAGGCAAACAACAATATTACATACAGTAATACTACATTTAATCTTGTCATTAGAATGTACAAAGACAATATTGGTTTCGAAGATAGGATCAAAGCCTAAATTAAAGGTACCCAACCCTCTAGGACTTACCTAATTCCAAACCAACATTCAAACTGATAAATTAATCCAAACTGAACATTAGCAGCAACTGATGAAGTTTTTGTGCTGACTGCGAAAAGTACTGCACTCCTCTCCACAAAATTTTTATTGAGCAGTGATCATTTTATTGCAGATTTTTATTGTGCTTCTGAGTTTTCTATAACTGAGTTGTGAGTTGTTTGGGGTCAACCGTGACTTTTTGAGATGGAGCACCACTCAGTATCAACTACCAACTTAACAGGGCTAGAAAATCTATACTCAAAGACCTCTATCTGCTCAAATGCAGCACCAGTTGTTTCACAGCTCATTTGTTACTCAGAACATCAAAAGTTCCCATGATATAATAGCATCCATGACATAACATACTTCTGATCACTTTCAATCAAATTAGTCAATGACAGTTAAGAATCTTCTGATAAAAAGCAGTAAATGAAGTCCAAGTAAACCATAATCACCTTTCTCCAATCAATAAAATCAATGAGTTCATCATCTATAGTTTCTTTTCCCGCTATCTGAAGTATCTTCTCCCTCTCTGCTTGAGTTGGCCGTTGAAGATGGAATATTCTATCCATCCGACCAGGACGCTGCAATGCCTCATCAATTTGTTTAAGGTTTCGTGTTGTAGCCATTAAAACCACCCCTTCCTGTTTCTCAAACCTGTAGAGATAATTACATGGATAACATAATGATTAGTGCAAATAATTAAGATTGTAAACATTGAATTTCCAAGGTAACACATCCCCGCTCTGTCTGGTCCCAATTCTGGTTTGTGAAGAAATGAGTGGATTGGCAAGAAAACAACATACTAGTGATGTTTGGGGCAGGTGTAGGTTAACAGAGCATCATCTCAGCCCACAACCTAACAAGGACGTGAAACACCTCTATGACACAACATGATAAGTCCGAGAAGAAATATCATATCTCAAGCTTTTGGACATTTTTAGGGAAGTGTTAAGACACGTTCTCAACAAAGAATTATATATTTAAATTTTGGACACATAAAAAGAAGTGTTGGACAAGTGTCCACGAGTGTCTGCATTGTTTTATTCCTTTTACATAATATTGTTCCACACTTGTCCAACAATATTAACTTCATTGTTATAATTCCTCTCACTTAAATTACAATGGTTCATGGCTCTCAATAATGTTAACAGCTGAGTTTAACTACAGTTCCAATCAAACCAGGACAAAGGTTTTGTCCAACATTCAACCAACATGACATTGTATGTACTGTACTTCCATGTCACAGAAAAATTGGAAGCTGGATATTCCATGTTCTTTGCAGAAGTGAAGCAAGTAGTTAAATAAATGTAAAAAAAATTAAAAAGGTTCCCAGTCATCATCACACACTGTAATTTCGGTCACCATGGAAAGACTAGCAATTTTATTCTGTTTTAGACCATTATTGTATATCATGCGTAAACAACACAAACCTAATTGAACTGCATGGTGCTGCAATGTCCATCTTATTGCAGCCCACTTCATTATTTCAAGGTCAGATAGGGAAAGAAGTTCATCCCAACTACAATTAGCTACCATCCTCAATATTTTAGATATTTGAGTTGCTAAACGAGAAGGCCTTTAAGATGAAAGAAAGACTGTAGGAAATATTAAAAATAATGAATTAGAGGCAGGAAGGAGAAGGAAGAACTACTAGTATCTGGCATGTAACATGCACATCATAGTTTTTCATTCTATTATGTTTGTCAAACAAAATTTACAACAAATGGTTGGTAAATTTAGAATGAGTCATCTTTACAAGCGATAATGATGTTTGTATTGTTACATAACTGACTGGACCATGGTATATTTGATTATCAATTCCACAGGAGCGATTAAGGAATCACCCAAAATTTGTAGATATATACTGTAAAACTCCCCATTCTCCAACCCACCCCCAACCCCAGCATCCAAACAAAATATCTGAGGGGCCAAATTTTAGTTTAGCACACTAATTAGAAATAGCATAATTACAAAAGATGATAAAAGACAGTAAATTTATGGCATTTTTAAAGTCCAGATAATTCCAATATGTAAGATAAAATCCGTGGAAGAATCTTATTTCAAGCCTTGAGAATGGATTGCTAATTATTAGTCCAATAAACCGACTGAAGGTTTAAGATTTACCCATCAAGTTCCACAAGAAGTTGATTGATGAAAGCTTCATGATCCTGCTTATTGGTGTGAATGAATTTACCGCGAACACCAGCAAAGAGGTCAAAGTCCTCCACAAATATAATGACAGGAGCCTGAAAGTAGCATCATATAAGTTAGCTTTAGTCAAAGACATGAGCAATTTTTTACTAAAAATTGATTTTTTTAAAAAAATATTTACAGAGGAAACAAAATTGAGAAAAGAGGGGACAAAACGTCCTTTGTTCTTTCCGCCACTCTCAATCCTCTGCATGAACTCCACGGGTGAATTCGAAGCCTTGCGAATGGCGTAGGCGACCGCAGAGGTCGAGGACGCCATGGCTCCGTCGTTGTGAGTGAACGATGGACTGATGGCTTCTGAGTTAACGATGGACTGTGAGTGAACGATGTTCGACAGAGCAGAATTTAGAACTTGTGAGCAGAACGATGGACTGTGAGTGGACAGTGGACTGATGGCTTGTGAGTGAACGATGGCGACAATGAATCACCCGAGTTTCAGGTTTACTTGAACGACCTTCCGGGAAATGATTTTAACTCCATTTTCCAGTCCCTACCACGATTCCAAGAACGATTGAGAAAAGAGATGGGCTTGTGAGCAGAATTTAGGGCTTGTGAGTGAACGATGTTGAAGATGAACAAGGGTTCACGAATGAGAGAGAATAAATTTAGCTCAGTTCTATAAATCACCCTCCGTGTTTTTTCAATGCATAACGTTTTGTTAAGAAAACCTTATGTATTTAAAACAAAAAAATGGCCCTTATGAATAGACGACGTTTTTCCATATTAAAGTACAACGTTTTCTTGAAAAACGTTATTGAAAAAAATACCACAACGTTTAACATTGTCTATTAATTGTTATCTATTTATTATTTTGTAGTAGTGCCCTTTAATTTACTTTTATGTTATTATAACTATTATATTATTATACTTGTGGACAATCGTGCTTACTGTTGCATAATAACATTGCAGTTAAGAACGAAAGGTCCGACGAGCCTTCTACTAGCAAAGACAAGGACAATGTTAACAAGTGTTAAATACTTGTTATTTAATTTAAAAATGTTATGTTTAAGACTATGATGTTGTTAAGACTTGTGTATTTGTTTTCGTTTTCGTTTTCACATTTGATGTTAAGGTTAGTTTAACCCATAATTTATTTATGTATTCAGATGTTGTAACTCCTTAAGGGGAGGATTTCTATTTATTTCATGATTTGCATTTATTATGGGTAGATAGATATGTGATATTTGTACAGTGAAAACCAAATCCCGTGAAAATTGAAGTACCCGAATTTAGGGGTGTCACAAGTTGGTATCAGAGCTGTAGGTTATGAACCTTAGGTGGGGGAAAACCGTAAGGTAGTAGCCTTTTTTAGAGATCGATAATTTAGTGGTGATAAACTCTTATCGAGTTCTAAGAAAGATAATAAATTACCTTATGTGCTATGTGATTACTTATGTGTTTACGGGTATCGATTAGCATCACGTAATAACTAAGATTTAAAATTTTGATTGTCAGGAAGTCAGATGTTGGAAGATCAAGTCAACCCAGGGAGGTTGTACCCCGAGTGACTATTGAGGAGGAGCCCCGAGACATTTATACAGTCTGGGAGCAGTTGGTTTGGAGAGAGCCATCTCCTTTGATCACTGTTGTTGGTCAGGAGCATGATCCAGTATTTAATTTAGAGGAAGACTCTGAGGAGATTGAGGTTGAGGCAGCTGAGGAGGAGGATGAGGACCCTGATGAGTTTTCACCAAACTCTATCAGTGCAGAGATGTACGACGAGCTGTATGACCGTAACATAGAGATACAGGATACTGTTTGGGAGCTGAAGGAGCCGACGGTTGCTCAGCGGACTACCATCGAGCTGAAGGATGGCGAGATCGAGACTTTGGATACAAGTCTTGGAGACGTGGAGTGGGAGCTGGTCCATGAGAAGGGCCAAAATGAGCAGAAGTAAGAGGAGATAGAAAAGTTGAAGAATGATTTGGGAGAGGAATCAGCGAAGCGTGCTATAGTAGAGGATGCTTGGATGAGGGCTTCAAGATATACAGAGATTGCCTAGGATGACGATCGGGCAAAGAAGGGAAAGATTGAGGAGATAGACTACACGTTTCAGACAGCTATTAATAGAACCCATGATCGAGTGTTCTACTATCCGGTTCAGTTCGAGGACTTACCTTGGTACATGCTGGACCGTAGGACGATGTTCCACATTATGGAAGAGGAACACAGAGCAGCTGTTCTACGCCTTAGTAGGCCGGGATAGGAACATCATGATTATGTGAATATTTTCCTTGGTAGCTAATAATGTAAATTCCGATGTGATTATAAACAAAGGAATATGTTGATGATTTAAATTCTGAAGATTCTTTATCTCAGGATAGTTGATGTAAATAGCAGTGATGCTATCTTATTTTGTTTTAAAACTTTTGATTGAATAAAATATCAAAGTTTATTTGAGATGATATGTGTTAAGTGAATATTTTAAAATGTTTAAGTTAATTCTTAAATATTAAATAATTGAATGAAGATCTAATAAGCGTATATCTTAAACAGAAATATGCCGCTGAGAAGACGCCCAATTCGTCAACCAGCCCAAGAAGGGTCAACGAATAATAATGACGCCTATGCCAACGCCAACCCTAACACCGTTCAGCAGTTGGTGAACTTATTGACTGGAGCAATGGTCAACCAGTAGCAAGCTCCACCGAACACGACGTTCAAGGACTTCAAAGTGATGGGACCGCCAGAGTTCAAGGGATCCATGAACCCGATCGAAGCACAAAGTTGGGTCATGGAGATGGAGAAGGTTTTCGAGGTCGCTAGGGTGAGTGAGGACCAGAAGACGTCTTACGCAACGTTCATGCTGAAGGCGGAGGCCAGTTATTTGTGGTAGGCAAACAAGGTCCGGGGAGGATAGGGTGTGAAAACCTGGGAAAGGTTTAAGGAGATGTTCTTCGAAATGTACTTTTTGACGAGCACACAGAACCAAATGGAGGTTCATTTTTTGGAATTAAAATAAGGTAATATGTTTGTACCAGACTACGAGGCAAAATTCAATGAGTTTGCTAGGTTTGCCACATACCAAGTGCACATTGATGAGAGAAAGGCTAGGAGATTCCAACAGGAACTGAAGCCCTGGTTGTATAGCAAGGTGTCGATGTTCCAGTTAAACACCTTTGCGTGAGTATTGGAGAAGGCTATCATCGCTGAAGGTGGGAGCGATGCTATGACAAAGTACAACCAAGAGTAGAAGAAGAAGGAAAGTGAAGGAGAAGGTAACAACAAGGCTAGTGGTAGTAACACTGGAGGAGGTGGTAATAATCAGAAAAGAAGGTGGAATGACAGCATATCAATCGGGAATCAGCAAGGGAGCCAGAAGAAAAGGGTAGAAGCATGTTCGACCTGCGGGAAGAACCACAAGGGGTTCTGATGAGTAGGTTGAAAACCTATAATTTAATATCGTTTAGCTTGTTATATTGTGAGTCTTTAAGTATTGTTCGTAGTATTTTCGGTGTTTTATGTTTATTGTGCAGGTATGAGGGTTAGAGTTGGATTTGAGTGAAAAAGCTAAAAAAGGAGCATGATGGCAGCAAGGCGCGGACCGCGCGATCGACATAAAGGAGAAGGTGTTGAGCGCGCGAGTTTGAGGATTATTTTCTGCCACCCAAGCGCTGACCGCGCCCTAGCAGTGTTACCAGAGGTGTTGACCGCGCGAGATCGGTTGATAGTCCCTGCATGCTAAGCGCTGAGCGCGCCATTTGAGTGAAGTTCAAGCGCGCCCAACACGTGACTGACGGGAAAGCTTGTTTTTGTTGCCTTTATGAGCAGAAGTCGATTGGGAATAGGATTTTGAAGTTTACTAATTGCACTAGGCTTTTTGATAGACTATAAATATTAGTTATTTTTTACTTAGTATGGATCATCTTGGATCTAGGAATTCTTGGAGGCTATTCAAACCATAGTTTTGGAGAATCAAGGCATGTCAGGCTAAATTACTCAATTCAATTCTGAAGGGATGTTGAACCTTATTTACAATTATTGGCTTGATCAAGTTTATTTTATTTATTCTTTCGTATGTGAGATTTATTCTGATTATCTACATAAACTTTCTTGCATGCTATTCAGTTGACTAATTTGATTTCTGCAGGATTAAATTAGTAAATTGATATCATCTGCTAGATTAAGATATTTATTAAGCAAACGATGTATGTCTGATCATAAGTAGCAATTAATGATATTTGATTGTGGTCAAGCATTTGAATATTATTAAAGTTTTTAGAAGACAAGTTAAATAATTTCTAATTGTGTAATTGTTGCTTGGAACAATCTAATTCTCATTCTTCATGCTTCTATTGTATTAAATCTAGACTGATAGTTCTAGGTTATATGATAGTTAGGATCTTTTGTTGGCGATCGTCGCATTAGATTTACACTTATGGAGAATATCGGGTAATTAGGGATTGCGGTTATCTAGGGTTGTTAATCTCATTGGAAGATAAATATTGTGAACACTTGGTTAATTCATAATTGTGAAAAAGAGATACTGAACTGAAGAATTGAAGCTTTTTACTCATTGATACTTCTTTTAAATTCACTTTCGTTAATTCAACTTTTCAAACTAAAAATCCCCAATTCATTAAAAAATACTTGGATAAATATAAAACGTAATACTCTCCGTGGGATCGATCCTTGCTTATTATGTAACGCCCCCAGAATAGGTCCAATCTATCCAACCCATTCTGGGTTGCCACGAAATACACTTAACAAAAATTTCAAATACAAATCTTCAAATTCTAAACTTTAAACTGTCGTACAAAATACAACCACAGTTAAACTGTGAGTTTTAATACAAAAACATATAACTCTCATGGTGGTTCAACCTTGGACAACACCTCACCCTATTTGGGTCACCAAAATCAACGGTTAAATGACGTATACAATACGACACACACATTTAAAGTTCTCGATACAATTATATATTGTCATACTATTTTATAATGTATTGAGAAACTCAACAGTCACCGACCATTACTCTATTCCCTTGTTATCCCCGCTCGACCCAGCTACACTCTTATTACCTGAAAGGAATTGTGAAGCAAAATGGTGAGCACAAATAGCCCAGTAAAGAATATCATAACTAAAGATAATTAAATTATCAATAGTTTTCATCAGTAATAAATCAGAGATTTATAACATATGGTAGATGATAAAACTTTTCAACCATAGTTGCAGCGGAACGAACAATCCATTAGAAGAGTCAAATAGACCATAACGTCTATTATTTCCTCCACGTTAAAAGTCCACCAATAATATTGTATCCCTGTAACATCAATCAACAATTTCTGTCCATAATCATGTAAATATTTCATAATCATAATTATGTTGATAAATTCCTCTTCGCACACAAGACGAAGATACTTTTCATCACCTGTCTTTACCTGAAACACCAAAGATCATGGTTATACCAAATCACAGTTATTATTCATAATCATGCTAATAAATTCATCTTTGCACTCAGGCCAAAGATATTCATCAACAGTTCATCTTTGCACTACAGACCAAAGATATTCAACAACAGGCCATCTTTGCACTACATGCCAAAGATATTCATATCTCAAATAAATATCTAATCATTTCAGAATTTATATAAATAATAATTATAACCATGTTAATCAATTCACCTTTGCCCTTAAGCTAAAGATACTCAATTGTAAATTCAATGGTCATGATCATTCCAGTCAACAATTCATCTTTGCACTACTAGCCAAAGAGAACACATAGTCATGATCATACCAATAATATACTCAACTTTACACTCAAGTCAAAGAAAAATTTCATCACCAGGATTATAAAAATATTATATATGATAATAAGAACAATATGATCAAAACATGAATCCAATCTCTAGAGTAAGATTCATAAATCAACGATAATTTGGTTAGAAAAAGAAATCAATTTTGTTGTGAATAGTATCCTATAAATAGTAACCTGTGCATAGTACTCTGTGAATAGTGCCCTGTGAATAGTAACCCCGGTATGAAAAGGTAAAAATTTCATAAGAAAAATTATATTTTGTGAATAGTACTCGTGAATAATACCGTATTCGTGAATAGTGCTGTATACGTGAATAGTAACCCCGACATAAAAAGGTAGAAATTTTCATAAGAAAAATTATACTTCGTGAATAGTACTCGTGAATAGTACCGTATTCGTGAATAGTGCCGTATACGTGAATAGTAATCCCGACGAAAAAGGTAAAAAATTCATATTAAAATTTATACCAATATTTCTATGAAATGATATTGAAAGCAATAATATCATTTACAAAAAATATAACATCCCTTACCATCCCTTACCTCAAAAGACAAGTACTTCTGACTGGATATAATGTTGAAAAAAACTTGCACTATTTAACAATACTCAAAGTATTTAAATACTCACAAAAATACGCTCGATATTATAGAGAGAGAAACTTCTGATTCTGGTGTAATTTTCAATTCTAACTAAGTACCTTATTTATAGAAAAATGCTTAGCACGCCAAAGTTGACAAAACATATATTTTATTTTTTATATGTATACTTAATTTGACAATAGAAATTATCAGCCAAAAAAGTACAGTGGGGCCCACCAAATTAACGTTTAACATGTTTTAAGTAACAAAAATATTTATAACACCAAAAATCAATTTAGACCCAATATTCAGGAACTTTAATAATTCATAATAAATAGCCCTTTTATCAAAAAAATATGAACCTTATGTCCATTCCATATGAAATTTAATTCTCTACAACTTTGTAGAAGAAAGTTTTTCTAAATGCTGAACGAAAAAAACCCAAATTTATATACGGATGAACTTGCAGGCTACAATCAAATTTCAGTCAAAAATGGAGCCCACCAACATATTTAACATATTTTTTGTAACAAAAATACTCCGGATCGAATTTGCTCTTTTTCTCCTCATTTTATTCATATTTCGTTCATTTATTATAAATATCACAATTATTATATTATTACATTATACACTTATAATGTAATATTATAATAATATATTTGAATAAATTATTTTATCGAAGAAGATAAAATATCAACTCTCAATAATTGTCTCTTTAAAAATTCCTCCATTAAATAAATATTTTCTTATCATTTTTATCAATAATTAATTATTGACAAATAATATTACAGAATCACAATAATGACAACCATGTCGTTCTCAGGTAAGAGGGGGCTTTCCGATAAGGATTTCTCCTTACTGACGCGCAATTAGGTGACCAAACCCCTTTTCTAGACAGAACTTTCTTATAAATTGCCAATAATGCTGTCTAACAATATTATTCAAATAATATGAATTATTGATTTGATAAAGTAAAATACTGTGCAGTGACAATTATTGATTTAGCAATAATATAAAATACTGTGCAATACCGTGTGCTACTGTGCAACAATGTGTATTATTTTATTGTAACCACCAGGTATTCCAACAGTTTTAACGGTAACCGTTACGCCGTTATTTTTAGAAAACTTATTCTTGTCGTTTTCTTCATCCGACAGTTTTTCGTTATGGGGCCCATAAATGGCTGCGCCGTCGTACGAATATTCTCCGACAAAAAGAATATTCCACGACCAAGCGAATATTCCCGACAACAATGAATATTTTATAACCACTTGCTTATTTTGAAAATTTTACATATATCACCCTCAACTTTAACCTTTTATCAATTAAACCATTTACTGAATAATAAATATAAGAAAATTGAATACTTCTATTTCATAAAATCCGGGGTCTTACATATTACTATACTAATTCTCGAGTTAGTGGAATAGAAGTAAGGTTAATTTTGTAGTGCTAAATGACATCTACCAAATTTTGGCGCCGTTGCCGGGGAGTGTTATTTGTTTTTATTTATTCAATTATTTTTATTTTTTTATGCCTCGATCCTCTAACTCTCTTGAATTTAAATTTGATCCAGAAATAGAGAGAACCGCACGAAGGCTTAGGAAGGAAGCTCGGAAATCCCAAGGTCCACTTACAAATTCCGAAGAAGCTCCATCACCAGGCCTCAACATCGCACTCACACTTCTTTCAGATCATTCTTCGAGTGAGTTAGACGAGGAGATGGCGGTGCCAAATAATAGGACTTTAAAGGAGTTGTCAACTCCTAATCTCACTCAACAACCTCTATGCATTGAATATCCTGCTTTAAATGCTGTATTTGAATTGAAATCCGGACTAATTCACCTTTTGCCTACTTTTCGTGGTCTTATAGGTGAAGACCCTTACAAGCATTTGAAGGAGTTTTATGTTGTGTGCTTAACCATGAAGCCACACAATGTTACGGAGGAGCAGATAAAACTGAGAGCTTTCCCATTCTCACTGGCGAATTTAGCAAAAGATTGGTTGTATTATCTCCCCTTGGGATCAATACAATCATGGACTGACATGAAAAGGCTATTTTTGGAGAAATACTTTCCTGCTTTAAGAGTAGCCAACATAAGGAAAGAAATTTGGGGAATCCGAAAATTCAGCTGTGAAACATTGTATGAATACTGGGAGAGATTCCAAAAGCTTTGCTTCAACTGTCCACCCCACCAGATTGATGATCAACACCTTATCCGGTACTTTTATTAGAGACTTGTACCAATGGATAGGAGTATGATCGACGCTGCTAATGGAGGAGCATTAGTAGATAAAATACTGGAGGCTGTAAAGAATTTGATTGCAAATATGGCCGCCAATGCACAACAATATGGAACACGGAATGATCATCCAGCACAAAGGGTAAGTGTGGTAAGCACGAGTAATATAGAGCAACAAATTTCTGACTTAATTGCTGTGGTGAAACAATTAGCAACAGGTAACTTGCCGGTTGCAAAGGCTTGTGGAATATGTTTAATAGCGGGGCACTCTACAGATGCTTGTCCGACATTACAAGAGGAAGAGAATGCACAGCAAGCTAATGTAGTGGGAAATTACCAGGCACAGTCGCAAAGGAAATATGATCCTTTTTCCAATACCTATAATCTAGGATGGAGGGATCATCCCAACTTGAGTTATGGGGGTGCTAGGCCGCAGGCGCAAGGGTTCTACCCAAATAAACAGCAATTTCAGCTAAATCAGCCACAATACCAACCCAAACCAACAGCACTGGCCAATTCTGGAACATCCTTGGAGGACATGTTCAAAGCATTTATGACACAGACACAACAATTTTAACAAGAGACGAGATCTTCCATCCATAGTTTGGAGAGTCAAATGAGCCAATTAGCTACTACTGTGGGTCAGTTGGACTCTCAAGGTTCAGGGAAGCTCCCATCTCAAACTGTTGTGAATCCTAAGGAGAATGCTAGTGCTATAACCTTGCGGAGTGGGTAGCAAATGGATACACCTACAACCACAGTTCAGTTTGAGAAAGAGCAAGCTAAGGAGGAACCGAAAAAATCTAAGGTACACCCTAGCCCTCCTTGTCAGCTTAAAAATATTCCTCTTCCCTTTCCTCTGAGAAATTCTAGAACTTCAAAGAAAGATGAACAGGAAAAAGAAATTATGGAAACTTTTAGGAAAGTAGAAGTGAATATTCCATTACTTGACACAATTAAACAAGTGCCACGGTATGCGAAATTTTTAAAAGAATTGTGCACTAACAAACGAAAATTAGAAAATGATGAAAAAGTCACAGTTAGGGAGAATGTATCAGCTGTTCTTCAAAGAAAAATGCCCCTTAAATGTAAAGATCCAGGCATGTTGACGATCCCATGCAAGATAGGAAACACTAGATTTGAGAAGGCCATGCTAGATTTAGGTGCTTTAATTAATGTTATGCCATTATCTGTTTATAAGTCTCTAAATCTAGGTCCTTTGAAAAATACTGTTGCAATTATTCAATTGGCAGATCGTACTAACACTTACCCCCGAGGGTAGTTGAAGATGTCTTGGTGCAGGTGAATGAACTAATCTTTCCTGCAGATTTTTACATAGTGGACATGGAGGATGATACATCACCAAACCCATCCCACATCTTGTTAGGAAGGCCCTTCCTAAAAACAGTGATGACTACGATTGATGTGCACAATGGGAACTTAACAATGGAGTTTGATGGCGAAAAGATCCAATTTAACATCTATGATGCCATGAGGTACCCTAGTGATATTTGTTAAGTTTTTGCAATTGATGTGTGTGACTCTTTAGTGCAGAAAAATTTTGAACAAATTCAGAGAGACAACTTGGAGGTTGCTATTTCCAGCAGTTTGGACATGGATGGGAAGTATGAACTTGGGCAAAATCAGGAATTGAAGGAAACTGTGGCTGCACTACATTCATTGCCTAAACTCTCAGATAAGCATGCAGTCCAGTTAATTCAATTACCTGTGTCTCACCAAAAACTATTACCATCTGTTGAGCAAGCTCCAACACATGAATTGAAACAATTACCTGCACATTTGAAATATGCTTAGGGACTAATGAGACATTACCTGTGATAATTGCTAGTAATCTAACCAAAGTGCAGGAAGAAATTTTTTTGAGAGTCCTTAGGGACCATATCACAGTATTTGGATGGACCATAGCAGACATCAAAGGTATTAGTCCCGCAATGTGCATGCATAGGATTTTGTTGGAAGACGGAGCTAAACCTACGAGGGATGCACAAAGACGATTAAACCCACTTATGATGGATGTAGTAAAGAAAGAGGTAATAAAATTGCTCGATGCAGGAATCATCTACCCCATCTCCGACAGTCAATGGGTAAGTCCTGTGCTGGTAGTTCCAAAGAAATTCAGAATTACGGTTGTGAAGAATGATAATAATGAGTTAGTGCCCACATGAATGCAAACAGATTGAAGAGTGTGTATTGACTATAGGAGGTTAAATGTTGTAACTAGAAAATATCACATTCCCCTTCGTTTTATTGATCAAATGTTAGAACTATTAGCTGGGCATACTTATTATTGATTTCTAGATGGTTTTTCAAGTTATAACCAGATTGTGATTGCACCCGAAGACCAAGAAAAGACCACATTCACATGTCCCTTTGGTACCTTTGCCTATCGGCGAATGTCGTTTGGACTCGAGTACTTTTCAAAGATGCAAAGTGAGTATTTTTTTCAATCTTTTAGAAGAATGCATTGAGGTCTTTATGGATGATTTCATAGTACATGGTGATTCTTTAGATGTCTGCCTAGATAATCTGACACGTGTATTGGATAGATGTTTGGAAACTAACCTTGTACTAAATTGGGAAAAATGTCACTTTATGGTAGAACAAGGAATTGTACTTGGTCATGTAGTGTCAGTTAATGGTTTAGAAGTCGATAAAGCTAAAATTGATATTATATCTGCATTGCTTTACCCTGTTAGCATGTGGGAGATAAGCTCTTTTCTTGGACATGCAGGATTTTATAGCAGGTTTATCAAAGATTTCACCAAGATAGCATTGCCCTTATACAAGCTACTTTAGAAAGATGAGGAATTCCAGTTTCATGATGAATGCAAGGTGGCTTTTGATACCTTAAAGAAATTGTTAACGTCAGCCCCTATCATTCAACCACCAAATTGGAAGTTCCTATTCGAGATAATGTGTGATGCAAGCAACTATGCTGTCAGCACCGTCTTGGACCTAAAGATTGATAAAGTTGTCCATGCCATCTACTATGCTTCTAGAACATTGAATGCGGCTCAGCTAAACTATTTCACAACTGAAAAAGAACTCTTATCTGTTGTATTTGCTTTAGATAAGTTTAGATCATATTTTCTTGGTACTAAAGTGATAGTTTATTCTGACCATGCTGCTCTCAGGTACTTGCTTACTAAGAAAGAGTCCAAACCTCAAATCATAAGATGGATCTTGCTGCTGCAAGAATTTGACTTGGAAATTAAAGATAAAAAGGGCGCGGATAACTTGGTAGCGGATCACTTGAGCAGAATTCTTAAGAAGAAAGAAGCACTACCATTACAAGATATATTTTCGGATGAGTATCTACTTTCCATTGGCAATACAACTCCCTGGTATGCAGACATTGTGAATTATTTGGTAAGTGCGTATTTATCGGCTGAGTTTTCAAAATCCCAAAAAAAAAGCTTAGGAGTGATGCAAAATATTATGTGTGGAAATTTTGTGTTGATCAGATAGTTAGACGTTGTGTACTTGATAATGAGTTCCAATCTATTCTAGCTTTCTGTCATTCCTATGCTTGTGGAGGTCATTTTGGACATAAAAGAACATCACATAAGGTGTTAGAGAGTGGTTTCTTTTGGCCCTCAATTTTCAAAAACTTATATCTATTTTACAATCATGTGAAAATTGTCAAAGAACAAGAAATATATCATATAGACATCAAATGCCACAAAACCCTATTCTAATTGTTGAAATCTTTGATGTTTGGGGTATTGACTTTATGGGACCTTTTCCTGTTTCATTTGGGAATGTTTACATCTTATTGGCAGTTTATTATGTTTCAAAATGGGTGGAAGCTAAAGCTACCAGGACTGACGATTCTAAAGTTGTTGCAGATTTTATCACGACTAACATAATTGTTAAGTTTGGAGCACCACGAGCCATCATTAGTGTTCGCGGAACTCACTTCTGTAATAGGGTGGTAGCAGCTTTGTTAAAGAAGTACAACGTTCTTCACATGGTATCTACATCCTATCATCCGCAAAGCAATGGCCAAGTTGAGGTATCCAACCGAGAAACAAAATCCATTTTTGAGAAAGTAGTTAACCTGAACAGGAAAGATTGGAGTCTTAGATTAGATGATGCACTATAGGCATATAGGACAGCATACAAAACTCCAATTGGTATGTTGCCTTATAGGCTGGTGTTCGGGAAACCATGCCACCTACCTGTGGATTTAGAGCATAAGGCTTTTTGGGCGATCAAACAGTGCAACTTGAACTTGGATCAAGCTGGCATCCATAGGAAGTTGCAGTTACAAGAACTCGAGGAGTTGCGTAATGAATCATATGAGAGTTCTAAACTGTATAAGGCCAAGACAAAAGCTTTCCATGATAAGCAAATTTTGCTGAAGAATTTCACTGTTGGGCAAAAAGTTCTCCTTTATAATTCACGATTGAAATTATTTCCAGGTAAGTTGCGTTCTCGTTGGGAGGGTACTGATGTGTTTTCTCATGGTGCTATAGATATACAAAATCCAAAGACAGGGAATGTGTTCAAGGTGAACGGCCATATGTTGAAGCCATTTTTGGATAGCAGTCAGATTGAGGAGGTTGAGATGTTGACGCTAATGGATCCGGCTTCCTGATGATTGAATGAAGTGCAGTTGAGCTAACGACGTTAAATAAGGGCAACTGTGTGGGAGGCAAACCATAATTTTATATAATTTTTGCTATTAGTATTAATTTAATTACATGTATTAGTTGTTAATTGATTTTCTAACATTTAGCTTCTTAGGATTTTGATATGTGCTTTATAAATGTGTAGGGAAGTAGAAGTAAAGGAGCAAAATAGCCAAGAAAAGTGGACAAGCGCGGAGCGCTCCTCAGAAAGGGCTGACCATGCTAGCTATACAGCACAAGGAGGGAATTATTTTTTCGGACTGGCGCGGAGCGCGCTTTATCAGGCGCGGTGAGCGCATCATATACAGAAAAATGTCTTAGAGCACTAACCCTCTCGCGCGGAGCGCCCCCCCTTATACATTAGTTACGCGCGGACCGCGCTTCTCTGCTGCGTCGAATTAAAATAAGGGTTCATGCGGGCTCTTCAATCCCAAACACCATTGCTCAATTCCTTTTCCTCCTCAACTCTTAATTTCCATTATCCTATTTTACTTCAACCCTAACTCTTCACCTCCTCTCCCACTTAAACCCTAAAACCACCACACCCATTCAGGCCAAACACCCAAATCAACATCTAGTTCTCTCTCCTCAATTCTTTGATACAACTTCCAACCTCTTTCACTCACTTCCAATCATATACACAACATAACTTACAATCTTCACATCAAACAGAATCTCCAGCTTCCAACCATCATTGCTAACATCAAATCATCTCCTCTAACAGAAAATAATCGTTCATAACAATTCAGGTAAGAATCACAGGCAAGTATTCAAGTATTTAACAGGTAACAAATTGATTCCATCTTAGTTTGTAAAACCTATCTCTTTCATAGTCAAATTTGTTAGCATATTTATATAACTGTGATTGGGATACCTTGGGTTACTGACGACCCAAGGATTTTTGCTACTAATTTGAGAAAGCTTGTGATATAAAGGAAAGTCAGTTTGGGGGAAAAAGAAGGGTGCACGCCAGGTGCTTGATAAATTGTCACAGTCAAAACTTGTGTTCAAATTTCCAATCATGACATCAAAAAGGCCAAGAACATCAACATCTAGGGATCGGCCAAGGTTTGATACATCAAAGTTTGTGAGCGAGGCAGCGACGACTCGTTACAACGCAATACTTGCCAAAAAGACGCCTGTTCCAGAACGGGGGTTGATGCCCGATGCTAACTTGGATGGTGATATGACTCTGATGATCGTGGAAAGGCAATGGTTTCATCTGGTGGAACAACCATTACCCACAGTGCTAAACATTGTAAAGGAATTCTATGCTAATGCCATAGAACATGAAGGGCGGGTTGTGCAAGTTAGGGGCAAACCAGTCTCATTCCACCACACGGTGATCAATGCGCACTTTGGGTTGGAAACACCAATGGGGGACCGATACAAAAACAACCTCCCAAGCTTGGATGAAATTATTGCTTGCCTATGCAAGCCTGGAACACAATGGGTAACCAAGCCTGGGACGGACATTAAAGTTACGTTTCCACACTCGGAATTGAGCAAATATAGGAAAGCATGGTACGCCTTCATTTGTGCTAGGCTAATGCCTACATGCCATCAGACTGAAGTCACGAAAGAAAGGGTACACCTCCTATATGGGATCGTACATCATTGGTTTGAGCGGCCAAATGAAGTGGAAATCTTACAGGTGGATTCCGGCATGTGTATCCAAGAGTTAATTGACAGGGCTTTGCGTGGAGGCACCACAGGCGGCCTATTACATGGATTTCTGATCACTTACTTATGCCGAAAGGCCGGAGTGCAGTAGGATACATAAGAGCCTGTTCAGATGCCCACGGGGGCAATTGACCACAAAATAATTATCACCTACAGATCCTATGCAGGAGCACAATCTCACCCATGGGGTGAGGGTTATATCATGATTCCACCATCATCGCTGTGACACCCCCAAATCTGGGTACTTCAATTCCACGGGATTTGGTGCTCACTATCTAAATAAAATACAACTATTGCCCATAATAAGGAATGCAAAATAAATTACAACCTTAAATAAATAATAAAATCTTCCTTATCAAAAGGATTACAACCTTGCTCAAAATATCCCAGGGTTATCTAACCTTAACATAAACAAATTGCAGAAAATAAACATCACATAATAAAGTCTTATGTCTTATTACAAATCATAATCAACAAATACAATAAGCCTTCACTTGTTCACCTTGGCCTTACTCTTACTAGTTGATGCTTCATCAACTTTTTCGACTTTAGCTGCAATGATTATTTAATTGCAAGAGTGAGCAAACAAAGCTCACTTGAAATAACAACAATAATAATGATGATATAATATTTGAATAGCTTCAACTGAATTAATAATAATTCATTCATCGATAATCAAGAATAAGATTCACCTGAGGGTCATAAGACCTTAAACTATGTCCTAGGTTATAAACATTTCTATTTAAAATATTTAATAGTTGTTAGACTGGACTCTTAACTCGTACTTAGGGGGATCATCCTTCGTACTATGTATTGCGCACAAACATCTTAACGCTTTCGCATGGTAATCCCTTATTAAATAGGGTTGTTCATCTCAGTATTAAATAACAAGTCCGTACCAAAGAAAGTTTAGTTTGGATAAGCTTCAAGGGTAATTTAGAGTTTAACTATCATCAACTAAGGAGTAGCTGAATCTGTGAGAACCCAGAAGTTTATATAATTCAAATTTTTTGAATAATTTTTATTATTATTTAATATTAATATTGATTATCAATATTGTGCTGAGTATCTGTGATACGAGTTTATCAAAGTGGTCAAACTGTGTATTGACTAAGAAATATGAGTACAATTTTGTTTAACAGAGAATAGAAACCCTAACCCTAGTTAAGGATAGGGATTCGATAGAAAATACAGTTATAATAATTGTATTGATGAATATGTGAGTGTGTATAACTTATTAAGTCAATTAGGGCTATTAAGTTAATACACTAGAGGAATATGTTATGACATATGTGAATTATGTATGTGATGGAATAAATATGTATTATGAATGTGTATATATTTATTTAGCGTCTAAAGAGAATTAAGAATAAATTTATGTGACCTAATATATATTAGGTATAATAATTAAATAACCAAAGGGTTATAATATAGGATAATGATAGTATTTAAAAATATATACTAACCCTAAGAGATTTATTTTATACATCTCTATTAATTAATTTTATAACCTAAGTAAAGCAAGTCTAATTGGGTTATGAAATTAAAGATATATGAGTACGGAATTAACTTACAAATGTGTGTAAGAAAATCCTAACTAAATAATTAGGAGAGGATAAAAATTAAAAAGTATAAACTATATTGAATTGCAAGCCTAAAGAATTAGAATTGCTAGCCTAAATAATTAATTGAGTGGCCCAACTCTTAGCCCAATTTGGAGGGGACCTTTTGGACCATTAAGTAAGCTAAATGGGTCTTAAAAAGAAAATAAAATGGGGCAAAACAAGGCCCCTTGGCCGAAATTTAGAGAGAGGAGAGAAAGGGGGGAGGCATGTAATGATTACATTGCTTTAGTAGGTGAGCTAACTTGCTAGGTGTCAAGTCTTGGTCTTATTCTTATCTTTTCACCAAACCCACAAGATAAACCAAGAGTGCAAGCAAGCTTAAATGACTATGAGAGAGAGAGAGAGATATTGGAAAGATTTAGATAGATATGTAAGATATTAAAATATATCTATCTAATCTAACAACTCACCAAATCAAATCTCATCTTCTCTCTCCTCTCATTTGTAACATTTCGTATAAGCAAGCAAGAGAGAGAAGGAAAGAGAGAGGGAGAGAGAAAGGGGAGATTCGGCCAAGAAGGGGAGAAGAGAGAGGGAGAGTTCTTGATATTTTCTTAGTCCCTTAAACAAAATTAGTAAGAAGGAGAGAAAGGAAAGCAAAAGGTATAAAGGATTTCTGCTTTTATAGTTTATTTTCCTTTTGATATGATTTGAGTTTTGATTTTTGTAAAAATATGATCTTAAGGTTTAAAACCTTAGATCCATATGTTTAAAAGTGTTTGTATAGATTGAACCCTTTTGTGGATCAAAAGTTAGATTTAAAGTGTAAAATATGAGTTATGTTTTTCAAAAGATAGAAAATCAAAATTTTCTTATCTTTAGTTGTGTTTGATCTTGTGTTTGTTGATTATTTGATGATATAGATCATGGATCATGGTATATCCATGAGTATATGAGTTATTTTAAGTATTATGATGAGCTATGTTGGTTTTATATGAAAATATAGAAATTTTCTTAAAAATCACCAAAAGTTGAAAAATAGATTTTTGGGAAAACAAAGTATTAAATGGAAACGACCATATCTCTCATTCTACTTTGAATTTTTGAGTGTGGTCAGATTCTGGAGTTAGATAAATGAGTCTTCTAATAGATTCAAGTGGAATCACGAAAAAATATGTTGTAAATTTTTGTTTGGACTGATTTTAGTAAAAGAAGTAAAATCTGAAAAATGCCTAAAAGTAGGCTGTCATGGATTTTGAAGGGCGGTTTTGTCCACTTAAATTATGTAATAAATTTCGGCCTTTTGGGACATGAAAATATATGGAATGAAGTAGCTTGTGTCCAAAAATGAGCTCATTCCGACTTAGATTGAGCAAGTTAAGGCCATTTTAATTTTTGAGATTTCCTGAAGAAAAACGCTATAACCGGAGTTGTATAACTCCGATGGCCATGAAATTTAAACTGGAGACTCACGATAACCTGTGTAAGATCCCGCCAAGAGTTAGAAATTTCTGGAGTTAAGCATGAGGTAGTTATTTTCTTAAGGAATTAACTAGTAATGAATTTTTGGAAAATACTTAAGTTGAAAAATTCTAGAAAAATTCTTTTTGTATATGGAATATATGTATATATGATTGGCCAAAAGATAGAAAAATAATAAGCTGATTTTGTATTTTCGTGAATAGTGTATTTCAGCTTCCTGAAATGAACATTTCAGCTTACTGAAATGAACATTTCAGGTTACTGAAATGAGAAACTGAAATGTCAGAAGAGATGTCAGTTTTGTTTTAGCTTGCTGAAAAGGAAACTGAAATGATATATTAAGTATACTGAAGTCATAAATAGTGTATCAAGTTATATTAAGAACTTATAAATGAACGAGTAAGTGTTAAGTCTAAGGTAGTATGGTTGTACTCTTTAATGATTGATTATGTGATTACATGCGATGTGTAAGATATGTTATGCTAATTGAAAGATCGATCTTATTAATGATAGGTCTTACGAAACAAGTTAACTTAAATTGCGTAGCAGTAGTCAACAAATCAGGCAAGTTTCCTTAACTCAATCTCGAGTTATTACTTTTCAAATATAGTGGTGGTTAATTATTGATGATTATACCACGTCTGAGCATCATTGTTGATTATTCGCAGTTAGTGCATGTTTATTAATTCAAATTGAATTATTGATTTTGAGAATATGCTTGGAGATTAACTGTTGTTGGTTATTCACATCCGTAGAAGTTATTATTGATTGCAAATAGTACCGTTAATTTCTGTCTATTATTGAATCGTGTTGAGATATGTCGTAGCTAATTGTTTTGGCTAGACGAACAATTGTTGAAACTTGATAAGTTCGAGAAGTGAACTCAATTATTATTGACAGGTCAATGCCAGTTATTCCGGCTAGATCGAGAAAGCGATTAGATATTGAAATCATTGTATTTCGTTGTTGTGATTAGAATTCTGGTTATAAGACTGAGAAGAACAACCTTTTTATATAAAAAGGGGCTTTGTGGTCATATATTCGGCCGTTGCGCGTGTGTAAGTATTATGCATAATATGAGATATAATGAAGCTGATCACTTTATATACTTACGGACGGGTATGATTTAATCTTTATGGTTATCTGATACACCTGGGTACTTCAAAGTAAAACCTTTGATAGTTACTCGAGAAGTTCAAGATCCTGTAGGGTCGCTCAGCATAAAATCTGTATAATATTCCACTTTGTTATTGCGTAGAATTGATTCTTGTTATTCAATTGAGAAATTTCGAAAGCGTTTTATTCTTTCACTATTGAATTAGTATTTTGCCTAAAATGCGAGAAAGTCTTGTTATTGATTAACGATTTGTTTAGTTATTTCAAAGTCCATTGAACTTTGGTGATATTCTATCGAATCGATAGTCTTATATTCTTGATTCTTATACTTTATTGTATAATTTAACTTGCGGAGCAAATTTGTTGCTCACCCTTGCTTAAATATAATATTTCAGCTAAGAACGAGGTAGCCAGAGGGGCAGAGAAGGACAAAGACAAAGGTGTATTGCTGGAGTAGTTATAATGAACATATTTATTATGTTATTTTGTATAACCTATTTTGTATATCTAAGGGTATATTTGTTATGTCAAGGTTAGAAAACCTGGGACAATGTATTAACAATATCATTTAATGAGATGTATATTTCTATTCATAAATAAATGGGTAGTTAGATGGTATTTATATGTTGGATCGTGAGCACCAAACTGGGGGGGTCAGGTAACCCAGCTTTGGGGGCGTCACAGAATCGACTTACAATAATTTAAAATTCGATAATAAAAGAATTAAGAAATAACTATGAGTCATAATAATAGACATTATATTTAATAATCATGCTTTAGAAATAAACTTAAAGCATTTGAAAG
The DNA here is from genome assembly GCA_020205555.1 of Panax stipuleanatus. Classification (NCBI taxonomy): domain Eukaryota; kingdom Viridiplantae; phylum Streptophyta; class Magnoliopsida; order Apiales; family Araliaceae; genus Panax; species Panax stipuleanatus. Next base: position 45,040,699 of record CM035125.1, read on the forward strand.
ACAATATGGACCTTGCTTGAATAATTAAGTTAAGGTCACAACAATTCAATTATGAACTTGTTCATTAAGATAAATATTAGAAAACTTACTCAACGAAAGTGTATAATTAGAAGACTTGCATAAACGTAAAGGAAAGGTTTAGAAAACTTGTCTCAAGCGCAAGCTACACTTTACAATTTACAAATCACTTTCTCAATCGTCCTACACATTACATTACGTTTACAATACCAATTAGTTTTATAACCACTACTTTTAACCGTTGAACTTCTTACTAAGTTCAACTTAATCTCGTGGTTTGTAAACTTAACTCGCTAACTAACCACATACGTGAGTCTAAACTCACAACATGCATATCATACGTGTATAACACTTTAAACTATCAAAATTATACCCTATGATAACAATATCTAAGTACACACATAACATATTAATATGAGATTTTAAATTATCTTAAACATGTTAACAATATGTTATCTTGTTGTTTAATACACTTAACATGTCATCACATTAAGTTAGCTAATCATGTACTGCATAAAAACTACTCGAAAACCAAGCAAAATTCCCGGACAGCATACACACCCGCTGGGGCGGGTCCCCATGCTGGTGAAAAATCTGGTTCGCGAACTGTGCAGAAAAAAAGCCATTTTGGCATATTTCTTCTCACTAAAGTCCGATTTTAACTAACACAATGCATATGAAACTTTATAAAAACAAGATCTTAAACTTTTAACATGTTTTTAACATACATAAACACCACAACACATAATCAAAGCTCCTAATTTCATGATTTTGAAGAAAACACCATTGTTAAGCATTCTTGAAGAAAATTGATACTGTGAGTTTGTTTTTAAACCAAATCACGTAATTCAAATCGTATTAACTTTTTTTCTTAACATATTATCATAATCTATGGTCAATTTACAAAACATATCACAATCCAACACAAATTTTGATAATTAAAGAACTATTTTTCAAACTAGTTCACTGTAAATTGCTATGAACATGAAGAAATCTATGGTCAATTTACATGATGAACATGAAGAAATCATGTTCATCATATTTACATGAAATTAATTACTTAGACAACCCATATGAATCATATATAGGCATGATATAATACATATTAAACATATATGAACAAGATTACATAAATTCTCATAAAAATTAAGTTACATAGAACTAAAACATGAAGAACAACAAAATAAAATTTCTAAAAACTATAAAGTTAGAGTTATACCCTTTGTTAATTGATTGGAAGAAGAAGATGATGGTGTTGAGTTGATTAACAAGATTCCTCCTTCTTCTTCTTTCTTCTTCTTCTCTCTTTTCTCTCTAGCTCTCTGTTATTTTCTACTTTGTTGTTCTTCCTTTTCTTATAACGTATATCTATATTAGACTTAACTGACAAAATAGATATAATATAGATATAACATATAATTATATAATATAACTGACAAAACTTAATTCATCCAATAAATATATATCAGTTATATTTTATTTTAAAAATCAAAAGCTATAAGAATTTGTTTGGCAAAATCGCTTTAATTTTAAAAACAGATTTTTAGAACTAAGGCCTTATTTTGTAAAACAGTATTAAAATAGAAGTAAGGGCCTTGTTTGACAAAAACTCTTTAAAACCCTTTTCTTTATTTTAATAAATCTTTTTAGCACATAGTTTAAATGTTACACTCTATTTAATTAAATTTCAACCTTCTAATTTAATTAAATACAAGCTAACATTCATTAATTACTTAAAATTGCCACATAATACTAAATTGCTACATAATTATAATTCACTTATTAATCATAATTCATGTAACCAATTAGTAAATCTTTATAAATACTTAGCACATAGTATTCATCTAATTTAATTATTCTCAATTAAATTAGAATTATACTACACAATTACTTACACATCAATTTAATTAATCATATTGCACTTAACTAAATTACTCCATAACATAATCACATAAATTATTTATTTAACTAGATAAATAAATCCATTAAAATATTTATTTAATTCAATAAATATTTATAATTAAATATACAAAATCTCATTCGTTGCAATATTCCCTCTTTAAAAGGATTCTGTCCCCAAAATCACAATAAAAAAACTCATTCGTCACATTCTTCCCCCTTAAAAAGATTCTGTCCCTAGAATCGATATACAAGAAATTACACAAATAATTGGGGATAGGTTTTCATCATTACATCCTCGAGTTCTCACGTAGCTTCTTCAGCACTGTGGTTCCTCCAGATTACCTTAACAGAAGGTATCACTGTATTTTTAAGTACTTGTTCTTTTCTATCAACTATTTGAACAGGAACCTCCTCATAAGTTAGGTCCTTATCAAACTGTAAAGGCTCGTATTCTATTACATGTTTGTAGTCGTGTTTGTACGGTCGCAACACAGAAATATGGAAAACGTTGTGTATATTATCTAGCTTTGGAGGTAACGCAACCTCGTAAGCTACTTCGCCAACCCTCCGTAGTATCTCGAAAAGTCCAATAAATCGGGGACTCATCTTCCCCTTCTTGCCAAATCGAATCTTTCCCTTCCGGGGAGATACTTTCAAGAAAATGAAGCTTACTCTAAACTCTCGATTCTGTCGATGATGATCAGCATACTTCTTTTGTCTGTCTTGAGCAGCAACGAATCTTGTTTTGATTATCTTGACGATCTCAGCAGTTTGTTGCACCAATTTCGATCCCAACAATTGACGTTCACCGACCTCATCCCAGCACAATGGAATCCTGTATTTTCTGTCGTATAATGCTTTGTAAGGCGGCGTGCCAATACTTGAATGATAACTATTATTGTAGGCGAACTCCACCAATGGTAGATGATCATCCTAGCTTCGTTTGAAGTCCATAACACAGGCTCTCAGCATATCCTTTAGAGTCTGAATCGTTTTCTCGCTCTGGCCATCAGTCTTAGGATGGTACGCCGTACTCATTCGCAATTGTGTTCCCAAGCATTTGTTGGGTTTGTACGAAATCGTGACGCAATCAAATTGCAAAAATTAGCGGAAGCATGGTATATCAGAGTTTAAAAAATTTCTACAAAACCATTACCCGGATCATCCTTTATGCAAATTATTAATTTAAAACGATAAATAAGAAGTTATGGAATCATACCCTTGTAGAACGAAGCTTCCACAGGTACTAGTTCAACTCCTTGTTCTTCGTGATCTCCTTGAATTTTCGGGTTAGATTCCTTTCTTTGATCAACGTTAGCCACCCAAGTGTTTGGCCTCTAGAGGTGATCCACCAAGGAAGATGAATTATCAAGAAGGAGGGTGTTTGGCTTAGTTTTCTATTCTCTATAGAAAAGGAGTACTCTCCAACAATTGAAATTGCATCAATCTAATATCTATTATAAGACTTCTCTTATATAGACATTGGTCAACCCTTCTAATCCTATTAGACATGGGATTTCTTTTAATTAATTAAACTCCTTTAATTAATTTAGGCTTCCCACCACATGGGAATAATTAATTAAATTCATTTAATTAATTTGTCTCCTAATCTTATTAAGAATAAATGAGAGTACTAAATATTAAATTAATTACTAAACTCCTTTAGAAATTAAAATAATAATAATTGTAATAATATTAATAAGACTCCTCTTATTAATTTATATTTAATATTTCCAAAATATTAAATAATAAACATTAAGCTATTTAATTTATTCTATCACCATAGATTAAATTAATTATACTTAATGCATTATTACGATTATGCCATTACCTTCTTAAATATTTATTCTTCCTTTTATGGTGTGACCCTTTAGGTTCTCCATATTAAACCGGTTGTGAATAAATCAATTAAAACAATTTTAATCTTATTTAAATAAATAAATTAAACTAATAATCTATTTAAATAAATAATATTTATTCTACAATAGGGATAAGCCTCCCTAGCGATCAACGACTTTCCAGATAATATAGATTTCAACATTAATCATAAAAGAACCTGTGAGTTAATAGTTCCGTACAATTCAATCCTTCCACCATTCAATGTCCCAATTAAATATAAGACATGGATTTACTGTCAAGTCTTATTTTATTTAATTATATATATTTCGATTAGAAAATGCACAACTCCAAATAATGCAAATTAGAAACTCCTTTCTAATTTCATTTCACCTTGGCCAAGGATTCCTGGGTTGTCATTTAACGAATCACATAGGACATATCTCCTCTTTTACTAGAGGTGGTAGATTCTTTATTGATCATTCATTATCTCCATATGTAACTCATTATACCCAAGCATACCCTATATATGCCTTAAAAGGTCTTAAGGAATAAGTCAAAGTATAATTTGTTACATACAAGATACTATGATGATCTCAAGTCCAAGGATCACTTGTACTACTATCACATTAGGAATTCCTATTGACATGTGAGTAAAACTCCATTAGGTATTCCATAGCGAATCACGTTCAGTGAACTTATTCTCCAATAAGCACCTACATACTTGCTTTAGTGTCTCCACACAAATGATCATGAGATCAATCATCCTCATCCAATGAGCAAGCAACATATGTACCAATCTATCCGGATTTACTAATCCCCTTTTAGTAATCCCACGATTGGGAACTATTTTAGTTTTAAAACTTTCTAAGAATTTAGATCTCATTAGCATGATCATCATCATGATTCTAAAAGCTTTGCTTAAAACTATGGGTTATTTACATATTATAAAAACAGCAACATGTAGATAATTAAATGCCTTTAATAAATGAATATTTTATTAATAAATAAATAAGATTGTTTACAAAGTACGTGCTTTATCATCATACATGATTGGCTTGTATGCACACTACTATCAATCTCCCACTTGCACTAAAGCCAATCGCCATGGTATCTCATACCCATCTTCTCTAAGTGACGATCAAACTGCTGTTGTGTTAAAGCTTTAGTAAATGGATCTGCAATGTTGTCTTGAGAGTCTACACTCTCCTTTTTCAATGATTTTTTTAATCAAAGTGCCGCAACACATGTTTAGATTCAAGATGAGACTTAGGAACTATTCCTAGTTCTGTAATAAACTTTTCATCCGAAACATCAACTTGCAGCTTCACTTACAGTTATATACTTTGTCTTTGTCACTAACCCAGCAACTTTTGCTGTTTGAAACCTTTCCAATTTACTGCACCACCTTTTAAGGTAACGACTTACCATAAAGTGGATTTTGCTGTCATCTTGGTCAGTCTGAAAACTTGAGTCTGTTTAGTCTTCTAGTTTAATTCAGACCCATCATGTGTCATGATGACATCCTTAGTGTCAGTTAAGTACTTTGAGATGTTTATCACTGTCTCACAGAGATCTTCTCCAGAATATGACTGATCAACATCAAGTCTTGTATATTTCATTGCATACATAATAGTTACTTATGCGATCTCTCTTTTACTGAGGACAATTTTAGAGAGATACACTCCATGGCTCATCATCATGAGGCACCTTTTGGAGTTGCCATGCTAAACGCCTTTAGCATCTAATGAATATACGTTTCCATGGGTTAAGCCGAACATCCTTTTAAATCTATTAATACAGATTTATATCCCCAATGTGGGATGTTCTACCCAAATCATTCATGGAGGAATGTTTAGACAACTTTATTTTGATCGATTTTAGCATAGAAATTTCTTTCCCTATCAGTAATATATCATCAACATATAATACAAGGAATGAAACTGCGCTCCCACTAACCTTCTTGTACACACATGGTTCATCGTCATTTTTGATAAATCAAACTCTTTGATTGTCTCATCAAAACGAATGTTCCATCTACGAGAAGCTTGCTTCAATCCATAAATGGATCGTTGCAGCTTACAGACTTGATTTATTCCAACCTTTGAAACAAATCCCTCTGGCTGTGTCATATACACATCCTCCTCAAGTTTTCCATTGAGGAAGGCCGTTTTCACGTCCATCTGCCAGATCTCATAGTCGTTATAAGCTGCAATCGCAAGCAAAATCCGAATGGACTTGAGCATAGCTACTGGTGAAAAGGTTTCATCATAGTCAACTCCTTGTCTTTGTTTGAAACCTTTTGCAACCAGTCGGGCCTTATAGGTCTCTACCTTGCCGTCCGCTCCAGTCTTTCTTTTAAAAACCCATTTACACCCAATAGGCTTAATGCCTTCAGGTGGTGAAACCAAAGTCCATACTTTGTTTTCATACATGGAGTCCATTTCGGATTTCATGGCTTCTAGCCATTTCCCTGAGTCTTTATTACTCATAGCCTGTTCGTAATTCAATGGATCATCATCATTCATGATGTGTACCTCATCGTCATCCTCTATAACGAATCCATACCTCTCAGGTATCTTCGGTACTCTCCCAGATTTACGAACAGGGTGTGGCATAGTAGGTTCTTCTACTTGGTCAGGTACCTGACTTTGATCCGTGGTAATTTGTGGTTCTTGAACTTCTTCAAGATATATCTTACTCCCACTGACCCCTTCATGGATAAACTCATTTTCCAAGAAGGCAGCATGTTTCGCAACAAACACCTTTTGATCAGTTGGATGATAGAAATAATACCCTACAGTTTCTTTAGGGTATCCCACAAATCTACACTTTTCGGATTTAGTCTGTAGCTTATCATGTTCAAACTTTTTGACATAAGATGGACAACCCCAAGTCTTAACATGCTTAAGATTTGGTTTCCTCCCCTTCCACATCTCATATGGAGTCTTTGGGGCGGATTTGGTAGGTACCTTGTTAAGTAGGTATGCAGCCGTTTCTAGGGCATATCCCCAGAAGGAAATTGGAAGGTCGGTAAAACTCATCATGGATCGAACCATGTCTAACAGTGTTCGATTTCTCCTTTCAGATACTCCATTTAACTGTGGTGTACCTGGAGGAGTCCATTGTGAGATTATACCATTTTCTTTGAGACAATAGAGAAACTCACCGCTTAAGTATTCTCCACCTCGATCTGATCGAAGTATCTTTATACTTTTGCCCGTTTGTTTCTCTACTTCACTTCTGAACTCTTTGAACTTTTCAAATGATTCTGACTTGTATTTCATTAAATACACATATCCAAATCTTGAGTGATCATCAGTGAAAGTAATAAAATAAGAATACCCACCCCGTGCACTTGTTGTCATAGGTCCACAAACGTCTGTGTGAATCAATGCCAACAACTCTGTAACTCTTTCTCCTTTTCCACTAAAAGGAGATTTAGTCATTTTACCCATGAAATAAGATTCACAAGTTGGATATGATTCATAATCAGATAACTCAAGGAGCCCATCTTTATGCAACTTGGATAATCTTGTTTCATTGATATGACCGAGTCTACAATGCCACATGTAAGTATAATTAATATCATCTCTTTTCTTTTTCTTAGTTTGTTCAATTTGAAAAATATTTTCTTGTAAGTCAAGTGTATAAAGTCCATTTCGCAAATTTCCAATACCATATAAAACATCGTCTTTATAAATAGAACAACTATTGTTCTTTATAACAACGTTAAATCCTTCCATATCCAATACAGAAATTGAAATAATGTTTTTAATAATATTCGGAACATAATAACAATTATTAAGATAAATGAACTTGCCCGAAGGCATTGCTAAATAATAAGTTCCTACAGCTAATGCAGCAACCTTTGCTCCATTCCCCACTCGTAGGATCACCTCATCATTATTCAGCTTTCTACTTCTGACCAGTCCCTTCACATTATTACATATGTGAGAACCACAGCCGGTATCCAATACCCAAGTAGAATTTTGACTTTCTGAAAAATTAATTTCAATCATGAACAAACCTTGATTGGAAGTCGAAGCTTCTCCAAGCTTCTTCTTTGCCAGAAACTTCTTGCAGTTCCTCTTCCAATGACCCGGCTCGTTGCAATGGAAGCACATTCCTTTGCTAGCTGGATCAGATTTCTTTTGTTCCTTTATGTTCACTTTGCCCTTGGTCATCCGAGATCGGAAGAGCTCCTTAGATATCTCATATCTAGCAGTCCTACTTTGTTCACCATACAACTCCTTGAGGTGAATCAACATAGTAGGAGCATCCATGTTTTCGTGCTGACGCTGAAGCTCGTTATTCATGGATGCGAGCATGATGCATTGAGCCACAGATGCATCATCTTGCCACTTTACAATGGTGGCAATCTCTTCCTCAGAGACTGTTTCTGGAACAGTTCCAGGGACAGGTGAGTTTCAGCAGTGAGAACTATTCTCAGATTTCTTAGCCAGTCCGTATAATTCGGCCCGGTAAGCTTATTAGCATCAAGTATGCTTCGCAGTGAAATTAATGATTTTGACATTTTTAAAATTCTGCATGTGAAAAACAACATTTTAGCAAACATTCATTTTATTAATTTTCCATACCAAAATAAATTTAGGTCTTTATTTTAAATTGGTATCTCCCACTATTTTTATCAAACTATATTACCCTCACTTATATAGTTCGGCAACATCTAATTAAAGATTTGCTAGTGAGAATAAGGATCCCATTTCAAATGTATATAACCTTGTGGATAGCACAACAAGCGATATACAAATAAATAGGTAGACAACTCTTGTCAATTACAACACTATATAACTCCTTTTATTTTGCCTCTTAAATCATAATGGTCAAGTGTGTGCACATTCGAACTAAAATGATTTAAGTTAAGTCCAGCCTAGCACTTCCATAAATTCAAAAAAGAAAAATGTTCGTCCTTGTGGATAGCACAACAAGACTAGATCGTTCAATTTTCTTGATAAGCATCAAATGTGATTAATTAACATCTTAAATACGCAATACTCGCCTTGTGGATAGCACAACAAGCTCATATTAAATATTTAATACTCTATTAATTTATCATGCTAGAAGGCGACGTTCGATATTCCAAATATCATTTGAACGCTTCGGACTTAATATTATTTCTTTGAGGGGTTTGTTATTATTTGTCTCATCTTGTTTAGCGCGCATGCACATATATATATAAAATACGCGTCATTTTATTAAACATGCGAAGCATGTTTGCATAAAATATAATATATATAATATTTAGCATGCAATATAGAATATTATATTCTACCCGGATTGATTATGGACTTTTATTCTAGTTTGGTTCACTAGAGCCACCAAGTGAACCAAAAGGTCAAACCTAGGAGTGCAAGAATTTAAATTTAAATATAACTATTACATTTAAACCCGGGCTCCATACAAACGGGTCTTCACGCGCTCCTTGCTTCTTGGTCTCCAATTTCTTCAAGATAATTCTAACTATTCTTATTACATTAAACTATTTAATTTAAATAGAAACCTTGATCAACAGTCAAGGGGAAGTACATAGGAGGGAGATAGAATTTTACATCAAGAAAAAAAATTTAGAGAAGACGAGGTACGCAGACCCCATTTAATAAAACCCATTCATTCAAGCATTCAACTAAAATAAAATTCAATCACATTGGTCAAATAGTCCATAATCAATCTCCATTTATTTTCATACATATCACCATATATATCAATAAATAAATATTTATCTCATGAATTAAAATATTCCATATATATATGAGTATCATTTAATGGGCAATTTTAAATTGCATGAAATCCAATTTCAAGATTAAAATAAACTCTTTATTTTAATTATAAAATTATTTAGAATATAATATATAAATATATCATATTTATTTTTTAAAAAGAAGTCACCTTCTTTTATTAAAAGAGTCCTGCAGGTTTATTAAAAAAGTCCTTTCCTGATGGGTCACCTTCTTTTTGGAGTAAGAAAGAGACAACACCTTTTCTTTGCAGAATTCAAGATTAGCACCAAAAAAAAATTGTGATTCGTCCCAAAAAAAGTCTTTTTTTTTTTTTTCTTAAAAAATATAATTTTATACAATAAAATTATGCCCAATAAATTATTTTAAATACATACCCATATGTATATGAAATCAAAAATAAATTAATAATTGCATAAAGATTTGGCTCTGATGCCACTGTTGGGTTTGTACGAAATCGTGACGCAATCAAATTGCAAAAATTAGCGGAAGCATGGTATATCAGAGTTTAAAAAATTTCTACAAAACCATTACCCGGATCATCCTTTATGCAAATTATTAATTTAAAACGATAAATAAGAAGTTATGGAATCATACCCTTGTAGAACGAAGCTTCCACAGGTACTAGTTCAACTCCTTGTTCTTCGTGATCTCCTTGAATTTTCGGGTTAGATTCCTTTCTTTGATCAACGTTAGCCACCCAAGTGTTTGGCCTCTAGAGGTGATCCACCAAGGAAGATGAATTATCAAGAAGGAGGGTGTTTGGCTTAGTTTTCTATTCTCTATAGAAAAGGAGTACTCTCCAACAATTGAAATTGCATCAATCTAATATCTATTATAAGACTTCTCTTATATAGACATTGGTCAACCCTTCTAATCCTATTAGACATGGGATTTCTTTTAATTAATTAAACTCCTTTAATTAATTTAGGCTTCCCACCACATGGGAATAATTAATTAAATTCATTTAATTAATTTGTCTCCTAATCTTATTAGGAATAAATGAGAGTACTAAATATTAAATTAATTACTAAACTCCTTTAGAAATTAAAATAATAATAATTGTAATAATATTAATAAGACTCCTCTTATTAATTTATATTTAATATTTCCAAAATATTAAATAATAAACATTAAGCTATTTAATTTATTCTATCACCATAGATTAAATTAATTATACTTAATGCATTATTACGATTATGCCATTACCTTCTTAAATATTTATTCTTCCTTTTATGGTGTGACCCTTTAGGTTCTCCATATTAAACCGGTTGTGAATAAATCAATTAAAACAATTTTAATCTTATTTAAATAAATAAATTAAACTAATAATTTATTTAAATAAATAATATTTATTCTACAATAGGGATAAGCCTCCCTAGCGATCAACGACTTTCCAGATAATATAGATTTCAACATTAATCATAAAAGAACCTGTGAGTTAATAGTTCCGTACAATTCAATCCTTCCACCATTCAATGTCCCAATTAAATATAAGACATGGATTTACTGTCAAGTCTTATTTTATTTAATTATATATATTTCGATTAGAAAATGCACAACTCCAAATAATGCAAATTAGAAACTCCTTTCTAATTTCATTTCACCTTGGCCAAGGATTCCTGGGTTGTCATTTAACGAATCACATAGGACATATCTCCTCTTTTACTAGAGGTGGTAGATTCTTTATTGATCATTCATTATCTCCATATGTAACTCATTATACCCAAGCATACCCTATATATGCCTTAAAAGGTCTTAAGGAATAAGTCAAAGTATAATTTGTTACATACAAGATACTATGATGATCTCAAGTCCAAGGATCACTTGTACTACTATCACATTAGGAATTCCTATTGACATGCGAGTAAAACTCCATTAGGTATTCCATAGCGAATCACGTTCAGTGAACTTATTCTCCAATAAGCACCTACATACTTGCTTTAGTGTCTCCACACAAATGATCATGAGATCAATCATCCTCATCCAATGAGCAAGCAACATATGTACCAATCTATCCGGATTTACTAATCCCCTTTTTAGTAATCCCACGATTGGGAACTATTTTAGTTTTAAAACTTTCTAAGAATTTAGATCTCATTAGCATGATCATCATCATGATTCTAAAAGCTTTGCTTAAAACTATGGGTTATTTACATATTATAAAAACAGCAACATGTAGATAATTAAATGCCTTTAATAAATGAATATTTTATTAATAAATAAATAAGATTGTTTACAAAGTACGTGCTTTATCATCATACATGATTGGCTTGTATGCACACTACTATCAGCATTCTTGTAATCGCTTCCAAAAATTCGATGTGAAACGCGGATCTCTGTCGGCCACAATTGATAATGGAACACCGTGTCTAGAGATAATTTCTTTAACGTACAGCTTCGTTAACTGATCCAAGTTGTATCTAATCTTGATCGGTAAGAAATGCGCTGACTTCGTCAGTCGATCCACTATAACCCATATCGCACCGAAACCTTTTTGAGTCGCTGGAAGACCAACCACGATATCCATCGTGATATGTTCCCACTTCCATTCTGAAATCTCCAACGGTTGCAGTAATCCACTAGGTCGCTGGTGTTCTGCTTTAACTTTCTGGCACGTTAAACATTTCGCAATGCATTCAGCCACGTCTCTCTTCATATTTGGCCACCAAAAATGCTGTCTGAGATCTTGGTACATCTTCGTACTCCCAGGGTGAATCGAATATCTCAAACTGTGAGCTTTGCCTAAAATTTCCTCTTTGACTTCTGGTATTGGCGGTATCCAGATTCTCCCTTCAAATCGTAGCAGTCCTTCATTATCGATCTTGAACTTTATTTCTTCACCATTGGCTATTCTCTTCCGGATCTTCTCATATTCCTCATCACAAAGTTGTGCCTCTTTCACCTTATCCACCAAGGTTGAACTGGTAGTTACTTGAAACAACTTCTCATTCAATTCCTTCAGATACTTAACATCCAGTTCCAACTTAGCCATCCCTTCTATTAGCTGGTCCTGATTAGTTAATATATTTAACTTCTCCCGACCCTTCCTGCTTAAAGCGTCGGCAACAACATTAGCTTTACCCGGATGGTAAAGAATTTCGCAGTCGTAGTCCTTGATAAGTTCCAACCATATTTTTTGGAGCATGTTCAAATCTTTCTGTGTAAAGATATACTTCAGGCTCTTATGATCTGTGTATATGTCACGCTTTTCTCCATAAAGGTAGTGTCTCCAAATCTTCAGAGCAAACACTACTACCGCCAATTCCAAGTCATGGGTCGGATACCCTTTCACGTAGTCCTTCAGTTGACGTGATGCATAGGTAATGACTTTGCCGCTCTGCATTAGCACACAACCTAATTCCTTATGTGAGGCATCACTGTATACTACGAAATTTCCTGTACTATCAGGCAATGACAACACAGGTGCAGTACTCAACCTCTTCTTCAGTTCTTGAAAACTCTCCTCACACTTTTCCGTCCAAACAAATTAAACTATTTTACGAGTCAAATTCGTCAACGGAGTTGCGATTTTGGAAAATTCTTGAATAAACATTCTGTAGTATCCTGCTAATCCCAAGAAACTTGTAGCGCCCCCAAATCCGGGTCCCCAGAACCTCGAACATGGTGCGTCACGATACATCATCTTCATACATATTCTATAAACTAATGCGGAATATATAAACATATATTGTTTATTTCACAAGATTCTATAACATATCCCAAGGTCTATTAAACTTAACTGAATACATACCTTAAGTAATTAAAAAGGTTTACAACATTACTCGCATCAGATAACTAATAGTTATAAATATATATACTCTACTCTTGGAGTTTGCCGTTGCCACTGTCTTTCTTCGAGCCTTCGCCTTAATATAAAATTTGTTATTATGATATAGCAAGGGTGAGCAACGACTTTGCTAAGCAAGTTTAAGTACAACAAGGATATAACATGATTGAAATAAAGAATAAGCATTCGAATTTTTAACAATATAATAATTGTGAAAGAGCATAAATCAGAGTTTCAATAAATGAATGACTGACCATGAACAACTTTAACTGAACCTTACGGTAATGAAGGTGATCAGCCTTTCATACCTGATGAACATACGCAACATGCACTAAGTGCGAATCAATAATCAGTATAGATGTGAATAATCAACAATAATTATTCACTACCATGGTTTGAAAATATAACTCAAGTTTGAGTCAGAGAAAACTTGCATGTACCGTCGATTACTGCAACGCAATCTAATTTAATCGCTTTATTGAAAAGACCTATCAGTTATAAGATTGATCTTTCAATTAGTATAACATACTTATCTCATAATACTATTTCTTTAAAAGTAAACTATTTAACACTTAACCATATAGTCAAATATTAGATAACCTTAACACCATACTTATTTTCAAGTCTAAACCTATCACACATCGAATCTTTAATAGTATTTAATATAGTATACTGAGTGGTTTCCCACAAACAACCAACAAATTAGTTTCTGTCTCGTCTACAATGTTTTTATAGTGAGTTAGATCGGTTACTAATTCGTATATACCTCCGCTCTCTGAAAAAATCGTTTAGCCTAGCTACTATAGATCAACTATTAAAGGGTATGATTGCCCTACCTTAGACTTAACACTTACTCGTTCATTTATAAGTTCTTATTATAACTCGGTAAACTATTTATGAATTCAGGAAACTTAATATATCATTTCAGTAAACTAAAACCAAACTGCCTTTCCTTCCTAACCTTTTCAGTTTCCATTTTAGCAAGCTGAAACAAAACTGACTTCTCTTCCTGACATTTCAGTTTCCATTTCAGCACGCTGAATTGTTCATTTCAGGAAGCTGAAATACCCTCTTCACGAAAATATCAAATCAACTTATTATTTTTCTATCCTTTGGCCAAACATATATACATATATTCCATACACAAAAAGAATTTTTCTGGAATTTTTCAACTCCCTTAAGTATTTTTAAAAAATTTATTTCTAGTTAATTTCTTAAGAAATTAGCTACCTCATGCTTACCTCCAGAAATTCCCAACTCTTGGCAGGATCTTACACGTATTAATGTGAGCTTCCAGTTTAAATTTCGTGGCCATCGGAGTTATAGAACTCCTGTTATAGCGATTTTTGTTCGAAAAACGTAAATATTAAAATGGTCATAACTTGGTCAATTTAATTCAGAATGAGTTCATTTTTGGACACAAGCTACTTTATCTCATATATATTCATGTCCCAAAAGATTGGAATTTTTTTCAATAAATAAGCGGCCGAAACAGCCCGTACAAAGTTTTGACAGCCTACTTTTCTTCAATTTTTAGATTTTGCTTCCTTTGCTAAAATCAGTCCATACGGAAATCTACAAGGAATTTTTCAGTGATTCCACTTGGAAACGTTAGAAGACTTGTATATCTAACTCCAAAAAATTTACCACACTCAAAAATTCAAAATACAATAGGAGATATGGTCGTTTGAATTTTATGTTGCGTTTTTTAAAAATTTGATTTTCCATTCTTGTTGATTTCTAAGAAAACTTTCATATCCTTACCCCTTCACCAACATAATCCATCATAAAACATCAAAACACAAAGGGTTATAATCCATCATAAAACATCATAATCCAACTTTTGATCCATAAAAAGTTAGATATAAACTTGAAACACTATAAGACACATAGATCTAAGGGTTTTAAACTTCCAAATCACACACCCCCTTTTCCATCAAACCAATCAAAGAAAAAAGAATAAAACTTAGAGATTTAGATTATACCTTTGCTTTTATCTTCTTCTTCTTCTTCGTCTTATTCTTCTTCTTCTTTCTCTTCCATGGAACCTTCCTCTCTCTTCCTCTCCCTCTCATGGGGCTGGTGCCCCTCCTCCTTCTCCCTCTCTTATCCGTCCACCCCCTTTCCCTTTCTCTTTCTTGTTATTTCTTTCTTTCTTTTACTTTCTCTCTCTCTTTCTTTCTTACAAAAATAAAGTGAGCCAATTAAGTTTACTTAGCAAAAATGATTACATACAAATATCTGTAACGACCCCAAAAATCATACAATAATATTCTCCTTCTCGATCGTTAACAATACAACTTTAATCTATCTTTATATCATTATTCGATATAAAATCACTAAAAATGCGGAATATTTAAAACTTTTATAAACTTCTTTCTTTATTGCCCTGAATCGCAACCTTTACCTTACATCTCTTCGATTCAAATCTATATAATGAATCGTTACAACAAAATGACTATACAAGTCTTACATCATAACTTAATATCCATATACATCGGATAGCTCAACTTACAATTCAACAAACGTGTTACCTTATAATCAAAACAATTAAATACATTTCTCATCTACATAAGTAAGCTTCTTGAATTACTATTGAACTTTAATATTCAACTAGCACGTATCATTACCTTGCATCCTTGAACTGCAAAAATGGTTATTTGCAAGAGTGAGCTTGATAGCTCAGCAAGAACTAACAGTTTTCATGCATCACGTAGCACATAATAACATGCTCAACATACATTTCATAATCATTAAAGTAACATGGCATACATGCTTTAATTCACATAACAATATAAAGATTGAGTTCCTTACTCAACCAACATTCTTTAATCAATCAATGTAGTCATAAATTGACTTTAACCTTTCATGCTTATAACATATATAACATGCTCTTTGCAATACAATTTAAACAGATTATAATATCATTAAACTCACATAGAAAATAGAAATCGAAAGACTTGCCTGGCTCGTAGATTACCAATTACCAAAAAATAGCTTATAATAATCTGCTTCATCAATCCTACACACGTATTACCATACGCATCAACTATTAGTCACCTAGCAACGCTTATCAAACGTATAAGTAAATTCTACTTTATACTTTCTAATTTATACTTCGTAATTCTCTTCAATTTACTCGTTTGACACTCACTGTCAAACTTATGTATAATTAACAACATAAATTAATTACCCCATAACTACTCCTTATAGTTAGTTAACCAACTTAGGTTAACTCAATCCTCTTTAACTATTAAGTTAATAATTAATCATATCACATAATCATATTACGTAATCATATAACTTCTCACGTAACATCTAACTCTTTTGTTTTCTAAAGTAACATAGTTTTTTAACATATAGCTAATATGATATATATTATATGTATAATTATATAATATATATAATTCCCAAGCAATTAAACCACCTACTTAATACCATAATTGCAATAAGTTACAAGTTGAATTTGAAAAGCCCTAAGGCTTGTTTGGCAAAACTCATTTTTTTTATAAAAAAAAATATGTTTTTAAATAGTTAAGGCCCGTTTGGCGAAACAAATTTAAAACAATATAAGGGCCTTGTTTGGGAAAAAGGTTTTAAAACTCTTTTAATTTTTTTAATAAATCATTTAACACATCTTTTTAATGTTATTCTTTAATCAATTAAATCTTAACATTCTAATTTAATTAATTAAAAGTCTAACATCAATTAAGCACATAAAATTGTCACATAATTATAATTACTTGCTAATTATAATTGCATGTAACACTCATCACATTACTCATCTAATTTAATTATCTTAATTAAATTAGAACTATAACAGAAAATCATTATATCAATTAAATTAAATACTAAATATTCATTTAATTAATATACTACACTTAATTATATTATTCCATAATAATCGCATAATTATTTATTTAACTCAATAAATAATTCAATTAAAATATTTATTTACTCCAATAAATATTAAAATTAACATTTAAATTATCTTCACATATTTCACCATATATGACACATATACACATACTCGTACTTGAACGTCTTAAAATAAAAATTTTATTTATTAAATTCTCATTTATAATTTTTTAAAAATTCGGGATGTCACATCCTTCCCTCCTTATAAGGATTCCGTCCTCGGAATCAACGAAAACCTCCCTTATTTGGTTTTCACAAAATCTCTTCCACAATTTTATTGTTGAATAACTTCAACACATTATCTTAACGACATTTATATAAACTACACATATATCTTTACTAAATTCACCTCTTCAACAGGGTTAAGGTTTTATTACATAACATTCAATCAAATACAATCATATATCAAATATTATATATCTTCTTTAACTTGTTCATTTCCTTTCTAAGGACCATTACTATATATTCTACTTGTAGAATTCATATACTACATAATTCACCATTTATAATTATTCGGGTTATCACATTCACCCATTCTTTTAAGAATTTCGTCCTCGAAATTTTTATTACTCTTCATTCATTTAATCTATCAAAAATAAATTTTTACGTTAATCTTTATTCACTGGATTAAAGCGTTCTACAACTACTGTGACCTCCCCAAATCCGGGTCCCCAGAACCTCGGACCTAGTACGTTACGATACATCATTTCTATAACTATTGCGAAAGATATAAACATAAATTATTTATACAATAACTTATTACAACATAATCCCCAAGGTCTGTAACCTTAACTTAATACTTGCCTTCAATATCCTATACAACATACCATGTCATTTGCATTTAATACTATTATAAGTTTAACATGCATCCAAATCTAATTTTGGAGTTTGTCTTTGTCTTTGCCTGTATCTGAAGTTTCGTCTAAATCTGAAATGTTTATCATGATATAGCAAGGGCGAGCAACAAGTTTGCCCAGCAAGTTTAAGTTCAAATGAAGATATATCATAATTGAAAAGAATAATAAGCTAACAAACTTTCAACAATATAAGAATTGTGAAAGAACATGAATCAATAATGATGAATAGCCAACAATGAACATAAATAAATTCAAGTGAACAATATGGTAATGAAGGTGATCAGCCTTTCATACCTGATGAACATATACAATATGCACAACGTGCGAATCAATAAATCATAGATGTGATATAATCAACAATAATTAATCACGAACATGCTTTACAATAACAACTCGAGTTCGAGTTAAAAAACTTGCATGTACCGTCGATTACTGCTACGTAATTTAATTTAATCGCTTTATTGTAAAGACCTATCATTTATAAGATTGATCTTTCAATTAGCATAACATACCTTATAAGTAAACTATCTAACATTTAAACACATAATCAAATATTAGATAACCTTAACACTATACATATACACAAGTCTAAACCTAGCACACATCGAGTCTTTAATAAATATTCAATATAGTATATTGAGTGGTTTCCCACAAACAACTAATAAATTAGCTTCCGTCTAGTCTACACTATTTTCACAGTGAGTTAGATCGGTTACTATTTCGTAGATACCTCCCCCATATGAAGGAGTCGTTTAGCCCAGCTACTATACATCAACCATTAAAGGGTACGATTGCACTACCTTAGACTTAACACTTACTAGTTCATTTATAAGTTAATATTATAACTCGATAAATTATTTACTATTCAAGAGACTTAATATCTCATTTCATTGATTTTAAAATATTTAAAACCATGATTAAATAACTGTCATTAATATTAAAATATTAATGTATTTCATAACAAAATATTAAAAGTTATATTTTATAATTTAAAATATTTTTATAACCATTAAATCATTTTATATGATTTTTAAAATATTAAACTATTTTTCCATAATTTAATTAATATAATTATTAAATAAATTAATTACCATTAATATTAATTATTAATAAAATTTATCCCAAAATATTAAAGTCATCCAAAATAACTTAAAATATTTCCTAACACTTTAATATATTTTTAAATGATTTTTAAAGTATTAAAATCATTTTTAAGTAATTTATTTAATATAATTATTAAATAAATTTAATATCATTAATATTTAAATAATTTGAGCATTATAAATGCTTGTAAAAATGAATATTCGTGTACTATATTTGAAATAAATCGAGCATTATAACTGCTTTATAAAATGAATATTCTACTATTCTATTTGAGATAATTTCAGCATTATAACTGCTTATAACATGAGTATTCTTACTAAATACTTGAAGAAAATCGGACATAGCAACTGCTTATAAAAGTATATTTTCTACTTTATAAGAGAAATAAATCGGACATTATAACTGCTTGTAAATAGGACTTTTGTACTATTTACTTAAAATAATTTGGGCATTATAACTGCTTGTAAAAGTATATATTTTTACTAAATATATAAAGAATAATGAACATAATAACCACAAGAGTAAATACCTCTTGGAGTTGCAAACTTTAACTAATCCTTTGAAATCTTGAAACTCAAAAACTTTCCTCTCTCTAGCCAAAATTCTCCTCTTTCTCTCTCTAACTCCATTTTGGTTTTGGAAAAAATGAAGAGAAATGGCTCCTATTTATAGGAAAATATAGTTTCAATAATTGCACGTTAGGGGCTCGGTTTTTTATAGTTTACCCCCAGCTTATTATAGTTTGGTACCTTGATTAATTATAATTTAGTACCTTATTAATTGCATTTTAGTCTTTGGGTGACATCATGATGACATCATCATGATGACATCATCTTTTGTGCTTCTTTAATGCTAATGTCATGCTTGCATCATTTGTGTTTCTTTAAGGATGATGTCATGCTTGCATCATCTCTTCTCTGATTGGTTGATTTAAGTTCACATGAATTGGAGGGTATTTTGATCATTTCCCAGATAATTGTAAAGGTAATTTGGTCATTTCGCCTCCAAAAGGGTATTCTAATAATTTTCCACATAATTTTAAGGGTAGTTCGGTCATTTCGCCTTTAAAAGGGTATTCTAATAATTTCTCACACAATTTTAAAGGTAGTTCGGTCATTTTCTATGTTTCCCTTAAAATTTAACCCTTAGGGTTTGATAAATAACATTAGGGTTTACTAATTACCATTAAGATTTACAAATTAGGGTTTAGAATTCTCGAATAAGAAATTAGAGTTTCCTAACTGCAGATTAGGATTTTTAATCTATCATTAGGGTTTACTAAGGTTATACCTTATCTGATCAATATTTGATCATTAATACCTTACTATACAAACACACAATCATAGATATAATTATAATAACTATATTAACTATCAAATCCCTATTCCTGATTAGGGTTAGGGTTTTTATCAACTGAATTAGTGTTTATCAATTTAAAATTAGGATTTTCCCATGTAACCCTTTACCTGATTCATACTCAACCCTTAACCACATACTGTACACACATATAATCCCAAAATCATATAAGGCTTTCGCAAAAATTTTAAATCCACCAAAATTCTTCACAAAAATGTCAAATCCATACACTTATTTTCTGTCTAGGTCTATTATTTAACCTTAATTTAATCATTTAAGATTTTAATAAATTGTCTAAATTCTCGGGTTGTCACAACTACTTCTTTCTAAGGAATATCCTTCTTACTACATTCTCCTTCAGAATAATAAGAATCTTCCACAATTTCTCAATAATTGGGAAATGAAATAAATAACTTAGGAATTTAAAAGATTCCAAATCATGCTGAGTGGTCGCAAGACCTTGAACTTATTTTTAGGTTTAATAGTGCTTCACCCCCGGTACTTCATGTGACATCCCAGATTTTTAGAATTTATAAAAGAGAATTTAATAAATAAAATTCTTATTATCTGATGTTTTGAGTTTGAGTATGTGAATACATGTCATATATTGTGAAATATGTGAATTGATGTGAAGAGAATTTAAATGTTAATTTTATTATATATTGATTAAATAAATATTTTAATTGAATTATTTATTGAGTTAAATAAATAATTACTTGATTATTATGGAGTAAGGTAATTAAGTGTAGTATATTAATTAAATGGGTATTTAGTATTTGATTTAATTGATATAATGATTTTATGTTATAGTTCTAATTTAATTGAGATAATTAAATTAGATGAGTAAGGTGATGAGTGTTACATGCAATTATAATTAGCAAGTAATTATAAGTATGTGTTAATTTTATGTGCTTAATTGATGTTAGACTTTTAATTAATTAAATTAGAATGTTAAGATTTAATTAATTAAAGGATAACATTAAGAATATGTGTTAAAGGATTTATGAAAAGAATAAAAAGAGTTTTTTTAAAAATTGTTTTCCCAAACAAGGCCCTTGCACCATTTTTAAGTCCGTTTTGCCAAACGGGGCCTTAACTATTTAAAAACCTGTTTTTTTAAAAAATATTATGTTTTGCCAAACAAGCCTTAAGGATTTTTCAATTCTAATTATAACTTATATATTAATGGTACTTATTATATTTAATATATCCCATTATGTAGTGGAAGTTATATGTATTATAATTATGTAATATATGTATATTATATTATATGTATATTACGTTAGATTAAAACAAGAGTTAGAAAAACAAAGTTAGTTTGCTAGAGAGAAAAAGAAAGAGCAGAGAAGAATGAGAGAAGAAGAGAAGGAAAGAAAGGAAGAACCTAAGAGAATAATCATCTTCTTCTTCAAACATCTAAGCAGAAAGGGTATGTCTTAATTCCCTTATGTTTTTATATGTTTTCCTTATGATTGTTCATGAGTATGGGTTCTCTGTGTATATGATTTAGCATGAAAGTTATATATATGATGTACATATATAAATTGTGTTTATAATGGTTTATATATGAATTGTATGCCATAAACAAGGATTTTCAGAAATCAAAGTTTTGTCAGAACATGTTTTAAATGGAGAATATGTGTTCACGTGGAGTTTTCATATTTTGGTTAATTTTAGAGTAAAATTGATAAAATTAGTATATGTTAATATGCTTGTTAGAATTATTTTTGATAATATCTTGAATCATGGAAAGAAAATGCATGAATTTCTTAAGAAATTATTTTACAGTGAATGGTTTTGAAAAATATATGAGTTTCTATGAAAATGTCAAAATTGAGTTGTTAAAACCTTTGATTTCATTGCTTGGACAATTTTTGTGATTGGTAGCATCTATATAACATGTGTAGTATTGTGTATGCATGTCTTACATTGTTTGAGTGACTGGTAATTGCCGTTGTTGAATTGTTCGGGTTAGCAGTGAAGCAGAGTGCCGTTGCTGCACTGTTTCTGTCTGCGTTCCGGCAACAAGGGCAGAAGCAGCGCCGCTGGATTTTCTGGGTTTTGACAATTTCGCAGCTGCGCCGGTGCCAAGGCTTGTGGCTGCGCAGCTGCGCCGCTGGCTGAGTAGAGGCAGAGTACTTTAATTATTTGTTCAAGTTTTAAAGCCTAAATTATTTATTTCTATGATAATGATCATGTACCAAGTTGCAATAACATATTGTTATCATGAATTTGACAATTTCATAAATGAGAAAGAAAAGAGGTTTTGAAAAACCTTAAAGTATTATTTGAATTGTTTATAACAGATATTAAATTATAATTGTTTAAATATAACTTAGCTAATATGATATATATAATTATAATTTGAATAATTATAATTATAGTAAAGGTTTAATGTCAATTATGATTGTTAAATTATAATGAATTGAGTTGATTGTTTTAATCAAAGTAAATGTTTAACTTGAAGTATAATTTGTTTAATTATAACTTAATATGTTATTATAATTTGGAATAATTATAATCAAGGTAAAAGTATAATTGAAATTATAATTTAATGAGGGCATGAATAGAAATTGAGTATTTATAATCTAAGTAATGGTTTAATTTAAATATGTTTAAATTATGATTTAATGCATGATGTAGTTAATTCATTATAAATTATGATTGTTTAATTATAGTTTGATTAAAGTGGATGTTTAAATTATAATTTGTTTAATTATAATTTAAAATGAGTATATAATTATTAATTGATTAATCATGTGAAATATAATATGATTATGTGATGTGATTAATTATGTGGTAATTAATTATTATCTTAATAGTTAAAGAGGAATGAGTTAACCTAAAGTGGATAACTAACGATGAGGATTAGCTATGTGAAAATTAACTGATATTGTTAATTATATATATGATTTGACAGCGAGTGTCAAACGAGTAAATAGAAGAGAATTAGAAAGTATAAAATAGTATTTACTTAGACGTTTGATAAGCGTTGCTAGGTGACTAATAATCGATGCGTATGGTAATACGTTATGTAGGATCATGAAGCAGATTATATTAAGCTATTTTTCTGTATTTGGTAATCTACGAGCCAGGCAAGTCTTTCGGTTCCTATTTTCTATGTGAACTTGATGATATTATGAAATGTTTCAAATTATTTTGCAAAGAGCATGATATGTTATATATGTTGTAAACATGAATGTTAAAGTCAATTTATGACTACATTGATTGATTAAAGAATGTTGATTGAGTAAGAAACTCAATCTTTATATTTGCTATGTGAATTGAAGCATGTATGCTATTTTACTTTAATTATTATGAGATGTATGTTGAGCATGTTATTATGTGCTATGTGATGCATGAAAACTGTTAATTCTTGCTGAGCTGTCGAGCTCACTCTTGCAAATAACCATTTTTGCAAGTCAATGATGCAAGGTAAAGATAAATGTTAAGTGATTTATAGAGATCAATGTTCAAGAATATTAGTTATGTTAAATTTCAAATTGTAATTAATGTTTTGAATGTAATATGTCGCTGAATTATAAGTAGAGTTATCCAATGTAGATGGATATTATTTTATTATGTAAGACTTTGTATAGTCATTTTGTTGTAACGATTCATGATATAGATTTGAGTCGAAGAGATGTAATGTAAAGGTTGCGATTCAGGGCAATATAGAAAGAAAGTTTATAAAAGTTGTAAATATTCCGCATTTTTAGTGATTTTTAATATCGAATAATGATGTAATGAGAGATTAAAGTTGTATTGTTAACGATCGAGAAGGAGAATATTATTGTATGAATTTTGGGGTCGTTACAGTTGGTATCAGAGCTGATAGGTTATACACCTTAGGTAAGAGTACCTTAGGCTATGACCTTAGAGAATGAGAAGTAAAGTTACGTATAACGAAAAGGTTATTCCTTTCACATACGTAGAAGTATAGGAAGAGTTTAGTCCTAGAAATGTTATAAGAAGAAGGTGAGAATAACGAGGAATAAAACTCGAATAAAATGTTGAACTTTATAAACGAAATTAGAAATTCTTAAAAGAAGAGTTAATAAATAAACAAGAAGATTCAAAGAAGAATCTTGAAGAGATATGAAGATGAGAATCAGGAGTTACCTAACTCCAATATTAAAGATGACGAATAATGATGAATAGACGAAGTCTATGAGATTAAAAGCATAATGAATTCATGATATAATATGATGTAAGGCAAAGATAAGAAGTTTTAAAACAAAACGAAAATGAGATAAGGAAGAATCATAAGGGAGATGATTATAGAATAAGATCACAACGTGATATCTTTTAAGTTGAAAGACAGATGGTCTGTAATGATTGAATGGTTATAGTTTGAGACTATAACGAGAATGTCCTCTAAGATAGTACGAGATTAACTCACGAGGAGTTATAAATGATGAGATATAGAAAGTCTGTATCGAGCATAGGATAAGAAGTTATAAGTAAGATAGAGGTAAGTGGGATTTCAACTGAGGACTCATGTAGTGGTTGAGTTGTACAAATCTTGTATGGGCAGGGTTTTGTGCTTACACTTGGTTTATCATATTTATAATCGTTGGAAGGTTGGTGTCGCGCTATCGATATATATATGACGAGAAGGTGATTCTTTTCTCATATTATATTTGATAGTTAGAGTCAATAGAGATTAGATTAGATGATATTAAGATTACATTAGATGATCTTAAGATTAGGCGAGTTCTTAAAACTCATACATATGGTAAGTTGGTGACTCATAGTCATATGTATGTTTTTGAACCCTAAGCATATGGACAGTCTCTGATCAGTTCTTTGACTACTATTGCTAGGACAAGTTCTTAAACTCATATTATTGTGGCAAATTCCTGAACTTCCAAAGTGTGGTAAGTTCGATGAACTATACTAGGTATAGAAAGGTTATGGTATGGAAAACATTGATGTTGTTTAAGATTGATAGAATGATTAAGTAATAGTGGAGTAAAGAGTTATATTGATGGAGAAAGTTTTTATATTCTAAATCTCATAGCTTTGCTAGATTTTCAAAATTTATTGACTTCGTGCTGATGTTGCACTTCTGTTTTCTTGAAAAATATTGGATCAAATGATGGAACCAATAATTTTTTTTAAATAATGCTATTATTCACATGTCTATGCTAATTGCTTCAGCTAGACAATTAATAGACGAGAATTTTTTAAGGGGGGGGGGGGAAGAATGTAATAGACGAGAATTTTTTTATGTGTGATTCTGGGGACAGAATCCTTTTAAGGAGGAAAGATTGTAACGATTGAGATTTTATATTTAATTTTAATATTTATTGAGTTAAATAAATAAATTATGTGATTTATGGAGTGAATTAATTAAGTGTTATATATTAATTAAATGAATATTTAATATTTATTTAATTAATGTATATTAATTTTATATTATAGTTCGAATTTAATTGAGATAATTGAATTAGATGAAATATGTGATGAAGTGTTACATAAGTTATAATTAGCGAGTAATTATAATTATGTGGCAAATTAATGTGATTAATTGATGTTAGATTTTAATTGATTAAATTAGTTGTTTAATATTTAATTGATTAAAATATGACATTAAAGTATGTGTTAAAATGATTTGTTAAAATAAAAGAAAAAGGATTTTAAATCTATTTTCCAAACAAGGCCTTAGCTAATAATCTGTTTTTAAATAAAGGGTTTGCCAAACAAGGCCCTTGTATTTGTTTTAAACCTATTTCTACCAAACAGGGCCTTAGTTACAAAAATATATTTTTTTATAAAGGGTTTTACCCAAACAGAGCCTTATGGCTTTTGAATTCTTGTAACTGACAAATTTTAAATTACTAATTATTACGTATTAAGTAATATAACTGTTATAAGATTATATGTATATTACGCTAAGTTATATTACGTTAGAAAAGTTAGTCTAAAACTAAGAAAGGAGAAGAAGAAAGTACAGAGAAGAGACACTCTGTGATTTTTTCTTAACAAAGAAGGTTGAGAGGAGTTGGAATCCTGAGAACCAAAGGAAGATTATCAGAGCTATTCTTACCCTCTAGTAAAGCTTAATCAAGGATTAAGGTAATAATTCACCTCTTGTTTATTAGTTTATTGTATTCTTGAGTTTTGGTAAATAATTGGGATTGTAATTGATGAATTTGTTAATTACATGTTATATGAATTAAGGGATGCTGTAATCCATTACATGTGTGCTATGAATGATTTGTTTTAAAAATCAAAGTACTGTAAAAATAAGTTTTATATGTGAAAATAGTGTTCTTATGGAATTTCATGTATTTGGTTGATTTTAGAGTAGAAATTTATGAATTATATGTGTGAATTGTGCAAATTAATAGTTGTTCATGTTATTAGCTGCTATAACAGAAATAATGTATGTATATAAAGTGGAATTGCTTGAGAAATTGAGTTACAGTGAATGGTTTTGGAAAATATATGAGTTTTTGTGAAAATGTCAAAATTGAGTTTTTAAAACCTTTGATTTTCATTATTTGGACAAATTCAGTGATTGGTAGTATATATAGCATGAATATTAAGGCATAAGTATGATTTACAGTATCTGTGTTGCTATATTTTTTTCGTTTGTTGGCTTGTATGGGTTAATCGGTAAAACAGGTTGCTGTTGCTGTCTGCCTCTGTCCGTGTTCCTGCGCAGCTGCGCCGGTAACACAGCCAGAAGCAGCGCGGCTGCGCCGGCTGCCTTTCATAGATTAAGCACATGCGCAGCTGCGCCGGTGCCAAGGACTGTGGCTGTGCAGCTGCGCCGCTGGCTGTGCAGAGGCAGTAAGTTTCATTTGTTTGTGCAGTTTTATTTGATAGCTCATGTTAAATTGGTTATGATAATAAGCATGAATTCAGTGGCTATAACATGTTGCTAGTATGAAGTTGATAATCTCATAATTTTAGAAAAAAGGAAGTTTTGAAAATTTAATATAGTACTTAAATTATAATTGTTTAATTGTACTTTGAGTTACTTAATTATAAATTGATTATTTATAATTAAAAGTAGGTGTTTAATTTAAAGTAGGATATTAGTTGATTTATTTTGAATAATTAAATTTTAATTGAAATTATAATTATAATTTAATGCATGTTTAATTATGGATTATAAATTGATAATTGCATGATTAATTATAATTTGTGTAATTATAATGCATGATATAGTTTAATTGATTATAAATTATAATTTGTTTATAATTTAAAAGGTAATTATAATTTAAGTAATTATAATTAGATTAAGTGTTTAAATTATAATTTAGCTAAATACATAATTAATTTAATTATGTGACTACGGACGTGATGTAATTAACTATGTGATAGTTGATTATTATTATTTATTTTATTAGAGTGAGTTAACCATGAGGGTTAACCACTTATGTGAGTTAGTTATGTATTAATTGATTTAGATTATTATAATTGAATGTGTATAGGAAGTGTTTAAGTACGTGGTTGAGTTAAGTAGCTTGCGCGTAAGGCAAGTTTTCTAAACCCTGATCTTGTATTAATTTTATGCAAGTCTTCTAACCCTAAACTTGTTAATTCTATATAATTTCTTTGAGTTCATATATTCATTGTTGAGAATGTCCTTTCCATTTCTGTATTGGACAATTGTTTATTTAATTGAAATGATTTTGACTTATTGTTCAAGTAAGATCCAGTTATTATTTTAAATGCTTTAAGTTTACTTCTAAAGCATATGTGAATTCATAATTCTTTTATTTATGAATTATTGAAAGTCGATTCAACTAATCCTTAGTTGATGAACGTGAATTCTAAATTACCCTTGTAAGCTTATCCAAACCAAACTTTCTTTGGTGCGGATTTGAATTCAAATTATTGAGTTGAACAACCCTATTTACTAGGGGAGGTTACTACGCATAACGTTAAGATGTTTGTGCACAATACATGGTACGAAGGGCTGATCCCCCTAAATACGAGTTAAGGTCCATAATCTAATTGACTGTTAAAGGTTTAAATAGAAATATTTATAACCTAGGACAAGAGTTCAAAGGTCTTATGACCCTCAGATAAATTTTTTATTCAAATTTTAATGTCGATAGAGAATTATTATTCAATTCTTTATTGTTGAAGTAAGATAAGTTATTCAAATCTTTTTAAAGATATCCTTTCATGTATTTATTATTGTTAAACTCTAGTGAGCTGTTGTTTGCTCACTCTTGCATTAAATAACAATTGCAGTTATGGTTGATAACATTGATGCCCCGTCTACGAGTAAAGGCAAGCGAAAGATGAACAAGTGAAGACTTGTTTAATTATTTTGAAATGATTGTAATAAGACTTTTATGTCATGTTTTTATTTTGCACTTTATTGTTTATGTCAAGGTTAGAGTAACCCTGGGATTGATTTTTTGAGAAGGTTGTAACCTTTGTATTAAGGGAGATTTTATTATGTTGAATAAAGGTTGTAATTTATTTTGAGATATATTGGGTAGATGTTTATTATAGTTAGAAAGTGAACACCAAATCATGTGGAAGTGAAGTACCCGAATTTGGGGGTGTCACATGTTGGTATCAGAGCTGTAGGTTATGAAACCTTAGGTGGAGAAAAACCTTAGGTAGTAGCCTTATAGGTAAGATCAAAAAGATAGGTGCGATAGTTAAAAATAATAAACTACCTTATGTGCTATGTGTTTACATTTTAGTATTCGAAGAGTGTCGATTCGATATCACGTAATAATGAACTTTAAAATTCTTTTGTCAGGATGTCGAACGTTGGAGAACCTAGTCAGGCTAGAGAGGATGTACCTCAGATGCCTAGAGAGGAGGAGCCCCGTGACATACATATTGTCTGGGAGCAGCTGGTTAGGAGAGTGCCATCTCCAGTGATCACCGTAGCTGGTCGGGAGCGTGAGCAGACACCGATTCTAGAAGAAGAGGACGAGGACGAGTCTGAAGAGGAGGAGGAGGAAGAAGAGGATCCCGAAGAGGAATTCCCACCTCACTCTACTAGTGCTGAGATGTACGAGGCAGTCTACGATAGCAACGTGGAGCTTCATGGTCGAGTCGGAGAGCTCGAAGAAACCATTCAGCAGCAAGACGAGACGATCGAAGAAATGGCAAGTGACCTAGGAGATGCACAATGGAATCTTATACATATGGAGGTTGATAGAGATGCTGCTCGATTTGAACTGGCAAAGCTGAAGCAAGTCATCCAGGAGGAGTCGAGGAAGCGTGCCAGAGCTGAAGAGTCAAGCTTGAGAGCTAATCAACGAGCCGATCGAGCTGAAGGTGAAGCTGAAGCCAAGAGGGCCAAGTTTAGGGAAACAGAGTATGCTTTTCATACAGCGATAGAAAGAGCTCAGGACCGTGTTTTCTACTACCCAGCTCAGTTCCAAGGTTTATCGTGGTATGTGGTGGACCGAAGAACGGCATTTCAGGTAATGGAAGAGGAACGCAGAGAGGCTGTGCGACATATTAATATGCCTAGGCAGTGGCAGTAGCAGTAGTAGTAGAGCTTTTGTTTATGTGTTGCTTTTTGTAGTAAATAAAGTAAATCTCATAATTTGAGATAAGAATGGGATAAGTTAATAATGTAATCCTGCAACTTTTCCAGTTCAGGAAGGATGATGTAAATGGCAGAAATGTTATCTGGTTGATGTTTTTAAACTACGACTAATGAATAAAAGAAGTTTATTGATGTGCTATGTGTTCTATGTGAACTAAGTTATTCGAACGTTTAAGTAGGAACTTGAATTTTTTTTTTGAATAAAGGGTCTAATAATAATATTTTCTTAACATAAAATGCCTCCTAGAAGAAGAATAACACGTCAAAACCCCGAGGGTGCGATGAACAACAACAATAACGATGGGATGAATCCCAACTCGGTTCAGCAGTTGGTGAACCTGTTGACAAGAGCTCTTGCGAATCAGCCGCAAGTGCAGGGTACTACGTTCAAGGAATTCAAGGCAGTAGGACCGCCTGAGTTTAAAGGATCAACTAACCCTACCGAAGCTCAGACATGGGTTATGGAAATGGAGAAGGTATTTGACGTGGCTGGGGTAGGGGAAGACTAGAAGACAGCATTCGCAGCTTTCATGTTGAAGTCGGATGCTAGTTTTTAGTGGCAGGCTAACAATACCCGAGAGGGAGAAGGAGTCATCATGTGGGAACGTTTCAAGGAAATGTTCTACGAAATGTACTTTTCAGCGAGTTCCCAGGACCAGATGGAGGTCCAGTTCCTAGAGCTGAAGCAGGGAGGGATGACGGTGTCCGAGTATGCCGCTAAGTTTAAAGAGTTGGCCAGGTTCGCTACATACCAGGTCAGCACTGACGCTAGGAAAACGAGAAGGTTTGAGCGGGGACTGAAGCCCTGGCTCTACAACAAGGTTTCCATTTTCCAGCTGAACACATTTGCAGCTGTGTTGGAGAAAGCCATACTCGCTGAAGGAGGAAGCGAAGCGGTGACGAAGTTCAACCAAGATAAGAAGAAGAAGAATGAGGTAGAAACCAAGATTGGGGGTAGTAGAGCTGTGAACCAGAAGAGGAAATGGAATGACAACACCTCTGCTGGGAGTTAGCAAGGAAGCCAGTAGAAGAGGAAGTTCGAAGCATGTGCTACATGAGGTAAGAATCACACTAGCGTGTGCATGAAGGGGAAGCGGGTGTGCTTCAACTGTGGTCAGGAAGGCCACATCGCGCCTAATTGCCCAAACCCGAAGAAGGGAGCTTGCTTTACATGTGGATCCAAAGATCACATGGCTCGCAACTGCCCTAAGAAGCTGACGGCAGGGTCAACAGGGAGCGGAGGGAATGGAAGCGGCAGTACCGTTACTATCGCTGCACCATTGCAAGCTGTTCGACCCACTGCACGGACATTCAATATGACGGTGCAGGATGCTGTGCAATCAAAAGACGTGGTGTCAGATATTATTCTGGTCAATAGTATAAATGCATATGTATTATTTGACTCGGGTGCTACTTGTTCATTCATATATGATGATTTTGCTAAAACCCTAGACTTACCTGTAGAAGAGTTAATTTACCCCTTGAACATAGAGATTGCGAATAGGAAAGTTATTCCTGTTAGGAGCATTTATAAGAACTGTAGACTGGACATTAAGGGTCAGGAGCTTAGAGTAGATTTGATTCCGATTAAACTTGGGGAATTCGATGTTATACTGGGTATGGATTGGTTGTTCAACCATGGGGTGATAATCGACTGTCAGAAGAAGTCGGTAAACCTTACGACTCCGTCGAAGTTAGTGTTCTATGGTAGCAAATCACCTAAACAAGCGAGTTGTCTGACGGTTATGCAAGCCAAGAAACTTCTGAAGCAAGGCTGTGTGGGATATCTAGCCTACATAGTAGATACGCGTAAGGAAAGCCCGAAGGTGGAGGAGATATCGGTAGTTAAGGATTTTGTGGACGTTTTTTCGAACGAATTGCCAGGACTTCTGCCAGATAGGGAGACAGAGTTCGTGATTGATCTAGCGCCGGGAACTGCTCCGATTTCGAAGGCTCCGTACATAATGGCTCTAGTTGAGATGAAGGAACTGATGGTTCAACTACAAGAATTACTGGACAAGAAGTATATTCAGCCAAGCATTTTACCGTGGGGAGCTCCTGTTTTATTCGTGAAGAAGAAAGATGGATCGATGCGTCTTTGCATTGATTATAGGGAGTTAAATAAAGTTACGATCAAGAATAGGTATCCTTTACCTAGGATCGATGACTTGTTTGATCAACTGAAGGGTGCGAAGTACTTCTCGAAAATTGATTTGAGATGCGGGTATCATCAATTGAAGGTGAGGAAGGAAGATATACCTAAAATGGCTTTTAGGACTCGATATGGTCATTACGAGTTCTTGGTGATGTCATTTGGTCTCACGAATGCCCCAGCTGCATTTATGGACTTAATGAACAGGGTGTTCAAGCCATTTCTGGACAAGTTCGTGGTAGTGTTCATAGATGACATCCTGGTTTATTCCAAGACCGAGGAGGAACATGACGAACACTTACGACTAACCTTAGAAGCCCTGAGCGAGAGAACGATTTAGACGCTTGAGGATATGTTGAGAGCTTGTGTGATGGACTTCAAAGGAAGCTGGGAGGATCATCTACCATTGGTGGAGTTCACCTACAACAATAGTCATCATGCGAGTATTGGCATGCCTCCTTACGAAGCGTTATACGGCAGAAAATGCAGAACTCCTTTGTGCTGGGATGAAGTCGGTGAACGTCAATTGTTGGGACCAGAATTGGTACAACAAACCGTCGAAATTGTGAAGCTGATCAGAACGAGATTAGTTGCTGCTCAAGACAGACAAAAGAAGTATGCTGATCTTCATCGACAAAACCGAGAATTCTTACCAGAAAGTTTCGTGTTCCTGAAAGTATCTCCCTGGAAGGGGAAGATTCGATTTGGTAAAAAGGGAAAGCTGAGTCCCAGATTTATTGGACCTTTTGAGGTGTTTCGAAAAGTTGGCGAGGTAGCTTACGAGATTGCATTACCTCCGGAGCTCGAGAATATACATAATGTCTTCTATATTTCTGTGTTAAGACCTTACAAGCATGATTATAAACATGTAATAGAATATGAACCTTTACAATTTGATAAGGACTTAACATATGAAGAAGTGCCTGTTCAAATAGTTGATAGAAAGGAACAAGTACTTAGGAATAAAGTGATACCTTCTGTTAAGGTAATCTGGAGGAACCACAGTGCTGAAGAAGATACGTGGGAACTCGAAGATGTTATGTTAAAATCTTATCCACATTTATTTGATTAGTTTTGTGTAACCCCTTATGTACCGATTCTAGGGACAGAATCCTTTTAAGGGGAGAAGAATGTAATAGACGAGAATTTTTTTATGTGGGATTCTGGGGATAGAATCCTTTTAAGGAGGGAAGATTGTAACGATTGAGATTTTATATTTAATTTTAATATTTATTGAGTTAAATAAATAAATTATGTGATTTATGGAGTGAATTAATTAAGTGTTATATATTAATTAAATGAATGTTTAATATTTATTTAATTAATGTATATTAATTTTATATTATAGTTCTAATTTAATTGAGATAATTGAATTAGATGAAATATGTGATGAAGTGTTACATAAGTTATAATTAGCGAGTAATTATAATTATGTGGCAAATTAATGTGATTAATTGATATTAGATTTTAATTGATTAAATTAATTGTTTAATATTTAATTGATTAAAATATGACATTAAAGTATGTGTTAAAATGATTTGTTAAAATAAAAGAAAAAGGATTTTAAATCTATTTTCCAAACAAGGCCTAAGCTAATAATCTGTTTTTAAATAAAGGGTTTGCCAAACAAGGCCCTTGTATTTGTTTTAAACCTATTTCTACCAAACAGGGCCTTAGTTACAAAAATATATTTTTTTATAAAGGGTTTTACCCAAACAGAGCCTTATGGCTTTTGAATTCTTGTAACTGACAAATTTTAAATTACTAATTATTACGTATTAAGTAATATAACTGTTATAAGATTATATGTATATTACGCTAAGTTATATTACGTTAGAAAAGTTAGTCTAAAACTAAGAAAGGAGAAGAAGAAAGTACAGAGAAGAGACACTCTGTGATTTTTTCTTAACAAAGAAGGTTGAGAGGAGTTGGAATCCTGAGAACCAAAGGAAGATTATCAGAGCTATTCTTACCCTCTAGTAAAGCTTAATCAAGGATTAAGGTAATAATTCACCTCTTGTTTATTAGTTTATTGTATTCTTGAGTTTTGGTAAATAATTGGGATTGTAATTGATGAATTTGTTAATTACATGTTATATGAATTAAGGGATGCTGTAATCCATTACATGTGTGCTATGAATGATTTGTTTTAAAAATCAAAGTACTGTAAAAATAAGTTTTATATGTGAAAATAGTGTTCTTATGGAATTTCATGTATTTGGTTGATTTTAGAGTATAAATTTATGAATTATATGTGTGAATTGTGCAAATTAATAGTTGTTCATGTTATTAGCTGCTATAACAGAAATAATGTATGTATATAAAGTGGAATTGCTTGAGAAATTGAGTTACAGTGAATGGTTTTGGAAAATATATGAGTTTTTGTGAAAATGTCAAAATTGAGTTTTTAAAACCTTTGATTTTCATTATTTGGACAAATTCAGTGATTGGTAGTATATATAGCATGAGTATTAAGGCATAGGTATGATTTACAGTATCTGTGTTGCTATATTTTTTTCGTTTGTTGGCTTGTATGGGTTAATCGGTAAAACAGTGAATGGCTTGTTGGCTTGTATGAGTTACTTAATTATAAATTGATTATTTATAATTAAAAGTAAGTGTTTAATTTAAAGTAGGATATTAGTTGATTTATTTTAAACAATTAAATGTTAATTGAAATTATAATTATAATTTAATGCATGTTTAATTATTGATTATAAATTGATAATTGCATGATTAATTATAATTTGTTTAATTATAATGCATGATATAGTTTAATTGATTAAAAATTATAATTTGTTTATAATTTAAAAGGTAATTATAATTTACGTAATTATAATTAGATTAAGTGTTTAAATTATAATTTAGCTAAATACATAATTAATTTAATTATGTGACTACGGATGTGATGTAATTAACTATATGATAGTTAATTATTATTATTTATTTTATTAGAGTGAGTTAACCATGAGGGTTAACCACTTATGTGAGTTAGTTATGTGTTAATTGATTTAGATTATTATAATTGAATGTGTATAGGAAGTGTTTAAGTACGTGGTTGAGTTAAGTAGCTTGCGCGTAAGGCAAGTTTTCTAAACCCTGATCTTGTATTAATTTTATGCAAGTCTTCTAACCTTAAACTTGTTAATTCTATACAATTTCTTTGAGTTTATATATTCATTGTTGAGAATGTCCTTTCCATTTATGTATTGGACAATTGTTTATTTAATTGAAATGATTTTGACTTATTGTTCAAGTAAGATCCAGTTATTATTTTAAATGCTTTAAGTTTACTTCTAAAGCATATGTGAATTCATAATTCTTTTATTTATGAATTATTGAAAGTCGATTCAACTAATCCTTAGTTGATGAACGTGAATTCTAAATTACCCTTGTAAGCTTGTCCAAACCAAACTTTCTTTGGTGCGGACTTGAATTCAAATTACTGAGTTGAACATCCCTATTTACTAGGGGAGGTTACTACGCATAGCGTTAAGATGTTTGTGCACAATACATGGTACGAAGGGCTGATCCCCCTAAGTACGAGTTAATGCCCATAGTCTTATTGACTGTTAAAGGTTTAAATAAAAATATTTATAACCTAGGACAAGAGTTCAAAGGTCTTATGACCCTCAGATAAATTCTATATTCGAATTTTAATGTTGATAGAGAATTATTATTCAATTCTTTATTGTTGAAGTAAGCTAAGTTATTCATATCTTTTTAAAGATATCCTTTCATGTATTTATTATTGTTAAACTCCAGTGAGCTGTTGTTTGCTCACTCTTGCATTAAATAACAATTGTAGTTAGGGTTGATAACATTGATTCCCTGTTTACGAGTAAAGGCAAGGGAAAGATGAACAAGTGAAGACTTGTTTAATTATTTTGAAATGATTGTAATAAGACTTTTATGTCATATTTTTATTCCGCACTTTATTGTTTATGTCAAGGTTAGAGTAACCCTGGGATTGATTTTTTGAGAAGGTTGTAACCTTTGTATTAAGGGAGATTTTATTATGTTGAATAAAGGTTATAATTTATTTTGAGATATATTGGGTAGATGTTTGTTATAGTTAGAAAGTGAACACCAAATCATGTGGAAGTGAAGTACCCGAATTTGGGGGTGTCACAATAATGATAATGTAACAAGTTGCAATAACATATTGTTATCATGAATTTAACAATTTCATAACTGGGAAAGAAAAGAGATTTTGAAAAACCTTAAAGTATTATTTGAATTGTTTATAATAGATATTAAATTATAATTGTTTAAATATAACTTAGCTAATATGATATATATAATTATAAAATGAATAATTATAATTATAGTAAAGGTTTAATGTAAATTATGATTGTTAAATTATAATGAATTGAGTTAATTGTTTTAATCAAAGTAAATGTTTAACTTGAAGTATAATTTGTTTAATTATATTTAATATGTTATTATAATTTGGAATAATTATAATCAAGGTAAAAGTGTAATTTAAATTATAATTTATATAATTATAATTTAATAAGGGTATGAATAGAAATTGAGCATTTATAATCTAAGTAATGGTTTAATTTAAATATGTTTAAATTATGATTTAATGCATGATGTAGTTGGTTCATTATAAATTATGATTGTTAATTATAGTTTGATTAAAGTGGATGTTCAAATTATAATTTGTTTAATTATAATTTAAAATGAGTATGGAATTATTAATTGATTAATCATGTAAAATATAATATGATTATGTGATGTGATTAATTATGTAGTAATTAATTATTAACTTATTAGTTAAAGAGGAATGAGTTAACCTAAAGTGGATA
The DNA here is from genome assembly GCA_020205555.1 of Panax stipuleanatus. NCBI lineage: Eukaryota > Viridiplantae > Streptophyta > Magnoliopsida > Apiales > Araliaceae > Panax > Panax stipuleanatus. Next base: position 45,077,749 of record CM035125.1, read on the forward strand.
ACTAACGATGAGGATTAGCTATGTGATAATTAACTGATATTGTTAATTAAACATATGATTTGACAGCGAGTGTCAAACGAGTAAATAGAAGAGAATTAGAAAGTATAATGTGACGCCCCCAGAATAGGTCCAGTCAACCCAACCCATTCTGAGTCGCCAAATACATGGTACAGAATTCAAATACAAACTTTATATCATACGGTCGTGCAAAATACGACCTCACAACTGTGAGTGTTAATACAAATATGTAGAAAATATTAAGATTCAAACTAAGTCCTCATCACAATTATTATCACACTATTTATCAGAAATAGTGAGGACTACTACTGCTCTAACTAGGACCATCACTCTGTCCCCCGACTAGTTCCTGCGACATTCTCATTTCCTGAAGAGGACAACAGATGAAAAGGGTGAGCTCAACTAGCTCAGTAAAGAATATTATGACTAAGATAATGGAAAATAAATTATCGTTAGCCTTCAATAAATCAGATAAAATATAATGGACAACCAATCTTAGATCAATATTCGCAGCGAAAATAACAATTCATTAGAAGAGTTAAGTAGAGAATGAAGTCTACTATCTTCTATGATTTAAAAGTCCATCATCAATATTTTATCCCTGTAACATCAATCAATATACATCTCGAATCAATATTCATCTTTGCACTACAGGCCAAAGATATTCATTTGTATCATCAGTGGTCATGTTCATCTCAACACCTGTCATCTTTGCACTACGGCCAAAGATATTCATCAGGTAATCATTCATCTTTGCTCTACAGGCCAAAGATATTCAGTTATATCACCACTTAGAACTGAGGATGATGAAAAACCATATAAATAACGAATCCAGTGAAATAAAGGAATATTAAGGATTCGTAATTTAGTTTATCAAAGTTCAAGAATATTCCATAATAATACTTTGTGGAGCAAAATTCAAGAAATAAGCTCAAAACTTAGATCCAATCAAAGATAAGAACTTTAACAAGTAATTTGGACATATAGAAGAAAATTTAATTTTTCCGTGAATAGTGCCGTATACGTGAATAGTGTCGTATACGTGAATAGTAACCCCGACGGAAAAAGTAAGAATTTTATAATAAAATCCATGCCAATATTTTGGTATAATGATATTGAAAAGAATAACATCATTTATGAAAGAAAATAACATCCCTTACCTCAAAAAAATAACACTTCTGGTTGGAATATCGGATATAATACCGAAGGAAACTTGCACTGAATAGTAACACTCAAAGTATTGAAATACTCACAAAAATACGCTCGATATCATAGAGAGAGAAAACTTCTGATTCTGGTGTGATTTTCAATTCTAACCTAAGCACCCTATTTATAGGAAAAGCTTAGGATGCCAAAGGAGACTAAAATAATAAAATATATTTTTTTTAAATTTCCTCCGCCGCCGGCTGCTGCCCAAAATCAAAATTTTCAACAAAAGTGGGCCCACCTTTTTATTAAAAAAATATTTATTTTCTAAAACTTCAATAATTCATAATAAATAGCTCCTTTGTCAGAAAAATACAAATTCTATGTTCTTTCATAGGAAATTTAATTTTCTACAACTTTGTAGAAGGAAATTTTTCCAAATTCCAAACATAAATTATCCGAAATCCATAAACAGATGATTTTTCACACCAAAATATTGATAAAAACTCATCAGCGCTAATTCCTTCTTTAATATCCACAAAATAAATATTTTTTTATCATATAAATCAATAATTAACTATTCACAAATAATATTACAGAACTACAATATTGACAACCAGGTCGTTCCCTGAAAAGAAGGGGCCTTCCGATAAGGACTTCTCCTTACTGGCACGCAATTAAATAACCCCTCCTAGACAGAACTTCCTTAGAATTTGTCAATAATGCTATCTAATAATATTATTCAAATAATATGAATTATTGAGTTGATAATGTGAAATACTGTGCAATGACAATTATTGAATCAATAATACAAACAATCAACTGTAGCCATTATTGAATCAATCATATAAAATAGCAACGTAGCAATTATTGAGTCAATAAAATATCAATGTAACAATTATTGAGTCAATAATATAAAATATTAACGTAGCAATTATTTAGTCAATAATATAAAATATTGAACAGTAATTACTGTAACAATAATTGAGTAAGTGCCTTCTCACGTAAGACTCAATAATTCGAAATACTGTGCAATACCGTGTGCTATTGTGCAACACCGCGTATCACTGTATTTTAACCACCGGATATTTCAACAGTACTAACGGTAACAACTACGCCGTTATTTTGTAAAAAAGTTATTTCTGTCGCTTTCTATATCCGACAGTTATTCCGTTGTGGGGCCCACAAATAGCTGCGCCGTCGTACGAATATTCCCCGACAACAAGAATATTCCACGACCAAACGAATATTCCCCGACAACAGAATATTTTATAACCACTTGCTCATTTTAAAATATTTGCATATTTCACCCATAACTTTCACATTTATCAATCAACACCTTACTATTTCGAAATAATATATAAAGAAAATTAAATCTTTATTCATAAAAGTTGGGGTCTTACATATAAAGTAGTATTTACTTAGACGTTTGATAAGCGTTGCTAGGTGACTAATAATTGATGCGTATGGTAATACGTTATGTAGGATCATGAAGCAGATTATATTAAGCTATTTTTCAGTATTTGGTAATCTACGAGTCAGGCAAGTCTTTCGGTTTTTATTTTCTATGTGAACTTGATGATATTATGAATTGTTTCAAATTATTTTGCAAAGAGCATGATATGTTATATATGTTGTAAACATGAATGTTAAAGTCAATTTATGATTACATTGATTGATTAAAGAATGTTGATTGAGTAAGGAACTCAATCTTTATATTTGCTATGTGAATTGAAGCATGTATGCCATGTTACTTTAATTATTATGAGAGGTATGTTGAGCATGTTATTATGTGCTATGTGATGCATGAAAACTGTTAGTTCTTGCTGAGCTGTCGAGCTCACTCTTGAAAATAATCATTTTTGCAGGTCAATGATGCAAGGTAAAGATACGTGTTAAGTGATTTATAGAGATCAATGTTCAAGAATATTAGTTATGTTAAATTTCAAATTGTTATTAATGTTTTGAATGTAATATGTCGCTGAATTATAAGTAGAGTTATCCAATGTAGATGGATATTATTTTATTATGTAAGACTTTGTATAGTCATTTTGTTGTAACGATTCATGATATAGATTTGAGTCGAAGAGATGTAATGTAAAGGTTGCGATTCAGGGCAATATAGAAAGAAAGTTTATAAAAGTTGTAAATATTTCGCATTTTTAGTGATTTTTAATATCGAATAATGATGTAATGAGAGATTAAAGTTTTATTGTTAACGATCGAGAAGGAGAATATTATTGTATGAATTTTGGGGTCGTTACAGTTGGTATCAGAGCTGATAGGTTATACACCTTAGTTAAGAGTACCTTAGGCTATGACCTTAGAGAATGAGAAGTTAAGTTACGTATAACGAAAAGGTGATTCTTTTCATATACGTAGAAGTAAGGATGAGTTAAGTCCTAGAATTGTTATAAGAAGAAGGTGAGAATAACGAGGAATAAAACTCGAATAAAATGTTAAACTTTATGAACGAAATTAGAAATTCTTAAAAGAAGAGTTAATAAATAAACAAGAAGATTCAAAGAAGAATCTTGAAGAGATATGAAGATGAGAATCAGGAGTTACCTAACTCCAATATTAAAGATGACGAATAACGATGAATAGACGAAGTCTATGAGATTAAATGCATAATGAATTCATGATATAATATGATGTAAGGTAGAGATAAGAAGTTTTAAAACAAAACGAAAATGAGATAAGGAAGAATCATAAGGGAGATGATTATAGAATAAGATTACGACGTGATATCTTTTAGGTTGAAAGACAGATGGTCTGTAATGATTGAATGGTTATAGTTTGAGACTATAACAAGAATATACTGTAACGACCCCAACATTCATACAATACAACTCTCGACATCGGTCGTTAACAATACATCCTTTACACCATTAATCAATGATACAATCACTAAAAATACAGAATATTTAAAACTTTTATATTATTCCTTCTTTATTTCCCTGAATCTCAACCTTTATCATTACATAACTTTGATTCAACTTTATTTCATGAATCGCTTCGCCAGAGTTAGTATAAACTAAAACTTACAACCACGTTCAATAAACCTTATACATCGGGTAAAATTTAAACTTTACAACATAACATCTATTAACCATCATACATTATCAAATACATTATCTGAAACCTTAAACAGGGTCCAAAATAATAACAATTCAGCCAAAGTATATAAATCTTCATGCATTACATCTGATTCATTTCTTTCAAGTAGCACATAGCGTTACTTTGAATCCTTAACCTGCAAAAGTGATTATTTGCAAGAATGAGCTCGACAGCTCAGCAAGATCTAACAGCTTTCATGCATCACATAGCACATAAATACATGCTCAACATACATCTCAAAATAATTAAAGTAACATGGCATACATGCTTTACTTCACATAACAAATATAAAGATTGAGTTCCTTACTCAATCAACATTCTTTAATCAATCAATGTAGTCATAAATTGACTTTAACATTTCATGCTTACAACATATATACAACATATCATGCTCTTTACAAAATAATTTAAAACAGTTCATCATCAAGTTCACGTAGAAAATAGGAACTGAAAGACTTGCCTTGATCGTTGTTTACCAATAACAGTTTAACAGCTTACAGATATCTGCACTTCACGTGCCCTACACAATTATATAATCATGCACATCAATTATCAGTCACATAGCAATGCATATTAGTTATAACGTAAACTTTACTCTACATCTCATAACCCTTCCTATTATCAATACACAATGTTCAATTTGATTGTGTTAACTATCGACTTATATTTCACTATAATTCTTTTTCATAATATTCAAAATTCATTCAGGTGTTTAAGTCCTGCTAGGACTACCTATTGGTTTTATATTAACCACATTTCATATATTATAATATTCGTTTCATTAGAATCGAAACACTATTTAAGTGTATTACCACATTACACGGCGTTTCGACGTTTATACGTCACACGCCTAACTCGCCTCTTCTGCATGTGCTTTGCATGCTCCTATATTGGGTTACATTACTCTATAATGTTTTATTCTTATTAAAAACATAATATTAAACAAGGTCATACACACTCGTTACGGCATTGAGACGCTTGCACGTCCGTACGCCAAACTTGCCTATTCGAACGCCCAAATGACACGCATTTGTGCACGCTTAGCACGCCCAACCAAATTGTCTAATACTCAAGGGTTAATGCTAAGTATCATTATAGTACCTAATAGTCATATTATGGAAGTTAGAACATCATTTTACATGGTCGGGAGCATTACATGTGCATACGTGCATGTCCGACGCCCCCCGATTGCCTCTAAAAATACATCAGTCCTAAAAATGACCATTTTGACCCTAGCTAACGACCTCAAATTGAAACACTTAAAGAATGAAAGTTTTAGGTCTACTCGTGCTCGTTCCGGATCATCTTGAATCACCTCAATCCGAGTCCGTATGAAAAAGTTATGGCCATTTTACCACAGGAGGTCAAAATAGTCTCGAACTGAATTTTCCTCCCGGCGCAGCTGCGCCCCAACCAGCCTTGGGGGCAGCGCAGCTGCGCCCATGGCAGCATGTTACGCGACTTTTTTTCCCAGTTTGTGGTTCTGGCAAATTTTCTAACCCTTTCCTCCTTCCAATCATCATAAATCAAGCTATATACATTCGATTGAGTCCGTTTTCGACTCTATGGATTCGTGAAACACTGAACTACTCATCTATATGATAATTATAAAACTTCAAAAACATTAACAATTCCTTTTAAGGGCTACAATTTAGTGTTCATGCTAATTTTTCATGTTTTACATATATTTAGCGAATTCATTCACTACGAATTCGTTTTACATCCGTTTTGACTCGTTCAACTTGGTTTGTTTTCGTTTTTTCGAGTACTATCATAATACATCATCAATTTAAGGTTATATACATGATCTAACCATCAATTTAAGCCTTAAAATAGACTAAAATACATATACTAAGCCATAACCCAAATTTCTTCATCTTCCAACACATCTTTATGAATTTGATTTCTTAAAAATCACTTTTAGATGATATAAAGAATATTAAACATATCCATTAACATCTATAACCAATTCCTTAACGAATTAACCGTAGAAATCCAACTTTTCAAGGAATACTCAAGAAAATAAAACTAAGAACTCAAAGCTAGATTATTACCTTTGATTCTTGTTTAGATTATCTAGATGATTAGAGCAACTTTGGTTGAATCATCTTCCTTCTTTGATTTTACAAAACATCTTCTCAATTTTTCGTCCAGGCTCTTTCTTCTTCTCTGTTCTTCTTCTTCTTAGCCTTAGGAATATTTTTACGTGAATAAAACTGACAAAGCCTTAATAATATTTTTAACGCATCAATTAAAATACAAATAGTTGTTTAAAATACCAAAGGTCATAAGACCTTGTTTGGCTGGCATCAAATAACACCTTTCTAATTTATTATTATAAATCTCTTATTATAAGGCCCATTTGTCATACCTTTATTTTATTGTTAAACTATTAAGCCTCATTAAGTAATTATGCAATTATAACATGTATAATTACTACACTATAAATTACGAAATTACCTTTGTAACTAAAATAAACATCTCTATTAGAATAAATATTTCCATTAAAATAGTTAATATTTATTCCCTTTATTTTAATTAACTCACATGAATTATATAATTATAATATATAATTATTAATTCCTTTCCTCGCATAAATTGTCTCAATACAACTTATTTAATCCATACATCTAATCACTACTTAAATATTAATCAATTTATTTAATATCATCATACTTAAATAAATTATTCCATAATAATTTTCATTGAATATTTATTTTATTCATTAATCCTAACACCAATATTTATTTATAATTATATTGGTTCTTCTCATTCTCATACCCATTTACATTCACTTGGCTAAATATAATATATTAAGCCATTACATAAACGTATTACTCTTACATGTAATATATTACCTTCATATTTTATTAAAATAATTATATTTATATTAATTCACTATTTTATTTAAGTGAATACTCACATTATTTATGAGATTTAATTCATAATAATTCCACCGTCAACAAGGAATAATAACCAAATTATATTATTTCATAATATAATCTTTAACTTAATTAAATTAACAAATAATATTCAGTTAATTTTCTTTTCGTAATAACTTCATTTAATTTCTTCAATAGTTAAATTAACTATTAAACCTCATCATCCCAATATATGAATATATATATATATATATATATATATATATTTACTTACACGCAAAATATGTCATAATAAGAATTTCATTCATTAAATTCTTATTTTAACGATTTCTGAAAATCTGGGTTGTTACATCCTTCCCTCCTTATAAGGATTCCGTCCTCGGAATCACCGAAACCCTACCTTACTCAGGTTTCCATCAAATCTTTTTAAAAACATTAATCGTTGAAAACTTCAACACATTACCTTAATATAGGTTATACATATATATTCTACTACATTCCGTTCTTCAACAAATTTTAGATTTTATTTCATAACCTTCAATTAAACACAATTATGTTTCAAATATTATATATTTTCTAACTCGTTCATTTCCCTTCTAAGGATCATTACCATATACTTTACTCGTCGAAGACATATACTTCATAATTCACTATCTTATGAGTATTCGGGTTATCACATATACTATGAGATAGTACGAGATTAACTCACGAGGAGTTATAAATGATGAGATATAGAAAGTCTGTATCGAGCATAGGATAAGAAGTTATAAGTAAGATAGAGGTAAGTGGGATTTCAACTGAGGACTCATGTGGTGGCTGAGTTGTACAAATCTTGTATGGACAGGATTTTGTGCTTACACTTGGTTTATCATATTGATAATCGTTGGAAGGTTAGTGTCGCGCTATCGATATATATTTGACGAGAAGGTGATTCTTTTCTCATATTATATTTGATAGTTAGAGTCAATAGAGATTAGATTAGATGATATTAAGATTACATTAGATGATCTTAAGATTAGGCGAGTTCTTAAAACTCATACATATGGTAAGTTGGTGACTCATAGTCGTATGTATGTTTTTGAACCCTAAGAATATGGACAGTCTCTGATCAGTTCTTTGACTACGTATTGCTAGGACAAGTTCTTAAACTCATATTATTGTGGCAAGTTCCTGAACTTCCAAAGTGTGGTAAGTTCGATGAACTATACTGGGTATAGAAAGGTTATGGTATAGAAAGCATTGATATTGTTTAAGATTGATAGAATGATTAAGTAATGGTGGAATAAAGAGTTATATTGATGGAGAAAGTTTTATATTCTAAATCTCATAGCTTTGCTAGATTTTCAAAATTTATTGACTTCGTGCTGATGTTGCACTTCTGTTTTCTTGAAAAATATTGGATTAAATGACTAGTATTGATCCGATGTTTTTCAAGAAAACAGAAGTGCAACATCAGCACGAAGTCAATAAATTTCGAAAATCTAGCAAAGCTAGGAGATTTAGAATATAAAAACTTTCTCCATCAATTAAATCTTTACTCCATCATTACTTAAACATTCTATCAATGTTAACAACATCAATGCTCTCTATACTATAATCTTTTTATTCCCAGTATAGTTCATCAAACTTACCACACTTTGGGAGTTCAGGAACTTGCCACAATAATATGAGTTTAAGAACTTGTCCTAGCAATACGTAATTAAAGAACTGATCAGAGACTGTCCATATGCTTAGGGCTTCAAAAACATATATACGATTATGAGTCACGAACTTACCATAAATATGAGTTTTAAGAACTCGCCTAACCTTAAAATCATCTAATGTAATCTTAATATCATCTAATCTATCCTCTATTAACTCTAACTATCAAATATAATATGAGAAAAGAATCACCTTCTCGTCATTTATATATCGATAGCGCAACACCAACCTTCCAACGATTATCAATATGATAAGCCAAGTGTAAGAACAAAACCCTACCCATACAACAATTTGTACAACTCAGCCACCACATGAGTCCTCAGTTGAAATCCCACTTAACTCTATCTTGCATATAACTTCTCGCTCTATACTCGATACAGACTTCTGTATCTCATCATTTATAACTCCTCGCGAGTTAATCTCGTACTATATCATAGTACCTTCTCGTTATAGTCTCAAACTATTACTATTCAATTATTACAAACCACTGTCTTTTACAACTTTAAAAGACCACGCCGTGATCTTATTCTATAATCATCTCCCTTATGATTCTAATTATCGTTTTGTTTTAAAAACTTCTTATCTCTACCTTTCATCATGTCATACCATGATTTCATTATGCTTTTAAATCATATAGACTTCGTCTATTCATCCTTGTTCGTCATCTTGATTATTGGAGTTAGGAACTCCTGATTCTTATCTTTATATCTCTTCAAGATTCTTCTTTGAATCTTCTTGTTTATTAAACAACTCTTCCTTTAAGAATTTCTAATTCCATTCATATAGTTCAATATTTTATTCGAGTTTTATTCCTCGTCATTCTAATCTTCTTCTTATAATATTTCTAGGACTTAACTCATCCTATACATGTAATACCCGAGAATTTCCATATATGATTAAATGAATATATTAATGGGAATGCAAATTTATTTAAATATAAATGATTTTATGTTACGAGATGAGTTAACTCAATTATATTAAATTGAATAATTATAATAATTGAGAATATATGGAGTTTACGATAAACTCGTTGAATGCCTTGTGTGGCACAGTGATGAGAAATATTAATGATTATATTAATTAACGAAGAAATCATTAAACAATTATTCTATAATAATTGCTGGTATGTTGAATTATTATTATTGCAAGAAATGGAATAATAATAAGTAACTTGTTTATAAATATAATAAGTTTTATATTTATTTAACGTGATAATTAATCATGTAAATGTTAGCTAATTATTATGGAAATTAATAATCAATGAGAAATGGATTGATTAATATTATCGTTAATTAATCAATGAGATGAATAATTTATATATTTGACATTATGAATAATAAAATAAATAAGTTATTAATATAATAAGGTTGTATTGATTGTTGATTGTTATGTGCAAGTATGCAGTAATTAATTATATGAAGTATATGAGATACAACTATATTATATAGTGTAGTGCAACATTTATGTGACTATACTATACATAGAAACCATATATTAAGATTGATTGAAATATATAAGCTACATGATTTATGCGTATGTGACATTATGTATGTTAGTATACCTTAAAATAATATATCATGGATATATTGTAAACAATAGTTGACTAATAAAATTTAATTGAATAATATCTGAGAAGATTATACCGGTGTGATAAAATATACATGGATTATATGTTGAATATATATATCCCTACTTACTACATTGTAATATTAGTTACCTATTGAAATTACATTGTGACATTACATTATAGCCTAAGTATACATATATGCCTAAGTGTATATAAAATGTGTATGTATTGGGTTATTGTTTCATGTTGCTGAGACTTGTAAGTGTTGAGAGGTTCATTCTCCTTCACGTGATATACTCAAGCTATCCTACTCTCCTATAACCTTAAAACTCAGCAACATAGACTAGCAATGATGAGCAAGGGAGTGGGTATTATGATTTCATTCACCAACTAAATTACTAACTCTCCATTAACCTTCATGCAAATCTTCTATCATTTGGTTTGATTCAATGGAGGGATCCATTGGCTGGTTTATAATTTTCCTATATATATAGCCCATCTCCTTCACATTTCAATTTGCTGAGAATTGCTTGAGTGTTAAGTTGAGAGTTATATATATATATATATATATATATATATATATATATATATATATATCAGTATTGAGCATTCTAGATTTAGCAGCAAGTCCAATTATCGTATAGCAAAGGTATAATATACATTACTTGTTCTTCATTTTCTATTTCTTCAAACTCTGTAAATTTTCAATTCTTGATCATAGTTGCCATTCATGCTAAAGTTGATTAGAACATGTTTCTTAGTTGCTATATAGCCTTATAAGCATGATTAAACTAGAATGTGGCTGATTAGAATCGAATTCGTGAAGTAATTTTGTGATTTAGGCTGTTAACTGCGGTTGCTGGCTGCAGTCTGGCACGAACCAGACGCGGCGCAGCTGCGCCGGCATTACAATGCGGCTTAGCGCAGCTGCGCCGGTCACTGATTCCAGTTTTATGCATCCTGCTTGATTCGGTTAAGTATTAATTGTTTAAAGTAGCTTAGACGAGCATGCTAATAGGGTGGACATGCTTATATGAGTATATGGAGATAACATAAACATGATTTGTCTATGATTGCATGCAAGGTATATGAAACGACATATAGTTTTGGAAATGAACTTTAAGTTTCATAAATGAACGTTAACATGATGAAGCATGACTATATTCTGATTTTTGATAACATGTTAGCATGACCTAGAAGTGCATGAAGAACGTGATACCATGTACGTATATGCTTCATAATATAACATGCACATGATGGATTCACTAGTGAACATTTTTAACGAAAATATAAGTTTTTAAAAGCGAACTTTGACATGTAAAGATCATATATGTATTCTGATTTTTCGGGCATGTTTTTATGGCCTTGAAATGCATGTCAGACATATTAACTTATGTATATAGGTTTCGTAATGTAATGAGAACATGCGAACCTTATTAGTGAGCTTTACTAATGAAAATACGAACCTTGAACGTGAATGTTAACATGCTACTTTGAGAGTTGAATTCTGAAATTTATAGACATGTTTGGTAGTGCTCTTAACTTCATTAATATGTCATACACATACACATGCCATGTTAGATGCTATAAAAACTAGTTGAGCACAAGTTAAGCATGATTTAAGATAAGTAACAATATTAGTCATGTGTATATGAAGTAGAAACTTGCAAGCATGCCTAAAACAAGATGTGTGATCATCCCATACGTTTAAAATAACAAACATGATAACTAATGTGGTTTCATGACCTTGAATGGTCCTAAGTTATTAAAGGTGTTGACTTAGGACCTATATCATGAAAGATTGGACTTAAAAAGGTTAGACAATTATGGGAGTACCCTTTAATGTGTATACATGATATGGGAGATCATATGTTAATACTTAAATTCAATTTCGACGGTTAACATATAATAATGCTATAACTTGCTAAATAGAGTATATTTGCTATTGATTATGGTATTATGTGTTAATAATTTTATATGAAGATGATTAACTTGAGAAGAGGAGCGTTAAGGATAAAAGATAATAAAAGTTATACTAATATGATACTATAAATGGTATAACTGTGTAGCTAGGTTGAAACTTAGCTTATGTGTCGATCATATATCCGAAGATAAGATATGATGTTAAACTATATGACTAATGAATATCATATATATATACGTAATTATATTACGATAGGGATTCCAAAAGTGTTGATTAATTTACGTGGATAGACTACGCTTAAGGCAAGTTTCCTAACTTACACTCTTTTACGGTGCAAGTATTCTATCCTTGTATATTGCGAGCTAGTTTTCTTACTTACTCGTTTAAATTGACTTAGCATACTTGAAATCCTATTTCATTAAGTCGTATGAAAGCTATTATTCATGTTGAACTTGGTATTGTTCTTGAATATTGTGAAAGTGTCTATGCCATTTGATTCGGCTAGATGTATGTTTATAAAACTATCCAAACCAATTGACTGGTGCGAAAATCTTGAAAACTGAGTTGAACAACCCTTATGGTAAAGGGAGTATATATTGTTGGAAGCCCCAACACACGCGTGAGTATTATTGTGGTGTTATGCATAACATAAAGTATTGTAGACTGATCATCTATCGTATTTATTCTTTTGGGTTATTAGTTTAATATTGATGATTCTAGTATATGTTCAATAGTCCTTAGTGACTGCTCAATATAAATTATTTTATCTAGTTGGATACGTTGATAGCCTTTAAATTCATATATATCGGTTGATCTATATTGAACCATCATTTCATATTCCAAAGATTTGATTTTGAGATTTGTTGATACTCGTTATTCATGATATTATTCTGAAACTCTGAACTATCTTAGAGATTATACTTTGATATTTCAAACTCGTGAGATAAAACTCTTCGCCCTTATTGTATATTACTTGCTGAGCAAACTTGTTGCTCATTCTTGCTTTCCCTAAAATATTTCAGTTAAGGCAGAGTCGTGCGGACCCTCGAGTACCGACAAGGGCAAGGGCAAGGCTACCTACTAGCTTGTCTCTTTTTATGTTTTAAATATTATAATATTGTATTAAGTTGATGTAGTAAGACTGGAGTTGACTATGTTTAAGCTTAAGTTAGATTATGTAATAAGTCTGTATTTGATATTATTATGTAATTTATTAAGTACTGTAGGTTGCGAGACTTGGGGGAATAATTATAATAAATTATTGTAAATTATCCTAGATTAGATCTTCCGCTGTGAATGTGTGATTTTAGTTATTATTATATTATTGTGAGAACGTGACGAACCAAATTCGAGTGACCATGTGGCGGTCCGAATTTGGGGGTGTCACAGGTCGGTATCAAAGCTGTAGTTATAAACCTTAGGAGCTAGTGTCCTTAGATTATAACTTTGGAGAACTTAGAAAGTTGGAAGGAGATAAAACTCATGTAAAGTTTTCCTTGAGAGACTTAGTGTGTTATGAAATGTAACTTTATTCTATACAATGAACTTATGTTTTATTTAACATTCTAATGGAGTTGCTATTTGTTTGTCTCGTGTTTGTGATTATAGGATGGCAGACACAGGAGTACCTAGTAGAGTGGTCGAGGAGGAGCCCAGAGATATACATGTAGTATACGAGGAACCTTTAGAGGCTGTGCCAGTGCAGGCTGTTGCACCATCCGAGTCTGACGACGAGGATGAGATTGAGGTGGAGTTTGACCCCGATGAGGTGCCTATGGAGGACGAGCCTGTTGAGGACGAGCCTACCGAGGAGGAGCCCATGGAGGACTCCTACGAGCTTAACCTAGAGAAGCATATACTGGAAGAGTACGAGGAGCGTATTCTGGAGTTGGACTACAGAGTCCAGAAGCTAGAGGCCGAGGCCTAAGAGAGAGAGTCTGAGTTCCAGAAGTTGAGGGACGAGGATCATTAGAGGAAGTTAGCCATGCAAAAGCTAGAGGTAGAGATCGCTTACCGCAGGGATCCAGATGGGAACCTTATTCCACAGGTCGGTGGTGAGGAATGTGGATCTGGCAGGAAAGCTAGAAGAGGTAGAACAGAGGGAGCTGAGTGAGAAGACAGAGAAGGAAACATTCCGTACTCAGCTAGAGTTGGAGGTTATGGATAGAATACACTTTGAGGAGAAGTGGGAAGCGGCTAACGAGAGAGCTGACGACCTAGAGGATGAGGTCAGATGCAAGAAGAGGAAGATAAACAAGATGGGGTATGTGCTTTGTTCGACTTTTAAGAGGGTGATTGATGGTGTGTACCACTACACGGCGGAACAGGGATAGACCCTACATACTATGAGTCAAGAGATGGTAGCATACATAGCACAGATCGAGTACAAGAGCGCTGTGGAGCGTGGAATGATGGGATGAGACCCTTAGCTAGACTAGTAGTAGTTTTGTAGTATTTATCTTATGTGATGTATATACTATGTTGTAATCCCAACTTTTTGTGTAAAGTGTGGGATAGTTATGTAAACCCCGAGTAAGCTTTTGTTAAAGGGGTAGTATGTTAGTGTTCCCCGCCTTTTGTGTTATTAGGGGATATGTGATAACATTTATAGAAATATGCTAGGGGAAATCATGTAATGAAACAATTTGGCATATGAATATAAATGAAGCTTATTTCAGAAATGTGTTATAAAATTTTATGCCTTTAGTATTAAAAGAAATACTTAAGTAATATAACTGAGTAATAATAAAATAAAAATTTGTGATGTAGATAATGCCGCCCAGACGTAGATTAACTGCACCTGAGGAGTCAGTGAACAATGAGAGGGAACAAGTAGACCCGATCCAGAAGCTAGTAGATCTGTTAGGAGCGGCCCTTAGGGGAAGGAACAACGAACCCGTTCGCCCCAATCCTTAAGGAGTACCAGTCACAAACTTTAAGGACTTTAGGAGTGTAGGACCCCCAAAGTTTGAGGGTACTGCTGACCCAATCATTGCGCAGACATGGGTTAAGGATATCGAGAAGGCCTTCACTATCGCTCGTGTGAGTGAAGACCAAAAGACTGTATTCACTATATATATGATGAGAGGCGAAGCCAACTATTGGTGGGAGGCTAATCAACAAAGAGCTGGAGAAGGGATAATAGCTTGGGATAGATTCAAGACTCTGTTCTTCGAGAACTACTTCCCGAAGAGCATGAAGAATCGAATGGAGGTGAAATTCTTAGAATTAAAACAAGGTGACATGACGGTGGGCGCAGTACGCAGCTAAGTTCAATGAACTAGAGCGGTTTGTAGAGCACCAAGTGGGGGATGAAGAGAGGAAGGTAAGACGCTTCGAGTAAGAGCTGAAGCCGTGGCTGTACAATAAGGTATCAGTTCTCCAAATTGATTTCTTTGCGACATTATTAGAGAAGGCAATCATTGCAGAATGTGGCAGTGAGGCCTTAAGTCTGTATCATAAGGAGAAGAAAAATAGGAACACTGGTAGTGAGTATCGTGGAGGAAGCAGTAGCGGAGGTAGTAATCACAGGAAGAGAAAATTGGAAAATAATAACAACAACTACCGGAACAATAATCAAGGTGGGAGTCACCAAGGGAGCTTTAAGAAGAGGAGTGAGACTTGTAATAAGTGTGGGAGAAGTCATCAGGGGGAGTGCTGAAAAGGAAAGAGCACGTATTATAATTGCGGCCAGGAGGGGCACATATTGCCAAATTGCCCAAAACCGAAGAAGATCAGGGGATGTTTTGCTTGCGGATCGACGGAGCACCAAATAAAGGATTGCCCAAAGAAAAGAAGTGGTGGAACTAACAGAGGTCAGGGAGGAGGTAGCAAGTTAATGATTGGTGGACCCGCGCAGCCCAACCGATCAACCGCCCAAACCTTTAACATGACCGTCCAAGACGCCGTAGCTGCGAAGGACGTGGTGTCAGGTATAATCCCAATCAATGATATAAATGCTTATGTATTATTTGATTCGGGTGCCACCTGTTCTTTTGTATCTGAAGAATTTGTTAGTAAACTTAATACACCCCGAGAACGATTAGAAGATTCCTTGAACATAGAAGTTCCGAATAAGAAAATATTCCCTGTAGAATACGTTTATCGAAATTATCACGCAAACATTAGAGAACATGAACTGAGCGTAAACTTGATTCCTATTAGATTGGGAGAATTTGACGTAATACTGAGAATGGATTGGTTGTATAACCATGCTGCAATAATTGACTGTCAGAATAAATGTGTGAACCTTCAGACTCAGAGTAAGTCTAAGGTAGTGTTTTATGGTAGCTCATCGCTTAAGCAAACGTGTTGCGTTACGATGATGCAGGCCAAGAAATTATTAAGGAAATGATGTGTAGGTTATTTAGCTTACATTGTGGATACTCGGAAAAAGGGAGTAGAAATTAAGGATATATCCGTAGTGAATGAATTTTGAGATGTATTTTCGGACTATCTGCCTGGTCTTCTGCCAGACAGAGAAATTGAATTCGTAATAGACTTAGCACCGGGAACGGCACCGATTTCGAAAGCTCCATATCGTATGGCGCCAGTAGAAATGAAGGAATTGATGATACAACTGCAAGAGTTATTAGATAAGGGTTACATTTGACCGAGTGTGTCTCCTTGGGGAGCACCAATGTTATTCGTTAAGAAAAAGGACGGATCGATGAGGCTCTTTATCGATTGTCGAGAATTGAACAGAGTAACGATCAAGAACAGATATCCTCTACCGAGGATAGACGACTTATTTGATCAACTAAAGGGAGCGAAGTGTTTTTCAAAGATAGACCTACGGACGGGTTATCACCAACTGAAGGTACGGGATGAGGACATACCAAAGACTGCGTTTCAAACCCGTTATGGACATTACGAGTTTTTGCTAATGTCATTTGGATTGACTAATGCTCCGGCAGCATCATGGACTTAATGAACCGAGTTTTCAAGCCCTACTTGGATAAGTTTGTGGTAGTTTTCATCGACGACATCTTAATCTCCTCGAAGACAGAGGAAGAACACGCCGAACATCTGAAGATAGTTTTAGAGGCGTTAAGGAAGGAGAAGATGTATGCAAAATTTTCTAAGTGTGAATTTTGGATGGAGAAGGTTCAATTCTTAGGACACGTGGTGGATAAGAATGGAATCTCGGTAGACCATGCAAAGGTCGAGGCAGTAAGTAATTGGGAGCAGCCAAGAACACCAACAGAGGTGAGAAGTTTCTTAGGGTTAGCTGGGTACTATCGAAGATTCATCCAAGATTTTTCTAAGATAGCAACTCCATTGACCAATTTGACGAGGAAGATGGTAAAGTTTGCATGGACAGACAAATGCGAGGAGAGTTTTCAAGAATTAAAGAAAAGATTGAGTGAAGCGCCTGTATTGTCACTACCAGATGATGCGAGAAATTTTGTGGTGTATAGTGATGCATCACACAAGGGACTTGGTTGTGTGCTAATGCAGCACGGCAAAGTTATTGCGTATGCATCACGACAATTGAAGGACTATGAAAAATGATACCCTACTCATGACTTAGAGTTAGCGGCAGTAGTTTTTGCGTTGAAGATTTGGAGGTATTATTTGTACGGAGAAAAATATGAGATATACATAGACCACAAAAGTTTGAAATATATCTTCACACAGAAGGAGTTGAATATGCGTCAGAGAAGGTGGTTAGAATTGATCAAAGACTATGACTGCGATATTCTTTATCACCCGGGTAAGGCAAACGTGGTTGCTGACGCTCTGAGCAGAAAAGGAAGGAAGAAACTGTTTCATTTGACGACTCAGGAAGAGTTGATAAAAGAGATGGAGAAACTGGAAATAGAGGTAAAAGGACCGAAGAGGTCTGAAGAGAAGTTGTTTGTAATGGAAGCTCGTCCAACCTTGTTGGATAGAGTAAAAGAAGCACAAGAGAAAGATGATGAGTGCGAGAAAATCAAAAAGAGGATCACAGAAAATGGATAAGAAAGATTTTGAATAGATAAAGACGATATCTTAAGATTCGAAGGAAGAGTGTGGGTACCAGCGGTAACCGAGTTGAGAGAAGAAATTTTGCACGAGGCACAAAATATGACGTATTCTGTTCATCCAGGAGGCACTAAGATGTACCAAAATTTGAGGCAACACTTTTGGTGGCCCAATCTGAAACGGGAAGTCGCATAGTGCGTTAGTAGATGTTTGACTTGTCAACGCGTTAAACCAGAGCACTAGCGGCCAAGTGGTTTACTACAGCCGTTGGAAATACCGGAGTGGAAATGGGAGCATATTACGATGGACTTCGTGGTAGGACTTCCAGTCACACAGAAGGGATATGATGCCATTTGGGTTATCGTGGATCGACTAACAAAGACCGCACATTTTCTACCGATCAAGATCCGCTATAGTTTGAATCAGTTAGCCAGTCTGTACGTAAAGAAGATTGTTTCACGATATGGAGTGCCGGTGTCAATTGTCTCTGATAGAGATCCGCGCTTCACGTCGAACTTTTGGAAAAGCTTGCAAGAGAGAATGGGAACACAGTTGAGGTTGAGTACTGCTTATCATTCTCAGACAGACGGACAGAGCGAGCGAACTATACAAACGCTGGAGGACATGCTTAGGACTTACGCGATGGACTTCAAGGGAAATTAGGACGACCACCTACCCTTAGTTGAATTTGCGTATAACAATAGTTACCATGCGAGTATCGGCATGCCACCGTACGAAGCTCTTTATGGGAGAAAATGCAGAACAAAATTATGTTGGGATGAAGTCAGAGAATGACGAATACTCGGACTAGAGTTAGTACAACAGACCACAGACGTGGTGACAGTGATAAGAGCTAAATTGGTAGAAGCTCAAGATCGTTAGAGAAAGTACGCAGACTTGCATCGACAAGAACGAGACTTCAAAGTTGGCAGTTTCGTATTCTTGAAGGTATCTCCATGGAAGGGAAAAATCAGATTCGGCAAGAAAGGAAAGTTGAGTCCAAGGTTCATAGGATCGTTCAAGATACTAAAGCGAGTGGGCGAAGTGGCATACAAAGTTGCATTACCACCCGAGTTGGAGCATATCCACAACGTGTTCCACATTTTCGTGTTGCGACCGTACAAGGCCGACTACAAGCACGTGATTTCTTACGAGCCCATTCAAGTAGAGAAGAACCTAGCGTATGAAGAAATTCTTATCCAGATATTAGATTGGAAAGAGTAGACATTAAGGAATAAAGTTATTTTTTCTGTGAAAGTACTTTGGCGTAACCACGATGTCGAGGAGGCTACGTGGGAGTTAGAAGATAGGATGATGAGGGAATATCCCCATCTATTTGTGTAACCTTGTAGCAATTCCGGGATGAAATTTTTATAAGGAGGGAAGGATGTAATACCCGAGAATTTTCATATATGATTAAATGAATATATTAATGGGAATGAGAATTTATTTAAATATAAATAATTTTGTGTTACGAGACGAGTTAACTCAATTATATTAAATTGAATAATTATAATAATTGAGAATATATGGAGTTTGCGATAAACTCGTTGAATGCCTTGTGTGGCACAGTGATGAGAAATATTAATGATTATATTAATTAACGAAGAAATCATTAAACAATTAATCTATAATAATTGTTGGTATGTTGAATTATTATTATTGCAAGAAATGGAATAATAATAAGTAACTTGTTTATAAATATAATAAGTTTTATATTTATTTAACGTGATAATTAATCATGTAAATGTTAGTTAATTATTATGGAAATTAATAATCAATGAGGAATGGATTGAATAATATTATCATTAATTAATCAATGAGATGAATAATTTATTTATTTGACATTATAAATAATAAAACAAATAAGTAAGTTATTAATATAATAAGGTTGTATTGATTGTTGATTGTTATGTACAAGTATGCAATAATTAATTATATGAAGTATATGGGATACAACTATATTATATAGTGTAGTGCAACATTTATGTGACTATACTATATAAAGAAACCATATATTAAGATTGATTGAAATATATAAGCTACATGATTTATGCGTATGTGACATTATGTATGTGAGTATACCTTAAAATAATATATCATGAATATATTGTAAACAATGGTTGACTAATAGAATTTAATTGAATAATATCTGAGAAGATTATACCGGTGTGATAAAATGTATATGGATTATATGTTGAATATATATATCCCTACTTACTACATTGTAATATTAGTTACCTATTGAAATTACATTGTGACATTACATTATAGCCTAAGTATACATATATGCCTAAGTGTATATAAAATGTGTATGTATTGGGTTATTGTTTCATGTTGCTGAGACTTGTAAGTGTTGAGAGGTTCATTCAACTTCACATGATATACTCAAGCTATCCTACTCTCCTATAACCTTAAAACTCAGCAACATAGACTAGCAATGATGAGCAAGGGAGTGGGCATTATGATTTCATTCACCAACTAAATTATCAACTCTCCATTAACCTTCATCAAAATCTTATATCATTTGGTTTGATTCAATAGAGGGATCCATTGGCTGGTTTATAATTTTCCTATATATATGGCCCATCTCCTTCACATTTCAATTTGTTGAGAATTGCTTGAGTGTTGAGTTGAGAGTTATATATATATATATATATATATATATATATCAATATTGAGCATTCTAGATTTAGCAGTAAGTCCAATTATTATATAGCAAAGGTATAATATACATTACTTGTTCTTCATTTTCTATTTCTGCAAACTCTGTAAATTTTTAATTCTTGATCATAGTTGCCATTCATGCTAAAGTTGATTAGAACATGTTTCTTAGTTGCTATATAGCCTTATAAGCATGATTAAACTAGAATGTGGCTGATTAGAATCGAATTCGTGAAGTAATTTTGTGATTTAGGCTGTTAACTGCCGTTGTTGGCTGCAGTCTGGCACGAACGAGACGCGGCGCAGCTGCGCTGGCATTACAATGCGGCTCAGCGCAGCTGCGCCGGTCACTGATTCCAGTTTTCTGCATCCTGCTTGATTCGATTAAGTATTAATTGTTTAAAGTAGCTTAGACGATCATGCTAATAGGGTGGACATGCTTATATGAGTATATGGAGATAACGTAAACATGATTTGTCTATGATTGCATTCAAGGTATATGAAACGTGCAGGGTTTTCGGCACATAAACACAGCGGAAATTAAAAATTTTCTGAAACCCTAAAACAGGATCCATGCGAAAACATATTAATTCAGAGGTTAAGATATGTTTTACCGATTATTCAAGCCTGAACGGAGACGATGGAGATTCTGGAACTGCTTCGAATCTTCAACGCAATCCAACGGAACTGCGCCTCTACGGTATCCACACGAACGTCCCGCGAATCGTCACACGATCTGCAGCAAGGAAAGCTGCGGTACTAGCCGCCCAAGGATCTGAACTTTCAAATTTTTTCTCTCTAGTCTCTCTCTAAGAGCGGCTAGGGTTTTTATATCGCTAATTCCCTAAACGGCTGATATATCATATATATAGGAGTTAAAGGAATTAACCAAAACCTAATCCAATTAGAAAAATAAAATCCGAATTTATATATATATATATATTATATCTTAATTAAGTCTTACTTAATTAATATATATATATATATATATATACAAATTATCCTATTAATTTAAATTCGTAATTTAAATACTATCAATCATATTGATATATTTAATTTCATACAATTTAAATTAATTCCCTTTTAATTACGTTCTAAGTGTGTGACCCTATAGGTTATTATTATGTTGGCAATAATTTTAAAATCATATTATAAAATTATAAACAGTGAGCGGCATCTAGTAATGCATCACTGCTACCCAAATAATAATAAGATCGGTGATTCGATACAACCTTTTTGTGACCAATGTTTCAATGTAATTTAATCCTTTTAACCTTGACATCCTAGATTAAACTCGAGGCATGGAATGTGTCATCCTCTTCATAATTTAATCTAAGTTTTCTTGATCGATGAGTAGACTATATGAAACAAATCACTATTTGAGCATGTCCATGCATTTCATAGTCCTACTCAATCAAGAGGCCTATGGATATCACCCCTAATATATAGGAGGGTTAAATTCCATCTAGATCACTCATATTCCTCATACGATTCATGATGTACCCAATAATCACCTTTATCGTCCACCCTATTAAAGGTGGCCTTTGATGATATCAAAGTACATAAATTCTCGTGTAGTAATATAGTGATTTCAGGTCGGAGGATCATTACATCATTGTCACTATGAGAATTGCTTATGACACTTTGCATAATGCTCCACGTAGAATTCTCATGGTGGGTCTGTCTAGTACATTGTTCTCTAACATGTACCTATGCATTGACTCAATATCTCATATATTTATGACCAATGAGATTTGGCCATCAGTCAATCCACATACTAGTCTCAATGTATCATTGTTGTCCCATTAACAATGACACTCGACTAGGGACATTTAAGAGTAATGATACAAATTGTAATTATATGATCTCATGTTCAAGTCACATACTTGAAGCCATATAATTTGTATCACTATTCTAAGGACTTTTATTATATTAACATTTATATAACGCAGTAAATAAAACCATAATAAAATAATTCATTTATTCAATCAAATATAATATCAAAAATGTTTAAGCAATTACATCAAAGAATTAGCCTCTAGGGCATAAACTCTAACAGTCTCCCACTTGCACTAGAGCCAATCACTCATGTATCTAATACCCATGGAACTAGTGTGGCCTTCGTACTTATGCTGCGACAAAGCTTTGGTAAGTGGATCTGCAACATTATCATCTGTTGGCACTCTGCTTATATGTACATCTCCTCTATCAATGATTTCACGGATGAGATGGTACCGCCTAAGTATATGGTTGGATCGTTGGTGAGATCTGGGTTCCTTAGCTTGTGCAATGGCTCCATTATTATCACAGTATAGCTCAACCGGATCAACAATGGTTGGAACAACACCAAGTTCAGTGACGAACTTTTTAATCCATACAGCCTCCTTGGCCGCACTAGAAGCAGCAATATACTCAGCCTCTATTGTAGAATCGGCTACTGTCTCTTGCTTCGAACTTTTCCAGCTAACAGCACCACCATTAAGGCAAAACACAAAACCTGACTGAGACTTATAGTCATCTGTGTCAGTCTGGAAACTAGCATCTGTGTAACCCTTTACTGTCAGTTCGTCTTCACCTCCATATACCAAGAATGAATCCTTAGTCCTTTTCAGGTACTTGAGGATATTCTTGACTGCTGTCCAGTGACCTTCACCTAGATTCGACTGGTATCTGCTCGTCATGCTCAAAGTATACGAGACATCCGGACGAGTACATATCATTGCATTCATGATAGATCCAATTGTCGAAGCATAAGGGATCTTTCTCATACGCTCCTCATCATCATGTGATTTAGGACATTGGGCCTTAGAGATCTTAACACCATGAGACATGGGTAAGTGTCCTCTTTTTGCCTCTTACATGCTGAACCGTTTCAGCACTTTATCAATATATGTACTTTGACTTAGGCCGAGCATTTTTCTCGATCTATCTCGATAGATCTTGATACCTAAAATGTAGGTTGCATCGCCCAAATCTTTCATGGAGAAATATTTTCCTAACCATGTTTTTACAGCCTGTAAGGAAGGAATGTCATTCCCAATAATTAATATGTCGTCAACATATAATACCAGGAATACAATGTGACTCCCACTAACCTTCTTATATACACAAGGTTCATCTTCATTTTTTATAAAGCCAAACTCTTTGACTGCTTCATCAAATCGAAGATTCCAACTCCGAGAGGCTTGCTTCAATCCATAAATGGATCGCTGCAGCTTACATACCTTTCCAACATCCTTTGGATTGGCAAAACCCTCAGGTTGTGTCATATACACATCCTCAAGGAGATTTCCATTAAGGAAAGCAGTTTTGACATCCATCTGCCAGATTTCGGAATCATAAAAGGCTGCAATAGCAAGTAAGATCCTGATGGATTTAACCATTGCCACTGGAGAGAAGGTTTCATCATAGTCAACACCTTGAACTTGTTTGAAACCTTTTGCTACCAGTCGGCCTTTATAGGTTTGTACATTACCATCCATGTCGGTTTTCTTCTTGAAAACCCACTTGCACCCGATTGGTTTTACCCCTTCGGGTAGATCAACCAAAGTCCATACTTGGTTAGTATATATGGAGTCCATCTCAGATTTCATGGCTTCAAGCCATCTCTCAGAATCTGGTCCATTCATAGCTTCTTGGTAGGAAGCAGGCTCATCATGATCTATGAGCATCACATCGCCGTTTTGAGTCACAAGAAATCCATAATATCTCTCGGGCTCTTGGCGTGTCCTACCAGATCTACGAATGCCTCGTGTAATTTGAGCAGGTTCACTTTCCACAATTTCTTGTGGTTCCTGCTCATGTTCCAACTCAGGTTCAATGATATTTTGTGGTTCTCGAACTTCTTCGAGTTCTACTTTCCTCCCACTGTTTCCTTTAGAGACAAATTCTCTTTCTAAAAAAATACCAGTTCGAGCAACAAATACTTTGTTCTCAGAAGGTTTGTAGAAATAATACCCTTTTGTTTCCTTTGGGTATCCCACAAAATTACATTTGTCAGATTTGGGTCCGAGCTTGTCAGAAGCCAGACGTTTTACAAACGCCTGGCAACCCCAAATCTTCATGAACGACATACTAGGAGGTTTCCCAGTCCACATCTCATATGGTGTCTTATGAACCGTCTTTGTAGGAACACGGTTAAGTGTTAATGCAGCTGTCTCTAGGGCATGACCCCATAAGCTTATTGGAAGATCTGCATGACTCATCATCGATCGTACCATGTCCAACAAGGTGCGATTCCTCCTCTCAGACATACCATTCCATTGTGGTGTTCCAGGTGGAGTGAGCTGTGATATAATACCACACTCCTTTAGAAGGTCATCAAAGTCTTGGCTTAAGTATTCACCTCCTCGATCGGATCGAAGGACTTTTATGCTTTTGCCAAATTGGTTTTGAACTTCATTCTTGAATTCCTTGAACTTTTCAAAGGATTCGGATTTGTGTCTCATAAGATACACATATCCATATCTACTGAAGTCATCAGTAAATGTAATCAAGTAATAAAACCCACCTCTTGCTAACGAACTCATGGGTCCGCATACATCACTATGTATAAGTCCCAATACATCGCTAGCCCGTTCACTGTGTCCAGTGAAAGGGGCTTTAGTCATCTTGCCTAATAAACAAGACTCGTATTTCTCATATGATTCAAAATCAAATGAATCCAAAAACCCATCTTTATGGAGTTTGGATATGCGTTTCTCATTTATATGGCCTAAACGACAGTGCCAAAGATATGTCAGATTTGAATCATTTGATTTAAATCGTTTTGTATTTATATTATAGATAGGCATTTCTAAATTAAGAATATAAAGACCATTAAACAATTGTGCAACACCATAACATATTTCATTTAAGTAAAATGAACAACTGTTGTTCTTTATTAAAAATGAAAAACCTTTCTTGTCCAAACAAGAAACAGAAATAATGTTTTTGCTCATAGCAGGCACATAATAACAATCCTCTAATTCTAATACTAGCCCAGTGGGCAAAAATAAATGATAAGTTCCTACGGCTAGTGCAGCAACTTTTGCTCCATTCCCAACTCGTAGGTCAACCTCGCCTTTCGCCAAAGTCCTACTCCTTCGGAGTTCCTGCACATTAACACAAATGTGAGAACCACATCCAGTATCCAATACCCATGATGTAGAAGTGGACAAATTGACTTCTATAGCATATATACCTGAATCAGAAGTCATACTTCCTTTCTTTTTCTACAGTTCTTCCAAATAAGCATGATAATTTCTCTTCCAGTGTCCAGATTTTCCACAGAAGTGACAATCACCTTCTTTAGCCACCCCACCTTTAGGTTTTAAAGCCTGTTTGGTTTTGGGATTGGGTTTGGCAGATTTAGATCCTATCTTCTTCTTGCCTTTCCCCATTCCCTTAGCATTCCCCTTTTGCACCATCATTATGGGAGCGGGTCCAGCCTTTTTCATGTTGTTCTCGGCAGTTCTTAACATGCTTAACAACTCAGTAAGTGGTTTCTTAATTTCATTCATGAGGTAATTCATAACAAATTGAGAGTAGCTGCTGTTCAAAGATTGCAAAACAAGATCAGTTTGGGCTTCCGGAGTAATCGGAAAACCCAACCTACCAAGGTACTCAATATACCCAATCATTTTCAGCACATGTGGACCAACTGGATCACGTTCACCCATCTTGCAGTGATACAATGCCTTGCTTGTATCATACCTCTCCTGTCGAGCATACCCTTCGAATAATTTCTTGAGATGCTCGATCATCTCATAAGCATCCATTAACTCATGTTGCTTTTGAAGCTCAAAGTTCATAGTTGCTAGCATGAGACAACTCACGTCCAGAGCATCATCTTGATGCTTCTTGTAAGCATTATGCTCTACACGTGGTGCAGTGTTAGCTGGTGCTGCAGGAATGGGCCCATCAAGGACATATAGCTTGCGCTCCTGTTTGAGGACAATCCTCAAGTTCCTATGCCAGTCTAGGAAATTAACTCCACTCAGCTTTTCCTTCTCAAGGACTGATCGTAGTGAAAGACTATTTGTGTTGTTGTTTGCCATTGATATCTACAATTTATAAGTGCAAAAATAATAAGTCAAATTGCAGAATTTTGATATTATGTAATTGATAATAGTACATTCAAAATATACCTCCCACTATTTTATTTAAATTAATAGCCCTCACCATTAATTCGGAAAGCATTTTCAATTAAATCTTTCTAGTGAGCTAAGATCCATATTTCATTATGCCTTAAGTTAGCTTTGGCTATTCTCTCAAAACATAATTATTTAGGTAGACAACCCTTTATCAATTATATCATATATAACTCTTAGATAGTTTGGCGAACAACATTTGTTTCTAGTCCATCTAATGGTACCTACCAAACTCAATGCCTCTAAGTCCACAATCCTATTGTGATAACTTAGTTAAGTCTGGCCCAATGATTTTAACAGTTTGGATATCACAATTATCCTATCGCATCTTACCAAGATAAATGGGGTACTTTACTTTGGCAAACCTACATCCATCGGTCAAGGTCTTGATGAGTGTTATTCATTGGAAGGCATCTGATTTAGACTTAATAATTTTATGAGGGATTTTAATAATTAATTTAGATCTCACCAATTTTAATCTTATTAAACATGCACATTATTTATCATATCATATCGTATACAAGCATAAATAAAGTGCAAAATTAAATGTGTCACAGTTATGGCCCCAACCCTATGCCAATCTTTTCAAGCTAATGAAAAGATTGAAGGTCAGTCTAAGGTGGTAAAAGGTCTTCAAAATAGTAGCTTCCTTGGACCTTCCTCATGCATGTGTCTCCTCTCCATCATTATCTTGTCATCTTGATAGGTTACAATTGTACATTACATGACATAAAGAAACCTCGAGTTACATTCAAGGGGATTTAGATGAGAAGAGAATATTACATCAGAATTTATAGAAAGGCACGACATGCAAGCCGTATTTTAAAACCAAAACCACTAACCTATGGGTCAAAAGGGCCATAACTGTGCACCATGCATATCACAATAAGCACATGACATAATTTATATAATTAAAGAAAACTATATACAAAATATTGGGGTCACGACCATCGTGCGCTACGACGGGGGGGTCTCCCCCCTGGCGGTGGTCTCACTGCCCGGTTAGCGAGCGGGGCAGCGCCCTGGGAATTATTTTTTTGAACTACAATCTGTATTGTAGAATTTTTCATACGAATCTCTGAAACAATTCCAGAATCATATACAATCCGCTAACACACTCATACTAACAATACATCCAGAATATATCATATATGTCCAGTTTCGATTAATCATATTAAATCGAATCTTCATGTTTCTAATCCAATTAGAACAGAAGTTGAATTGTTATTCCACCTTCTAGGATACAATTATCAGAACATCATATACATGCATATATATTACAGATTTCCAGAATACGCATACATGCAGAATATCATATATTCAATTTCAGATCGGTAAACATGCATCATCATATATCATATATAACGAATACAATTAAAATACGTAATCTGAATTAATCGTTTCGCAAGTAGCTCTGATACCACTGTAGGGTTTTCGGCACATAAACACAGCGAAAATTAAAAATTTTCTGAAACCCTAAAACAGGATCCATGCGAAAACATATTAATTCAGAGGTTAAGATATGTTTTACCGATTATTCAAGCCTGAACGGAGACGATGGAGATTCTGGAACTGCTTTGAATCTTCAATGCAATCCAACGGAACTGCGCCTCTACGGTATCCACACGAACGTCCCGCGAATCGTCACACGATCTGCAGCAAGGAAAGCTGCGGTACTAGCCACCAAGGATCTGGACTTTCAAAAATTTTCTCTCTAGTCTCTCTCTAAGAGCGGCTAGGGTTTTTATATCGCTAATTTCCTAAACGGCTGATATATCATATATATAGGAGTTAAAGGAATTAACCAAAACCTAATCCAATTAGAAAAATAAAATTCGAATTTATATATATATATATATATATATATATTATATCTTAATTAAGTCTTACTTAATTAATATATATATATATATATATATATATATATACACAAATTATCCTATTAATTTAAATTCGTAATTTAAATACTATCAATCATATTGATATATTTAATTTCATACAATTTAAATTAATTCCCTTTTAATTACGTTCTAAGTGTGTGACCCTATAGGTTATTATTATGTTGGCAATAATTTTAAAATCATATTATAAAATTATAAACAGTGAGCGGCATCTAGTAATGCATCACTGCTACCCAAATAATAATAAGATCGGTGATTCGATACAACCTTTTCGTGACCAATGTTTCAATGTAATTTAATCCTTTTAACCTTGACATCCTAGATTAAACTCGAGGCATGGAATGTGTCATCCTCTTCATAATTTAATCTAAGTTTTCTTGATCGATGAGTAGACTATATGAAACAAATCACTATTTGAGCATGGCCATGCATTTCATAGTCCTACTCAATCAAGAGGCCTATGGATATCACCCCTAATATATAGGAGGGTTTAAATTCCATCTAGATCACTCATATTCCTCATACGATTCATGATGTACCCAATAATCACCTTTATCGTCCACCCTATTAAAGGTGGCCTTTGATGATATCAAAGTACATAAATTCTCGTGTAGTAATATAGTGATTTCAGGTCGGAGGATCATTACATCATTGTCACTATGAGAATTGCTTATGACACTTTGCATAATGCTCCATGTAGAATTCTCATGGTGGGTCTGTCCAGTACATTGTTCTCTAACATGTACCTATGCATTGACTCAATATCTCATATATTTATGACCAATGAGATTTGGCTATCAGTCAATCCACATACTAGTCTCAATGTATCATTGTTGTCCCATTAACAATGACACTCGACTAGGGACATTTAAGAGTAATGATACAAATTGTAATTATATGATCTCATGTTCAAGTCACATACTTGAAGCCATATAATTTGTATCACTATTCTAAGGACTTTTATTATGTTAACATTTATATAACGCAGTAAATAAAACCATAATAAAATAATTCATTTATTCAATCAAATATAATATCAAAAATGTTTAAGCAATTACAACAAAGAATTAGCCTCTAGGGCATAAACTCTAACAAAACGACATATTGTTTTGGAAATGAACTTAAAGTCTCATAAATGAACGTTAACATGATGAAGCATGACTATGTTTTGATTTTTGATAACATGTTAGCATAACCTAGAAGTGCATGAAGAACGTGATACCATGTACGTATATGCTTCATAATATAACATGCACATGATGGACTCACTAGTGAACATTTTTAACGAAAATATAAGTTTTTAAAAGCGAACTTTGACATGTAAAGATCATATATGTATTCTGATTTTTCGGGCATGTTTTAATGGCCTTGAAATGCATGTCGGACATATTAACTTATGTATATAGGTTTCGTAATGTAATGAGAACATGCGAACCTTATTAGTGAGCTTTACTAATGAAAATACGAACCTTGAACGTGAATGTTAACATGCTACTTTGAGTGTTAAATTCTGAAATTTATAGACATGTTTGGTAGTGCTCTTAACCTCATTAATATGTCATACAAATACACATGCCATGTTGGATGCTATAAAAACTAGTTGAGCACAAGTGAAGCATGATTTAAGCTAAGTAACAATACTAGTCATGTATGTGTATATGAAGTAGAAACTTGCAAGCATGCCTAAAACAAGATGTGTGATCACCCCATACGTTTAAAATAACAAACATGATAACTAATGTGGTTTCATGACCTTGAATGGTCCTAAGTTATTAAAGGTGTTGACTTAGGACCTATATCATGAAAGATTGGACTTAGAAAGGTTAGACAATCATGGGAGTACCCTTTAATGTGTATATATGCTATGGGAGATCATATGTTAATACTTGAATTCGATTTCGACGGTTAACATATAATGATGCTATAACTTGCTAAATAGAGTATATTTGCTATTGATTATGGTATTATGTGTTAATAATTTTATATGAAGATGATTAACTTGAGAAGAGGAGCGTTAAGGATAAAAGATAATAAAAGTTATACTAATATGATACTATATATGGTATAACTGTGTAGCTAGGTTGAAACTTAGCTTATGTGTCGATCATATATCCGAAGATAAGATATGATGTTAAACTATATGACTAATGAATATCATATATATATACGTAATTATATTACGATAGGGATTCCAAAAGTGTTGATTAGTTTACGTGGATAGACTACGCTTAAGGCAAGTTTCCTAACTTACACTCTTTTACGGTGCAAGTATTCTATCCTTGTATATTGCGAGCTAGTTTCCTTACTTACTCGTTTAAATTGAGTTAGCATACTTGAAATCTTATTTCATTAAGTCGTATAAAAGCTATTATTCATGTTTAACTTGGTATTATTCTTGAATATTGTGAAAGTGTCTATGCCATTTGATTCGGCTAGATGTATGTTTATAAAACTGTCCAAACCAATTGACTGGTGCGAAAATCTTGAAAACTGAGTTGAACAACCCTTATGGTAAGGGGAGTGTATATTGTTGGAAGCCCCAACACACGCGTGAGTATTATTGTGGTGTTATGCATAACATAAAGTATTGTAGACTGATCATCTATCGTACTTATTTCTTTTGGGTTATCAGTTTAATATTGATAATTCTAGTAGATGTTCAATAGTCCTTAGTGACTGCTCAATATAAATTATTTTATCCAGTTGGATATGTTGATAGCCTTTAAATTCGTATATATCGGTTGATCTATATTGAACCATCATTTCATATTCCAAAGATTTGATTTTGAGAATTGTTGATACTCGTTATTCATGATATTATT
The DNA here is from genome assembly GCA_020205555.1 of Panax stipuleanatus. Lineage (NCBI taxonomy): Eukaryota > Viridiplantae > Streptophyta > Magnoliopsida > Apiales > Araliaceae > Panax > Panax stipuleanatus. The sequence continues at coordinate 45,109,592 of CM035125.1, forward strand.
CTAAAACTTTGAACTATCTTAGAGAATATACTTTGTATTTCACACTCGTGAGATAAAACTCTTCACCCTTATTGTATATTACTTGCTGAGCAAACTTGTTGCTCATTCTTGCTTTTCCTAAAATATTTCAGTTAAGGCAGAGCTGTGTGGACCCTCGAGTACCGACAAGGGCAAGGGCAAGGGCAAGGCTACCGACTAGTTTGTCTCTTTTTATGTTTTAAATATTATAATGTTGTATTAAGTTGATGTAGTAAGATTGGAGTTGACTATGTTTAAGCTTAAGTTAGATTATGTAATAAGTCTGTATTTGATATTATTATGTAATCTATTAAGTACTGTAGGTTGCGAGACTTGGGGGAATAATTATAATAAATCATTGTAAATTATTCTAGATTAGATCTTCCGCTGTGAATGTGTGATTTTAGTTATTATTGTATTATTGTTAGAACGTGACGAACCGAATTCAAGTGACCATGTGGCTGTCCGAATTTGGGGGCATCACAATACATCTACGTATGTGAAAAGAATCACATTTTCATTATACGTAACTTAAACTTAACTTCTTATTCTCTAAGGTCATAGCCTAAAGTACTCTTACCTAAGGTGTATAACCTACAGCTCTGATACCAACTGTAACGACCCCAAAAATCATACAATAATATTTTCCTTCTCGATCATTAACAATACAACTTTAATCTATCTTTACATCATTATTCGATATAAAATCACTAAAAATACGAAATATTTAAAATTTTTATAAACTTCTTTCTTTATTGCCCTGAATCGCAACCTTTACCTTACATCTCTTCGATTCAAATCTATATCATGAATCGTTATAACAAAATGACTATACAAGTCTTACATCATAACGCAATATCCATATACATCGGATAGCTCAACTTATAATTCAACAAACGTGTTACCTTATAATCAAAACAATTAAATACATTTCTCATCTACATAAGTAAACTTCTTGAATTAGTATTGAACTCTAACATTCAACTAGCACATATCATTACCTTGCATCCTTGAACTGCAAAAATGGTTATTTGCAAGAGTGAGCTCGACAGCTCAGCAGGAACTAACAGTTTTCATGCATCACGTAGCACATAATAACATGCTCAACATACATCTCATAATCATTAAACTAACATGGCATACATGCTTTAATTCACATAACAATATAAAGATTGAGTTCCTTACTCAACCAACATTCTTTAATCAATCAATGTAGTCATAAATTGACTTTAACCTTTCATGCTTATAACGTATATAACATGCTCTTTGCAATACAATTTAAACAGATCATAATATCATTAAGTTCACGTAAAAAATAGGAACCGAAAGACTTGCCTGGCTCGTAGATTACCAATTATCGAAAAATAGCTTATAATAATCTGCTTCATCAATCATACACACGTATTACCATACGCATCAACTATTAGTCACCTAGCAACGCTTATCAAACGTCTAAGTAAATTCTACTTTATACTTTCTAATTTACACTTTGTAAGTCTCTTCAATTTACTCGTTTGACACTCACTGTCAAACTTATGTATAATTAACAACATAAGTTAATTATCCCATAACTACTCCTCATAGTTAGTTAACCAACATAGGTTAACTCAATTCTCTTTAACTATTAAGTTAATAATTAATCATATCACATAATCACATTACGTAATCATATAACTTCTCACGTAATTAATCAACTAATAATTACATACTCATATTAAATTATAATTAAACGAATTATAATTTAAACATCCACTTTAATCAAATTATAATTAAACTAATTATAATTTAAATTAAACAATTACTTAGATTATAAATAATCCATTTCAATTCATGCACTCATTAAATTATAATTAAATAGATTATAATTTAAATTACACTTTTACCTTAATTATAATTATTCCAAATTATAATCACATATCATATTAAGTTATAATTAAATAAATTATACTTCACGTTAAACATTTACTTTGATTATAATTAATCAAACTATATTATTATAATTTAATAAATTATAATTTAAATTAAACCTTTACTATAATTATAATTATTTTAAATTATAATTACACATTATATTAATATAACTCATTACTATTATTTAACATTTTAAGGTATGCTAACATGTCACCAATTATCACATAAACTTAGCTTTTCAAAATACGCAAAAAAAACAAACAAAGCTTTCTTTTCTGCATACCCCCCGCCGGGGCGGGGGTTCTAGACTTAGCAAGGCCCGCCGGGGCGGTCCCCTTCCAGTGGTTCAAGTTTTGCTCGCGAACTGTGCAGGGAAAAAGTTAATTTGGCTTATTTCTCCACACCAAATTCCACTTCCAGTCAATACAATTCATAATCACTTTATAGAAAACATAAATTCTAATTCCTAACATGTCTTAGCACATGAAATCATCAAAACACACAATTTAAAATAACCAATTTCATGATTTTTGAAGAAAAACCATTGATACGTGTTCTTGATGAAATTGAACACTGTAATTTTATTTTTAAAACGAAATACACAATTCAAAACATACTTGAACACGTTCCTTGACAAATTAACAAAATCCTCAATCAATTTGTACAACAATCCACCATAAAACTTAAATTTTTGATTTTAAAGAAAACCATATAGTTTCAAAATATATTCATAGTAACTTCTTGATGAACATGAATCCCTCATGTTCATCATATACACATGGATTGAACATCCTAATTAGCATATAAACCAATTATAAGCATATTTGACACAATTCATATATACAATTTCATGTTTACACTAATTTTTCATGATAACTCAATTTACAGAGGACTCAATCATGAAGAATGTCAATATAAAATCTCTAAACTACAAGATTAGAGATTACCTTGGCTTAGTGAGTAAGAAGAAGATCATGATAAGGTTGAACAATGACTTTTTCTCAAAGTTTTTCTCCTTTCCTCCTCTTCTTCTCTCTTCTTCTTCCTTCTTCCTTCTTTTTTCTCTATTTCTAGGTTTTCTGTGTTTTCTTTCTACATAGACTAACCTTTTGTTCTAACATCTAACTCTTTTGTTTTCTAAAGTAACATAGTTTTTTAACATATAGCTAATATCATATATATTATATGTATAATTATATAATATATATAACTCCCAAGCAATTAAACCACCTACTTAATACCATAATTGCAATAAGTTACAAGTTGAATTTGAAAAGCCCTAAGGCTTGTTTGGCAAAACTCATTATTTTTTTAAAAAATAAGTTTTTAAATAAGTTAAGACCCCGTTTGGCAAAACGAATTTAAAATAATGTAAGGGCCTTGTTTGGGAAAACGGTTTTAAAACTCTTTTAATTTTTTTAATAAATCATTTAACACATCTTTTTAATGTTATTTTTTAATCAATTAAATCTTAACATTCTAATTTAATTAATTAAAAGTCTAACATCAATTAAGCACATAAAATTGTCACATAATTATAATTACTTGCTAATTATAATTGCATGTAACACTCATCACATTACTCATCTAATTTAATTATCTCAATTAAATTAGAACTATAACATAAAATCATTATATCAATTAAATTAAATACTAAATATTTATTTAATTAATATACTACACTTAATTATATTATTCCATAATAATCGCATAATTATTTATTTAACTCAATAAATAATTCAATTAAAATATTTATTTACTCCAATAAATATTAAAATTAATATTTAAATTATCTTCACATAAATTCACATATTTCACCATATATGACACATATACACATACTCGTACTTGAACGTCTTAAAATAAGAATTTTATTTATTATATTCTCATTTATAATTTTTTAAAAATTCGGGATGTCACAATATCTATCTATCATATCTTGTCCAATCTTATCCCCTCTCTCTCTCTCTCTCTCTCTCATTATTATTACATTTGATTCTTGCAAGCTATCACAAAAGTGTTGGCACCTTTCATTAAGTGATACCTAATAAATCAAGCTACCAACTAAAGTGAAAGCACTCATCACATTCACCTCCCTTATTCTCTCCTTGCACATCCGGCCATGTGGCCTTGCTTATCCATCCAATTTATTTTTATTATTTGATTATCTAATGACTAGAATACCTTTTTCTCAAATGGGCCAAGTTTGGGCATTCCTTTAATTCCTTTGGGCTTGCACCTTTTTCTTAATTTACTTACTAGATAAAATGAACTTGGGCTTCCACCCAATATTAAATTGTGCCATCATTATACTTACCCTATACATGATATATTGGGCTAGCTTAATAACTTAATTGCTATTAAATCAAATTAGCTACAAGTCCAATGCCTAAATAAATAATTGAGCTTATTTAAAATAATTACCCTCCTTATTCCATTGAATCTATTATCACTTGAACTAATGCTCAATATTTTTGATATTTACATATTCTTAATTATCTTTTTATACAAAATAAATGTATATACATTATATAATGTATATTTATTTAATCATATACATAATTCACATAAGTCATGACATACTCCACTAAGTGTATTAACTTAATAGTCCTAATTGACTTAATAAGTTATAAACACTCGCATAATCATACAAGATAATCTAATAGGTTGATAAATATTTTATAAATCTATTAGATTAGGTCACTAGTATATAGTTAAAATACTTGGATAATTAAATAAAAATAACACTTGAAGTTATTAAATTCAAATACCTAATTTATATATTAGGTCACCAAACTTTATAAGTATTGTAGTATCTTATCCTTAATATTCCTTCAAATACATATAACTAAATTTCTAAGGTTTAAAAATTTTGTAACTCAAATTTTTTTTTATTCTCATTCAAATAGAAAACCATGTAGGTTTTACTAAAATTTTTTAAATTATTCCTCTATTTCCACTCTAGGTTTTATTCTTTAACCTTTATTTTAATCATTTAAAATCTTATAACTTTTCAGGTTGTCACATTCATCCCTTCTTCTAAGAATTTCGTCCTCGAAATTACAGCATACTAATCCCTACGCCTTTTATTCACCAAAATTAGGTTTTCAATGTTACCTTTATCTGATTTCATTCTCATTTAATGAGTACATACGACTTCCTTCTATGAGGAACTATTCTATCATCATATTGTACCTAGACTTCTCTCTAAGGAGTTAAAAAAAACTTTTCATATAATGCTGAGTGGCTAGATAGACCATAAACTTTTATTTTTCAATTTTGAAAAGGTTTGAATAGAAATTCATCTGTAAATCGTCATACTTACGGGCACGGTCGGTGATCAACTCGTTATACCCTGCATTGATCAGATGCTACATGCTGGAACGACATTCGCGTTTTTCATAACTACCTTTGGAGCAAAAATATTTTCCAATTTAGGGATGTTCATACTCAGCCTGGAGTCTGAATCAAAACAATATGGTTCGTGATAAATTCTTAAAGAGATACTTGAATTTTCATTTATATTTGTCTAGCTGAATCAAATAGGTTAGACGTAAACCAATAATTCGAAAATTAATCGAAACATGTATCTGGCCTAATTCAATTGACACTTGACTTTTCTTTAAAATTCTAAAAATTATTTTATGACGTCATGATATCGCACTGTATTTACAGTCCGTTTAAGGATTCCGTTATTTTTGTGACTTTGTCATAATACAATTTACCATAGTGGCCTGACGATCTTTAGATCACATCCAACACTAGGTAATAATACATTGATGACTCCATCGTTTTTTATCATCTTTGCACCAGGTTCCATGATGTATTGATGATATATAAAATATATTTTGATATTTTAAATAATTTTTGTCTAGCCGAAACAATTAGCGTAGACTCTTCTTTAAAAAGTTCAAAACCATTGAAAAATCATTTTTAGTATTATCATGCAGTCACAGGTAACGATGTGTTAGTGGTTCGAAGTCTACTTCTACGCAATTGTAACCATGTGTTGCTGATAACAAAAATTTATTTATATTTTTAAAGGAACATCAGTGCGAATTTAGCTTGATGTCAAAAATTTCGAAGTCTAGCACAGTTAGAAGATTTGAAATACCTATGTTTCTTTAATTTCTCTAATGATCCATTGCTTAATAATTCTATCTATTCTATCACCATTAAAACTTAAAAAAAATTCTCAATTCTTCCTCCACAACTTTTCTATACCCAATATAGTTCATCAAACATACCACACGTTATGAGTTTAGGAACTTCCCACAATAATATGAGTTTAGGAACTTATCCTAGCAATACGTAGTTCAAGAACCAATCAGGAACTATCCATACGCTTAGGGGTTCGAAAACATACCATACGATTATGAGTCACCAACTTTCCATAAGTATGAGCTTTAAGAACTCGTACATAATCTTATATTCTCTATCTATTCGTTATACACATGAGAAAAGAATCACCTTCTCAACATACATATAGCGAATAGCGCGACACCAATATTTTAATGATTATCAATGTGATAAACTAAGAAGTCGTTAGACCAAGCACAAAACCCCAGCCCATACAAAGGTTTGTACAACTCAGCACATGAGTCCTCAATTGAAATCCCACATAATTCTAGCTCTCTCTTTACTCAATACGAATTTCATTTTATCCGTATCTACAACTCTTTCCTGAGTTTTTATAGTACCATTTTATTGTACAACTATAAAGTTTTTAATCAAATGATTGATCATCTGTCCTCCTATGACCTTATCAGATCACGTTGTGACCTTTTCTTATAATAATGTTATATTATGATTCTTTCATATCTTATGATCGTTTTATTTTACGACCTTCTTATCTTAATAATGAATTTTTTGAATTCATCTCTTATCACTTAAACTCTATTTGAGTTTATTTCTATTCCTCATCTCTGCGGTTATAGCCTAAGGTAACCCTACCTAAGGTTTATAACCTACATCTCTGATACCAATTGTAGCGCCTCCAAATCCGGGTCCCCAGAACCTCGGACATGGTGCGTCACGATACATCATCTTTATACATATTCTATAAACTAATGCGGAATATATAAACATATATTGTTTATTTCACAAGATTCTATAACATATCCCAAGGTCTGTTAACCTTAACTGAATACATACCTTAAGTAACTAAAAAAGTTTACAACATTACTCGCATCAGATAACTAATAGTTATAAATGTATATAATCTAGTCTTGGAGTTTGCCTTTGCCACTGTCTTTCTTCGAGCCTTCGCCTTAATCTGAAATTTGTTTTCATGATATAGCAAGGGTGAGCAACGACTTTGCTCAGTAAGTTTAAATACAACAAGGATATATCATGATTGAAAGAAAGAATAAGCTTTCGAATTTTTAATAATATAATAATTGTGAAAGAGCATAAATCAGAGTTTCAATAAATGAATGACTGAACCAATAATGCTTAATGTCAACAAGGACAATGAACAATTTTAACTGAATCTTAGGGTAATAAAGGCGATCAGCCTTTCATATCTGATGAACATATACAACATGCACTAAGTGCGAATCAATAATCAGTATAGATGTGAATAATCAACAATAATTATTCACTACTATGCTTTGAAAATATAACTCAAGTTTGAGTTCGAGAAAACTTGCCTGTACCGTCGATTACTGCTACACAATCTAATTTAATCGCTTTATTGAAAAGACCTATCAGTTATAAGATTGATCTTTCAATTAGTATAACATACTTATCTCATAATACTATTTCTTTGAAAGTAAACTATCTAACACTTAATTACATAGTCAAATATTAGATAACCTTAACACCATACTTATTTTCAAGTCTAAACCTAGCATACATCGAGTCTTTAATAGTATTCAATATAGTATACTGAGTGGTTTCCTCAAACAACCAACAAATTAGTTTCCGTCTCATCTACACTATTTTCACAGTGATTTAGATCGGTTACTAATTCGTATATACCTCCGCTCATTGAAGGAATCGTTTAGCCCATCTATACATCAACCATTAAAGGGTATGATTGCACTATCTTAGACTTAACACCTACTCATTCATTTATAAGTTCTTATTATAACTCGGTAAACTATTTATGAATTCATGAGACTTAATATATCATTTCAGCAAACTGAAACCAAACTGTCTTTCCTTCCTAACCTTTTCAGTTTTTATTTCAGCAAGTTGAAACAAAACTAACTTTTCTTCCTGACATTTCAGTTTCCATTTCAACATCCTGAATTGTTCATTTCAGGAAGCTGAAATACCCTTTTCACGAAAATACCAAGTCAGCTTATTATTTTTTATCCTTTGGCCAAACATATATACATATATTCCATATACAAAAAAGAATATTTCTGAAATTTTTTAACTCCCTTAAGTATTTTAAAAAAATCCATTTCTAGTTAATTTCTTAAGAAATTAGTTACCTCATGCTTAACTCCAGAAATTCCTAGCTCTTGGCGGGATCTTACACGTATTAACGTGAGCTTCCAGTTTAAATTTCGTGGCCATCGGAGTTATAGAACTTCGGTTATAGCGATTTTCGTCGAAAAAATATAAATATTGAAATAGTCATAACTTGGTCAATTTAAGTTGGAATGAACTCATTTTTGGACACAAGCTAATTTATCTCATATATTTGTATGTCCCAAAAGATTGGAATTTTGTTCAATAAATAAGTGGCCGAAACTGCCCCTACAAATGTTTGACAGCCTACTTTTTTTTTAATTTTTGGATTTTGCTTCCTTTACTAAAATCAGTCCATACCGAAATCTATAAGAAATTTTTCAGTGATTCCACTTGGAAACGTTAGAAGACTTGTATATCTAGCTCCATAAATTGACCACACTCAAAAATTCAAAATACAATAGGAGATATGGTTGTTTGAATTTTATGTTACTTTTTCTAAAAATCTGATTTTCCATTCTTGTTGATTTCTAAGAAAACTTTCATATCCTTACCCCTTCACCAACATAATCCATCATAAAACATCATAACACAAACTAATACCAAATATACTCATAGATCTATTATGATCCATGATCTATTTCAATAAAAATGACCAAACATAAGATTAATCACAACCAAGGCTAAGAAATTTGGGATTTTCTACTTTTGAGAAATCTAATTTCTATTTCTAAGTTTAGATCCAATTTTTGATCCATAAAAGGGTTAGCTATAAATTTGAAGCACTATAAAACACATAGATCTAAGAGTTTTAAACTTTTAAATCATACACCCCCCCTTTTCCATCAAATCAATCAAAGAAAAGAGAATAAAAATTAGAGATTTAGATTATACCTTTGCTTTTATCTTCTTTTTCTTTTTCTTCTTCTTCTTCTTCTTCTTTCTCTTCCATGGAACCTTCCTCTCTCTTTCTCTCCCTCTCATGGGGCTGCCGCCCCTCTTCCTTCTCCCTCTCTTATCCGCCACCCCCTTTCCCTTTCTCTTTCTTGTTATTTCCTTCTTTCTTTTACTTTCTCTCTCTCTCTTTCTTTCTTACAAAAATAAAGTGAGCCAATTAAGTTTACTTAGCAAAAATAATTAGGTACAAATATTTATCTATCATATCTTCTCCAATCTTATCCTCTCTCTCTTTCATTATTACATTTGATTCTTGCAAGCTATCACAAAAGTGTTGGCACATTTCATTAAGTGACACCTAATAAAGTAAGCTACCAACTAAAGTGAAAGCACTCATCACATTCACCTCCCTTATTTCTCTCATTGCACATCCGGCCATGTGGCCTTGCTTATCTATCCAATTTGTTTTTATTATTTGCTTATCTAATGACTAGAATACCCTTTTCTCAAATGGGCCAAGTTTGGGCCTTCTTTTAATTCCTTTGGGCTTGCACCTTTTTCTTAATTTACTTACTAGATAAAATGAACTTGGGCTTCCATCCAATATTAAATTGTGCCATCATTATACTTACCCTATACATAATATATTGGGCTATCTTAACAACTTAATTGCTATTAAATCAAATTAGCTACAAGTTCAATGCCTAAATAAATAATTGGGCTTATTTAAATTAATTACCCTTCTTATTCCATTGAATCTATTATCACTAGAACTAATGCTCAAAATTATTGATATTTACATATTCTTAATTATATTTTTATACAAAATAAATGTATACAAATTATATAATATATATTTAATTAATCATATACATAATTCACATAAGTCATAATATACTCCACTAAGTGTATTAACTTAATAGCCCTAATTGACTTAATAAGTTATAAACACTCACATAATCATACAAGATAATCTAAAGGTTGATACATATTTCATAAATCTATTAAATTAGGTCACTAGTATATAGTTAAAATACTAGGACAATTAAATAAAAATAATACTTGAAGTTATTAAATTCAAATACCTAATTTATATATTAGGCCACCAAACTTTATAGGTATCGTAGTACCTTATCCTTAATATTCCTTCAAATACATATAGCTAAATTTCTAGGGTTTAAAAATTTTGTAATCCATATTTTATTTATTCTAATTAAAATAGGAAACCATGTAGGTTTTACTTAAAAATTTTAAATTATTCCTCAATTTCCACTCTAGGTTTTATCCTTTAACCTTTATTTTAATCATTTAAAATCTTATAACTTTTCGGATTGTCACAAAACCCCTAACTTCGGATGGTGTATTCGGCTGATCCCAATTCATCACAACTTCAACCTTCGATGGATCCACTGAAATTCCATCTTTGTCAATCACGTGGCCAAGAAATTGCACACGTTCTAACCAGAATTCGCATTTCGAGAATTTTACGTAAAGCTTCTCCCGTCTCAGCGATTCCAATGTTCCTTAGTTTTGGAATAAACCAAAATGTCATTTATGAACACCGCTACGAATTTATCTAGGAATGGCTTAAACACCCTATTCATTAAGTCCATAAATGCTGCTGATGCATTCGTTAGACCAAATAACATCACTAAGAACTCGTAATGTCCATACCGAGTTCTAAAAGCCGTCTTTGGTATATCTTCTCTTCTCACCTTCAACAGATGATACCCACTTCTCAAATCTATTTTTGAGAAGTATCTAGCACCCTTCAGTTAATCGAACAAGTCATCGATCCTAGGTAAAGTATACCTATTCTTGATTGTAACTTTGTTCAATTCCCTATAATTAATGCATAGCCTCATTGATCCATCCTTCTTCTTCACGATCAATACTGGGGCCCCCCACGATGAAATGCTCGGCTGAATATACTTTTTGTCTAGCAATTCTTGCAGTTGAACCATCAATTCCTTCATCTCTACTGGAGCCATTCTGTGCGGGGCTTTCAAAATTAGAGCAGTCCCCGGTGCTAAGTCGATCACGAACTCTATCTCTCTATCTGGCTGAAGTCCTGGCAAATCGTTCAAAAATACGTCCACAAACTCCCTAACCACTGATATCTCCAAAAAGCCCTATGCTCTAACTCAACTGGTAAGTGGCAGGGTTTCCCAAACATAATCCGATATGGTGACATCCCAATAGGAGTTTTGAATGCCGTTCTATAGGCCCAAAGTGCATCATCTAATCTCAGACTCCAATCCTTCCTGCTTGGGTTGACTACCTTCTCCAAAATGGATTTGATCTCCCGGTTGGACACCTCAGCTTGGCCATTACTTTGCGGATAGTAGGATGTAGAAACCTTGTGCGAAACATTGTACTTCTTGAACAAAGTCGCTAATACCCTATTACAAAAGTGAGTTCCGCGATCGCTAATGATGGCCCGTGGTGCTCCAAACCTGACAAATATGTTAGTCTTGACAAAATATGCAACAACTTTAGAATCGTCAGTCCTAGTGGCTTTAGCTTCCACCCATTTTGAGACATAATCAACAGCCAAAAGAATATATACATTCCTAAAGGATGAAGGAAAAGGTCCCATAAAATCTATACCCCAAACATCAAAAATCTCAACAACTAAAATAGGAGTTTGGGGCATTTGATTTCTTTGAGAGATATTCCCCGTCCTTTGGCAATTATCACATGTTTTACAAAACAGATAGGAATCTTTAAAAAGTGACGGCCAATAAAAACCACTTTCCAAAACTTTGTTATCCGTTCTTTTTGGACCAAAATGTCCTCCATAAGCTTAAGAATGGCAAAAAACGAGAATAGATTGGAATTCATTATTTGGCACACATCTTCTAATTATCTGGTCAGCACAAAATTTCCATAAGTATGGATCATCCCAAACATAGTGTCTAGCATCACTCTTTAGCTTTTCCTTCTAAGATTTGGAAAATTCTTTAGGAAAATATGCACTTACCAAATAGTTCACCAGATTTGCATAGCATGGAGTTTCAGCATGGATGGAAAGTAACTGCTCATCTGGGAAGGAATCACGCAAGGGTAGTTCATCCTCTTCTCTCAACAACCTACTCAGGTGATCCGCTACCAAGTTGTCCACACCCTTCTTATCTTTGATCTCCAAGTCAAATTCTTGCAAAAGGAGAATCCATCTAATAATCCTAGGTTTAGAGTCCTTCTTAGTTAGCAAATACCTGAGAGCAGCATGGTCAGAATAAACTATAACTTTAGTGCCAAGCAAATATGATCGAAATTTATCTAAAGCAAAAACCACAGATAGAAGTTCATTTTCAGTTGTGGAATAGTTTATCTGAGCTCCATTCAAAGTTCTAGAAGCATAGTAGATAGCATGAACAACTTTGTCAATCCTTTGTCCCAAAACAGCCCCCACTGCATAGTTGCTTGCGTCACACATGATTTTAAATGGAAACTTCCAATTCGGTGGTTGGATCACAGGGGCAGAGGTCAGCAATTTCTTTAAAATATCAAAAGCCTCCTTGCACTCATCATTAAACTGAAAGTCCACATCCTTTTGTAGCAACTTACATAAGGGCAATGCAATCTTCGAGAACTCTTTGATAAACCTTCGATAGAATCCTGCATGACCAAGAAAAGAACGAATTTCCCGCACACTGACGGGGTAAGGCAAAGTGGAAATAATATCTATCTTAGCTTTATCAACTTCGAGACCCTTAGATGATACAATATGACCAAGTACTATTCCTTGTTCTACCATAAAATGACATTTTTCCCAGTTTAGAACAAGATTAGTTTCCATGCATCTATCCAAAACACGACTCAAATTATCTAAGCATGCATCCAAAGAATCACCATGTATTGTGAAGTTATCCATAAAGACCTTAATGCAGTTTTCTAAAAGATCTGAAAAAATGCTTACCATGCATCTCTGAAAAGTACCGGGAGCATTACAGAGTCCAAATGACATACGTCGGTATGCAAATGTGCCGAAGGGACATGTGAATGTGGTCTTTTCTTGGTCCTCGGGTGCAATCACAATCTGGTTATATCCTGAAAAACCATCTAGAAAACAGTAATAAGTGTGCCCAGCTAATCTTTCCAACATTTGATCAATAAAAGAAAGAGGAAAGTGATCTTTTCTTGTTCCAGCATTTAATTTCCTGTAGTCAATACACACTCTCCATCCTGTTTGCATCCGTGTGGGCACCAACTCATTATCATCGTTCTTGACAACTGTGATTCCAGATTTCTTTGGGACTACCTGCACTGGACTCACCCATTGACTATCGGAAATGGGATAGATTATGCCGGCATCAAGCAGTTTGAGCACCTCTTTTTTCACCACCTCCATCATGGGTGGATTCAATCTTCTTTGTGCGTCCCTCGTGGGCTTAGCTCCATCCTCTAATAATTTCCGATGCATGCACATCGCAGGACTAATACCTTTGATATCCGCTATCGTCCAACCAAAAACTGTGACATGGTCCCTTAGAACTCTCAGCAATTTATCTTCCTGCATTTTAGTTAGATTGCTAGCAATAATAATAGGCAAAGTATCATTAGTCCCCAAATATGCATATTTCAAATGTGCAGGTAATTGTTTCAATTCCAGTGTTGGAGCTTGCAGAACAGATGGTAGTAACTTTTGATGAGTAACAGGTAATTGAATAGAATGTACTGCTGACTTATCTGAGAATTTTGGCAATGAGTGTAGTGCAGCCACAATTTCATTCAATTCCTGAGTTCGCTCAACTTCATCTTCTTTGTCCATATCCATACTGTTGGTGATGACAACCTCCAAACTATCCCTATGTATTCTTTCCAAAGCTCTATGCACTAAGGAATCTCTCACATCAATAGCAAAAACCTGCCCTATATCACTAGGGTACCTCATGGCATCATAGATGTTAAATTGAATCTTTTCTCCATCGAATTCCATCGTCAAGGTCCCATTATGCACATCAATCATGGTTTTTGTTGTTTTTAGGAATGGTCTTCCTAACAAGATATGGGAAGGGTTTGGTGATATATCATCTTCCATGTCCACAATGTAAAAATCTGCAGGAAAGATTAGTTCGTTCACCTGCACTAAGACATCTTCAATTACGCCTCGGGGGTAAGTGTTAGTACGATCTGCCAATTGAATAATCACACCAGTATTTTTCAAAGGACCTAGATTTAAAGAGGCATAAATTGATAAAGGCATACCATTAATTGAAGCTCCTAAATCTAGCATGGCCTTTTCAAATCTGGTGTTTCCTATTTTGCATGGGATTGTAAACATTCCTGGATCTTTACATTTAGGAGGCATTTTTCTTTGAAGGACAGCAGATACATTTTCTCCAACAGTAACTCTATCATCATTTTGTAATTTTCTTTTATTAGTGCATAATTCTTTTAAAAATTTTGCATATCTTGGCACTTGTTTGATTGCATCAATGAGAGGCATGCTTACTTCTACTTTCCTAAAAATTTCCAGAATTTCTTTTTCTTTTTCATCTTTCTTTGTGGTTTTAGAATTTCTGGGAGGAAATGGAAGAGGAATGTTTTTAAGCTGATTAGGAGGGTCAGGTTGTACCTTGGATTTTTTTGTTTCCTCCTTAGCTGCTTCCTCCTCAAACTCTACCGGGGTAGGTGGTGTATGTAACTGTGTCCCCATTCCGCAAAGTTATGGCACTTGCATTCTCCCTTGGGTTGACTACTGTTTGAGATGGTAATTTTCCCGAGTCTTTGGATTCCAATATCCCCACAGTTGTAGCCAGCTGTCCTACTTGGTTTCTCAAATCTTGAACCGAAGCTTTTGTCTCCTGTTGGAACTGCTGTGTCTGATTCATGAACTGTTGTGTCTGTCCCATGAATGCTTTGAACATATCCTCCAATGTTGTTCCAGTAGGTGCAGGTGCTGCTTGCTTAGGTTGATATTGAGGTTGGGCTGGTTGGAAGCCCTGCTGCCTCGGTGGGAACACTCCTTATGTTTGTGGCCTGTTCCCTCCATAACTGAGGTTCGGATGGTCTCTCCAGCCTGGATTGTAAGTGTTTGAGTAGGGATCATATTTCTTTGGTTGTGTTTGGTAGTTACCTACTACATTGGCTTGCTGTGCATTCTCATCCTCTTGCAATGTTGGGCACGCATCAGTAGCATGCCCTACCATTAAGCATAATCTGCAAGCCCTCGCAACCGACACGTTTCCTGTTGTTAATTGTTGCACCACAGCAGTTAAGTTAGAAATCTATTGTACCAATTCACTTGTGCTTACCTCATTTACCTTTTTTGGAGTATGATAATTCCTTGTTCCGTATTGTTGTGAGTTGGCAGCCATGTTTGCAATCAGATTTCTTGCAGCCTCTGGTGTCTTGTCCACTAATGCTCCTCCACTAGCCGCATCGATCATACTTCTTTCCATTGGTATCAATCCCTCGTAGAAGTACTGAATCAAGTGTTGCTCATCGATTTGGTGGGGAGGGCAGCTGGAGCACATTTTCTTGAATCTCTCCCAGTACTCGTACAGTGTCTCTCCACTAAATTGTCGGATCCCGCAAATCTCCTTCCTTATGTTGGCCACTCTTGAAGCAGGAAAATATTTCTCTAAGAATAGCCCTTTCATGTCGCTCCATGAATTTATTGATCCGGATGGGAGATAGTACAACCAATCCTTTGCTAAATCTGCTAGGGAGAATGGGAAGGCTCTTAATTTGATTTGTTCATCTGAAATTCCGTGTGGTTTCATGGTCGAGCACACCACATGGAACTCCTTCAAATGCTTGTATGGATCTTCACTTGTAAGACCACGAAAAGTAGGCAAAAAAGAATTAGTCCAGATTTAAGTTCAAATGCAGCATTTAAAGTAGGATATTCAATGCACAAAGGTTGATGAGTAAGATTAGGAGTAGCCAATTGTTTCAATGTCCGATTGTTGTTGGGCTCCGCCATCTTTTCTTCTTCGTCTGATTCGGTGAATGATTTGTCAGAAAGTAATTCCAAAGCTAAGTTGAGGCCCGGTGATGATGCAGAAGCCTCGTCTAAATCTGTAGTAGACTGTTAAACCTTTTGCTTTCTTAGCCTCCTTGCAGTTTTCTCAATCTCTGGATCAAAATCTAATATAGTAGCCTGAGAAGATCGAGTCATAAAACAAAAACAAAAGAAATAATCGAATAAAAACAAAATGCATAATTATTCCCCGGCAACGGCGCCAAAATTTGGGAGCTGTCGTTTACACTCCTAAATTAACCTCACTTTCACTTCACGAATTTAAATAATTAGCACAGTAGTAAGCAAGGATCGATCCTACAGAGAGTACGTTTGTTTTAGATTTATTCTACTATTTTAACAGAAAATAAAGATGGGGAAATTGTTTTAAACTAAGAAAAACAGAATTTAAATAAAGAGATTAACCAAATATATAAAGACTTCAGTTCTGTAGTTCAGTTTCACCAAGCACAGCAATCAATTAATCAAGTTATTATTCTTTACCCTTCAATGAAACTATTAACCCTAGATAACAATAAGCTCTGCTATCCTAAATTCTCCTTAGATATTCACTATATGAAACAAACTCTTCACCAGATTCAACTAGCATATAACCTAGAACAAGCTCTCTAGATTTAATATGATAGAAGCATTAAGAAATAGAGAATTAGGCTAATCCAAGCAACAAACACATAAGCTCGATTTGTTTAACTTGTTTTCTGATAATCTTAGCAATACACAAAAGCTTGTTCACAATTAGTATCACTAATTTACTACTTGTGATGAAGACATATATCAATTACACGTAATACCAATCTTAATCTAGCATATGATAATGATTAAATTAACTCAATTGGCCATATCAAATTAATTAGATCAATTAGCATGCAATCAATGAAAATAGATTATCAGAAGAAATTTCATACAAGAAAGAATAAATAATAATACTTAATTAATCAATTACTTGTAACAAGGTTCCACCTCCCTTTAGAACTGAATAAAGAAACTAGCCTGACATGCTCCAAGTCTGCACTTCAATGAGGTATGATAGTTGGTAGAAGATTGAATGAATAAAACCTTGACTATTATCCTCTATTTATAGTGCTAGACAATGACTTAAATCCTATAAGAACTAGGAATCCAAATCCTAAAAGGAATTACAATTATAACTAATTTCCATAAAGAAATAGAATCTAATAAGGAAATAAAATCTCAGTCCAAAGAAGTCCTAATTCTAATAGTAATATCAATCCAATTCCATGTAGGAATCTCCAAATATTAAGAAAGTCAACTGCTGGTCAAACTCCTCTTCAATTCAACTCCAAATCAACTTGTTTCCATCCTTTTAGCTTTAATTCACCTAAAAATAATAAATAACATATTAAGCTCATATACACATGAAACATGTAATAAAACCAAATGTAAAGGAATAAAAAATCATGAATATTGTGTACTTATCACTGGGATACCGTCATGTTGTTTTGTTCTAGTCTGATAAACTCTACCTCCTTCATATGATGAATACTTTCAGGAAAGTATTTGTCATTGAACAGTTTTTGAAACGCTTCCCAAGACATCTTGAGTGCAGCAGGCTGGGTACGCTTCACAGACTCCCACCAGTAATCTGCCTCTCCGCGGAGCATAAAGGTGGCAAATGGAACCTTCTGTTCCTCCGTGCATCCCAAGACATCAAATATCTTGGTAATTTGTTTAATCCACGTCTCCGCTTTGATCGGATCTGGCTTTCCCAGAAACTCCGGTGGTCCCAATTCTTTGAACTGCTTGGCAGTGACAATTCGCGTGTTGTTATTATCTCCACCTGTATGTTGCACATGAGTCTCCCTCGTCTGGTTTTGCATGAACTGCAAAAAACTTCTAAACATCTCATCGTTTATCGTCTGACCAGCGTTATTTTCAGGATGAACATTGCCTTCTTGTTGCACATTCTCCTGGTTGGTGATTAAAAGTGTCTCCACAGTCTCATTCACTTCGTTGTTAACATTCTCAGCTGCCATTCTCAAATATTGCCATAAAACAAGGGTTAATTAAACAAATTAATTTATCACATATTAACCCTATGCTCCGACTGACCAATTAAATACCACATAAGCTTAGGTAGGACATACTAGTGAAGGATTTACTCGTCTCTCCCCTCCTAGTTCTATTCCCCGATCTCTGCCAGAGATCATATCCCTAAGCTCTGATACCAACTGTGACACCCCTAGAATAGGTCCAGTCAACCCAACCCATTCTGAGTTGCCAAATACATGGTACAGAATTCAAATACAAACTTTTATATCACACGGTCGTGCAAAATACGACTACACAACTGTGAGTGTCAATACAAATCGTATATAATACGAAATATCAACATTCAAATTCATTCTTTATTTAGTATAATTATTATCCCACTATTTTACAAAAATAGCAAGGACTACTATTGCTCTAACTCGGACCATCATTCTGTCCCCTGACTAGTTCCCACAACATTCTCATTTCCTGAAAAGGACAATAGATGAAAAGGGTGAGCTCAACTAGCCCAGTAAAGAATATTACGACTAAGATAACGGAAAATAAATTATCGTTAGCCTTCAATAAATCAGATAAAATATAATGGACAACCAATTTTAGATCAATACTTGCAGCGAAAATAACAATTTATTAGAAGAGTTAAGTAGAGAATGAAGTCTACTATCTTCTATGATTTAAAAGTCCATCATCAATATTTTATCCCTGTAACATCAATCAATATATATCTCGAATCAAATATTCATCTTTGCACTACAGGCCAAAGATATTCATTTGTATTACCAATGGTCATGTTCATCTCAACACCTGTCATCTTTGCACTACGGCCAAAGATATTCATCAGGTAATCATTCATCTTTGCTCTACAGGCCAAAGATATTCAGTTATATCACCTTTTAGGACTGAGGATGATGAAAAATAATATAAATAACGAATCCAGTAAAATAAAGGATAAGATTAAGGATTCGTATTTTAGTTTATTCAAGTTCAAGAATATTCCATAATAATACTTTGTGGAGCAAAATTCAAGAATGAAGCTCAAAATTTAGATCCAATCAAAGATAGTAACTATAACAGATAATTTGGATAAATAGAAAAAAAATTAGTTTTTTCGTGAATAGTGCCGTATACGTGACTAGTAACCTCGATAGAAAAAGTAAGAATTTCATAATAAAATCCATGCCAATATTTTGGTATAATGATATTGAAAAGAATAACATCATTTACGAAAGAAAATAACATCCATTACCTCAAAAGAATAGTACTTCTGACTGGAATATCGGATATAATATCGAAGAAAACTTGCACTGAATAGTAATACTCAAAGTATCTAAATACTCACAAAAATACGCTCGATATTATAGAGAGAGAAAACTTCTGATTCTGGTGTGATTTTCAATTCTAACCTAAGCACCCTATTTATAGGAAAAGCTTAGGATGCCAAAGTAGACTAAATTAATAAAATAATATTTTTTTTAGCCGCCTCAGCCGCCTCATGAGTTTTGAAAATTCAGAATTTTTCCACATCAACCAAAAGTGGGGCCCACTATTTTATTTAAAAAATATTTATTTTCTGAAACTTCAATAATTCATAATAAATAGCTCTTTTGTCAGAAAAATACAAATTCTATGTCCTTTTCATAGGAAATTTAATTCTCTACAACGTTGTAGAAGGAATTTTTTCCAAATTCCAAACATAAATTATCTGAAATTCATAATGATTTTTCACACCAAAATACTGATAAAAACACATCAGCACTAATTCCTTCCTTTATATCCATAAAATAAATATTTTCTTATCATATAAATCAATAATTAATTATTCACAAATACTATTACAGAACTACAATATTGACAACCAGGTCGTTACCAGGAAAGAAGGGGCCTTCCGATAAGGACTTCTCCTTACTGGCGCGCAATTAAATAACCCCTCCTAGACAGAACTTCCTTAGACATTGTCAATAATGCTATCTAATAATATTATTCAAATAATATAAATTATTGAGTTGATAATGTGAAATACTGTGCAATGACAATTATTGAATCAATAATACAAAATATCAACGGTAGCAATTATTGAATCAATCATAGCAACGTAGCAATTATTGATATAAAATATCAACGTAGCAATTATTGAATCAATAAAATATCATGCAATTATTAAATCAATAATATAAAATATTGAACAGTAATTACTGTAACAATAATTGAGTAGTGACTTCTTACGTAAGAATCAATAATTCGAAATACTATGCAATACCGTGTGCTACTATGCAACATCGCGTATTATTGTATTTTAACCACTTCAACAGTACTAGCGGTAACAACTATACCGTTATTTTATAAAAAGATTATTTATGTCGCTTTCTATATCCGACAGTTATTCCGTTGTGGGGCCCACAAATAGCTGAGCCGTCTTACGAATATTCCCCGACAACAAGAATATTCCACGACCAAACGAATATTCCCTGACAACAATGAATATTTTATAACCACTTGCTCATTTTGAAATATTTGCACATTTTACCCATAACTTTTCGCATTTATCCAATCAACACCTTACTATTTCGAAATAATATATAAAGAAAATTAAATCTTTATTTATAAAAATTGGAGTCTTACAATATACTTGTTATGTGAAAGTAACATACGTAGTAAATATAAATTATTTATAAATGCATGAACTGAGTATGATGTTGTATGCTATGTGATGCATGAAAACTGTTAGAATTGCTGAGCTGTCGAGCTCACTCTTGCAAATAACCACTTTTGCAGGTTAAGGATTCACGGTAAAGATTTCGTGCTTCTTGATTGATAAAGATAGATAGTATCGCAATGAAGAATATTGTTTAGATTATTACTTGAACCACGTTCAGGTTCTAAGAGTGTGCTTGATATATGCTTATGATGTTTAATACTTGTTGCATTGTAAAGATGTAGTAGTTAATACATAGAGGATATCGAGTTGAGTTGTAAACCTTTATACGGTAATTCGAATCATATTATATAGTTGATTCAAGAATTGTAATTGATTCAAAGTTATGGAATCAATAAGAAGAATTTATTCAAAGGATATTGAAAAGTTTAAATTATTCCGCAATTTAGTAACATCGAATATGATGTAAAGACGAGATCTTAGATATGAATAGAGTTTATATTCTAAATTGTAATAAGCAAAGTTGTATTCTTTTACTAATGATTAAAAGATGTAATAGTTTTGCGTTAGTTTTTGGTTAGTAGTATCGTGACTGCACCGGATCCGAGGTAATAGAAGGGACCCGAATTTGGGGGCGTCACAGGTTGGTATCAAAGCTGTAGGTTAGAAACCTTAGGTAACTGTACCTTAGACTATAACCTGAGAGAGGGAAAGATAAAGATTAAAATATATACGTGAAGATTCAAAGACGAATCTTGAAATATCTAGAGAATGAGAATCAGGAGTTTCCTAACTCCGATAATAAAAATGTTAAGATGATGTCTATAAGATGTATATGACAAAAATAGTGAGAATGAACTCGAATGGAGTTTAGTTGATAGTAGGGAAAAAACCCTGAGGTAAAGCGATGATCACGACGTGATCAGATTGAATTGTAAAATGATAGATAGTCTGTAACGACTAAGTGTGTATAGCTTGATGCTATGAGAGAATGTACTATAAAAAGTACGAGATGAACTCATGAGGAGTTGTATGTGGTGAAACGTAGAAAGCTCGTAATGAGCAAGTGATAGGGTAAGATAGAGTTAAGTGTTGGACTTCCATTGAGAACTCATATGATGGCTTAATTGTACAAACTTTTGTATGGGCAGAAGTTTTGTGCTTGCACTAAGTGCACCACATTGATAATCGTTGGAATGTTAGTGTCGCGGTATCATTCTACATATGGTGGAAAGGTGATTCTTTTCTCATATTTATTTTGATAGATAGAGATTTCTAAGATATAATTAGATAATATAAAGATTAGGTGCGAGTTCTTAAGACTCATGCCTATGACAAGTTCGTGACTCATAATCGTATGGTGGGACCCCTTAGCGAATGGACGATTTTGGTCTGACGAGGATAAGTTTCTCAACCCATATGATTGTGGTAAGTTCCTGAGCTTCCATGGTGTGGTAAGTTGGTGAACTGTACTGAGAATAGATGTATTATATAAGAGTTTTGGAATAGTGAGCATTGATGGTAGTAAGAGATTCAAGTGATTGAGAAATTTGGATTTTTCTAAATCTTCTAGCTATGCTAGATTTTCAAAATTTATTGACTTCGTGCTAGTGTTTGCACTTCAATTTTCTTGAGAAAAACATTGGGTCAAGTGACTGAACCAATTAGTTTTAAAAACAATACCGTTATTCTTATGTCTAAGCTATTTGTTTCGTCTAAGAAAAAATGATTTGAAAATCTTTCAAAATATATTTTGACCATGTGCATCATTTGATATGGTGATGATGGTAAACGATGGAGTCATCAATGCAATCGAACCTAGTGTCGGAAGTGATCGTAAGATTGTCAGCCCATTATGGTATGATGTAGTATGACAAAGTCACAAAATGACGAAATCTTCAATGTATTATTAAGTGGGTGCGGCATTTTAACGTCATAAAATGATTTTTGGTTTTCTTTCAAATTATGAAAAGTTGACTAAATTATTTCGATTGATGTCCGAATTGTTGATAAGAGTCTAAGCTAATTGATTTGGCTAGGCGACTGTTGAAAAGTGATTATAGAATTCAAGCATTCTTGTGTATTTGTGCCAAACCAGATTGCTCTGGTGCGGATGTAGAAGTTAAGAAGCTGAGTTGAACAATCCTATAACGGGAACCTATTTTCGAAGACAGTGGTCACAAACATGACTCATATAGTCATTACAACACGCTACGTTGCGGCCCAACGTAGTAGTACAATAGGGTAGCCACCTAGTGTACGTGTGGAGGGTGTTTTCAGTTCTTGTGATCGATAAACATTCTAGTTACAGTGTGGAGACTCATGTTGAGACATTTGTAAATGTGGAAGAGTTCACGGTCTTGTGTGACCCCTCAGCATAATCTGAAATCTGAGTTATTCATACTACTTTCCGATTATTGAAAAATCGTAGAAGATTCTTATTCTTCTGAAGGATGAATGTAGTAAGTAGAATGATCATTAGAAAGGAGAAAATGGTAGAATGCGATTGAGAATGTTATAATAATAAAAACTTTCAAAAAGAGAATGAGTAAAATTATTCAAGAGAATATGTAATATTCGGAATGGCACTGAGTAGAGGAGGTTTCGGTGATTCCGAGGACGGAATCCTTATAAGGGGGAGAAGATGTAAGAACCCGAATTTTCAGATATTATTAAATAAGGATTTAATAAATAAAATTCTTAAACTATGATATGGGTTCGAATAAGAATATATATATATATATATATGTGTGTGTGTGTGTGTGGTATTATATTACATAGGGTAATATGGACTATGTAATATGTGATTTTGTGATTAATAAATATATTATTATTATATATTTTTTAGAGACGATTCAATTGAGGTAAAGGAGGTGGATAAATTCCTATTGATATTAAATAATTTATAGAATTATTTTATCATAGTAAGTTGGTGACATTAAATATCCTTAATGTATAATCACCATATTCTTGTGTATGTGTATTCATAACTAGTATGTTTATAATATAGGTTATTAATAGCACTTAAGCTATCCGTGAATGGGTTGGGATAGTAAAGCATGAGTTAGTTAAGGGAATTAGCTAATAAGAATAAATATTAGTTAATTTAAGTTGGGAGTTATATTATGGAATAATATAATGTTAATATTGAACCTTAATGATATAGTACGGGTTTAATTTACTTAAGTGAGGAGTGAATTAATATGTGTGTTGAATATGTAATTATAGTTGATACTTTTTGTATGTATTACTTAGAGTGGTAATATGTGAGAAAGTTTGACGTGCGAATATCGTTAATAAATATATATACATTATTAAAGGGAGATGAAAATCATTATATCTTTAAATGAATAATTAATATTTGAAGAAATTATTTTGGGGACAATTTATAGAAAGGAAAGAGAAATAAATATTATATATTTCTAATAAAGGATATTAAAATAATTTCTAATATTGAATTATTTTAATAAAAGGAGGAAATAAGATATACTTTTGATGAGGAATGAGATATACTGTCTTATTATATTAATTATTATTATGAATAATATAATATTATCAAGTAATTATTTGATAATATGTTGATTAATGAATAAATGAATTATAAATATTATAAGATTTATATTAATCAATTGTTATAGAGATTAATAATTGATTTATGAGAAATGGATTAATTATTATTATTATTAATTAATTGATGAGATAAGTAAATTATTTACTTCTATATGCAAGCATGCGAATAAAATGTATAGCGTATAGTAACTAACTATATATTATATGAAGTGTGAAGTGTAGTGCAACTATATTATATAGTGTGGTGCAACAATTATGTGACTATACTATATATAGGAACTATGTATCAAGACTAATTAAACTATGTGAGTTACATGAAATGTAGGTGTGACAATGTGTATACTAAGTATACATTAAAATAATATATCATGAATATATTGTAAGCAATTGTTGATTGTAATAATAAAGGAGATGATGTAATGTGGTAATATCTGATAAAATTATATCCGATATTAATAAAATGTACATGGACTATATATGTGCAATTAATTTTACTACTTGGTAATAGTAATTGTTTATCGAGACTACATTGTGACACATTAAGTTATAACTTAAGTTATATGAAATGGAATGTGTACAACTTAAATGTATATGGAATGTATATATAAACCAAGTGTTATATTACATGTTCCAAGTTGCTGAGATTCATTTGGTTGTCCCAATATTAGAGCCACTCCTCTTCTTCTCCTTCATGTGAACACCACATGGCTACTCTCTATAACGTCAAACTCAGCAAACTTAGGCTAGCAATGATTCAATGGGGAGTGGTTGTCATGATTTCATTCACCAACTATCTACCAACATGCAATTCTTATTCACGTTGGTTTAATTTGAAGAACAATGACTTTGCCTGTGTATTAATTGCCCTATAAATGCAAGCTCTTCTCCTCTCTTTTCATTTGCTGAGATTTTTACTTAAGTATTGAGTGAGAGCAATATACATATATCAGTAGAGGGAGAGGTTTGATTTAGCAGCAAGTTCATATTGAAGAGGTATAGTTCTAAATTTTCTTACATTCTTGTTCTTCAATGTCAACTTCTTAATTTTTCTAGACAAGATGTTAAGTTGATTGGGATTATGTTTGTTAAGTGTTATTGAAGTTAGTAAGCATGATAAAACTGTAATGTAGCTACTATGAAATTGAACTGGTAAAGAAATCTTGATTTGGGTTGATAAACTGCCGAAGCAGTGTAGTTTCTTTCTCTGGCCACACCTGCGCAGCTGTGCCAGTGTTGTACTGGCCAGCGGTGCACCTGCGCCAGGCCCTGTTCTTAATTTTGTTTTCTGATTAAGTTGCTGACATGTGCTAGTATATGTTATCTCATTAGGCAAGCATGCGAACATAAATAACATGCATATATGTATACTTTGATATGACATAAACATGTATAACCATGTTAGTATATGTTATTGAAGGAAAATGTATGTTTTAAAAATGAAACTTATAGTTTCGATATGAACTTTGATATATGTGTATCATGTGTGTTATGACCTTGTAAGTGCATTTGTACGGTCTAGATATGCATGAAGATCAGGTTAGCCGGTGTATATATGTTTCATGATGAAGCATGAACGCGTTTGACCACATTAGTGAGCGTTTACTAAAGAAAGTAGAAGTTTTGAAATGAACTTTGACATATACATATCATGCTTATATTCTGACCTTTTTGAACATGATATATGGTTTAGATATACATGATATGTGAGTTAAAGTATTGAGCATACACTAGAACACATTGTTTAAATTGAAAATGATTTCAAAAGCAAAACTTGGACTTTTTGCAAACTATTGCATGATCATAGTGTATTAGTGTTCTGACATTTTGAGCATACATGCTAGTGCTTTTAACATCACTTAGATGTCATGTATATGCACACACCGTGATAAATACTACAAAAATTAGCTAAGCATGAACTAGATATGTTTTTAAAGTAACAAAGGATGCTAGATATGCGTATATGATGAATGTATGTGAGCATGTGTATTGAAGGACGTTTAGCATGTTATGTGTAATACCTATGCATGCTAGAGAACCAAAGTAGAATCAGAGGCCAAAAAGACAAATTTGGTCTGGACAGGGAGCTGTGCAGTTGCGCCCCTCCCAGGTCTAAATGCGGCTCAGCTGCGCCACAGAGCAAGTTTGCCTGACTGTTTTAAATGTGGTCTGAACCTTGTGATAGGCTTACATTGTTATCATAAGTTATAAAACAGAGTCTAACTAATGACATGAGAGTTTATCAACGTAATGGTGATACTAAAACCGGAATGGATAAATTTTCCTAAAGTTTTGCAAAACGCAAGGACGGTGTGATTATATATTCATAAGTTTTAAATATATGTCGAACACTTAGATTATTAAGTGTGTCGATGTTGGTATTAAGTATGTATGGTTAAAGTATACGAATACTTATATATTTATTCTAAGAATACGATAAGAATGTAAGACGAAGGTTCTAAGAACCAAGTTAGACAACAATGTAACCTTTATTATTACATTGAGAATGTGTGGATACATATAACTAATGAGTGTGATCTCTATGGTTAATATAACTGTGTAGGATTACACGAAGTGCAGATATTCTTAAGTAGTTAAGTCGTAGTTGTTGAACTACGAATTAGGCAAGTCTTTCAGTTCCTATTTGATATATGAATTCAATAACTGTTAGTTAAATTATATTATGCTGTGATAATGTGAACTTATATATGAACTGTATATGAGATATAAATGAGATTGAAAGTTGATCTTTGATGATATACTTATTATGTGAAAGTAACATGCGTAGTAAATATAAATTGTTTATAAATGTATGAACTGAGTATGATGTTGTATGCTATGTGATGCATGAAAACTGTTAGAATTGCTGAGCTGTCGAGCTCACTCTTGCAAATAACCATTTTTGCAGGTTAAGGATTCACGGTAAAGATTTCGTGCTTCTCGATTAATAAAGATAGATAGTATCGCAGTGAAGAATATTGTTTAGATTATTACTTGAACCACGTTTAGGTTCTAGAAGTGTGCTTGATATATACTTACGATGTTTAATACTTGTTGCATTGTAAAGATGTATTAGTTAATGCATAGAGGATATCGAGTTGAGATGTAAACCTTTATACGGTAATTCGAATCATATTATATAGTTGATTCAAGAATTGTAATTAATTCAAAGTTATGGAATCAATAAGAAGAATTTATTCAAAGGATATTGAAAAGTTTAAATTATTCCGCATTTTAGTAACATCGAATATGATGTAAAGACGAGATCTTGGATATGAATAGAGTTTATATTATAAATTGTAATAAGCAAAGTTGTATTCTTTTATTAATGATTAAAAGATGTAATAGTTTTGCGTTAGTATTTGGTTAGTAGTATCGTGACTGCACCTGATCCGAGGTAATAGAAGGGACCCAGATTTGGGGGCGTCACATAAATCCTACATAATATGAAGCTACTCAGTAGCCTTTCCCTTGCCCTTGTCGGTGCCCGAGGGTCCGCACTGCTCTGCCATAACTAAAATATTTTAGGGAAAGCAAGAATGAGCAACAAGTTTGCTCAGCAAGTAATATAACAACAAGGGTGAGTAATATAGTTCTCGAATCCCAAAAAGAGTATAACAATGATATGATAGCTCAAGGATAGCAAGAATATCAACAGTTCTTAATAACTGTCGCTAAGGACAGAAAGATATCAATATGATTCAATGCTAAATCAATTTAAAATTTTAAGATAACTGAATACTGTGCAGTCACTAAGGACTATGAACTTCTACTAGAATTAACAGAAATATACTGATAATCCAATAAAATAAGTACAACAGGTGATCAGCCTAAAGTACTCTACGGTATGCATATCGTTCAATCGTACTAAAGTGCGCACGTCGGTCTCCTGACAATATATAATATCCCTTCAAAGAAGGTTGTTCATCTTAGTCAAACACAAGATCCCGCACCAATCAATTGGTTTGGGTCGCCTTTCAACAATATAAGTCTAGCCGAATCAAATGGCATAGATCACAACAATTATAAGTTGCATCTCAAGATTTAAAGTTCGAAGAATATAAATCGACTTTTATCTTATCCATGAAGTATATAATCTATAATATCTGAATTGCAATCTCAAAAGTTTACTTGTACGACAATAATAGCACAAGCTTAATGAATGCTCAATAAAGAGTAGGGTTAGGAACTTACTTACAACGTTCCTTGAATAATGTAAACACAAGGATAGGATATTTGCTCTTTAAAATAGTGTAAGTTAGGGAACTTTCCTTATGCGTAGTTTATCCTCGTTAAGTAAATCAACACTTTTGAATCCCTATCGTAATATAGTTATGTATATATACGATATCCATTAGTCATATAGTTTAACATCATACTTTATCTCATATATGCCATCCACATATATGTTAAGTCTTCAATCTTACTATACAGTCATACCATGTATAGTATCACATTAATTCATAAGTCTCGACTAATTTAACTTTTATCCTTAACGTTCTTCTTTTTGAGTTAAACATATTCTCATATCATTATTATCACATAAGATCACAATCAATACTAAATATATGTTATTTTAGTAAGTTATGGTATTTCAATAGGTTAACCGTCAAAAATCGGATTCAAGTATTAATATATGATATCACATAGTATGTATGCATATTAAAGGATACTTTTATGCTTGTTCAACCTTTTCACATTCAATTTTACATGATATAGGTTCTAAGTGAATACCTTTAATAATTTAAGGCCATTTTATGTCATGAAACCACATTAGCTATCATGCTTGTCATTTGAAACGTATGAGGTGATCACATAACTTGATTTAGGCATGCTTGCAAGTTTATATTTCATATACACATAGCTAGTATTGTTACTAGCTTAAATCATGCTTCACTTGTGCTTAAATATCTTTCATGGTATTTACCTAGTGTGTGTACATGCATGATATATTAGTGAGTCTAAGAGTACTTCTCAATATGCCGAAAATATCAAAATATGAATCTTGCTAATACATGTCGAAGTCTACTTCCAAAACTTATATTTTGTTTAGTAATGTTCACTAATGAATCCATTATGTGCATGTTATATCAAGAAACCTATACATAAGTTAATATGTCTTTCATGCATCTCTACGTTATACAATCATGCATCAAAAGTCAGAATATAGTCTTGGTTCATATATGTTAAAGTTCGTTTATGAAACTTTAAGTTTACTTCAACACTATATGTCATCTCATTAATCTTGCATAAAATCATAGCAACACATGTGCACGTCATGTTAATGTACTCATATAGGCATGTTACTAATGCTAGCATACTGGTTCAAGTAGTAATCTAACTATCTAGCACTCACAGCCTAAAAAAAAGTCAGAATCTGGTGCAGGGTGCCGGCGCAGCTGCGCCGCGCCCCAGTGTTATACCGGCGCAGCTGCGCCACTACTGGTTCGCACCAGACAGCAATCTGCTATGGCAGAAAACTAGGCCAATTTCCAAATTTCACAATAATTTCGTTTCTACACAACTACATTTCAGTTTAAACATGCTTATAAGTTCATATAAAAACCAAATAAGTGTTCTAATATTCAATTATCATTTGATTCAACATGATCAAGAAATGGAATTTTGACAGAGAACAAGAATGACAAACAAGAATGAAGAACATGAACTTGCTGTTATTATACCTCTGCTAAATTGCTTGCTAGGCTTGCTGCAAATTGAACTTCTTGCAATTCTTATACTTCTCACTAACAGGCTATGCTCACTCTCAATTCAATACTTGGAAAATCTCAGCAATGTAAAAGAGAAGAATAGATGCTACATTTATAGAGGATTCAATATACAATTAATGCATTTATCTCCCAAATCAAGCTAACGGAAGAAACAAAAACATAGTGGTTAAGAAGAAGTTGGTGGATGGTTGGTGAAGGAAATCATAAATCCCACTCCCTTGCTCATCATGAGTTATGAAATGCTGAGTTTTAGGAAGAAATAGGCTTAGGCTAGCCTTTTAGTATTTCACGCGTGCAAGGATTGTGACTCTCACATTGGGACAAGGCATACTAACTCAGCATTTACAACACACAACACTTATACTTTGGTTATAATTTTGAGTCACAATGTACTTTCAATAGGAAACTAATATTACAATGTAGCAAGTAGGGATACATATATTCAACATATAATCCGTGTACATTTTGTTAATACCGGATATAATCACATTACATTATCTCCTTTATTATTAAATTCTATTAATCCACAATTGGTTATAATATATTCATGATGTATTATTTTAGTGTATACTCACATACAATTGTCACATAACCTCATAATGTATTAAGTAGTCATAACATATAGTTTCAATATGTATAGTCACATTGTATTAATCATGTAGCGTTCCCAATTCAATAAACTTTACTATATAGTTTATCTATAATTGTATGGTCACACTTAAGTGTTGTACTACACTTCATATAATATATAGGTAGTTACTATACCTTATACATTTAATTATCACATGCTTGAACATAGCAACTAATTGAGCAAATATAGTCTACTTGTTTATATATTATTATTCTTAATGGTAATTAATTAATTGCTTATCTTATCAATTAATTAACCTTACTATCAATTAATCCATCACTCATTAATCAATGTAATCATTAATAACACTTAATTAATATTCATCGGATTAATTATCACATTAATAAATATAAATCTTATTATATTTGTAAACAAGTTGCTTATTATTATTCTATTATTTGCAATAATAATAATAATCATCACATCATCAATTAATCATCATTAATATTTCATTTCTCATAATAGCAATTAAATTGCAATTAATATTGATTAATAGTTCACGTATTACTTACCCTTATCAATTTTATTATTATATGATAAATAATCACATTCCTCAGCAGTTTAAATAATTATAAATCCTATTATATTTATAAACCGTTTTCTTAGTATTATACCATTACTTGCAAATATACTAAATCAACAGACTATTATTATATTTCTCCTAAAATCAATTAACAATTAATATAGATTAATTATTCGTTTAATAATTCCTTTGTTGATTAATATAATCATTATTATTTCTCATCACTGTGCCACACAAGGCATTCAACGAGCTTATCGCAAACTCCATATTTTCTCAATTATCATAATCATTCAATTTAATATAATTGAGTTAACTCATCTCATAACACTTACATGTTTATATTCAAATAAATATCCATTCCCATTAATATATTCATTTAATAATATATGAAAATTCTTAGGTATTACATCCTCCCCCCATATAAGAATTCCGTCCTCGGAATTGTTACAAGGTTACACAAATAGATGGGGATAATCCCTCATCATCCTATCTTCTAACTCCCACGTAGCCTCCTCGACATCGTGGCTACTCCAAAGTACTTTTACAGATAAAATAACTTTATTTCTTAAGGTTTTCTCTTTCTTATCTAATATCTGGACATGAATTTCTTCGTAAGCTAAGTTCTTCTCCACTTGAATGGGCTCGTAAGAAATCATGTGCTTGTAGTCGGCCTTGTATGGTCGCAACACAAAAATGTAGAACACGTTGTGGATGTGCTCCAACTCGGGTGGCAATGCAACTTTGTATGCCACTTCGTCCACTTTCTTCAGTATCTCGAACAGTCCTATGAATCTTGGACTCAACTTTCCTTTCTTTCTGAAACGAATTTTTCCCTTCCATGGAGATACCTTCAAGAATATGAAACTGCTGATTTTAAAGTCTCGGTCTTGCCAATGCAAATCTGCGTACTTTTTTTGGCGGTCTTGAGCTGCTACTAGTCTGGCTCTTATCACTGTCACCACGTCTGCGGTTTGTTGTACTAACTCTGGTCCGAGTATTCGTCGCTCTCCGACTTCGTCCCAATATAATGGCGTTCTGCACTTTCTTCCGTAAAGAGTTTCGTACCATGGCATGCCGATACTCGCATGGTAACTATTATTATACGCAAATTCAACTAAGGGTAGGTCGTCGTCCCAATTTCCCTTGAAGTCCATTACGCAAGTCCTAAGCATGTCCTCCAACGTTTGTATTATTCGCTCACTCTGTCCGTCTGTCTGAGGATGATAAGCAGTATTCAACCTCAACCGTGTTCCCATTCTTTCTTGCAAGATTTTCCAAAAATTTGATGTGAGGCGCGGATCTCGATCAAAGACAATTGACACCGGCACTCCATATAGTGAAACAATCTTCTTTATGTACAGACTCGCTAACTGATTAAAATTATAGCGGATCTTGATCGGTAGAAAATGTGCGGTCTTCGTTAGTCGATACACGATAACCCAAATGGCGTTATAACCTTTCTGCGTGATTGGAAGTCCTACCACGAAGTCCATCGTAATGTGCTCCCATTTCCACTCTGGTATTTCCAATGGTTGTAGTAAACCACTCGGCAGCTGGTGCTCTGCTTTAACGCGTTGGCAAGTTAGACATTTACTAACGCACTCTGCGACTTCCTGTTTTAGATTGGGCCATCAAAAGTGTTGCCTCAAATCTCGGTACATCTTAGTGCCTCCCGGATGAACAAAGTACGTCGTATTGTGTGCCTCGTGCAAAATTTCTTCCCTTAACTCAGTTACCGCTGGTACCCACACTCTCCCTTCAAATCTCAAGATACCGTCTTTATCCATTCTGAATTTTTCTTCTCCATTCTCTGCTATCCTCTTTCTGATTTTCTCGCACTCATCATCTTTCTCTTGCGCTTCTTTTACTCTATCCAACAAGATTGGACGAGCTTCCATTACAAATAACTTCTTTTCAGACCTCTCCGGTCCCTTTACCTCTATTTCCAATTTCTCCATTTCCCTTATTAACTCCTCCTGAGTTGTCAAGTGAAACAATTTCTCCCTTCCTTTCCTGCTCAGAGCGTCGGCAACTACGTTTGCCTTACCCGGGTGATAAAGAATATCGCAGTCATAGTCTTTGATCAATTCTAACCACCTTCTCTGACACATATTCAACTCCTTCTGTGTGAAGATATATTTTAGACTTTTGTGGTCCGTGTATATCTCACATTTCTCTCCGTATAAGTAATGCCTCTATATCTTTAATGCAAAAACTACTACCGCTAACTCCAAGTCGTGAGTAGTGTATCATTTTTTGTAATCCTTCAATTGTCATGATGCATACGCAATGACTTTGCCGTGCTGCATTAGCACACAACTAAGTCCCTTGTGCGATGCATCACTATACACCACAAAATTTCCCGCATCATCAGGTAGTGACAACACAGGTGCCTCGCTTAATCTCTTCTTTAACTCTTGAAAAGTCTCTTTGCATTTGTCTGTCCATGTAAATTTCACCGTCTTCCTCGTCAGATTGGTCAACGGGGTTGCTATCTTAGAAAAATCTTGGATGAATCTTCGATAGTACACAGGTAACCCTATGAAACTTCTTACCTCTGTTGTTGTCCTCGGTTGCTCCCAATTACTCACTGCTTTAACCTTTACAGGGTCTACTGAGATTCCATTCTTATCCACCACGTGACCTAAGAATTGAACCTTCTCCATCCAAAATTTACACTTAGAAAATTTCGCATACATCTTCTCCTTCCTTAGCGCCTCCAAAACTATCTTCAGATGTTCGGTGCGTTCTTCCTCTGTCTTCGAGTAAATCAAAATTTTGTCGATGAAAACTACCACAAACTTATCCAAGTATGGCTTTAAAACTCGATTCATCAAGTCCATAAATGCTGCCGGAGCGTTAGTCAATCCAAATGACATTACCAAAAACTCATAATGTCCATAACGGGTTCGGAACGAAGTCTTTGGTATGTTCTCATCCCATACCTGAACAGTTGGTGATAACCCATCCATAGGTCTATCTTCAAAAAACACTTTGCTCCCTTCAGTTGATCAAATAGGTTGTCTATCCTTGGTAGTGGATATCTATTCTTGATCGTTACTCTGTTCAATTCTCGATAATCGATACAGAGCCTCATCGATCCATCCTTTTTCTTAACGAATAACACTGGTGCTCCCCAAGGAGACACACTTGGTCGTACGTAACCCTTATCCAATAACTCTTGTAGTTGTATCATCAATTCCTTCATTTCTACTGGCGCCATACGATATGGAGCTTTCGAAATCGGTGCAGTTCCCGGTGCTAAGTCTATTACGAATTCAATTTCTCTGTCTGGCGGAAGACCAGGCAGATCGTCCGGAAATACATCTTGAAATTCATTCACTACGGATATATCTTTAATTTCTACTCCCTTTTTCCTAGTATCAACAATGTAAGCTAAGTAACCTACACATCCTTTCCTTAATAATTTCTTGGCCTGCATCATCGTAAGTCAACACGATTGCTTAAGTGATGAGCTACCATAAAACACTACCTTAGACTTACTCGGAGTCTGAAGGTTCACACATTTGTTCTGACAGTCAATTATTGCAGCATGGTTATACAACCAATCCATTCACAGTATTATGTCAAATTCTCCTAATCTAATTGGAATCAAGTCTATGCTCAGTTCATGTTCTCTAATGTTTGCTCGATAATTTTGGTAAACGTATTCTATAGGGATTACTTCTTTATTCACAACTTCTATGTTCAAGGGATCTTCTAATCGTTCTCGGGGTGTGTTAAGTCTACTAGTAAATTCTTCAGATACAAAAGAATAGGTGGCACCAGAATCAAATAATTCATATGCATTTATATTATTGATTGGGATTATACCTGACACCACGTCCTTTGCAGCCACTGCATCCTGGACGATCATGTTAAAGGTTCTGGCGGTTGGATGGTTGGATTGCGCCGGTTCGCCGATCATCAATTTATTTCCCCCTTGTTGGCTACCTCCGCTACTTCCCTTCTTTGGGCAGTCCTTAATCCGTTGCTCTGTCGAGCCACATGCAAAGCAACCTTGTATCTTTTTCGGTTTCGGGCAGTTGGGCGAAATGTGACCCTCCTGTCTTCAGTTGTAGCAAGTGTCGCGTCCCTTCCAGCACTCACCTTGGTGATTCTTTCCACATTTTGGGCATCCGTCTGCCTTCTTCTTAAATCCTCCACGAAAGTTTCCCGACTGATTGTTGTTGTTATTTTCCCACTTCCTTTTACCCAAATTGCTTCCTCCACTGCTGCTTCCTCCTCTGCGGTTCTCTCCTCCGGTACTCTTTCCTTTCTTCTCCTTGTTGTACAGACTTAAGACCTCACTGCCACATTCCGCAATGATTGCCTTCTATTGAAATATCACAAAAGAATCAATTTGAAGAACTGATACCTTGTTAAACAGCCATGACTTCAGCCCTTGTTCGAATTCTCTCGCTTTCCTTTCCTCGCCTCCAACTTGGTGTTCTGCAAATCGCGCTAGTTCATTGAACTTAGCCGCGTACTGCGCCACCGTCATATCACCTTGTTTCAGTTCTAAGAACTTCACCTCCATTCGGTTCTTCATGCTCTTCAGGAAATAGTTCTTGAAGAACAGCGTCTTAAATCTATCCCATGTTATCATCCCTTCTCCAGCTCTCTGCTGATTAGCCTCCCACCAGTAGTTCGCTTCGCCTCTCATCATGTACGTAGCAAATACCGTCTTCTGGTATTCACCCACGCAAGCGATGGTGAAAGCCTTTTCTATTTCTTTTATCCAGGTCTGCACAATTATCAGGTCAGTAGTACCCTCGAACTCTGGGGGTCCTACACTCCTAAAGTCCTTAAAACTTGTGACTGGCACTGCTTGTGGGTTGGAGCAAACGGGTTCGTTGTTCCTTCCCCTAAGAGCTTCTCCTAACAAGTCTACTAGCTTCTGGATCAGATCTACTTGCTCCCTCTCATTGTTCACTGACTCCTCAGGTGCAGTCAATCTACGTCTGTGCGGCATTTTCTGCATCACAAATTTTCACTTTTATTATTACTCACTTATATTACTTAAGTATTTCTTTTAAATGAAAAAAAAAATTATAACACAATTTTGAAATAAGCTTCATTTATATTCATATGCCAAATCGTTTCATTACATGATTTTCCCGAGCATATTTCTATAAATGTTATCACATATATCCCCTAATATCACAAAAGACGGGGAACACTAACATACTTCCATACTACCCCTCTAACAAAAGCATACTCAGGGTTTACATCACTATCCCATATCTTACACAAAAGACTGGGACTACATCACAGTATATACAACACATAAAGTAAATACTACTAAGCTACAGCTAGACTGATAAAGGGTCTCATCCCATCATCCCACGCTCCACAGCGCTCTTGTACTCGAGCTGTGCTATGTACGCAACCAACTCTCGGCTCATAGTATGTAGAGTCTGTCCCTGCTCCGCTGGGTAGTGGTACACACCATCAATCCCCCTCTCAAAAGCTGAACGGAACACATACCCCATCTTGTTCATCTTCCTTTTCTTGCATCTGACCTCATCCTCTAGGTCGTAAGCTCTGTCGTTAGCTACTTCCCGCTTCTCCTCGAAGTGTATCCTATCCATAACCTCCAACTCTAGCTAAGTATAGAGTGCTTCCTTCTCTGTCTTCTCACTTAACTCTCTCTCTCTTCTACCTCTTCTAACTTTCCTGCAAAGTCTATATTTCTGGATACCGACCTGTGAAATAAGGTTCCCATCTGGATCCCTGCCTCCCTGCGGTATGCAATTTCTACCTCTAACTCTTGCATGTCCAGCTTCCTCTGGTCGTTCTCGTCCCTCAGCTTCTAGAACTCAGACTCTCTCTCCTGGGCCTCAGCCTCTAGCCCCTGGACTCTGCAGTCCAACTCTAGGATACGCTCCTCGTACTCTCCCAGCATATGCTCCTCCAGGTTAGGCTCATAAGAGTCCTCCATGAGCTCCTCCTCTATAGGCTCGTCCTTAACAGGCTCATGCTCCATAGGCTCCTCCTCGGGGTTAAACTCCACCTCGATCTCATCCTCGTCGTCAGACTCGGATGGTGTAATAGCCTGCACTGGCACAGCCTCTAGAGGTGCCTCGTGTACTACATGTATATCTCTGGGCTCCTCCTCGGCCACTCTGCTAGGTACTCCTATGTCTGCCATCCTACAATCACAATCACAAGACAAACAAACAGCAACTCCATTAGAATGTTAAATAAAATATAAGTTCATTGTATAGAATGAAGTTACATTTCATAACACACTAAGTCTCTTAAGGAAAACTCTACATAAGTTTTATCTCTTTTCTAACTTCTAAGTTCTCCTAAGTTATAATCTAAGGACACTCGCTCCTAAGGTTTATAACTACAGCTCTGATACCAACCTGTGACGCTCCCAAATTCGGACCCGCCACTGGTCTCTTGAATTCAGTTTGTCACGTTTTATAATCTAACATCATAATAATAATAGTACACTTAAATGTCGCATCGCACAACGGAATAATACACAACTCTACTACCGAATAGATTACATTTAATTAATATAATTTATTCACGTCCCAAGGTCTCGTAACTTAAACACTGATTATATAGCTTAGACATGACTTAAGCATACATAACCTTAATTAGTACATAACAAAATAAGTTCTAATTACAATCATATGTCCTACATAATATTAAGCTACTCAATAGCCTTTCCCTTGCCCTTGTCGGTGCCCGAGGGTCCGCACTGCTCTGTCTTAACTGAAATGTTTTAGGAAAAGCAAGAATGAGCAACAAGTTTGCTCAGCAAGTAATATAACAATAAGGGTGAGTAATATAGTTCTCAAATCCCAAAAAGAGTATAACAATGAAATGATAGTTCAAGGAAAGCAAGAATATCAACAGTTCTCAATAACAGTCGTTAAGGATAGAAAGATATTAATATGATTCAATGCTAAATCAATTTAAAATTTCAAGATAACTGAATACTGAGCAGTCACTAAGGACTATGAACTTCTACTAGAATTAACAGAAATATACTGATAATCCAATAAAACAAGTACAACAAGTGATCAGCCTAAAGTACTCTACGGTATGTATATTGTTCAATCATACTAAAGTGCGCACGTCGGTCTCCTGACAATATATAATTTCCCTTCAAAAAAGGTTGTTCATCTCAGTCAAACACAAGATCCCGCACCAATCAATTGGTTTGGGTCGCCTTTCAATAATATAAGTCTAGCCGAATCAAATGGCATAGATCACAACAATTATAAGTTCAATCTCAAGATTTAAAGTTCGAAGAATATAAATCGACTTTTATCTTATCCATGAAGTATATAATCTATAATATCTGAATTGCAATCTCAAAAGTTTACTTGTACGACAATAATAGCACAAGCTTAATGAACGCTCAATAAAGAGTAGGGTTAAGAACTTGCTTACAACGTTCCTTGAATAATGTAAACACAAGGATATGATACTTGCTCTTTAAAATAGTGTAAGTTAGGGAACTTGCCTTATGCGTAGTTTATCCTCGTTAAGTAAATCAACACTTTTGAATCCCTATCAAAATATAATTATGTATATATATGATATCCATTAGTCATATAGTTTAACATCATACTTTATCTCATATATGCCATCCACATATAAGTTAAGTCTTCAATCTTACTATACAGTCATACCATGTATAGTATCACATTAATTCACAAGTCTCAACTAATATAACTTTTATCCTTAATGTTCTTCTTTTTAAGTTAAACATATTCTCATATCATTATTATCACATAAGACCACAATCAATACTAAATATATTTTATTTTAGTAAGTTATTGTATTTCAATAGGTTAACCGTCAAAAATTGGATTCAAGTATCAATATATGATATCACATAGTATGTATGTATGTTAAAGGATACTTTCATGCTTGTTCAACCTTTTCACGTTCAATTTTACATGATATAGGTTCTAAGTGAATACCTTTAATAATTTAAGGCCATTCTATGTTATAAAACCACATTAGCTATCATGCTTGTCATTTGAAACATATGAGGTGATCACATAACTTGATTTAGGCATGCTTGCAAGTTTATATTTCATATACACATAGCTAGTATTGTTACTAGCTTAAATCATGCTTCACTTGTGCTTAAATATCTTTCATGGTATTTACCTAGTGTGTATACATGCATGATATATTAGTGAGTCTAAGAGTACTTCTCAATATGCCGAAAATATCAGAATAGAATCTTGCTAATACATGTCGAAGTCTACTTCCAAAACTTATATTTTGTTTACTAATGTTCTCTAATGAATCCATTATGTGCATGTTATATCAAGAAACCTATACATAAGTTAATATGACTTTCATGCATCTCTACGTTATACAATCATGCATCAAAAGTCAGAATATAGTCGTGGTTCATATATGTTAAAGTTCGTTTATGAAACTTTAAGTTTACTTCAACACTATATGTCGTCTCATTAATCTTGCATGAAATCATAGCAACACATGTGCACTTCATGTTAATGTACTCATATAGGCATGTTACTCATGCTAGCAAGCTGGTTCAAGTAGTAATCTAACTATCTAGCACTCACAGCCTAAAAAAAAGTCAGAATCTGGTGCAAGGTGTCGGCGCAGCTGCGTTGTGCCCCAGTGTTATACCGGCGCATCTGCGCCACTACTGGTTCACACCAGATAGCAGTATGCTACGGCAGAAAACTAGGCCAATTTCCAAATTTCACAACAATTTCGTTTCTACACAACTACATTTCAGTTTAAACATGCTTATAAGTTCATATAACAACCAAATAAGTGTTCTAATATTCAATTATCATTTGATTTAACATGATCAAGAAATGAAATTTTGAGAGAGAAAAAGAATGGCAAACAAGAATGAAGAACATGAACTTGTTGTTATTATACCTCTGCTAAATTGCTTGCTAGGCTTGCTGCAAATTGAACTTCTTACAATTCTTATACTTCTCACTAACAGGCTATGCTCACTCTCAATTCAATACTTGGAAAATCTCAGCAATGTAAAAAGAGAAGAAGAGATGCTATATTTATAGAGGATTCAATATACAGTTAATGCATTTATCTCCCAAATCAAACTAACGGAAGAAACAAAAACATGGTGGTTAAGAAGAAGTTGGTGGATGGTTGGTGAAGGAAATCATGAATCCCACTCCTTTGCTCATCATGAGCTATGAAATGCTGAGTTTGAAGAAGAAATAGGCTTAGGCTATCCTTTGAGTATTCCACGTGTGCAAGGATTGTGACTCTCACATTGGGACAAGGCATACTAACTCAGCATTTGCAACACACAACACTTATACTTTGGTTATAATTTTGAGTCACAATGTACTTTTAATAGGAAACTAATATTACAATGTAGCAAGTTGGGATACATATATGCAACATATAATCCGTGTACATTTTGTTAATACCGGATATAATCACATTACATTATGTCCTTTATTATTAAATTCTATTAATCCACAATTGTTTACAATATATTCATGATGTATTATTTTAATGTATACTCACATAAAATTGTCACATAACCTCATAATGTATTAATTAGTCATAACATATAGTTTCAATATGTATAGTCACATTGTATTAATCATGTAGCGTTCACAATTCAATAAACTTTACTATATAGTTTATATATAATTGTATGATCACACTTAAGTGTTGTACTACACTTCATATAATATATAGGTAGCTACTATACCTTATACATTTAATTATCACATGCTTGCACATAGCAACTAATTGAGCAAATATAGTCTACTCGTTTATATATTATTATTCTTAATGGTAATTAATTAATTGCTTATCTAATCAATTAATTAACCTTAATATCAATTAATCCATCACTCATTAATCAATGTAATCATTAATAACACTTAATTAATATTCATCGGATTAATTATCACATTAATAAATATAAATCTTATTATATTTATAAACAAGTTGCTTATTATTATTCTATTATTTGCAATAATAATAATCATCACATCATCAATTAATCATCACTAATATTTCATTTCTCATAATAGCAATTAAATAACAATTAATATTGATTAATTGTTCACGTATTACTTACCCTTATCAATTAGTATTATATGATAAATAATCACATTCCTCTGCAGTTTAAATAAATATAAATCCTATTATATTTATAAACCGTTTTCTTGGTATTATACCATTATTTGCAAAAATACTAAATCAATAGACTATTATTATATTTCTTCTAATAACAATTATCAATTAATATAGATTAATTGTTCGTTTAATAATTCCTTTGTTGATTAATATAATCATTATTATTTTTCATCACTGTGCCACATAAGGCATTCAACGAGCTTATCGCAAACTCCATATTTTCTCAATTATCATAATCATTCAATTTAATATAATTGAGTTAACTCATCTTATAACACTTACATGTTTATATTCAAATAAATATTCATTCTCATTAATATATTCATTTAATAATATATGGAACTTCTCGGGTATTACAAATGCCGGTCCTTACTCCAACCTAAATCTGATCCCCAATATCGGTAACCTAAATTCGATCCCCAATATTGGTTCCAGACAAATCCGATCACCAATATGGGTATTCCAGATAAATTCGATCACCAATATCGGTACTCCAGATATCTCCGATCTCCAATCGGACCATCAATCCAGCTCTGATCTCCAATCGGACCAATTATCCACCTTCGATCTCCAATTAGACCGTCAATACAGCTCCGATCTCCAATCAGACCGTCTATCCAGCTCCGAACTCCAATCGGACAGTCAATCCACCTCCGATCTCTAATCGAACCATCTATCCAGCTCCGATCTCCAATCGGACTGTTAATACATCTCCTATCTCCAATCGGACCGTCTATCCAGCTCTGATCTCCAATCAGACCGTCTATCCAGCTCCGATCTCCAATCGGACCATCTATCTAGCTCCGATCTCTAATCGGACCATCAATCCAGCTCTGATCTCCAATCGGATCATCTATCTAGCTCTGATCTTCAATCAGACAGTCAATCCAGCTCTGATCTCCAATCGGACCATCTATCCAGCTCCGATCTCCAATCGGACCGTCTATGCAGCTCCGATCTCCAATCGGACCGTCTATCTAGCTTTGATCTCCAATCGGACTGTCTATCCAGCTCTGATCTCCGATCGGATAGTCAATCCAGCTCTGATCTCTAATCAGACCGTCTATCCAGCTCTGATCTCCAATCGGACCGTCTATCTAGCTCTGATCTCCAATCAGACCGTCTATCCAGTTCCGATCTCCAATCGGACCGTTAATCCAGCTCCGATCTCCAATCGGACCGTCAATCCAGCTCTGATATCAATATTGGGCCATCAGATCAATCCCGATCTTCAATCGAGTCATCAGGTCAAACCCCGATCTCAATATCGGGCCTTCAAATCAAACTCGGCAGTAACCCGAGAGATTCAAATTAGCCCCGACAGCAACCCGGGAGATACCAATCAACCCCGATCTTTACATCGGGCCGTCAAGTCAGCCCCGGTCTCAACCTGGGAAGTCAAGTCAACCTCGACATCAACAAGACATGTCAAATCATCCCCGGTCTCAGCCCGGGAAGTACAGATCAGCCTCGGCGTCAATCCGGGAAGTGCAATTCAGCCCCAGAGACAATCCAGGGAAGCCAGTTCCATCAAAAGCCGTACCGACACCACAAGCAACCCCGGGAGGGGGAAAACGGTTATTTTACCAACTCTCAACCGATTCGGTCAAACTCAAGCCAAATTGATGCCATCGAAGTCAGAACGAACCGCAACAACGATCCCGAGTGCCAACAGTGCAAGACAGCTCAACGGATAAACTGCGGAGAATCGAAGACCTGGTTATAAACTCGTCTTCTCGGACCCGGAAAATGTTTTATCCCATGTCATTGCGACACTCTTAGCGAGGGCTTTCCGAAAAGGTATCGCACGCCTCAATCGAACACTCCGATCAAAAGTTTGAAAGTTTTAACTTTGACTGCATGTTATCCGGAGTGCACGTACTTCGAGACGGAAGAACCCGGCATTGCGGGCCCCACCAAGGGAGCCGCAGCTCTACTTGTAGCAACCGCAGGTAGAGCTAGGGCTCCCTGGCCTATAAATAAACGTGCACCCCCCTTCATTTTCAAGTTTTCAAAACGCAGCGAAGCT
Source organism: Panax stipuleanatus (assembly GCA_020205555.1). Lineage (NCBI taxonomy): Eukaryota > Viridiplantae > Streptophyta > Magnoliopsida > Apiales > Araliaceae > Panax > Panax stipuleanatus. Next base: position 45,153,126 of record CM035125.1, read on the forward strand.
CTGCCTGTTCAATTTCTCGACTTTTACACCTCTTCCAAACCCAAATATTTTAACTCCAACAGGTTGATATACCCAGATACTACCACATATCAAAAAAACAAAATGATAGATTTCGACGTATAGAGCCTACGATTTGGCAAAAAGCTCGTATTGCAGTCCATTGTAAGTATTTTTACGATCAGAAAGTTAATACTACTACTTTGCACTGTTTTCCACTTGCACACAAAGTTTCATCTTCTAAATATGCCCGGAACTTAGTTCCGTGGCCGTTTTCGTCAAAATTTGGTACATTTCTGTACATAAATGCAAATTTTTGCATTTCTACAACTCGAATTGACGATCCGTCAGCTCCAGCAGCTTTAATGCACTAGCGCACACATTCTGGCAACTTTGCCGGACTGGGTTATCTTTCCTGTCCGGGTTTGGCCCTTTTTTGTATATATTTAACTGTATATATACTAACATTTCAATTCTGTCATGCCCGGATGTCAAATCCGAGGTAGTTTACTGCTTTTATATATATTTACGCATATATAAGCGACTTTCACCATCACTGGTTCTCATACCAATCCTGGTTGACTACATTTCTATTAATATATATATATATATATATATATATATATTTCAGTCCAGCCTGGATTACTTCTTTGCCATTTTATTGCTTTTGCACTATTCACCATCACTGATTCTCATACCAGTCCTGGTTGACTACATTTTTATCAATATATATATATATATATATATATATATATATATTTTCAGTACGACCTTGATTACTTGCTTTTGCACATTTCGCCATACTGGGTGCTCTCCCCAGTCACTCGTTGACTACTTTTATGTCAATTTTAATTCTAGTACGGGCACAGGCGTGAAAACCATTCGCCCTTTTTACTATTTTTCTATATATATATATTTCATTTCTGTCCAGCCTGGTTAATTCTGTGGCTTTTATAAAGTTTTTATAAATATATATATATATATATATATATATATATATATATATATATAAATATTTCAATTCCAGTACGGGCACCGGCGTGAAAACCCATCGCCTTTTTTACTATTTTTCTATATATATATATATATATATATATATATATTTCATTTCTGTCACAGCCTGGATTATTTTGTGGCTATTTATAGTTTTTTTTATAAATATATATATATATATATATATATATATATATATATATTTCAATTCTAGTCCGGGCTTGCGAGTGAAAACCCATCGCCCTTTTACAACTTTTGTATATATATATATATATAACTACATATATATATTGCTTTACTCCATCTATTCAACTGCTGCATTTAATATTCATTTTTATGAATCTGCACTGATATATCTGCTGGCGGACTAGATTTATCCAAATCTCGCCAATTCTAGGTTTCAACGGTTCAAACAGATCCCGACAGAACCTGGAAGCTATAATGGCTGAGATTTCTTTAAATCTAGTTATTTTTATAGTTTCAGCTTTGAAAGCAAACTCGCGTCCCTTAGATCGCTATCTAGTGGGAACGAGACGCTTCAGCAGTGGGAACCGCGATTTACTGAATGAATCCTCGGTTCTGGCAATTTTGGAATATTTATCTATTTTGTACAAATTTAAACTGTGCAGGTTAATGGCCTACTTATATGTGAGCCTAGGGATCGTGGAATTCACGATCAAATCGATCGGGATCTGATTCCCATGATGGACAAACTCAAATTTATAGATGTATCCTGCCAGTTTTTCTGTAAAATGTACATACACAGACCTTAAAATGGTTATCCGGATTTAAGGTCTCAATCTATTGAAAAAATAATGTCAATTATCGTGTCAGCTTCCCTCCGATGGTTTTCATACTCATGAGGTGACCGACACTTGTATATTTCTATGGTCGAGGATGCTTCGCAGCTCGACAAATCAACATTCGCATGCAGCCTTAAGGCTATAAAGATAAAAATTAAAAGTAGCAACCGGTTTCAATTCCTATATCAACGTAGGGGTTTGATAAACCAGCTTTCAAACATCATTGTCAATTCAATTTCAAAGCTTTTGCAAATCAAATTAAATGCTTTTGCAAATCAAATCAAAGACTGATTTTCAAATCAAATCAAACCCTTCGTATATAGGTTCAACGAAGCCTGTCAAAGCTTTTAATCAAGTAAATCAATAGGCCCAATTTTCAAACAACATTCACTCACGCATTCACAATTTTAAGGGAAATATTGAAAAGATGCGGTACCGTGTTTACACGGGAGTCGTGGGGTGCCTAACACCTTCCCCACACTTAACCAAGCCCCCGAACTCAAAACTCTGATTTCGAAGATCAAGTTTCGACAGTGTCTAACAATTGGGCCTCTTTTCAAATCAAACTCGGTTGATTTGGTACACCCATTTTCAAATCTACCAATTGGCGACTCTATTAAAACATTCAAATCGTCGACATAAACACATGTTGGCCTTTTCCTAAAAAACCCTTGAAAACCTTTTTCCTAAATAAAAAGAATAAGGTTAGAGAGAACTTAGGAAGATCAATTTGAGGAAACCCGGGTTACGAACCGACCCGTGGGATTCTTAAATTTTCCAACGTCGACAGGTGGCGACTCTGCTGGGGACAGTAGAGGGCTTATGCCGCTTTCAAATCTTTTCAAAAATTTTCCTTATAAAACTATTGAATGCGTGAAATCCTGCGTCTCCATAGTCAATGGATGAGTGAATGATGCGTATTTACATTGAATGAATGTGAATGAATGCTTTTCCTGCTTCTTAGTGCTTCGCACCCAACTGTCATCACATGCATAAACGGTGAGCCACGATGTATGAAAATGTATGTTGTGTGTCCCTCTCACAAGGAGGATAACCCGGTCGGTGTTAAGTAATGACTCTGGGGACGATTAAGTCTTTGGGGGTGCCTCATAAAAATACACCACTCAGATTCGCTCTAGTTGAACGATCGGATTAATTTCCCTTCTAGTAGATTGCGATGATCTGGGAGCCTTCATGTTGAAACAAAAGCCGCGAGAGTAAACCCCACCTTTATCTATATTTATGTCTGTTTTATTTCATCTGTAGCTTGTTATTGCCAGTTGCCATATTAACTGATGAATCTTTTTGTAATTGACGACTACTTGTATATATTTAGCAATCAAGTTTTTGTATCAGGTTTCCAAATTTGCATGTCTCTAGCCACGTCCATGGTTTGCCGAATTTGAGTAATGATTACGATTTCGACATAGAATTGAACTTTGACTTGATGGGAATCGAGCAGGAGGAAGGGGATGATGACGAGGTACCTGAGGAAATCAAAGCATGGGTCGAAGATAAGCCTAAACCCAACCACGATCAAACCACCACCATAAATATCGGAACCCCCAACGATCCCAAAGAAATACAGATCGGAACCAACCTTCCCTCTAACCAAGAAAAAGAACTAATCCAACTCTTAACCAAATTCAAGGATGTTTTTGTCTGGTCTCATGAAGACATGATAGGTCTATCCACTAACATCGTCATCCATCGACTACCAATTAAAGAAGGGTTCAAACCAGTCAAGTAGAAACTGAGACGGTTGAAACCAGAATGGAGCCTGAAGGTCAAAGAGGAAATTATCAAATAGTTCAAAGCGGGAATCATTATGGTGTCAACGTACCCTGAATGGTTGTCCAACGTAGTCCCAGTGCCAAAATTTGGAGGAAAGGTGCGAGTTTGTGTGGATTATCGAGATCTCAACAAAGCCAGCCTTAAGGATGACTTCCCAGTGCCGTTCATCCACGTATTAATCAATAACACTGCGCAATTCGAGATGTATTCTTTCGCTGATTGCTTTGCTGGATATCACCAGATCATGGTTGCTGAAGAAGACAGGGAAAAGACCGCCTTCATTACCCCGTGAGGAACCTTCTGTTATCGAAGACTAGCTTTTGGCCTTACCAACGCTGGGGCTACTTATCAAAGAGCCATGATGACTTTATTCCACGATATGATGCACAAAGAAATCGAGGTGTATGTGGATGATATCATCGTAAAGTCCCGGCAGGCTGATGACCATTGCACCCATATTCGGAGGTTGTTTGAACGACTCCGCAAGTTCAATTTGAAGTTAAACCCAGCAAAGTGTGCTTTTGGGGTGAAATCCGGCAAACTACTGGGATTTCTGGTGAGCAACCGGGGTATTGAGTTGGATCCTGCCAAAATCCAAGCCATCACGGAAATGCCTGAACCAAAGACCGAGAAGGAAATTCGAGGTTTCCTGGGAAGAATCAACTTCATCAGCTGGTTTATATCGCAGTTGACAGCAACTTGTGAACCCATTTTCAAACTATTAAGGAAGAACTCTTCGGGAAAATGGAATGAATATTTCCGAAAAGCCTTTCATATCATCCAAAAGAGGTTGATTGAGCACCTATTTTGGTACCCCCAAAGGATGGGATTCCGTTGTTCATATATATCTCGGTCAACTCCAATGCTATGGGTTGTCTACTGGGGCAGAAGGATGACATGGGGAAAGAAAGGGCAATCTATTATCTCAGTAAGCGCTTAAGCAGCGGAGAACAGAAATATACTCTGATCGAAAGAACCTGTTGTGCATTAGCTTGGGCAGCCACCAGGTTACAGCATTATCTGCATGGCCATACCACTTATCTCATATCGAGGATGGATCCTTTGAAATACATCTTCAGCAAACCAATTTTGAACTGCCGTCTATCCAAGTGGCAGTTAATCCTTCAACAGTTTGACATCATATATGTCACCCAAAAGTCCATCAAAGGGCAAGGGATTGCGGATCACTTGTCGGCTGCACCAACAGGGGGTTTTGACCCTCTGGAAACGTATTTCCCTGAGGAAGAAGTGTTAACTGTTCTCCTGATTGATAAGGAGGATCAAGGTCAATTCTGGAAAATATACTTTGACGGTGAATCAAACACTGAAGGTGCCGGAGCCGGTGCAGTCCTGGTATCCATCATGGGAGATCAATACCCTGTGGCAACCAAGTTGCATTTCAACAACTCCAACAATACCGCCGAATATGAAGGGTGCATTGTGGGGTTGAAGCTGGCTCAGTCCATGGGAGTGAAACGCTTAGCGGTGTTTGGAGATTCGGAGCTAGTCATCAGACAGTCTACCGGGGCATACACCACTAAAGAACTGCATCTACTGCCGTATCATCGACATGTTCTCAGATTCGCAGGGGAATTTAAAGACATTGCCTTCATGTATATCCCCCGGAACCGAAATGATTTTGCTGATGCATTGGCCACATTAGCTTCACTGGTGAACCTGTCAGCAAGAAGGGGAATGCCTGTCATCACTTTCACTGTGCAGAAGACACCGTCATATGGGAATAATGTAGGGGAGATATCAGATGAGATACTACCTGCGGGGCCACCTTTGTACCACCATATAAAAGAATATATGCGGGATCAGTCAACCCCGGAAGGGATGAGTCAAGCCGCGAAGAAGCGAATATAGAAAATGGCTATGAATTTCTACCTAAGTGGAGATGCTCTCTATAAGAGAGATCCAGGTGTAGGCCTTCTGATATGTCTAGGCCGGGAGCAAGCACAGCGACTTATGAATGAAGTACATGGTGGAGCATGAGGATCATATATGAGTGGACCTCTGCTTGCCAAAAAGATTCTGAGGACAGGAAACTACTGGATATCCCTCAAAGCGGATTGCGATGATCATGTCAAGCGTTGCTATCAATGCCAGATCCACGCCAACATTATTCATGCGCCTCCGAATTAACTGCATTGCATGACATCACCATGGCCTTTTTCCATGTGGGGAATGGACGTGATAGGACCAGTTGAGCCTAAAGCCAGTAACGGTCATCGATTCATCTTCACTATGATTGACTACTTTACCAAGTGGGTGGAAGCAGCTTCTTTCCCTAGGGTCACCAAAGAGGTCATCGTTGGTTTCATTAGAAACAACGTCATCTGCCGGTATGGACAACCCGAGGTTATTATATCAGACAGCGCGAAGAATCTGAATAACGAGATGATGAGGGAACTGTGCAGTAAGTTCAATATCAAACACCTCAATTCGGTTATTTATTGTCCAAAGATGAACGGCGCGGTGGAAACGGCTAACAAAAACATCAAGAAGATAATGATGAAGATGTCAGCAAATCACCGGGGATGGCCTGAGCTATTGTCGTTAACCCTACTTGCGTATCGGATGTCGACTCGAACCTCGACTAGAGCAACACCCTACTCATTGGTATATGGATGGAGGCTGTACTTCCTGTCGAAGTGGAGATGGAATCACTAAGAGTGATCCTTGATGCCCAGATAGAGGAGAGCCAATGGATACAAGATCGATACGATCAGTTATCCCTAATAAATGAAAGAAGAGCTGCTGCTATATTTCACGGTCAACTCTATTAACAGCGAATGTCTCGATCTTATAACAAGAAGGTGCGACCTCGAGAATTCAAAGAGCGTGATTTGGTACTGAAGAAGATCATTCCGGGCCAGGATGCAGCTAAGGGAAAATTTGCCCCAAACTGGGAAGGACCCTTTCTTGTCAAAGCAATCCTATCAGGTGGAGCTTTGAAATTGGAAGAGATGGACGGTGAGGAATTCCCGCAACTGATCAATTCCGACTCGGTGAAACGGTATTATGTCTGAGACCCCTTTTCACCTTCTTACTGGACTGCTATGTCTTGATAAAAAAAAGAAAAGAAAAAAAAGAAAAAAGAAAAGAAAAAATATATCAAGTCTAGTTTTTCAGGTTTGAGCCTGAACTATGAAAGACCTGATCTCCTATCTATGGGAGTACGTAGGTAGCCATTTATGGTGCGGTCTAACCCTGGAAAAACATCAAAAACCTCATCAAATCAAACCGAGAAACATCAAAATCTTATCAAATCAAACTCAAACCCCAAATAAACCCCTTTCAAACTTTTCAGGTCTGAGCCTGAACTACGAAGACCTGATCTCCTATCTGTGGGAGTACGTAGGCAACCATTTATGGTGCGGTCTAACCTTTGAAAAAGTTAAACACTTTCCTAACCTATACAGAAATCCAAAACCTATCCATCAAGCCCAAACCAATCGACAGCTCATGCGGAGATGACCTAGCGACATCTCATCATCATTCCTGCAGAATCTGATGCCACATGACGAGACTAGTTCCATGTCGACATAATAAATCATGAAGCGAAAATGACAACAGTGGACATGGTTAGACATGCGCAAACAAGGGAAGTGAACTAAACTTGCTTCTTTTTAATATATACAACTGTTTAGAATACAAAAGTTGATTCTAACCTATGACAAGTGATAATAACAAAGTCTCTACAGGAAAATAAAACAGAGCTATAAATCAGTGGTAAGACGAGCCAACATCGCCAAATATCCAGCAGTCTCTGTAGTCGAGGGAGCAGCTCTGAGCTAGTACTCCAACATGTCAACCCTCCTCAGCATCTCCGTTGCCATGCAGAAAATCTCCTCTTTACTCTGCACTACACCTTGTACGTGATCGATGAGTCCATCTGAGAAAGTCTCAGCTGCATCTCTATCAATGATAGGCCTGATCTCTAGAAGCACGGGCTGCATCTCTCTCAGTGATAGCAGTATCCCTACCAGCTACGGTGGTCAACAATAGAGCCCGAGCCTGATCTCTCTCAAATGTCACCAGCTGAAGCTGTCTATCCATCGCCTCTATGGAAACTGAGGCCAAACGCGGGACAGTGCTCACTAAAGAAGCTGTCAACTCTGCAAATAACGCATCCTCAGTCGGAGATATAGGATCCTCCATCGGTTCCGCCGCATCCGTGGACCAACCATCATCATCAGATAAAGATCCTGTACCAACCTGATTTGTGATCTCTGGTGCCAAATCCGACTCAAGCCAAGCTGAATACTCTGCAGAGCGGTCCGGATGGCAATCTCTAAACTCTGCTGTCTGTCGATGAGACCAGAACCCATAAACCCGAGCCAAATCAGCCTCGATAACTGAGCAGATGGGGAATCGATAATCCTCAATCTCCTCAAATGCATGGACCTCCTGGTACTGATCAAACTGACCCATCACCGCCAGAGGATGATAGGTCGTCACACGCCTCAAACCCGCCAAGGGGAGGAAATCCAGGTCAGTGACATGGGTGGTGAAACTCATAAAGGAGTAGTACCCAGAATACATAACTATAGCAAAAGGCTCCTCCATGGCTCCCAGAAATGAAGTCCAGGACGCCTCATCGACGCAAGAAGTCGGGCGATATGAATAAACCTGAGACAGGCCATGTCCAAAACAAAAACCATGATGGCGAAGCTGCCCTATTGGTCGGAGGTGAGTCATCAACTAGATGTATAAAAGCACTGGACTACCTCTAAACTCCTGATCACCAGCGTCATGGCAGATAGAGGCTAAAATCAATGTCTCTGCCAGGATAAGGGGCAATATAGTAAAGTCCTCTCGAAGGGCCCTAACAGCCACCGACATCTCCACATCCAGATGATCGATATAAAATGGCATGTATAGATAAGCTACGGAGGCACATAACCAAGGCATCCATGCGGGCAACGTACCAACGCTCCTTCGAAATGGCGAAGTCTCCGTGATAAACAACGAAACTATCCGCTGAAGCAAAATGCCTAAACATAAAGTCCATGGAGATGATGTGGCTACCACTCACCTCAGCCATCACAACTGCTCTCCTTAATCCAGTCATCGTCATGAACTGGCGGCGCATATGGCCCAAAGCCACTCGAGCACATGGCCCCTCTATCGACAGTCCTGAAATGCGACTATACTCCTCCAATGTAGGAGTCAACTCGGCTGAGCCGAATCAGAAGACATGACGCTTAGAAGTCTAATACCTGAGTATCCCGGTAACAAATCCCTCCGAAATCTGGAAGGACAGTAAAGACATGGAGTGGCCCAGCATGCGGCTGACATCGATACGATTGGGGGATGGCAGCTGGTCATACCAAACCCTCAAGCTGGTAGCTATATGGCTAGCAGGAAGGTGGTCCAAACGTACCACTGCAGAGGACGACATCTGTAAAACCTGTGTCAATAAGACCATACAGGGGTCAATCTCTATCCAATCATTTAAATATATATGAAGCATACATCATACTAATGATGAAACAACATGTGTGATGAATAAATAAGAAGCATCATATATAAATATCTGCCAAGTACATTAGTTTCATAAACATCACTGTCACACCTATGATACATGTGAAAACTAAAAATAAAAAGTACAGGATATTGGGGCACAAATGCCCAATGACTAACAGAGGACCTATGGACTCGTCCCCTCATCAAAATCATCCAAGAAGGTGAGGGTCTCATCAAACTGATCAACCTGAGGTCGTCTACCTGGAGTGGGTGCATCCTGCTAATCCGGCCGATAAGGTGTCTCCTGCGTATCCGGGGGAACGATGAAGGGAACATCTCTATCCCGCAAGCCACCAAAACCTGAGGTTCCAGCACCATCGGAGCCACCACCGCCTGACGGTCCAGCCTCATGACCCCGAGAAGCAAAAGTGTGAGCCAAGGACGGGTCCAAGCCATTGTAACTACAATAAGCCGGCAACTCCTCCAACTGAAGTCTCAAGGCAGCAATCTGATCCTGATGAGATGGCTCCTGAAAACACGATATCCAGTCCCTCATCATAAGGGATCCTGGAACCAGATCGCCCAAGAACTGGGTAGCCCGGGTCTGAGCTCCTATCGTACGTCAGACCCACCAAGCGATAAAGTTCGCCGAAGAGATCGGACCCTCAGACAGGAGGAAACCATCAAACCCTAAGGTGGGAATCGATCCAACTGACGAAGTCAGAGGCCAAAAGCGCTGAGCTGGAGGAAGATACGGCAGGCTAATCTCCCCAGTAATGCATCGAATAACACGCTCTCTAAGGTAGAGCTCCCAACCTCCATCAAAAAGGAATGGAATCCAGCGAGTCGATAAATAGAACTCTGGCCCTGTCGGCACCACATCCTCAAATCCCTCGGCCAAGTGCTCTCCAGAATATGGGGTCCATAATATGTCTCGATCAAGCAATGTCTCCAACTAAAGATGGGCATGGGCAAAGTCCTCTGCGACCGGGACCTCAAACAGAGTGGACTGATGCCATCTACGTCCCCGGGGATAAGTATCCAAGCCTAAGACAGAGGTAGGGCGAAGACAGGGAAGCCTCTTATAAGCCCAGAACTGTTAATTCAAACAAACCCTCCATCAGTTGTTGGAAAAGAGAAATCAATCAAAAGGCAAATAAATGAAATTTGGTCAAGAAGACTTACCAGAAGAAACAGGAAAAATTTGACCCAGGCGTCGGTAACTCCCTCGGATCGCAGTCGCATCCCATGCAAGAAAAGAGCGAATGTGAACGACCCCCAATCTTAGTCCCCAATACGGTCTACATATCGAACAGCCCCTACCATGCTGAAGGGGACAATGGAGGAGTTGTTCGCTATGAAACAACCCCTCATGATGGTCAGGAACAGACGCCGCAAGATGCGATCCCTCTCTGCCAAATCAACAGGCAACTCCTGCTGCAAGGTACCTCGAGCTGAATCAATGCCCAGGCATCTTAATAGAATACTATGAGCCTTGAAGGCTCACTCTTGAGGAGAAAACCCTAGGAGGGCACGCACAGCAGCCCCGGTGATAGACGGCTCCAAGGGCACCCTATCCCCGGTAAACTCCAAGCCAGTGATGTACCTCCAATCCATGTTAGTCATCATTACCTCACAATCCAATAGATGCAGCGACTGACTCTGGTGAAACCATCTCTCACCCAAAGCCTGCAAATAGCCCCCAGGGCAACGACGGGGAACAATGGTGAAGAAGGCCCCGAATCCCCAAGAATCTACGATCTCTCTGTACTCGGGATGTAGTGACTGATACAGAGCATAGATACTGAACCAGTTACCCCTCAGCTGGGTAAACTCTGGCACCTGTACGACGTCAAGGTTAAGAAAACCTGTTTATGGCAGAAAGAAAAATAAAAAAAACTAATTAATCCCATACCTCATTCGCCTGCAAGTGAATGGACGGATGGTGGCTCAAATCCGTGCCCAGCAAATTTGGGACCTCTACCTCAATGCCTGGAAGAAATCTAGGTGCAGTAGGGAGTGGAGGAGAAACCTCAGGCTCGGGGATGTCCTCGTCCAGGAGTGGCTGATCCTTCCCAGCCGGCAAGCGAGCGGGCTTAGTCAAACGCTGCACCCGTCGACTAATATGTGGAACCGGAACCTCAGAGGGGGTCCTACGCCGGCGAACTCCCGAATAAATCGGCCGTCCAGTGGCACGACTAAGCTCCTCAGGATCCATGTCTGAACAATGAGTTCGTAGGAATTAAAGCCAAGTCAGGTATATTCTTACCATTTGCAAATTTCAAATTAACCCATAAAATATGATCATCACATCATGCATGTCTTACATGTGTCATTAAATGTGTATGTCATTTGCATCTTAGTACATCTATAATGTATCTATGATCTGAAAATTTGGTTTATGAATTTTTTTTGCCAGAGTCTCCTTTATAAAACGGACTATCCACATGGCCGAAGCATGTATTAAATCACCCTATGAGGGTACATCATCACAACCAAGCATGCAAACATCAATTTCAACTGTTATTCTAACACATATGTACAATGTATGTCTAGATTAACTGATAAATGGCAATATCTCGCATTCATACGATCCATAGGATGATTTGTATCCATGCATTGCATCATAAACACATTTATCCATCTATACATGTATACATGTTAGATATATTGCCTTTAAGAAGGGAAATGCGTGTTTCCACCAACGAAAACATGAAAGAACGGAGTTTAGACGTTACCCGTAGTCCGAAGAAGGAGTATACGGTGGCGGATCACTCCAAATCAAGCCGGAATCGAGTATAGATGAAGAAATGCTCGGTTTTGTAGAGAGAAACAAGATGAAATCCGAATGGAATGGGTGAAAATGAGGCCTCCCGAAGGTATAAGCTCGAACACGGGTAGCCTTGAAAATGGTTGCTCTAGCCGCAACCATGTATGCGGCTACCTTAAGTGGGTCCCGCAGCATTTCGTTTGGCAACACGATGTCCAGAACGTGTTCTCTTGGGTTCAGAATGGTCACATTATGAAAAATGATGCCTTTTCGGGACAGTTTGAAACCCCAAAAACCTTAAAAATCCTCCGAAACAGCAAAAGTTCGGCGAAGATCAGACAACCCGACGTTGAACGCCGGAAGACCAGGAAATCAATCAAAATCAACCTTACAACATTTAATCCACCGACAATGAATCAGTGAAGGCGTCGGCTTAACCCCGACGATGTAATCCACCGACAATGAATCAGTGAAGGCGTCGGCTTGCCCCCGACGATGTAATCCACCAACAATGAATCAGTGAAGGCGTCGGCTTGACCCCGACGATGTAATCCACCGACAATGAATCAGTGAAAGCGTCGGCTTGACCCCGACGATGTAATCCACTGACAATGAATCAGTTAAGGCGTCAGCTTGACCCCGACGATGTAATCCACCGACAATGAATCAGCGAAGGCGTCGGCTTGACCCTGAAGATGTAATCCACCGATAATAAATCAATGAAGGTATCGACAAATCCCCGATGATGTAATCTGTTGGCTACAACCCTACACAGATCGGTAAATCCCCGATGAATGTAATCCGTTGACTACAACCCTATACAGGTCGGCAAATCCCTGATGAATGTAATCCGTTGGCTACAAACCAGTGAAGGTTGGCAAATCCCCGATGAATGTAATCCGTTAGCTACAACCCTACGCAAGTCGGCAAATCCCCGATGATGTAATCCATTGGCTACAACCCTACGTAGGTCAGTAAATCCTCGATGAATGTAATCCGTTGGCTACAAACCAGTGAAGGTCGGCAAATCCCCGATGGTGTAATCCGTTGGCTACAACCCTACGTAGGTCAGCAAATCCCCGATGGTGAAATCCGTTGGCTACAACCCTACGTAGGTCGGCAAATCCCCGATGATGTAATCTGTTGGCTACAACCCTACGTAGATCGGCAAATCCCCGATGATGTAATCCGTTGGCTACAACCCTACGCAGATTGGCAATTCCCTGATGAATGTAATCTGTTGGATACAACCCTATGCAGATCGGCAAATCCCCAATGGTGTAATCTGTTGGCTACAATCCTATGCAGATCGACAAATCCTCGATGATGTAATCCGTTGGCCACAACCTAGTGAAGGAATCAGCTCAACCCTAATAATGAATCCGTTGGCTACAAACTAATGAAGGCATCGACATGACCCCAATGGTGCAATCCGTTGATTACAATTCAACGCAGGTCGACTCAACTCTGACAACGTAATCCTTAACCTCCTCAGCCGGGGAAGTAACCCTTTTATTCATCTCATATGCCATTGCATCGATCATACATGACATTACATCATCAGATATACCTTGTCATACATTCTCCGTGTTTATTAAATCTTTGTCGTGTTCACTCCATTACATTGCATGAACATGACAAAAAGGGGCATCTGTAGACACTCGAAATTTTGCTTTTGTCGTACTAACCCTGCAGGAGGGTAAAAGCGTCATTTTACTTCGTAGCCAACCCCAAAGTAGGGCAAAAGATCCCGATCATCTCGGAGAGAACCTCAGGAATGGTGAAGAGGACCAATGAAGTCTGAACATACCGCAACCTAATCGAAGATCGACGAGCTGAGACAGTGATCATCGAAAACCACCTCAACAAACCTCTAACGATGTACCATCAAGAGATAAGCCTGCAGACTGATATCTAGACCTGGAAGGTATCTCGGCTATGAGTATCAACTTCCTGAACCCTAACTCAGTTGGACTCAGTCATATCTCGCTGCGTTTGTCAAATACGGTCCGAAAGATTAAACGGCAGACGTCAACTTCTGCCGAATTGAGACTGAAAGAGCCATAACCAAGCCGGGGGGTCCCACCTGTGTAGCCTCCACCATATATGCGGCTAGCCGCATACATGTGTGCGCCTGTCCCGGACAGTTTATAACCCCCCACTTAGTTCATTTTTAAAAAAAGAAGAGATATATATAGAGAGAGAAGGACATTTTTAGAGAGAGAAAGGCTCAGGTTGGACATCAACATAGCAACTTGAAGCTTATTTCTTCCATCTAGCATCTCATTGAAGCCATCTTAGTGTTCTTACTTCATCCCGGGAGTCAAAACGCTTGTCCATGCATCCTCCAAGGTGAAATAACGCACTTCTAGCTTTGTTTTCTTTGTAAACTATGTTCAAATGATAGATTAATGAAGGATCTTGTTTGAATCTAGCTATATTTGTTGTATTATAAGCATATTGTATAATAGTTGGTAGTTTTAACGTTTTTATCTGTTATTTATTGCTTTAATACGTTGTATATAGCTTCGGAGACTAGACATACCTCAAGCTAAGCTTAAGCTAGTTCCCGAGAGGTTGTTAGCATGATGCTTCAACCCGGGAGCTAGAACGGCTTAGATCCGTGGTATCTCTATGGATGTATTTACTTGTAAATGGTCCCTATTAACCCGTATAGCCCTAAATATATATTTAGAGGTGAAAGGGGGCCGAATCGGAGTGAACGGTGATTTCAACGGATGAAATCACTTAGTAATGAAGCCGTGGATGTTATGTATATATGAAATGGTACAAATATTGTGAGCCTAGGAATCCCGGTGTCGAGATCCCCGAACGGATCCGACTTGATACCCACGATGGACCGGTTTTTACGTTGTAAATGCTTTAAATACCGTAAATATCGATGTGCATGTAATATTTGGATCTTGAAGACGAACTCGAGGGGTTAGTCTTGAGAGCTCGGATTCAAGACCCCGTGATAGTGAAAACCTTCATTACGGGAGCTCGGTTCATCGAGATGGCTTTTATGCCCGATAATGATCCGAACCTTCTTAACGCTTTAGCATACATATCATCAAAATGATTTCTCAAAGAAAACCACAAAGAGCTTTTGATGAAAAATAAAGCGATTCGGGGTAGATCACGTAATGAACGTAAAGAATAAAAGGAAGTATCGAAGTCCTCGATTCCTAGTCGGGCAAAGGATTTAAAAACCTTACTTTCCAAAACCTCATTTCAATTTGCATATCTTGTTAAAATTGAATCTTTCGCTAAATCAAATCCTTCGTACTTAGGCGCAAAAGAGGTACAACACTACTTTCAAGTCACCAAAAAGACTTAGAAACCAACTAATAAAGCTTTCAAAATCACACACACGAACACACACACACACACACACACACTTTTTGCATAAGAAAATCAATAAGATGCGGTACCGTGCTTGCACGAGAGTCGGGGGGTGCCTAACACCTTCCCCCCCGCTTAACCTAGCCCCCGGATTCCACGAATCTCGGGTTTCAAGACCAAATCAAAGAGTCACGCATTGGACCATCTTGCGAAAAACTATTAAAACCCGTATGAGTTGGTACATCCATTTTCAAAATACCAACTGGCGACTCTGTCTCAATCGGTCCAATCAATAAAATCAATCTTTCAAAATTGTCGACATATATGTCGGTACCGGTTTCCTACGAAATTCACCCTTTAAAACGGAACCCCAAAAACAAAGCGAAGGCGAAAGGGAAAAGAATAAAATAGGGAAATCGGGGCACTCCTCTCTTATCCCATGGACAAGAGACGAGGGCAAACAACTCCAAAAGAGAAAAAAGAGACCTCCTCCTTCAACAAAAGGGCGATCGAGGACTTGATTTTTCGCCCGGCATCGACAATCATGATATATTCTTTATTGCTGTATTTAAACTTGTTAAGCAAACTAGTTGCTCACTCTTGCTATATCATGACTTTTATTACTGTTAAACCCAAGAATTCAGGGAAGGACAAGCGTAAAGAAAAGATGAAGTAATAAACTTCAAGTAGCTGACTTTGTTTTATGCTTAGTTTAATTACTGTTTATGTAATTTGAACCCTAATGGTTATTCTAGGGTATGTTTGTAAGGTTGTATTAAGGTTATCGAATCTTGGGACTAGTAACACCTTTTGAATGAACGACATACATTTATTTTATTTCGCATTTAGTTATTGTATGTTGTTTAGAGGTGGATATTTGTATTGGATCGTGACGACCGAATCCGGGTGTTTGAGACCCGAATTTGGGTGCGTCACAACAACGATCCCGAGTGCCACAACGCAAGACAGCTCAACGGATAAACTGCGGGGAATCAAAGACCTGGTTATAAACCCGTCTTCTCAGACCCGAAAAATGTTTTATCCCATGTCATTGTGACACTCTAGGCGAGGGCTTTCCTAATAGATATTGCACGCCTCAAACGAACGCTCCGATCAAAAGTTTAAAAGTTTCGACTTCAACTGCGCATTATTCGGAGTGCACGTACTTTGAGACAATGGAACCCGGCACCACGGGCCCCACCTGGGGAGTCGCACCTCTACCTGCGGCAGCCGTAGGTAGAGCTAAGGTTCCCTGGACTATAAATAAATATGCACCCCCCTTCATTTTAAAGAATTCCGAAACGCAGCAAAGCTCTGCCCGTCTGATTTTCTGACTTTTACACCTCTTCCAAACCTAAATATTTTTACTCCAACACGTAGACAAACTCATATACTACCACATATCAAAAAACCACTGGTAGATTTGGACATTTAAAGCTTATGATTTGGCAAAAAGCCCGCATTGCAGTCCATTGTAAGTATTTTTACGATCAAAAAGTCAATACTACTATTTTGCACTGTTTTCCACTTGCACACAAAGTTTCATCTTCTAAATATGCATGGAACTTAGTTCAGTGGCCTTTTTCGTTAAAATTTGGTACATTTTTGTACATAAACACAACTTTTTGCATTTTTACAACTCGGATTGATGATCCGTCAGTTCCAGCAGCTTCAATGCACTAGCACAGACATTTTTGGCAACTCCGCCGGACTGGGTTGTCTTCTCAGTCCGGGTTTGGCCCTTTTTTGTATATATTTAACTGCAAATGGACTAACATTTCAATTCTATCAAGCCTGGGTGTCAAATCTGTGGTAGTTTATCGCTTTTATATATATCTACGCATATATAAGTGAATTTCACCATCACTAGTACTCATATCAGTCCTGGTTGACTACATTTCTGTCTATATATATATATTTATATATTTTTAGTCCGACCTGGATTACTTCATGGCCATTTTATTGCTTTTGCACACTTTTCCATACTGGGTGCTTTCCCCAGTCACTGGTTGACTACATTTATGTCAATTTAAATTCCAGTACGGGCACCGGTATGAAAACCCATCGCCCTTATTACGATTTTTCTATATATATATATATATATATATTTCATTTCTGTCACAGCCTGGATTATTTTGTGGCTATTTACAGTTTTTTTTATATAAATATATATATATATTTCAATTCCAGTCCGGGCTTGCGAGTGAAAACCCATCGCCCTTTTACAGCTTTTGTATATATAATTATATATATTGCTTTACTCAATTTGTTCAACTGCTGCATTTAACATTCATTTGTATATAAATTTGCACTGACATATCTGCAGGCGGACTAGATTTATCCAAATCTCGTCAATTCTAGCTTTCAACGTTTCAAACAGGTCCTGATAGAACCTGAAAGCTATAATGGCTGAGATTTCTTTAAATCTAGATATTTTTATAGTTTCAGCTTTGAAAGTAAACCCGCGTCCCTTAGATCGCTATCTAGTGGGAACGAGACGCTTTGGCCATTCGCAGCCAGGATTTATTGATGAATCCTTGGTTCCATTGCGACGCGATGATGTATATATATCCATTTCTGTGAAAATTTGAACTGTGCAGGTTTATTGACTACTCATATGTGAGCCTAGGAATCGTGGGATTCACGATCAAATCGATCGGGATCTGATTCCCATGATGGACAAACTCCAGTTACAGATGTACCCTGCCAGTTTTTTCTATAAAATGTACATACACAGACCTTAAAACAGTTATCCGGATTTAAGGTCTCTCATAATGAAATGTCAATTGTTGTGTCAGCGTCCCTCCGATGGTTTTCATACCCATGAGGAGACCGACATTTGTCTATTTCTGTGGTCGAGGATGCTTCACAGCCCGACAAATAACCATTCACATGTAGCTTTAAGGCTATAAAGATAAAAATTAAAAGTAGCGATACGCTTTAATTCCTATGACAGCGTAAGGGTTTGATAAACCAGCTTTCAAAACATCATTTTCAAATCAATCAAAAGAAAATCTTTTCAAAGAAAATCAAATTAAATGCTTTTGCAAATCAAATCAAAGGCGATTTTTCAAATCAAATCAAACCCTTCGTATATAGGTTCAATGAAGCTTGTCAAAGCTTTTAATCAAACAAATCAATAGGCCCAACTTTCAAACAGCATTCACTCACGCATTCCAGTTTTTAAGGGAAATATTGAAAAGATGCGGTACCGTGTTTACACAGGAGTTGTGGGGTGCCTAATACCTTCCCCACACTTAACCAAGCCCCCGAACTCAAAACTCTGATTTCAAAGATCAAGTTTCAATAGTGTCCAGCAATTGGGTCTTTTTTCGAATCAAACTCGGTTGAGTTGGTACAACAATTTTCAAATCTACCAACTGGCGACTCTGTTAAAACGTTCAAATCGTCGACATGATACATGTTTGCCTATTTCCTAAAAAACCCTTCAAAACCTTTTTCCTCAATAAAAAGAATAAGGGTAGAGAGAACTTAGGAAGATCGATTTGAGGAAACCCGGGTTACGAACCGACCCGCGGGGTTCTTAAATTTTCCAACATCGACAGGTGGCGACTTTGCTGGGGACAGTAGAGGGCTTAGGCCGCTTTCTAATCTTTTCAAATATTTCCCTTTCAAAACTATTGAATGCATAAAATCCTGCGTCTCCATAGTCAATGGATAAGTAAATGTTGCGTCTTTACATTGAATGAATGTGAATGAATGCTTCCCTGCTTTAGTGCTTCACACCTTTATTAGTGCTTCGCACGAACTGTCATTTCATGCATAAATGGTAAGGCACAATGTATGAGAATGTATGTTGTGTGTCCCTCTCACAAGGAGGATAACCCGGTCGACGTTAAGTAATAACTCTAGGGACGATTAAGTCTCTGGTAGTGCCTCATGAAAATACACCACTCAGATTCGCTCCTGTTGAACGATCGGATTAACTTCCCTTCTAGTAGATTGCGATGATCTGGGAGCCTTCATGCCAAAATAAAAGCCGCGAGAGCAACCTAAGATAGGTCAGCCTCTGATTAACCAAATTCGGAGGGAAGCTTCTTCATGCCTTTCTCTTTCAATTCCATGTCAAGTCTCCAATTACTGGGGAGCACAATGTAAATATCAATAATGAAAGGTTTACTTTCCTTGTCAAATACATGTCATCCTGCCATCAAAACAACTAACCTCGATTTTGCAAGATAAACACTAAAAAACACATCTTGCATCCAATCCTTACCTACCTCAGGAAACTGACACGCCTATGTTTTGTTGTAGGTGTAAAATTTGGTCCTGTCACCAGATCTAAATTTAAGAAAGCACTCAGTCCATCCGTGGACATGGCTTCAAGTGCTCCACCAGAATTCACCCCTGTCTCCAGGGAAGAATTCGAAGGACTGAAAAATTAGATAGCCGAGCTAGCCGATTTTCTGCTAGAACAAAGTAAGGCCTTTAAAGAAAAACAATCTCAAGCTCATCCAGAACCAGGAACATCTGGTAGTGGTGCTGGCGGTCAAGATACTGAAAAGGCCAAAACTCAGATTCGTAGACCACAAAACCAGGACACAACTAACAAAACCCCTGAAATCACCCCCCTTGTCAAAGAACAGGAAGCTAGTGACATCCTGAAAAAAGTACAACAGATGGAAGAAACCCTCCGGTCTATCAAAGGGACTGGGTCGTTTGGCAGTGTTACTTACTCTGACCTCTGTATATTCCCCGGGGCTCGTTATCCCGAAAAATTTTAAGTCCCTAATTTTGAGAAATATGATGGAATGGGGGAATCCTTATACACACCTGAAAGTCTTCACTCGAATTCTATGCTGAGGATGAGAAGCTTCGAATGCAACTATTCCAGAAGAGTCTAACCGGAGAAGCCAAAGCTTGGTATGCCCGCTTGAACAACTCTAAAATTCACAGTTGGGAAGAACTGGCCCATGCCTTCCTCAGCCAGTACAATTTTCAATCACAGCTGGCTCTAGACAGATACCAAATAACGAAAATCAAAATCAAGAAGAAGAATACTGAATCATTCAGAGAATATGCCCAACGATGGAGATGGGTCGCAACACAAGTCACCCCAGCCATGACTGAATCTGAAATAGTCATGACCATCATCGATATCCAAGAAGCGCCTTATTATGAGAGGGTCCTAGCAGGAATAGGAAAACCATTCTCTGAAATGATCAAGCATGGAGAGATGGCAGAAATGGGGCTCAAATCTAAGAAGATAAAAGATCTAACCGCCCTCGAAGCTATCACCGAACATATCCAATCCAAAAATTACGGGAGTAATCCCCGGAGGGCCCATAAAAAGAAAGACGAAGAAGTCTCCTTGGTCTTACAAGGACACAATTCAAGGGGCGAGTCAAACCACATACCCATTCAAAGGAGGAACTATACCCCTTTCCAAGCTTCAGCACAGCCTACAAACCCTCAATTCCAGAAAAACATGGAAGTCAGGCGTCGAAGAAATTTCACCCCACTAGGGGATTCCCTCGAGAATGTGCTCAAACTTCTAACAGATCAGAAGAAGATTACTCAACTTCTTCCACCAACCAACACTAATGAAAGGAACTTCGATCCTAACAAGAAATGTGCTTATCATTCTAGATCTCCAGGCCATGATACTCAAGACTGTTGGTCTCTCAAGCACAAAATTCAAGACTTGATTGACAGCGAGGAAATTATGGTAACAAAGCCTGACCAACCCCATGTCCAAGACAATCCTCTCCCACAACACAAAGAGGAAAATGTCAACATGATCAGTACCTCAAATGGAGAAGGATCTAAATACCTTCGCTACGTTAGGGAACCAAGTAAATCCAATCTCAGTAGTCCAGAGAGTTGGGAAACTTTTGAGAAGCGATTCCTGATGGAGCAAGAAGTTAAGTCTCTCAAGGAACAAATTGAGCAGTTGGTTGAACTGGTCGTCTACCAGCATCAACTCACCAGGAAGATGCTGAAGCAAATTTATCAATCCATTGATAGTCATTCTCCTTCGGCGAAAATCAATTCCATCCCCAATAGGGATCATTGCCAGTTGCACGAACAACCAATGGTAAAAAATGAGCATACCCGAGAGGGTAGAAAATTCCCGTTTCAAAGGAACTTCACCAATCTGAATCAGTCAATGGAAGAAATCCTCCAAATAATGATCAACGAGGGGATGGTTGCAGATCTATTACCCCCATTAAACCCTCAATCCAGAAAATTCAAACCTGACCAAATATGTCAGTACCATTCCAACTCTCCCGTCCATGATACAGAAGAATGCTGGGCACTTCGTAATCTAATTCAAGACCTGATTGAGAAAGGTGACCTAATCAGAGGAGATCAAATCCTCGACATTTTAGATAAAAGTAGCCTCTGGATCCCCAATGCATGGTACCTGGACACAGTGGCTGTCGTATTTTGCGATAAGGAATCAATCCTCACACCCCTGGTACTGACAGGGAAAGGGGTCCAAGAAGTCCAAAATCATATGAAGGTAGTTGCACCTCAACCTCTAATCTTGCCCTTTAGACCTCAGTATCCAATCATCAGTCTGAAGAAGGTCCCATGGAACTACGGGGACATTGAAAGCTCTACTTCAAATAACATTTCCATCCTATCAAAGGATAATCCATTGTACCTGCCTCAGCGGGTGATTAAACCAGTTACCAAAGCAAAAGAAAAGGTGGCTGAAGAAAAGATCAAAGAGTTCCTCAACAAAATGGGACACAATGAAATCAAGATAGTGAAAAGCTTGAAAGACGCACCCAAGCAAGTGTCTATCCTCGACCTGGTCTTATCATCAGAAGACCATCGCAACATTCTAGTGAAGGTACTAGAAGAAGCCTATCTGCCACACACGGTAGACACAGAGAAGTTCCGTCATGTGATAGAACACATCTTCAACAGCAATGTGATTTCCTTCACAGACGATGATATCCCGGCAGAGGGAAGGGGCCACCACAAGTCCCTGCATATAGCTATAATGTCCTCCAGATATGTGATCGGAGGTGTGCTCATCGATGGAGGATCATCCCTCAACATCTGTCCATACGATACCTTAGAAAGGATGAAGATCAGTCCGAACCGGATCAAACCTAGTCATATGGTCATCTGGGCTTTCGATGGATCTCATCGCCAGGCTATGGGGGAAATCGAGCTTCCTTTAGAAATTGGTCCACACACCTTCTACATATCCTTCCAGGTGCTCAACATCGCCACTGGATACAATTTACTGTTGGGCAGACCATGGATCCACATGGCAGGGGCAGTGCCATCCACTCTCCATCAGCAACTCAAGAACATCATTAACGGCAGCCTCATCATGGTCAATGTAGAACTAGAATACCCTACCTACATACATGGGGACATGCCGGTGATTAGCCTGGACTCGGGGATTGAGCCTGTAAGTTTTCAAGCTTTCGAGGTGAGGATACTCAATATCTACCAATCGGGGCACCAACCCTAAAACCTAAAGTGTCCACTGAAGTAATGACTGTAGGCCAAGAAATGGTATCTTCGGGTTTCCAACCTGGAGAAGGGTTGGGAAAAGATAAGCAAGGTATTAAGATGCCAGTCCAAATCCCAAGTTAGATGGGAAGAGCAGGATTGGGATATTCATCTGGGTCAAGCCACCGTAATCCACACAAACATCCCAAGGCTCATGCCTCTACAATTCTGCTCCCAAACCTCACAAATGCCGGATGGGTGAAACCTACGAGGAAGATCCTTACGGTGGTATTAGCCATACTATTTCCTCCAATCATACCTGTCCATGAAAGAAAAACCCTCAAGCCTGAGGCAAACAGTGAAAAGGGAAAAGAAAAGATCTTGTACGAAGGACGAGACCCATTCACTAACATGAGAGTCATTCTCAACTACGAGGGTATGAATGACGAACTCCCCGACAGTGACGACGGCCATGTCCAAATTCCTCACATCAAGAAGAGGAATGATCCACAGAAAGGCCTTGGCCTTATTTTCAAGGATGTCTCAGTCATCATCCAGGACGAGGCAGACGAGCACAATTCCTTGATTCTCCTAATTCATGAGAATCTGACACTGGACAACTGAAGCAGTGTCCCTTGCCTAAGTCGAAAATGGTAAAGGGGCAGAGAGTACATCTACCCTTAATCATACTTTCATTTACTGCTTACTTTTGATTTCACAGCTAGAGCAGTAACTTTTGTCATACTTTGCAAATGCCATGTGTATTTAAGCAGTTGTATATATTAAGGAAAGCATTTTTGTTTTTAGGACCCAAGCATTGGGGATGTGTGTCTCTGCTGATGAGATGCCAACCTGTCAAGATGACTTCGACTTGGATGTAGAATTGAACTTTGACTTGATGGATATTGATCAAGAGGAGGAAGATGACTATGAGGCGCCAGAGGAGATCAAGGAATGGGACGAAGACAAACCCAAACCAAACCTCGACCAAACGTCCACCATCAATATAGGAACCTCCGAAAACATCAAAGAAATCCAAATAGGTTCAGACCTCACACCAAATCAAAAAGCCGACCTGATCAAACTCCTAACATAGTAACAGGATGTGTTTGCATGTTCACATGAAGACATGATCGGTCTATCCACAGACATTGTCATCCATCGACTGCCCATCAAAGAAGGGTTCAAACTAGTCAAGCAAAAACTCAAGCGATTGAAACCTGAGTGGAGTCTCAAAGTCAAAGAAGAAGTCGTTAAACAATTCAAAGCCGGGATCATCATGGTATCAACATACCCCAAATGGCTGTCAAACATAGTCCCCGTACCTAAACAGGGAGGGAAGGTACGAGTATGCGTGGATTACCGGGATTTGAACAAAGCCTGCCTTCAAGGACAACTTCCCAGTGCCTTTCATTTATATTTTAATTGACAATATTGCGCAGTATGGCATATATTCATTCGTGGATTGCTTTGCTAGTTACCATAAAATCATGGTTGCTGAGGAAGACCGGGAGAAAATAGCCTTTATCACTCCCTAGGGAACTTTCTGCTACTGACGACTATCCTTTGGCCTCATCAATGCCAGAGCAATGTATCAGCAAGCCATGATGGCCCTCTTTCATGATATGATGCACAAAGAAATAAAAGTCTATGTTAACGACATCATCATCAAATCCTGGAGGGAGGATGATCACATAAACCATCTCAGGAAGCTGTTCAACTGGTTACGCAAATACAACCTCAAGCTAAATCCCGCCAAATGTGCTTTTGGCTTCAAAGCAGGCAAACTGTTAGGATTCCTGGTGAGCAATCAGGGCATCAAGTTAGACCCCGCCAAAATCAAAGCCATTACTGAGATGCTCATACCTCGTACAGAGAAGAAGATACGTGGATTCCAGGGAAGGATCAACCTCATAAGCAGATTCATTTCCCAGCTCATAGCAACCTGTGAGCCCATCTTCAAGCTGTTAAGGAAGAATTCCTCCACCACGTGGAATAAGGATTGTCAACAAGCCTTCCTTGCCATCAAAAAATAGCTGACTGAAGCTCCTATTCTGATACCCCCAAGGGAGGGAGTCCCTTTGTTCATGTACCTATCCGTCAATGCCAATGCAATGGGCTGCATATTAGGATAGAAGGATGATAGTATTAAGGAAAGAGCCATCTACTACATCAGTAAAAGATTCAGCAGTGGGGAACAGAAATAAACCCTGATCGAAAAGATATGCTGTGCATTAGCATGGGCCGCCATGAGGTTGCAACACTATTTGTATGGGCACACGACCTACTTCATATCCCTCATGGATCCGCTCAAATATGTATTCAACAAACCAATGCTGAATTGTCCACTGTCCAAATGGCAGTTAATCCTACAGTAATTCGACATTGTCTACTTGACTCAGAAGTCAATCAAGGGTCAAGGCATTGCAGATTAATTAGAAGAAGCACCTTCAGGAGGGTTCGAGCCCCTGGAGACCTATTTCCCAGATGATGGGATTATGATAATTCAACAACTCCAGTCTGAGAATACAGTCCAACTATGGAAAATATATTTCGACGGAGCGGTAAACATGGAGGGTGCCAGAGCTGGGGCAGTCCTCATCTCTGGTACAGGTGATCAATATCCTATGGCTACCAAACTTTAATTTGGCAACACCAACAACACGGCCGAGTATGAAGGCTGTATCATGGGGTTGAAGCTAGCCTAATCCATGTCTATCAAACACCTAATCGTCTTTGGAGATTCTGAACTGGTCATCAGACAGACTATCAGCGCGTATCTCACCAAAGAACTGTATTTAATGCCCTACCATCGGCAAGTCCTCAAAATATCTCGAGAATTCAAAGCAATAACCTTCGTTCACATTCCTCGGAGTCAGAATGACTTCGCTGATGCATTAGCAACGTTGGCTTCATTAATTCGCATGTCCGATAGGAGTGGATTTCTCAACATTCAGTTCACAATTCAGAAAGCCCCGACATATGGGAATTATGTGGGAGAAGGATCAGATGAAATACCTCCTGTCAAGCAGCCTTGGTTTCAAGACATTAAGGAATATCTCCGTGATGGATCCACACCCGTTGGTGCAAGCCAATCAGAGCTAAAATGAATTCTCAGAATGGCCATGAAGTTCTATCTGAACGGAGACGCACTTTATAAAAGGGATGCTGGAATAGGCCTGTTAAGATGCCTCGACAAGGAGCAAGCCCAAAGACTAATGGATGAAGTCCATGGTGGAGTTTGTGGTCCACACATGAGCGACCATTTGCTAGCCAAGAAGATAATCAGAACAGGATATTACTGGATCTCGCTCAAAACTGATTGCGATGATCACATCAAGAGATGCTTTTAATGCCAAATACATGGAAATGCCATTCACGTTCCTCCAAATGAGCTGCATAACATGAGTTCACCATGGCCTTTCTCTATGTGGGGAATGGACGTAATAGGTCCAGTGGAACCCAAAGCCAGCAATGGTCATCGATTCATCTTCACTATGATCGATTACTTCACCAAATGAGTTGAAGTAGCATCTTTTCCCAAAGTCACAAAAGAGGTCATCATCAGTTTTGTCAGAAACAATGTCGTCTGTTGATATGGACAACCGGAGGTGATCATATCAGACAATGCCAAGAACCTGAACAATCAAATGTTGATGGATCTGTGCAGCAAGTTCCACATCAAGCATCTCAATTTCGTCATCTATCGGCCCAAGATAAACGGCGTTGTCGAAGTGGCCAACAAAAACATCAAAAATATTATGCAGAAAATGTCCGCCAATCACAAGGACTGGCCTGACCTGCTGCCTCTCACCTTGTTAGCATACAGGACTTCAATGCGCACCTCTACTGGGGCTACCCTCTATTCGTTGGTCTATGGCATGGAGGCGGTCCTTCCCATAGAAGTAGAGATGGAATCTTTGCGAGTATTGATCGACGCTCAAATAGATGAAGATCAATGGTTGCAAGATCGGTATCATCAGCTATCTCTAATAGATGAAAAGAGAGTTACAGCCATTTTCCACGGACAGTTGTACCAGCAAAGGATCGCCAGATCCTATAACAAAAAGGTCCGAATCCGGTAATTCAGAGAAAATAACTTGGTGCTAAAGAAAATCCTGAACAATCAGGACGAAGCCAAAGGAAAATTTACCCCAAGCTGGGAAGGCCCTTTCATTGTCAAAGAAGTGTTGACTGGGGGCGCTATCAAACTGCAAGAGATGGATGGGAACGAATTTCCCCAACTCATCAATTCTGACACCGTGAAAAGGTACTACGTCTGAAGCATATGCATACCCGCATCCGGGTCCTACAAATTAAATCAGATTCAGCTTTTCACTAGAAGGTTGGAACTACGGATTACCTGATCTCCCTCAACCCGGGAGTACGTAAGCAGCCATTTCTGGTGCGATTAAATCAAATAAAAACTCAAAAACTCATCAAACCAGACTCAAAATCCAAGATAAACTCTTTTCAAACCTCTCCAACCACACAACTAGAACTACGAATGACCTGATCTCCCTCAACCCGGGAGTACGTAGGCAGCCATCTACGGCGCGGTTTGACCTTCAAGAAAAAATAAAAAAAATAAAGACCAGTTCCAAGACACCAAAGACAAATAAAAGCTAAATTATATCAATCCTATCCTGGTCAACAGGCCTATCTGAGATACTTCCTGACATCTCAACTGTCAGTCCATCAAGGAGATGCTCAAGATACATCAACAACTGCGAGTCATAAAAGAAGTGGTAATCACTCAGCAATGACAATACATCTCCAATCAGGGAAGTACATCAAAAATATATTTCTCTGATATATAAAAACTGCTTTATATACATAACCCTGTATATGACAAAATGGCTGATCTAGTCTGTGCAGAAAAAATAAAGCTAGTCTATGGACCCAAGGACAAGCGGGTCAGCAATACCAGCATGGCATCTCTCTCTGAAGATGGTGGAGCAGCCGTAAGTGTAGTCCACTCAGCCTCCATACGGCCCAGAACATCCACAGTCATCTGCAAGGTGGCACTGTGATCATCAATATAAGCACTCATCTCGGTGACCAAACCATAAGTGTAAGATCGGAGAGCAGTACTATCAGCAATGTGGAAATCACGGGAAGCTATAGCCTCATCCCTCTCTGCAAAAGCTGCATCTTAAGCAATCAAAGTCTCCTCGATCTCAATATATGCTGCATCCCTGGCCGAGCGGATCTCATCTCGCTCTACAACTGCAGTATCCAGAGCAGAGCGGAGCTCCTCCCATTTAATCAATCCAGCATCCAAAGCGGCCCTGAGTCCATCTCTCTCAGCAAAAGCTAAATCTCTGCCAGACAAGGCAACCAACATCTGTGCTCTAGATGAGTCTCGCTCAAAGGTCATCCTGAATAGTAAGTCTGCTAAAGCTGAATCTGTCCCCACAGGAATGGTTGGGGAATCGTTAACCAGAGCAGCGGTCAAGCCCGTGAACAGCTCATCCTCGGTAGGAGAATCTGGATCCTCCATGGGCTCCTCCTCGTCTGAGTCCACACTAGGAGATGAAGAAGCCTCTGCTACCACTTCTATCTCTGCCTCCAACCACGCAGAATACTCTAGAAAATAGCCTGGATGGCTACGGGAGAAATCAGCCATCTCCCAATGAGTCCAACACTCATATACTCTGACCAAGTCGGCGGATGACATGGAAGAGGCCGATATCCTCTGATCAGCAGACACCTCGAAATGGTGCAAACTCTGCAGCTGATCAAACTAACACATGACTGCCAAAGGATGATAGGTAGTCACTCCTCTCAAACCCGCTAGGGGCAAATAATCCAGGCCAGATGCATGAGCGATAAAGCTATATGGGGATGCTAGCCCTAAGCATGGCAAGATCACAAACGGATGCTCAATCTCTGAAAGAAATGCCGACTAAGACTCTGCATCAATGCACTCCAAAGGCTGAAAAGGGAAAGCTCTGGATGTCTCGTGAGTAAAGCAAAAACCCCTAGGCCTGAAGGATCCAATCGGTCGTATATAGGATATCAGCCATATATACAGCAAGACCGAGCTGCCCATAAAAAACCCCTCTGGATGGGTACTACAATACGTGGCGGATCTAAATATTTCAGCCAATATCATCGGGATGATGGTGCTACCCTGTCTAAGGGCTCTAATCACTAGCCACAACATACATCAGTAGGATGTCTATCCTGGCCTCATGCCATGCCTCTGCTGAATAAACAAAATCTCCAATGTGGTGACCATAGCTATCAAGCTCGGCAAAGCGCTTAATCAAGAAGTCCATAGAGATCATGTGCCCCGAAACGATCTCATCCATGACTACACTCTGACGGAGACCGGACAGCCTGATAAATGGCCTTCTCATATCACCAATCGCCGTCTGAGTGCACGACAATTCTAAATCCAGGCCAGTAAATCTCTGGTACTCCTCTAGAGTCGACGTCAGCTCACGCCGCCAGAAACGGAACTCTTGCCTGTCGGTAATCCAACAGGGTAGAAGGCCCTCAACAAATCTGACCGGAACCCAAAAATCAGTAAGGGCCAATGAATGCCCCAACATCTGGTCCACTATCCCCCTAGTTGGAAAGGGCAAACTATCATACTAGGACCTCAATGATGCTGCCATCGTAGATGGTGGTAAATGCTCAATACGGCTGAATGCAGACGACGTCATCTATAGCACTGTACCACAAAACCATCCAGAGGTCAAGTTAAACCGCAGCTGTCTGAATGTATACACATGATATAATACATGCATGATGACAGTATTATAAATATGATGCAGAAGATAAGATATAGTAGGAATATCTACAACAAGCTATCTACTACATACAACATCTTTGTATCCTGATACAAAGTGAAAGGAAAAATACAGGGAAAGTGGGGCACCACCACCCAACTACTATAGTGGTCTATCCAAATGATGGCACAAATGTCGAATAGCCAAAATAGTGGCAGACCGAAAAGTATAGCTCTAATAGCTATCAGAGGAAGTTGTAGACATCAGTGTCGAATCGATCAACCTGCTCCATCTCCTCTGTCGGCACAAAGCTGCTAGGATCAGGCATATCTGGGTGATATAAGGGAGGATCTGCCCCTGTATAGCTGCTGCTAAATGAACCTGAAGAGGGACCTGCTCCTGAGCTGGATGGGTTAAAAAAAGATGCCTCTGATAGATCTCGGCCAAGGTGCCTGATAAAGAAACGAGCCTGCTCCAACTCCCTGGTCAGATCTGCTATCTAGTCTGCATGAGTCGGCTCCCTGAGGCAAGCTATCCAATCCATCATCATCATGGATCCTGGCACCATGTCTGCCATAAGCTGGGTAGCCCGAGTCTGAGCTCCAATAGTACAAGAGCTCCACCACCTTCTTAAGGCCTCCTGGCTGTACGGACCCTCTGATAGGGTGAAGCCATCAATACCCTCCAAAGGGATGTCTGTCAAAGGCACAGTCAATGGCCAATGATGCCAAGCTGGAGGAATAATAGAAATGCGGATCTCTCCCGTGATGCTCCTAATAGAACGCTCTCCAAGATAGAGCTCCCAGCCTCCCTCCGTCAACAACGGTACCCTGTTGGTCGATAAGTCAAACTCCCGGCCAGTAGGGACTCCTCCATCAAATCCGACGGTCAATTGCTCGGATGTGTATGGCACCCAGGTGATCAAACTCGCCATCAAAAGCTCTAACTGTAGACAGGCATGAGTGAATCCCTCAGTAACAGGGACCTCCGTCAAAGTGGAGTGATGCCATCTTCGTCCTCGAGGATAGGTCTCTAGACCTAATGCAGTAGCGAGTCGTAGGTAAGGAAGCCTCTCAAATGCCCAAAGTTGATCATATAAATACCAAAAGTCCTCAGTGATCAAGATTAACAAAAAAATGCTAAAATTAAAAAGGTACAGAAAGATGTACTTATCAGTAGGAATGGGTAAAATCCTAACCAAGCCTCCATCGTACCCTCTAAAAGTATGTGCATGCCCCAGAGAAAATAGGCAAAGGTATAGGAGCCCCAATCATAGTCACCGAGGCGCTCTACCTGTCGAGTGGCACTGATCAAAGCGAAGGACAAAGTAGACGAGTTGTTCACCACAAAACAACCCCTGATGATCAACAAAAATAATTGCCTCAGAATGCAATCTCTAGCACTCTGGTCATCAAGCAGAGGCAACTGCAAAGTCCCATCCTGGGCATCTATACTCAAGGGACCAGATCGAACGATAACGGGTGAAATGTCAGTCATGACAGGCACTGACTCGCCCTCGAACTCAATGCTGGTGATAAATCTCCAGTCCATAGGAGTCATCATCACCTCGCAATCCAGTAAATGAAGGGACTGAGTCTGGTGGAACCAGCGCTCAGACAAAGCCCTCATATACCCCCATGGGAAACGATGGGGAAGGATCGATAAAAAGGCCTGAAAGCCCCAGCCATCTATGATCTCTCTGTAATCCTCGTGCAAAGTGTGATACAGGGAATGCACGCTGAACCAGTTCCCTCGAGGTTGCATAAAGCCGGGAACCTGCATCAAAAATCAACCATGTCAAAAATCTGTGCCCCGAGAATTGCAAAAAGGAAGAAAAAAATCCAGAGAAAAGAAAAACTTCAAGTCACCTCATTGGCATGAAGATATCTCGATGGATGGCGACTCAAGTTGCCTAGCAACTCCTGCGTCTGCACAGCAATGCCTGGGACCTCCGTACGTGGAGCCTGAGCAGGAGCAGGAACGACGAACGGAGGCTTCTCATCATCAATATCCAGTGGCTACTCGTCTTGTACGGGACGAATCCTGCCCTCTACCAGCCTATGAGGCTTCCGAGCCGGACGTGGCTGTGGCACATCAGAAGCCCTCCTACGTCTAATACCCAAGGAGACCCTACTGGAAATGTCGGGTCTATCAATATTCATCTGTGGCAATAAGTCTCCAAGTCACCTCAGAAAGGGTGCGGTAAGCCTAAAACCTGTGGCTTATCATTTTCAATCAGTCCAGCATATATCTCTAGGTCCTAAGACATGTATGGGTCAGTTAAAATACCCAGTATAGTCAAAACTGCATCCTGGAAGCTTAAGATATGCATGGGTCGGTAAAAAACTCCCCCATAGAGTCAAAAATGCATGTTTTTCAAAACCTAAGATTTTAGAAAAATTTGCCAGAGTATCCTTTATAAAATGGACTGTCCACATGCACACAAGCACGCCTAGGTGGCCATTCAGTAGCATACCTATCCAAAAACAGAAACAGTTCATATTTATGAAGAAAAAATCAAAAATCAACCTTATAAAGTAGCCAAATTACTATGGACATTTTTAGTTGAAAATCCAGCCTCACTAGGCCTCAAAAAAGGATGATTAAACTGATCAAAAAGTGCATAAATTGACTATCTCAGAACCTAAATTTTCTTACATTCAAACGTGCATTACAGTAAGATATGCATACATATGTAGTCAGAAATTTTTTTACAGGTCATATAGGCATGCATTTTTTATACATTGCGTTTGAAAGCACCCTAGGCGGTTCGCATGCTTTTAACGGTCAAAAACTGCAAAAAAAAAGCATGTAAAACGTTACCTGCGCTGCGCTGAAAATGTAGGAACTAACAGATTCAGAAAATAGCTGTCCAAGCTCTGTAGATCTAAAAAAGAAGATCGAAATCCTTTCGAAACTCAAAACGGGAAACTTGCAAAATGAAAATCCTGTAGCACATTAAATAAGCCAGGTAGCTGCACCTCCACCTATGGCTGCCGCACCTCCACCTGCGACTGCCGCACCTCCACCTGCGGCAGGCTAGGTGGCTCTCACTTCCCCCTAGCCGGTTCGGTTCGAGTTGAAACGGAGTTTAAACGGGCTGCCAAGTTAAATCTGAAGAGAAATCGCTACGCGATTGAGCGGTTTGGCCAGAAATCCTGCGTTTAAGCAGCGTAATCCTGACGGAAAGGAAACTTCCCCGAAGACCCTTGGTATTCATCTCGGAGCCATGTCCGGGAATCAACAAATCAAACTGCAAAAAAATTGCATAAGAATTGCGCAAAACTACCTAAAACTGCCGTTTTTCGAAGTTCGGGTACTGACCGAAACAATTTTCAGCCGTTGGCTCAGCCCCAGCGAAGTTCGGGTACTGACCAAAATAGTTTCAGCTGTTGGCTCAGCCCCAGTGAAGTTCGAATACTGACTGAAATAGTTTTCAGTCGTTGGCTCAGCCTCAATGAAGTTCGGGTACTGACCGAAATAGTTTCAGCTGTTGGCTCAGCCTTAGCGAAGTTCGGGTACTGACCGAAATAGTTTTCAGCCGTTGGCTCAGCCCCAGCAAAGTTTGGGTACTGAACAAAAACGTTTCAACCGTTGGCTCAGCCCCAGCGAAGTTCGGTTACTGACCGAAATAGTTTCAACCGTTGGCTCAGCCCTAGCGAAGTTCGGGTACTGACTGAAATAGTTTTCAGTCGTTAGCTCAGCCCCAGCGAAGCATCGGGTACTGGTCGATGACAGTTCAGCCATTCACACAACCCCAGCGAAGTATCGGGTACTGACCGATGACAGTTCAGCCATTGGCACAACCCCAGAGAAGTTTGGGTACAGATCGAAGCCCAGTCCAACCATTGGCTCAACCCCAATGATGCTTCAATTGTCGGCTCAACCCCAGCCAAGCAACAGAAGGGATCCGGTGACGGAAACAATTATAATAATCCATCACAAATGATGGAATCTGTTATACTCATCCTCAAAGGGATCATTGAGGTAGTATCAATCATATCAACCTCAATCAGAATCTACAAAGCTATCACGGAGAACGTCGTCCCCAGCAGATCCAGAAGAGGACAATCTATGATAGCTCATCTTCGACAACATCATCCCTATCAGAGTCAAATAAGTTATCGTGAATGATGTCATCCCCAGCAGGAAATGACAAAATTAGTTCGCGGTAACTTCCCAACAATATCAATGGCTGTACATGACAACGTTATCCCCAGCAGAGTGATAACGTAGGTAGCTAACAGAAGCCCCATTCCACTCAAAGACGCCCAGCCTTCGAAGTAGCTCTGGCACTTTTTATTTTCAGTGTCTACTAATCTTTATCCTATTCATTCCATTACATTGCATGGACATGATAAAGAGGGGCATCTGTAGACACTCGAAATTTTCCTTGCCCCAATACTAACACTGTAGGAGGGCAAAACAGTTAATTAACTCAAATCCGGCCACTAATGCCGGTCCTTTAACTCAAATCCGGCCATCAATGCCGGCCCTTTAATTCAAATCCAGCCACCAATGCCGGTCCTTCAACTCAAACCCGGCTGCCAATGCTGGTCCTTAAACCTAAATCCGATCCCTAATATCGGTAAACCTAAATTCGATCACCAATATCGGTACTCCAGCCAAATCCGATCCCCAATATCGGTAATTAGCTAAATCCGATCACCAATGTCGGTACTCAATCCATCTTTGATAGTCAATCGGACCGTCAATCTAGCTCCGATTGTCAATTGGACCGTCAGATCAACCCCGATCTCAATATCAGGCTATCAACTCAACCCCGATAGTCAATCGGGCCATCAATTTCAACCCCGATCTCAATATCGGGCCTTCAAATCAGCCTTGGCAGCAACTTGAAAGGTACAAGGCAGCCCCGACATCAACCCGGGAGGTACCGATCAATCCCGATCTCAATATCGGGTCGTCAAGTCATCCCAGGCACAACGTAGTGGTACAATAGGATGATCACCTAGTGTACGAACGGAGGGTGTTTTTAGTCTTTGTGATTGATAAATGTAATGACCATGAATTTTTAACTCTATTATAAATTAAATATATGATTTAATTTTAATGAGTTAGTTTTGTATGCTTATTTAAACCTTATGTGGCTATGTGAGTTTATGCCTATGCAAATAATTGCTAGGAATAATTAAAGGGAGTCACTAATGATTTATTTAAAATAGTGGACTAGCCCTAAGGCTTTTATATCAGAGAGTTGATAGAAGTGTTAGTAATTAAATATTCAATTTACTTGAATATAGCGAAGGAATTTAAATGTGTTGATTAATTGTTTGTGCAAGCATACAATAATTAAACCTATAGTATATAGTAGTTACCTCTATATATTATATAAGTGCAATGTGACACATTAATGTGGCTATATATCATATATAGTAAGATTGATAAATTGAATGTGTACATAAGGGTATGTGGCAATATGTGAACATTAATGTATACCCTACTGACGTATAGTAAATTCAATTGTTAATTGATAATGATTTCTATAAGTTATTATAATTGTAATAATAACTGTTATGATAATGAGTAATAATAATGCCCAATTGAATTATATTCGGTATTAAGGAAATGTACATGGATTATATGTTGATATATATGTACCCCTATTTGATACATTGTATTATTGATTGCTTATTAAAAATGACATTGTGACTTAAATGTATATAGAATGTATATGTATAACCTAATTATACATGAAATGAAATGTGTATATATTATATAACCTATGTACTACACTTGCCAAGTTGCTATTGCTGAGATTATTTGCTTGTCCCATAATAAGAGACCCTTCTCTCCCACACGTGAACTCTCAAAGCCTAGTCTACTCTTCTCTCAATTTCATCAAAGTGTAGCCAATGATTTCAAGGGGAATGGGCAAAATAGTGTTCTTCAACTACTCTACCAACTAATTTCATTAACCACCATGTTCTTACTTTTTCCATTAGTTTGAATTGGTGAGTAAAGTCATGGACTAGATAATGAATTGCATATATAATGAACTCTTCTCCTTCTTATTTTGACTTGCTGAGATTTTCACTAAGTGTAAGAATTGATTGTAAGTTTATTGAGAGATATCAGTGAGGGAGAAATTGTTTTAGCAGCAAACTGTTTCTTTAGCAGAGGTATATTTCTTGGATTTGCTAATTTCTTATTATGCTTAAATTATATGTTGATTAAATTAGGAAGTGATTATTAGTTGATATCTAAGCTTGTAAGCATGTTAAAGAAGTAATGTGGTTATAAAAGAGCATGTTTTGTAATTAATTTTTGAGATGGGTTTGCAAACTGTCGATGCAGAAGGCACTTCAGGTCTAGTCGAGCCCCGGCGTAGCTGCGCCAGCTTTGTGCTGGGATGCAGCGCAGCTGCGCCAGGCCCTAAACCTGGTTTTTGCTTTTTATTATAAATCTGATCATGCTAACTTGTTGGTACCACTTTGGACAAGCATGAAAACTAGTATTAACTCACGGTATATGTTTCTTGATACTACATGTATATTCATGGCCATGTTAGTATATATTATGGAAGGAAGATTTATGATTTTAAAATGAAACTTATAGTTTTAGATATGAACTTTGACATATGTGTATCATGTGTGTATTCTGATTTAGTAAGCATGATCGCATGGTCTAAATAGACATGAATAGTTAGTCTAAAGTGCTGAGTACACACTAGCATACATGATTGAAGGTTAAGGTGATTTCAAAGGAAAAGCTTAGAATTTGAAGACTAATATCATTAAACACTGTGTGGGTTACGTTTTGATCATGCAAGCATGAATAATAGGACTCATATGCAAGCATGAATAACATGGATTTCACATATGCACGCATATTCATAAAAAATGAATTTCTAAAGCATAAACTATGTGATTAAGGTATACACATGTGGTATACGCACGAGCATGCATGTTAAGTATTGTTTAGTCTCGATATGTGGTACTATGACTTTAGTAGTTGACCCTTGAGGCATGAACTTGATTTGCTTAAAGTGTAAGAATGTCCGACATTAAACCATATAACTTCGAATTATGGACAGAATCTTGCAATATGTGTATCTTAAACTGTATTGCATGCTTAAATTTAAGTGCAATATGTTCAAGCCTATGTTGATACATATAGACTAGATATTCTAAAGTTATTAATATAAGACAAGATTAGATTCTTGTAAGTGTGAACTCATACCAGTCTACATAATGCTAATTGAGAGACAGACTTGTTAATGTTAGGTCGTTTCAACGCAATCTAATTAAAGCTAGAATATTATAGCTAAGCAAACAGGTAAGTATCCTAAATCCTTGCACTACATTATTCAATGAATCTTGTAAGCAAGTTTCTTAACTTCATTTAAGGTGAATGCAAGTTCCCTGACTTACACTCCTTATTTGTGCAAGTTTTCTGAACTTCACTCTTTATTGTGCAAGTTTCCTATCCTTCTCATATTGTATTGAGCATGTTATTATTGTATTAAAAGTTATTTATTTAAGCTTGAACTTTATTTCCAAGCATGCTTTAGGTGGTTTAATTACTTTACAATTATTCCACATCGATCTTATTGATATTCCCATTTGGTGCACTTGAGTTTGTACAGTCTTAGACTTGTACATTATTTAAAGTTCTATAATTCTTGAACTGCGTCAGATAGAGTCTGAACCCTTGTTCGGTCAAATAATTGTATGAAATTTTTATAAAAGCTATCCAGACCAATTGATGGTAGGGATTCTTAGACTGAAGAGAACACCCATAATATTATAGGGGAGTACCCCAGGTATCTAATATAAAGATACAAACAGCAGAGTTGAATGTTACGTATATACATAGCGTACGTGAGGCTGATCCCCTTAAGTACATATTCTGTAGCTAGTAACCAAAGGGTCAATCAGCTATTGATTCCATTAGACATTTATAGTTCGGAGTCTATTCGTCTATCAGTTATTCTAAAAGCAATTATTCTCCTTGCTTTCGATATTCATATTGTTGAATTCCTCTTGTATATATTCCTTTAATCATGATATATCATTTATTGCTGTATTTAAACTTGTTGAGAAAACTAGTTGCTCACTCTTGC
The DNA here is from genome assembly GCA_020205555.1 of Panax stipuleanatus. Taxonomy (NCBI): domain Eukaryota; kingdom Viridiplantae; phylum Streptophyta; class Magnoliopsida; order Apiales; family Araliaceae; genus Panax; species Panax stipuleanatus. The sequence goes on from CM035125.1 coordinate 45,190,569, forward strand.
TATATCATGACTTTTATTGCAGTTAAACCCGAGACTTCAGGGAAGGACAAGGGTAAAGAAAAGATGAAGTAATAGACTTCAAGTAGCCGTATTTATTTTATGCGTAGTTTAAATTATCGTTTATATAATTTGAACCCTAATGATTATTCTAGGGTATGTTTGTAAGGTTGTATTAAGGTTATCGAATCTTGGGACTAGTAACACCTTTTGAATGAAAGACATACGTTTATTTTATTCCGCATTTAGTTATTGTATGCTGTTTAGAGGTGGATATTTGTATTGGATCGTGATGACCAAATTCGGGTGTTTGAGACCCGAATTTGGGGGTGTCACAATAAACATGACTCTAGTTTACAGTGTGAAGGATTTTGTTGAAGCACTAGTAAACTTAGAGAAGAGTTCACGGTCTTGTGACCCCTCAGCCTAATTTGGAATCTGAGTTATTCATACTACTTCCCTATTATTGAAAAATTGTGGAAGGTTCTTATTCTTTCTGAAGAGTGGATGTAGTAAAAAGGATGTTCCTTAGAAAAAATAAAATGGTAGGATACGACAGGTAATGATTGAGAAAGTTATAATAATAAAACTTTAGAAAAGAGGAGGGATGAAGTTATCTAAAGAATATATAATATTCAGAATAGTACCGAGTAGGGAAGGTTTCGGTGATTCTGAGGACGGAATCCTTATAAGGGGGAGAGGATGTGAGAACCCGAATTTTCATAAATTATTAAAATAAGAATTTAGTAAATAAAATTCTTAAGGTATGTGTTGGGTTCAAATAAGAATATATATATATATATATATATATATATATGTGTGTTATATATCTTGAATTATGTGGTTTGGTGGAAAGAAATTTGATATATATACGAAATTTTATAGTTGACTAACTATTAAAGGAAATAGAGTTCGAACTTGAAGTTTAATCTCTAAATCATTGAAGAAGGTGGTAATTGATGTTGGTTAACTGGTATAATAAATTAGCAATTAAAAAGCATGTTCAAAGTATTTAGGAATTTAGATTCTAGTTCTGCAGTAGCAGAACTTGTCTGTGTCTAAACTTGAGGTGGCGCAGCTGCGCCACTTCCAAGCCTAAGACTAGCCCAGTTGCGCCGGTCTGCAGAAAATTCTGAGTGAGTTTGTGAAATATGAACTTTAAGATATGTATATTAATGGCTAATATGTTTAAGAAGAGTCATAATTGGTGATCAAGCTATATATGAATGGATTAAGATAACAAGACATGATTTGAATGAAAGTTAATTATGGGAATTAACTAAATAATAATAAATATTGGTTAATTTAAATTAAGTTGAAATTTATATTATAGAATAATATAATTTGAATATTAAAACCTTAATTGACAGTGGTGATATAGTAGAGGGGTTAATTCACTTAAGTAAATGGTGAATTAATATATGTGTTTGGGAAAAGGAAAATGAAATAAGTATGTAATTAAATTTAGTATTTGTTTTTATATATTACTTAGCATAGTAATATATTTAAGAGTCTAATGTTTGGAATGACGTTAATAAAATATATACATTTTTAAAGAGAGAAGAAAACCAATATATCTTTAGATAAATATTGGTTAGAGATTTATAAATTAATTTGATATACGGCGAGATGAGAAGATTAAAGAAATTGTGTTGGGATAATTTATAGAAAGGAAAGAGAAACAATTATTGTATATTTTAAATAAAGGATATTAAAATAAATTCTAGCATTGAATTATTTTAATAAAGGGAGAATCTTATTTTATATAATGATATTACCTTATATGTATAGCTTTGTATGAGGTAATATGTATGATTAAGTAATATGGTAAATATATTAAAACATATTTGCTATATGTAAATAAATTGATAGAAATAATTTATCATAATAGAAAATAAACTTATTATCTATTATCTATTTTCTATATATAATATGTGATATGTGTACATGTGCCTTACATGTAATTATTTTAATAAGACATAGATATTATATTAAAGACAATATCTTGAGAAAATGAATAAATCATTTTATTTGGAGAAAACGTAATAAAAATAATTTATGTATGTTTTCATGGTGGAATACATAGTTTATATAGTAATAATTATATCTTATGTATTTCCAAGAAGGTTAAATTTATAAAGAAAGCTAAGTTATTTTTATTTCACTAAATAACTTAAGTTACTATATTACCCGTATATTTTATAAATGATAATAAAAATGTGTGAATATTTCCGTTCACGATATATGTATTTATGTGAATCTTGAAATATAATAGCTCAATGTAAATTGAACACGAGATGATTAAGTAATGTGGTGGAAGTGATAATGAGCTTAATTTAAGCTTGTGGTATATGCCTAGTGTGGCATATTGATGGACTAAGGAATCGTTTAATTAAATTAGTAAAGAATTGATAAAGTAATGTGATGGACTATTTATTATTATTACTTTAGCTAATTATGTGCAAATACATGTGTTGTAAGAGCACAAATTATTAATGCAATAAAATTGCTTCGTATATAAAATATAAGATATTTAGAATAATTATTATATAAGGTTATGTTGTGAGAGTAAAGCTTGAGCTATGTAATTTACTAAGCTTATAGCATTGTGTAGTATAAGGATTCACGGTGAATCAGTGAAATGTGAATTCGAGAAGTTTGAAAGAAAGTTAATTTTAGAAAAATAAATAATTGATATTAATTATTATTATAATATTTGGGTGTAATTAGAATAATAAGTGTTATAGAGATGATGGGTTGAGAGTATCCAACTGAATTATATTCGACCCCGATAGTATTTGAACTAACCTAATATACATGGAGTATATGATTATGGGTATATGTACCCCTAACATATCATACGGTAGTAACATTAAATCATTAAATGTAAGCTTGTAAGTCCAAAAGGAAGTAAACCTAGATATCCTAGTACCCAATTTGCTAATGTTGAGACACAAAATTGGTTGTCCCATTTTGTGAGTCTCATTCCTTCATCACACATGAATAGGTAATTGGCCTAAGCCTACCTCATTGTTGATAAGTAGGTTTTATACCTGCTTATTGGATATCAACTTGCTTTAATTACGGCTTGAACTTAAGCGTTTTAGTGTCTTTTCATATGTTTTGTTTTTGTTTTGCATATTTCAGACAGGAAACTCTTTTGGCAAGAAATGGCACGATAATGGCATGGAATGGGCAAAGGCTATGTGGAAAGCTTGATAGGGGAAACAAATGTGGACTTGGCATGAGGACTAGCAAAAGGGCATGTGAAAAAGGGTCCAAAGAAGCAGAGAGGTAGGAAAAAGAAGCAATGAAGAAGGAAGCAAGGAAGCACAAGGAAGCCAGATTCCATCAGCAGAAGAAACAGGTACGCGCGGCCACACCATGAATACAAAGGAAGTCGGCGCGCCCGCGCCAGGTTAGCAGAGCCAGAAGCCTGCTCTGGACATCGGCACTCCCGCGCGAGGAATACAAGGCAAGACCGCGTGGCCGCGCCAGTCCCAAAATGTTGACTTTTCATTTTATTTGGCTGAGTGTAATGCATTTAAGGCTTTGTTTTGCAAGAGACGTATATCACTTATCACTTCTCAGACACAAATTTTATTAAAATTCTTACATTTCTAGGGTTTAGAGAGCTAGAGAGCTTAACTCTTTCTCTTCTTCTAGTTCTAGTAGATTTTCATTTCTAGGGTTCAAGTTGGTTGGTTTGTGGTCTGAACTTGAGCTTGAAAAGCTTCTATTGAAAGGGGAACCACAAGAATTACACTCTCTATCTCTCTTTGCTCTTACTTTCATAGTTGTTTCAATGCTTGGTTTAAATCCCATAATGGTTGGTAGTTCAGAGATGAACTAAATACCATTATGGTATTCTAATGGATCTTATTGCTTAGTCTAGGGTTTTTATGCCTCTTTGAGATGTATGCTTAAATATGTATGGTTTGCCTAGCATGGTTGTGTTGAATATATAGATGCTTGATCACCATCTACTGTAATAATTTATATGGAATTGAAAGAGGAAGTATAAGCTTGGATTTTGCCATGCTAGCATATGTTTATGAAATTTGCATTCGATGAGTTTTATGATTCGTTATCCGGATAGAAATATATCGGCTTGCCATATGTAGTCTATTGGGGGCTTGCACTTAAATCGATTTTGCTTGTAAATTGCATAAACATATAGTGATTTAGGCTTTATCGATGTTCATGTGATTTCTATCTCTTTTGTGGATATTATATGATATGGATTTGGTGTATTGAAAAAAAGCCTTTTCTCAAATTCGTGCTTCCGGCTAGGATTCCTAAATAATCAATTATGCTTAACATGAGGTGTATAATCTAGACGATGCAATAGGTGAAGTTAGGATCCCATATTTCTCTAATTTGAACCCCTCGTCTGTTACTTAGTCAAGTTTATGTTAAAATCAGTCAAGCTATTAACTCACATTTCAATACTCGTTTGAGCAGCTGAAGATAACTATAGAACTGTTGCATGATAGTTTAAGCCTAACTCCTTTCTCCGTGGGAATGATCTTTACTTATCACATTTATTACTTATCGACCGTGTATGCTTGCACGTGTTTTATGCAGGTTTAGATAACACCGAAATGGCGCAACAAGTTTTTGGCACCGTTGCCGGGGATAGTTGTTAGTTTATTACTATTGACATCAGTTTTTGTTAGATTTGTCTGACTTGAACAAATCTCTTCTTATCTCATTTCTAACTTTATCTTTATTTGTGTTTTAGGTACTTGTGGTTAGTTTATGCACACACGAGCCTCCAATCCTGAGTTGGTGCCTCTGCAAGGGAACATTAACGGCAGAGCTTAGAGAGCAAATACTAGAAATACTAACCAACAAGAGGAACCTGAACAACCCGAACAAATGGGGGACGATGAGCAAAGAGCCGATAAAAGAGCCTTGAGGGACTACTCCATACCAAAAATTTTTGATCTGCAGTCCAGCATAGTTAGGCCAGCGATAGCTGCGAACACTTTCGAAATCAAACCAGGAACACTGCAGATGGTTCAAAATACTGTCCAGTTTGGGGGTACAACGAATGAAGATCCAAATGAGCATATCCTGAGCTTCATAGAGATATGCAACACCTTTAAATTCAACAACGTTTCGGATGATGCAGTGAAACTTCGATTATTCCCATTCACCTTGAGGGATAAGGCGAAGAGTTGGTTGTACTCATTACCTTCAGGATCAATCACCACGTGGGAAGACTTAGCACAGAAATTTCTAACCAAATTCTTCTCCATGGCTAAGACTGCTTCCATGAGGAGTGCTCTGTCTCAGTTTGCACAGCAGTAAGAGGAATCATTGTATGAGGCATGGGAACGCTACAAAGAAATGCTCAGGAAATGCCCGCACCATGGAATGCCTAACTGGATGGTGATAAATTCATTTTATAATGGTTTGGGGTGGCAATCAAGGCCAATCATTGATGCCGCATCGGGAGGAGCTTTATGGGCCAAGGACTATTCGATAACCTATGATCTGATTGAAACTATAGCGACCAATGAATATCAAAATCCAACAGCAAGAATGGTTCAACCTAAAGTGGCCGGAGTATTGGATGTGGATGCCATCACAGCATTGTCAGCACAGATGGCGGCCATAAATAAGAAAATAGATTCTATGGCTGAGAATAGAGTTCAACAAGTTGTATTTGTATGTGAGTTGTGTGCCGGACCACACCCGACTGAGCAGTGTGCCATCACTACCAAGTCGGTCCAGTTCGTCAGCAACTACCAGAAGCCTCAGAATCAGTTCCCAAACTCCTACCATCCAAACAACCGGAACCACCGTAACTTCAGTTGGAGCAACAACCAAAATGCCCAACAGTCTCAAACGTCTCAACAATCTCAATACCATACACCACAACAACAATCTCAATACCAACCTCCTCATCTTCAACAATCATATCAAGGTGCCCAACAGTCACAATATCAACCCTACCAACCAAAATCTCAGCCACATCAATCTCAGCAGCAGTATTTCCCGAGACAGTCACACCCACCCGGATTTCATCAACCACAACATCAACACACTCCAGCTCCTAGTCATCAATCAGAGGAGAGGGCTGAAATAGAAGAACTTAAGTTGTTGGTTAAGAGTCAAGCGGTATCTCTCAAGACATTGGAGACTCAAATTGGCCAAATTTCCAATGTAGTCCTAAATAGACCGCAAGGTACTCTTCCAAGCAGTATAGAAGAAAATCCGGGGAGAAGAGACGGCAAAGAGCAATGCCAAGAAATCACCTTAAGGTCTGGGAAACAAACTGCTAAACCAGCGGCTGGCGCGGCCGCCCCCCAGGAAGGCCAAAACCAGGCGTGCCCGTTCCCAAGTGCAAAAAATGTTGAATAAAATCTGAAGGGGTTTGTTACAACCTTTAGATATCCCAGAATGGAAATGGGAACATATTACAATGGATTTTGTTGTTGGCCTTCCGACGACCCAGAAAGGCTATGACGCAGTATGGGTTATCGTCGACCGATTAACGAAATTCGCACACTTTCTTCCGATCAAGATCATATTTAACCTAGAATAATTGGTGAAGTTATATGTAAAAGAGATTATTTTGAGGCACGGGGTGCCAGTGTCAATTGTTTCGAGGCTATGACGCAGTATGGGTTATCGTCGACCGATTAACGAAATCCGCACACTTTCTTCCGGTCAAGATCAGATTTAACCTAGAGTAATTGGCAAAGTTATAAGTAAAAGAGATTATTTCGAGGCACGGGGTGCCAGTGTCAATTGTTTCTGACCGTGATCCGTGCTTCACATCGAATTTCTAGAAGCGATTGCAAGAATACATGGGAACACAGTTGAGGTTGAGCACTGCTTATCACCCTCAGACTGACGGGCAAAGTGAAAGAACGATCCAAATATTAGAGGATATGCTGAGAGCATGTATAATGGATTTTAAAGGCAATTGGGATGATCATTTGCCGCTTGTAGAATTTGGTTATAATAATAGTTACCACGCTAGTATTGGTATGCCGCCTTACGAAGCGTTGTACGGTAGAAAGTGCAGAACTCCACTGTACTGGGATGAAGTTGGTGAAAGACAATTGCTAGGACCAGAATTGGTCCAACAAACGGCAAAAATAGTTAAAGTGATTCGGACAAGATTAGTAGCGGTTCAGGATAGGTAGAAGAAATACGCCGATCCACACCACAAGAATGTAGAGTTTGAATCGGGTAGTTTTGTATTTTAGAAGGTCTCTCCTTGGAAGGAAAAGATCAGATTTGGTAAGAAGGGAAAATTGAGCCCGAGGTTCATTGGACCCTTTGAGGTACTCCGAAGAATTGGAGAAGTATCCTATGAGGTAGCTTTACCTTCGGCACTGGAGCATGTCCACAATGTCTTCCACGTGTCGGTATTACGACGTTATAAACTCGTTTACAAACATGTGATAGAATATGAACCCCTACAATTTGAGAAAGATTTATCCTACGAAGCAGTTCCTATTCAAATTGTTAACAGGAAAGAGCAAGTTCTCAGGAACAAAGTAATACCTTCTGTTAAGGTAATTTGGAGGAACCGCAACGCTGAATAAGCTACGTGGGAACTCGAAGAGAATATGATGAAGACTTATCCACACTTATTTTCTTGAATAGGTGAACGCGATTCTAGGGACAGAATCTTTGTAAGGGGGGAGAATGTGACGAAAGACGAAATTATTAATCGAACCTGTGATTTTGTAAAGATATTTAAATATTTATTAAAATAAATAAATATTTTAAATGATTTAATTATTGAGTTACATAATTAATTCAAGAATTTGTGGTAGATTAATTTAATTATCTGTGTTACATTAATTAAATTAATGTGTAGTAATTTAATAGTTCAAAGTATTTAATTAATTGAGTTTATTTGATTAAATGAATTAATTAAATAAGCATAATGTTACTTTAATTAATTTAATAATTAATTAAAAAATTAATGAATTAACATAATTAATAAATAAAAGTATTAATTATGTGACAATGTTATGTAATGTGAATTCTCTTATTTTATTTAATTGATTTAAATAAAATTAATTGATTAATTAAAGTGTTACAATTAACTATATACTAAATTAGTTAATTAAAATAAATGGAAAAGGAATTAAAAGGGTTGCCAAACAAGGCCCTTGTGGGAGTTAGTAGTTGTTATACAACGGTAATATTATATATACTTATATCTTGTATTGCCTAAGTCATTTTTATCAGAAGAAAATTTAGAGATTGTCAGAGAGAAAAAGGGAAGAAGGAATTGAGAAGAGATTGAGAGAAAGAAATTTAAGAAATTCTAAGTATTATCTGTGATTGTGTTATCTTCACACAAAATGGTAATCTTTCTTTTTAATTTTGAAAATCTGTTTTTCTCAAAGTCTTCATTACGTATATTTTTAAGTTATGTGAAAATTGGGTTTCCCAATTGGGTTACGATATAACTTTATCTATATAAGTATGTGATGATAACGTGTTTTATAATATATAATCATGATTTAAAAGGATCAATTTTATTTAAGATGGCCTTAATTGGGTCTTTGAAAATCACAGAGTTTATTTAAACATATGTTCAAATTTTCTCTGTTAAGAATTATTTTAGAAAATTAAACCAAGATATGTTTATATATGTAATCATATATGTTGGTATTATGTGTTGAATCATGTATGTATGATTTACACTGATCACACCAAGAAATTTTGTTAAGAATTGGATTTTTCAAAAATACAGAGTGTTGAATATGGGTTAATAACCCATATGGGTGAAATACATGTTGTAATATGTTTTGATTAAAATTGACGTTTGATTATAAGTGTATATGTTTAAACAAAGAGAATGGAATTAAAATGAACGGATTCGGTGTAGTAATGAATCCGTAATGTTAGATTTTATATTTTTCATTAAATTTTTGTAAAATTTTGAAGAAACAGTGAAAATTAATGTCTTGATTTGGGTAATTACATAACTTGGAATGTTAAGAACATGTTATAAGTGATATGTAATATTTCTGCGAAGTTTATACTTCATGGGTAACATTACAAATCAGGGTAATGATGTAAATTGGGAAAAATGGGAAAAAAATCTGTGTTCGTTCGCGAACTTTAGATTCTGAGATTCCGCAGCCGCGCGGCCGCACCGAATGCAAGGCCAAACGGCGCGCGGCCGTGCCAGGCCTGAATTTTTGAAAAAAATTGCTAACTGTTGGAAATTTGTGAAATGTGTTTTGAGTCTAATGAACATGAACACATGTTGTATAAATATGATAAAATGTTGATATGAGTTTAATAATTTATGTTATGTGATTAATTAATAAATTAATTACGTGACTTAAATTATTATTTATAAAGGTTAAATAATGTGTTATAAACATTAAGACATTATTTTAAATCTAATTAACATGAAGACATGTTATATATGTAATGAGTTATTAATACAAGTTAATAACTTAAGTTACGTGATTAATTAACAAGTTAACTAATCAACGTAAACCATTATTTGAAAACCTAATAATGAGTTTGAAGAATACTACTGTAAATCAATAATCATATCGAACCTGTGATTAATTGATATTGTAAATGTGTGATAGGTAAGAGTAATTAAAGAAGTGAGTAATAATTGTAGCTTGCGCACGAGGCAAGTTTTCTATCCCTAACTTACTATTATTATTGGGGAAGTTTTCTAAACTAAACTCTTTAAATTGAGCAATTGCTATGCTTAATTACTATTGTTGAGCAAATTCTTACTCTTGAATATCCAAGTTTAGAATTTCACATGAGATGCTATGATTCTTTTAAAAGTATCATTTTAGTGTACAATACTTATTCGATTGTATACCTTGGGAAGTTAATATTCAATTTGAATATCATTTATTGAGTTATCCAAACCAACTTTATTTGTTGCGGATACTGATGTCAAACTGAGATGAACAACCCTAATATAGGGGATTAATGAAGATGCTTTAAGCGTTCAGATAGTGTGCACAGTATCAGTACAAAGGGCTGATCTCCCTAAGTACGAGAAGTAAAGTCTATAGTTTTATGAATGTTAAAGGTTTGAAAGGTTAATATACTTGACAACCTAAGACTCGGTTCAAGGTCTTAATGACCCTCAGAAGTAATTTGATTCTCGATTAATATTCTTGATTCAAAAGTTGAGCTTTCTGTTATTCAGAATTCTTTTATTCGTATGTTATTATTTTGTCATGTTTTTATACTTGCGGGCATTCGTGCTCACTCTTGCATAATAACATTGCATATAAGAATGAACAGTCTGGTGAGCCTTCTAGTAGCAAGGGAAAAGGAAAATCTAACAAGTGATGAAGACTTGTGTTGTTATTAACAATGTTAAAGTTCAAGACTTATGTGTGATGATTTAAGACTTATTTATTTACGTTTCCGTAACAGAGATTTAAGGTTAAGTATAACCTGGGATTTATGATGTATTATTATGTCAGATGATGTAAGATGATGATTTATTTATCTAATAAATAAATTTCAATATTTATGGGTAGATAGTTATATGATATTGGAACAGTGAACCCAAAATCCTGTGGAAATTAAGATACCGGATTTGGGGGTGTCATAATTACCGTTTTACCCTTGAGATTAAGAAACGGATATACACCTGTTCACTTTTATTGGCATATTACTTGCAGGTTAAATTTTTTGTTCACTCTTGCTTTCCATAAACATTTTAGTTAGGGCAGGGCAAGGTGGAGCCCCAGGACAGGACAAGAGCAAAGGCAAGGCTATGAAGTAGCTGTGCTCTTCTATGTTAGGATGTTTCCTTTATATTGTACTAAGACTTAATTAATGTTATAAATTAAGATATGTTTGGATTAAGTTGTGAAGTGTATTAGTAATAGTTTCGAAACTTGGGACAAGAATTTTTATGTTATATCAATATAAATTATTCTATTATTCCATTGTTTGAGATTTTAATTATTATTAGAGTTAGCATGTGACGAACCGAATTCGAGACTGTGGCGGTCCGAATTTGGGGGCGTTACAAAGTATGCCCGAGCACCACATATATAATTTTTCACTATTTTAGGGCCTTAAATCCGAATACCGTTTTAAGGCCCTATGTTTACATTTTCAATGGGTTGCAAGCTGGCAATATGACTGAAACAAGTCTATCACGGGAACTAGATCTAGATCCAATGATTGAATCATCGACTTTGATGTTCCTTGTGACGCCCCCAAATCTGGGTACCTTCAAACCCTGGATATGGTGCTACACGGTGCCACTATCTACTCGTACATTCAATTGAATACTTCAACAACATGCATAAGTTTACTAAATATTCTATTATAATTATCGCTTCCCAAGTTCTTTATAACCTTTACATTCGTTTGGTGTCATAATATCAGTTATTACAACAAATGTACTATGCTATTACAAGGATAAATAGTTATCCATCTTGGACTTGCCCTTGTCCTTACCGGATCCTTCGGTCTGTGGGCTCTTAGCTGAAATCATATAAATTTAAGCAAGAATGAGCATAACTAGCTCATCAAGTTTAACATTTTACTTTGCAATCACAAAATCAAGAATCATATGACTTCATCTTCAATAATTGTATAATAGTTATGAAGTAGTAAGAATAATCAAAATAGCATTTTGAAATCCTTTAAAATCATTCTCAAGGACATATAGTCACTTAAGAATCTGAGCTGGTCAAAGACCATGAACATTCTTTTCTATTTCCATTCATAAAAGAATATCTCGACACTAAGGCCGTACATTCGATATATCTTACGAGCACATCCAGGTGATCAGCCTGCAGTACTTTATGTTAATTAACACTCCTTCCTTGAACATTTTCATATTTTAGCTTTTTGGTAACTCCTAGTGCCCGTCGAATTAAAGACGTTAAAACCTTTGTGTATTCATATTCAGGTTTACCTTTGAATCTGTACCAAAGCAATTGACATAGGATAGCAACATCAAGAATATTTTGGAAAGATTTATGAAAACTGTAATACCCGAGAATTTTATAAATAATTTTAGAATTTAAAACAAAGGTTATTGCAATTATTTGTGTGCATATATATATATATATATGTGTGTGTGTGTGTGTGTGTGTGTGTGTGTCAAGTGATTAATAATTGAATCAAGTATGAAATGATTAAGAAGTATGTTGATGATAATGATAAGCTTAATTAAGCTTAAGTGTTAAGCCTTGTGTGACATAAATAATTTTCTAATTGGACTAGTTGGATCATGATTTAATAATGTAGTGGACTTAGGTTATATCCAAGCCCAACAACATTAATGTGACATGCTTGTAAGAGTTAAGAGATGTGGCCCAATCAATATGTATGTGCTAGGTTAATATTAGAGTTCATGTGCATTAGTGATGTGCCTAGCCCAATTTGATTTAGCTTGGGATGGCCCAATGTGTAATATATGATGATGGATATATGTATACATATATATATAGGTATATATGTATATGGGTGTATAATAGAGGTATTTATATATATATATATATATATATATATATATATATATGTGTGTGTGTGTGTGTGTGTGTATAGGGTCATATATGCTAACATTGTGTGCAAAAAGGAATTAAAATGTGGCATGGGGGCAATGGAACCCCGTCCCAACCGAACCCTCACCTCTTGGACTCCTTAGAATGCTGATTTTTAGCTTGTATAAGCTCACAAGCTAGCCCATGTGAAGGAAATGATGATATAGCCCAATGGCTAGTTGTACCTTAAATAGTAATAGTTGGTGAAGTTAGTCACCAACTCTCCTTTGCCCATTGTGTAATGGCCTAGTGTTTGGGTAATAGATTATCTATAAATAGAGAGCCCCGAGTGTTGGTGTAAGGTTGCTATTTCATTTGCTAAGTAAGAGATATAGAGAGCTAGAGAGAGTTGAGAGAAAAGGAAGAGAAACCTAGAGAAGCTCTTGCTTTGTTGGTGGAGCACTAGAAGAAGGAAACAAAGTGGAGGCCTACTTAAGATTCTTAGCTAAGAGGAAGAAATCCATCAAGAGGTAGGAACATCATTTAACTTCACTTCTATACTTGTCAAGTTGAGTTAATGTAGATAGAAATGCATGTTAGCTTGAAGCCTAGTTAAAACACTTGTTTACATGAGATATGTTGTTAAGAGTCCTAAAATGTATAAGCCTTACATATGATCCAATAATGTTATATTGAACCTCTATGAAATACGGACATAACCAAAGTGGAATCATAGTAATCGGATATAAAACGAACCCGTAGCAGAACTTCCCGTAAAATATGTCGATATATAAACCCTAGCTTGGAAAAGCAATAAACTTAATTAAATAAATAATTTAGAAAATTGTGTAAGATATCATATATTGAAGATATACAAGTTCATGAGATAATGAAAGTGGTTTCAACTTATTTGGATGTAAAATGAATAAGTTATGCAAGTTTGAATCAAATAAGGTAAGAAAATATTTTTTGAAAATTCTTGCCTAAGCAATCTGCCGGGCAGGCGCTGCCGCGCCGCCCAGAGAGCTATGGTTGGCGCTGCAGCGCCACTAGCTTTTCAAAACTGCAGGACCAGCGCTGCAGCGCTGTCCTTAGTACAAATATCAGCGCCGTCGCGTCACATCAGGGTAAGGACTCTGCAAGACCAGCGCTGCAGCGCCGTCCTCAACTCTAACCACAGCGCCGCAGCTCCATTACCAGGTGTGGGTTCTACAGGGCTGGCGCTGTCGCGCCATCTGTAGTACTAAACCCGGCGCTGCAGCGCCAGGCCTATTTCATAGTTGACCCAGATCCTGGTCAAACCGGGTCGGGTCAAGGTGGGTCGGGTCTGGTCAGACCGCAATCAAATACTTAACTTTTCTAAAAATAAAATAATACTTAATTAAATAATAATACTTAATTTGATTAATATTAAGAGATTTTATTAATCAAAGATAATTAAACAATTAAAGTAATTTAATTGTGAGTTAATTAAATACAATTTGGAAATTAAAAGTTTAAGACTTATTTATACTTAAAGAATATTAAATAATTTAAATTATAATTCAATAAGTGATAATTAATATAATATTCTTAAAATATAAACAATTAAAACTAAATAAGATTTTAATTGTAAAACGAATAAACAATTAAGATAATACATAATTGTAAAATAATAAGACTTAGACCAATTAGTAATAGTAAAGACTATTTCTAATTGTATAAGTGTGAACAATTAAAGTGACATTAATAAACATTTTAATTGTGAATAATAATTACTAAATAATTAAATACTTTCAAAGATTATTTAATTGTAAACCAATGAGATATTAATATGAATATCCCTAATTAAATTAAGGGAATTACTTAGATAATAATGAAGTACTATATTAATGATAGAGTGATAGAGATAACGATTAGAGAAACAATATGTAATTATTTTAAGAAGTCTTAGATACCTAAGGCTAGTGTGATTAGACCGATTTAGGCTTATATGTTTATGTGTTGATAGAGATTAACCGTTACGATAGCATTACGTTAATCAAGGGATAAGAAGTCGAGGTCGAAATTAATCAACGACGCAGGCAAGTATCCTAACCTATGCATTTAATTTATGCAAGGAATTTATGATTTTGCAAGTTCTTAACCCTACTGTGACGAATGAGTTTTTGAGTTGTGATTCTGGGGAAAGAATCCTTTTAAGGAGGGAAGATTGTAACAAAAGAGATTTTGTATTTTATTTTAAATATTTATTGAATTATATAAATATTTTAATTGATTTATTTATTGAGTTGAATAAATAATTTATGTGATTATGTTGTCGATTAATTTAATTAAGTGCAATATATTAATTAAATTGATGTTTAATAATTTTGCATTAACATTCTAACTTAATTGAGATAATTAAATAAGATGAATTGTTATGTGGTAATTTGGAAGTAATGATTTAATGAATAATTATAGTAATATTTAATTTAATTTAAATAATTAAATTAGAGATGTACTAATTTGTTACATGAAATTATGATTAATGAGTAAATTATAATTATGTAGCAATTTAATTTATGTGGTAATTTTATTTAATAAATTGATGTTAGCTTTAATTTAATTAAATTAGAATATGAGAATTTAATTAAATAAAGTGTGACATGTAAAACTATGTAGTAAAAGAGTTATTAAAATTAATTAAAAGGGTTTTAATTCAGTTTTACCAAACAAGGCCCTTAGTTTCTAAAAATATATTTTTCATGGGTTTTTGCCAAGCAAGCCTTAATGGCTTTTGATTTTCAAAAAAATATAACTGATATGTATTTATTAGATATAACTGATATGTATTTATTAGAGGGATTAAGTGTTGGCAGGTTATATTTTATATTATTAAACGTATTATATGTATATCAGTATTGTTAATACGTGAGTTAGAAAAATAGGAAGAACAGAGTAAACTAGAGCAGAGAAAGAAAAGAGAGAATAAGAAAGAACAAGAAAGAAAGAGGAAGAAGAAGGTTTGTGAAATCAAAAACTCATCATCATCATCATCATCATCTTCTTCTTCTTCTTCTAACATCAAAGGTATAATCTAATTTTAAGTTTTGTTCTTTCTTGTTCTTCATAGTTTTAGTTCTCTGTGATTAAAGTTTTTCATGAAATTCATATAAACATGATTTATATATGTAATTTGTGTTATAAACTATTTATATATAATTTGTATGCAAGTTTAAGTTGTTTAATTCATGTAAATATGATGAACATAAAGAAATCATGTTCATAGCAATTTACAATGAACTATTTTGAAAAATGGTTTCTTTAATATCAAAATTGATGACTAAATCATGCTATGTGATGAAATTGAATTTAGATTAGAATAATATGTTAAGAAACGAAAATAACATGATTTGAATTATGTGATTTGGTTTAAAAACAAAGTCACAGTGTTTATTTTCATCAAAAACACTTAACAATGGTGTTTTCTTCAAAATCATGAAATTAAAGATTTTTAATTATGTGCTATGATGTTTCTATGTGTTAAAATATGTTAGAAGCATAAAATTTTGATTTTGCAGATTTTTATATGAATTTTATGAGTTAGAATCTGTGTTTGATGTGAGGAAATAAGCTAAATTGACTTTTTTCTGCACATATCGCAAGGCTGTCTGCGTCCTACGTGACGTGGCGCCGCAGCGCCAGTCCTGTGAGTAAACTGGGCGCTGCAGCGCCACAGCAGCAGTTGGAGATGTGGCACGGCGCGACAGCGCCAGTTATGTATATTAACTGCAGCGCTGTAACGTCGAGACAGGAAGTGGAGCGTGCTGATGTGGCGTGGCACAGCAGCGCCAGTTCAGAGTGTAACTGGAGCACTGCAGCGCCAAGCCCAGAGCCCTGATGACGTGGCATGACACTGCAGTGCCGACTGCAGTTCTTTATGTGGCGCTGCAGCGCCAGCTGTGCAGTTTAGCCAGAAAGTTATATTTAAATGTATAATTTTACGAGAATGTTAATGTAATAAATATAAAAGCATGTTAATAAATTATATGCTAATTGGAAAGTATGTAATCATATTTTTAATATGAAATATATTATTTTAAATTATAATTTGATTGATTATTAATATGTTAAGTTTGATGTGAATGTGTGGTTTGATCATGTGATAATTAATGATTTAAACCTAATAACTAAAGAATGGTGAGTTAACTTAGATGGGTTAACTAATGATGTGAACTAGCTATATGGTAACTAATTTGTGTTACTATTGTTAATTACGTGTATGTAGGATAAATTGTGGAACGAGTTAATAATTGCTAGCTTGCGCACGAGGCAAGTTTTCTTACCCTAACTCGATTATGTTCACGCAAGTTTCTTAATTATACTCTTTACATTGAGCAAGTTCTTTTATTCTGCGTTGGACAAGTATCTTATTGAAGTTCATTATTGAAAATAATGTAACCTTGACTTCAAGCGAGGTTTTATTGTATCTTTCAAATGCTTTAAGTTTATTTCTAAAGCATGACTGTTGAATATAATGTCTATTGTTATGACTCATAGTTATTTCATAATTCTTTTATTATCAAGCTCTTAATTATTGTAAGTTGATTCAACTACTCCTTAGTTGATGATAGTTGAACTCTAAATTACCCTTTGAGCTTATCCAAACAAAACTTTCTTTGGTGCGAACTTGTTAATTAAAATTGAGATGAACAACCCAATTAATAAGGGATTACCATGCAAAAGCGTTAAGATATTTGTGCACAATACATGGTTCGAAGGGTTGATCCCCTTAAGTACGAGTTAAGAGTCTGTATAGTCTAACGACTGTTAAAGGTTTAAATAGAAATGTTTATAACCTGGGACATAGTTCAAGGTCTTGTGACCCTCAGATGAATTTTAAATCTTATTCTTGATTATGGATGATAGAAATGTTATTTAATTCAATTGAACCTTTTCAATGATATGTTATCCTTATTGATTGTTATTCCAAGTGAGCTTTCGTTTGCTCACTCTTGCATATATAACCATTGCAGCCAAATTTGAGAGGGTTGACGAGCCGTCAACCAGCAAGGGCAAAGGCAAGATGAACAAGTGAAGACTTGTTCATATTTATGATATGATTTTGTAATAAGACTTTAATTATTATATGATGTTTTATTTTCTGCATTGAAGATGTTTAAGGTTAGAAACCCTGGGAACGTTTTGACAAGGTTGTATCCTTTTGAAGGAAGATTTTATTTATTAAGGTTGTAATTTATTTTGCATTCCTTATTTATGGACTGTTAATTATGTTTTATTTAGATAGAGAACACCAAATCTTATGGAAATAAAGTACCCAGATTTGGAGGTGTCACACCTACTCTTTATTGAGCACTACTTAAGCTTGTACTATTATTGATCGTACGAGTAAATAATTGATAGTATAAATCTTATCTTATAAATTAATATTCATAGCTTGATTTAAATCACGATTATATTCTTCGAATCATGTTGCGAGTATTGAACTTATAAATTGTTCTCATATACATTGTAAAATTTGCCTACGCCATTTGATTCGGTTAGACCCATGTCATGAATTTGAAAGCGATCCAAACCAATTGCTTGGTGAGGAAACTTATAAATTGATTGAGATGAACAACCCTCATTGAAGGGGAAACTATATATCCGTCGGAAGACCGACGTGCGCACAAACCGTACGTGAATATTATGCATAATGTAGGGTACTTGAGGCTGATCACCTGTTGTACTTGATTATATCGGATTGTCAGTAAAACACTGTTAATTCTAGCAAGAGTTCTTAGTCCTTAGTGACTGCTCAGTATTAACTTTATCTTTTGGAAAACATTGAAACCTTTGAATCCTTTTTGATAATACTTCGGTCTATAATGACCTTCTGTTTACAATTTAAAGGACAGTTTTGGAACTATTGATATATCTTCGTTTACAACATTATTCCTTGAACTCTTGAATTATCCTCTGACATTATACCTTAGATATTGTTAAGCTTTATAATTATGCTTACCCTTATTGCTATATCATTTGCTGAGCAAACTTGTTGCTCATTCTTGCTTCCCTCAAACATTTCAGTTAAGGTAGAACAGCGTGGACCCTCTGGCACGGACAAGGGCAAAGGCAAGGCTACGACATAGCTTTGTTCTTCTTTAAATCATTATGATGTTGTAATAGGACTTATTTCATATTATGTATTAGGTTATGTTATGGTTTAAGATATGTTTAAGTTAGTCATGGTTGCGAGACCGTGGGACGCAAATATTTATATTAAATCAATGTAAATTATTCTATTATTCTGTTGCATGAGATTTTAGTATATTTTTAGAATTAGCACGTGGTGCACCGAATTCGAGGTACAAGTATCTGAATTTTGGGGCGTCATAAAAACCAACCAAAATAATTTAAGTCTCAGTCTAGCTGAATCAAATGACATCGACTATTCAATAACAGTTTATGCATGGGGAACCATGCATATTAACAACTTGTCCAACATAAAGTGTAGACAAGAGTTTAGAAAACTTGCATAAGACAAATTTAATATAAGAGTTAGAAACTTATCTCAAGCAGAACTTGAACAAGATTAGAAAACTTGCCTTTGCGTCTTTAATCCGCTAGGTCTACTCTACTCGGTCTTTACAATTTCTACAAGATATATACTCATAGCATACCAATGAGATTTCCACAATTGATACACATTGTATACCTATCTTCTCCTTCTTATATAACTTAGCCAAATTGTTAAACTAATAACATCCGTTTAAGTTACTCAACATTTTTCACGGCTTATTAACCTTAATATGTCATAAACCGACTCTTGTCGATCATCATTATGCACAACGATCGACAAAACCCTAATCAGTTCGCTATGTCAATCACATTTCCATCAAATTCCCGCCCTCGGACTCCGTATGGAAATTAAGTAAGTTTTAACTTCACTTGATATCATTCATGTACCACGCACCTATATTACATGTCATGTAACCTTAAGGCACACTCACAACTTGATTACGATTCACGGTTTACATTATCAAATTTTGAATTTTAAATTTAAATACGTTTTGTCAACGTTTAATTCTTAAAACCATTCTTAAACACGTTGTTTAAGTGATTTCTCTTCATGAATATTAACCATATACTTTCCCCATAATTACCATGCAACAAGTTGGGTTAATAAACATTCAGGTCGGAAAAACTTTACTTAAGGGCGCTGTAGCGCTAGCCATAGGCTTAAAGGCAGCGCTGCGGGCTGTCTCGCAGAGAATTTCCCCTGTCCTAGTGCTGCGACGCTGAAACACAAGGCTTGGGCAGCGCTGCAGTGCCGGCCCCCAGCCTAAAAAAATATTTTAAAAGTTGAATTTCACGAGCTCGTAACACAATCGTTACAACTCAGAATTGGCTCGTTCCAAAGCCATTAGTTCATATATTCCATGTTCTTTGATTCCATCCAGTCAAAATTCATTTCTGAATCCGTTGGTGAGAAATTCGACGATTAGTCCATTTTTACACATTCGTTAAACATTCGTGAACGTTCGACGCTCAATTCTTTATTTTAAGTTCGAATTCGTTTGTTCTTGCTCCCACAAGTCTTATTTATCTAATTATACGTTACGCCATCGAAAACCAAAGTTTTTGAATCAAACATCGACTTTTGACTTCTACTTTGGGAAAATTCACAATTTCGACGCTTAACGTCTAATCGTGTAACTTTCGCCATATCTTTGTTATTCAAGATTTTTACGTCGAACCAAATGGAATCAATCCATTGGTTATTCATTAGTGATTTTAACCAATACAAACTTCTATGTTTTAAGGATTTCACATACTTATTATTCAAACTCTCATGATTTTGATAGTTTCTTCATTAGGTCCTTAATCAATTAATATGATTTTACTTATTCATGGCTTGTTAGTGTTTTAAGTTCACTACAAGGACATCCTTATAACTTCTTACTAATCATACTCCACCAATTCACTTCTCTATGAATTCTATATTGAAAGACAAATGATTATTACTATTTTCTTATTATTATACCTTTGGTTGTTCTTGGATGATTGAATATAGAGATTCAATTAACTTCTTGCTCCTTGTTTGCTTGGTTTCTTATCAAAGGAATAAGCTAGCTTCTCTTTCTCTCTCTCTCAATATGTTATCATGTGACGCCCCCAAATCCGGGTACTTGAAACCCGTACTTGGTGCTACACGATACCATTCATACGAACTGCTTACTATATTATAAACTTAAATATTATATCAAAGTTAACTTATCCCCTAGTACGGCGACCCTTAAGTACTTTATTACATGATAAATACCATATTTTCTCAATACAAAAGTTCTAAATATTACACTAACACTTTACAACTACTCCTTCAGCTTCCCTTTTCCTTTGTCCTTGCCAGAACTTTCTGGTTGATCACGCTTAGCTGAAAACATTTAATTTAAAGCAAGAATGAGCATTTAATTGCTCAGCAAGTAATATCAGATAATAAACATCAGCTGAAATAAATAAATGTTTTCTTTGAAATATACTTCTACAACGAATAAATAGTTGTGAAGCCATTTGAAACAATTCATAATAACATATCAAACCGTTTACAATTTTTGAAACGACGTAGTGACTATAAATGTTGAGCGGTCAATAGACCTTGAACCATTGTTTTCAAGTTTAAAAAGGTTTGTACAGAAATTCATCTGCAAACCGTCATAACTTACGAACACGTTGGGTGATCAGCCCATATGCCCTGTATTGATTAACAATACATGCTGGAACGACATATCCGCCTTTGACGCATAAAAATTTTCCAATTCCGGGATGTTCATACTCAGTCTGGAGTCTGAACCAAAGCAATTTAGTTGGACGACTCTATCCTAACCAATAATATTCAACGATATATATTAAACTATGTCTAGCCTAGTCAAATAGCTTAGACAACTTTTAAACCATGTATTTATACCAATATTAAATGGTAGGCATCAATACTTGTATTATCAAAAAAAAATTGAGTTCAAGGAGACTTTGTTTAGATACAATCATTCATACAAGTGAGGACACTTGCACAACCAAACTTAGCTTACAAATAACGTAACAATTTTGATTAGATATGAATCATATGAAAACAGTAATAAGATACTGTTAAACAATAAATGAATCAATAATAAATAAGTTAGAGATACTTGCTTACACCAAGAGCCATTGCATAAAGTAAATGCAAAAGTTGGAATACTTGCACAATAAAGAGTAAAGTTTAGATATTTGCCTTGTTCGCTGCTTACTGCTACGCAATATAGTTTTATCTTTAACACAAAAACCTATCATTAATAAGCTTATTCTTAAAATCAGTATATCACATTATACTTCATAATACTACTACTTTATAAGTAAATTATCTAGCATGTAATCACATAATCAAACATTAGATAACCTCATAACACCTTAATTATTCACTTATAAGTTCTTATTTATAAACTAGTAAACCATATAACCAATCCAGTAAACTGCATTGTCAATCCAGCAACCTGGATCATCAATCTAGCAACCTGGATTGACCAAACCTACCAATCCAGTAACCTGGATTATCCAAATAGACCAATCCAGTATCCTGGATTATCCAACGTAAAAATCCAGCATCCTCGTGGCTAATCTAGCAAACCAGATTGCAATCCAGTAAACTGGATTACAATCCAGCAAACTGGATTCGCATCAAAATACCAAATCATATTATTATTTTTTTAGCTTTTGTCCACACAAATATACATATACTCCACACATAAAAATATTTTTTCTGAAATTTTTCAATTTCCTTTACTATTTTTCAAAAATCCATTTCTAGTTAATTCCTTAAGAAAATAGCTACCTTACGCTTAACTCCATAAATTCCCAACTCTTTGCAGGATCTTACACATGTTAACGTGAGCTTTCAGTTTAAATTTCGTGGCCATCGGAGTTATAGATCTCCGATTATTGCTGTTTTTGTCAGAAAAATGCAAATATTGAAATGACCATAACTTGGTCGTTTTAAGTCGGAATGAGCTCATTTTTGGACACAAGCTAGTTTATCTCATATATTTTCATGTCCCAAAATATTGGATTTTATAACATTAATTAAGTTGCCGAAACTTCCCTTGAAAAATCCGGACAGCCTATTTTTTTGCCATTTTTCAGATTTTGCTCCCTTTGCTAAAATTAGTCCATACGAAAATCTACAAGGTATTTTTTAGTGATTCCACTTGCAGATGTTAGAAGACTCATAGATCTACGTTCATAAATTGACCACACTCAAAAATTCAAAATACACTAGGAGATATGGTCGTTTCCGTTTCATGTTACGTTTTCTCAAAAATCTAATTTTTTAACCTTTATGTTTTCTAAGAAAACTTCCATAATCTTTTGATTAATCAAACAATAAATATCATATACCATCATAATACATACTAATACTCCTTAAGATCAAGATCTATCATGATCCATCATCTATTTTATTAAAACTTCACCAAATCCAAACAAAACATAATCAATACTAACAAAAATTAGGATTTTCTAACTTTTCAAAACATAGTTTCCATTCCTTGCTTTAGATCTAACTTTTGACATTCAAAAGTGATAGATCTAAACATAATAGACTTATAAACATATAGATCTAAGGTTTTGGAGTTTTAAAATCTTAGATCCAAGTGTTGATTGAAAATAATTATAATAAAATGCATAAACTAGTTAAAGCTTATACCTTTGCCTGATTTTCTTTCTTCTTCTTTCTAATGGTTTGTTTATGGAACTATGAACACACAAAGCTCTCTCTCTCTCTCCCTATGGCTGATCCGAATTGGTCTTATCCCTCTCTTTCTTGGTTTTCTTTTGTGTTAACTAATAAAAAGGAGAGAGAAATGAAATGAAAGAAAAGAGAAGTGAATTGATTTTTTGTGTGTGTTAGTAATTAGATATAGATATATCATGTATATCTATCCAAATCTCCAACATATCTTGCTCTTTCTCTCTCTTTTATCTCCTTATCACATAAAAATTGGATAAACATGTTGGCAAAGTAAAAGAATGACACATGGAAAGTAAAGATAATGATAAGATAGAATGCAATCATTACATTATCCTCCCTTATCTCCTCTCCTCTCTAAATTTTGGCCCTAAGGCCTTATCCTCACCCATTTTGTTTGTTTTTTAATGCTTTATTTAGTTAAGTAAATGCCCAACATGTCCCTCTCCAATTGGTCCAAACTTGGGCCATTCCTTTAATGTTTTGGGCTTGCAAATTAAATATTTGGGCCATGTAACTTAGGCTAGGTCCAATGCTTTTAATTTTATCTTTCCCTAATCATTTAATAAGGGTTTCCTTATACACATTTGTAAATAACTTTCTCACTCATATATCTTTAATTTTATAACCCAATTTGACTTGCTTTACTTAGGTTATAAGATTAATTATTTTAGATGTATAAAATAGATCTATTAGGTTATTTAATTACCACACCTAATATATGTATTATGTTATATAACTTTATTCTTAATTCCTTTATACAAAATAAAAGTATACCCATTCTATATTTATTTAATCAATTACATAACCCATATAGGTCATCACACATTCTAATAGTTTATTAACTTAATAGCTCTAATGGGCTTAATAAGTTATGACCACTCACATATTCACTATGAATAATTCATATCAATTATTAATCACTTCACATTAATCACATAATGTACCTACATATCATCTTAAATACAATAATACATGTATTAATATTCAAATCCCTATTTGAAATTCAAATTAGGGTTTTGAACAACGATTCATCTTGGCTTCCTTTCTAAGTCAACTTATAATCATTAAATTGACAAACTTGCTTAATCTATATCGCATGTGTTCAAAATATTACTGATAACAATAATTATAATAGTTAATAAAAGAATAATATATATATATATAATTCATTTGTAAAATTATAGTCGTATAAAATTCTCGGTTCTTACATTCTTCCCTCCTTATAAGGATTCCGTCCCCGAAATCACCATTCCCATACACTTAATTTCATGTCTATTCTTAGATTTTATTTATAAAATTTTTATTAAATTACTACATTCTCCCCTCCTCATACGATTCCGTATTACGAGTCCAGAATTGCTGTGCGTCTTGATCAATTGCTTGTTGTCGGCTTGCACCAAATATGGTAGTTCCCAACGAAACTCAAATTCCTCCTTCAAAATCCTTTTATTAACGAGTTATAATTATAATATATATAATTTCCTAAAATTATCTTTCGTATGTCTATATTCAAGGGTTCCTAACGTTCACAAGAGTAAACGTACTTATCCTATCAATCTCACGGTATATAAGAAAATAGGTTATATTCGAATCGAGTATATACATTGATCAGAATCATACCTGGAATTCCATCTCCAGCTGCTACTGTATCTTGAATCGTCATATTAAAGGTCCTTGCAGTCGATTTATTTGGTGGAGTTGGATCAGCTATTGCTAATGTTCCACTACTTTTTTATTTCCCCCGTCAGTTCTCCTTGTTGGATAATCCCTCACCATATGATCTGTCGACGAGCAAATAAAACACTCACTGTTCTTCCTTAGATTGGGATAGTTAGGAGAGATATGTCCCTCCTACCCGTATTTAAAACACACAAACTTCCCCTTCAGACACTCACCCGAGTGATTTTTCCCATAATTT
Source organism: Panax stipuleanatus (assembly GCA_020205555.1). Taxonomy (NCBI): domain Eukaryota; kingdom Viridiplantae; phylum Streptophyta; class Magnoliopsida; order Apiales; family Araliaceae; genus Panax; species Panax stipuleanatus. Next base: position 45,215,710 of record CM035125.1, read on the forward strand.
TCACATGGTTTAACCTGCTTCTTCCTACCTCCCTGCCTATTATCAGTATTTCCCGCACTGTTCCACTTTCTTTTTCCACCTCCACTTCCACTGCTTCCCTCCACCTTGATAGCTCCCTCGACCTTAACCTTATTCTTCTTTTCATTATTGTAGAGGCTCATTGCCTCACTTCCTCCTTCGGCTATGATAGCCTTTTCCAAGAGCGATCTAAAAGAATTAATCTACAACATCTCCACCTTATTGTAGATCCAGGGTTTTAGGCCATGTTCAAACCTTCTTGCCTTCCTTACCTCCGTATCCACTTGGTTTGGTGCGAATCTAGATAACTCATTAAACTTAGCTGCGTATTCCGACACAGACATATTTTCCTGCTTCAATTCTAAAAATTTCACCTCCATCCTAGCCTGCATACTGGACGAGAAATAATTCTCGAAGAACAGTTCCTTAAACCTAGTCCATGCTACCACACCTTCGCCAGCTCTAGTTTGATTTGCCTCCCACTAGAAATTCTCCTCTCCCTTCATCATATAGGCAGCAAAAATTATCTTTTGCTCCTTTGCTACCCTAGCAATAACAAAAGCCTTCTCCATCTCCTTCACCCATGTTTGGGCTTCTATAGGGTCAATTGTCCCTCTAAATTCTGGCGGTCCTACTTCCTTAAAGTCTTTGAAGTTTGCCAATCGATTGTTTATTCGATTCCTTGTAGCTGGTGCTCCAGTCTTCATGGCTTGTGCCAACATATTCGCAAGATTCTGCATCGGGTTTGCTTGACCTTCTGCGTTATTAACAGATTCTTCTGCTCTTTGGTTCCGATTCGTCTCCTTGGCGGCAATATCTGGTTAGACAAAACCTTAAATTATTCTTTCTTGTTTTATGTTTTATGCCTCATCGTATGAGTGTTAACATTTAAAATGTAACGCGAGATCTTAAACTCAACAAATATATAATCAGATAGACAATTGCTATCTTAATTTTGAAAACTTATTTACTTAATTAAACATATATATTCATATTCATTCAACGAGTTCATAATATTCCATATCATATAGCACATATTTCTATAAATGTTTATCATTCCCTGTGACCACAAAACTTGGGAATCCCTGCTACAACTTATACAAAAGTTAGGTAATACATTATATACATAGGCATATTATACACACATTTACTACCATACATAATCATATAATACTTATCTTACTTGTTTCCTACACCCTCCCTTGATCCTGGACAACCTTTCGCCTGGTGACCTACCAACCCACATATAAAACATACACCTTGCTTCGGATTGGGACAATGAGGAGAGATATGTCCCTCATGTCCTCAATTGCAGCATACCTTTTGCCCTTTCATGCATACGCCTTCATGTTTTCTTTTACAGTTTGTACACTTTCCTATTTTTTAAAATTCCCTTGGTTACAATCAGAATTTCCTAGATCACGGTCATTCATCTTTCTTTTCCCCTTTTAGCTTGGAGCTGCACACGATATGCTGCATTTGGCTCCCATCTGATCAATTTGGATCTTCAACTTATCTTGTTCTTCCATTATTTCAATTAAAGCCTTTTGCAATTGACTATTTAGTAATTTTTCTATTTCCCATAACTTTTCTAGAGAAGAAACCTTATTCTTCAAATTTAGCACTTCAGTTGATGCATGATCAGCTCCAACTTCTGTGTCCGAATCACTATCTGTCAGTACCACCGTTACTGGTTCTGGTATTATATTTTCCAAAATGATCACCTCGTCAAGGTTGCTTTCCATGTGAGCCTATATTTTAGCTATTGGCTTAGATATTGGCTCGGATAAAGTGATTTGCTCTTTCTTCACGATATGAGAGTCTCCTAATCCTTTTCTGCTTGACATCTACACATAATTTTATTTCTGGTTAGTACATATTATACTCATAGCAAACAATAGTTTTATATAAGTTACTTTTATTTCATTTTATAACGAATTTCCTTAATTCAACTCCTTTAAACTCTATTTAAGTTATTTATTTATTTTCAACGTTTTTATCTATCCTAAGGTTATAGCCTAAGGTATCCCCACCTAAGGTTTCTAACCTAAAGCTTTGATACCAACCTGTGACGCCCCCAAATCCGGGTACTTGAAACCCGTACTTGGTGCTACACGATACCATTCATACGAACTGCTTACTATATTATAAACTTAAAAATTATACCAAAGTTAACTTATCCCCAGGTACGACGACCCATAAGTACTTTATTACATGATAAATACCATATTATCTCAATACAAAAGTTCTAAATATTACACTAACACTTTACAACTACTCCTCCCGCTTCCCCTTTCCTTTGTCCTTGCCAGAACTTTCTGGTCGATCACGCTTAGCTGAAAACATTTAATTTAAAGCAAGAATGAGCATTTAATTGCTCAGCAAGTAATATCAGATAATAAACATCAGCTGAAAGAAATAAATATTTTCTTTGAAGTATACTTCTACAACGAATCAATAGTTGTGAAGCCATTTGAAACAATTCATAATAACATATCAAACCGTTTACAATTTTTGAAACGACGTAGTGACTATAAATGTTGAGCGGTCAATAGACTTTGAACCATTGTTTTCAAGTTTGAAAAGGTTTGTACATAAATTCATCTGCAAATCGTCATGACTTACGGACACGTTGGGTGATCAGCCCGTATGCCCTATATTGATCAACACTACATGCTGGAACGACATATCCGCCTTTGGCGCATAAAAATTTCCCAATTCCGGGATGTTCATACTCAGTCTGGAGTCCGAACCAAAGCAATTTAGTTAGACGACTCTATCCTAACCAATAATATTCAACAATATATTTTAAACTATGTCTAGCCGAGTCAAATAGCTTAGACAACTTTGAAACCATGTATTTATACCAATATTAAATGGTAGGCATCAATACTAGTATTATAAAAAAAAATTGAGTTCAAGGAGACTTGTTTAGATACATTCATTCATACAAGTGAGGACACTTGCACAACCAAACTTAGCTTACAAATAACATAACAATTTTAATTAGATATGAATCATATGAAGACAGTAATAAGATACTGTTAAACAATAAATGAATCAATAATAAATAAGTTAGAGATACTTGCTTACACCAAGAACCATTGCATAAAGTAAATGCAAAGGTTGAAATACTTGTACAATAAAGAGTAAGGTTTAGATACTTGCCTTGTTCGCTGCTTACTGCTACGCAATATAGTTTTATCTTTAACACAAAGACCTATCATTAATAAGATTATTCTTGAAATCAGTATATCACATTATACTTCATAATACTACTACTTTATAAGTAAATTATCTAGCATGTAACCACATAATCAAACATTAGATAACCTCATAACACCTTGATTATTCACTTATAAGTTCTTATTTATAAACTAGTAAACCATATAACCAATCCAGTAAACTGCACTGTCAATCCAGCAACCTGGATCATCAATCCAGCAACCTAGATTGACCAAACCTACCAATCCAGTAACCTGGATTATCCAATTAGACCAATCCAGCATCCTGGATTATCATTATCCAATTAGACCAATCCAGCATCCTGGATTATCCAACGTAAAAATCCAGCATCCTCGTGGCTAATCTAGCAAACCAGATTGCAATCTAGTAAACTAGATTACAATCCAGCAAACTGGATTCGCATCAAAATACCAAATCATAATATTATTTTTTATCTTTTGTCCACACATATATACATATATTCCATACATAAAAATAATTTTTCTAAAAATTTTCAATTTTCTTTAATATTTTTTAAAAATCCATTTCTAGTTAATTTCTTAAGAAAATAGCTACCTTACGCTTAACTCCAAAAAATCCCAACTCTTGGCGGCATCTTACACATGTTAACTGAGCTTCCAGTTTAAATTTTGTGGCCATCGAAGTTATAGAACTCCGGTTATTGCGATTTTTATCGAAAAAACGCAAATATTGAAATGACCATAACTTGGTCGTTTTAAGTCGGAATGAGCTCATTTTTGGACACAAGCTAGTTTATCTCATATATTTTCATGTTCCAAAATATTGGATTTTATAACATTAATTAAGTTGCCTAAACTGCCCTTGAAAAATCCTGACAGCCTATTTTTTCCCATTTTTCAGATTTTGCTCCCTTTGCTAAAATCAGTCCATACAAAAATCTACAAGGTATTTTTCAGTTATTCCACTAGGAGAAGATCTAAGTCCAGAAATTGACCACACTCAAAAATTCAAAATACACTAGGAGATATGGTCGTTTCCGTTTCATGTTACGTTTTTTCGAAAATCTAATTTTCTAACCTTTATGTTTTCTAAGAAAACTTCTATAATCTTTTAATTAATCATACAATAAACATCATATACTATCATAATACATACTAATACTCCTTAAGATCAAGGATCTACCATGATCCATCATCTATTTTATTAAAACTTCACCAAATCCAAACAAAACATAATCAATACTAACAAAAATTAGGATTTTTAACTTTTTAAAACATAGTTTCCATTCATTTTCTAACTTTTCAAAACATAGTTTCCATTCCTTGCTTTAGATCTAACTTTTGACATTCAAAAGTGATAGATCTAAACATAATAGACTTATAAACATATAGATCTAAGATTTTGGAATTTTGAAATCTTAGATCCAAGTGTTGATTGAAAATAATTAAAATAAAATGCTTAAACTAGTTAAAGCTTATACTTTTGCTTGATTTTCTTTCTTTTTCTTTCTAATGGTTTGTTTGTGAAACTATGAACACACAAAGCTCTCTCTCTCTCTCTCTCTCTCTCTCTCTCTCTCTCTCTCTCTCTCTCTCTCTCTCTCTCTCTCTCTCTCTCTCTCACTAAGGCTGATCCGAAATGGTCTCCTCCCTCTCTCTCTTGGTTTTCTGTTGTGGTAGCTAATAAAAAGGAGAGAGAAATGAAATGAAAGAAAAGAGAAGTGAATTGATTTTTTGTGTGTTAGTAATTAGATATAGATATATCATGTATATCTATCCAAATCTCCAACATATCTTGCTCTTTCTCTCTCTCTTATATCCTTATCACATAGAAAATTGGATAAACATGTTGGCAAAGTAAAAGAAAGACACATGGAAAGTAAAGATAATGATAAGATAGAATGTAATGATTACATTATCCTCCCTTATCTCCTCTCCTCTCTAAATTTTGGCCCTAAGGCCTTATCCTCACCCATTTTGTTTGTTTTTTAATGGTTTATTTAGTTAAGTAAATGCCCAACATGTCCCTCTCCAAGTAGTCCAAGACTTGGGCAATTCCTTTAATGTTTTGGGCTTGCAAATTAAATATTTGGGCCATGTAACTTAGGCTAGGTCCAATGCTTTTAATTTTATCTTTTCCTAATCATTTAATAAGGGTTTCTTTATACACATTTGTAAATAACTTTCTCACTCATATATCTTTAATTTTATAACCCAATTAGACTTGCTTTACTTAGGTTATAAGATTAATTATTTAAGATGTATAAAATAGATCTCTTAGGTTATTTAATTACCACACCTAATATATGTATTATGTTACATAACTTTATTCTTAATTCCTTTATACAAAATAAAAGTATACCCATTCTATATTTATTTAATCAATTACATAACCCACATAGGTCATCACACATTCCAATAGTTTATTAACTTAATAGCTCTAATGGGCTTAACAAGTTGTGACCACTCACATATTCACTATGTATAATTCATATCAATTATTAACCACTTCACATTAATCACATAATGTGTACCTACATTCAAATTAGGGTTTTGAAATACTATTCTTCTTGGCTTCCTTTCTTAGTCAACTTATAATCATTAAATTGACTAACTTGCTTAATCTATATCGCATATGTTCAAAATATTACTGATAACAATAATTATAATAGTTAATAAAAGAATAAAATATATAAAAAAAAAATTCATTCGTAAAATTATAGTCGATTAAAATTCTCGGTCCTTACATTCTGCCCTCCTTATAAGGATTCCGTCCCCAGAATCACCATTCCCAAACGCTTAATTTCATGTCTATTCTTAGATTTTATTTATAAATTTTTTATTGAATTACTACATTCTCCCCTCCTTATACGATTCCGTATTACGAGTCCAGAATTGTTGCGCGTCTTGATTAATTGCTTGCTGTCGGCTTGCACCAATTATGGTAGTTCCCAACGAAACTCAAATTCCTCCTTCAAAATCCTTTTATTAACGAGTTATAATTCTAATATATATACTTTCCTGAAATTATCTTTCGTATGTCTATATTCTAGGGTTCCTAACGTTCACAAGAGTAAACGTACTTATCCTATTAATCTCACGGTATATAAGAAAATAGGTTATATTCGAATCGAGTATATACATTGATCGGAATCATACTTGGAATTCCATCTCCAGCAGCTATTGTATCTTGAACCGTCATATTAAAGGTCCTTGCAGTCAGTTTATTTGGTGGAGTTAGACCAGCTATTGCTAATGTTCCACTACTTTTCCCTGTATTCGTATTTCCCCCGTCAGTTTTCCTTTTTGGACAATCCCTCACCATATGATCTGTCGACCCGCAAATAAAACACCCACTATTCTTCCTTGGATTGGGACAGTTAGGAGAGATATGTCCCTCCTACCCGTATTTAAAACACACAAACTTCCCCTTCAGACACTCACCCGAGTGATTTTTCCCATAATTTTCACATGGTTTAACCTGCTTCTTCCTACCTCCCTGCCTATTATCAGTATTTCCCGCACTGTTCCACTTTCTTTTTCCACCTCCACTTCCACTGCTTCCCTCCACCTTGATAGCTCCCTCGACCTTAACCTTATTCTTCTTTTCATTATTGTAGAGGCTCATTGCCTCACTTCCTCCTTCGGCTATGATAGCCTTTTCCAAGAGCGATCTAAAAGAATTAATCTACAACATCTCCACCTTATTGTAGATCCAGGGTTTTAGGCCATGTTCAAACCTTCTTGCCTTCCTTACCTCCGTATCCACTTGGTTTGGTGCGAATCTAGATAACTCATTAAACTTAGCTGCGTATTCCGACACAGACATATTTTCCTGCTTCAATTCTAAAAATTTCACCTCCATCCTAGCCTGCATACTGGACGAGAAATAATTCTCGAAGAACAGTTCCTTAAACCTAGTCCATGCTACCACACCTTCGCCAGCTCTAGTTTGATTTGCCTCCCACTAGAAATTCTCCTCTCCCTTCATCATATAGGCAGCAAAAATTATCTTTTGCTCCTTTGCTACCCTAGCAATAACAAAAGCCTTCTCCATCTCCTTCACCCATGTTTGGGCTTCTATAGGGTCAATTGTCCCTCTAAATTCTGGCGGTCCTACTTCCTTGAAGTCTTTGAAGTTTGCCAATCGATTGTTTATTCGATTCCTTGTAGCTGGTGCTCCAGTCTTCATGGCTTGTGCCAAAATATTCGCAAGATTCTGCATCGGGTTTGCTTGACCTTCTGCGTTATTAACAGATTCTTCTGCTCTTTGGTTCCGATTCGTCTCCTTGGCGGCAATATCTGGTTAGACAAAACCTTAAATTATTCTTTCTTGTTTTATGTTTTATGCCTCATCGTATGAGTGTTAACATTTAAAATGTAACGCGAGATCTTAAACTCAACAAATATATAATCAGATAGACAATTGCTATCTTAATTTTGAAAACTTATTTACTTAATTAAACATATATATTCATATTCATTCAACGAGTTCATAATATTCCATATCATATAGCACATATTTCTATAAATGTTTATCATTCCCTGTGACCACAAAACTTGGGAATCCCTGCTACAACTTATACAAAAGTTAGGTAATACATTATATACATAGGCATATTATACACACATTTACTACCATACATAATCATATAATACTTATCTTACTTGTTTCCTACACCCTCCCTTGATCCTGGACAACCTTTCGCCTGGTGACCTACCAACCCACATATAAAACATACACCTTGCTTCGGATTGGGACAATGAGGAGAGATATGTCCCTCATGTCCTCAATTGCAGCATACCTTTTGCCCTTTCATGCATACGCCTTCATGTTTTCTTTTACAGTTTGTACACTTTCCTATTTTTTAAAATTCCCTTGGTTACAATCAGAATTTCCTAGATCACGGTCATTCATCTTTCTTTTCCCCTTTAGCTTGGAGCTGCACACGATATGCTGCATTTGGCTCCCATCTGATCAATTTGGATCTTCAACTTATCTTGTTCTTCCATTATTTCAATTAAAGCCTTTTGCAATTGACTATTTAGTAATTTTTCTATTTCCCATAACTTTTCTAGAGAAGAAACCTTATTCTTCAAATTTAGCACTTCAGTTGATGCATGATCAGCTCCAACTTCTGTGTCCGAATCACTATCTGTCAGTACCACCGTTACTGGTTCTGGTATTATATTTTCCAAAATGATCACCTCGTCAAGGTTGCTTTCCATGTGAGCCTATATTTTAGCTATTGGCTTAGATATTGGCTCGGATAAAGTGATTTGCTCTTTCTTCACGATATGAGAGTCTCCTAATCCTTTTCTGCTTGACATCTACACATAATTTTATTTCTGGTTAGTACATATTATACTCATAGCAAACAATAGTTTTATATAAGTTACTTTTATTTCATTTTATAACGAATTTCCTTAATTCAACTCCTTTAAACTCTATTTAAGTTATTTATTTATTTATTTAATTTCAACGTTTTTATCTATCCTAAGGTTATAGCCTAAGGTATCCCCACCTAAGGTTTCTAACCTAAAGCTTTGATACCAACCTGTGACGCCCCCAAATCCGGGTACTTGAAACCCGTACTTGGTGCTACACGATACCATTCATACGAACTGCTTACTATATTATAAACTTAAAAATTATACCAAAGTTAACTTATCCCCAGGTACGACGACCCATAAGTACTTTATTACATGATAAATACCATATTATCTCAATACAAAAGTTCTAAATATTACACTAACACTTTACAACTACTCCTCCCGCTTCCCCTTTCCTTTGTCCTTGCCAGAACTTTCTGGTCGATCACGCTTAGCTGAAAACATTTAATTTAAAGCAAGAATGAGCATTTAATTGCTCAGCAAGTAATATCAGATAATAAACATCAGCTGAAAGAAATAAATATTTTCTTTGAAGTATACTTCTACAACGAATCAATAGTTGTGAAGCCATTTGAAACAATTCATAATAACATATCAAACCGTTTACAATTTTTGAAACGACGTAGTGACTATAAATGTTGAGCGGTCAATAGACTTTGAACCATTGTTTTCAAGTTTGAAAAGGTTTGTACATAAATTCATCTGCAAATCGTCATGACTTACGGACACGTTGGGTGATCAGCCCGTATGCCCTGTATTGATCAACACTACATGCTGGAACGACATATCCGCCTTTGGCGCATAAAAATTTCCCAATTCCGGGATGTTCATACTCAGTCTGGAGTCCGAACCAAAGCAATTTAGTTAGACGACTCTATCCTAACCAATAATATTCAACAATATATTTTAAACTATGTCTAGCCGAGTCAAATAGCTTAGACAACTTTGAAACCATGTATTTATACCAATATTAAATGGTAGGCATCAATACTAGTATTATAAAAAAAAATTGAGTTCAAGGAGACTTGTTTAGATACATTCATTCATACAAGTGAGGACACTTGCACAACCAAACTTAGCTTACAAATAACATAACAATTTTAATTAGATATGAATCATATGAAGACAGTAATAAGATACTGTTAAACAATAAATGAATCAATAATAAATAAGTTAGAGATACTTGCTTACACCAAGAACCATTGCATAAAGTAAATGCAAAGGTTGAAATACTTGTACAATAAAGAGTAAGGTTTAGATACTTGCCTTGTTCGCTGCTTACTGCTACGCAATATAGTTTTATCTTTAACACAAAGACCTATCATTAATAAGATTATTCTTGAAATCAGTATATCACATTATACTTCATAATACTACTACTTTATAAGTAAATTATCTAGCATGTAACCACATAATCAAACATTAGATAAACTCATAACACCTTGATTATTCACTTATAAGTTCTTATTTATAAACTAGTAAACCATATAACCAATCCAGTAAACTGCACTGTCAATCCAGCAACCTGGATCATCAATCCAGCAACCTAGATTGACCAAACCTACCAATCCAGTAACCTGGATTATCCAATTAGACCAATCCAGCATCCTGGATTATCATTATCCAATTAGACCAATCCAGCATCCTGGATTATCCAACGTAAAAATCCAGCATCCTCGTGGCTAATCTAGCAAACCAGATTGCAATCTAGTAAACTAGATTACAATCCAGCAAACTGGATTCGCATCAAAATACCAAATCATAATATTATTTTTTATCTTTTGTCCACACATATATACATATATTCCATACATAAAAATAATTTTTCTAAAAATTTTCAATTTTCTTTAATATTTTTTAAAAATCCATTTCTAGTTAATTTCTTAAGAAAATAGCTACCTTACGCTTAACTCCAAAAAATCCCAACTCTTGGCGGCATCTTACACATGTTAACTGAGCTTCCAGTTTAAATTTTGTGGCCATCGAAGTTATAGAACTCCGGTTATTGCGATTTTTATCGAAAAAACGCAAATATTGAAATGACCATAACTTGGTCGTTTTAAGTCGGAATGAGCTCATTTTTGGACACAAGCTAGTTTATCTCATATATTTTCATGTTCCAAAATATTGGATTTTATAACATTAATTAAGTTGCCTAAACTGCCCTTGAAAAATCCTGACAGCCTATTTTTTCCCATTTTTCAGATTTTGCTCCCTTTGCTAAAATCAGTCCATACAAAAATCTACAAGGTATTTTTCAGTTATTCCACTAGGAGAAGATCTAAGTCCAGAAATTGACCACACTCAAAAATTCAAAATACACTAGGAGATATGGTCGTTTCCGTTTCATGTTACGTTTTTTTCGAAAATCTAATTTTCTAACCTTTATGTTTTCTAAGAAAACTTCTATAATCTTTTAATTAATCATACAATAAACATCATATACTATCATAATACATACTAATACTCCTTAAGATCAAGGATCTACCATGATCCATCATCTATTTTATTAAAACTTCACCAAATCCAAACAAAACATAATCAATACTAACAAAAATTAGGATTTTCTAACTTTTCAAAACATAGTTTCCATTCATTTTCTAACTTTTCAAAACATAGTTTCCATTCCTTGCTTTAGATCTAACTTTTGACATTCAAAAGTGATAGATCTAAACATAATAGACTTATAAACATATAGATCTAAGATTTTGAAATTTTGAAATCTTAGATCCAAGTGTTGATTGAAAATAATTAAAATAAAATGCTTAAACTAGTTAAAGCTTATACTTTTGCTTGATTTTCTTTCTTTTTCTTTCTAATGGTTTGTTTGTGAAACTATGAACACACAAAGCTCTCTCTCTCTCTCTCTCTCTCTCTCTCTCTCTCTCTCTCTCTCTCTCTCTCTCTCTCTCTCTCTCACTAAGGCTGATCCGAAATGGTCTCCTCCCTCTCTCTCTTGGTTTTCTTTTGTGGTAGCTAATAAAAAGGAGAGAGAAATGAAATGAAAGAAAAGAGAAGTGAATTGATTTTTTGTGTGTTAGTAATTAGATATAGATATATCATGTATATCTATCCAAATCTCCAACATATCTTGCTCTTTCTCTCTCTCTTATATCCTTATCACATAGAAAATTGGATAAACATGTTGGCAAAGTAAAAGAAAGACACATGGAAAGTAAAGATAATGATAAGATAGAATGTAATGATTACATTATCCTCCCTTATCTCCTCTCCTCTCTAAATTTTGGCCCTAAGGCCTTATCCTCACCCATTTTGTTTGTTTTTTAATGGTTTATTTAGTTAAGTAAATGCCCAACATGTCCCTCTCCAAGTAGTCCAAGACTTGGGCAATTCCTTTAATGTTTTGGGCTTGCAAATTAAATATTTGGGCCATGTAACTTAGGCTAGGTCCAATGCTTTTAATTTTATCTTTTCCTAATCATTTAATAAGGGTTTCTTTATACACATTTGTAAATAACTTTCTCACTCATATATCTTTAATTTTATAACCCAATTAGACTTGCTTTACTTAGGTTATAAGATTAATTATTTAAGATGTATAAAATAGATCTCTTAGGTTATTTAATTACCACACCTAATATATGTATTATGTTACATAACTTTATTCTTAATTCCTTTATACAAAATAAAAGTATACCCATTCTATATTTATTTAATCAATTACATAACCCACATAGGTCATCACACATTCCAATAGTTTATTAACTTAATAGCTCTAATGGGCTTAACAAGTTGTGACCACTCACATATTCACTATGTATAATTCATATCAATTATTAATCACTTCACATTAATCACATAATGTGTACCTACATTCAAATTAGGGTTTTGAAATACTATTCTTCTTGGCTTCCTTTCTTAGTCAACTTATAATCATTAAATTGACTAACTTGCTTAATCTATATCGCATATGTTCAAAATATTACTGATAACAATAATTATAATAGTTAATAAAAGAATAAAATATATTAAAAAAAAATTCATTCGTAAAATTATAGTCGATTAAAATTCTCGGTCCTTACATTCTGCCCTCCTTATAAGGATTCCGTCCCCAGAATCACCATTCCCAAACGCTTAATTTCATGTCTATTCTTAGATTTTATTTATAAATTTTTTATTGAATTACTACATTCTCCCCTCCTTATACGATTCCGTATTACGAGTCCAGAATTGTTGCGCGTCTTGATTAATTGCTTGCTGTCGGCTTGCACCAATTATGGTAGTTCCCAACGAAACTCAAATTCCTCCTTCAAAATCCTTTTATTAACGAGTTATAATTCTAATATATATACTTTCCTGAAATTATCTTTCGTATGTCTATATTCTAGGGTTCCTAACGTTCACAAGAGTAAACGTACTTATCCTATTAATCTCACGGTATATAAGAAAATAGGTTATATTCGAATCGAGTATATACATTGATCGGAATCATACTTGGAATTCCATCTCCAGCAGCTATTGTATCTTGAACCGTCATATTAAAGGTCCTTGCAGTAAGTTTATTTGGTGGAGTTAGACCAGCTATTGCTAATGTTCCACTACTTTTCCCTGTATTCGTATTTCCCCCGTCAGTTTTCCTTTTTGGACAATCCCTCACCATATGATCTGTCGACCCGCAAATAAAACACCCACTATTCTTCCTTGGATTGGGACAGTTAGGAGAGATATGTCCCTCCTGTCTGCATTTAAAACACACAAACTTCCCCTTCAAACACTCACTCGATTGATTTTTTCCACAATTTTCACATGGTCCTGCTTCTTCCTACCTCCCTGCCTATTATCAGTATTTCCCGCACAGTCCCACTTTCTTTTTCCACCTCCATTTCCACTACTTCCTTCCACCTTGATAGCTCCCTCGACCTTAACCTTATTCTTCTTTTCCTTATTGTAGAGGCTCATGGCCTCACTTCTTCCTTCGGCTATGATAGCCTTTTCCAAGAGCGATCTAAAAGAATTAATCTGCAACACTGCCACCTTATTGTAGATCTAGGGTTTTAGGCCATGTTCAAACCTTCTTGCCTTTCTTGCCTCCGTATCCACTTGGTGTGGAGCGAATCTAGCTAACTCATTAAACTGAGCTGTGTATTCCGACACAGACATATTTGCCTGCTTTAATTCTAAAAATTTCACCTCCATCCTAGCCTGCATACTGGACAAGAAATAATTCTCGAAGAACAGTTCCTTAAACCTAGTCCATGCTACCACTCCTTCGCTAGCTCTAGTTTGATTTGCCTCCCACCAGAAATTCGCCTCTCCCTTCATCATATAGGCAGCAAAAACTATCTTTTGCTCCTCCGCTACCCTAGCAATAACAAAAGCCTTCTCCATCTCCTTCACCTATATTTGGGCTTCTATAGGGTCAGTTGTCCCACTAAATTCTGGCAGTCCTACTGCCTTGAAGTCTTTGAAGTTTGCCAATCGATTATTTGTTTGATTCCTTGCAGTTGGTGCTCCAGTCTGCATGACTTGTGCCAACATATTCGCAAGATTCTGCATCGGGTTTGCTTGACCTTCTGCGTTATTAACAGATTCTTCTGCTCTTTGGTTCCGATTTCGTCTCTTTGGCGGCATTATTTGGTTAAACAAAACCTTAAATTATTCTTTCTTGTTTTACATTTTATGCCTCATCGTATGAGTGTTAACATTTAAAATGTAACGCGAGATCTTAAACTCAACAAATATATAATCAGATAGACAATTGCTATCTTAATTTTGAAAACTTATTTACTTAATTAAACATATATATTCATATTCATTCAACGAGTTCATAATATTTCATATTATATAGCACATATTTCTATAAACGTTTATCATTCCCTGTGACCACAAAACTCAGGAATCCCTGCTATAACTTTTCCAAAAGTTAGGTAATACATTACATACATAGGCATATTATACACACATTTACTACCATACATAATCATGTAATACTTATCTTACTTGTTTCCTACACCCTCCTTTGATCCTGGACAACCTTTCGCCTGGTGACCCACATATAAAACATACACCTTGCTTCGGATTGGGACAATGAGGAGAGATATGTCCCTCATGTCCACAATTGTAGCATACCTTTTGCCCTTTCATGCATACGCCTTCATGTTTTCTTTTACAGTTTGTACACTTTCCTATTTTTTAAAATTCCCTTGGTTACAATCAGAAATTCCTAGATCACGGTCATTCATCTTTCTTTTCCCCTTCTAGCTTGGAGCTGCAGACGATATGCTGCATTTGGCTCCCATCTGATCAATTTGGATCTTCAACTTATCTTGTTCTTCCATTATTTCAATTAAAGCCTTTTGCAATTGACTATTTAGTAACTTTTCTATTTCCCATAACTTTTCTAGAGAAGAAACCTTATTCTTCAAATTCAGCACTTCAGTTGATGCCTGATCAGCTCCAACTTCTATGTCCGAATCACTATCTGTAAGTACCACCGTTACTGGTTCCGGTACTATATTTTCCAAAATGATCACCTCGTCAGGGTTGCTTTCCATGTGAGCCTCTATTTTAGCTATTGGCTTAGATATTGGCTCAGATAGAGTGATTTGCTCTTTCTTCACGATATGAGAGTCTCCTACTCCTTTTTTGCTTGACATCTACACATAATTTTATTTTTGGTTAGTACATATTATACACATAGCAAACAATAATTTTATATAAGTTACTTTTATTTCATTTTATGACAAATTTCCTTAATTCATCTCCTTTAAACTCTATTTGAGTTATTTATTTATTTATTTTCAACGTTCCTAGCCATCCTAAGGTTATAGCCTAAGGTATCCCCACCTAAGGTTTCTAACCTAAAGCTTTGATACCAACCTGTGACGCCCCCAAATCTGGGTACTTGAAACCCATACTTGGTGCTACACGATACCATTCATACGAACTGCTTACTATATTATCTCAATACAAAAGTTCTAAATACCATACTATCTCAATACAAAAGTTCTAAATATTACACTAACACTTTACAACTACTCCTTCAGCTTCCCCTTTCCTTTGTCCTTGCCAGAACTTTTTGGTCATCACGCTTAGCTGAAATTATTTAATTTAAAGCAAGAATGAGCATTTAATTGCTCAGCAAGTAATATCAGATAATAAACATCAGCTGAAAGAAATAAATATTTTCTTTGAAGTATACTTCTACAATGAATCAATAGTTGTGAAGCCATTTGAAACAATTCATAATAACATATCAAACCGTTTACAATTTTTAAAACGACGTAGTGACTATAAATGCTGAGCGGTCAATAGACCTTGAACCATTGTTTTCAAGTTTGAAAAGGTTTGTACAGAAATTCATCTGCAAACCGTCATGACTTACGGACACGTTGGGTGATTAGCCCGTACGCCCTGTATTGATCAACACTACATGCTGGAACGACATATCCGCCTTTGACGCATAAAAATTTCCCAATTCCGGGATGTTCATACTCAGTCTGGAGTCCGAACCAAAGAAATTTAGTGTATTATCAATACTTGTATTATCAAAAAAAATTGGAGTTCAAGGAGACTTTGTTTAGATACAATCATTCATACAAGTGAGGACACTTGCACAACCAAACTTAGCTTACAAATAACATAACAATTTTGATTAGATATGAATCATATGAATACAGTAATAAGATACTGTTAAACAATAAATGAACCAATAATAAATAAGTTAGAGATACTTGCTTACACCAAGAACCATTGCATAAAGTAAATGCAAAGGTTGGAATACTTGCACAATAAAGAGTAAAGTTTAGATACTTGCCTTGTTCGCTGCTTACTCATACGCAATATAGTTTTATCTTTAACACAAAGACCTATCATTAATAAGATTATTCTTGAAATCAGTATATCACATTATACTTCATAATACTACTACTTTATAAGTAAATTATCTAGCATGTAATCACATAATCAAACATTAGATAATCTCATAACACCTTAATTATTCACTTATAAGTTCTTATTTATAAACTAGTAAACCATATAACTAATCTAGTAAACTGCATTGTCAATCCAGCAACCTGGATCATCAATCTAGCAACCTGGATTGACCAAACCAACCAATCCAGTAACCTGGATTATCCAAATAGACCAATCTAGCATCTTGAATTATCCAACGTAAATATCCAGCATCCTCGTGGCTAATTCCAGCAAATCAAATTGCAATCCAGTAAACTGGATTAAAATCCAGCAAACTGGATTTGCATCAAAATATCAAATCATATTATTATCATTTTATCTTTTGTCCACACATATATACATGTATTTCATTCATAAAAATAATTTTTCAGAAATTTTTCAATTTCCTTAACTATTTTTCAAAAATCAATTTCTAGTTAATTCCTTAAGAAAATAGCTTCCTTATGCATAACTCCAAACATTTCCAACTCTTGGCGGGATCTTACACATGTTAACGTGAGCTTCCAGTTTAAATTTCGTGGCCATCGGAGTTATAGAACTCCGGTTATAACGGTTTTCGTCGAAAAAATAAAAATATTGAAATGACCATAACTTGGTCATTTTAAGTCGGAATGAGCTCATTTTTGGACACAAACTAGTTTATCTCATATATTTGCATGTCCCAAAATATTGGATTTTATAACATTAATTAAGTTGCCGAAACAGCCCTTAAAAAATTCGGACAGCCTACTTTTTGCCATTTTTTAGATTTTACTCCCTTTGCTAAAATCAGTCCATACGAAAATATACAAGGTATTTTTCAGTGATTCCACTTGGAGAAGTTAGAATACTCATAGATCTAAATCTAGAAATTGACCACACTCAAAAATTTGAAATACACTAGGAGATATGGTCGTTTTCGTTTCTTGTTACGTTTTCTCAAAAATCTAATTTTCTAACCTTTATGTTTTCTAAGAAAACTTCCATAATCTTTTGATTAATCATACAATAAACATCATATACCATCATAATACATTCTAATACTCCTTAAGATCAAGGATCTATCATGATCCATCATCTATTTTATTAAAACTTCACCAAATCCAAACAAAACATAATCAATACTAACAAAAATTAGGATTTTCTAACTTTTCAAAACATAGTTTCCCTTCTTTGCTTTAGATCTAACTTTTGACATTCAAAAGTGATAGATCTAAACATAATAGACTTATAAATATATAGATCTAAGGTTTTAGAGTTTTGAAATCTTAGATCCAAGTGTTGATTGAAAATAAATAAAATAAAATGCATAAACTAGTTAAAGCTTATACCTTTGCCTGATTTTCTTTCTTCTTCTTTCTAATGGTTTGTTTATAGAACTATGAACACACAAAGCTCTCTCTCTCTCTCTCTCTCTCTCTCTCTCTCTCTCTCTCTCTCTCTCTCTCTCTCTCTCCCTATGGCTGATCTGAAATGGTCTCCTCCCTCTCTCTCTTGGTTTTCTTTTGTGTTAGCTAATAAAAAGGAGAGAAATGAAATGAAAGAAAAGAGAAGTAAATTGATTTTTTGTGTGTGTTAGTAATTAGATATAGATATATCATGTATATCTATCCAAATCTCCAACATATCTTGCTCTTTCTCTCTCTCTTATCTCCTTATCACATAAAAATTGGATAAACATGTTGACAAAGTAAAAGAATAACACATGAAAAGTAAAGATAATGATAAGATATAATGTAATCATTACATTATCCTCTCTTATCTCATCTCCTCTCTAAATTTCGGCCCTAAGGCCTTATCCTCACCCATTTTGTTTGTTTTTTAATGCTTTATTTAGTTAAGTAAATGCCCAACATGTCCCTCTCCAATTGGTCCAAGACTTGGGCTATTCCTTTAATGTTTTGGGCTTGCAAATTAAATATTTGGGCCATGTAACTTAGGCTAGGTCCAATGCTTTTTAATTTTATCTTTCCCTAATCATTTAATAAGGGTTTTCTTATACACATTTATAAATAACTTTCTCACTCATATATCTTTAATTTTATAACCCAATTAGACTTGCTTTAGTTAGGTTATAAGATTAATTATTTAAGATGTATAAAATAGATCTCTTAGGTTATTTAATTACCACACCTAATATATATATATATATATATATATATATATTATGTTACATAACTTTATTCTTAATTCCTTTATACAAAATAAAAGTATACCCATTCTATATTTATTTAATCAATTACATAACCCACATAAATCATCACACATTCTAATAGTTTTTATTAACTTAATAGCTCTAATGGGCTTAATAAGTTATGACCACTCACATATTCATTATGTATAATTCATATCAATTATTAATCACTTCACATTAATCACGTAATGTACCTACATATCATCTTAAATACAATAATACATATATTAATAATCAAATCCCTATTTAAAATTTGAATTAGGGTTTTGAACAACTATTCATCTTGGCTTCCTTTCTTAGTCAACTTATAATCATTAAATTGACTAACTTGCTTAATCCATATCGCATATGATCAAAATATTACTGATAACAATAATTATAATAGTTAATAAAAGAATAATATATATATAAAAAAAATTCATTCGTAAAATTATAGTCGTATAAAATTCTCGTTTCTAACATATCAACTTTGTTAAACCTTCAAATGAATCAACTAAGCCCCTTATTTATAGGTTTTGCAAGACCAAGGCTAGTTTGGTCAATAGGCCAAACCTCCTCTTGCCCATGTTAGGCCCATGAGCTAGCATGTGCTAGCACATGCACCCCACATGCCTCCCATGTCTCTCCCATGTCCCCCCATGTGCCTTATGGGCCCTTCATGGGTCATGGGTTGCCCTATGGGTTTAACCCACCCGTTAACCCATCGGTTCGATTCACGGGTTCGATTATTAAAATTAATTCAAATTGAACGTATTTACTTCGTATTATACATAGTATTAATTCTTGTATCCTCTTCGTATTATACTCGTATAATATCTAGTATTATACTCGTATTCATACCGTGTAATACACAATTCAAAACATGCTTGAATTCGTTTCTTGTCAATTTAACAAAATCCTCAATCAATTTGTACAGCAATTAACCATAAAACTTGAATTTTTTAATTTTAAAGAAAACTATATATTTTCAAAATATATCACTGTGATTCTTGATGAACATGAATCTCTCATGTTCATCCTATATGCATAATTTAAAAAATCTAAATTATCATACTAATCAATTATAACCAATTCATATACACAATATCACTTACATACATCAAATCATCATGTTCATGGAGAACAAACTTTATAGAGAACTAATTTCATGAAGAACATAAACATAAAATACTAATTATAAGGGTTAGAAATTATACCCTTAAGTTTTAGTGATGAAGAAGATGAACGTGATGATGAGGCTTCTAGTTTTGATTCCTCACAAAACTCCTTCCTCCTCTTTCTCTCTTCTTCTCTCTTCTTCCTTCTCTTTATCTTTTCTCTGTGTTTTCTCTTTTGTTTCTAACACTGACTATTTTCTCTAACTCTTCTAACTTCTAAACTAACGTAATATAATATACATATATCTTACATATACATATATTATATAATTATAATACATATAACTTCCACTACATAATGGCATATATTAAATATAATAAGTACCATTAATATATAAGTTACAATTAGAATTTAAAAAGCCATAAGGCTTGTTTGGCAAAACAGGTTTATTTTTAAAAACTAACTTTTTGAGCTTGAGGCCTTGTTTGGTAAAACAAGATTAAAACAAAAATAAGGGCCTTGTTTGGGTAAAACTAATTTAAAAGCCCCTTTTATTCTTTTAACAAATCCTTTAACCCATCTTTTTAATGTTATCTTCTAATTAATTAAATCTTAACATTCTAATTTAATTAATTAAAAGTTAACACCAATTAATCACATAAAATTGTCACATAATTATAATTACTCGCTAATTATAACTTCGTGTAACAATTACCACATAACTTCATCTAATTTAATTATCTCAATTAAATTAGAATTATAACATAAAATTATTACAAATTAAATCAATGAAATATTAAATATTCATTTAATTAATACAATACTCTTAATTACATTACTCCATAATAATCACATAATTATTTATTTAACTTAATAAATAATTCAATTAAAACATTTATTTTAATTCAATAAATATAAAAATTAATATCTAAAATCCTCTTCACATCAATTCACATATTTCACAATATATGACATGTATACACATATTCAAACTTAAAACATCTCATAATAAGAATTTATTTATTAAATTCTCATTTATAATTCTTGAAAATTCGGGTTGTCACATCTTTCCCTCCTTATAAGAATTTCGTCCTCGGAATCACCGAAACCCTACCTTACTCAGGTTTCCATCAACTCTCTTTAAGAAAACATTTATCGTTGAACGACTTTAACACATTACCTTAATATATGTTTTATATATATATTCAACTACATTCAATTCTTCAACAAATTTTTAGGTTTTATTTCATAACCTTCAATTAAACACAATTATGTTTCAAATATATTATATTCTCTAACTCGTTCATTTCCTTTATAAGGATCATTACCATATACTCTACTCGTAGAATTCATATACTTCATAACTCACCATCTATAATTGTTTGGGTTATCACAATCATATCCTGCAATCTCCGTTATTAATAATCGGCAACTTAAAATTTACTGGTATAAAGGCTATGTACCAGTAATCTGATACACGTAATTTAATTATTTGATATGTGTAATTTAAAGCATACACTGACAATAAAACTGGCAATTTAGACCCCACCTAACCCCCACCCGCCCAACCCTCCACCCCTCAAAAAATAATATTTATTGATTATGTATACACCCTCCGCCTCACCCATCCCAAAAAAAATAATATTTATTGATTATGTATGCACCCCACCCCACGCACCCCCACCTGCCCCCCCCCCCACCCCCTAAAAAAATATTTAATGATTATGTATACACCCTGCCACCCCCACCCCCCCCCACCCCAACCCCCCCCAACCCCCCCCCCCCACGCCACTTTGCCCCCCCTCGCCCGCCCACCCCACCTCCACCCCACGCACCCACCCCCACCCCATAAAAATTAAAAAAAATATTTATTGATTATACATACACCCCTATCCTACCCCGCCCCATCCCCACCCCCTCAAAAAAAATAATATTTACTGATTATGTATACCCCCACCCCGCCCCCACCCACCCCACCCCACCCCACCACCACCACCACCCCACAAAAATTAAAAAATAATATTTACTGATTATGTATACACCCCCACTCCGCCCCGCCCCACCCCCACCCCCCACCCCCACCCCCCTCAAAAAAAATATTTACTGATTATGTATACACGTCCCACCCCACCCCCTCTCAAAAAAAATAATATTTATTGAATAATATAACTACTTATTTAAAAGTTTTTAATTAATTTTTTATTATTTTTTGATGTATAAATAAGTTTAAAATATGTTATTATTTGTAACGGTATAATAGTCCAAACGATATTTTTTTAATCCAATCCTTTAATTAATCCTGGAAAAAACAAACATAACATGGGATTATTTTAAGTTATCCCATGAACAATCCCATAAAAACAAACATGTGACTAGGATTATTTAATCCTAAGATTAACAGTCTTGGATTATAATCCCATGGATTATAATCCCGGGATTATAATCCTTGCAAACAAACATGGCCTTAGGGCTTTAAGTCCTCAAGCGAAAACTTCATGAGCCATAACTGAAATATTATTAGATATTTCATCCCGTCTTTAAATCCTATTATTCCGCGTTTCTCAGAAATTCAAATATAATTCCCGAGCAGAAATGGATGAATAGTAATTTTACGAAAATTCCTCAAAAAACTCTTATTTTCATCTTGAAATTTTAAATCATTTAATTCTAGCACGTAGCCCGAATCCTAACCACATTCACATCTTCTAGGTCATAGAACGACATTGCAATAGCTTACTCAGTTTAATAAACAAATATTATGACTTTATTCAATAAAATCAAATAAAGTTTATTTATATAAACGTCCGATTTTCCCGGGCATTACATTCCTAGGCTCACAAATCATCATTTCACAGCTTGCACAATGCATATATTAAAATAATGTACATAGTTATTCTAGATTGCGCTGAACAAATGATTTATTAGTTAAATCCTTGTCTACGAGTAGTCAAGCTTCCCGTTTCCTCTAGATACATATCTAGAGTCACGTGGTTGCTAAATATTTATAAATTAGAAAGAAAACTAGATCTATACAGTTCTTAGACATTCTAGCTTCTCGGTTCAAGTTTTACAACTTTTGAACCGGTTAAAAGCTAGATCTGGCTAAATCTAGTATAGATTTAGTCAATAAAACCCAAATATTGACTATTTGCATGAAAATGAAAGGTTAAAACTCAGATCTATGATATATCAAGCAATATATATATAAACAACACTTATATATATATATATATATATATATATATATATATATTAAAGCAGTAAATGAACACATATCTAAAGAGATCTTACAGTCTGGCACGAGAATGGCTATCGAACGGCTTTTAACGCCCTTAGACTCGATTTCCACTGGTTAAAACTTAGTATTTGTAGTATATATGTATAGAAGTATTTACAAAGAAGATTTACAAAGTTTAAAAGTAAGAACTAGGCCCTCTCTCTCTCTAGAAAGCTTTCCCTCTCTCTAGCTTTTTCTCTTCTTCCCAAATGACCTGCTGATCCACTTTTTATGGAGAAAAAAGGTGGAGCAGTAATTCTACATGCGGCAGCCGCGAGTACACCTGCGTTATTCCGAAAGTGATCCCCACTTGCTCGGTTTTTGTCTTACAAAGTCAGGTTTTCATGTTGCGCACTGGAACGACCATAAATCTCAATCTGGGAGGAGTTCGGAGATGTGTCATATCAATCTGGAAATCTTTTTCGATAGCTTCGCAATGGTATATCATTTTCCCAATTCTGAGTTTGGAAAGATAGGTAAAAAAGAAGAAAAACCATCCCTAGGTAGATGCCAGCTAGCCATTCGCCTTGTTGTGCGTTGGGAAACTTGCTCCTTTCAATCCGAGAATAGTTGGGAGACGTGCCATACCATTCTGGAAAGCTTTTTCTGAGGGCTATACAATGACACTAGACTTGCCCTTTTTTGAATCTGGGAAGATGGGTCCATAACCAAAATAGCATCTTCAAGTCTTCGGATGTGGTTCGTTTAGCTATCTTATATAGTTTGTACTTGGAATTGTTGCGGTGGTTCTTTGTGAGCCTATCCTCAGTCAGATGATTTATTTTCTATGTTATGTTTGGCAAAATGGCATCTTTGCCCTCTCGGGGTTATCTTTGAGGTGTAAAAAGATATTTTTGCCCTCCTGTATAGTTAGTCCAAAGAAAGCAAAATTTTGAGTGTCTACAGACTACATGACCAAGTGGGTTGAAGCCAAGACCCTTCGAAAAATTACCGAGCAGGAGTGTTTAAAGTTTTTAAAAGAATTCATTTTTTTGGTTCAGGATTCTTGGTGATGGTCTCAGACAATGGCAAACAGTTTGTGGGCTCTAAATTTGAGCAATTTTTAATAGATTTGAAAGTTCAACATCGAAAAACTTCAGTGGCTCATCCTCAGCTAAATGGGCAAGTAGAAGTTACTAATAGGACTTTATTGAATGGAATCAAATGGAGGCTCGACAAGGCAAAGGGAGGTGGCCCAAAGAGTTACTTATTGTGTTATGGGCGTATCGGACTACTCCGAGGGCAACAGTAGGTGATTTGCCGTTCAGACTAGCTTACGGGATCGATGCTCATAATCCTGTTAAGATCGGGTGTCTTTCGCATCGGGTCACCTAATTCAAGGAACTATATAATGATGAAGGCATTCTCCACAGTCTCGATCTGTTGGAGGAGGTTAGGGAGTCGGCCCTGGTAAGGTTTGTAGCCTACCAAAGGAGAGAGGCTAGTCATTACAATAAAGGAGTAAAACTTAGGAGGTTTGAAGTCGGAGATTTGGTTCTTCGGGAGGTGGAGACTTTTACACCCCGAAATCTCAAAAAATGATTCCTAATTGGGAAGGACCTTATGAGGTCATTGAAGTGCTGAAGCCAGGTACTTATCGGCTTCGAGTAATGGATGGAACAGAAGTCAAGAACACTTGGCATACAGGAAGACTTAGAAAATATTATCAGTAATGCTAATTAAGTAGTTCATTTTTATGACTCTATATTAATTTTCAAAGTTATCAATAAAATGAATATTCAGTTTTTAAACAAGTACTGTTATTTAAGCGGGTATTCAGTTCCGCTGAATGAATACCTTCTTCTTCAGTTGTTTTTATTGAAGTAGATATCCAGTTCTGCCGAACGGATACTTTCTTCATTATTTACCTATTTAGATATTCAGTTTACCTAAATGAATATCTGTACTGATTGCATAAGTGTTCAGTTCTTTAAATGAATGCTTATATTATGTGAATGTATGTATGAAATAAAACATTCAGTTTGCCAAAACGAATTACTTTCATTTACAAAATATTTTGTACAAAAGTTAATTACATTATGAGTTCAGATTATAGAAGAGAAACAGTTATTCTAGAGTGGGGTCGGCTTCCTCATCCGAAAAGTTCAGGATGCTGGTGTCAAGCCCAACTGCCAACATCTTCTCCCTTATCTTCTCTTTATGGCTTTAGTAGCCTTCGGCAAACTGGGCGATGATGTGGTTGGTCTGCTCAGGCAACTCCTGGTATTCTTCGATGATCTTTTGCTTATCATCTTCGAAGACAGTTGACTTCTCGACCTTCAGGCGCTCGACTTCTTTCTCTAGTTCACTAGATGCTCCAATCAGGTCTCTCAATTCATTATGAAGTTGAGCGACCTTGGCCAAAAGAGTCGTATATACTTTATAAAGGTTGTCTCTGTCTTCCTTTAGTTCAACCCGTTCCAGAAGAAGCTTTTCTTAATGCACGGAAAGCTCGGAGTATCTCCACTTCAGCTCCTTCAGTTCCAAGGATACCTTCTTCATTTTCGACGTCAGCACATCAGTATGAAGTAAAGCACCCTGAAGTTTCTCTTAATCAACCTTTCGATCATTCGAAGACTTCTCGAGCTTGGTCCGAAGCTGCTCTATAGTACTTTCTAGCTCCTTTTTCTGAGCGGAAATCTCTTTGACCCAGAGTAGTAGGCGGCCGAAGGCTGATAACGCTTGGAAATAATATAAAAATATTAAGGACTGTTGTTTAGAAGGGATTAATTCAATGGAAAGATTAACACATTCGCTCTTACCCGACCTATGGGGACGGCAATAGCAATTATAAGGTCCTCGAGTTCGAGGCCTTCGAACTTCTCGTCATCGCTCGATAGGATGAATGCGTTGAAATTTTTGTATGGGAAGTCATGTGGGAGATCTCGAGACCAGGTAGTGTTCAAGAACCACCTTTGTGGGTCTTTGAAGACTGTTAGTTTTGTAGGAGGTGGAGGAAGAGGGATGTGAATAACTTCTTTTGTTCGGGCCTTCTTTAGAGGAGGTTCAATTGTGGTCTCTTCAGTTTGGGGATCAAGGGGAGTTCTTTCAGGGATGGAGAGATTTGGGTCTTGGGGGGCATCCTTGTTGACGGAGGTCTCAACAGTAAAGGGAACGAATGGTTTGGTTTGTTTTCTTAATTTCTTCTTCATCTGTATTAGCTTATCGGATTTGGTCAGTTCTACAGATTTTTTGATTGATAACTTGGGAGCCATCGGGATGGCAGTTATAGGTTGTACTTTGAAAGGTGGTTCGGTTGTTGTAGAAGTGTTTGGTTGTGTATGATGGGGAGGTTTGGCTATTGGGGAGGTATGCAGAGGGGTATGGATCGGGATTTTTGTGATAAGAATAGTCTCGGTTTTGGCGTTCTCGCTGGTGATTAGATGGGGAATTGGCTCGATAAGGCGAGATTGTTCTGAGCCTGAGGCTTCGAAGCCCTCGGGTAAAAAGATTGATACTACAGATACAAAAGGGGAATGTATTAACGAATAATCAGTGTTGAATTAGAGGGGAAAGGTTTATGATAATACTTGCATCCATGTTGGTAGAGTCAGGCCGGGTCAGATATTACTTTGATTGGCCAGTCGACGTTCTTCATCTTGCTGTAAAAAGATCAGAAGGCCTTGATTCGCTTCTTGGGAAACTGGGTAATTTTAAGAACTAGGTCATTCGGGGAAGCCCAGCTCGGTAAGAGTTTCAGATCGGATCACTTGATGAAAATCCATTGCGACTGTCATCCTTTATTGCTAGATGGAGTTTTTATGGGAATAGTCATTCCAGGACAGAGGCTTAGTTGGAGTAGGCCGGATTCCCCACTTTTTGATATGTTGAACAACGCGAAAAAGAAGTCTAACCCTGGGGCAGTCTTCTGTTCGTGGCAGAAGGCAAGAAATGAGATTAAATAAATATAGGAGTTCGGCATTAGTTGTGCAAACCCAGTACCGATTAGCCCCAAGAAAGATGAGATGAATTCAGGCAAGGGGAACCGGATGCCATACATGATGGCATAAAGGTGGACACATACCCACTCTCTATTTGGGCACCAATACATTCTCTTATTGAGATCAAGGACTCGGATGGAGTACTCGGGAGGTATTTGGTATTGTTGTCACATGGCGTTCACTTGGCTGCTTACTATGGAGGATGGCGTGTTTACATGGGGATAAGCTTTAGAGGATTTATATTTCTTTTGAATTTGTGTCTCAATAAGTTCAGAGGAGGAAAGCATTTCTGAAGATGGAGTTGAAGATCAGAAGATGTCTTTGAAGCTTGGGGTTTCTATGGTGGTTGCAATTGGAACCTCGATTGGGATAAGGTCGTTAGTTGCTATGGATGTATTTGGGGCAGATGAAGTGAGGATGCTTGGGGTAGCCATTGGAGTTTATAAATTAGGGAGTGTGGCAAGATGTTTGGCTGGAAGAATGGATTATCAGAGAAGAGAGGTAGTTGTAGGGAGCTTTTGATACCTTTGGAAGACTAAAATCTGAAAATGGCGGTTGTTTTGGGGAAAAAGCTTCTTTTTGAATAAATGACTTCAACTTTTCTAGATTACATAAATACGACACACTTAATTCGTCCTAAATGATGACAAACGTGGGCATGATGTGGGGGCTCAGTAATGAGTGTTGGACAGTTTTCCAAGAATTGAGCTATCGGCATTAATTATGTAATTATTGAGCTTTTATTGAGAAAATCTTTCATTAAATGTCTCATTTAATAGAAGACTGGGGGTAATGTTGGGGCGTGATTATTAGGGCCCAAATCATGTGATGGGCCAAAGTCCACGTGGAGGTATTTACCCTGCGTAGGAATTTAATTTGGCAGTTGAGTATTTTAAGAAATCAAATATTCCTAGTTACTTTCAATTTCCAACTCCTAAGAAAAGTGTCAAGATATGTTCCGACATCCTTTCTTTAAGAAGATTCAATTCAATCTCATTAAGGAATCATACTTAATGAGGAATCATATTTCTACACGGGGAAGGAGGTGTGATTACTATAAATACAAGACTATACATTGGTTATCAGGTACACACAACATTATTTTCATCAGTAAAGCATTAAGCCTTCATTGTTAAAATCTTATTCAGTCTGTACTTATTCTGACACCAGAGCTATCCCCCGGCAGAACAAGTCATCAAGCTACGCGTGTGATTTAGTTTCTGTGCAGGATTGGACGCGCTTTTGGTGATTGAGGCACGTGGAAGAATCTTGGCGTTAACAATAAGGCATTAATTTTTTTATGTAGGCTTCAACTTCTTAGTGACAATTAACTTTTCAAAGATGTCTCCTAGATGACATTTCCTTTTTCTTGCTGGATTTAACTTGTACATCAAGATTGTTTCACCTCATTACTTCTCGTTATAGGATTCTTCTTGGATATTTCTTATATGAATAAGAGCATTAAATATTGCTTGATCACCAAGATTTTGACTTTATTGCAACAAAATATTAAATCCTACTAAAAAAATAAAACATATTAATTAAATAAACTAATATAATTAAAAAGACAAAAGTAGGAATAATAAAATATATGAATTATTTGTTTATAACAAATCTAGTCTCCACAATAGTAAACTGCGGATTGACGAGAGATATTTTGAATGTTATCTAATTCACACTATTAAACTACGAGCACCTATATATTAAACTACAGATTGAAGATCCTCCTTACCTTTCGATCTACGGATAGACGACTAAGATTGTAACGATAATATTATTCTTACAATGTTGACTATGAATTAGTCCCCTATATATATTATACACTTGAAATAATCATATATAATTTTTTTTAAACTTGTGAAAAGTGATAGTATATGATCAAATGTATGACATTTTAAGAAAAAAGATACATTATGTGAGTTGAAACTTGGATAAACCTTATACTTTGTTACTGAATTTTAAAGTTAATGGAAACGGAAGAAAAAAAATGGACGGCACATTAAAAACCAGAGGATAAAATTTTTACCTTTTTTCTTGTCAAAGTTATCTGTCCAAAAAAAGAAGAAAAACTAATTATATAAGTAAATTTTTATTACCTCTATCATAGCCTCTGTATTACGAACACAATACTAATATAAGGGTAAATTAAAAATCTAAATGTAAAATTTAAGTTTTCATTTTTTTTCCTTATAAATTATAACAACAAATAAGAAAAAATACAAAATTTTTAATTATAAACTTAAGTTTTTTGTCATTTCTTTAGACCCTCACCCTGTTGGTATTTTAAATAAGAGAAAATAGAAAAGAAAGTAGGAGAAAAAAGATAGTGTTATAATATGATTTCCTAAAAGGCTAAACTAGACCTATCTAAAGTCATAAGCTACAATGTCTAATCCATGATATTGTGGATCTTGGTTGGGTGATGGATGTGATGTATGTTACTTTTCTTTGCCTATAAAAGGTAAACTCATCTAATGAAAAGAACACACCAAAAGAGAGAAAATTATCTAATATTTTCATCTTTGTTATTTCGTTAGTTCTATAACATCTTTGCAACTTTGTTATTTCTATAGTTTTATGGCACGTTATTAGCACGAAGCTCCAAGCAACTGAGACAATAAAATTTTAAGTTCTTGCAATTTAGCATTATACTACCGGCTTGGCTCTGTTGCCATTTATAATCTTTAACTGCCAAATTATATTCATGTTTTGTTGTCCATTTTTTTTAAATTTTGTTATTTACAGTGATTCCATCTATCCTTGTTGATCTTACAAGACTTGGTGGGAACCTTTTTACCATTTATTAATTTGTGGGAATAACCTGACTACGCGGACTACCGCATGCTTGGTGAATACCCCTTTGTATTAATTCCTTATTAGCAATTTGTGGAAATAATCTGTCTACGCGGACTACCGCATGCCGAGTGAAGATCCATTTGCAGTTTTGTACATGTATTTTTTTATAATGTGTACAATAATACTTGTATATACATTAGTGATTGCATACCTTCTGACTAAAAGGATATGCTAATAAAATAAACATTTATATATTCATATTGTTTATATATTTATCATCACTTGGGGTGGTGGCTTAGTGGTGAGATGCCGGAGATAAGTCCCCACAAACGTAGGTTCAAGTCCTGGTAACGCCACTATGCTCAAGTGGTCTCATGTCCTGAATTTATTCGGGAAAAAGCTGAGTTGTGCCAATGAAGACACCATTGAGGCCTCTAAATTTTTTTTTGTTCACGTGCATTTACCTTCTCCATATCATGTATACAATTATTTATTACATACGTTAATAAATAATGGAAACTATTATGTTTTAAACCAGAATAGATGGCAAACCTGACAAAAATAGAATTTTCAACTCTGAAAATCTCTGGAGATAACTATTTGGCTTGGGCACTTGATGCAGAATTACATCTTAGTGCAAATGGGTTAGAAAAGACCATTGAATCAGGAAACAAAGCAACTACGACACAAAATGCACAAGCCATAGTCTTTCTTCGTTATCACGTTGATGAAGCATTAAAAATTGAGTATTTAACCGTCAAAGATCTTTTGACCTTATGGATACAACTAAAGGAAAGATTTGACCACCAAAAATTGGTTGTTCTCCCTATTGCAAAATTTGAGTGACTTAATTTAAGGCTACAAGATTATAAATCAATTACGGAGTATAATTGTAATGTCTATAGAATAACCTCTACTTTGGCCTTGTGTGGGGATCCAGTTTCTGAAACCCAAATGTTAGAAAAGACGCTTTCAACTTTTCATCCCACCAATATGATCCTATCACAGCAATATAGACAAAGTAAGTCACAAAATTTAGTGAAGTATTGTCTATCCTTCTTGTTGCGAAAAAAATAATGAATTCTTGTTGAAAAATCATCAAGTACAGCCAATGGGTTCTACCCCATTGCCAAACATTAACAGCACGTCATTCCAGCAGAATAAACGTGATAATGGATGGCAAAATAATAAGAGGTTTCGGGCACAGACAAAGAACAAACCAGATGTTTGCTTCATGTGTGGGATGAAAGGGCATTGGTCGCGTACCTGTCGTACGCCAAGGCATCTGGTTAATTTATACTAGGTGTAAACACTCGAGATTTTCCTTGCCCTGATACTCATCCAGTAGAAGGGTAAAACTGTCAATCAACCCAAATTCGATCCACAATATCGGTGCTCCAGTCAAATTCGATTCCCAATATCGGTAATCAAATTCCGACAGTCAATCGTACCATCAATCAAGCTCTGACAGTCAATTGGACCATCAATCAAGTTCCGACAGTCAATCTGATCATCAAGCTCAACCCTGGTCTCAACCCAGGAGGTACCAATCGGCCCTGGCAGCAACCCAGAAGGTATCAATCAACCCCGATCTCAACCCGAGAAGTGCAGGTCATCCCCGATCTCAACCCAGGACGTCAGGCCAGCTTAAGACATCAGCCTAAAGCCTCGCAACAACTCCATAGAAAAACTTGGAACGACCACGTCAGTCTCAGAGACAACCCTGAGGTCAAAAGACTCGACTGGGATCCAAGTCTTGAAATCAACTCCCAAAAATTAACCAGCGACCATGCCGACACTACAGGCAGCCCCGGGAGGGGTACAACGGTTATTTTACCAACTTTCAACGACTTGGTCAAATTCAAGCCAAATTGATGCCGCTAAAGTCAGAATGAACCCTAACAACGATTTCGAGTGGCAACAACGCAAAATAGTTCAACGGATAAACTGCAGGGAATCGAAGACCTGGTTATGAACCCGTCTTCCTGGACCCAAAAAAAAAAAATTCACATGTCATTGCAACACTCTCGATGAGAGCTTTTTGGAAAGGCATCGTACGCCTCAAACGGACGCTTAGATCAAATGTTAGAAAGTTTCTGACCGGACATCGCATTACTCGGAGTGCACGTACTTCAAGACGACCAAGACAGGCACGCGGGACCCACCTTGAGTGGCTGCACCTCTACCTGCGGAAGTTGCATGTAGAGGTGCAGCTCCCCCCTCTATAAATAGAGGGGCAGCCCCCTCTCATTTGCATAAGCAAGGAGCGCAGCGAAGCCCTGCCTGACTGATTTTTTGACTTTTACACCTCTTCCAAACCCAAATGTTTTCACTCCAACACATAGATATACCCATATACTACCACATATCAAAAAACCACCGGTAGATTTGGACGTTTAAGGCCTATGATTCGGCAAAAAACCCATAGTGCAGCCCGTTGTAAGTATTTTTACTATCAACAAGTCAATACTACTACTTTGCACTGTTTTACACCTGCACATCAAGTTTTATCTTCTAAATATGACCGGAACTTAGTTCCGTGGCCGTTTTCGTCAAAAATTAATACAATTTTGTACATAAACTCCATTTTCAACATTTTTACAACTCGGATTGACGATCCGTCAGCTCCAGTAGCTTCAATGCACTAGCACACACAGTTTTGGCAACTTCGTCGGACTAGGTTGTCTTTCCAGTCCGGGTTTGGCCTTTTTCTGTATATATTTAACTGTTTATGTACTAACATTTCAATTCTGTCAAGCCCAAATTTCAAATCTGAGGTAGTTTATCGCTTATATATATATTTACGCATATCTAAGCAATTTTCACCATAACTGGTCTTCGTACCAGTATTGGTTGACTACATTCCTTCCAATATATATATATATATATATGGTAATAATCCATGGCAACCGGTTGCCAAGAACACTATTCAGCAACCAATTTTTGCACCGTTGATCAGACCAAGCGAAGGCCAGGATTGAATCAATTTTCCCCCTGCCGCTACAGCTTGTAGCGGCAGGCACTACCTGCCAAATTGCTTGCACGAAATATCTGTTATGCCCTCCATCCTATATATATGTTATGCCATTTACTGTTATGCCCTCCCCTCCCTCCAAAGCAAACACAAGCTGCCAAATATATCATACATTGAGTGAAATTTGCAAAAGTTGGTTGACATGACTATGTTGGGCCCACTAACATGACTAGATTATGTTGCTATGGTAATTACTACATTGCCCTCCCTCATTTATAATATATGCTAAATTCGGTCACCAGGTAGTGCATCAATAGAATTTATTATAATTTATTATGCTTTGTTGTATTAATTATAATTTATGTAGCGCTAATAAAACATAAACAAACTAGTATTAACATCAGTGTAAAAATAAAATAATTATATTTATATGTCTAATAATAATAACTATAATAATAATAAAATAATAATTATAATTATAATTATAATAATTAATATAATATTAGTAATAATATTTATAATAATTACTAAAATAATAATAACAATAACAATAATAAAAAAATTATAATAACAACAACAATAATTATTATTATTATTATAATTATAATTATTATAATAATAATAATAATTAATATAGTAATAGTAATAATAATAATAATTTATTGTTATTATAATTTTTTATTATTATTATTGTTATTGTTATTGTTATTGTTATTGTTATTAAAATAATAATACTAATAATAATAATAATAATAATAATAATAATAATAATAATAATAATAATAATAATAATAATATTAATAATAATAATAATAATAATAATAATAATAATAATAACAATAATAATACTAATAATAATCATCATCATCATCATCATCATCATCATAAAAATAACAATAACAATAATAATAATGATAACAATAATAATAATAATAATAATAATAATAATAATAATAATAATAATAATAGTAATAATAATAATAATAATACTTATAATAGTACAATAATAATTATAATATTTATAATAATATAATACTTATAATAGTAGAATAATAATAATAATAATAATAATAATAATAGTACTACCGCTAGAGGCTCAAAGGCTATGCATAATAATAATAATAATAATAATAATAATAATAATAATAATAATAATAATTTTGAGCCTATGAGCACAGCCTTTGAGCACATGGCAGTACTATTATTATTATTATTATTACTATTAATAATTATTATCATCCTATATATATGTTATGCCATTTACTGTTATTATTATTATTATAGTTATTATAGTTATTATTATTAGACATATAAATATAATTATTTTATTTTTACACTGATGTTAATACCAGTTTATTTATGTTTTATTAGTGCTACATCTATTATAATTAATACAACAAAGTATAATAAATTATAATAAATTCTATTAATGCACTACCTGGTGACCGAATTTAGAATATATTATATATGAGGGAGGGCAATGTAGTAATTACCATAGCAACATAATCTAGTCATGTCAGTGGGCCCAACATAGTCATGTCAACCAACTTTTGCAAATTTTACTCAATGTATGATATATTCGGCAGCTTGTGTTTGCTTTGGAGGGAGGGGAAGGCATAACAGTAAATTGCATAACATATATATAGGATGGAGGGCATAACAGATATTTCGTGCAAGCAATTTGGCAGGTAGTGCCTACCGCTACAAGCTGTAGCGGTAGGGGGGAAATTGATTCAATCCTGGCCTTCGCTCGGTCTGATCAACGGTGCAAAAATTGGTTGCTGAACAGTGTTCTTGGCAACCGGTTGCCATGGATTATTACCCATATATATATATATATTTCAATTCAGTCCGGGCACAGGCATGAAAACCCATTGCCCTTTTTACTGTTTTTGCACACTTCGCCATACTGGGTTCTCTCCTCAATCACTAGTTGACTACTTTTCTGTAATTTATATTTCAGTTCAGCGTGGATCATTCTGTGGCCTTTTTACTGCTTTTATATATATTTATGCATATATAAGCAGCCTTCACCATCACTGGTCATCTTTCCAGTCTTGGTTGACTACGTTTCTGTTAATATATATATCTACATATATATTTCAATTCCAATCTGGGCTTTCGAGTGAAAACCCATCGCCCTTTACAGCTTTTATATAACCCATCGCCCTTTACAGCTTTTATATATATTTAACTATATATATTACTTTGTTCAATTTATTCATCTGTGGCATTTAACATTCATTTGTATATGAATTTGCACTGACATATCTGCGGGAGGACTAGATTTATCTAAACATCGCCACTTCTAGCTTTCAACGATTCAAACAGGTCCCGACATAACCTGAAAGCTATAATGGCTGAGATTTCTTTAAATGTAGTTATTTTTATAGTTTCAGCTTCAAAAGCAACCTCGCGCCCCTTAGATCGCTATATAGTGGGAACGAGACGCTTTGATCACGCGCGGCCAGGATTTACTGATGAATCTTTGGTTCCATTGCGACGTGAGGATGTATATATATATATATATATATATATATATGTTTCTGTACAAATTTGAACTGTGTAGGTTTTGGCTACTCATATGTGAGCCTAGGAATCGTGGTATTCATGATCAAACTGATCAGAATCTGATTTCCACGATGGACAAACTCCAGTTTACAGATGTACCCTGCCAGTTTTTTCTGTAAAATATACATGCACAGACCTTAAAACGGTTATCCAAATTTAAGGTCTCAATATAGTGAAAATATGAATTGTCGTGTCAGCGTCCCTCCGATGGTTTTCATACCCATGAGAAGACCGACACTTTATATTTCTATGGTCGAGGACACTTGTGACGCCCCCAAATTCGGGACCCACCACTTGGTCTCTCGAATTCGGTTCGTCACATGCTCATGGTAATACAATAATAACTAAAATCACACATCCACAGCGGAATATCTAATTTAGAATAATATACAATGGTTTATTATAATTATTTCCCTAAGTCTCGTAACCTACAGTACTTAATAGATTACATAATAATATCAATTAACGACTTATTACATAATCTAACTTAAGCTTAAGCATAATCAAATCCAGTCTTACTACATCATCTTAATACAATATTAAAATATTTAAAAACATAACAGAGACAAGCTAGTTGGTAGCCTTGCCCTTGCCTTTATCAATGTCTGAAGGTTCGCCATGCTCTGCCTTAACTAAAATATTTTAGGGAAAGCAAGAATGAGCACAAATTGCCCGGCAAGTAATATACAATAAAGGTAAGTGATATAATTCTTTATTCTCGAAAGGGTATAACAAGGTTTGATAATTCAAGGATAACAAGAATATCAACAGTTTTCAATAATAGTCGCTAAGGACAGAATAATATCAATGTGATTCAATAATAAATCAATTCAAGATTTCAAGATAACTGAATACTGAGCAGTCACTAAGGACTATGAACTTCTACTAGAATTGACAGTAATAAACTGAAAATCTAACAAAAACAGGTACAATAGGTGATCAGCCTACAGCACCATCGTTATGCATAACAATCAATCATACTCAAGTGTGCACGTCGGTTCTCCGATAATTATATTTTCCCTTCAAAGAGGGTTGTTCTTCTCAGTCAAATACAAGATCCCGCACCAATCAATTAGTTTGGGTCGCTTTTCAATAATATAAGTTTAGCCGAATCAAATGACATAGACACTTGTACAATATTCAAGAACAATACTAAGTTCAACATGAATATTAGCTTTAATGAAATAAGAGTTCAAGTATGCTAATTCAATTCAAACGATTAAGTAGGAAACTAGTCCGCAATATACAAAGATAGAATACTTGTATCCAAAGAGATTAGGTTTAGATACTCGCTTACGATATCCGTTGAATAAAGTAATGCAAGGGTTTAGGATACTTGCCTTATACGTAGTTTACTCACGTAAAGCTAGCCAACACTTTTGGATTCCTATAGTAATATAATTACGTATATATATGATATTCATTAGTCATATAATTTAACTTCACATTTTATCTTCGAATATACGATCAACACATAAGCTAAGTTTTAACCTAGCTACTCAGTTATATAGAATATAATTTCTATCCTTAACTATCCTCTTTTCTCAAGTTGATCATATTTATACATCATTACTATCACGTAAGACTACCACAATTAGCAAGCATACTCACATATTATTAATATCACATAAAACCACAATCAATACTAAATATATTTTATCTTAGCAAGTTATGGCATTTCCATAAGTTAACCGTCAAAATCAGATTTCAAGTATTTACATATGATATCACATAGTATGTATACATTTTAAAGAATACTTTTATGTTTGCATAACCTTCTCTCGTTCCAAACATATGTGATATAGATTCTAGGTCGACACTTACTGTCATTCAAGGTCATGAAATTTACAAAGCCTATCATGCTCGCTTTCAAAACACTTAAGGTATCTATATTAAGCATACTTATGAGTATTCGCATCCCATACATGTGACTATCACAGTTATTAGTTGAAAACATGCTTCGTTTATGCTAAATTTGATTTCACGACACCTAGTCATGGTATATATACATGTATCATACATAAGTGAGTCTAAAAGTACTATCACATGTTCAAAATTATCGAAATACGGGAGTCGCAATAACATGTTAAGATTTATGTTTCAAACTTACACTTTCACTTAGTAAAGTTCGCAAACGAAGTCCACATGCTCGTGTCATGCTATGAAACATATCTAAACAAGTCAACATGCCTTTCGTGCATTCTTAAACCATATCAACATGCGTGTATGGTCAGAATATCAATATGGATATAATTTATCAAAGTTTATTTTCAAACTCTACGCTTTTGTTAGAAATGTGCACTAGTTAGGTTCACATGTTCATAATGTATCACGGAACCCATATACATAAGTTAGCATGCATTTCATGTGTTTCTAAGTCATACTTACATGTCTCAAAAGTCAGAATACTATTATGGTATTTATATATCCAAGTTCCCCTTTTCATAACTTTAAGTTTTCTTTGAAATATTCAACTAAACAACGAGCATGGATTGCTATAACCTAGTAACCTTATTCCATATGTTAATGTGAGTTATAAGCATACCCTACTAGTACAACATGTTTAATACATCAGAAGATATAAAAGAAATCATCAACAATTTCTGCAGTGGCGCGCGGCCGAGCCTGTACTAGGGAGACTCGCGGCCGTGCGGCTCCCGTTCCAGACCAGAAGATGTTCTGTTATTGCAGAGCTTCAGAATTTCTCATAATGTACTTAGCTAGCATGCTTGCCTACCATCACTTTACATTCCTGACACATAGATATACTTAACAACTTATGCTAGCACCTTATCACACACTAATTTCAACAATATTATGCAATCTCTATGAATTGAAATTTAAATGGGTTTAGAGGTTATACCTCTTGAGCTCAAACTTGCACAAGACTTGTTCTCAAATTCAGATTATAAACTCACAATACTCTCTCTATATCAACTTAGCACAAATTTTAGCAACATAGAAAATGAAGAGAGGCTTGGTATTTATAGGAGAATTCAATATCCATACAAAGCAATTGCCCCAAGGTTTGAAACAATGGGGGAAATGAAGAACTAGAGGATTGAGGGGAGTTGATGGAATAGTGTCCAACCACCACCTCAACCCACACCCCTTATCATTATCACCCTCAATGCTAGCTAGGAAGAGAAATGATGAAGGAGTAGCTTAGATCATTGGCTATTCAAGTGAGAGAAGAGATGGGAAATTTGGACACTCAATATGGGACAATACTTATATCTCAGCATTTCAAGAATAGCATTTCATGTACATATGGTTGATACTTGAGTTAAATAAGCATGTATATATTTCTTAGGTTTAAACTCATTTAGGGGTATTCATGGACTCTAATTGAGGTAATGATATTACAAAATAGCAAGTTGGGGGTATATTTCTATTCACATCATATAATCCATGTACATTTTGATATTACCAAATTATTATATAATTGGGTTGTGACACATCACATTATCATAAGTCTCACTATCCTATCCATGTCACTTATTGAAATAATTATTAATATTAATTATTCATATACTTTAATATTCCATATAGTAGACATTAATGTATTATATCTACCACATGGTCACATAGGCTATTTTAAATGTCACAACACATCTTGCCTTATTCAATGAATGAAGGAACTTTATTAATTATTTATATAATAGTGTCACACTACCTTTCATATCTAATAAGGAACTTTATTGTATGAATACCCACACATGCTAATGTCACAAAAAGTAGCATTATAATGCATGTTTACACCTCAAGTATCAAAACACATAGCTTTACTATGTACAATCATATAGTATAGTTTAAATATACTTGCACGTAACGATTAATATAATCTTATTACGTTAATAACTTACTTATTTATTTTATTATTCATAATGTCAAATAAATAAATTAGTCATCTCATTGATTAATTAACAATAATATTAATTAATCTATTCCTCGTTAGTTAATGAAATTATTAATTTTCACAACCATTGCTCATTTATCACGCACAGTATATAAATATAAATCTTATTATATTATAGACATGTTGCTCATTATTATTATTATATTTCTTGCAATAATAATAATCACATATTATTAATCAATTAAAGTTAATATTCCACAATAATTAATTAATATTCTACAATTAATATAGATTAACTGTTTGCTTAAATTAATATAATCATTCTTATATTACGTCACTGTGCCACACAAGGCTATCACTGAGTTTATCGCAAACTCCATCAATTTCTCAATTATTATAACTATTCAATTTAATAGAATTGAATTAATCCTTCTCATAACACAAAATCATTTATATTAAATAAATTCTCATTTTCATTAATATTTTTATTTAATAATAGATGGAAATTCTCGGGTATTACAATGCTTCTCAGCCCGAGAAATCACCATTTGCATGCAGCCTTAAGGCTATAAAGATAAAATTGAGAGTAGCGATATGCTTCAATTCCTATGTCAGCGTAAGGGTTTGATAAAACCAGCTTTCAAAACATCACTGTCAATTCAATTCAAAAGCTTTTGCAAATCAAATTAAATGATGCTTTTTTTGCAAATTAAATCAAAGATTGATTTTCAAATCAAATCAAACCCTTCGTATATAGGCTCAACGAAGCCTGTCAAAGCTTTCAATCAATCAAAAGGACCCAATTTTCAAACAGCATTCACTCACGCATTCTAGTTTTAAGGGAAATATTGAAAAGATTGTGGTACCTGTGTTTTCAAGGGAGTTGTGGGGTGCCTAACACCTTCCCCACACTTAACCAAGCCCCGGACTCAAAACTTTGATTTCAAAGATCAAGTTTCGACAGTGTCCAGTAATTGGGCCTCTTTTCAAATCAAATTCGGTTGAGTTGGTACAACCATTTTCAAAACTACCAACTAGCGACTCTGTTTAAATCAAATCAAATCGTCGACATATACACATGTTGGCCTCTTTCCTAAAAACCCCTTCAAAACCTTTTTTGCAATAAAAAGAATAAGGATAGAGATAACTTAGGAAGATCGATTTGAGGAAAATCGGGTTATAAATCGACCCGCGGTATTTCTTAAATTTTCCAACGTCGACACCAGGAGTCTCAAAAGAGCAAGGAAAAGGTGTCAGAAACAAACTTTGTTAACCATCAATTGAATATTGCTGATGCTCCAACAATGACCAACAATGAATAAAAGTTTGGTGACATCGTTGGACCTTCTGAAAGCATCCTTTGGGATATCGAATAATTTTTTATTTTAATTAAGCACTATGCATGTATAATATTATTAGTTTTTATTTTTGTACGCTACATGTTATGTGTTCCTCATGAATAATATTATAAATCAAATATATATTTTTTAAATATATTTTTATGTGTCAGACCAACTTTAATGGATATGGAAGATATATGTTTAGCAGACAGTGCAACAACTCATACAATACTTCAAAGTGAGAGATATTTTTCACAACTAACCAAAGCTAAGGGAAACGTGGGAACTATCTCTGGCATATCAAATTTAATCGATGGATTTGGAAAAGCTATTTTCATGTTACCAAATGAGACACAATTATTCATAAAAAATGCTCTATATTCTAGTAAATCAAGAAGAAATTTGATAAGTTTTAAATATATTCGACTAAATGGTTT
Source organism: Panax stipuleanatus (assembly GCA_020205555.1). Classification (NCBI taxonomy): domain Eukaryota; kingdom Viridiplantae; phylum Streptophyta; class Magnoliopsida; order Apiales; family Araliaceae; genus Panax; species Panax stipuleanatus. The sequence continues at coordinate 45,256,729 of CM035125.1, forward strand.
TCACATTGAAACAACAAATGATAATGATAATGAATATCTTCTCATCACTTCAACTATTTTTGGAAAGAAGAATATCTTAGAAAAACTTCATTCAATTTCTTCTAGGTTATATACTATGAAGATTAGAGTAATTAAGTCTTATACTGTGGTGATTCCAAAATTCATAGATCCCAAATCATTTATGCTTTGGCATGAAAGACTCGGTCATCCAGGCACATCTATGATGCGTCGCATTATTGAGAATTCTATTGGTCATCCTCTCAAGAATCATAAGGTCCTTCCTAGTAGTGATTTTTCTGGCGCTGCATGTTCTCAAGGAAAATTAATTGTTCGACCATCACCAACAAAAGTTTATAATGGAACCCCAAAATTCCTAGAGAGAATCTAAGGAGACATTTGTGGACCCATTCATCCATTGTCTGGCCCATTTCAATATTTCATGGTTTTAATAGATGCTTCAACTAGATGGTCTCATGTTTGTCTCCTCTTCTCTTGAAATTTTGCCTTCGCTAAACTTCTTGCTCAAATAATCAAGTTACGAGCTCAGCTCTCAGATCATTCAATCAAGTCAATTCGAGTTAAAAATGCTGCTGAATTTTCATCAAAGACCTTTAATGACTTTTGTATGACTATTGGAATCACCATTGAAAATTATGTTCCTCATGTACATACACAAAATGGTTTAGCTGAATCTTTAATAAAAAGACTTCAACTAATTGCACATCCATTGATATTAAGGTCTAACTTACCAACCTCAGTTTGGGGTCATGCAATTCTTCACGCTGCAGTCATCATTCGAGTGAGGCCAACAGCTCTTCATAAATATTCTCCTCTACAGTTAGTTCATGGTCAGATACCCAACATCTCACACCTTAGAGTTTTTGGAAGTGCAGTATATGTTCCAATTGCACCTCCACAAAGGACTAAAATGGGAGCTCAACAAAGAATTAGAATTTATGTTGGTTTTGATACTGCTTCTATTATTAGATATCTTGAGCCTTTAACTAGAGATGTTTTTACTGCACGTTATGCAGATTGTCACTTTGATGAATATATATTTCCACCGTTAGGAGGAGAGAAATTTTTAAATAAGAAACCCTCTGAAATATCATGGAATGCATTAGAATTAAATTCACTTGATCCTCGCACAGGACAATGTGAAATTGAAGTTCAAAGAATTATTTATTTGCAAAATATTGTAAATCAAATGCCAGATATATTTAATGATGCTAGAAAAGTGATAAAATCACATACACCTACAGTGAATACTCCTGCAAAGATAGACATACATATCAAAAAGTTAATTCCTAAAGAATTGACAAATAATGTAACAGAAGAATCTAAACCATGCCAAAAGCGTAGAAGACCAGTTGGTGCAAAAGACACTGTACCACAAAAACAAAAGGCAAATAAAGGAGTTCTAGAAGTAATACCCGCTCCAGAAGTAGCGCTTATTCCAAAAGTGAGAATACCGCCAGAAGAGGTACAAGATCTCACCGAAGGAATAAGAGATGAATACCAAGAGATCTCAATAAATTATGTATATGATGAGAAAATATGAGATCGAAGCAAAGTCATGATTGATGATATATTTGCTTTCTCTATAGCATCAGATATTATTATGATTTCTGACATAGATCCTGAACCAAAAAACGTGAAAGAATGTCGGAAAAGAAAAGATTGGCCAAAATGGAAAGATGCTATTCAAACTGAGTTACAATCATTACTAAAAATAGAAGAATTTGGACCAGTAGTCCAAACACCGTTGGGAGTAATCCCAGTTGGAAACAAATGGGTATTTGTACGAAAGCGAAATGAGAAAAAAGAAATTGTGAGATACAAAGCCCGACTTGTAGCTCAAGGTTTTTCACAAAGACCTGATATTGATTATCATGATACATACTCTCCAATAATGGATGGAGTCACGTTTCACTTTTTACTAGGTATGACAACCATGGAAGGTTTGGAAACACGTCTGATGGATGTTGTAACAGCATACCTATATGGCTCACTTGATAGTGAGATTTACATGAGAATTCCTGAAGGATTAAAAATGGCTGAATCACAAAAGCCCCACCACATATATTCAATCAAGTTGCAACGCTCATTATATGGGTTGAAACAATCTGGTCGTATGTGGTATAATCGACTTAGTGATTATTTAATAAAAGACGGGTATATAAATAATCAAGTATGCCTATGCGTTTTTATTAAGAAAACATAAAGTGGATTTACCATCATTATTGTATATGTGGATGATTTGAATCTTGTAGGTACTCCTGAAGAACTCACAAGAACTGCTACTTATTTAAAGGATAAGTTTGAAATGAAAGATCTTGGAAATACAAAATTTTGTTTGGGAATACAAGTGGAGCATTTAGCATCTTGAATTTTTGTTCATCAATCCACATATATTGAAAAGATTCTCAGTCGTTTTCATATGAATAAAGCTCACCCTTTGACTACTCCGATGGTTGTTTGATCTCTAGAAGTCGATAAAGATCCATTTCGACCTTTAGAAAGTGGGGAAGAAGTTCTTGGACTTGAAGTTCCATACCTAAGTGCAATAGGTGCTCTTATGTATCTTGCAAATTGTACACGACCCGATATTACTTTTGCTGTCAAACTGTTGGCAAGATACAGTGATAGTAGTGTGCATACAAGCCAATCATGTATGATGATAAAGCACGTACTTTGTAAACAATCTTATTTATTTATTAATAAAATATTCATTTATTAAAGGCATTTAATTATCTACATGTTGCTGTTTTTATAATATGTAAATAACCCATAGTTTTAAGCAATGCTTTTAGAATCATGATGATGATCATGGTAATGAGATCTAAATTCTTAGAAAGTTTTAAAACTTAAATAGTTCCCAATCGTGGGATTACTAAAAAGGGGATTAGTAAATCCGGATAGATTGGTACATATGTTGCTTGCTCATTGGATGAGGATGATTGATCTCATGATCATTTGTGTGGAGACACTAAAGCAAGTATGTAGGTGCTTATTGGAGAATAAGTTCACTGAACGTGATTCGCTATGGAATACCTAATGGAGTTTTACTCGCATGTCAATAGGAATTCCTAATGTGATAGTAGTACAAGTGATCCTTGGACTTGAGATCATCATAGTATCTTGTATGTAACAAATTATACTTTGACTTATTCCTTAAGACCTTTTAAGGCATATATAGGGTATGCTTGGGTATAATGAGTTACATATGGAGATAATGAATGATCAATAAAGAATCTACCACCTCTAGTAAAAGAGGAGATATGTCCTATGTGATTCGTTAAATGACAACCCAGGAATCCTTGGCCAAGGTGAAATGAAATTAGAAAGGAGTTTTTAATTTGCATTATTTGGAGTTGTGCATTTTCTAATCGAAATACATATAATTAAATAAAATAAGACTTGACAGTAAATCCATGTCTTATATTTAATTGGGACATTGTATGGTGGAAGGATTGAATTGTATGGTAACTATTAACTCACAGGTTCTTTTATGATTAATGTTGAAATCTATATTATCTGGAAAGTCGTTGATCGCTAGGGAGGCTTATCCCTATTGTAGAATAAATATTATTTATTTAAATAGATTATTAGTTTAATTTATTTATTTAAATAAGATTAAAATTATTTTAATTGATTTATTCACAACCGGTTTAATATGGAGAACCTAAAGGGTCACACCATAAAAGAAAGAATAAATATTTAAGAAGGTAATGGCATAATCGTAATAATGCATTAAGTATAATTAATTTAATCTATGGTGATAGAATAAATTAAATAGCTTAATGTTTATTATTTAATATTTTGGAAATATTAAATATAAATTAATAAGAGGAGTCTTATTAATATTATTACAATTATTATTATTTTAATTTCTAAAGGAGTTTAGTAATTAATTTAATATTTAGTACTCTCATTTATTCCTAATAAGATTAGGAGACAAATTAATTAAATGAATTTAATTAATTATTCCCATGTGGTGGGAAGCCTAAATTAATTAAAGGAGTTTAATTAATTAAAAGAAATCCCACGCCTAATAGGATTAGAAGGGTTGACCAATGTCTATATAAGAGAAGTCTTATAATAGATATTAGATGATGGAATTCTAATTATTGGAGAGTACTCCTTTTCTATAGAGGATAGAAAACTAAGCCAATCACCCTCCTTCTTGATAATTCATCTTCCTTGGTGGATCACCTCGAGAGGCCAAACACTTGGGTGGCTAACGTTGATCAAAGGAAGGAATCTAACCCGGAAATTCAAGGAGATCACGAAGAACAAGAAGTTGAACTAGTACCTGTGGAAGCTTCGTTCTACAAGGGTATGATTCCATAACTTCTTATTTATCGTTTTAAATTAATAATTTGCATAAAGGATGATCCGGGTAATGGTTTTGTAGAAATTTTTTAAACTCTGATATACCATGCTTCCGCTAATTTTTGCAATTTGATTGCGTCACGATTTCGTACAAACCCAACAGTGGCATCAGAGCCAAATCTTTATGCAATTATTAATTTATTTTTGATTTCATATACATATGGGTATGTATTTAAAATAATTTATTGGGCATAATTTTATTGTATAAAATTATATTTTTTAAGAAAAAAAAGACTTTTTTTGGGACGAATCACAATTTTTTTTTTGGTGCTAATCTTGAATTCTGCAAAGAAAAGGTGTTGTCTCTTTCTTACTCCAAAAAGAAGGTGACCCATCAGGAAATGACTTTTTTAATAAACCTGCAGGACTCTTTTAATAAAAGAAGGTGACTTTTTTAAAAAAAAAATATGATGTATTTATATATTATATTCTAAATAATTTTATAATTAAAATAAAGAGTTTATTTTAATCTTGAAATTGGATTTCATGCAATTTAAAATTGCTCATTAAATGATACTCATATATATATGGAATGTTTTAATTCATGAGATGAATATTTATTTATTGATATATATGGTGATATGTATAAAAATAAATAGGGATTGATTATGGACTATTTTACCAATGTGATTGGATTTTATTTTAGTTGAATGCTTGAATGAATGGGTTTTATTAAATGGGGTCTGCGTACCTCGTCTTCTCTAATTTTTTTTTCTTAATGTAAAATTCTATCTCCCTCCTATGTACTTCCCCTTGACTGTTGATCAAGGTTTCTATTTAAATTAAATATTTTAATGTAATAGAAATAGTTAGAATTATCTTTAAAAATTAGAGACCAAAGAGCAAGGAGCGCGTGAAGACCCGTTTGTATGGAGCCCGGGTTTAAATGTAATAGTTACGTTTAAATTTAAATTCTTGCACCCCTAGGTTTGACCTTTTGGTTCACTTGGTGGCTCTAGTGAACCAAACTAGAATAAAAGTCCATAATCAATCCGGGTAGAATATAGTATTCTATATTGCATGCTAAATATTATATATATTATATTTTATGCAAACATGCTTCGCATGTTTAATAAAATGACGCGTATTTTATATATATATGTGCATGCGCGCTAAACAAAGATGAGACTAATAATAACAAACCCCTCAAAGAAATAATATTAAGTCCGAAGTGTTCAAATGATATTTGGAATATCGAACGTCGCCTTCTAGCATGATAAATTAATAGAGTATTAGATATTTAATATGAGCTTGTTGTGCTATCCACAAGGCGAGTATTGCGTATTTAAGATGTTAATTAATCACATTTGATGCTTATCAAGAAAATTGAACGATCTAGTCTTGTTGTGCTATCCACAAGGACGAACATTTTTTTTTTTTGAATTTATGAAAGTGCTAGGCTGGACTTAACTTAAATTATTTTAGTTCGGATGTGCACACACTTGACCATTATGATTTAAGAGGCAAAATAAAAGGAATTACATGGTGATGTAATTGACAAGAGTTGTCTACCTATTTATTTGTATATCGCTTGTTGTGCTATCCACAAGGTTATATACATTTGAAATGGGATCCTTATTCTCACTAGCAAATCTTTAATTAGATGTTGCCGAACTATATAAGTGAGGGTAATATAGTTTGATAAAAATAGTGGGAGATACCAATTTAAAATAAAGACCTAAATTTATTTTGGTATGCAAAATTAATAAAATGAATGTTTGCTAAAATATTCTTTTTCACAAGCAGAATTTTAAAAATGTCAAAATCACTAATTTCACTGCGAAGCATACTTGATGCTAATAAGCTTACCGGGCCGAATTATACGGACTGGCTAAGAAATATGAGAATAGTTCTCACTGCTGAAAAGATTTCTTATGTCCTAAACTCACCTGTCCCTAGAACTGTTCCAGAAACAGCCTCTGAGGAAGAGATTGCCACCATTGTAAAGTGGCAAGATGATGCATCTGTGGCTCAATGCATCATGCTCGCATCCATGAATAACGAGCTTCAGCGTCAGCACGAAAACATGGATGCTCCTACTATGTTGATTCACCTCAAGGAGTTGTATGGTGAACAAAGTAGGACTGCTAGATATGAGATATCTAAGGAGCTCTTTCGATCTCGGATGACCAAGGGCAAAGTGAACATAAAGGAACAAAAGAAATCTGATCCAGCTAGCAAAGGAATGTGCTTCCATTGCAACGAGCCGGGTCATTGGAAGAGGAACTGCAAGAAGTTTCTGGCAAACAAGAAGCTTGGAGAAGCTTCGACTTCCAATCAAGGTTTGTTCATGATTGAAATTAATTTTTCAGAAAGTCAAAATTCTACTTGGGTATTGGATACCGGCTGTGGTTCTCACATATGTAATAATGTGAAGGGACTGGTCAGAAGTAGAAAGCTGAACAATGATGAGGTGATCCTACGAGTGGGGAATGGAGCAAAGGTTGCTGCATTAGCTGTAGGAACTTATTATTTAGCAATGCCTTCGGGCAAGTCCATTTATCTTAATAATTGTTATTATGTTCCGAATATTATTAAAAACATTATTTCAATTTCTGTATTGGATATGGAAGGATTTAACGTTGTTATAAATAACAATAGTTGTTATATTTATAAAGACGATGTTTTATATGGTGTTGGAAATTTGCGAAATGGACTTTATACACTTGACTTACAAGAAAATATTTTTTAAATTGAACAAACTAAGAAAAGGAAAAGAGATGATATTAATTATACCTACATGTGGCACTGTAGACTCGGTCATATCAATGAAACAAGATTATCCAAATTGCATAAAGATGGGCTCCTTGAGTTATCTGATTATGAATCATATCCAACTTATGAATCTTGTCTCATGGGTAAAATGACTAAATCTCCTTTTAGTAGAAAAGGAGAAAGAGTTACAGAGTTGCTGGCATTGATTCACACAGACGTTTGTGGACCTATGACAACAAGTGCACGGGGTGGGTATTCTTATTTTATTACTTTCACTGATGATCACTCAAGATTTGAATATGTGTATTTAATGAAATACAAGTCAGAATCATTTGAAAAGTTCAAAGAGTTCAGAAGTGAAGTAGAGAAACAAACGGGCAAGAGTATAAAGATACTTCGATCAGATCGAGGTGGAGAATACTTAAGCGGTGAGTTTCTCAATTGTCTCAAAGAAAATGGTATAATCTCACAATGGACTCCTCCAGGTACACCACAGTTAAATGGAGTATCTGAAAGGAGAAATCGAACACTGTTGGAAATGGTTCGATCCATGATGAGTTTTACCGACCTTCCAATTTCTTTCTGGGATATGCCCTAGAAAAGGCTGCTTACCTACTTAACAAGGTACCTACCAAATCCGCCCCAAAGACTCCATATGAGATGTGAAAATGGAGGAAACCAAATTTTAAGCATGTTAAGACTTGGGGTTGCCCAGCTTATGTCAAAAAGTTTGAAAATGATAAGCTACAGACTAAATTCGATAAGTGTAGATTTGTGGGATACCCTAAAGAAACTATAGGATATTATTTCTATCATCCAACTGATCAAAAGGAGTTTGTTGCGAAACATTCTGTCTTCTTGGAAAAGGAGTTTATCCATGAAGGGGTCAGTGGGAGTAAGATATATCTTGAAGAAGTTCAAGAACCACAAATTATCACGGATCAAAGTCAGGTACCTGACCAAGTAGAAGAACCTACTATACCACACCCTGTTCGTAAATCTGGAAGAGTACCGAAGATACCTGAGAGGTATGGGTTCGTTATAGAGGATGACGATGAGGTACACATCATGAATGATGATGATCCATTGAATTACGAACAGGCTATGAGTAATAAAGACTCAGGGAAATGGCTTGAAGCCATGAAATCCGAAATGGACTCCATGTATGAAAACAAAGTATGGACTTTGGTTTCACCACCTGAAGGCATTAAGCCTATTGGGTGTAAATGGGTCTTTAAAAGAAAGACTGGAGCGGACGGTAAGGTGGAGACCTATAAGGCCCGACTGGTTGCAAAAGGTTTCAAACAAAGACAAGGAGTTGATTATGATGAAACCTTTTCACCAGTAGCTATGCTCAAGTCCATTCGGATTTTGCTTGCGATTGCAGCTTATAACGACTATGAGATCTGGCAGATGGACGTGAAAACGGCCTTCCTCAATGGAAAACTTGAGGAGGATGTGTCTATGACACAGCCAGAGGAATTTTTTTCAAAGGTTGGAATAAATCAAGTCTGTAAGCTGCAACGATCCATTTATGGATTGAAGCAAGCTTCTCGTAGATGGAACATTCGTTTTGATGAGACAATCAAAGAGTTTGATTTTATCAAAAATGACGATGAACCATGTGTGTACAAGAAGGTTAGTGGGAGCGCTGTTTCATTCCATGTATTATATGTTGATGATATATTACTGATAGGGAATGAAATTTCTATGCTAAAATCGATCAAAATAAAGTTGTCTAAACATTCCTCCATGAATGATTTGGGTAGAACATCCCACATTGGGGATATAAATCTGTATTAATAGATTTAAAAGGATGTTCGGCTTAACCCATGGAAACGTATATTCATTAGATGCTAAAGGCGTTTAGCATGGCAACTCCAAAAGGTGCCTCATGATGATGAGCCATGGAGTGTATCTCTCTAAAATTATCCTCAGTAAAAGAGAGATCGCATAAATAACTATTATGTATGCAATGAAATATACAAGACTTGATGTTGATCAGTCATATTCTGGAGAAGATCTCTGTGAGACAGTGATAAACATCTCAAAGTACTTAACTGACACTAAGGATGTCATCATGACACATGATGGGTCTGAATTAAACTAGAAGACTAAACAGACTCAAGTTTTCAGATTGACCAAGACGACAGCAAAATACACTTTATGGTAAGTCGTTACCTTAAAAGGTGGTGCAGTAAATTGGAAAGGTTTCAAACAGCAAAAGTTGCTGGGTTAGTGATAAAGACAAAGTATATAACTGTAAGTGAAGCTGCAAGTTGATGTTTCGGATGAAAATTTCATTACAGAACTAGGAATAGTTCCTAAGTCTCATCTTGAATCTAAACATGTGTTGCGGCACTTTGATTAAAAAAAAAATCATTGAAAGAGGAGAGTGTAGACTCTCAAGACAACATTGCAGATCCATTTACTAAAGCTTTAACACAACAGCAGTTTGATCGTCACTTAGAGAAGATGGGTATGAGATACCATGGCGATTGGCTTTAGTGCAAGTGGGAGATTGATAGTAGTGTGCATACAAGCCAATCATGTATGATGATAAAGCACGTACTTTGTAAACAATCTTATTTATTTATTAATAAAATATTCATTTATTAAAGGCATTTAATTATCTACATGTTGCTGTTTTTAAAATATGTAAATAACCCATAGTTTTAAGCAATGCTTTTAGAATCATGATGATGATCATGCTAATGAGATCTAAATTCTTAGAAAGTTTTAAAACTTAAATAGTTCCCAATCGTGGGATTACTAAAAAGGGGATTAGTAAATCTGGATAGATTGGTACATATGTTGCTTGCTCATTGGATGAGGATGATTGATCTCATGATCATTTGTGTGGAGACACTAAAGCAAGTATGTAGGTGCTTATTGGAGAATAAGTTCACTGAACGTGATTCGCTATGGAATACCTAATGGAGTTTTACTCGCATGTCAATAGAAATTCCTAATGTGATAGTAGTACAAGTGATCCTTGGACTTGAGATCATCATAGTATCTTGTATGTAACAAATTATACTTTGACTTATTCCTTAAGACCTTTTAAGGCATATATAGGGTATGCTTGGGTATAATGAGTTACATATGGAGATAATGAATGATCAATAAAGAATCTACCACCTCTAGTAAAAGAGGAGATATGTCCTATGTGATTCGTTAAATGACAACCCAGGAATCCTTGGCCAAGGTGAAATGAAATTAGAAAGGAGTTTTTAATTTGCATTATTTGGAGTTGTGCATTTTCTAATCGAAATACATATAATTAAATAAAATAAGACTTGACAGTAAATCCATGTCTTATATTTAATTGGGACATTGTATGGTGGAAGGATTGAATTGTATGGTAACTATTAACTCACAGGTTCTTTTATGATTAATGTTGAAATCTATATTATCTGGAAAGTCGTTGATCGCTAGGGAGGCTTATCCCTATTGTAGAATAAATATTATTTATTTAAATAGATTAGTAGTTTAATTTATTTATTTAAATAAGATTAAAATTATTTTAATTGATTTATTCACAACCGGTTTAATATGGAGAACCTAAAGGGTCACACCATAAAAGGAAGAATAAATATTTAAGAAGGTAATGGCATAATCGTAATAATGCATTAAGTATAATTAATTTAATCTATGGTGATAGAATAAATTAAATAGCTTAATGTTTATTATTTAATATTTTGAAAATATTAAATATAAATTAATAAGAGGAGTCTTATTAATATTATTACAATTATTATTATTTTAATTTCTAAAGGAGTTTAGTAATTAATTTAATATTTAGTACTCTCATTTATTCCTAATAAGATTAGGAGACAAATTAATTAAATGAATTTAATTAATTATTCCCATGTGGTGGGAAGCCTAAATTAATTAAAGGAGTTTAATTAATTAAAAGAAATCCCATGTCTAATAGGATTAGAAGGGTTGACCAATGTCTATATAAGAGAAGTCTTATAATAGATATTAGATGATGGAATTCTAATTATTGGAGAGTACTCATTTTCTATAGAGGATAGAAAACTAAGCCAATCACCCTCCTTCTTGATAATTCATCTTCCTTGGTGGATCACCTCGAGAGGCCAAACACTTGGGTGGCTAACGTTGATCAAAGGAAGGAATCTAACCCGGAAATTCAAGGAGATCACGAAGAACAAGGAGTTGAACTAGTACCTGTGGAAGCTTCGTTCTACAAGGGTATGATTCCATAACTTCTTATTTATCGTTTTAAATTAATAATTTGCATAAAGGATGATCCGGGTAATGGTTTTGTAGAAATTTTTTAAACTCTGATATACCATGCTTCCGCTAATTTTTGCAATTTGATTGCGTCACGATTTCGTACAAACCCAACATACAGTTCTTCTCCGACTAAGAGACATTGAGATGGGATCAAACACATTTTGAGATACCTCCGTGGAAGTATAGATCTTGGATTATTTTATCCAAGAGATTCAACGTCGCGATTAATTGGATATGCTGATGCAGGATATTTATCAGATCCACACAATGGGAGGTCACAAACAGGTTATGTATTTACATATTATGACACAGCTATATCATGAAAATCCATAAAACAAACCATGACAGCTACATTTACAAATCACTCATAGATTCTCGCAATACATGAAGCAAGTAGAGAGTGTGTTTGGTTGATGTCAATTATTCAGCATATCCAAGAGTCATGCGGATTATCATCAATCAAAGATATTCCTACAATTATGTATGAGGATAACGCTGTATGCATTGCTCAACTTAGAGGAGGATACATCAAGGGAGATAGAACAAAACACATTTCACCTAAATTCTTCTACACGAATGAGCTGCAAAAGATGGGTGATATAGATGTGCATCAAATTCAATCATGTGATAATGTAGCCTACTTATTCACAAAGTCACTACCAAATGCAATGTTTACAAAACTTCAGAATAAGATTGGAATGTGTCGACTGAAAGACTTATCACAACATTTCATCAAAGAATAATAAATTCTTTTTGAGGGAGAGATATGTACTCTTTTTCTCTTCGCTAAGTTTTTTCCCACTGAGTTTTCTTAGCAAGGTTTTTAATGAGACATAATCTTTTTCTTAGGAAATCAAGAGGGAGTGTTATAATATGATTTCCTAAAAGGCTAAACTAGACCCATCTAAAGTCATAAGCTACAATGTCTAATCCATGATATTGTGGATCTTGGTTGGGTGATGGATGTGACGTATGTTACTTTTCTTTGCCTATAAAAGGCAAACTCATCTAATGAAAAGAACACACCAAAAGAGAGAAAATTATCTAATATTTTCATCTTGCTATTTTCTTAGTTTTATAACATCTTTGCAACTTTGTTATTTCTTTAGTTTTATAACAGATAGTAGTTTTTTAGAGTTTTTTTAAACAGAAAAGAAAAGAAACTGAGAATGTGTAATCGAGTTTAAAAGTAAATAAAGAAAAGAAAAGAAAGTTAGAGCAAATAAGGTTGACCCAAAAAGTGAGCCCGTTTCACTTCTTTTTCTTTTTTTCTCTCCCCGGACTCCTTCATAAGGGTGCAAATGAATCAAGTCGAGCCGAGTATTTAGTTGCTCAAATTTAGTTTACAAAATCTATCGAGTATAACATAAGGTTTGATTGAAGCTCGTTTAGTTACCGAGTCGAGCACATTCTCGAATCGAGCCCGAACAGTTTAAACTTTTCGAACGAATATGATCCGAATATTAATAAAAAATTATAATTTAAATAGGTTCGAATAATTTATCGAATTTTAAAATTTATTTATATTTAAATAATTTATAGTTTCAGTTGAGTTCGAATTGAACTTTTAGTCAACGAATCGAGTCCGAATTATTCGCTCGTTAATCCTTCAACTAAAAAACCTTCGAAACTGAGACAGTGTCCCAACCCGCGCGAGTTGCACCCTTGTTTATGAGCCGTTGGCTAAAATGCGGCAAGCATCACACAAACACAACACACCTGTTGTCAGCAAATAATGCTAAGAACGAAGACCCCTTCTTCTCACCTGCTATCCCGCCACCTGACTTTTGTAATAAAAGCCCATCTCTTTCCCAATACCAACCAGTCAAAACAACTCTTGATTGATCAGCTCTTATCTCTCATCAAACAATGTGTTTCCACCAAAACCTTACAACAAATTCACACCCAAATGCTCATTCACTCCATACACAAACCCAATCACTTACTTTCCAAACTCATTGATCTCAAAGACTTGAACTACTCCTCTCTCCTCTTTTCCCAAATTCTTGAACCCAATGACTATGCTTATAATGTCATGATCCGTGGCCTCACCACCACATGGAAAAAGTTTAATCTTTCTGTACAATTCTATTATGAAATGAAGTGTTTAGGCTTGAGGCCCAATAATTTTACTTACCCATTTTTGTTTATTGCGTGTGGGAATCTTTTGGCAGTTGAACATGGTAGATTAGCTCATTCAATGGTTTGGAAACTTGGGTTGGATGTGGATGGTCATGTGAGGCATTCTATGATTACAATGTATTCGAGGTGTGGGGAATTGAGTTATGCCCGGAAAGTGTTTGATGAAATTCTGGAGAGGGATTTGGTGTCTTGGAATTCGATGATATCGGGGTACTCGAGGATGGGTTTTGCCGGGGAAGCTGTGGGTTTGTTTGGGAGAATGAGGGATGAAGGGTTTGAGCCTGATGAAGTGAGTTTAGTTTGTGTTCTTGGGGCATGTGGGGATTTGGGAGATTTGAGTTGTGGGAGGTGGATTGAGGGATTTGTCGTAGATAACGTAATGGAGCTGAACTCCTATGTGGGGTCTGCCTTGATTGATATGTATGGAAAATGTGGGGATCTGTTATCGGCTAGGAGCATCTTTGATAGGGTGATCCATAAAGATGTAGTCATCTGGAATGCCATGATTACAGGGCAAGTATATCTTCCTCTGGTCTGTCTGTCTTCAAATTATAACTATTTTTAGTAGGAAATTGATATTTCCAACACTTTTTGATATTTCTACATGAAAAGTGTCGTTATAGATGTATAGCGACGGTGAAAACTGTCGCTATAGGATCTATAGCGATGATTTTCATGTGAAAATATCATTTTCTGTTGTGGATTTATCGGTTTCTTTTTTAGTATTTCTCTCTTTGTCAGTGTCACTTTTTGAGATTATAAAAAAGAAAAAGAAAAATGATCCTTCCTTTACCAACCTATCTACTTGTGAATATTTCTTGTTAATTAGTAATTAAATTTGCTTGTGTGTCCTAATTTTTAGTTTGCTTTTAGATATTGTTGCACAACAGCGTAGGTTACTTCAAAACTCATTTTCTTGAGTAAAACTAATTTTTATCACTTTGAGAAGCTGATCACAAATCCTTTCTTCTCAATTTGCACATCTTCTTAAGGTAATTTATGTGAGGAGCACTATTGGTTCATTTTAAAGTAAGAATGGGGTTCAGTGGTACTGAATCAACTATATCAAGTCAAGAACACCAATACATTTAAGTTTGTTTGCATTTCAAACATATTTTGGCATGGATTTGAACTGAACATATAGAAGACCAGACTACTTTCTCCTTTTTCTTCAATTTTTTCACTCAAAAACTAACTTGAACAGAGCTATGTGTCTAGGAGATTGGTACTGGGTCTGGGCTGTCCAGCTATTTCTGGTGGAAAAGTTTGGCATATTTGATTAAAAATAACAATGTAAAATTGTTGTCATAATGCATCAGAAGTATGTTCCTTCATCCAATCACCCACCATGACTCAGTATGGATTAATTATGACATAGAAGAATTACAAAATAAAGGTGTTTCTTCTGAAGTATGGCGCTACTCTTTTGTTTAGACACACTTTTAGGCCACTGTCTGATAGAAGGAATTTGTTGACAATTTAATCACACCATTCATGATTTGTAAAGTAACTAATGTTTAATAACTCTACCCATGGCAGATATGCTCAGAATGGATTGTCAGATGAAGTAATCTCATTATTCAAAAGCATGAGTGAGGCCAGGGTTAACCCCGATAATATCACATTAATTGGAGTTCTGTCTGCTTGTGCCTCAACAGGATCACTTGATTTTGGGAGTTGGGTTGAGGCATATGCATCACAAAAAGGCTTACAACATGATATTTATATTGCTACAGCCTTAATTGACATGTATGCAAAATGTGGAAGTTTGGACCAAGCATTTAGAGTTTTTGAAAACATGCCCCTGAGAAATGAGGTCTCTTGGAATGCTATGATCTCTGCATTTGCTTTTCATGGCCAAGCTCAAGATGCCTTATCACTATTTAATCACATGACAAAGGAGGGTGTTGCTGCTTGCCCAAATGATATCACATTTATAGGAGTACTTTCCGCATGTGTGCATGCTGGATTGGTTAATGAAGGCCGCCATTTCTTTGACTTGATGAGC
This sequence comes from Panax stipuleanatus, assembly GCA_020205555.1. NCBI lineage: Eukaryota > Viridiplantae > Streptophyta > Magnoliopsida > Apiales > Araliaceae > Panax > Panax stipuleanatus. Next base: position 45,272,252 of record CM035125.1, read on the forward strand.
TCGTCTTTCGGATTGGTACCTAAAGTTGAGCATTACTCTTGTATGGTTGATCTTTTGGCACGTGCAGGACTAGTATATGAAGCATGGAACTTTATCGAGAAGATGCCTGAAAAACCAGATGAAATTGTATTAGGTGCATTACTTGGTGCCTGTCAGAAAGTTGGAAATATAGATGTTAGTGAATCGGTAATGAAGATTCTTCTGGAGATGGAGCCTTCAAATTCTGGAAACTATGTAATTTCATCAAGGATATATGCAAATTTCAAGAGGTGGGATGATTCCGCGAAGATGAGGTTATTGATGAGACAACGGGGCGTCACAAAAATTCCTGGTTTTAGCTGGACTGAGGTGAACACTGAAATTCATGAATTTCACTCTGGTGACAAATTACATGTTAATTCAGAAGAGATCTACGAAGTTCTTAGCATGCTATATGATGAAATGAAGATGGAAGGTTTCATTCGAAAGGTTAATCTTGTGCAGATACAAGGGATAAGAAACATGCATTGAACATTGCTGAATTCTTGGAGTTACTGGATCTTTTCAGGTTGGTGGTTTCTGGCTCCTATATCACTGTTGGACTAAAGAACTTTGTAAGAAGAAGAAGAGTCAGCCATTTGAGCATCAGTCCACTTCTTAGCATCAATATCCGTTGTTGAACCCGCTTCCAGGTTGGTGATAACAACCTTAAGTGGAGTTGTCACTACCATTTGGCGTGTTCTTGTTCTTTTTAGTTCTTCCCTTATATGGTACTCAAGGCGCTCCAAACGTTCCATACTACAATCACTTAAAGAGTAGTTCCAATCCCTCGAACTACATAACTTGTTGAAGTTGAGGTGACCTAGCTATTTAGCAATCCAGCTAATATAGTCAGACGAAGATCGTCCCAGCCATCAACCCATTTTTATGGCACTAAGAGGGTTCAATTTACATTTTGACATCATTGTGTTGGTGATATTCAAGCGTGAGTACTCCTGGACAAAAGGTTGACAAAGGCCAGTTGCATCAAACAACCAACTTTATGAAGTACATCATATCACAAATTCAAGTCCACATAGCAAATGCGCAAGACTTCAATCTACAATGCAATGTGTGTGATCATAACTTGTGAAGATGCACCATTTAGTTCCTGTGCAAAGATGATGATTAAACTTGATACGGTATGCAATGATGTCAAACATATTAAAAATTGTCACTCTGCATGTCCTGTTTCAGTCTAATAGTCGTTTTCCTTTCTGCTACCATGCCTCCTTGCATGTCTTCAAACAGTTTTAACAATTCAGTAATTGGTCTCTCTCTCCAAGGGCTATCCAACTTTTCTCTCTCTACTCTTTTCTATCTTCAGGTGTCTCGTGATAAAAAAAGCAACATAAGCATGGTGCAACTCAGCCAGAGGAAAAAGATCTTCAAAATAATTACTGGTCTATGTGATTTTAATGGTTCCCAGCCCATACACTTTACAATTTCTTGGATGTGATCTACATAAACATAGCCTTGGCATGACCTATCCATCTTGTTCCGGTGGAAAGAGGGTTAAAACTTTCCCTCGTTTCTCTACTCTCCTTTGTGCTTCTTGTTGTGAGTAGAAGGGCTGAAAATGGTTTAGTAATTGTCCCCTCAGAAACTATCATTGTTGTTTCATCTCTCATCTTTAGGTCAGTAAATACATACCAACCATCTTCCCGCTCTGTATTTCCTAATCTATTTATCCTGTACAATATTTGATCCTACATATATTTTTTGGACACAAGAATTATGCTTGATGCTCACCTAGGTCCTCGATCATCTAGCACCAATATTCTGGCATGTAACTTACTATATTTTTAGTCTTCGAAGTGATTCTTGGAAAGAAATATCTTCATGTGTATGGATCTTATAATCGACTTAGTGTGAAACAATAAAAATTGTAATTTCCTTATATAACCAACACATGTTTTCCCCAGCTCAATACAATAGTAACAATTTCAATACTTCGTAATTTATTTTATTTTTTTGCAAAGATAAGAATTTCTTGTTATTATATTAATTTTTTGATTTTTTTCTCCAATTTATTATTCATTATTTATAAATTAGTGAGTTAAATATCATTCTCACCATTAATATTTTTGGTCCAAGTGTTATTGATATAACATGATGAACAACCTGCCATGGCAAGTAAAAACATGAACCGTGTTAATATCACCAACTGTGAATGAAATGTTCTGGTATGCTTTTAAGGAAATACTGCAATATTCCGGATGTATTTTTTCATTGATGGACCCCCCTTCTTAATTAGCTGTGTGTATACTGAACAATTTGTTTGCATCATTTAGGTTTGCATCATTTAGTGTAGTTAACGGCTATGTACACGGATTCAGATGCAGTATCTGGTTGAACACAGTATTTTAAAGAGTTCGACATAGGTACTCAATTTTGTCAATTTTTTATACTAAAATAAAGTGTCCAGTACTCATACTCTTGTTTGAGTGTCAAGTGCCGGACACAGATACGTTAGGATAAAGTGAAGAGTTCGTGTAATGTAGGTTAACGGGGAGTTCAGGCATTGAATCAGTCAATGATGGAAGTGAATGTCAGAGTGAAGGTACCAGAAAATTATCAGAATAAATGGCGAGTCCATTTGCAATTGCTGGTGGAGTATTACGTTTTCTATCATTGCTAAAAGTTGTTTGTGTTTCACATTTTTTATGGCTAGCTCTAGCAGCGGTTGCCATTGGCATCTTTCCAATTCTTTTGAAAGTGTAGTTGCTGCACAATTTCGAACTCGGCATCAACATTCTTATGCTACTTGGCACCTGCAGGTTTTTAGTACTTTCTGATTTTACAGAAATTTTAGAGCACAGGAAAAACGAGAAATAATATCAAGACACTGTACCAGAAAATCTAATTTCTGGTTTATGTCCCATGGACATGAAATACTAAAATTTAATGAATTTGACATGTAAAGAAATTGAAATTACACCATTAGGCATTAGCCGTCGATTTGTGTTGAAGGATATCTTGAGTTGTTGAGAACTTGTGCTGAATAATCCTTTAGAATTCTATTTCATCCGAAACTTTTAGTAATTTTTTGCGACTTAATTGTTGTAACGATCGAGAAATTTTCACTTAGATTAATAATTATGTTTTTGTGGATTATTATTGGATAAAATAATATTTAATGAATAATATTTATATTATGTGTTTAAATGTCGTTTTATGACCTAAGATGGTGTTTATATGGTAGTATTTTTGTTACGTGCAAGAATAATCGAGTAAAAATTTCGAAGATGAAAATAAATAAAAATCCGAGAAAATTTCCGTAAAAACAATATTCACCCGAAGAACAATACGAGTTAGGGTTAAACCTTAAGCTCTTTTGAGAGATCTGTATGTCGTAATGATATTCTGTTTAAAAATCTACCGGTAATATGTCGTGAAAAGTTATATTATTTTATAAAAGTTTTTTTTGGAAAAACGTGCAGTAATAAGACGAAATAAGAAAAAAGCAAAAATTATTTTTATCGACTTTTCGATCGTTTAATCATTTTCTGAGAAAAGATCGTCGAAAACACTATTAACCAAAAACACTTTTCACGTTTTTCAATTTTTGACGAATGCGTAAAAGTTAATTTAATTTTCAATTGTCAAACGAATTCTGAAAGACGGAACAACGAGACTTAGTAGCTAAGTCTTGGAAGATATTTTGAAAGGAAAAAAAAATCTAAGGGCGAAATGGTAAAAAGTCGGTCAAATTACCAAAATACCCCTGGCCTTAGATTTCTATATATACAAGCTCATTTCTTTATTCTTTCCTACCAATTCATCAAATCCAAGATAGAAAACTCTAGACAATTAAAGAGAGGAAGTGAAAGACTCAGATTTTTAAATCTCAGAGGAAGAAAATTAAGATCAAGTCTTTCATTAATGAAGAAACGCGAAGAATAATAAGGTGTGAATCGAAAAAACTCAAACTCTTCATCTCTTCATCGCTTTGTAGATTATTAAGTGTTGTATTGGTGGTTGGACGATTTGTTGGGATCGTACGAGTGTTACGGAGAAATAAGGAAGATTTAGCGAATTCAAAACACTAAATTATATGTGCAAAGTGAATCGTAATCAAAATAACAATAGAAAATGAAGAACGAACGAAGAACGTAGTAAAAGTTGTTGATGGACAAATTTAAAACCATCGATAGAATGTTTTTGATGGACAAATTGAAAACCATATATAGGAGGTTGTTGATGGACAAGTTTAAAACCATAATTCGTAATTAGATTTGAAAGTTACATGTGGAAGGGATTAAGAACAAGCTATAACGAAGTTATGACGAAAATTATCGTGAAATTAAACGTTGAAATTATCGTTTGTTATGACTTCCAAACGAAGTTATGATATGAGTTAATGAATTCAAATGATTGAAGTTTCATAAAAACTTTATAGAATGTAGAAAATATGAGTCGTGGGCTCAAGAACGAACTCATTCCGAGTTCGGATGAGTAATTTACGAAGAACAGATGAATAAGTGTCAAGAACGCTAAATTAAGAAATCGTGCGATATAGGATTTTTGAGCCAAGTGTAATGCTTGTTAACGGATACAGAAATTTGTTCTGTCCGGATGAATTTAAAGTATGCAATGAAAGTTAGAATTAGGCTCGGGAACAGATTCATTCCGATTTGGAACGATGAAGTTACGAGTTAGTGAAGTTAGCGTTTCGATCATGTTGAAAAGCTACAAATTTTTTTGCATTTTAGGCTTGGCACCGTTTAAGCCTAGAAAACTGGCGCCGCAGCACCGGTTTGGGGAGAAGCATACTGTCTAGCAACGTCGAAAATATACTAGATCCGGGCGCCGCAGCGCCGGTACAGGGCAAGGCACAATAAAGAGAGTTTAATTACTCACAGCTTGGGGGAAGTTTAGAGAATAATTATAGACTTAAAGTTTATGTAATGTAACACTTTAAGGAGTGGTTTAAACCTTAAGTTAAGAATTTAACGTTGATTAAAAGGTTAAGAATTTTAAATGCAAAGTAATTAAGCAAGTGTAAATGTTAAGTATTAGTGTCGAATGAATGTTCTTTGCATACATAGGTTTGTATGACATGGACAATAGGGAATGATAAAGATATATTTGAGAAGTTGTACGAATGATAAGGAAGATAATGAATGCTCCGAAATGAATTGGATAAAGAACATTAGAAAGAATAGTAAATGTAAAACACTTAGACTAAATCGAGGAGTGTTGTGAAAAGTTGTAAGATCGTGTTAAACATATGCAAAAGCATATGGTCTGAATGTTTGTAAAATCGGTAACGAGCGTGTGACGAATGAACAGAAAAACGCTATAACAAGTAATAATAAACTTGAGAAGTTTTTCGAGTCTAGTGACACGGATAGTAAAAGTAATAAGTAAAGTAATATAAACCAATATTTGACATCAATTATGTGCCTAATTGGTATGTGCATGTAAAAGTAATTGTGTAGGCCATTTGGAGGGCAAATTAGTGTAAACTCTTAGAAGAACGCTTAAGGCAAGTTTTCTTGAACTTACTCTGATTTATTTGAGCGAGTTCTTACTTCATTTGAATGTATTTTTATGAAGCTTAAGAAATGTTTTAAAATAAAATGAACACAACTCTTCTATGATTGTGTGAATTCCATACTTAGACAAATCTTTTAGTATTTGTATAAGTATTCGAGTGATGTTATGATATGAATTGTTTAAGAAAATGTCGATGCCATTTATTTCGGCTAGTCCATTGTTTAAATGTTTTATCGATTTGATATTAAATCTTTGAAATATAATTGATGTTAAGTAGCGTTATCCAAACCAATTGCTTTGGTATGGATTCAAATGTAATTTTGAATTGAATAAACAAATGTATTTAGTCGAGATTTTGACTGACACACATGGTGTCAAAACTAAACGTAAATACGTTTAACGAAATAGTGTTTTATAACATATGGTACTATAGGTTGATCCCCTAAATGTACTCGTAAGTGATAACGGATTAGTGTTTTTTTTAACCGGATAATTCTTTTTAATGAAAATGAAAGAAAGTTCTTGGTCCTATGACTATCTTATTACAAATGACCAATATGTCTTTTCAAAAATATTTTAGAGTGATGAAAAGTTTTATTCTAGTTTATCCTGTGTGTTATTTCAGTTTATTCGAAGTAGTTCACAACTATTCTTCAGTTGTTGAATGAAATCATATGATTCTTGATTTTATTATTGAAATGTTATACTTGCTGGACAATTTAATGCTCATCCTTGCTTAAACTATATGATTTCAGTTAAGGAATAACATATTGAAGAATTCAATAAGGATAAAGGAAGGAAGACGAAGAAAGATACAAGATCCTGTAATAGGTTAATATTACTATGTAATGTGTAATATTATGAGAATATGAATATGTAATGGTTATAGAATCTGGGATTTGTACGGATATGATGTAATAATATATTGATTACATTTGTGTCATTAAGCTTATATAGTTAGACTTATGTGAATGTTATAGCACCGTGTAGCACCAGACTCGGGTTTGAAAGAACCCGAATTTGGGGGCGTTACAGGTTGGTATTAGAGCTGATAGTTTAGAAACCTTAAGTATGGGTACTTGAGGCTATAACCTAGTGGAAGATAAAAGATTTAGTAGGTAGTCAAACTCAGGAAGAGTTTGTAGGAGGTGAATTATGAAATTCATTGGGAAGAGCTTAAAGAAGTAAAAATAACATAAAATAAAATTGTTATTTGTATTTATGTATATAAATTATTGTTATATGTTAATCAAGATGTAAAATTGATTATAGGATGTCGTGAGATGATGACATTAGAGATATCTATTCGGATACTGAAATGTTAGTAGTTACACCAAAGTTATTCACAGAGGTGTTAACTCAGAATGTTTTAGAGGAGGGTTATGGAGAAAGCTTTTGAAGAGATCTTGGAAGTGCTGGTTGAAGTTTTTGATGGTGCAGTAGTTAAGACTGTATCGTTTGACTTCTATACCATCTGGGCAAAAAAGATTTTTAGAGATATACATATGGTAGATTTGAATAGTGGTTATGAAGATCACATTGCGAAGGAAGTGAGTGAAGAAGAAATAGATGTTAATGAGGCTCATGTAGAGCCAGAGATAGAGAAAGAAGGAGAAGGTGAAAGGATATCAATGACCATAAGTGGTCAAGTATCAACGGAAGTGCAGGCTCTGAACATTAAGATGTTCGTCCTAGAGATAAGGTGGAAGAGAGAGTGTTAGCTGGTCAGTTAGCAATAATGTTATCAGGAGTGGTGGAAGAGTGCGATAAATTAAATGTGCAAATTGTTAAAAGGGAGCTAGAAGTAGTATACTAGCTGAAGCTCCGGATAAGAAGAGAAAAGAGAAAGAAATTAATGAAGCTGATAATAGTAATCAAGGACAATCTAAGAAATAGAGTAAAGGATAAAAGAACTGTGGGAAGAACCACGTAAGTGTATGTAGGAAAGGAAATGATGTATGTTGCAATGGTGGGTAGGAGGGGCACATTTCTCCTTACTGTCCCAAACCAAAGAAAGGAGTATGCTTCAAGTGTGAAACATTTGATCACCTAGTTTGGAGTTATTTGATGAAGGGACATGTAGAGTGAATGAAGAAGAGAGAATGGTAAGATGAATTATGCTTGAATAATTTCAAATGAGCTAGTTCAAGATATAGTATAGTCTTATTCTGAAGAGTTAGGACAAAGTGTTATGTTAGTAAACGGAGTCGTGTGACTACCGTTATCAAGGAAGAGTGTGTTAAGAATGATTAGATAGAGATGTGGTAATATCAAAGTTAACGAATAGGTATATGTATATCAGAATGTATATATATATATATATATATATATATATATATATATATATATCTGTGTAATGATGTGGATCCCAACTTTAGTATAAATAGCGGGATATTATTAGTAAGTTCCAACTTTAATATAAGTTGTGGAATAAATTGTAAGAAGCATATTAATATTATATATTTAATGTTCTTTGTAATGAGTATGTATTAGCATTAAAATAAGAATGCTTTAGAATAAGAAATGATATAATAATAAAATATTTCATTAAGAAGGAATGTTGTCAAGAAGAAGTTACATAACGTAAAGAGCACAAGAAGAAGAAACTCATAATAATGAATGAGTATAAGGGTCAGAGAACCCAAAGCAAAAAGTTAGAGACCTCCTAATGGAGGCATGTAATAGAAATTCCACTTGAGTAAAGGTAAATCCTATAGCTATGCAAATAACCAGATTAAAAATAATTTTCAAGAGTGTGGGACCTCTTAAGTTAAGGAGATCACTTAGTTGTTAAAGATTCAATTAAAGGTTGAGCGAGACAGAAGGTATCTAGAAATGTCAGATTAAGTAAAGAATTGTAGTAAAAATGATCGCATGGGAATGTGGGTAATGAAAGTAAAGTAGAGGGATATGTTAGATTCCAATTACGCCTCTAAGTTCAATGAACTAGCTAAATTTGTTCCATAATAAGTGATCAGGAAGGAGAGAGAAAAAGAAGAAGATTTGAGCAAAGGTGGAAACCTTGGCTCTACAATGGAGTGTTAATATTTTGGGATAAGTAATTTGAAGAGATTTTTAGGAAGGCTAACATAGCCGAATGAAGAAGTGAGATAAACATATATGTTAAAGAGAAGAAGAGTAAGGAAGAAATTTCTATGGAGTTTGATCATAGGAAGTGATGTGTTGAGATTTGAAGATGTAAGATATTGATAGATTTAATTTCTATTAAGCTATAAGGAGTTATTGTGAGTAGAAGAAGTATTGGTTGTTTAACCAGAAAGCAATGATAAAATGCCATAAGATAATTAGAAGCTTTGAATTCTAAGGTAGGCTAAAGTAATGTTTTTGAGGTAGTAAGTTGCTGTGATATTTTTGGTGATTTAAAGATGTTGAGGGCCTGAAGGCTATTAAAAGAATAAGAAGTATGTGTTATTTAACTTATGTTGTAGATACCCAATGAGTAAGAGTAAGATACGGGTTAGATACCTATAGTAAGAAAATATGGATGTAGTGGCCCGAGAAAATCGGATTATTATGTGAATTAATTTTTATTTGATTAATTGAATTAAATGAGATTATATGTTTATTAAACTGAGTATGTTGTTTAAAGGTCATTCTATGACCTAGAATGATTGAATGTGGTTAGGATTCTGGCTATGAGCTAGGATTAAATGATATGAATTTCCAAGACGAAAATAAGAGTTTTCTGAGAAATTTTCATAAAATCACTATTCATCCATTTCTGCTCGAGAATTATTTTTGAATTTCCAAGAAACGCGCAATGATAGAATTCTGAGACAAGATGGAATATCCAATAATATTTCAGTAATGGCGAGGACTTAAAATCCTAAGGGTTAGGAAAAGTGAATTCTAAGAAAAGAAAAGCTTAAGTATAATAAGAATTGTTATTATACGTGAAGAATAAGAGTATAATATAAAGATTAATACGACGTATAACACGAGTATCATATGAAATATATACGAAGACAATACAAGAATTATATGATAAGAATACGAATAAGTCTTAATGGACTATAGCTATAGGACTTAGGCTTTGTTAAGCCCAATTGAACTATGAATGAGGCCCAATGATGAATTATATCAAGGCCTAAAGATAATTTAAATCAAGCCCAAAGTTAGGCCCGATATGAATTAATTTTAAGCCCTAACCAAGAACCGAACTCGTGGGTCAAACCGATGGGTCACCGGTGGGTAAAACCCATGGGGCAAACCATGTGGGTTTCCCATGGGGGTACATGGCCGACCACATGGCCAAAGGTTCCAAGGGAAGCTAAGTTATGGAGGTGTGGATAATAAGGAGGTGACACAATGACCAAAATACCCCCACCTTGTAATTTCTATAAAATGCTAGTCATTTAGTTCTTTAGTTGTTTTACAAACATTGAAAACCTATATTGAGAGACAGAGAAGGGCTTTAAAAAAGGAATCAAGGAGAAGAAAAGCTAACTATTCAAGCTTTAAGTCAAGAACGCGAAGAACGCGAAGGTAAAACACGTAAACTCTAGCCTTTGATTATTTTCTATTGATTTTTTTAGAAAGGCATGAATTGGTGGAGCATGTCTCTTCTGGAGTAATAAGGATGGCTATTAGTGAACAAAAACGTTAATAAGTCATGTATAAGTGAGAATCTTAATCGAATGATTAAGCATTAATCGAAAAAATGCATAAAACTTAGAGCTTGTTGTTGATGGACAAACTTTAAACCATTGCGTATAAATTAGGTGCAAATTGTTGGTTAGGAACTTCGACGAATAACCAATGGATTGATTCCATTTGGTTTGGCGTAAAAATATCGTGTAACGAAGTTATGGCAAAATTTACTGGAAAGACGTTAATCGTATAAATCGTAGTTAACTAAGATTTTCGGACGATAGTGAAAAGTCACCGATGAACTTAGAAACCTAGGTTTTCATTGGCATATCAAAGAACTATGAATTTAAGAGTCGTGGACTCAAAAACGAACGAATTCGGAAGTAAAACGAACGAACGAGTGAAGAACGCTCAAGAACGCATAACGAACGAATAATGAAAATTTAACCAATGAATTAGTTGTTAACGGATTAAGAAATTATTTTGTCAAGAAGAAATCGAAGTACGTAAGATATATAAGAAAATGGCTTTTGAACGAGCCTATTCCGAGTTATAACGATCGAGTTACGAGCTCGGGAAGCAAACGTATTGAAAATTTTAAAAAAATTTCAAAGGCTCAGAGCAGGCGCCACAGCGCCGCCCATGCCTTGTAAACCAGCGCCGCAACGCCTGGCCAGGGCTCTTTCACTGCCAAGATGTGCCGCAGCGCCGACTTTTTGCCTTGGAGTGGCGCCGCAACACCCTTAAGTAAATTTTTTCCGACGCGAGCTTTTGTTAATCCAACTTTTCGCGTGGTAATTGAGGGACCAGTATATACTTAATACATATGAAGAAAGATATCCTAAACAACATGTATAACTATAACTTTAGGAATTAAACGTTGATTAAAAGTTAATAAACTTAGAACTTGAAATGCGAAAACGTAAACCGCGTATCGTATTCGAGTTTAACGCGTGTCTTAATGTTATGTGGTACGTAATAGATAGGTGTGATGCGAAAATGATGAGAAATAAAGATAAAACTTATGTAATCGCAATACGGTGTTCTATAACGATAAACCGGGGAAACCGTATTCGAACTAACAAACTGATTAGGGTTATGACTATCGTTCTGCGTAAATAATGAGCGATGAGTGTCGGTTTATAACTTTAGATGGTAATAGGCCGTAATGAATGTTGAATACCTTAAACGAATGTTATTAATGAAATAAATTTAATTAAGCTATAGAAGAGAAAGAATTGGTATAAACAATGTGAATATATTGTTTGGTAGCTAATTTCAGTGTGCTATGTGAATATATCATGTAGAAACTGTAAAGACCGAGAAAGGTTAAACTTAACGTAGAAGACGCTTGGAGGCAAGTTCTTCTAATGCTTGTTTGACCTTCGTGTTAGCCACGTTTATGTGGTTCAAGTTATATTGTCCATGAATTGTTTACGAAAGAGTCGATGCCAATCTTAACTCGGCTAAACTAATCTTAAAGATTTGATTGATTTATTTACAAGTCTTTTAAAGTATTATTGTTAACGCTATCCTATGCCAATTTGTTTGGTACGGATTCAAAGGTAAGCATGAGTATGAATAAACAAAGATATTTTACGTTGTTCGACCGGCACGTAAGGTTGCCAAAACTTAAACGTAAATACGTTTAACGGATGAGTGTTGATCAACATAGAGTACTATAGGCTGATCACCTAGAAGTGCTCGTAAGTTATATCGGATGTACGGTCTTAGTGCCGGGATGTCCTTTTTATGAATAAAAACGAAATGAGAATGTTCATGGTCATTTGACCAACTCAGAATTCTTAAGTAACTATATGTACTTTGGAATTGTTTTAAAGGAATGAAAAGTACTATTTCGATTGTTCATAATACTTCATAACTATTTGTTTAGTTATCAAAGATAATGTTAGATTTGTAAGATCATGGATACAATCAAATTGCATAAAATAAGCGGAAACATGGTAAATCAGAGTTTTAAAATTTTATAAACCATATACCCGGATCATCCTTTATGCATAATTATTAATTAAACAAAAAGATGGAGATTAATATCCATACCCTTGAAGATTCTAACTTCCTCAGGTACGAGTTCGACTCCAAATCCTTTTCGCGTTTTACTTGAATCCACCGGGTTGATTCCTTCCTTTGATCAACGTTTGCCACCCAAGTGTTTGGCCTCTAGAGGTGATCCACTAAGAAAGAATAAGAATTCAAGAAGAAGAGTTTTGGGCTAAACCCTAGTTTCATTCTCTCTAGAAAAGGAGTGCTCTCCCAACTCTTAGAATTAAAAAGTCTATCCTTGTTCCATAATAAGACTTTCTTATTTATAGATGTAGGCAACCCTCCTAAACAATTTAAGATTGAGGTTTTATATTAATTAATTAAAGTCCTTTAATTAATTAGGCTTCCCAATCCTATTGGGAATAATTAAACTCTTTTAATTAATTTGTCTCCTAATCTTATTAGGAATTTATATGAGAGAGGGGGAGATAATATCTTATTAATTAATTACCAAACTCCTGTAGGAATTAAATAATAATAGTAATAGTAATAATAATAATAAGACTCCTCTTATTAATTTATATTTAATATTTTCAAAATATTAAATAATAAATATTAAGCTATTTAATTTATTCTATCACCAAAGATTAAATTAAATATACTTAACTTAGTATTACGATTATGCCATTTGCTTCTTTAATAAATATTCTTTCTTTTATGGTGTGACCCTTTAGGTTCTCCATATTAAACCGGTTGTGAATAAATCAATTAGAACAATTCTAATCTTATTTAAATAAATAAATTAAACTAATAATTTATTTAAATAAATAATATTTATTCTAAAATAAGGATAAGCCTCCTTAGCGATCAACGACTTTTCAGATAATATAGATTTCAACATTAATCATAAAAGAACCTGTGAGTTAATAGTTACCGTACAATTCAATCCTTCCACCATACAATGTCCTAATTAAATATAAGACATAGAATTACTGTCAAGTCTTTTTTTATTTAATTTTATGTATTTCGATTCCAAAATGCACAACTCCAAATAATACAAATTAGAAACACTTTTCTAATTTCATTCCACCTTGGCCAAGGATTCCTGAGTTGTCATTTATCGAATCACATAGGACATATCTCTTCTTTTACTAGAAGCGGTAGATTCTTTATTGATCATTCATTATCTCCATATATAACTTATTACACCCAAGCATACCCTTTGATATACCCTAAGGGTCTTAAGGAGTAAGTCAAAGTATAATTCATTATACACAAGATACTAAGATGATCGCAAGTCTGAGGATCACTTGTACTACTATCACATTAAGAATTCCTATTGACAGACAAGTAAAACTCCATTAGGTATTCCTTAGCGAGTCATGTTCAGTGTACTTATTCTCCAATAAGCACCTACATACTTGTTTTAGTGTCTCCACACAAATGATCATGTGATCAATCATCCTCATCCAATGAGCAAACAATATATGAATCAATCTATCCGGATTTACTAATCCCCTTTTTAGTAATCCATCGATTGGGAACTATTTTAGTTTTAAGCTATCCAATAATTTAGATCTCATCAGCATGATCATCATCATGATTCTAAAAGCATTGCTTAAAACTATGAGTTTATCACATATTATAAAAATAGCACTATGTAGATAAATAAATGCCTTTAATTAAATAATACTTTTATTAATAAATGAATAAGATTGTTACAAAGTAAATGCTTTATCATCAAACATTATTGACTTATGTGCATACTACTTTCAATCTCCCACTTGCACTAAAGCAAATCGTCATGGTATCTAATACCCTTCTTCTCTAATTGACGATTATCCTGCTATTGGATAAGCTTCAGTAAATGGATATGCAATGTCGTTTTTGAGAGTTCATTATCTCTATAGTGACTTCTCCTCTTTCAATGATTTCTTTAATCAAATGAAAGTGCCGCAACACATGTTTGGATCCAAGATGAGACTTAGGAACTATTCCTAGTTCTTTAATGAACTTTTCATCCGAAACATCAACTTGCAGCTTCATTTACAGTTATATAATTTGTCTTTGTCACTAAACCAGTAACTCTTTGCTGTTTGGAACCTTTTCAATTTACTGCACCACATTTCAAGGTAACGCTTTACCTTAAAGTGGATTTGTTGTCGTCTTGGTCAGTCCGAAAAACTTGAGTCTTTTAGTCCTCTAGTTTTATTCAGACCCACCATGAATTATGCTAACATCTTTAGTGCTGGTTAAGTACTTTAAGATATTTTTCACTGTCACGTAGTGAACTTCTCTAGAATATGATTGATCAACATCAAGTCTCGTATATTTCATTACATATATAATAGTAACTCATGCGATCTCTCTTTTATTTAGGATAATTTTAGAGAGATACACTCCATGGCTCATCATCATGAGACATTTCTTAGAGTTTTCCATGCTGAACGCCTTTAGCATCAAATGAATATACGTTCATTGGGTTAAGTCGAGCATCTTTTTAAATCTATCTATATAGATTTATATCCCCAATTTAGGATGTTATACCCAAATTATTCATGGAGGAATGTTTAGACTACTTTATAATTACTGATTATAGCACTGGTATGTCATTCCTTATCAGTAGTATATCAACATATAATACTAGGAATGTCACAGCGCTCCCACTGACCCTTTTGTACACACTAGGTTCATTCTCATTTTTGATAAAATCAAACTCTTCTGATTGTCTTATCAAAATTAATGTTCCATCTTTGAGAAACTTGCTTCAATCCATAAATGAATTGTTGTAGCTCATATGCATGATTTGTTTTAACCATTGAAATAAATCCATCTGGCTGTATCATACATACATTCTCCTCTAATAATTTATATTTGAGGAAGGGCGTCTCCACGTCCATTTGCCAAATTTAGTAATCAATTGCAATCGCAAGTAAAATTCGAATGGTCTTGAGCATTGCTTCAAAGATCCATTTTGGATTTTATGGTCATCCACCATTTCTTTGAGTGTCTACAACTATTAGCCTTATCGTATATAACTGGATCATCATCCTCTATGATGCGTACCTCATCATCATCATCTATGATGAATCCATACCTCCTAGGTATCTTCAGTACTATTCCAGATTTATAATTCGGTTGTGGTACAATAGGTTTATCTATAAGTTCCTCCTTTTGACTAATAGTGATTTGTGGTTCTTGAACTCCTTCAAGATCTATTATCCTCTCACTAGCCCTTCAATGATATACATCTTTATCTTAGAAGGCAGCGTGTTTCGCAACAAACACCTTTTCCTAAGTAGGATTATAGAACATTTATCCTAAACTTACTTTAGGATGTCCCACAAATATGTATTTGTCAAATCTTGTCCTAAACTTATCCTTTTGAAACCTTTTCACATAAGATGGATAACCATTTATCTTAATATACTTAAGATTAGGAATCATCCCTGTCCATAACTCTTATGAAGTCTTGGGGATGGATTTTGAGGTTATCTTATTTTGTATATATGCAGCCGTTTCCAAGGCATTACCCTAGAAGGATACTGGAATGTTGGTAAAATTATTATGGACCGCACCATGTCCAACAAGGTACTATTTTTCCTTTTAGATACACCAATCAATGATTGTGTATCAGTAAGCGTCCATTTTAAGAAAATCATTTAAGATGATCTTAAAACTTATTACACAAGTATTTATTCCTCGATCTAATCGAAGAATCAATATACCTTGTCAATTAGTTTTACTTTTGAATTCTTTGAACCTTTCAAATGATTCAGACTTGTATTTCACCAAATACAAATATTTAACTTTTTGAATGATCATCTCCTTTTCTTTTACTAGTTTGTTTAATTTAAAATTATTTTTCATATAAATCAAGTATGTAAAATCCACGTAGTAAATTGTTAATTATTTAAACTAATGGACTTGCCTGTAGGCGGCTGATAAGTGGTTTTATGTCCACTTATTCAGATAGTAACCAGCTTGTTTCATTGCTTAAACTCAAGTAATCCTGTGCTTTTAATATGTTTTCCTGTGTTTTGCAGTTTTCATGTTTAGGAACTCTTCGAGTGTAATTTAAGTGTTAAAGGACCAAAGATGGCCTAAATGGGGCAAAGCACAGAAAGTGGCTTAAAGCATAAGGAAGGCACAATGGCATGGCAAAGGAGCAATGGTTTGTAATGCAGCAATGAGGCCAAAAGGAGCAAGAATGGAATGATGGCATGACAACGGGAAGGAAATGTAATCCGGACATCGTTTGGGGGTTTTATGTTCATTTCATGTTCTTGGATTGGAGCTTAGTTCATATTGTAGAGCGTATTCTAAGCTTTCTGGAATATCTTGAATCATCCCAATTGGAGTTCGGAGGCGAGAGTTATGCTCCATATACCAACGGACGTTAAACTCTACGGTTTTGGGTTTCTATTGCACAGCTGTCACTTGGAGATCAATTTAAGCCTTCATCCATCCATTATTTCTCAATGCGCAAAGAATAAAAGTTGTAGAGCTCTTCGATAGCTTCGATTTGACAGGTGGCAGGTCTCGTAACTCCTCCCGGATCAAAAGTTATGGCCGTTTTACCAGAGCGCTCTGCAGCAGAAAATCCTTGGCGCGGGCGCGCGGATTTCTAGTGTTTTTTGGGCGCGGCTGTGCCAGTCCAACATGCTTCCAGACTTGACTTTTCAAGTGAATGGGCTTGGCTAGAGATTGGGATATAAGGGGGCTCAGTTTTGGCAAGAAAAAGGCTTCATTTTATTGGCCCTAAGCCTTAGTTCCTCTCTTCTCTTCCTTTACATCTTGTTTAGTGTAGATTAGGAGTAGTTTAGAGTTAGATTAGGGTTAATTAGTTAGTGTAGTTTCTAGGGTTAGATTAGTTAAAGAAGATTGAAGCAACGAATATCATCAAAGATCCAACACTTAGCGAAGACACAAGATTTGCATTTCTCTATCTCTTACTCTCCTTGTATTAAAATTATATTCGGATGATGTATATTGAACTTGTGGATAATATATTTGGGTTGTCTATGCCTTAAATCTATTTTGAGGTTCCAATGGAACCTTTTGAGTAGTCAATGTTGATTTCCCTTCCATGATGGTTCTATTTGATTGCTATGTGTTTGTCTATTGCGATGTATGCTTTAATTGCTTAATTGAGTTGCAACCAATTACTGTGATAACCTATGTGGGATTGAAAGACGAAGTGTAGGTGTAGATATAATCGCGGTAGCGAACGATTGTACGTTCACATGGCGTTGAACGTATGATTTGTGCTTAGAATATAAATATACCGAAGCGTCGCTCGTAGTCAATAGAGAACTTGAACTTAAACCCTATTTATTTGTAAACACCATAGACATATAGGGGTTTAGATAATGTGGGTGTCCACGTGCGTTCTATCATCGGTGGATTGCACGTGGTATGGAGTAGGTGCATCGAAAGATGACCTTCTCTCACTTTAGTGTTCTTGGCTAACAACATTGCGATTAATTTGACCTAATTGGGAGTGTGTCGACTTAGACGAATCATTAGGAAAAATTGGGATCTCTTATCTTCATTATCTGATTCTACCTTAGGATTATCTATTGCATGTTTTAATTCCTTGCCTAGTTAACTTAGTTTTAATTCCAATTCTTTATCGCTCGTTTAAATAAGAGTGAGGCGATTATGTGCTAGTGGTTTGGCGACCTTTTATCTGTTAATTCTCTGTGGGAACGATCTTTACTTACTCTTTATTACTCGTTGGCCGCGTATACTTGCGCGTTAATTGTGTCATATAAATCGACCAACAAGTTTTTGGCGCCGTTGCCGGGGAATTATTAGGATAACTGTTTGCCAACATTAGTTTAAATCAAATTATTCTTACTTTAAACATTTTATTTTTATTTTTGTTTAATTTTCTTCTCATATTCTCTTTTCAGGTACAATGGACTTAAATTTCTATCCATGGAATGGTAAAAGGCAAGAGTAACCAAGGGAAGCATACACTGATGGCGTCAACCCAATTGCAACACTTTCAGCACAGCTAGAGGTTCTCTCGAGGAAGTTGGATACTGTCTCAGCTCAGCAGAATCGAGAAACGGCAGTGACCTATAACTACGATGCTGGGAGCTACGCGAGCCATCAGGAGCCTATCAGTTATGGACAGGAGCAGTATGAGGGTGGTTATTCCTACACCGAACCTTATCCCACTTATCAACAAGATTGGGGGTTGCCCTTCATCAGACTACTATTAAGACCAACACTGGGATCTAAATCCCGCATACGCCCCAGAATGCACCTTCCAGACTCCAGTTTACGAGCCTCAACATAATTTTGAGGGTGACACAGAAAATGCAAGCTTGGAGGAAGGAAGTGGCATAGAATCACTAAAGGACATCTTGAATGAGCAACAGAAGTCATTCAAGAGTATTCAGAACTGGGCAGAGTAGATTAGCAAGGCCTTGATGATAGAGGATGAACAAGGGATGCAAAACCATACTGTGAGCTATCAAGAACAATATGAGCCAAGTCCAACTTATGCACCAGAACCCCCATATCAATCCCCATGTTTACAAGGAGAACAGTCTCCAATAGAATTCATGTATAGGAGCTTAGAAAGCCAAGAGGAGAGGCTTAGGAGCCAAGAGCAATCAAGCCAGAACTTCCAGAATCAGATGGCCCTAATCCATAACACTCCTACCAATGAGCATCAGTACATGGAGCCCGAGGCTGAAACAGAAAAGGAAGGATTGGAAATTATGTTGGGGAATTCCATAGCATCGATAGAGGAGACCTTGATTGAGCAAGAGCAATCAATTGAGGATCTTCAGATTTGGGTGGAGCAGATTAGCACGGCATTAAGGAAGGAGGAGGCATGTGAACAAGAGACAACAGTGCAAGATTTTGTGCCTCCAATGACTGAAGCCGTGAGTTATGACCCTAAAAAAGATTGGTGCTATGAGATGGATGCAGATACTGATGAAGAGCCTGAGGTGCACTTGGAACTGGATGAGCGAAAGGTAATGGATATCGAGGAGCCAATTGGGGCTTTGGAGTATGAATGTGAACCAACAGTGATAATCCCCCAAGAGCCTCCTCCACCTGAGTGGAACAAGCCAGTCAAGTTTGCACACCCTTGCCCCCTTGGTAGCCACATTACAGATACGAATCTCTATGATATGATAGAGTCCGCCAGCTTCAAACCATGGTGGTCAGAAGAGAAGAGAATAGAAGAAGAGTCCGTTGTGTGGTCTATGCCTCCATGCCCTGATCATTTCACCTACACAACGGAACCTTTGCCTAGCTCCCCAACCTTCAGGACGGGGAATTCTTTTACTTTTCCAATGCTAGGTAGTTTAAATCTGCATCCGCTCCTACTGGGAAGCCGCCAAAGTCACACAGCTATTCTGATGGATGGAGGGGTTCTCCAGTATCGTCGAGGAGTTGGGTAGCAGTGGGCAGACACAGTCGAGCTAGAGGACTATAAATCAAGCGTTAGATGGGAGGCACCCCATCATTTCTCTCTCTCTTTGTTTAATTCTCCATTACCTACTTCCCATCATCCCTCTCTCTATCTCTTTGTTTAATTCTCCATTTACATGCTTTCCATCACAGTTCCCTCCCCCTTGTTTAATTCTTATTAGTTTAGTATTTAGTTTAAAATTTTTGAATGCTCGTAGATTAGGAGTTCCATGCCTACATTTTTGAACTTAGGCATTAGTGCATATTTTTTTGGGACCATGAAGCTTATGGCACATATTTTGATACACTTGCACATTGCGTATACGCACTTAGAGAATTTTTTGGGAATTTGAATGCATATATCTTTCCATGTTTAATTCTATTGATGTAAATAGTTAATATACTTTTGTTAGTATAAGAGGGCTTAATAAAGATGTTATGCTTTCTCTCAGGTTAAAGTTGCTGGATAGAATGCAAGCTCAAAGCCAACCTCATTGCCTAGCAAAAATCAGCAGCAGAAAAATCTAATGGCCCGCACGGCCGCGCCTAATTCAAGGCATTACCACGCGCGGCCGCGCCACATGCAGACTGGGCCTAACTTGTAGATTTTGGGGGGCACCAATTCATATCAATTATCAACAGCACCCAAGCCTCAGCCCCTCTAATCCCAAACCCTCAAGTTCCTTCATGCAATCTCCCATCTCTTCCTTCTCATTCGATCCCCCCACTATAAGCCTTAGTTTTGAAAACCTCCTACCTCCTCAATCCAAAGTACCAATTCTCATCCGCCTCATCCTCTCAACCTGATCAATTGGGATAGTGAGTGTGGGATCTCTAGCAGAGCAAGATTGATATGGAGCTGGGTTGGTTCGTTGAGTATAGTGTTGAGCGGGGTTTATTTTACCAGAGCTGAGAGAGACGGGGAAACTTCTGAGAGGGCGCCACTTCATTTCATGCAGCATAGAAGCCAAATAGGGGAGTTTCTTTCTTTTTACCTTTACCTTCAATGAGGACATTGAACAGTTTAAGTTTGGGGTATTGGTGTTTATTTTGCATATAGGTAATTCATTTCATGTTTTGCATGTAAATAGTTTATTGCATGTAAGTTAGTTCATATAGTGCATGTAGGTTGTACATAGTTAAAATTTGTGAAAATTTTAAAATTTTTCTTTTGTTTTTGCATTCTGTTTTGCATTATGTGTTAGACCATACTGCATGAATCCAGTTTTCAGTTGGTTAGTTATGTATGTTACCTGTGAAGAAACTGAAATCACTTGATTGTTGAACTGATTTGAGACTTAAGCCTGATTTCATGGTCATATATGTAAATCCTTACCTGTCAGATACTGTGTAACCAGTAAGCACGATAGAGTAAACACCATGATATGCTAAGTTTAAATGTTTACATACTTGTCTTCTGGTGGAAAAACTATGTTTTAATAAAAGAGTTTCAGTTCGCATATAATAATAACTAGACTGTTAAAAGCTTATGTTTGGGGGAAACAGGGGACATGCATGATATATGCGGGGAGATGGAGCGTAAGACGCACTCCCTTGCAGGAAAAGAAAAAGAAAAAGAAAACAAAAGAAAATGCATTGAAATAGAAAAAAATAGAATAAACACTTCGGCTACGTCGAGTTCTGTGGCCTTTGATATTCGAGCAAGTAAGCTCTCGGGGTGTCTCTACACCCAGCGCCCTAAGGCCGTCTAGTCTGGGAGTCGTTGGTCGAAAGCTCGCTACATGGGTATCATTGAAAAGCCTAAGAGAAATACGCATTGCACAGTCGACTGTGTACACGGAAAAGTGCGAATACGCCCTCGTGAGTAATAAAATCTTAATGAAAACCCCCTGTTGACTCTTAGCTTTAGTAATGCATGGTCTTGGTTAGAACTTATATGATTTACTGCTTTTCTTAACTTGAAACTTGTTTTTCCCCTAAGAAGCATAGTATGTGAGTTATTTATCTGAAATCATGTATAATGGTTGCTAGGCACACAACGCACAATATATCAGTGCTGACAATTTTGAATTTGCAAGAATATGCCTTATGGCCTTGTCTTGGGTAACTTATCTATTCGATTATCTTGTGGTTTTCTGAGGCATTGATTTAAAAGTTCAATACTGACTGAGACATGGATTCGCATTCATAGTAGTATAGATTGCATACATTGTAGATATTGTATTGCATATTTTGTTTAGTTTTATTTTGGTTGCTTGAGGGCAAACAATGTTTAAGTTTGGGGGTATTTGATAAGTGGTTTTATGACCACTTATTCAGATAGTAACTAGCTTGTTTCGTTGCTTAAACTCAAGTAATCCTGTGCTTTTAATATGTTTTCATGTGTTTTGCAGTTTTCATGTTTAGGAACTCTTCGAGTGCAATTTGAGTGTTAAAGGACCAAAGATGGCCTAAATGGGGCAAAGCACAGAAAGTGGCTTAAAGCATAAGGAAGACACGATGGCATGGCAAAGGAGCAATGGTTTGTAATGCAGCAATGAGGCCAAAAGGAGCAAGAATGGAATGATGGCATGACAACGGGAAGGAAATGCAATCCGGACATCGTTTGGGGGTTTTATGTTCATTTCATGTTCTTGGATTAGAGCTTAGTTCATATTGTATAGCGTCTTCTAAGCTTTCCGGAATCTCTTGAATCATCCCAATCGGAGTTCGGAGGCGAGAGTTATGCCCCGTATACCAACGGACGTTAAACTCCACGATTTTGGGTTTCTATTGCACAACTGTCACTTGGAGCTCAATTTCAGCCTTCATCCATCCATTATTTCTCAATACTCAAAGAATGAAAGTTGTAGACCTCTTCGATAGCTTCGATTTGACAGGTGGAAGGCCTCGTAACTCCTTCCGGATCAAAAGTTATTGCCGTTTTACCAGAGGGCTCTGCAGCAGAAAATCCTTGGCGCTGGCGCGCGGATTTCTAGTGTTTTTTGGGCGCGGCCGCGCCAGTCCAACATGCTTCCAGACTTGACTTTTCAAGTGAATGGGTTTGGCTAGAGATTGGGATATAAGGGGGCTCGGTTTTGGCAAGAAAAAGGCATCATTTTATTAGCCCTAAGCCCTAGTTCCTCTCTTCTCTTCCTTTACATCTTGTTTAGTGTAGATTAGGAGTAGTTTAGAGTTAGATTAGGGTTAATTAGTTAGTGTAGTTTCTAGGGTTAGATTAGTTAAAGAAGATTGAAGCAAGGAAAATCATCAAAGATCCAACACTTGGAGAAGACACAAGATTTGCATTTCTCTATCTCTTACTCTCCTTGTATTAAAATTATATTCGGATGATGTATATTGAACTTGTGGATAATATATTTGGGTTGTCTATGCCTTAAATCTATTTTGAGGTTCCAATGGAACCTTTTGAGTAGTCAATGTTGATTTCCCTTCCATAATGGTTCTATTTGATTGCTATGTGTTTGTCTATTGCGATGTATGCTTTAATTGCTTAATTGAGTTGCAACTAATTACTGTGATAACCTATGTGGGATTGAAAGACGAAGTGTATGTTTAGATCTAATCTTGGTAGCGGGCGATTGTACGTTCACATGACATTGAACGTATGATTTGTGCTTAGGATAGAAATATACTAAAGCGCCGCTCGTAGTCAATAGAGAACTTGAACTTAAACCCTATTTATTTGTAAACACCATAGACATATAGGGGTTTAGATAATGTGGGTGTCCACGTGCATTCTATCATCGGTGGATTGCACGTGGTATGGAGTAGGTGCATCGAAAGATGGCCTTCTCTCACTTTAGTGTTCTCGGCTAACAACATTGCGATTAATTTGACCTAATTGGGAGTGTGTTGACTTAGACGAATCATTAGGGGAAATTGAGATCTCTTATCTTCATTATCTGATTCTACCTTAGGATTATCTATTGCATGTTTTAATTCCTTGCCTAGTTAACTTAGTTTTAATTCCAACTCTTTATCGCTCGTTTAAATAAGACTGAGGCGATTATGTGCTAGTGGTTTGGCGACCTTTTATCTGTTAATTCTCTGTGAAAACGATCCTTACTTACTCTTTATTACTCGTTGGCCGCATATACTTGTGACACCCCCGAATCCGGGTCCTCTGACCCTGGTCCGGTCATCACGATACAATACATATATCCACCTCTAAACAACATACAATAACTAATGCGGAAATATAATAAACGTATGTCGTTCATTCAAAAGATGTTACTAGTCCCAAGATTCGAAAACCTAAATACAAACATACAAACATACCCTAGAATAGTTATTAGGGTTCATATTACATAACAGTAATTTAATTAAACGTAAAGATAAAGTCTGCTCCTTGCAAACTAATCCTACATCTTCCCTTTACCCTTGTCCTTCCCTGAAGTCTCGGGCTTAACTGCAGTATAAGTCATGATATAGCAAGAGTGAGCAACAAGTTTGCTCGGCAAGTTTAAATACAACAATAAAGGATATATCATGATGAAAAGAATATATCTGACAATGAATTTAACAATATGAATATCGGAAGCAGAATAATAATTGCTTTTAGAATAACTAATAGTCAAGTATACTTCTGAACTATAAAACTCCAACGGAACCAATAGCTGATTGACCCTTTGGTTACTGGCTACAGAATAAGTACTTGAGGGGATCAGCCTCGCGTACGCTATGTATATGCATAACATTCAACTCTGCTGTTTATATCTTATATTAGATACCTGGGGTACTCCCCTATATATAAGGGGTGTTCTTTTTAGTCTAAGAATTCATACCATCAATTGGTCTGGATAGTTTTTATAAAATTTCATATACCTGTCTGACCGAACAAGGGTTCAGACTCTATCTGACACAGTTCAAGAATTATAGAACTTCAAATGATGTACAAGTCCAAGACTGTACGAACTCAAGTGCACCAAGTGCGAATAACAATAATATCGATGTGGAATAATTGTAAAGTAATTAAACCACCTAATAGCATGCTTGGAAATAAAGTTCAACCTTTAAATAATTAACTGCCAATACGATAGTTGTAACGATTGAGAATTTTATATGTTAATGGCTAAATATTTATTGAAGTAAATAAATATTTTATGGAATTTAATTGTGAAGATAAATGAATAAAGTGTGCGAGTGTTGTGGACAATTTAATTAAGTGCTATATGATTAATTAAATTGATATGTTAGCAATATTAAGAATGATTTAATTAGATTTAATGTTATGTGCTAAGTGATAATAATTTGTACACGAATTATGTTTAATAAAGGAAATTCAATTGTGTGATAATTTGGTATTATGTGAATGTTAGTTTATTTAATTGAATTAGAGTGTTGTAATTTAATTAAATAAGTGTAATATTTAATCTATGGATTTAAAGAGTTATTAAAAGACTAGAAAAGAATTTTAAAGTGTTTTGCCAAACAAGGCCCTTGTACTTGTTTAATCTTATTTTACCCAAGCAAGGCCTTAGCACTAAAAACCTATTTTTCTAAGAGGTTGCCAAACGTGGCCTTACTCTTTTCAAATTCTATAACCTATGTAATTAATAATACTTATTATGGTTATAAATATTATACTTATTATTTATAAGTTACATATATGTATATGATTATATGTATAATATTATATATGTCAGTTAAAAACAAAGTTACGTTAGTTTTACAAAACAAAGAAGAAGAGGGTTAGAGAGAATTGTCAGAGAATTCTCAGAGAAGAAGAAGAAGAAGAAGAAGAAGGCAAAGCAAGCCCAAGTTCATCTCTCTCTTAACCTAAAACTAGTAAGGTTATAATCTTAACCCTAGAACTAATTCTTATGTGTTGTGTTTTCTTCTTTGCCAAATTAGGTCTTTACAATCATGAAATTATATGTGTTATATGATGTTATATGTTTTCATATGAAATTGTATGCCATGAAAGGGTTTTCAAAATACAATTGTTGTAAAACAAGTTTTCAAAGCATATTCTTTTATGTTTTCATGGTTTTAGAACTCTATGTGAAAGTCTCTTTGTGAAAGCTATTTATTTTGATATGTGAATGGGATATGTATATATATATATATATATATATATATGTTTACATGAGAGTTTCATAGTTGTTTAAGAATTTCAATTCACAAGTATATGATGAACACTATGAAATTCATGTTTATAGTGTTAGATTATGAAGTTATGTTGAAAATTTCTTAAATCCTTGAGGTGAGCATGAATTATGTGTAATATGTGATATAACATGATTATATATGAGTTATATGATGATTCTAGCAATTCAATCCATGAATTTTTGATAAACAATAAGAAGTGTGTTCATAGTGAATTTTGGTGAAACTATTTCTGAAAACGGCTTTTGAAACTATCAAATTGATGTTTGATTTTGAGTTATTGTTAAAATTGATCATGTATTATGTTAATGTGTTAAGAATATGAGTTAACACAATTGGAATCACTTGAATTGGATGAAAAACGAATTCGTAGTAGCAATTTTCGTCAAGAACGCTTAAAATTGTATTTTTCTTTGAAAATCATGAAATCTTGTTTTGGATTATGTGTTTTATGGATTATATATGTTATGAGCATGATAATAAGTTTAAAATATTGTTAGTATCAAGTTTTATGTTTATCATGTTGGGAAAAATAGAATTCGGTGTGAAGAAATAAGCCAAATTGGCTTAATTCTCCACCAGTTCGCGAGCCGGGCGCTGTGGCAGGGGGAACACCCGCCCCAGCGGGTGTTTTGCACTGGGAGGACCCGCCCCAGCGGGTGGGGCTGCTGCCAAGAAAATCTGGAATTTTGTTTTTGAGTTTTTATGCCCCGTTTGTTAAGCTAACTTGTTTCTATGACTTAGAAAGTGAAATGTGTAATAAGATAACATGTTTTTGATGTGTTTAAGTTAGATTGAAGTATATTATGAATATGTTACATGTGTGTGTTTGTGTGTTGCTCTCACGAGGCACACAACACGATTCATTGAAGTATAGGCTCATTAATGCATGTCGTGAGTATAGACTCATGTACTTGACTAATTAGTAACCAATGTGGTAAATTATACTATGAGTTGGACTTGGATATGAAGTTCAATGGTTTAAATGTTGTAATTGGATACTAATAGATGGTTTGAATGTAATATAAATGTGTAGGGTGTTTGTGAAGTGCGTATAGTTGTTAAAGTGTAGCTTGCGCTTAAGGGAAGTTCTCTTACCCTTATTCTCTTATGTTAAACAAGTTTCTAAACTTGTTATTTATATTGTGCAAG
This sequence comes from Panax stipuleanatus, assembly GCA_020205555.1. Classification (NCBI taxonomy): domain Eukaryota; kingdom Viridiplantae; phylum Streptophyta; class Magnoliopsida; order Apiales; family Araliaceae; genus Panax; species Panax stipuleanatus. The sequence goes on from CM035125.1 coordinate 45,299,051, forward strand.
TTCTTTAATCTACTCTTGAATGCTATACAAGCCTATTCATTTTATATTTTCATTGTGCAAGTTTCCTAACCCTTGCTCAATAAATCATGAAAGTTCATTCACTTGTTATATGTGGTACAAGTTATACCATACTCATAAAGCGTAAGTATTAAAGCGTTATTTTAGTAATATGATCTTGACTTAGTTGTTCAAGCAATATCTACTTAGTTTATAGAAAGCTTCTAAAAGCATGCCTATCTATTATGAGTTTATTGTTATATTTTGAAATTGGTTCATGATTCTTATATTATTGAACTGTAAAGGACTGTAAGTCGATTCAACTACTCCTAGTTGATGACAGTTGAACTCTAAAGTTCCCTTATCTATCCAAACCGAACTTTCTTTGGTGCGGACTTGTATTCAATTTCTGAGAAGAAACAACCCTATTAATTAGGGGAAATTTATGCGAAAGCGTTAAATGGTTGTGCACAATTCATGGTACAAAGGGTTGATCCCCTGAGTACGAGTTAAGGGTCCATAGTCTTATTGACTGTTAAAGGTTTAAATAGAAATATTTATAACTTAGGACAATGGTTCAAGGTCTTATGACCCTCAGATGATTTCATATTCGAATCCTATATATTGATGAAAGAATTATATTTCAATTCTTTATATTGATGAAAGTAAAGTTATTCAAACTCTTTTAAAACGATTCACTTATGTCATATCACTGTTGTTTATCCAAGTGAGCTTTTGTTTGCTCACTCTTGCCTGCTTTATCACCATTTGCAGTTGAGACCAAGAATGTTGACATACCATCAACAAGTAAAGGAAAAGGAAAGATGAATAAGTGAAGGCTTGTGACGTCAAGTTGCTTTCGTAATAAGACTTAGTTGGTTATGTTTATATTTCTGCATTTATGTTATTTGAATGATGTTAAGGTTTAGATAACCCTGGGATTTTTGTTGAACAAGTTGCCATTCTTTCTAGAGGAAGATTTTATTAAGGTTTTTATTAGTTTAAAATTTTATTTGGGTAGATGTATGTTTTAATTAGAAAGTGAACACCAAATCATGTGGAAACGAAGTACCCGGATTTGGGGGTGTCACAGGTTGGTATCAAAGCTGTAGGTTATGAAACCTTAGGTGAGGGAAAACCTTAGGTAGTAGCCTTATGGTAAGATCGAAAAGATAGATGTGATAGGTAAAGATAATAAACTACCTTATGTGTTATGTGTTTACGTTTAGGTATTCGAAGAGTGACGACTCGATATCACGTAATAACAAACTTTAAAATTCTTTTGTCAGGATGACAAACATTGGAGAATCTAGTCAGGCTAGAGAGGTTGTATCTCAGGTGCCTATAGGGGAGGAACCCCGTGACATACATGTTGTCTAGGAGCAGCTGGTTAGGAGAGAGCCATCTCCAGTGATCACCATAGCTGGTCGGGAGCGTGAGCTGACACCTATTCCAGAGGACGAGGACGAGGACTAGTCTGAAGAGGAGGAAGAGGATCCCGAAGAGGAATTCCCACCTCACTCTACTAGTGTTGAGATGTACGAGGCAGTCTACGATAGCAACGTGGAGCTTCATGGACGAGTAGGAGATCTCGAGGAAACTATCCAGCAACGAGACAATACGATCGAGGAAATTGCAAGTGACCTGGGAGATGCACAGTGGAACTTGATACATATGGAAGTTGAAAGAGATACTGCTCGATTTGAACTGGCAAAGCTAAAGCAAGACATCCAGGAGGAGTCGAGGAAGCGTGCCAGGGCTGAAGAGTCAAGCTTGAGGGCTAATCAACGAGCTGATCGAGCTGAAGATGAAGCTGAAACCAAGAGGGCCAAGCTGAGGGAAACGGAATATGCTTTTCATACAGCGATAGAAAGAGCTCAGGACCATATTTTCTACTATCCAGCTCAGTTCCAAGGTTTACCGTGGTATGTGGTGGACCAAAGAACGATAAGTTGGGTAATGGAAGAGGAACGCAGAGAGGCTGTGCGACGTATTAATATGCCTAGGCAGTAACGGCAATAGCAGTAATAGTAGTAGAGCTTTTGTTTATGTGTTGCTTTTGAAATAGATCAACTAAATCCCATAATTGAGATAAGAATGGGATAAGTTAATAATGTAATCCTGCAACTTTTTCAGTTCAGGAAGGATGATGTAAATGGCAGAAATGCTATCTGGTTGATGTTTTTTTTAACTACGACTAAGGAATAAAGGAAGTCTATTGACGTGCTTTGTGTTCTATGAGAACTGAGATATTCAAACCTTTAAGTGTGAACTTGAATACTTAAGATTTGAATAAAGGATCTAATAATAATATTTTCTTATCAAAAAATGCCTCCTAGAAGAAGAGTAACACGTCAAAACCCCGAGGGTTCAACAAACAACAACAATAACGATGCAACAAACCCTAATGCAGTTCAGTAATTAGTGAACCTGCTGGCAGGAGCAGTGGCGAATCAGCCGCAAGTGCAAGCCACGACGTTTAAAGAGTTTAAGGCAGTAGGACCGCCGGAATTTAAGGGATCGACAAACCCTATAGATGCTCAGACGTGGATTATGGAAATAGAGAAGGTATTTGACGTGGCTAGGGTCAGTGAAGACCAGAAAACGGCATTTGCGAGTTTTATGTTGAAGGCAGATGCTAGCTTCTGGTGGCAGGCGAATAAGACTAGAGAGGGAGAAGGAGTCATAACGTGGGAACGTTTCAAAGAGATGTTCTATGAGATGTACTTCCCAGTGAGTTCACAAGATCAGATGGAGGTCTAATTCTTAGAGCTGAAGCAGGGAACGATGTCAGTATCGGAATACGCGGCAAAGTTTAATGAACTGGCCAGGTTCGCTACTTACCAGGTCAGCACAGATGCTAGGAAGGCGAGGAGGTTTGAGCGGGGACTGAAACCCTGGCTCTACAGCAACGTCTCTATGTTCCAGCTAAATACGTTTGTAGCCGTTCTGGAAAAGGCTATTCTAGCTGAAGGGGGAAGCGAAGCGGTGAATAAATTCAACCTAGATAAGAAGAAGAAGAATGAAACGGAAACTAAGGCTAGTGGTAGCGGGGCTACTCATCAGAAAAGGAAGTGGAATGACAATAGCTCTGCTGGGAGTCAGCAGGGAGGCCATCAGAAGAGGAAGCTTGAAGAGTGTGCTACATGCGGAAAGATTCACACTGGAGTGTGCATGAAAGGGAAACGCGTATGCTACAAATGTGGTCAGGAAGGCCACATCGCGCCATATTGCCCAACCCTCAAGAAAGGAGCTTGTTATACATGTGGATCCAAGGATCACATGGCTAGTAATTGCCCTAAGAAGCCAGCGGCAGGGTCAATAGGGAATGGAGGAAAGGACAACGGCAGAACTGTGACTCTTGCCGGACCTTCGCCACTACAGGCCGTTCGACCCACTGCCCGCACATTCAACATGACGGTGCAAGACGCAGTGCAATCAAAAGACGTGGTGGCAGGTATTATTCCGATCAATAGTATAAATGCATATGTATTATTTGATTCGGGTGCTACTTGTTCATTCATATCTGATGATTTTGCTAAAACCCTAGACTTACCTGTAGAGGAGTTAGTTTACCCTTTGAGCATAGAAATTGCGAATAGGGAGATTATTCCTGTTAAGAGTGTTTATAGGAATTGTAGACTGGACATTAAAGGTCAGGAGCTTAGAGTAGATTTAATTCCGATTAAACTTGGGGAATTCGATGTCATATTGGGTATGGACTGGTTGTTCAACCATGGGGCGGTAATCGACTGTTAGAAAAAGTCGGTAAACCTTACGACTCCGTCGAAAGTAGTGTTCTATGGCAGTAAATCGCCTAGACAAGCAAATTATCTGACGGTGATGCAAGCCAAGAAACTTTTGATGCAAGGACTGTGTAGGATATTTAGCCTACATAGTAGATACGTGTAAGGAGAGCCCTAAGGTAGAGGAGATATCGGTAGTTAAGGAGTTTGTGGACGTTTTTCCGAGCGATTTGCCAGGACTTTCGCCAGATAGGGAGACAGAGTTCGTGATCGATTTAGCACCGGGAACTGCTCCAATTTCAAAGGCTCCATATCGAATGGCTCCAGTCGAGATGAAGGAACTGATGGTTCAACTGCAGGAACTGTTAGACAAGAAGTATATCCAACCGAGCGTTTCGCCGTGGGGAGCGCCTGTTTTATTCATGAAGAAAAAGGACGGATCGATGCGTCTCTGCATTTATTATAGGGAGTTGAATAAAGTTACGATCAAGAATAGGTATCCTTTACCTAGGATCGATGACTTATTTGATCAACTGAAGGGTGCGAGGTATTTCTCAAAAATTGATTTGAGAAGCGGGTATCATCAGTTGAAGGTAAGGAAGGAAGATATACCGAAAACTGCTTTTAGGACTCGGTATGGTCATTACGAGTTTTTGGTGATGTCATTTGGTCTCACGAATGCCCCAGCTGCATTTATGGACCTAATGAACAGGGTGTTCAAACCATTTCTGGATAAGTTCGTGGTAGTATTTATAGATGACATCCTGGTTTATTCCAAGACCGAGGAGGAGCATGCTGAACACTTAAGACTAACCTTAGAAGCATTGAGACGAGAAAAGCTTTACGCTAAATTCTCGAAATGCGAATTTTGGTTGGAACGTGTGCAATTTCTTGGCCACGTGATCGACAAGGAGGGTATTTCGGTAGATCCGTCGAAGGTTGAAGCGGTAATGAATTGGGATCAGCCGAAGACGCCGTCTGAAGTGAGGAGTTTCTTGGGATTGGCTTGTTATTACCGAAGATTTATCCAAGACTTTTCTAAAGTCGCAACTCCGTTGACGAATTTGACTCGTAAAACAGTTAAGTTTGTTTTGACGGAGAAGTGTGAGGAGAGTTTTCAAGAGTTGAAGAAAAGGTTGAGTACTGCACCTGTATTATCTTTGTCGGATAATTCGGGGAATTTCGTGGTATATAGTGATGCCTCACATAAAGGATTAGGCTGTGTGTTGATGCAGAGCGGCAAAGTCATTGCCTATGCGTCACGTCAGCTGAAGGACTACGAGAAGGGGTATCCGACCCATGACTTGGAGTTGGCAGCAGTAGTGTTTGCTCTAAAGATTTGGAGACACTACTTATATGGAGAGAAGTGTGAAATATACACAGATCACAAGAGTCTGAAGTATATCTTTACCCAGAAGGATTTGAACATGCGCCAAAGGAGATGGTTGGAACTGATCAAGGACTACGACTATGAAATACTTTACCATCCGGGTAAAGCTAATGTTGTCGCCGACGCTTTGAGCAGGAAAGGTCGGGAGAAGCTGAATATGTTAACTGATCAGGATCGGTTAATAGAGCAGATGGCTAGATTAGAGCTGGAAGTAAAGTTTCCAAAGGAATTGGATGAGAAGTTGTTTCAAATAACCACTGGTTCTACTATTGTGGACAAGGTAAAAGAAGCTCAACTTCACGATGAAGAATGCGAGAAGATTCGGAAGAGAATAGCTGATAGCGAAGAGTTTAAATTCAAGATCGACAGTGAGAAACTGCTACGATTTGAAGGTAGAATCTGGGTACCGCCAGTACCGGAAGTTAAGGAGGAAATCTTGAGCGAAGCTCACAGCTCGAAATATTCAATTCACCCTGGGAGTACGAAGATGTACCAGGATCTTAGGCATCATTTCTGGTGGCCGAATATGAAGAGGGACGTTTCTGAATGCGTTGCGAAATGCTTAACGTGCCAGAAAGTCAAGGCAGAACACCAGAGACCTAGCGAATTGCTGCAACCATTAGAAATTCCAGAGTGGAAATGGGAGCATATCACGATGGATTTTGTGGTGGGTCTTCCAGCGACTCAGAAAGGTTTCGATGCGATATGGGTTATTGTGGATCGACTGACGAAGTCAGCCCACTTTTTATCAATCAGGATTAAATATTACTTGGAACAATTAGCTAAATTATACGTTAAGGAGATCATTTCTCGACATGGTGTCCCAGTGTCGATTGTGTCAGACAGAGATCCGCGTTTTACGTCAAATTTCTGGAAGCATTTACAAGAATGTTTGGGAACGCAGTTGCAAATGAGTACAGCGTACCATCCTCAAACCGATGGTCAGAGCGAGAGAACAATTCAAACGCTTGAGGATATGCTGAGAGCATGTGTGATGGACTTCAAAGGGAGCTGGGATGATCATCTACCGTTGGTAGAGTTCGCCTACAATAATAGTCATCATGCGAGTATTGGCATGCCGCCTTACGAAGCGTTATACGGCAGAAAGTGCAGGACTCCTCTATACTGGGATGAAGTTGGTGAACGTCAGCTGTTGGGACCGGAATTGGTACAACAAACTGCAAAAATTATGAAGCTGATCAGAACAAGATTGGTTGCTGCTCAGGACAGACAGAAGAAATATGCCGATCAACATCGACAGAACCGAGAATTCTTACCAGGAAGCTTCGTTTTCCTGAAGGTATCTCCCTGGAAGGGGAAGATTAGATTTGGCAAGAAGGGGAAGCTGAGTCCCCGATTTATTAGACCTATTGAGGTATTACGAAAAGTTGGCGAGGTAGCTTACGAAGTGGCATTACCTCCGGAACTCGAGAATACACATAACGTATTTTATATTTCTGTGTTACGACCTTACAAACACGACTATAAACATGTAATAGAATATGAGCCTTTACAATTTGATAAAGACTTAACGTATGAAGAAGTGCCTGTTCAAATTATTGATAGAAAAGAACAAGTACTTAGGAATAAAGTGATACCTTCTGTTAAGGTAATTTGGAGGAACCACAGTGCTGAAGAAGCTACGTGGGAACTCGAAGATGTTATGATGAAGTCTTATCCTCAATTATTTGCTTAATTGAAGTGTGTAACCCCTTAGATATCGATTCTGGGGACAGAATCCTTTTAAGGGGGGAAGAATGTAACAGATGAGAATTTTTATGAGGTGCGAATTTTTATGAGATTTTTTTTATGTTGTGATTCTGGGGACAGAATCCTTTTAAGGAGGGAAGACTGTAACGATTGAGAATTTTATATGTTAATGGTAAATATTTATTGAAGTAAATAAATATTTTATGGAATTTAATTGTGAAGATAAATAAATAAAGTGTGCGAGTGTTGTGGACAATTTAATTGAGTGCTATATGATTAATTAAATTGATATGTTAGCAATGGTGTAGCATAATTTTAATTTAATTAAGAATGATTTAATTAGATTTAATGTTATGTGCTAAGTGATAATAATTTGTACACGAATTATGTTTAATAAAGGAAATTCAATTGTGTGATAATTTGGTATTATGTGAATGTTAGTTTATTTAATTGAATTAGAGTGTTGTAATTTAATTAAATAAGTGTAATATTTAATCTATGGATTTAAAGAGTTATTAAAAGACTAGAAAAGGATTTTAAAGTGTTTTGCCAAACAAGGCCCTTGTACTTGTTTAATCTTATTTTACCCAAACAAGGCCTTAGCACTAAAAACCTATTTTTCTAAGAGGTTGCCAAACGTGGCCTTACTCTTTTCAAATTCTATAACCTATGTAATTAATAATACTTATTATGGTTATAAATATTATACTTATTATTTATAAGTTACATATATGTATATGATTATATGTATAATATTATATATGTCAGTTAAAAACAAAGTTACGTTAGTTTTACAAAACAAAGAAGAAGAGGGTTAGAGAGAATTGTCAGAGAATTCTCAGAGAAGAAGAAGAAGAAGAAGAAGAAGGCAAAGCAAGCCCAAGTTCATCTCTCTCTTAACCTAAAACTAGTAAGGTTATAATCTTAACCCTAGAACTAATTCTTATGTGTTGTATTTTCTTCTTTGCCAAATTAGGTCTTTACAATCATGAAATTATATGTGTTATATGATGTTATATGTTTTCATATGAAATTGTATGCCATGAAAGGGTTTTCAAAATACAATTGTTGTAAAACAAGTTTTCAAAGCATATTCTTTTATATTTTCATGGTTTTAGAACTCTATGTGAAAGTCTCTTTGTGAAAGCTATTTATTTTGATATGTGAATGGGATATGTATATATATATATATATATATATATATATATATATATGTTTACATGAGAGTTTCATAGTTGTTTAAGAATTTCAATTCACAAGTATATGATGAACACTATGAAATTCATGTTTATAGTGTTAGATTATGAAGTTATGTTGAAAATTTCCTTAAATCCTTGAGGTGAGCATGAATTATGTGTAATATGTGATATAACATGATTATATATGAGTTATATGATGATTCTAGCAATTCAATCCATGAATTTTTGATAAACAATAAGAAGTGTGTTCATAGTGAATTTTGGTGAAACTATTTCTGAAAACGGCTTTTGAAACTATCAAATTGATGTTTGATTTTGAGTTATTGTTAAAATTGATCATGTATTATGTTAATGTGTTAAGAATATGAGTTAACACAATTGGAATCACTTGAATTGGATGAAAAACGAATTCGTAGTAGCAATTTTCGTCAAGAACGCTTAAAATTGTATTTTTCTTTGAAAATCATGAAATCTTGTTTTGGATTATGTGTTTTATGGATTATATATGTTATGAGCATGATAATAAGTTTAAAATATTGTTAGTATCAAGTTTTATGTTTATCATGTTGGGAAAAATAGAATTCGGTGTGAAGAAATAAGCCAAATTGGCTTAATTCTCCACCAGTTCGCGAGCCGGGCGCTGTGGCAGGGGGAACACCCGCCCCAGCGGGTGTTTTGCACTGGGAGGACCCGCCCCAGCGGGTGGGGCTGCTGCCAAGAAAATCTGGAATTTTGTTTTTGAGTTTTTATGCCCCGTTTGTTAAGCTAACTTGTTTCTATGACTTGGAAAGTGAAATGTGTAATAAGATAACATGTTTTTGATGTGTTTAAGTTATATTGAAGTATATTATGAATATGTTACATGTGTGTGTTTGTGTGTTGCTCTCACGAGGCACACAACACGATTCATTGAAGTATAGGCTCATTAATGCATGTCGTGAGTATAGACTCACGTACTTGACTAATTAGTAACCAATGTGGTAAATTATACTATGAGTTGGACTTGGATATGAAGTTCAATGGTTTAAATGTTGTAATTGGATACTAATAGATGGTTTGAATGTAATATAAATGTGTAGGGTGTTTGTGAAGTGCGTATAGTTGTTAAAGTGTAGCTTGCGCTTAAGGGAAGTTCTCTTACCCTTATTCTCTTATGTTAAACAAGTTTCTAAACTTGTTATTTATATTGTGCAAGTTCTTTAATCTACTCTTGAATGCTATACAAGCCTATTCATTTTATATTTTCATTGTGCAAGTTTCCTAACCCTTGCTCAATAAATCATGAAAGTTCATTCACTTGTTATATGTGGTACAAGTTATACCATGCTCATAAAGCGTAAGTATTAAAGCGTTATTTTAGTAATATGATCTTAACTTAGTTGTTCATGCAATATCTACTTAGTTTATAGAAAGCTTCTAAAAGCATGCCTATCTATTATGAGTTTATTGTTATATTTTGAAATTGGTTCATGATTCTTATATTATTGAACTGTAAAGGACTGTAAGTCGATTCAACTACTCCTAGTTGATGACAGTTGAACTCTAAAGTTCCCTTATCTATCCAAACCGAACTTTCTTTGGTGCGGACTTGTATTCAATTTCTGAGAAGGAACAACCCTATTAATTAGGGGAAATTTATGCGAAAGCGTTAAATGGTTGTGCACAATTCATGGTACAAAGGGTTGATCCCCCTGAGTACGAGTTAAGGGTCCATAGTCTTATTGACTGTTAAAGGTTTAAATAGAAATATTTATAACCTAGGACAATGGTTCAAGGTCTTATGACCCTCAGATGATTTCATATTCGAATCCTATATATTGATGAAAGAATTATATTTCAATTCTTTATATTGATGAAAGTAAAGTTATTCAAACTCTTTTGAAACGATTCACTTATGTCATATCACTGTTGTATATCCAAGTGAGCTTTTGTTTGCTCACTCTTGCCTGCTTTATCACCATTTGCAGTTGAGACCAAGAATGTTGACATACCATCAACAAGTAAAGGAAAAGTGAAGTTCGGAGACTTGCTTACACGATTCATTGAATAAGGTAGTGCAAGAATTTAGAATACTTGCATTCAATATAACAATTAAATGAAGTTAGGAAACTTGCCTGTTTGCTCAGCTACAAATAAGTTTTAGATTTTATTAACTTGTGTCGAAACGACCTAACATTAATAAGTCAGCCTTTCAATTAGCATTATAAACTAATATAAGTCTATACTTATAATAATCCACTTATCGTATAAGTCTATCACATAAAATCACGTTCAATATCAAACATACCATTTATAGCATCATAATATGCTAACTGTTAAAATCAGATTTAAGCAAATTGTTCGGGACTGAAAGTGTCCCGGCGTAACTCTAGCATGCAACTACTAACATTAAACTAATACACATGCTTATGAAGTTATAATTTCTTATTCGAAACTAGCATGCTCTTTCTATATTCAATTCGAAGTCGTGTTTTCATGTCGTTAATTCACATACTTTAACTAATACAAGTTCATGCTTCAAAATTGATTACTAAGGTCATGTTATCACATAACAAGGCCAAACAATACATAACATGCATGCTCATGCATATACTATACATATATACTTTAATCCACCTATTTCATGCCTTAGAAATTAATTTCCTATCAATACGTGCATATGTGAAATCCATGCTTTAACCAAACGAGGTCCATGTTAATATGCTTATAGGCATAACAAACTCTAATGTACATGCTTGTATAATCAATACGTAATCCACATGGTAATCAATGTTGTTAGCTTTCACATTCTAAGTTTTCTCATTGAAAGTCACACTAAGTCAACAAGGTATCATAATACATTGTTAAGTGTCTCGTAGTCATGACTCACATGTCTTAGAACTCATATATAAGCCACATATACGTTCTCAAATGGTCAGAATCTAAAAGACATTAAGTCTTGGTCAAGTTTGTTTTCAAAAGTCTTAAGTTTCTCATTTCAAAATCGTCTGAATCTTGCAATCACGTATGCTAGTGTGTGAACACACTTTAGACTCGTATTTCATGACAATATAAACCACACTATAGTGTTTACAAAATCAGAATGTTCACGTGATACGTCCATGACAAGGTTTACTTTTGAAATTACAAGTTTTCCTTTTTAAAACATATGGTCATGGCATATACGTGTAGCATCAACGAATACATACTTATGTCATGTCATTGTACTAATATCTACATTTAAATCATGTTCACAAGCTTGTTTCAATGGTACATCACATGTTAGTATATCACAACAGCTTAACAGAAGTAAAAAAACAAAAACTGGCCACAGGAACCTGCGCAGCTGCGCAGGCACCAGGTATAAACCCGGCTCAGCTGCGCCGGTGTCCGGCCAATCCAAGAATATGCTGCTTCGGCAGTAACTTTAAACCCAACACAGAAATTCATACGAATTTAGTTCCATTCCAGCCATATTATATAACTAACATGATTATAACCTTATAAAGCACTTAACAGCATATCCCAAATCAACTTAACAATCAATCCATCTTCATTCAAGAATCAAGAATTTTAGAAAATTTATAGAAAAATGAGGAACAAGAAGGTAAATGTTATACCTCTGTCGATATGAACTTGCTGCTATGGTACTCTCCCTTACTGATATCTCTCACAGCAATTTACTCAATATAATGCTATACTTAGGAAAATCTCAGCAACTCAAAAGATGAAGGAGAACACTCTATATATAGCCAATTCAATAACCAGACCATACTATTATCCTCCAAATCAATTCAAAGGATTGCAAGAATGTATAATGGATTACAAGAAGTTGGTGAGGAGTAGTTGAATTACACTATTATGCCCACTCCCCTTGCAATGATCCCTTCTATGTTGCTGAGTTTGAGAAAGTAGGAGTAGGCTAGCTTCATGAGTGTTTCACGTGAGAAAGAATGAAGAGGAACTCTCATATTTGGATAATGTAATAAGAACTCAGCAACTTGTAAGTATATATCATATATGTCCCATACTTGTCACATAATAAATACACTAGATAGTATAATATATATACACATAGTATATTATAATGTTACTTTTAATGAGCAAATGTTGATATAATATATCAAGTAGTATACATACATATAATCCATGTATATCTTCTATTAACACTAAAGATCATTTAATTATGTATTGTCCATTTTTCCATTACCATAACTGTTATTATTATAATTATAATAACTCATTAAAAATCATTATCAAATAACAATAGTTTATTGATATTAATATAAAGTGATAGGGTAACATATTAATGTCTATTCACACATAACATGTAACTCACATAATGTCATTAATCATACTATATAGTCTACATAGATAATATATAGACGTATTAATGTGTCACCTTGTACTATATATAATATATAGTTAACTACCATATATTGCAAGGTTTACTTATCACATGCTTGTATAAAATAATTAACCAAGTAAATATAATATTATTATATTCATTAATCCCTTACTCATTAATGATTATTCATTCATAATAATTATTAATCAACACATTATCAATTAATTACTCATAATTGCGATTAATCAATATGTTCAATTCCTGACACTATATTCAAATAAATTGAATATTTAATTATTTAACAACCTTATCAATTCTTTGATATAATAAAGTCTTAGGGTTAGTCCACTAATTTAAATAACCCATTAGTGACTCCCTTTAATTATTTCTCAAATTCACATAATCACATAAGGTTTAAATAAACTCACAAAACTAACTCGTTAAAATTAAATCACATATTTAATAAATAAGGAGTTTAAAATTCATGGTCGTTACAATACTTGCGCGTTAATTGTGTCATATAAATCGACCAACAGCGGCGCTAAACAATAAGTTCCTTTATTTAATGGACCAACCTTTGCTCCATTCTCACACGCAGGAAGACTTCCTTTGTTTAGCTTTCTACTTGTGCTTGGTCCCTTCACAAATCTGTATTTATGAGAACCATAGCCAGTATCCAATACCCAAGTAGAAATTTTACTTACTGAAAGATTTATTTCAATTATGAACAAACCTATATTTGTAACCGAAGCTTCACTAAGCTTCTTCTGGTTAGCTTCTGTAAGATACTGTAATATTCTAAATTTTAAATAGGAATATTAATATAAGCAGTAAATATAACTATGATTAATATCTTGTGTGATGTGTATTTAACATTATTGTTGGAATATATATAATTATAAAGTAACACATACGATATAACTGTGTAAATAGGATGTAAGGTTTTATAAGTAAAACCCTAATTGATAATAAGGAATTCTAACCTAAGGGTTATAATAAATGGAAAATATAACATGACACATTAATAATGATATATATTATTGTATACATATACTTAATATGATGTATTACAGATTTAATTGGAAAAGATTGTAAGGAAACCCTAATTAGGGATTAGGAAACCCTAACCCTAAATTATAAACCCAAATTTAATTTATAAATCCTAATTCTAAACTAACAAAACCTAATTGCTTATAATTGTTTTAAATTTTCTAAGGATAATAGGAAATGACTAAATTACCCTTGGATTTAAGTGGAAAATTACCAAAATACCCTTAATGTATGCGAAAAGACTAAAATACCCTTAGTTTGTTTTGTTTTAAAGGAGATAAGCACAAATCTTTTACTTGGCAAGTAAAAGATTTGCCTTATCTAATTTTACCTCAAGGCTTGACAACACAACCTCTTCATTTAATGCTATAGCCTTACTTGTCAAAATGAGATAGGAATTAAGTTTTTACACTTACTTGAACTTATCATATAAGGATAGCACCTAAGAACATAAGGCCACGTTTGATACACTTAATGTATACCCCCAACTGACTCATAAACAACCCACAGCAAGCTAGAACCGGAATCAGAAAGAGGAAGAAAGCAAAAAGTACTCAAAAAGGTTAAAAACCTAACCCTAGTTAAAATTTTAAATTCTGAAAGTTAAATTGTTATTGTTATTGTTTAGATATGTTCATTAGTAAGTTATTAAGTGATCTGGGTTGCTAAAACACTAATTCATAACATTTAAAAGCATCAAAATGGAGTTTTAAGCAAAACAGTCAAAGATACAAAACAGGGTCTGACAACGAATGTCAGCCCTCTTATCTTGCTAACTGTTTGTTGTTTAGGTGTGTTTAAAGTTGGTAGTTGTAGTATGTAATGTTGTTAGTGGACTGAAACTGATTAGATAGCAATCAGAATACAGAATCGGAAGTTATTACAGTCAAAGATCGTTGACCGACCATGACCGCTAGCTTTCTGGGCAACCCAGAAAGCTTAAGAACAAGCCTGACAGCCTAGTTTGACAGGATAAAAATCTCTCTTGTTAGTTGTTTTAGATGTAAATTTTTAATCAGATTATGCTTTGACATGGGTACCATAGTACCATAGCACTCTAGAACTCTAAACATTAACCGATCGAATGCTATAAAAGGTCAAAACGCATTGACCGTTAAGGTTTTGTTTATGGGTAACCGAGAAACCCACAAATCGATCTCTGACAGTCTTTTTGAAGGCTAAGATCTTGCTATATATTGATATGTATACTCTGTGACTGCTCGATCAAGGTACCCTGGTAGTTAGTCTATAGAGCCCGACGACTAGAACACCAAAATATTAACCGGCCGGCAAGATATAAGCCCTAAAGGTCGTTGACCGACGTTGACCGAACCTTTATGGGCAGCCCAGAAAGGAAAAACAGCCTTAGGGTAGTTGGTTTGACCGATTGTGTAAACTTGTAGAGATATTTTTAAGTAGTGAAGTGACCATGGACGTGTACTACTACATCAGTACTACAACTTCATCAGATTAGATTACCCAGAAACTAAGTTAATTGCCAGAAAAATTGAGTCAAACCGAGCTCCAGGCCGTTGACCAACGTGTTCTTGGCTGAGCCAAGAACACCTATAGCCACACTTCTGTCGCTAAAGGTCTAGCGACAGGCAATATTTGAAAATTAATTTTATTAATTAAAATAATTAAAATAAATATGAATAAATATTAAAAAAATATAAAAAATTCTGAAAAATCATTTTTATTTATAATAAATAATTTTCAATATTTTGACATAAAATTTGATTAATATTTAATATATTTAAATATTAATAATAATAAGAATAATTAATAATAAATTATTTAAAATAATATTAATGATTTAAAAATCATTTTAAATAATAATAATTTATTTAAAAATGATAATAATGATTTAAAAATCATTATTAAATAAAATAAATTATTTAAACATAATATTGATGATTTAAAAATCATTTTAACTGGTTAATTAAATATTTAAAATAATAGTAATAACTTAAAAATTATTTTAAATGATATTAAATTGTTTAAAAATTATTTTGAGCATTTAAAAATTATGATAAATAATATCTGAAGCATATGAATAAGATATTAAAACTTTTTAATAAAATTATTGAAAAACTAATTTGATAGCTATTCTATAAAGCTGTAAAGTACCGAACGGACTCCAAGATCAACCCAGACACTAGTATTTTAATTTGAAATTAATTACTATTATTTCTAATGACTGTTATAATATATATAGGTGGTGAATATACTTTCAAATAACCTAAGTAGTCGATCGTGATAAAAGGCAAGTTTTTCTAACTACATTTAATTTCGATATTAAATGTAAGTTTTGTATATTGACATACGAATGTGTTATACATATTCTCCATGATATCTGTGATTTAAAAAGGGTTATGACTTATTGTTCAAGCATAACCAAAGTATATGAGCTATTATTTGCGTAAGAGATGTTTGATTTGATATCAATATATAAACTGTGGAAAAACCAATATTTCTGAATACATATATACTTTGATTGTGTTGGACTGGTAGGATGATATGCATACTCCTAGGATATGATTAGGCTAATTTCCTATGAAATATCCGAACAGAACTCCTATATGTCTTTGTGACTCATAGGAATGACAGAACTCCTATAAGTTTTTTATGACTTCTAGGAATGATAGAACTCCTATAAGTCTTTATGACTCTTAGGAATGTGGAAAATAATTTAAGCTTTATGTTCGTTCAATTTAGACATTGTGTGAGTATAAATTGAAATTCTTTAAAACTTGTTGAGCATTTTAAAGCTCATCCTTGCTATTATTCTTTTCCTTTGCAGCTGCGTTGAATAACCCCGAAGGTTCAAGAAATAATACTTGTGGTTAAACGTGAGTTTATAAGAACGAATAATTATTATATTAAGAATGTAATTTGGTATCTCTCTGATGTAATAATTGAACACTATGTAACCAGATATTATTATGTTATTAGTTAAATGGTTTTACCTTATTCATATCAAATAGTATCAAGTACAGTATCTATATGAACTATACATCTGAATGAGGGTATTTAATGATCTTGGGAGTTCTGTAAGCACTAAGGTCGCTCCTCAGTTTCAAGAACAATCTTATCATTTGTACTGTGAATGTCAGATAGATAGGAATTATTGATATGCAAGAAATATCTGTAAGATCGTAAATCTATACATCCAAGTGAGGGTATCCAGATATGATAATGGTTCTGACGAGAACTCTTAACTGATTGGGATACTGTGAATTTTGGATTTATAGAAATTATTATCTTATAGAATATTTACGTGAGCACCAAATCTAATACAGGCAATGTAGAGATTTTTGGGGTGTCACAAATTTGGTATCAAAGCCTTAGGTTAGAAACCTTAGGAGGAAACCCTTAGGCTATAACCTCGGAAGAATTTAGTTAATAAAGGAGATGAGCTCAAATATAGTTATTTCGAGAGAGTGAAAGTTGTTAAGACAGTTAATAGATAAGAATACTAATAAAGTATTAAGTTATGATTTCTTTTAGATACTAATCGAGTTTATAAATTTGATTGTAGGATGTCAGAAGACCGTCAATTGATCATAGCAGAGCCAGTAATTGATGCAGTGCCGTTGCAAGTAGTACTCCCTATCCATACTTGGATAGAATGGCCTTCAGAATCTAGGGTCGCTCAGGAAATTGAGTATATGGAGAAAAAGTTGAAGAAGTATGAGAAGATGGTAGAAAAGCTAAAAAGGAGGATAGCAAGAAAGAAGGAAGAACTTTAGACTAAGGAAAAAAATATATCTATAATATAGCTAGTGATAGGGATAAATCGCTAGTCGGATAGGCTATGTAGTTTACTTTTTGTTGTGTGTATAACTAGTGATCTAAAATGAGTCACTAGATATGTATATATAGGTTTGCCATGTGAAATACAAATTTCTATTTATCAAATTGGGATGTTTAATTATTAAATCGGTATTCATACTTACCTATCTGTTATATTTAGATAAATGGCACCAAGAAGAAGACTTCGGGGGGAAATTGAGGAGGAACAGGAAGAGGCAAATCCTACCCAAACCTTGGTAAATATTCTGGTAAGAGCTTTACAAGGAAGACAAGCTAATGCGATACCAGCTGCACCCAATAACCCAACCACAACTCAGTTTAAGGACTTTAAATTAGTGGGACCATCGGAGTTCAGAGGAACTGATGAACCCATAAAAGCTCAAACTTGGGTTATTGAGATGGAAAAGATGTTTAAAGTAACTAAGGTAAATGATGATCAAAAAGTAGACTTTGCTACTTTCTTTTTGAAGGATGAAGCTAACCACTGGTGGGAAGCAAACAAAGGGAGAGCTGGAGAAGGTGCCACTAATTGAGACAAATTCAAGGAGTTTTTCTTTGCCAATTACTTTCCAACTTCAATGCAAGATCGTATGGAGGTTCAATTCCTGGAATTGAAACAGGGAGAGATGACAGTTACACAATATGCAGCCAAATTCAACGAGTTGGCTAGGTTTGCATCACATCAGGTAGATATTGAGGCGAGAAAGACAAGGAGGTTTGAAGGGGGACTGAAACCCCAAATTAGAAGTAGAGTATCAGCATTTCAGGTAAAGACATTTGCGGAGATTCTGGAGAAGGCTATTATAACAGAAAAAGAAGGAGAAGCTTTATTGCAATTTAATAAGGAGAAGAGGGTGATTACTGAAAAAGGAAACACGAGTGGGAACAACAATAAGAGAAGGTGGGAGGTAGCTTTTCCAAACAACCCTGAAAAAGGAGGTTATAATCCTAACAACAATGCCAACAAAGGAGGTAACAACAACAACAATCAACGGTTTGAGCGCTGTCAGATATGTGGAAAGAATCACAAAGGGGAATGCTATTTTAAAGGGATGTATTGTTATACCTGTGGAGAAGATGGGCATTACTCCAAAGGGTGTCCATGAAAGAAGGATAAGAGCAAGAGTGTCAAATGTTTCAACTGTGGGGAAGAGGGTGTGTCAAAGTTCTGTCCAAAACCCAAGAAGGTGAATGTGGGAGGAGGTCAGAATTCTAACAATAAACAAGGAGCAGCGACTGCAGGAGTTACTCAGAATCGTCCGAATGCACGAACTTTCAACATGACAGTGAGGGATACTGTGGCAGCACAAGATGTGGTGACAGGTATCATACCAATTGATGCTGTAAATGCTTATGTGTTATTCGATTCTGGTGCTTCTTGTTCATTTGCATCTGTGGATTTTGTTCAAAGATTAAAAATACCATGTGAGGATCTAGATGTACCTTTCAATGTAGAAATTGCTAACAAAGAGATAATCCCTGTTCATGCAGTACATAAGAATTATAGTGTAGCAATTCAGGGGCATACATTACCAGTAAACCTTATACCTATACAACTAGGGGAGTTTGATGTAATATTGGGAATGGATTGGTTGGGTAGGCATAAGGAAGTAATTGATTGCAAACGGAAACAAGTAAGTTTAAGGACACCCTTAAAAACAAAGGTAGTGTTTAAGGGAAGTTGTTTACCGAAGCAAGTTCGGTGTTTAACTGTTATGCAAGCTAAGAGATTGCTTCGGAAGGGTGGTACAGGGTATTTGGCCTATGTGGTGGAAACAAGGAAAGAAGGGGGAAAGTTAGACCAAATACCTATAGTAAATGAGTTTCCGGATGTGTTTCCAAGTGATTTACCTGGTCTTCCACCTGACAGGGAGATTGAATTTGTGATTGACCTTGCACCAGGAATAGCACCAGTTTTAAAAGCACCATATAGGATGGCACCAGTAGAGTTGAAGGAGTTGCATGTTCAGTTACAAGAGCTTTTAGATAAGAAGTACATACAACCTAGTGTTTCACCATGGGGAGCACCTGTGTTGCTTGTAAAGAAGAAGGATGGGACGTTAAGATTATGTATAGATTATCGAGAGTTAAATAAGTTGACCATCAAGAATAAGTACCCTTTACCAAGAATTGATGATTTGTTTGATCAGTTAAAAGGAGCAGAGAATTTTTCAAAAATTGACCTACGATCGGGTTATCATCAACTGAAGGTGAGAAAAGAAGATGTACCAAAGACAGCTTTTAGGACCCGATATGGACATTATGAGTTTCTTGTGATGTCTTTTTGGTTAACAAATGCACCAGCAGCTTTTATGGACTTAATGAATCGAGTGTTTAAGTCATGCTTGGATAAATTTGTGGTGGTGTTTATTGACGATATTTTAATATACTCTAAGACACGGGAGGAACATGCAGAACATTTGAGAGTGGTATTAGAGATATTAAGAAAGGAACAACTTTACGCAAAATTTTCCAAGTGTGAATTTTGGTTGGAGGAAGTTCAATTTTTAGGGCACGTAATTAATAAGAATGGGGTAGCAGTGGATCCAGCAAAGATAGAATCAATCCTGAATTGGGATCAACCAACAACACCAACAGAAGTTCACAGTTTTCTTGGGTTGGCAGGGTACTATCGTCGTTTTATAAATGATTTTTCCAAAATAGCAACCCCGCTAACCAATTTAACTCGAAAGACTGTGAAGTATAATTGGACGAACAAATGTGAAAAAAGTTTTCAATAATTGAAGAAACTGCTGAGTAGGGCACCAGTATTATCATTACCAGATGAAACTGGGGGTCTTGTAGTTTATAGTGACGCTTCACACAGGGGTTTAGGATGTGTGTTAATGCAACATGGGAAGGTAATCGCCTATGCTTCGCGACAACTTAAAGATTATGAGAAAAGGTATCCTACTCACGATCTGGAGTTAGCCGCGATAGTTTTTGTTTTAAAAATATGGAGGCATTATTTGTATGGGGGAGAGTGTGAAATATACACAGATCATAAAAGTCTGAAGTATATTTTTACACAGAAGGAGTTGAATATGAGGCAGAGAAGATGGTTAGAGTTAATCAAGGACTTTGATTGTGAGATCCTATATCATCCTGGTAAAGCTAACGTAGTTGCAGATGCATTGAGCTGGAAGAATCAAGAAAGGTTGAATACCATTACAAACAATGAGGAACTAATAAAAGAATTTGAAAAACTTGAGATTGAAGTAAGAGCTCCAGCTAACGCTAATCAGAAGTTATACGTGGTAGGAACAACCTTAACCTTATTGGATAAAATCAAAGAGATGCAGGAGAAGGATGCAGCATGTCAGAAATGTAAGGCCGAGATAACTTATGAGAAGAACATTAAATTTCGACTGGATAAGGAGGAAGTACTGAGGTATGAAGATAGAGTGTGGGTTCCAATGGTACAGGTATTAAAGATGAAATCTTAGCTGAAGCCCATAGTTCCAAGTTTGCTGTACATCCGGGAAGTACTAAGATGTATAAGGATTTAAGTCAGCATTTTTGGTGGTCGAACATGAAGAGAGAAATAGCAGAATGGGTAAGTAAGTGTCTCACATGCCAGAGAGTTAAAGATGAGCATCAAAGACCGAGTGGATTACTACAACCTCTAACGATTCCTGAATGGAAGTGGGAGCACATCACTATGGACTTTGTGGTAGGACTTCCTGTCACTCAGAAAGGCTACAATG
Organism: Panax stipuleanatus; assembly: GCA_020205555.1. Classification (NCBI taxonomy): domain Eukaryota; kingdom Viridiplantae; phylum Streptophyta; class Magnoliopsida; order Apiales; family Araliaceae; genus Panax; species Panax stipuleanatus. Next base: position 45,319,993 of record CM035125.1, read on the forward strand.
CTATCTGGGTAATAGTTGATCGTCTCACCAAGTCAGCTCATTTTCTACCTTTCAACGTCACTTATAATCTCGATCGCTTGGCCAAGTTATACATAAAAGAGATTATTTCCAGACATGGAGTTCCTGTATCTATAGTGTCAGACCGGGATCCACGGTTTACTTCGAACTTTTGGAGAAGTCTTCAGGCACACTTGGGAACCCAGTTGAGATTGAGCACAGCGTATCACCCGTAAACCGATGGCCAAAGTGAGAGAACCATTCAGACGCTGGAAGATATGTTGAGAACCTGTGTTATGGATTTTAAAGGGAGTTGGGAGGACCAGTTACCTTTGGTAGAGTTTGCGTATAATAACAGTTATCATGCCAGTATTGGAATGCCACCGTACGAAGCTCTGTATGGAAGGAAGTGTAGAACACCTTTATGCTAGGATGAAGTTGGGGAAAGACAAATGCTTGGACCTGAGTTGGTTCAACAAACCTCGGAGAAGATTCAAATTATACGACAACGGTTGCAAGCATCTCAAGACCGACAGAAGAAATATGCAGATCAACACAGACAGCTAAGGGAGTTTAATGTTGGAAGTCATATTTTTCTGAAAGTATTTCCTTGGAAAGGCAAAATTCGTTTTGGTAAAAAAGAAAAGCTGAGCCCGAGGTTCATTGGCCCATTTCAAATATTAAGGAGAATAGGTGAAGTAGCCTATGAGGTAGCTTTACTCCCAGAGTTAGGACACATTCATAATGTGTTTCATGTGTATGTACTACGTATGTATAAACCCGATTATAAGCATGTGATAAACTATGAACCTGTTTAGATAGAGAAAGACTTATCATATATAGAGGTTCCAGTGCAGATAGTTGATCGAAAGGAACAGGTGTTGAGGAATAAGGCTATATCATCGGTTAAAGTAATATGGAAGAATCATGATATTGAAGAAGCTACATGGGAATTAGAGGATAAAATGCGAGAAGACTTTCCGCATTTGTTTTCATAAGTTGTAATTTCAATTTCGGGACGAAATTCTTATAAGAGGGGGTGATTGTAATTTTCTAAATTTTAAATAGGAATATTAATATAAATAGTAAATATAACTATGATTAATATCTTGTGTGATGTGTATTTAACATTATTATTGGAATATATATAATTATAAAGCAACATATACGATATAACTGTGTAAATAGGATGTAGGGTTTTATAAGTAAAACCCTAATTGATAATAAGGAATTCTAACCTAAGGGTTATAATAAATAGAAAATATAACATGATACATTAATAATGATATATATTATTGTAAACATATACTTAATATGATGTATTAAAGATTTAATTGGAAAAGATTGTAAGGAAACCCTAATTAGGGATTAGGAAACCCTAACCCTAAATTATAAACCCTAATTTAATTTATAAATCCTAATTCTAAACTAACAAAACCTAATTGCTTATAATTATTTTAAATTTTCTAAGGATAATAGGAAATGACTAAATTACCCTTGGATTTAAGTGAAAAATTACCAAAATACCCTTAATGTATGCGAAAAGACTAAAATACCCTTAGTTTGTTTTGTTTTAAAGGAGATAAGCACAAATCTTTTACTTGGCAAGTAAAAGATTTGCCTTATCTAATTTTACCTCAAGGCTTGACAACACAACCTCTTCATTTAATGCTATAGCCTTACTTGTCAAAATGAGATAGGAATTAAGTTTTTACACTTACTTGAACTTATCATATAAGGATAGCACCGAAGAACATAAGGCCACATTTGATACACTTAATGTATACCCCTAACTGAGTCATAAACAACCCCCATCAAGCTAGAACCCGAATCAGAAAGAGGAAGAAAGCAAAAAGTACTCAAAAAGGTTAAAAACCTAACCCTAGTTAAAATTTTAAATTCTGAAAGTTAAATTGTTGTTGTTATTGTTTAAATATGTTCATTAGTAAGTTATTAAGTGATCTGGGTTGCTAAAACACGAATCCATAACATTTAAAAGCATCAAAATGGAGTTTTAAGCAAAACTGTCAAAGATGCAAAACAGGGTCTGACAACGAATGTCAGTCCTCTTATCTCGCTAATTGTTTGTTGTTTATGTGTGTTTAAAGTTGGTAGTTGTAGTATGTAATGTTGTTAGTGGACTGGAAGTGATTAGATAGCAATCGGAACACAGAATCGGAAGTTATTAGCAGTCAAAGATCGTTGACCGACCATGACCGCTAGCTTTCTGGGCAACCCAGAAAGCTTAAGAACAAGCCTGACAGCCTAATTTGACCGGATAAAAATCTCTCCTGTTAGTTGTTTTAGATGTAAATTGTTAATCAGATTATGTTTTGACATGGGTACCATAGTACCAGAGCACTCTAGAACTCTAAACATTAACCAATCGAATGCTATAAAAGGTCAAAACGCATTGACCGTTAAGGTTTTGTTTCTGGGTAACCCAGAAACCTATAAACCGATCTCTGATAGTCTTTTTGAAGGCTAAGATCTTGCTATATATTGATATGTATACTCTGTGACTGCTCGATCAAGGTCCTTGGTAGTTAGTCTATAGAGCCCGACGACTAGAACACCAAAATATTAATCGGCCGTCAAGATATAAGACCCTAAAGGTCGGTGATCGACGTTGACTGAACCTTTCTAAGCAGCCCATAAAGGAAGAATAGCCTTAGGGTAGTTGGTTTGACTGATTGTGTAAACTTGTAGAGATATTTTTAAGTAGTGAAGTGACCATGGACGTGAACTATTACATCAGTACTACAACTTCATCAGATTAGATTACCCAGAAACTAAGTTAATTGCCAGAAAAATTGAGTCAAACCGAGCTCCAGGCCGTTGACCAACGTGTTCTTGGCTGAGCCAAGAACACCTATAGCCACACTTCTGTCGCTAAAGGTCTTTAGCGACAGGCAATATTTGAAAATTAATTTTATTAATTAAAATAATTAAAATAAATATTAAAAAAATATAAAAAAATTCTGAAAAATCATTTTTATTTATAATAAATAATTTTCAATATTTTGACATAAAATTTGATTAATATTTAATATATTTAAATATTAATAATAATAAGAGTAATTAATAATAAATTATTTAAAAATAATATTAATGATTTAAAAATCATTATTAAATAAAATAAATTATTTAAACATAATATTGATGATTTAAAAATCATTTTAAATGGTTAATTAAATATTTAAAAATAATATTAATAACTTAAAAATTATTTTAAATGATATTAAATCATTTAAAAATTATTTTGAGCATTTAGAAATTATGATAAATAATATCTGAAGCATATGAATAAGATATTAAAACTTTTTAATAAAATTATTAAAAAACTAATTCGATAGCTATTCTATAAAGCTGTAAAGTACCGAACGGACTCCATAATCAACCCAGACACTAGTATTTTAATTAAAAATTAATTACTATTTTTTCTAATGACTGTTATAATATATATAGGTGGTGAATATACTTTCAAATAACCTAAGTAGTCGATCGTGATAAAAGGCAAGTTTTTCTAACTGCATTTAATTTCGATATTAAATGTAAGTTTTGTATATTGGCATACGAATGTGTTATACATATTCTCCATGATATCTGTGATTTAAAAAGGGTTATGACTTATTGTTCAAGCATAACCAAAGTATATGAGCTATTGTTTGCGTAAGAGATGTTTGATTTGATATCAATATATAAACTGTGGAAAAACCAATATTTCTGAATACATATATACTTTGATTGTGTTGGACTGGTAGGATGATATGCATACTCCTAGGATATGATTAGGCTAATTTCCTATGAAATATCCGAATAGAATTCCTATATGTCTTTGTGACTCATAGGAATGACAGAACTCCTATAAGTTTTTTATGACTTCTAGGAATGATAGAACTCCTATAAGTCTTTATGACTCTTAGGAATGTGGAAAATAATTTAAGCTTTATGTTCATTCAATTCAGACACTGTGTGAGTATAAATTGAAATTCTTTAAAACTTGTTAAGCATTTTAAAGCTCATCCTTGCTATTATTATTTTCCTTTGCAGCTGCGTTGAATAACCCCGAAGGTTCAAGAAATAATACTTGTGGTTAAACGTGAGTTTATAAGAACGAATAATTATTATATTAAGAATGTAATTTGGTATCTCTCTGATGTAATAATTGAACACTATGTAACCAGATATTATTATGTTATTAGTTAAATGGTTTTACCTTATTCATATCAAATAGTATCAAGTACAGTATCTATATGAACTATACATCTGAATGAGGGTATTTAAAGATCTTGGGAGTTCTGTAAGCACTGAGGTCGCTCCTCAGTTTCAAGAACAATCTTATCATTTGTACTGTGAATGTCAGATAGATAGGAATTTTTGATATGCAAGAAATATCTGTATGATCGTAAATCTATACATCCAAGTGAGGGTATCCAGATATGATAATGGTTTTGACGAGAACTCTTAACTGATTGGGATATTGTGAATTTTGGATTTATAGAAATTATTATCTTATAGAATATTTACGTGAGCACCAAATCTAATACAGGCAATGTAGAGATTTTTGGGGTGTCATAGATACTTCTTGAAGTTTCAATTCCAGTGTCCAAGCTTATTGCAGTTGAAGCAAACTCCTTTGCTATCCGTATCAGTTTTGTTCTTATTATCCTTTGTATTTTGCCTTTCCTTATACCTTCTTTGATTTGTTCTTCTTCTAGATCGGAAGAGCTCCTTAGATATCTGATATTTATTAATTCTACTTTCCTCACCATTCAACTCCTTGAATTGTAGGAATATAGTAGGAGCATCCATAGTTTTATGCTGACGCTGAAGCTCGTTACTCATGGATGCGAGCATGATGTCTTGAGCCAACTATGCATCATCTTGCTACTTTCTAAAAGTAACAATCTCTTCCTCAGAGGTATTATCTGCAACCATTGCAGGGATAGGCGTATTAAGGAAATAAGATAGCTTTTCAGCCTTGAGAACTATTCTGAAATTCCTTAATCAATCCGTTTAATTCGGTTCGGCTAATTAACATCTAATATGCTATACAGTGATAGTAATTTAGATATTGTAAAATTCTGTAAATGAATTTATAATTAAAAAATATTTTATCATACATTCTTTTATTAATTACCAAAATAAATTAGGTCTTATTTTAAATTGATATCTCCCACTATTTTTTTCAAACTATATTACCCTCACAATATATAGTTCGGCAAATTTAATTTAAGATTTTCTTGTGAGAATAAGGATCCTATTTCAAATGTATATAGCCTTGTGGATAACAAAACAAACCATATATAAATAAATAGGTAGACAACTCTTTGTCAATTACATCAACATGTAACTCCTTTTTATTTTTGCCTCTTAGATCATAATGGTCAAGTGTGTGTACATCCGAACTAAAATAATTTAAGTTAAGTCCAACCTAGCACTTCTATATATTCAAAAAAGAAAAATATTATCATTGTGGATAGCACAACAAAATAATATTGTTCAATTTTCTTTATAAGCATCAAATGTGATTAAATTAACATCTTAAATACTTAATACTTGCCTTGTGGATAGCACACCAAACTCATATTAAATATTTAATACTCTATTAATTTTATCATGCTAGAAGGCGACGTTCGATATTCTAAATATCTTTGAACGCTTTAGACTTAATATAATTTATTTGAGGGGTTTGTTATTACTAGTCTCATCTTCTTTAGCGCGCATGCACATATATATATAAAATACGCGTCATATTAATTAACATACAAAACATGTAAATTAGAGTTTTAAAATTTTATAAACCATATACCCGGATCATCCTTTATGCATAATTATTAATTAAACAAAAAGATAGAGATAAGTATTCATACCCTTGAAGATTCTAACTTCCTAAGGTACGAGTTCAACTCCAAATCCTTTTTGCGTTCTACTTGAATCCAGCGGGTTGATTCCTTCCTTTGATCAACGTTTGTCACCCAAGTGTTTGACCTCTAGAGGTGATTCACCAAGAAAGAATAAGAATTTAAGAAGAAGGGTGTTTGACTAAACCCTAGTTTCATTTTTTCAAGAAAAGGAGTGCTCTCCCAACTCTTGGAATTAAAAAGTCTAACCTTGTTTCATAATAAGACTTTCTTATTTATAGATGTAGGCAACCCTGTTAAACAATTTAGAATTGAGGTTTTATATTAATTAATTAAAATCCTATAATTAATTAGGCTTCCCAATCTTATTGGGAATAATTAAACTCTTTTAATTAATTAGCCTCCTAATCTTATTAAGAATATATATGAGAGAGAGGGAGAGAGTATCTTAATAATTAATTACTAAACTCCTTTAGGAAATAAATAATAATAATAAAAGTAATAATAATAATAAGACTCCTCTTATTAATTTATATTTAATATTTTCAAAAATATTAAATAATAAATATTAAGCTATTTAATTTATTCTATCACCATAGATTAAATTAAATTTACTTAACTTATTATTACGATTATGCTATTTGCTTCTTTAATAAATATTCTTCCTTTTATGGTGTGACCCTTTAAGTTCTCCATATTAAACCGGTTGTGAATAAATCAATTAGAATAATTTTAATCTTATTTAAATAAATAAATTAAACTAATAATTTATTTAAATAAATAACATTTATTCTAAAATAAGGATACGCCTCCTTAGCAATCAACGACTTTCCAGATAATATAGATTTTAACATTAATCATAAAAGAACATGTGACTTAATAGTTACCGTGCAATTCAATTCTTCCACCATACAATGTCCCAATTAAATATAAAACATGAAATTATTGTCAAGTCTTTTTTTATTTAATTTTATGTATTTCGATTCTAAAATGCACAACTCAAAATAATGCAAATTAGAAACACTTTTTTAATTTCATTTCACCTTGGCCAAGGAATCCTGGGTTGTCATTTATTGAATCACATAGGACATATATATTCTTTTACTAGAAGCGGTAGATTGTTTATTGATCATTCATTATTTCCATATATAACTTATCTTGTGTATAATAATTCATTATACACAAGATACTATGATGATATCAAGTCTGAGGATCACTTGTACTACTATCACATTAGGAATTTCTATTGGCGAGTAAAACTCCATTAGCTATTCCTTAGCGAGTCACGTTCAGTGTACCTATTCTTCAATAAGCACCTACATACTTGTTTTAGTGTCTTCACACAAATGATCATGAGATCAATCATCCTCATCCAATGAGTAAGCAACATATGTACAAATCTATCCGGATTTACTAATCCCCTTTTTAGTAATCCATCGATTGGGAACTATCTTAGTTTTAAGCTATCTAAGAATTTAGATCTAATTAGCACGATCATCATCATGATTCTAAAAGCATTGCTTAAAACTATGAGTTTATCACATATTATAAAAACAGCACTATGTAGATAAATAAATATTTTTAATTAAATAATACTTTTATTAATAAATGAATAAGATTATTATAAAATAAATGCTTTATCATCAAACATGATTGGCTTGTGTGCATACTACTTTAAGATAAATCATATAATTCTTAATTTTGTGGTTGCTTTGTATATTGTTAGACTTGCTGAGCTAGTTATGCTCACTTCATGATTGAATTATATGATTGTAACTAAGAGTGAACGGACCGAAGGTTTCGGTTGTGACGCCCCCAAATCCGGGTACCTTTAAATCCTGGACATGGTGCTACACGGTGTTACTAACTACACATTCATTTAACTGAAATACAACACTAAAATGAATATGCTTACTATTTATTACATTATCATAATGTCTACCCAAGTTCTTTATAACCATTACATTCATTCAAAGTCATAATATCATTCATTACAAAAATAATACTATGCTATTACAAGGATAAACTATTTATCCATCTTGGACTTGCCCTTGTCCTTACCGGATCATTTGGTCTATTCGCTTTTAGCTGAAATCATATAATTTTAAGCAAGATTGAGCATAATTAGCTCAGCAAGTTTAACATTATAATCTACAACCACAAAATCAAGAAACATATGATTTCATCTTCAATAATTGTATAAAAGTTATTATAACAAACGAGAATTTTGTATGTTAATTTTAAATATTTATTGAATTAAATAAATATTTTAATTGATTTATTTATTGAGTTAAATAAATAATTGATGTGATTATGTATGGAGTAATTTAATTAAGTGCAGTATGTTAATTAAACTGATTTGTAATAATTTTGTGCTGTAGTTCTAATTTAATTGAGATAATTAAATTAGATGAATATTTTGTGGTATTTGTTATATGAAATTATGATTAATGAGTAATTATAATTGTTATGTGGCAATTTTATTTAGTTAATTGATGTTAGATTTAATTTAATTAAATTGGGATAGTAAGAGTTAATTAGATAAAGTATGACATTGGAAACTATGTGTTAAAGAAGTTATTAAAATAATTTTAAAATAATTTTGCCAAATAAGGCCCTTAAATCTATTTTAATTCTGTTTTACCAAACAAGGCCTTAGACCTAAAAATCTATTTTTTAAAAATAAAGGGTTTTGCCAAACAAGCCTTATGGCTTTTGATTTTCAAACAATAATATAATTGATATCTATTTAATAAAAGGTTTTAATATTTGTCAGTTATATATTGTATAATTATGTTATATTATATGTATATCAGTTATATTCTATACTACGTGAGTTAGTAAGAAGAATAGAAGCAGGGTGTTTATTAGACTAAGAAACTAGAGAGAAGAAGAAAGAAAGAAGAAGAAGACATTTTGAAAAATCAAAACAAGGAGTCATCATCATCACCATCATCTTCTTCTCCTAATAACAAAGGGTATAATCTAACTCTACAATTGTTAAAACATGTTCTTCATGTTTTTCAATGTTTTACTTCTCTATAATTTGGTTTTCATGATAAACTATAAATTGATGATCTATATGTGTTAGATTATATATATAAACTAGTATATATGTGTTATATGATAATTTAAGTGTTTAATTCATGTAAATATGATGAACATGAAGAAAATATGTTCATAGCAGTTTACAGTGAACTAATTTGAAAAATAATTTCTTAAAGATCAAAATTTGTGTTTGATTGTGATATGTTATGTAAATTGATCATAGATTATAATAATATGTTAAGAAACGAAATTAACATGATTTGAATTATGTGTTTTGGTTTAAAAACAAACTCACAGTGTTAATTTTCTTCAAGAACGCTTAACAATGGTGTTTTTTTCAAAATCATAAAATTAAGGGTTTTGATTAGGTGTTGTGGTGTTTATGTATATTAAAAACATGTTAGAAGTCTAAAGTTATGATTTTATAAAGTTTCATATGCATTATATGTACAAAAATCTGAGTTTGGTGCGAGAAAATAAGCCAAATTGGGTTTTTTCCCTGCATAGTTCTAGAACAGATTTTTTCCCTAGAAGGGACACCCGCCCCAGCGGGCTTTTATTCTTCCCAGCTGGCTTCCTTGCTGTCCGGAATTTTGTTTTGTGTGTTTTAAGCCTAACATAAAAAGCTAACCTAATGTGATGAACTTGATGACATATTAAGCATACATTGAGATGTTAGAATAATTCATTAACGTATTTTACATGATTAATTTATAAATATGAAATGTATAATGTAAATTATAATTTGATTAATTATAATTTAATAAAAATGAATGTATGATTTAATATCATAATTTGCGTATAGTTTGATGGATTATTAAGATGTATGGTTTGATCATTATGTGATAAGTGATAATTAGATCTAATAATGATTAGTTAACTTAGATGGGTTAACCAATGACGTGAGTTAGTTATATGGCAACTAATGTATGTTATTATTGTTAATTACGTGTACGTAAGATAATTGTGAAACGTGATAGTAATTGCTAGCTAGCTTACGCTCGAGGCAAGTTTTCTAATCCTTATTTTATTGAGCAAGTTGTTCTATCCTTTCTTGTTATGATTATGCAAGTTATATTATTCTCTAAATTTCATATTGAGCAAGTATATTGTTGAAGTCATTATTGAATTAATGTAACCTTGACTTAATTGTTCAAGCAAGGTTGATTGTAACTTTCAAATGGTTTAAGTTTATTTCTAAAGCATGATTGTTAAATATGATGTCTATTGTTATGACTCATAGTTATTTCCAAATTCTTTTATTATCGAATTATAAATTATTGTAAGTTGATTCAACTACTCCTTAGTTGATAATAGTTGAACTCCAAATTACCCTTTGAGCTTATCCAAACCAAACTTTTTTTGGTGCTGACTTGTTATTAAATACTGAGATGAACAACCCTATTTAATAGGGGATTACCATGCAAAAAAGTTAAGATGTTTGTGCACAATACATGGTATGAAGGGCTGATCCCCCTAAGTACGAGTTAAAGAGTCCATATAGTCTAACGACTGTTAAAGGTTTAAATAAAAATGTTTATAACCTGGGACATAGTTCAAGGTCTTATGACCCTCAGATGAATTCTATATTAAATTCTTGATTATCGATGAATGAAATGTTATCTAGTCAGTTGAAGCTATTCAATACTATGTCATCACTATTGTTTGCTATTTCAAGTGAGCTTTTGTTTGCTCACTCTTACATTATATAACCATTGCAGCTAAAGTTGAAAGAGTTGACGGTTGAAAGAGTTGACGAACCGTCAACTAGTAAAGGCAAGAGTAAGATGAACAAGTGAAGACTTGTTTATATTTATGATATGATTTGTAATAAGACATAAATTTTATTATGTGATATTTTATTTTTCGCATTTGTTGATGTTAAGGTTAGATAACCCTGGGAATGTTTTTGGACAAGATTGTAATCCTTTTTATAAGGAAGATTTTATTTATTAATAAATGTTGTAATTTATTTTACATTCCTTATTCATGGGCAGTAGTTATGTTTTATTTAGATAGTGAACACCAAATTCCGTGGAAATGAAGTACCCGGATTTGGGGGTGTCACAAGTTGGTATCAAAGCTTTAGGTTATGAATCTTAGTTGGGGGAAACCTTAGGTAGTAGCCTTATAAGAGATCGAAAAGATAGTGATGATAGTTAAAGATAATAAACTACCTTATGTGCTATGTCTTACGTTTAAGTATTCAAAGAGTATCGATCGATATCATGTAATAATTAAACTTTAAAATTTTGTTGTCAGGATGACGATTGTTGGAGAGTCCAGTCAGGCAAGGGAGGAGTTACCCCAGATGCCTAGGGATGAGGAACCCCGAGACATTCACATTGTCTGGGAACAGTTGGTTCAGAGAGAGCCATCTCCATTGATCACCATAGTTGGTCAGGAGCATTAGCCAGTTTTGGACCGAGGTGATGAGGATGAGTCAGAGAAAGAGGAGGAGGATCCTGAAGAGGAATTTCCACCTAACTCTATTAGTGCTGTGATGTACGAGGAGGTCTACGATCGCAACATTGAGCTACATGGTCGAGTCAGAAAGCTTAAGGAACTGGTGGACGAGAGTCGGACTACCATAAAACAAAGAGAGGAGACGATTCAAGAGCTGGACGATGAGCTTGGAAACACAAAGTGGGATCTAGTCCACGTGGAGAGTGAAAGGGATAATGCACTGGCTGAGCTAGCGAAACTGAAGAATGACATCAGGGAGGAGTCAGTGAAGCGTGCCAGAGCTGAGGATGCTTGCTTGAGGGCTACTCAACGTGCAGATCTAGCTAAAGACGAGGTTCAAGTGAAGAAGGCCAAGCTGAGGGAGACGGAATATGCTTTTCATTCGGCTATAGATAGGGCCCAGGATCGTGTCTTTTATTACCCAGCTTAGTTCAAGGATTTACCATGGTATATGGTGGATCACAGAACAATGTTTCGGGTGATGGAAGAAGAATGTGGAGAGGCTGTACGACGTTTTAACATGCCTAGATAGTGGAGTAATAAACTATGTGTTTTCTTATGTAATAAATAATTGTAAATCCCAGAATTTGAGATAATAAAGGGATAAGATAATGATGTAATCCTGTAACTTGTTCAGTTCAGGAAAGATGATGTAAATGGCAGAGATGCTATCTATTCTATATTTCCAAAACTATGAATGAATAAAATAACGAAGTTTATTAACGTGCTATGTGTTCAAGTATGAATTGAGTCATACTAGATGTTTAAGTTTGAACTTGAATATTTAAGAGATGAGTAAGGATCTAATAAGAGTACGTCTTAACAGAAAGATGCCTCCTAGAAGAAGACCTACACTTCAACAACCAGAGGGTTTGACTAATAATAACAACAACAACGATGGGACGAACACCAATTCCGTTCAGCAATTGGTGAACCTACTGACAGGAGCGCTTGCGAATCAGCCGCAAGTTCAAGCTACGACATTCAAGGAATTCAAAGCAGTAGGACAGCCAGAATTCCAGGGATCGGTGAATCCGATAGAGGCCTAGACATAGGTGATGGAAATGGAGAATGTCTTTGATGTGGCCAGAGTTAGCGATGACCAGAAGACGGCTTTTACGACATTCATGCTGAAGTCGGAAGCTAGCTACTAGTGGCAGGCTAACAAGATTAGAGAAGGAGAAGGAGTGATAGCATGGGACCAATTTAAGGAGATATTCTTTAAAATGTACTTCCCAATAAGCTCGCAGAACCAGATGGAGGTTCAGTTTCTAGAGCTGAAGTAGAGAACTATGACGGTGCCAGAGTACGCAGCGAAATTCAACGAGCTGGCAAGGTTTACAACGTACCAGGTCAGTACTGACGAGAGAAAGGCGAGAAGATTCGAGCAGGTATTGAAGCCCTGAATCTACAGTAAGGTCTCCATGTTCTAGCTGAACACGTTTGTAGCTGTGTTGGAAAAAGCGATCATCGCAGAAGGTGGGAGCGATGCCTTGACCAAATACAATCAAGACCTGAAGAAGAAGAAGAATGAGACAGAAAACAAGGCTGGTGGTAGCAGTGCTAACAACTAGAAAAGGAAATGGAACGACAATACATCTGCTAGGAGTCAACAAGGAAGTCAGCAGAAGAGAAAGATTGAAGCATGTACTACATGCGGAAAGAATCACACTAGAGTGTGCTTAAGGGGAAGGCGAGTATGTTTCAACTGTGGTCAGGAAGGCTGTGACAACCCGAGAATTTATAAGATTTTAAATGATTAAATAAACGTTAAGGAATAAAACCTAGATGGGAATTTGAGGATTTAGTTAAAATTTTTAAAGAAGAACCTAAATGGTTTATTATTTGATTAAGAATAGAGGAATTATGGGTTACAAAATTTCTAAACCCTAGAGATGAATCTATATGTGTTTGATGGAATATTGAGGATAAGGTACTACGATACCAATAAAGTTTGGTGACCTAATATATAAATTAGGTATTTGAATCAAATGACTTCAAAGGTTATCTTTTATGATTATGTGAGTGTGAGTGTTTAGAACTCATTAAGCCAAATATGGTTATTTAGTTAATAAACTATTAGAATATGTGATTGATTATGTGGATTATGTGTAAAAGTTATTGTATAAATAATTTATATTTATATCTTCCGCAATAGTTATAGAAATGATGTATCGTAACGTACCAGGTTCGAGGTTCTGGGGACCCGGATTTGGGGGCACTACAGTTGGTATCAGAGCTGTAGGTTATAAACCTTAGGTATGGGTACTTTAGGCTATAACCGCAGGGATGAGGATAAGGAATAAACTCAAATAGAGTTTGAAAGTTAAGCGATGAATTTGGGCAAGGTATTGGTAAGTTAATAAGATTCAAAGAAGAATCATGACAAGTAATAAAGATCTAGAGTTACCTAACTCTGATAATAAAGATGAACAATAGTAATGAATAGATAAAGTCTAAAAGACTAAAAGTATAAAGGAAAAGAAGATCGTAAAACAAAACGATCATAAGATAAGAAAGAATCGTAAAATAATACGATTATAATACGAGATCACAACGTGATCTTATAAGGTCATAGCAGGAGGAGGATCAATCAAATGATTAAAAACTTTATAGCATAATTGTTGTACTATGAAATTGTACTATTAAAACTCAGGAAAGAGTTGTGAATTATAGATACGGATTAAATAAAATTCGTATTGAGTATTGAGAGAGCTAAGAATAGGTGAGTTTTCAATTGAGGACTCATGTTAGCAGCTAAGTTGTATGATTCCTTGTATGGGCGGGGAATTTATGCTTGGTTTTAGGACCGCTTAGCTTCCTATTTGATTAGTGGCTGAGTTGACCAATTCTTTGTATGGGCAAGGGATTGTGTTTGGTTCAACAACCACTTAGCTTGTTATATTGATAATCATTGAAATGTTGGTGTCACGCTATTCGCTATATGTATGTTGAGAATGTGATTCTTTTCTCATGTGTATAACGGATATGTAGAAAATACAAGATTAGGTGCGAGTTCTTAAAACTCATACTTATGGTAAGTTCGTGACTTATAATTATTTGAAATGTTTTGAACCCCTCAACGAATGGACGCCAATGGTCTGTCTAGGACAAGTTCTTAAACTCATATGATTGTGGAAAGTTCCTGAACTCATAACGTGTGGTAAGTTTGACGAACTGGGTATAATTAAGTGTGAATGGAGTATTAAGGATAATAGGAATTGATAGACTGATTAAGCAATGGATCATTAGTGGAAGCGTAGGTATTCTAAATCTTCTAGCTATGCTAGACTTTAAAATTTTTGACATTAAGCTAAATACGCACTATGTGTCTTTTAAAAATGAATTTTTATTCTCAACTCTTGGTGACTAGTGTGTATGTGTGGACTTTGGGACACTGACACATCGTTACCTGTTGAGATGATAAAACTAATTTACAATGAGTTTTGAACCGTTTAAAGAATAGTCTATGCTAATTGTTTCGGCTAGACAACAATGATTTGAAATATCAAAATGTGTTTTATTTATCATTGATGCAGCAGGTAACCTGGTGCAGAGATGATAAAAAGTTGATGAAGTTGTAATTACAAGAATACTTAGTGTTGAATTCGATCTAAAAATTGTTGTCCCACTATTGTATGATGTGTTATAACAAAGTCACACAATGACGGAATCCTCAAACGAGCTGTAAATACAGTACGGTATCATGACGTCATTTTCAAAATATTTTTTTTATAATTAATTGCCAATGGGGTTTGGTTATACATAAATATTTTGATTGAAATTAAATTATTGGTATGAGTCTATGCTATTTGATTCAGCTAGACCAACGTTTATGAAAATTCTGAGCATTCTTTGGAAATTTTCTTGAACCAAATTATTTTGGTGCGGAATTCGATAAGACTGAGGTAAGCATCCCAAAATTTGGGAAAATTTTGTGCGCCTAAGACGGATAAGAGGAACGGGAAAAAATTGTTTCAACAAGCAGTACTTAATAAGTACAGGGCATAACGGCCTAATTACTCTCTGTGTCCGTAAATCATGACGGTTAGCGGATGAATTTCTGTATAACCTTTTTAAAAATGAAAGTTCGTAGTCTATATGACTCCTCAGCATGATTTGAAAAATTTAACTCTAGTGAGTGATGTTTTGGGTAGCATGTGATGATAAGTATGAAAGGTGTAAGGTGTAAGGTAAATTTTGGGGACGAAATTCTTAGAAGAAGGGGTGAATGTGACAACCCGAGAATTTATAAGATTTTAAATGATTAAATAAAGGTTAAGGAATAAAACCTAGATGGGAATTTAAGGATTTAGTTAAAAAAATTTAAAGAAGAACCTAAATGGTTTATTATTTGATTGAGAATAGAGGAATTATGGGTTACAAAATTTCTAAACCCTAGAGATGAATCTATAGGTGTTTGATAGAATATTGAGGATAAGGTATTACGATACCTATAAAGTTTGGTAACCTAATATATAAATTAGGTATTTGAATCAAATGACTTCAAGGGTTATCTTGTATGATTATGTGAGTGTGAGTGTTTATAACTCATTAAGCCAAATATGGTTATTTAGTTAATAAACTATTAGAATATGTGATTGATTATGTGGATTATGTGTAAACGTTATTGTATAAACAATTTATGTGTATATCTTCAGTAATAGTTATAGAAATGATGTATCGTAACGTACCAGGTCCGAGGTTCTAGGGACCCGGATTTGGGGGCGTCACAAAGGCCACATTGCGTCGAATTGTCTTAACCCGAAGAAGGGAGCTTGCTATACATGTGGATCTAAGGATCACATGGCCTGAAGTTGCCTAAGGAAGCCAGCAGGAGGGTCAACATGAAGTGGAGGAAATGGCAGCGGCAGCATTTTGGCTATCGCTAGACCACCGCCGATAAGTCGACCCACTGCCAGAACATTAAACATGACGGTGCAGGATGCAGTGCAGTCAAAAGATGTGGTGTCAGGTATTAATTCTGATTAATAATATTAATGTGTATGTATTATTTGATTCGGGTGCTATTTATTCATTCATATCTGATGACTTTACTAAGACTTTAGACTTACCTAAAGAGGAATTATTTTACCCCTTGAACATAGAGATTGCGAATATGGAGGTTATTCCTGTTAGGTTTGTTTACAAGGACTGTAGATTGAACATTAAGGGTCATGAGTTGATGGTAGATTTGATTCCGATAAAACTTGGGGAGTTTGATGTGATACTGGGTATGGATTAGTTGTTCAACCATGGGGCGGTAATCGATTACCAGAAGAAGTCTGTAAACCTTACGACTCCGTTGAAGGTAGTATTTTATGGTAGCAAATCGCCTAGACAAGCGAGTTGTCTGACGATTATGCAAGCTAAAAAGTTATTGAAGCAAGGTTGTGTAGGGTATTTAGCCTACATATGAAAGTAGTATGCGACAAGCCAATCATGTATGATGATAAAGCATCTACTTTGGAGACGATCTTATTTATTTATTAATAAAAGTATTCATTTATTAAAGGCATTTAATTATCTACATGATGTTATTTTTATAATATGTAAATAACCCATAGTTTTAAGCAATGTTTTTAGAATCATGATGTTGATCATGCTAATGAGATTTAAATTCTTAGAAAGCTTAAAACTAAAATAGTTCCCAATCGTTGGATTATTAAAAAATGGATTTATAAATTCGGATAGATTGGTACGTATGTTACTTGCTCATTGGATGAGAATGATTGATCTCATGATCATTTGTTTGGAGACACTAAAGCAAGTATGTAGGTGCTTATTGGACAATAAGTTCACTGAACGTGACTCCCTATAGAATACCTAATGGAGTTTTACTCGTCTGTCAATAGGAATTTCTAATGTGATAGTAGTACAAGTGATCCTTGGACTTGAGATCATCATAGTATCTTGTGTGTAATGAATTATACTTTGACTTATTCTTTAAGGCCTTTAGGTTATATAAAAGGGTATGTTTGGGTATAATGAGTTACATATGAAGATAATGAATGATCAATAAAGAATCTACCACTGCTAGTAAAAGAAAATATATGTCCTATGTTATTCGTTAAATGACAACCCAGGAATTCTTGGCCAAGGTAGAATGAAATTAGAAAGGAGTTTCTAATTTGTATTATTTGGAGTTGTGCATTTTCTAATCAAAATACATATAATTAAATAAAATAAGACTTGATAGTAAATCCATGTCTTATATTTAATTGAGACATTGTATGGTGGAAGGATTGAATTGTACGGTAACTATTTACTCACAAGTTCTTTTATGATTAATGTTGAAATCTATATTATCTAGAAAGTCGTTGATCGCTAGGGAGGCTTATCCCTATTGTAGAATAAATATTATTTATTTAAATAGATTATTAGTTTAATTTATTTATTTAAATAAGATTAGAATTGTTCTAATTGATTTATTCACAACCGGTTTAATATGGAGATCCTAAAGGGTCACAACATAAAAGGAAGAATAATTATTTAAGAAGATACTGGCATAATAGTAATAATGCATTAAGTGTAATTAATTTAATCTATGGTGATAGAATAAATTAAATAGCTTAATGTTTATTATTTAATATTTTAGAAATATTAAATATAAATTAATAAGAGGAGTCATATTATTATTATTATTATTATTACTTTAATTCTAAAAGAGTTTAGGAATTAATTTAATAAAATTACTCTCACTCATTCCTAATGAGATTAGGAGGCAAATTAATTAAAGGAGTTTAATTAATTAATCCCATTATATTTGGAAGCCCAATTAATTAAAAGAATGTAATTAATTAATTAAATTAAATCCAATTCTATTTAGATTAGTAGGGTTAACCTAATATCTATATAAAAGAGTCTTATATCAGATATGAAACATACGTGATTCCAAGAGTTGGAGAGTACCACATATTTTCTACAGAGATTGGAAAAAGGGTTTAGCCAACCACCCATCTTCCTGAGCAATTTCTCTTCCTTAGTGGATCACCTCTAGAGGCCAAACACTTGGGTGGCTAACGTTGATCAAAGAAAGGAGCCACTATAGGAAATTTAAGGAGATCAAGAAGAGCAAGGAGTAGAACTCGTACATATGGAAGCTAGATTCTATAAGGGTATGATTCTGATTCATCCTTACTTGTACAAGGGTATGATTCTGATTCATCCTTACTTTTCTGTTATTGATAATTGAGCACAAAGTATAATCATGGTATGGGTTTGTATAAAAATTTTAAAAACTTATGTATCGCGCTTCCGCCCTTTAATTGTGTAATTTGATTGCATGTATGCGTTACGTACAAACCCAACAACATAGTGGATACTCGTAAGGAGAGTCCAAAGATAGAAGAGATATCAGTGGTTAGGGAGTTTGTGGACGTATTTTCTGAACGATTTGCCAGGACTTCCGCCAGATATAGAGATAGAGTTCGTGATTGACTTAGCACCGGGGACTACTCCGATATAGAAAGCCCCGTACAGAATGGCTCCAGTCGAGATGAAGGAGGTGATGGTTCAACTGCAGGAATTATTGGACAAGAAGTACATTTAGCCGAGCGTATCGCAGTGAGGAGCGCCGATATTGTTCGTGAAGAAGAAGGATGGGTCGATGCAGCTATGCATTGATTATAGGGAGTTGGACAAAGTCACGATTAAGAATAGGTATCCTTTACCTAGGATCAACTTATTCGATCAATTGAAGGGTGCTAGATACTTCTCGAAAATAGATTTAAGAAGTGAGTATCGTCAATTGAAGGTGAGAAGAGAGGATATACTGAAGACGACCTTTAGAACTCGGTATTGACATTACGAGTTCTTAGTAATGTCATTTGGTCTAACGAATGCACCAGCGATATTTATGGACTTAATGAATAGGGTGTTTAAGCCATTTCTAGACAAGTTCGTAGTGGTGTTCATAGATGATATTTTGGTCTATTCCAAAACTAAGGAGGAACACACTGAACATTTAAGGCTGACATTGGAATCGCTGAGACGGGAGAAGTTGTATGTGAAATTCTCAAAGAGCGAATTTTGGTTAGAACGTGTGCAATTTTTTGGCCACGTGATTGGCAAAGATAAGATTTCAGTAGATCCGTCGAAGGTTGAAGCTGTGATTGTAATGAATGAGAATTTTATATATGAATTTTAATATTTATTGAATTAAATAAATATTTTAATTGATTTATTTATTGAGTTAATTAAATAATTTATGTGATTATTGTGCAGTAATTTAATTAAGTGCAATATATTAATTAAATGAATATTTAATATTTAATTTAATTGATGTGTAATGATTTTATAGTATAGTTTTAATTTAATTGAGATAATTAAATTAGATAAATTTTTATGTGGTAATTGTTACATGAGATTATGATTAGCGAGTAATTATAATTGTTATGTGGTAAAAATTATTTGGTTAAGTGATGTTAGCTTTAATTTAATTAAATTAGAATGTTAAGATTTAATTAAACAAAGTGTAACATTAAAAGTTATGTGTTAAAAGAATTAAAAAGGATTTTAAAAGAGTTTTGCCAAAACAAGGCCCTTGCCCCTATTTTAATTATGTTTTGCCAAACGGGGCCTTAACTACTAAAAAAACTTGCTTTTAAATATGCTGTTTGCCAAACAAGCCTTATGGCTTTTAAAATTTAAAATATTATAACTGATATATTAATTGTTAGTTATTATATATAATTATATGTATTAAATATTATAACAGTTATATTATATTTATATACATTAGTTTAGAAGAACAAAACAAAGTTAGAATTTTATCAGTGTTAGAAAGAGAAATACAGAGAAAGTTAGAGAGAAAAGAAGAGAGAAGAAGAAGAAAAAAAAGGAAAGGCTTGAAAGAATCCTTACTATACCAACAACCACCATCATTATCTTCTTCCTCACTAAGCTTAAGGGATAATCCTAATCCTTCTAGTTTAGAAATTATATTTTTATGTTCTTCGTATCTTTAGTTCTCTATAAAAATATATTTCATGAAAATTTATATAAACATGATGTATATATATAATTTGTGTTTATAACATGCTTATATGTGAATTGTATGCATAAATTAGTTGTTTAATTCATGTAAACATGATGAATTCATGTTCATCAAAAGTTACAGTGAAGTAGTTTTGATAATTGGCTTCTTTGAAATCAAAATTCATGTTTGATTGTTAATTGTTGTGTAAATTGATTATCGATTATGTTAACATGTTTAGAAATGAATTCAATATGTTTAGAATCATGTGAATTGGTTTAGAAATAAACTTACAGTGTTCAATTTTATCAAGAACACTGAAAAATGGGTTTTCTTCAAAATTTTATAAAATTGAGAGTTTTGATTATGTGTTATAATGATTATATATGTTAAAACATGTTAGAAGCTTAGAATTATGTTTTCTATTAAGTGTTATATGCAATATGTTGGTTAAATTCGGAGTTTGGTGTGGAGAAATAAGTCAAATTGGCTTTTTCTCTGCAAAGTTCGCTACACTGTCAGACCTGTCTGCGCAGTGGCGTGGCCGTGCAGCTCCCAAGGCATATTGGAGCGCGGCCGCGCTGGTCCTGCAGATTGGGCAGAAAGCTAATTTAAAATGTGAAATTTTATAAGATTAATGATGTAATAATTTATAAAGCATGCTAATAAAATTAAAATGCTAAATGGATAATAATAAATTATATTGTTAAGATATAATATGTAATTATAATTTGATTATTTATAATTAAATTAAATGTTCAATTTAAATTATAATTTAATTAATATAAATGCATAATATAGTTTGCTTAATTATAATTAAAGTGAATGTTTAATTTAAATTATAATTTGCTTAATTATAATTTAATTAATATGAGTACATAATTATTATTTGATTAATTATGTGATAATTAATTATTAACTTAATAAATAAAGATGAATGAGTTAACCTAAATGGGTTAACTAATTATGTGAATTAGTTATGTGATAACTAATTTAGATTATTATTGTTAATTATATATATGTAGGGTTAATTAAGGAACATGAGTATAACTTATAGCTTGCGCTTGAGGCAAGTTTTCTAAACTCAAACTTGTTATTGATATGCAAGTTTTCTATATTCAAATCTTAATTGTATTAAGCATGTCTTTCTTTTCTGCAATGGACAAACAATTATTTAAAGTTCATTATTGAGTAATGTGACCTTGACTTTATTGTTCAAGCAAGGTCTATATTGTCTTTTAAATGTTTTAAGTTTAATTCAAAAGCAAAAGTTATTTCATAATTCTTGTAAGTCGATTCAACTACTCCTTATTTGATGGTAGTTGAACTCTAAATTTCCCTTGAAGCTTATCCAAATCAAACTTTCTTTGGTGCGGACTTGTATTAAATACTGAGATGAACAACCCTATTTATTAGGAGATTATCATGCAAAAGCGTTAAGATGTTTGTGCACAATACATAGTACAAAGGACTGATCCCCCTAAGTACGAGTTAAGAGTCCATATAGTCTAAACGACTGTTAAAGGTTTTAAATAGAAATATTTATAACCTAGGACATAGTTCAAAGTCTTATGACCCTCAGATGATTTCTATATTCAAAATTCTAAACTTTGTTGAAAGAATTATTATTCAATTCTTTATTATTGATAAAAGAAAAGTTATTCAAATCTTTTGAAGTTATTCAATATATGTCATCACTATTATTGTTGTATTTTCAAGTGAACTTTTGTTTGCTCACTCTTGCATTATATAACCCTTGCAGCTAAAGTCGAAAGCGTTGACACATCATCGACTAGTAAGGGCAAGGACAAAATGAACAAGTGAAGACTTGTTTAAGAATTATTATGTGATTGTAATAAGACTTTCTTATGTGATATTTATTTTTCGCATTTATTATTGATGTTAAGGTTAGCAAACCATGTGATTAATTTGATTAAGTTGTAATCCTTTTATAAGGAAGATTTTTATTTATATATAAGGTTGTAATTTATTTTGCATTCCTTATTATTGGGCAGTAGTTGTATTTTATTTAAATAGTGAGCACCAAATCTCGTGAAAATGAAGTACCCGAATTTGGGGGGTGTCACAGTGATGAATTGGGATCAGCCGAAGACACCATCAGAAGTGAGGAGTTTCTTGGGATTGGCAGGTTACTACATAAGATTTATTCAGGATTTTTCCAAAATCGCAACTCCGTTGACGAATTTGACGCAAAAGATGGTGAAGTTCGTTTGGACGGAAAAGTGTGAGAAAAGTTTTCAGGAACTGAAGAAGAGATTGAGTACTGCGCCTGTGTTGTCATTGCCTGATAGTACAGGAAATTTCGTGGTATATAGTGATGCTTCACATAAGGGATTGGGCTGTGTGCTGATGCAGAACGACAAAGTCATTGTTTATTCATCACGTCAGCTGAAGGATTATGAGAAAGGGTATCCGACCCATGACTTGGAATTGGTGGCAGTAGTGTTTGTTTTGAAGCTATGGAGACACTACCTCTATGGAGAGAAGTGTGAGATATACACAGATTATAAGAGTCTGAAGTACATCTTTACACAGAAAGATTTGATTATGCGCCAAAGGAGATGGTTGGAGCTTATCAAGGACTACGATTGCGAGATTCTTTACCATCCGAGTAAAGCAAATGTTGTTGCCGACGCCTTAAGCAGGAAGGGTCAGGAGAAGTTACTGATATTAACTGTTCTAGAACAGTTGGTGAATGAGATGGCTAAGTTGGAACTGGAAGTTAAGTATCCAAAGGAAGAGGATGAGAAATTGTTCCAAGTAACTACTGGTTCAACTTTGGTGGACAAAGTGAAAGAGGCACAACTACATGATGAGGAATGTGAGAAGATCCGTAAGAGAGTAACCGGTGGTGAAGAAATAAATTTTAAGATTGATAACGTTGGACTGCTACGATTTGAAGGGAGAATCTGGGTACCGCCAGTACCAGAAGTCAAAGAGGAGATTTTGAGAGAAGCTCATAGTTTGAGATATTTGATTCACCCTGGGAGTACGAAGATGTACCAGGATCTCAGGCAACATTTCTGGTGGCCAAATATAAAAAGAGACGTTGCCGAATGCGTTGTAAAATGTTTAACGTGCAAGAAGGTCAAAGCAGAACACCAGAGACCAAGTGAATTACTACAACCGCTGGAGATTCCGGAATGGAAGTGGGAGTATATCACGATGGATTTCGTCGTTGGTCTACTAACGACTTAGAAGGGCTTTGATGCAGTATGAGTTATAGTGGATCGACTGACGAAGTCAGTGCATTTCTTACCTATCAAGATTAGATTCAACTTGGATCATTTGGCGAAGCTGTACGTAAAGAAAATTATTTCTAGACACGGTGTTCTGGTATTGATTGTGTCCGATAGGGATCCGCGTTTCATGTCGAATTTTTGGAAGCATTTACAGGAATGCTTGGGTACGCAGTTACGAATGAGTACGGCGTACCATCCTCAGACTGATGGCCAGAGCAAGGGAACGATTCAGACTCTAGAGGATATGCTAAGAGCTTGTGTTATGGACTTCAAAGGAAGCTGGGATGATCATCTACCATTGGTGGAGTTCGCCTACAACAACAGTTACCATGCAAGTATTGGCATGCCGCCTTACGAAGCATTGTACGGCAGGAAATGCAGGACTCCATTATGCTGGGATGAGGTTGGTGAACGATAGCTGTTGGGATCGAAATTGGTGCAACAAACTGCTGAGATCGTCAAGATAATTAGAACGAGATTGGTTGCTGCTCAAGACAGACAGAAGAAATATGCCGATTATCATCGACAGAATCGAGAGTTTGAAGTAGGAAGCTTCGTTTTCTTGAAAGTATCTCCCTAGAAGGGGAAGATTCGATTTGACAAGAAGGGGAAGCTGAGTCCCCGATTTATTGGACCTTTTGAGATACTGCGAAGGATTGGCGAGGTAGCTTACGAGGTTGCGTTTCCTCTGGAGTTAAATCATATTCATAATATTTTTCACATTTCTATGTTGCGACCATACAAACACGATTACAAGCATGTGATAGAGTATGAGCCTTTACAGTTTGATAAAGACTTAACTTATGAAGAAGTTCCTGTTCAGATAGTTGACAGGAAAGAACAAGTACATAGAAATAAAGTGATACCTTCTGTTAAGGTAATTTGGAGGAACCACAGTGCTGAAGAAGCTATGTGAAAACTCGAAGATGTAATGATGAAAACTTATCCCCAATTATTTGATTAATTCTTGTATATCGATTCTGGGGACAAAATCTTTTTAAGAGGGGAAGAATGTGACGAATGAGTTTTTTTTTATTTTAAGTTGTGATTCTGGAGACAGAATCCTTTTAAGGAGGGAAGATTGTAACAAACGAGAATTTTGTATGTTAATTTTAAATATTTATTGAATTAAAAAAATATTTAATTAATTTATTTATTGAGTTAAATAAATAATTGATGTGATTATGTATGGAGTAATTTAATTAAATGTAGTATGTTAATTAAACTGATATGTAATAATTTTGTGGTATAGTTCTAATTTAATTGAGATAATTAAATTAGATGAATATTATGTGGTATTTGTTACATGATATTATGATTAATGAGTAATTATAATTGTTATGTGGTAATTTTATTTAGTTAATTGATGTTAGCTTTAATTTAATTAAATTGGGATAGTAAGAGTTAATTAGATAAAGTGTGACATTAGAAACTATGTGTTAAAGGTTTTATTAAAATAAATTAGAAGAATTTTAAATTAGTTTTGCCAAACAAGGCCCTTAAATTTGTTTTAATATTGTTTTACCAAGCAAGGCCTTAGACCTAAAATTCTATTTTTTAAAAATAAAGGGTTTTGCCAAACATGCCTTATGGCTTTTGATTTTCAAACAAAAATATAACTGATATCTATTTAATAAAAGGTTTTAATATTTTTCAGTTATATATTATATAATTATGTTATATTATATGTATATCAGTTATATTCTATACTACGTGAGTTAGTAAGAAGAATAAAAGCAGAGTGTTTATCTGATTAAGAAACTAGAGAGAAGAAGAAAGAAAGAGGAAGAAGAAGTTTTGAGAAATCAAAACAAGTAGTCATCATCTTCACCATCATCTTCTTCAATCTAACTCTACAATTGTTAAACCATGTTCTTCATGTTTTTCATTGTTTTACTTCTTTGTAATTTGGTTTTCATGACAAACTATAAATTGATGATCTATATGTGTTAGATTATATATATAAACTAGTATATATGTGTTATATGATCATTTAAGTGTTTAATTAATGTAAATATGATGAACATGAAGAAATCATGCTCATAACAATTTACAGTGAACTAGTTTGAAAAATAGTTTCTTAAATATCAAAATTTGTGTTTGATTGTGATATGTTATGTAAATTGATCATATATTATAATATGTTAAGAAACAAAATTAACTTGATTTGAATCATGTGTTTTGGTTTAAAAACAAACTCATAGTGTTAATTTTTTTCAAGAACTCTTAACAATGGTGTTTTCTTCAAAATCATAAAATTAAGGGTTTTGATTAGGTGTTGTGATGTTTATGTATATTAAAAATATGTTAGAAGTTTAAAGTTATGATTTTATAAAATTTCATATGCATTATATGTACAAAAATCTAAGTTTGATGCGAGGAAATAAGCCAAATTGGGCTTTTTTCCTGCACAGTTTGCGAACAGATTTTTCCCCTAGAAGGGACACCAGCCCCAGCGGGCTTCCTTGCTGTCCGAAATTTTGTTTTGTGTGTTTTAAGCCTAACATGAAAAGCCAAATGTGATGAACTTGATGGCATGTTAAGTATACATTGAGATGTTTGAATAATTCATTAACGTATTTCACATGATTAATTTGTAAATATGAAATGTATAAATAATTTGATTAATTATAATTTAATAAAAGTGAATGTATGATTTAATATCATAATTTGAGTATAGTTTGATGGATTATTAAGATGTATGGTTTAATCATTATGTGATAATTAGATTTAATAATGATGAGTTAACTTAGATGGGTTAACTAATGACATGAGTTAATTATATGGTAACTAATGTATGTTATTATTGTTAATTACCTGTACGTATGATGTGACGAACAAGATTTTTGTAATTTAATGTGAATATTTATTGAATTAAATAAATATCAATGATTTAATTATTGAGTTAAATAATTAATTGATTAAATTATGGTAGATTAAATTAATTATATGTGTCACGTTAGTTAAATTAATGTGGTGAATTTTATATTCAAAGTACGTATTTAATTGAGCTTATTTGATTAATATATTAATTAATAAGCATAATGTTATTCTAATTAATTTAATAATTAATTAGAGATTTAATGATTTGACATAATTAATAAATAAGAATTTTAATTATGTGACTATGTGAATTATTTTGGAATTACGCAATTTTATTTAATTGATTTAAATAGGATTATTGATTAATTAAAAGTGTGACATTATTAAACTATATTATAGTAAGTTAATTAAATTAATGGGAAAGGAGGAATAAAAGGGGCAAGCAAACAAAGCCTTAGTGGGGGTTGGAGCCAGTTAACCCATTATGAGATTAACTGACGACCCATAACCCACGACTTCTAAATTACACGTATATCATATTTGTAGTATATCATATATCATATATTACATTCATCAGTTAAGAAAGTTAGAGAACACAGAGAGAAAAAGAGAAAAATTTGAGAGAGAGTGAGATTGAAGAAGGTTTGGAGAATCAAAGCAGAGTTTCCTATCATCTAAACAAGAATCAAAGGGTAAGAATCCAAGTTATAATCTCTATTTCTCATGTTCTTAAGTTTTCATAAAAAAATTAGTTTCAGTTCTCTGTAAATGAATTTTGTGACTAATACATGAGAAAGTGATTGATATATGTTAGGTAGTATGTATAAATCATTATATGATGTTTATAAACTATTTTGGTTGAATTAATCCATTAGATTGTGTTTAAAAAGAAAGTTTTGAGTTACAGTGAAAATATTCGAAAATGGCTTGTATGTATGAAATTTGATGCCTTAGTTGCATGTAAAACTGTAAATTGACAATTTAATATGTTTGTACATGTAAAAGCAAAAAGAACGAAACTTAAACGGACTGATTTGGTGTTATAACGAATCTGTATTGTGTGATTTCATGAAAATTGACGAAACTTTGAAAAATAGCAAAAACATGGAATTTATGGGTTTAAATGTAGTTGTTTAAGTTGTCAAAATCATGCTATAAGTGTTGGGTTATACTTCTGTAAAGTCTAGAATTGATGAGTATGATTAATTTATTGTTTGAGCAAAATTTTGGGTGCTCTGTTCTATGTTATTCGCGAACTACAGATTCTGAAACTGGCGTGTGGAGCTGCAGCGCCAACTTTAAGCCTAAGAGTGGGGCTGCAGCGCCAGTGGAGCTGCAGCGCCAGATTTAAGCCTAAGAGTGGGGCTGCAGCGCCAGTGGAGCTGCAGCGCCAACTGTAAGCCTAAGAGTGGGGCTGCAGCGCCAGTGGAGCTGCAGCGCCAGACTTAAGCTTAAAGTCCGAGCTGCAGCGCCAGTGGAGCTGCAGCGCCATTTTTAGTTCAAATGGTGGAGCTGCAGCGCCACTTGGTAATTTTTCCCAAAAATGAGATTTTAATTATTCAAGTTCAGAAAATGTAATTGGAACCTAATGTAATAAACATGAAGACATGATTAAACATATAATAAGAGGTTAATAACTTATATTACGTGAGCAATTAATAAGTTAATTACATGACTTGAATCGTTAATTGTATAGTCCAATAATGTGCTCAAGACCGATGTGTGTGATTCGATACGTATATCGAGTTATTGATTAATGTGTATTGTGAACGTATTGATATGTAGGATTTAATAAAGAACGTGAATTATAAATTGTAGCTTGTGCAAGAGGCAAGTTTCCTATCCTTAAACTTGTTTAATATTTTGCAAGTTTCCTAAACTCAAATCTTACTTTTACATTGAGCAAGTTCTTATCCTTGTTTATTCAAGTTGAGATTTTCATATGAGATATTACTATTTTTTTTAAGCATGATTCAGCTATACAATACTTATTCGATTGTATACTCTTGAGATTTACCATTCAAGTTGAATATCGATGATATTGTTGAACTTATAGGACTAGTGAACCCTTATTTATTCGACTAGTCCATAGTTGATGTACATTCTAAATTCTAGAATACTTATTGAGCTTATCCAAACCAAACTTCCTTTGGTGCGGACTCTGATGTCAAAACTGAGATGAACAACCCTTTAATAGGGGATTATTTACGCTTTAGCGTTGAGATATTGTGCACAGTATGGTACTAAGGGCTGATCCCCCTAAGTACGAGAAGTAGAGTCCATAGTCTTATGACTGTTAAAGGTTTAAAGCATAAACACTTTACAACCTAGGACATAGTTCAAGGTCTTATGACCCTCAGATGTTCTTTTGATTCCTATTATTTATCCTCGAGTCAGAAGTTGAGTTTCTTTATTCAGATGTCTTTGATTTACTCGCATGTTATTATATTGTTGTCATATTATTATACTTGTGGGCAATCGTGCTCACTCTTGCGTAATAATAACATTGCAGTTAAGAACGAAAGGTCCGACGAGCCTTCTACTAGCAAAGGCAAAGGCAAAGTCAACAAGTGATGAAGACTTGTTGTTTATTTTAATTGTTATGTTTCAGACTTATATTAGAGTTGTGTAAGACTTATTTATTTGTTTATGTTCCGCACAGATGTTTAAGGTTAGTATGACCTGGGATTTATTTTATTTATTACTCAGATGTTGTAACCCCATAAGGGGAGGATTTAATTCTATTTATTGCATGGTTTGCATTTACTATGGGTAGATAGATAGATGATATTCGTACAATGAACACCAAGTCCCGTGGAATTGAAGTACCCGGATTTGGGGGTGTCACAGGTTGGTATCAGAGCCGTAGGTTATGAACCTTAGGTTGGGGGAAAACCTTAGGATAGTAGCCTTTTTAGAGATCTAGAACATAGTAATGATAACTCTTATCGAGTTCTAAGAAAGATAATAACTTACCTTATGTGTTATGTGCTTATACTTATATATTCGAGTATCGATTAGCATCACGTAATTACTAAATCTTAAAATTTTATTTACCAGGATGACAGATGCTGGAGAACCTAGTCAGTCTAGGGACCTTATACCCCTAGAGGCTAGAGAGGAGGAGGCCCGAGATATTCACGTAGTCTGGGAGCAGTTAGTCCAACGAGAGCCATCACCCTTGATCACAGTCATTGGTCAGGAGTATGTGCCGGTGTCTGATTCAGAGGAGGACTCTGAGGAAGACCCTGAGAAGATTGAGGTTCAGGCTGAGGCAGCCGAAGAGGAGGAGGAAGACCCTGAAGAGTTCCCACCGAGCTCTATCAGTGCTGAGATGTATGATGAGCTGTATGACCGTAACATAGAGTTACGTGATACTGTTCAGGAGCTGAAGGATACTGTTCAGGAGCTGAGGGAGTGGTCGGTTACTCAACAGTCTACCATCGAGCTGAGGGATGGAGAGGTTGAGGCTCTTCACACACGTTTGGGAAATTTAGAGTGGAATTTGGTTCACGAGAAAGGCCAAACTGGGCAGAAGTCAGAGGAAATAGAGGAATTGAAGAATGAACTGAAAGAGAAATCAGCAAGGCTGGCCATAGCAGAGGAGGCTTGGGTAAGGGAATCACGACGAGCAGATCTCGCAGAAGATAATTGTCGAGCGAAGAAGGCCAAGCTTGAAGAGATGTACTCTACACTTCAGTATGCAATTGACGAGGCCCAGGATCGGGTTATGAGGTACCCAATTCAGTTAGAAGGACTACCGTCGTACATGCTAGATCGCAGGACGATGTCCCGAATTATGGAAGAAGAGCGTGGCAAAGCTGTTCGTCGCCTTAATGGGCAGTGATAGGAACATTTGATTTTGTAAAACCTATCTGGTAGTTAATAATGTAAATTCCAATGTGTTTATAAACAGAGGAATATTTTATGTTTTAAATTCTGTAGATTCCTTATCTCGGGATAGTTGATGTAAATAGCAGTGATGCTATCGTATTATGTTAAAACTTTTGATTTAGTAATATATCAGAGTTTAATTGAGATAATGTGTTGACTGATTGTGTCTAAATGTTTAAGTTAACCCTTAAATATTTAAAAGATTGAATAAAGTTCTAATAAGCGTATATCTTAACAGAAATATGCCGCCAAGGAGAAGACCAAACCGTCGACCGGCCCAGGAAGGGTCAACTAACAACAACAACGACGCCAATGCTAACCCCGTTCAGCAGTTGGCAAACTTACTTGCTGGAGCGCTTAACAACCAACCTCAAGCTCCACCGAACACAACGTTCAAGGACTTCAAGGCGGTGGGACCGCCAGAGTTTAAAGGCACCATGAACCCGATAGAAGCTTAAACCTGGGTCATGGAGATGGAAAAAATTTTCGACGTCGCCAGAGTCAGAGAAGACCAGAAAATCGCCTATGCAACGTTCATGTTGAAATCCGAGGCCAGCTATTGGTGGCAAGCGAATAAGGTCCGGGGAGGTGAAGGTGTGATTACCTGGGAGAGGTTTAAGGAGATGTTCTTCGAGATGTACTTTCCGACCAGTTCGCAGAATCAAATGGAAATTCAGTTTCTAGAGCTGAAACAGGGGAATATGTCCGTACCGGAATATGCGGTGAAATTCAATGAGTTGGCTAGGTTTGCCACGTATCAAGTGCACACCGATCAGAGGAAGGCAAGGAGGTTTGAGCAGGGCCTGAAGCCCTGGTTGTATAGCAAAGTATCAATGTTCCAATTGAACACTTTTGCTGGGGTGTTGGAGAAGGCCATTCTCGCTGAAGGCGGGAGTGACGCTGTTACAAAGTACAATCAAGACCAAAAGAAGAAAAAGAGTGAGGGTGAAGGAGTTAACAAGGCTAGTGGTAGCAACATGGGAGGGAGTAATAATCAGAAGAGGAGGTGGAATGATAACTCATCAACTGGGAATCAGCAAGGAGGTCAAAAGAAGAGGATCAAAGCTTGTTCGACCTGCGGAAAAGCTCACCTGGGGGTCTGTATGAAGGGAAAACGAGTATGCTACAATTGTGGTTAGGAAGGCCACATAGCACCTAACTGTCCGAACCCAAAGAAGGGCGCTTGTTTCACTTGCGGCTCAAAGGACTATCTGGCAAGGGACTGTCCCAAGAAGGGATCTGGAGGGGCAGGATCAGGAGGGAACAGGGGAAACAGCGGTGAAAGTGCTCTAACTATCACGGGACCAACCGCAACCAATCGACCAACCGCCAGGACCTTCAACATGACAGTACAGGATGCTGTACAGTCTCACGATGTGGTGTCAGGTATCATTCCGATCAATAAAGTTAATGTTTATATACTATTTGATTCGGGTGCTACTTGTTCATTTATATCCGATGACTTTGCTAAGAACTTAGAACTTCCTATGGACGAGTTAGAATACCCCACGAACATAGAGATTGCGAATAGAGAAGTGATCCCTGTTAAGTATGTACACAAGAACTGTAGAGTAGATATTAAGGGTAACATTATGAACGTATATCTTATCCCGATTAGACTTGGGGAATTCGATGTTATTCTGGGAATGGATTGGCTAGTCAATTATGGGGCTGTAATTGATTGCCAGAGAAAGTGTATTAACCTTATGACCCCGTCAAAGGTTGTGTTTTATGGCAGCAAATCGCCTAGACAAGCGAGTTGTCTGACGATGATGCAGGCCAGGAAGTTGTTAAGTAGATAGAATTATTAAGCAATTGATCATTAGAAAAATTAAAGTTGATGGTGGAAACATAGGTATTCCAAATCTTCTAGCTGTGCTAAACTTCGAAATTTTTGACATCAAGCTAAATTCACACTGATGTGTTTTTTTTGAAATAAAATGAATTTTTATTTTCTTCACAACATGGTGACAAGGGTGTGGAGATGGACTTTGAGCCATTATCACATTGTTACCTGTTGCAGCATGATACCATTAAAAAAAATGATGATTTTCAATAATTTTGCACCGTTTAAAGAAGAGTCTATGCTAATTGTTTCGGCTAGAGAAATTATCGATTGAAATTCGAATTGTTGGTATATGTCTAAAGCTATTTGATTCAGCTAGACAATGTTTATGGAAATTCAAGTATCTCTTTGAGAACTTATCCCGAACCATATTGTTGTGATTCGGACTTCCGGCTGAGTATGAGCAACCCCGAAAAATGGGGATATTTTGGTTGGATAACGTACATTCCAATCATTGAACGCATACAGTCATTCAGATAATTACGGCCAGCATCTGCAGTTTACCTTCTTCGTGATTGTAAACATATCTATTATTTGATTACGGTGAATACCGTTAAACCCGAGAGTTCATGGTCTATATGACCCTCAGCATAATTTGAAAAGTTTTTTTTAACTCCTTGGGGAGAAGTCTGGGTAGAATGTGATGATAGAATAATTTCTCATAGAAAGAAGCCGTGTGTACTCATTAAATGAGAATGAAATCAGATAAAGGTTAAGTTGAAAATCTAGTTTTGGTGAATAGAAGGAGTAAGGATTAGTAGGCTGTAATTTTGAGGACGAAATTCTTAGAAGAAGGGGTGAATGTGACAACCCGAGAATTTATAAGATTTTAAATGATTAAATAAAAGTTGAATAAAAAGACTAAGACTAGAAATAGAGTATGGATTTAAAATTTTTGTGAAGGACTTATATGGTTTTGTGTATTGTTTATGTATTTATTTAACATATAAAGAGAATTAAGAATAAAGTCTTGTAACCTAATATATATATTAGGTATGGAATTAAATAGCTTAAGGGTTATAATATGTAAGGATGTTAGTATTTAAAATTTTTACTATCCTAAGAGATTAATTTTATTATCTCAATTTATTAATTTTATAACCTAATTAAAACAAGTCTAATTGGGTTAAGTAATTAAATGTATATGAGTAAGGAATTGAATTGCAATTGAGTGAATAGAAACCCTAATTAAATGATTAGGGTATGATAGAATTAAAATTTAGTAGACTATGTTAATTTACATGGCCCAATTTTTTTTAGCAAGCCCAAGTAATAAATTTGAAGCCCAAGACTTTAGCCCAATTGTTAAGGAATTTGGTGGGTTATTTGTTAAGTGGATAAGGTATTAGAAATTAAATCAAATAAGGGGCAAAAGAGGGGGGACTCACCCGCCCACTTTATGGAAAATAAAGGTTGTGCATGTTTGTTTGATTTGCCAAAGTAGTTGGTCACCAACTCCCATCAATTGTCCAACATGTGTCAAATTTTTATGTTGCCAACACTTTAAGCAAAGCTTGCAAGTAAACACTTAATCAATAGAGAGAGAGAGAGAGAGCAAAAGATACTAGGAGATAATATAGATATATATATGTTTTATATCTATATACTCTTACTAACAACAAACAAAACCTTACTATTTTTCTCTTTCATCTCATCTCACTTCCAAGCAAACAAAACAAACTAGAGAGAGACAAGAGGGAGAGGGAGGGTTCGGATGAAGTAAGGGAGAGAGAGGAAGAAGCTTTGATCTTCCTTCTACCCAAAATTATCATCCACTTTAATAGATCAAGAAAAGGTATAACCCAAACACTAATTTATTCCCATTTGTGTAATTATTTTTGATGATATGTAGATCTAAGGTTTCAAAACTTTAAAACTCTAGATCTACATGATATAGAGTATGTGGTGTTTAGATTTAACCATTTTTATGATCAAAAGCAAGAAAAAGGAAACTATATTTTAAAAGTTAGAAAATCTTAATTTTTTTAGCATAAATTATGATTTGCTTCGATTTGGTGGAAGTTTGATGAAATGGATCATGGATCATGGTAGATCCATGAGTTTTAGAGGTATTAGTATATGTTATGATGGTGTATGATGGCTAATGTTGGATTAATCAATAGATCATGAAAGTTTTCTTACAAAACACAAAGATTATAAAATCAGATTTTTGAGAAAACGTAACCTGAAATTCAAAAGACCATATCTCCCATTCTATTTTGAATTTTTGAGTGTGGTCATTTAATTATTTCGCCATTGCTGAAGCTGCTGGCAGCGTTGACGTTTCGTTTGGGATCAAGCTCGGAGTGCAGTACAGGTGATTCCTCCACCCTTAAGCCTGTATATAATGACTTGGGTAGAGTTTAAAAATTACACTTGATTGGTCTACCCTCATCTCGCTGGCATTTGAATGGGATACTATTATTCTTCATTCTCCTCTTTCCTCTCCACTTTCGTCCCTATCACCAGACACAACTAGGTACAATCTCTAATTTTTACTTATTTATTTATTTGTTAATTTTTTATGCTCCTTAATTTTGGTAGAAACCATACATATAATACCTTCTTATACTGTGTTTGTCAGTTCAATTTAATTTTTAATTGAAAATTGATCAGTTGAAATTACTCCAAGTCCTGAGCTAAAATGGTGCTGAAAGTGAGGGCTATGTTTGGAATTGGAAAGATATAGGGTAAGGGAAGGAAGATGAGAGCTTGATCAACAGTCCATTCCACTTATTTTTAGCATTGAAGTTATTATCAGACTTGGGTAGTTGGGTTTATTTTTTATTTACTTTATTCCGAGCATTATCCCTTCTCAAATAAAGCCTTGAACTTTATGATTTTTAGCATTGAAGTTATCATGATTTCGGGAGCGAAGTCAATAAATACCTCTATTTTGGGGGCTCTATTAGGTGCTTTTAATTGTATTGTGCATGGAGCTATTGAGTTGCTTGACTCAGGAGAGAATTTGTTGGATTGTTTACTGATTAGTATTTGTATTTTGCTTTGATTCTCCTTCCAATTCAGTTGTTAGCTCTAACTCTTGGCAAGTTTGGTGAAATTTTCAGCAAGAGTTAATGAATCCTTAAAATTACCTTTGTTTAGCTTAATAGTGCGGTTGAATCCTTGCTCCAATCTTGATTATAGTTGATTTGAATCCTTTCTTTGACAGTGTTTTGCTTTGATTCTCCTTCCAATTCAGTTGTTAGCTCTAACTCTTGGTAAGTTTGGTGAAATTTTCAATGAATCCTTTAATTGGTAGATTGAGAGAAGGAGAGGTTAATCATGACTTTCTTTTTGGAACGAAAAGAGAGAAGCAGAGGATGAGCAGAGAATAGAGTGAGTTATATTCAGCAAGAGTTGATGAATCCTTTAATTTGTAGATACAATTTGTGGCAAAATTCTTGACTTCTTTATATTTTGGATGAGATGTCTATCTTGATTAGAAATTTTCTAATTTACAACAAATAATTATGGAATTTTCTAATTTACATCAAATAAATACTCTTTTCACATTGTCAACTCACATTTTTCATTTAGATTCATATTTAGGTATTAAATAATTACACAAGTATTCGTAGTGCCGGAGGCACGGGTTAACCCTAGTATTATATATAATATAAAAATATATTATATATTATAAGGTATTAAAGTGATAAGTAAGCCTAGCTAACATACTAATGTATCGCATATTATAAAACATAATGTTGGGGCCCAAATTGTAGCGCCCCCAAATTCGGGTCCCCAGAACCTCGGACATGGTACGTTACGATACATTATTTCTATAACTACTACGGAAGATATAAACATAAATTATTTATACAATAAACTTTTACACATAATTCTCAAGGTCTGTTAACCTTAACTGATTACCTGCATTCAATATCCTACACGACATACAATGCCATTTGCGTCCAATACTATTACAATTTTTACCGTACAATAATCCAATCCTAGAACTTGTCTTTGCCTTTACCTGTGTCCGAAGTTTTGTCTTAATTTGAAATGGTTATCATCATATAGCAAGGGTGAGGAACAATTTTGCTCAGCAAGTTTAAGTTCAAAAGAAGATATATCATGATTGAAAAGTAATAATAAGCTGACAAACTTTCAACAATATAAAATTGTGAAAGAACATGAATCAATTTCCATAACTGAATGACTGAACCAATAATACTGAATAGCCAATAATGAACATGAATAAATTGAACTGAACAATATGGTAATGAAGGTGATCAGTCTTTCATACCTGATGAACATATACTACATGCACAGCGTGCGAATCAATAAATCATAGATGTGATATAATCAACAATGATTAATTACGAACATGCTTTACAATAACAACTCGAATTTGAGTTAGAGAACTTGCTCAATAAAAGAGTATAAGAACTTGCCTGTATCGTCAATTACTGCTACGCAATTTTATTTAATCGTTTTATTGAAAAACTTATCAGTTACAAGATTGATCTTTCAATTAGTATAACATACTTTATCTCATCATTATATTACTTTAAAAGTAAACTATCTAACACTTAACCACATAGTCAAATATTAGATAACCTTAACACCATATTTATTTACAAGTCTAAACCTAGCACACATCGAGTCTTTAATAATATTCAATATAGTATACTGAGTGGTTTCCCACAAACAACTAACAAATTAGTTTTTGTCTCGTCTACACTGTTTTCACAGTGAGTTAGATCGGTTACTAACTCGTAGATACCTTTTCCATATGAAGGAATCGTTTAGCCCAGCTACTATACATCTACCATTAAAGGGTACGATTGCACTACTTTAGACTTAACACTTACTCGTTCATTTATAAGTTATTATTATAACTCGGTAAACTGTTTACTATTTCAACAAATCAACTTCCTCATTTCAGTAAACTGAAATCAATCTATGTTCTCTTCCTAACTTTATCAGTTTTCATTTCAGTAAGCTGAAACCAAACTGTCTTCTTAATATTTTCAGTTTTCATTTCGGCACCCTGAACTGTTCATTTCAAGAAGCTGAAATTCTTTTTTCACGAAAATACCAAAATAGCTTATTATTTTCCTATCCTTTGGCCAATCATATATACATATATTCCATACACAAAAAGTATTTTTCTGGAATTTTTCAACTCCCTTAAGTATTTTTCAAAAATTCATTTCTAGTTATTTCCTTAAGAAATTAGCTACCTCATGCTTAACTCCAGAAATTCCCAACTCTTGGCGGGATCTTACACAGGTTAAAGTGAACTTACAGTTTAAATTTCATGGTCATTAGAGTTATACAACTCCGGTTATAACGATTTTTGTCGGAAATACGCAAATATTGAAATGATCATAACTTGCTCAATTTAAGTCGGAATGAGCTCATTTTTGGACACAAGCTACTTTATAACATATATTTTCATGTCCCAAATATTGGAATTTATTTCATAAATTAAGTGGACGAAACTGCCCTTGGAAATCCCGGACAGCCTACTTTTTGTCATTTTTCAGATTTTGCTTCATTTGCTAAAATCAGTCCACACGAAAATCTACAACACCTTTTTAAGTGATTCCACTTGGAAAAGTTAGAAGACTTATATATCTAACTTTAGAAATTGACCACACTCAAAAATTCGAAATAGAATGAGAGATATGGTAGTTTCCATTTCTTACTTTGTTTTTACAAAAATCTGATTTTTCATACTTGATGATTTCTAAGAAAACTTTCATATTCTCACCTAATAACCAACATAATCCATCATCAAACACCATAACACAAACTAATACCAAATATATTCATGGATCTATCATGATCCATTTCACCAAAAATCACCAAACATAAGATAAAACACAACCAAGAATAAGAAAAATTAAGTTTTCTTACTTTTGAAAAATCAAATTCCTATTTCTTAGTTTAGATCTAACTCTTGATCCATAAAAGGGTTAGATATAAACTTGAAACACTATAAAACACATAGATCTAAGAATTTTTAACCTCAAGATCATAACTTTACAAAAATCAAAACTTAAATCAAACAAAGAAGAAAAATCGATTATATGAGTAGGATTTTTTTATACCTTCTCTTGATTTTCCTTCCTTTTTCTTCCTAGACCTTGATTTAAGAACTTATGAAACCTCACAATCCCTCCTTCTCTCCTCTCCCTATCCCACCGAACTCTCTCTTTTTCTCTCTCTTGGTTCTCTTTTGTTCTTTCTATTTCTCTTTCTAGTTGATAGCTTAGGAAATAAAACAAATGATATACTTAGATTTGTTTATTAGAAAAAAGTGTAGAGATATAATGTATATCTAACTAAATCTTCCATCCTCTCTCTCTCTCTCCTTATCATAATGGAAGTTGATACTTGCAAGCAATCCCATAAGTGTTGGCTCCTTTATTTAATTGACAACTCAAAAGTAAATACCAACTAAAGTGACATTTAATCATCACATTCATCTCACTTTCTCCTCTCCTTGCCCAACCGGCCACTTGGCCGTATCATCTCCACCCAATTTGGTTTTATTATATGTTTCCCCTAATGACTAATATACCCTTGCTCATGTGGGCTAATAGTTGGGCCACTCCTTTAATCCTTTAGGCTAGCAAATTTTAATTATTTTGCTTACTAACTCAAATGAACTTGGGCTTTTAATTAATTCCTTTTTGGGCTTGCTAATTTAATCATTTTCATGCTCCATTTAGCATACTTAAGGTCCAATAAGTCCCCTTTTCCATTGGGCTAAGCTTGGGCTTTCATTTAATTTATTTTTGGGCTTGCACTTTTTCCTAATTTTACTTACTAATCAAAATGTACTTGGGCTTCCACCCATAATTAAATTGGGCCATCATAATATTTGTCTTATATATATTGGGCTAGTTTAATAACTTAATTACTATTAAATCAAATTAGCTACAAGTCCAATGCTTAATTAAACAATTGGGCTACTTATTTAATTTCTTGGGCCATAAAATCATCTTAGTTCCATCCTCTCTAATTTTTATCATATCCTAATCATTTAGTTAAGGTTTCATTACACACATTTATAAATAAATTCTTTACTCGTATCTTTAATTTCATAACCCAATTAGATTTGCTTTACTTAGGTTATAAAATCAATTATTTAAGATTTACAAAATAAATCTCTTAGAGTATTTAATTACTCTACCTAATATATATATATTAGGTTATATTTCTTTATTCTTATTCAAATAGTAAACCTTATAGGTTCTTCTTTAAAAAAATTAAATTATTACTCTATTTTCACTCTAGGTTTTATCCTTTAACCTTTATTTTAATCATTTAAGCTCTTGTAAATTTTCGGGTTGTCACATAAATATTTGAGGACCAAGACTCGGTTTGGGCTGGGCCTCGGTTGGGCTATGGTTGGGCCATGGTTGGGTTCGGTTGGACCATGTTGGGATATAACTCCTAGTTATATGGAGGTTCTATTTATGGGAAGAGGGATTAGTTATTGATTGGACTTTCTATATCTTGGGAGATTTGATACTATCCTATTGGGAAAAGGATACACGGGGGTGTTGGGTTTGTACGTAACTCAATCATGCAATCAAATCACATAAATAGGGCGGAAGCGCAAAAACTAGGTTTTCAAAAATTTATACAAACTCATAACCATGATCATTCTTGTGCATCAATTATCAGTGAATATAGAAGGAGAAAAAATAGAATTATACCTTTGAAGATCCAAGCTTCCTCAGGTACAAGTTCTACTCCTTTGATTCCTTTGATTCCTCTGTAGTGGCTCCTTCCCTTGATCAATGTCAGCCACCCAAATGTTTGGCCTCTAACGGTGATCCACCAAGGAAGATGAAGAACTCAAGAAGATGGGTTATTGGCTTAACCCTTGTTTCTCTATAGAATATGTGTACTCCCAACTCTTGGAAAAATTCACGTCCCTTATTTCTGATATAAGACTCTCTTATATAGATATTAGGTTAACCCTCCTAATCTAATTAGAATAGGATTTTATTTATTTAATTAATTAAACACTTTTAATTAATTTATATCCTAATCTTATTAGGATTGAGAGTGAGTACTGATATTATATTAATTCCTAAACTCCTTTAGAATTAAAATAATAATAATAATAATAATATTAATAAGACTCCTCTTATTAATTTATATTTAATATTTCTAAAATATTAAATAATAAATATTAAGCTATTTAATTTATTCTATCACCATAGATTAAATTAATTATACTTAATGCATTATTACTATCATGCCATTTTTTTCTTAAATAATTCTTCTTCCTTTTATGGTGTGACCCTTTAGGTTCTCCATATTAAACCGGTTATGAATAAATCAATTAGAACAATTCTAATCTTATTTAAATAAATAAATTAAACTAATAATCTATTTAAATAAATAACATTTATTCTATAATAGGGATAAGCCTCCCTAGCGATCAACGACTTTCCAGATAATATAGATTTCAACATTAATCATAAAAGAACCTGTGAGTTAATAGTTACCGTACAATTCAATCCTTCCACCATACAATGTTCCAATTAAATATAAGACATGGATTTACTGTCAAGTCTTAATTTATTTAATCATATGTATTTCGATTAGAAAATGCACAACTCCAAATAATGCAAATTAGAAACCTCTTTCTAATTTCATTCTACCTTGGCCAAGGATTCCTGGGTTGTCATTTAACGAATCACATAGGACATATCTCCTCTTTTACTAGAGGTGGTAGATTCTTTATTGATCATACATTATCTCCATATGCAACTCATTATACCCAAGCATACCCTATATATGCCTTAAAAGGCCTTAAGGAATAAGTCAAAGTATAATTTGTTACATACAAGATACTATGATGATCTCAAGTTCAAGGATCACTTGTACTACTATCACATTAGGAATTCTTATTGAAAGGCGAGTAAAACTCCATTAGGTGTTCCATAGCGAGTCACGTTCAGTGAACTTATTCTCCAATAAACACTTACATACTTGCTTTAGTGTCTCCACACAAATGACCATGAGATCAGGCATCCTCATCCAATGAGCAAGCAACATATGTACCAATCTATTCGGATTTACTAATCCCCATTTTAGTAATCCCACAATTGGGAACTATTTTAGTTTTTAAGCTTTCTAAGAATTTAGATCTCATTATCATGATCTCATCATGATTCTAAAAGCATTGCTTAAAACTATGGGTTATTTACATATTATAAAAACAGCACCATGTAGATAATTATATGCCTTAAATGAATATTTTATTAATAAATAAATAAGATTGTTTACAAAGTATGTACTTTATCATCATATATAATTGGCTTGTATGCACACTACTATCATTTAAGCTCTTGTAAATTTCCGGGTTGTCACACAAATATTTGAGGACCAAGACTCGGTTTGGGCTGGGCCTCGGTTGGGCTATGGTTGGGCCATGGTTAGGTTCGGTTGGACCATGTTGGGATATAACTCCTAGTTATATGGAGGTTCTATTTATGGGAAGAGGGATTAGTTATTGATTGGACTTTCTATATCTTGGGAGATTTGATACTATCCTATTGGGAAAAGGATACACAGGGGAACCCTAATCAAATATGAAAGTAGATTCTAGCAGGGATGTAAGGTACTATAAATATGTGGCTTGACTATTCGCAAGGTACACTTACACAATATTACTATTTTCTAGTAATAGAGTATTTTACCTCCATTGTTAACCTTGTCAGCTTGTACTTACTCTCACACTGGAGCTTTCCCCCGGCGGCCCAAGCCGTCTAGCTTTTCGGTGTTCACCCGTTTTGTGCAGGATTGAACGCGCTTTGGTAATTAGAGCGCGTTGATGAATCTTGACGTTAACACATAATAATCATACTTGTATACTATATGAATTTGAACATCAACAATTATATAAAGATGACTTCTACTTATCTGGCTTTCGGAGATGCATAACAGAATTGACGTCGCGGTTGATGCTCAAATTTTGCTAACCCATATTCTCGAGGTGTATCGGTGATTTTTTGAACAGAATTTTAGTTTTCCACAGACGGCGCCAATGTTAACGTCTGCTTTTGCACGTCTGACAAAATCACCAAAACAACAGGCCAAAATCACCAAAACAGCAGGCCAAAATCGCGCTAACGGTTGATTGTATTGTTGTCAAATCAAACTCACGAAATACACTTACATAAATATAAACAAAGAGATATAAAATATGAACACAATAATTTACGTGGAAACCAAATTGAAAAAATACCACGGAGAGAGAGAGAAATCCACTATAATAATAAGGAGAGTACAAATTGTTTATTTGTGTTGTATGTAATTGTCTTCTATCTTATGCTATACTATATTGTGATCCCTCTTCTTCTAACCCTTGCTTGTATTTATAGAAGTCTTGTCTATCCAAATCCAACCAGCAGTAAGAGTCCTTTTCAGAATCACCTTATAATCAATGATTGATTGCTCCTTTCCCAAGTTAGATCTCCTTATCCCATCAAATAAGAAAACACAATCTTACTCTAATAAAAACTCGCCCACTATTTGAGCAAACAGATAATAAACGTATATAGGCCAACATCAAATTCGGTCCATTAAATAGATTGAGCTGCACCAATGGTAGACCCAAATAATCACATCCCAACAGTCGTAATTTGTCAAATTCTAACAAACCTTCAAAGAATGAGGAGAAACAAGAAAGGGGAAGAATATAAATAACAGAGATACGAAGAAGGAAGAAAATATATGTTATCGGTGTAGAATGAAAGGACATTGATCTCGTACCTGTCGTACAACCAAACATCTTGTTAATTTATATCATGTCCTATACATTATGTAAACTTTGTTGTTTGGAGTTACACAGATTAGGAAAATATCAAAT
The DNA here is from genome assembly GCA_020205555.1 of Panax stipuleanatus. Taxonomy (NCBI): domain Eukaryota; kingdom Viridiplantae; phylum Streptophyta; class Magnoliopsida; order Apiales; family Araliaceae; genus Panax; species Panax stipuleanatus. The sequence goes on from CM035125.1 coordinate 45,363,023, forward strand.
CAATGAAAATTAACATACAAAATGTATATAAATAAATTTTAAGTACTGCTATATATTAAACACCCCGATCTTATGTATCAATGTTTTTTTTTTACCCTTTTTCCATTCGGTCGTAATGACAGAACATATATTATATATATATATATATATATATATATATATATATATATACCTTCTTTTGCTTCAAACCAAATACGATTATCTTCAAGACGAAAGTGAGGAGCAATTCGTGCTGATAACGTATTATAAAAGTATACTAACTATTATGAACAAAAATGATTAGAAGAAAAGAGAAAGCATTCTTATATCATGTAATCATATAATTGTAATTGTATTTTTATTCTCTTAACAATACTTTTATTTATAAACACATGTACATAAATATTTGAAAGTTTCAAAACTCATAGGTCACATAAGTTTCAAAAGCTTAAAAGACATGGGAGTTTCAAAAATCAAAGGGCATTACAATAAAGAGGGGTAAAAATGAATCTAGACATTCATATATTATAATTTTATAACAAATTTATTATTTTTAATATTTAAATGTATCACATAAAATTTATATTTAAAAAAATATTTATCGATTGAACTTCAAAGAGACAAATTATTATTTTTTATTTTGGAACAATAGTAATTTTCAATAGTTTGGAAAATAGAGGGGTCAAATACACCCATACACTGTAATTTTCCCTTAAACCTTGGACATGTTCCTTTCATTGGTCATTAGGATTTCTCCCACCTTTTCTTTGCTCACTCCAAACTCAGTTTTTGTCTCATCAAAATCAACATCTTTCTACGGTGTCTATTCTGCTTGCGAAAAACCACTATGAATCACCCTCTGTTATTTACTTACGGATCCGACTAATCCTCCCTTTCTCTCTCGCTTTAGCCGGTAAGCTCTCTCTAGAGGCAGATGTTATTTTTTTCATAAATAAATTGTTTATCCACCTAAAAATTATATATTGGGGTTTTAAAATCTCTACAGAGCTCAGTTAATATTCAACGAAGCCCAAATTGGATGTTTATAATTTGAATTTAGAAATTTTGTTTTAGGGTTTGGCACTATTGCTTTGTATTCAATGTTTTAACTATTTTCTTCGTTATATGAGTGTGTAATTGGTGATTTGTTTTGGTTGATACACAAACATGTATACATACATAGGCAGTTGTAAAGATAGCATATTTTTACAACACCGTCTTTCCCCGTTTAAAATTTGATCGAATGGCCAAATTTTCTAATCTTCCGCTAAAGGACTGATGCCGACCATGTGATTGGTCAAAAATATCCCCTGTATAAATTAAACTTAAACTGTGGATGAAATCCAAATTTGGCTTATGTTTAATTCGGCATAATTAAACTGTGGACGAGGCCAAAATTGGTACTGTCCCCCAAACTGAATGCCAACGGTGATCACCTAGCCATTCAATCACAATTTACATGGTAAAAATCTGTTGTAAGGCTAGGACTGTCTTTGCAACTGTAGTTATGGACTATTTCCCTATATGTGTGTGAATATATATATATATATATATACACTTTGTTGCATTAGTTTTGGGTATGCTTTTCTGGTCCTGAATTTAGGGTAATAATGCCATAAGATTGGATTTCACATATAAGTTCTGTTGTTAAATGTAGAGATTAATATATTGTTTTTGAAATCTGATGCATATTATGGAGACTTGTGGTACTATTTTTCAATCTGGATGCTTTTTGTTGTTTGCAGCTCGAAGCTTTTATTGAAAAGATGAGTTCCTTCTCAATTACACGGAAGAAGACACCCTTTCAGAAGCACAGGGAAGAGGAAGAGGCGAAAAAGAAGGTTGGGGGATACTGAAATCTTTTAGAGTTGTGGTTAATACAAACTTAAAGTTCTCTCTGTTAAGGTCATCAGTGGGTTTTGTTTTGTAGAGGGCAGAGGACGAAACAGCTCGTTTGTATGCGGAGTTTGTGGAGTCATTTCAAGGGGATAATATTATAGGGTCAAAGACATTTGTTAGAGGAGGGACAATCAATCCCAATGAGAAATTGAAGACGGATTCTGAAGGTTAGTGAACTTAAAGGGAGATTTTATGTTTCTTATTAATGATTAAATATTATTAGTTTTTTTAAAGTTTCATATGTTTTATTATTGTTTTGCTACACACTATGGAGTAAATCAATGCTTTTCTTTTACATGGACACATTAATAAAAACATGGACCTTTCTATTCATTCACGGATGGCAGGTGGAAATTCCAAAGAAGGGGTATCTGGTTTCAAGAAGGGGAGTAGGTAAATGAATGCTTTTGATTAACCATGTTACAATTCTCTTATGACAAGGCATCCTAAGTAGCAAAAGTAAATGGTGATCATATTCTCGGATGCAGCTTCTATTTCTTCGGCTTAATTTAGGAAACAAGGATGCTAATTTTCTGTAGTTGCAGCTTTTGTGTTAATATATGCATACCATTGATAGTGTCATTATTAGTTCTTATTATGAAGATTTAATTTCTAATCTGTCTCTTAAGTTAGCAACCTAAAGTGTTGTATTAAGGAAAGCATTGCATAGTTGTTGTGAGTTTTTCCTTCTTATAATGTTATTTTAAGTTATCATCTTACCTTGAGATATTTTCCGCATTTAAGTTACTGCTTGCACTTGGCAGTGTTAGTTACTGAGTTGGTTTCCCTTGTATTGGACATTGATTCCGCAATTTGATTGAACATAATATGATGATTACCATGTAGTCAAATTATTGTGAAAGGGAGATTCTTATTTAAGTTTGTAACCTTATTCTATAGGGTGAAGATACTGGAAGATCTATGATTGAGTTCAGCTCAGTTTCAGATAGTGTCTAATACTCATTGGAAATGTGCAATAGAAATATATGTCTATTATTTCTTGCTAAGAAGCAGGGATGCGACAAGTAGGAGACGTACTGTGCGGCGGGGGTGCGGGTGCGGCGGTGTTGGCGTACGGGGTGCGGCTATTGCCGTATCCCCAAAATTTATTGTCTAATTCGCGGCTTAGGCAGCGTAGGGTTTTTTTTCCCAGTTAGAGAGATGAAGACTGAAAAAGAAAGGAGAAGAAGAAAAGAAGAGGAGAAGAAAAGATACTTGCTGCGACGGTCGTTTGCACGATGTTGGTGACTTCCGACATCGATCCCTTCTCTATCTATCTCTTCTTTTCCCTTTTCTTTCTCCTCTCCTCTCTCTTTTCTCTCGGAAGCGTGACATCGATCTGTGTCATTGGGTGAATGAATAGAGCCCTATCTTTAAATATTTAGCCAAATTACAGTCAACTCCACATGGTTTTGTACAATTCAGTATATAGTTCCCCAAGTCAGTAATTTTACATTTACAAATTAGTCCCTAGAAATCAAATATATGCAAATGTTTTTTTTGAAAAGCCTAAATATATAATTATATACATATATACTAATATTAAATAATTAAATATTTGACGTATCCCCGTCGCACCTGAATCCACATTTTTAAAGATTTGATAAACTCCCGAATCCCCGTATCACGCACCCATATCCCTCACCCGTATCCTTGTTGCTTAGATTTCTTGTCATCTCTTTTTTAGTTTTTACTATCCTTGTTTCATACCAATCTGTAATTAGAATCAATAGAGAACATTCCTCCAATCTCAATATAAATTAGAGTGAGACACCATTAAAGGCGACCATTGCAGAAGCCCACATAGAGGCATAAAATAAACTTCATCCCAAAGCATGTGGACAGCCATAGATTGATGGGTGAAATATTATTATTTTGCTCTATTCAAACACCCCATAGAATTGGAAAGCGCACACATGTCCATAAGATCCTGCCATCTTAATCGTCACTAAACCCTAAAATCTGCAAAGGAAACTCTCCACACTAGGATATACCTATATCTCCCTAAGGAAACCAAACAAATATCATTTGATTAACCATGTTACAATCATCCTAGTCTTGCAAGTTGATCAAGCAATGGTGGAGTGGGAGTGCTTTATGGGTGAGGGTTTTATATTCATGAAGAAGTTGGGGTATGCTAAATAGAAAGTTGAAACAGTGGAATAAGGAGGTATTTGCTGGCGTGGGAGAGTAAAAATATATATCTTGAGAGAGGTTGTGGAGATTGATAGGATTGAGGAGGGGAGTGAACTTTCTAAGGAGTTGACTGGCAAGATGGCCCCGTTATGTAATGAGTTTGAGGTATTTTTTTTGGCATGGGGAAACTAGTTGGAGGCAGAAAGTTGGGTAAAAGATGGTGATTATAGTTCAAGATTGTTTCACAAGGTTGCTAGTGGTAGGATGTGTAGGAACTTTATTAGAGAGTTGGAGCTTGAATCAGTTGTGAATTGAGATAGTGAAGAAAAGACCTATAGCGAAGGATTTGGATTGAAGTCTTATTTTGAGCGGAGTTCTTGGTTGAAAAGACCATTTGAGGAGGAAACAAAAATGGTTGCTTTTGAGAGAAGATTTCTTACTTTTTTAAGGAGGATGTTTAGGTAAAGCCCTATGACGGAGGATTTGGATTGGTGTCCTATTTTGAGAGCCATTTGAGGAGGAACAAAAAAGGGTTGCTTTTGAGATGGATAGAGAGAAGGTTCCTAGTTGTGATGATATTATGATGACATAGTATTAGGACTAAAATACACTTTGCACCCCAAACTTTACACCATTGTTGAGGTTTGCACCCCAAACTCGAAAAGGTGCCCAAGTACACCTCAAACTTCATTTCGTCTAAACAAAATGCACACTTTTTGGACTAAACGGGGCAAAAGTGACCGGCTAAGCCTGTAACGCTTAATATAAAGGGGTAATTTAGGTAGACGACTTTGAAGTTGAAGGAATTATTCAACTAATCTTCACCCGTGTGGCCTTATCAAACAAAATCCCCAAATCAGTTGACATAGGGATCGCGATTTGAAGCACATAACTGGCCTTATCCAAATCCCCAAATCAGTTGACCTAGGGCTCGCTATTTGACGCATAGAATTGGTGCGAAAATGAGTGACAACAACAGATTCTTGAGGGATTCGGCTGACAACGATGTTTATAATATCGCAAGTACTTCTAAGTTCTAAGATACCTTTTGGTTTTATTCTAGCTTTTAAATTTCTTGAATAAAGGGTCATTTGGTAGTTTAATGTGTTGTGTTTGTCGTAAAGTGGCAAGGTGATATCCATTATGAGGATAGTTAAAGAAATGACTCGGCTGATATATTACAAGCCAAAGATAGACCTACACATGGAAGGGAAAACAATGTACAACACTAAGATCACTACATGCTGCAGCAAGATCCAAAAGAGAGAAGCTCCAGTTTAGGAAACCAACAAGTGGAGGGCCTATTGCAGATAAATAGTGTTGGGAACTTAGTTTAGGGACCTTTTTGACCTTTTTTTGGGGTACAAAATTGCACATAAATAGATAAATAGGTCTGGTTATGGCAAGGTGTTTATTGGCTAGTACTATGAATTGGCCGGGATCGATAATGTTTGATAATAGGTCTGATAATGTTTGTGTTTTGAATTGCCATTGGGATTAATCTTTTGTACTATTAATTAATTACATTACCTTTGTTGAATGGAAACAATTATTCCTGGAAAATTATAGCAGTTTGGCTTGGTGTGCAATTGTGTTTATGGCCTACTATGTATGTTGGGTGTATTAATGTTGTTTGGTGTGCATTTAATTTTTGTTGAACTTTAAACAGGTTGGCGTTGAAGGGTCTAAATTATTCTATTGATTTGATGATAACAAAATAAGAATTAAAAGTCTTTAGAAAAACTAGGATAGAATCCTCTTCATTGGATTTTATATTACAAAATTTATATATATTTTTTACTTTCTTATTTCCTATGACTCAAATTCTTTAATTAGTCCAAAAGGAACTATAATTCAATAATTTAGTAATTGGACTAAAAGTATTTTTACAAACAAATTAACTTTACGATTTTGGTCGTTCTAAATTTCAATGTAGAAACGTAAAGTGAATTTTCAGATCGTAGAATGTCTTAACTCTACGATACTAGACTTTACGTTTTGCAGTAGTCTACGATAGTAGAGTGACTCTACTTCTTTACCCTACGATAGGAGAGTGACTTCAATCTTAACTCTACGAACTGGTATTTCACTCAACGGTGTTATAGTTATCTTTAAGTACTTTACTTTGTTATTCTACGATAGTAGAGTGACTTTACTTCTTTACTTTACGATAATAGAGTGACTTTAGCCTTAATTCTACAAACTGGTATTCCACTCAACGATCTTAGAGTTATCTTTAAGTACTTTGCTTCTTTACTCTACGATAGTAGAGTGACTTCAGCCTTTACTCAACGAATTTATATCAACTTCATTTATAAAAATTGCCCAGAACTCTAATCACTAAAGTTGCTCAGAAATCTAATTTCTGCCATTACATAGATAACCTTAAATAGATAGCCTAGAAAATTATAATGAAGGAATTTCATCCTTTGTTGAGATGAATATGCAATTATAAATAAAAATCCAAGTTACAACCAAGAGACATGCACACCTTGCCCTAATTTTGCACTCCTTCAATTCATCTTTCAGACCTTTGATTTCAATATCCACATTCTCTAATCTTCTAATTAGTCCAGGGATTACTACCTTGAACGCTCATACATTGGAGGATCAACCCAAGTGCAGAAATTACAATCACCGTGCCCATCTTTACACCAATTTGGACAACCAAGAAATCTTTTTCTGGCATTGTTTGAGCTTTTTGAAACCGTCTTCATCACTAAATTCTTCATACAAAAGCAATTTTGATCTATGAGCCCTAATTTTCCCTAATTTTCTTGAGCGAATTTGGTGGATTTAGATCCCAATCGAGTTGCATCGATGCTATTGAGGAAATTAGGGCTTTAATAAGTTGTTCCAGACGCGGGAAGGAGAAGAAGAGATGGAAAAGACAAAAATACCCCCGTCAAATCCACACGTGTGCGAGTCTAGGTCACTTTTGACTGATTAAGTCCAAAAAGTGTGCATTTTGTTTAAACGAAATGAAGTTTTGGGTGTACTCAGGCACCTTTTCGAGTTTGGGGTGCAAACCTCAACAATGGTGTAAAGTTTGGAGTGCAAAGTGTATTTTAGTCTAGTATTAGTGATGATGCAGAGCAAAACTAAGAGCTTAGTTACATATTATTATTAAAGATAAAGATAATGTAATTAGTAATTATATTTATTTTATTATTTTAGAAGTTTATTATAGAAGTAGAATATAATTACAAGTTGTTCATAAGGTTTTACTTGGTCTCCAAGTGTAAAGTTTTTTTTATCAAAGTCTTGTAATCGTTCATTATTATTCAAATTGTTGAACATGAATTGATTTGAGAATTTTGAGTTTAGTGACTTGGTGGCCTTTTTTTTTACTTAATTTCCCACACCTCCCTTGTCCTACATTAATCAGGAAAATTGAAAGTGGTCAAGGATGATCCCACATTCCCACTAGAGTTTTGCGGGAGTTCAATAGGGTTTATTAGGAAAAATAATAATTCCACCTTCATTACCTTCGACCAGAAGATGAATTGCTCTATTAAGGTTGAAATATTTTAGATCCATTAGCCTCGTTTCTGGTTTGTATAAAATTCTTATAGAATTCTTTCTAAAAGATTGGTTAATATTATTGGGGATGGAATTTTCGAAGTTGTGGAGGATATCCATAGGAGAGGAACAAAGGGTTTTGTGCTTGAGTTGGATTTTGAGAAAGCTTATGATAGGGTTAGTTGGGAATCTTATAAGGTACTGCAGGAAAGGATTTGGGGATATATGGTGTTCTTGGATGAAAAGGTGTTTTGTTTCTTCTCATTTTTTCCTGATTGTTAATGAAGAGTCAGTCTCGATTTAACCACTTTAATGCGTCACGAGGTTTGAGGTAGGGTGATCCTTTTGTTGCCTATGTTATTTACTTTAGTTGTTCTTAGCATGATGTAGGCAGGGAGAGGAGCGTGGAATCCTAACAAGCTGTGCAGTGGAGCGCGAGGAAGTGAGGGTTTCTCATCTCCAATCTCCTAATGATACTATTCTCTTTCTTGCGGAGGGGATCCAAAGCAACCTAATCCCAAGGATAAACTAATAAGTAAGAACCTTTGGATCTTTGGGATGTGCTATTAATTCTTCAAATGTTGGAGAAGGGATGAGGGTTAATTTATTCTTCAAGTGTTTGAGACTATTTCAGGGATTAGTGTCAATACATTCTTCTAGTGTTTGAGACTTGGTTAACTTAAGTGCTGTGTAGCATGGATTAACATAGATAGAGGAGAACTTAGCCTATTCCTCTCTTATTGGTTATGGGATCGAGGGTTTTCCACTTATCTTGGGATACATCTCTGTGGGATTCCTAGGTCTGTCTCATTTTGGGATTTGGCGGTAGAGAGAGTTGTCCAACGAGTAGATAAGTGAAGATGTGCTTATTTCTTTTTAGGGGGTGAATTACTTTGATTTAAGATTGCTTTGTCTAGTGTATCCTATATTTCCTTATTTAGGATCTAGTTAGTGTTGTTGATTCTCTAGAGAGGTGGATGAGAGACTTTTTTTGGTAGTGATTAGGAGATGAGGAATAATCTTTTGGTAGGGTGGGATATGGTATGTTGGTCCAATTAGGAGGTGTTTTGGAACCTAGTAATTTGGTTCTTAAGAATGTTAATTTGATGGGTAAGGGCCTTTGGCGATTTTCATTGGAATCTTATTCCCTTTGATATAAGGTTATTGAGTAGGTTCGATATGTAGCCAAATGGGTGGGGATGCTAGGTCAGTAGTTATCACGTAAGCAAGTCCTTAGAAATTCATTTTCAAGGATATTCTTCTTTTATTTGGCATTTGAGATTTGGGATTGGGATGGTCTTCAAATTTGTTTTGGGAGGATCATTGTGTGGGAGAAAACCATGTCTCACTAATCTTTAATCGTCTCTTTTGCATTTTTCATTGCAAAATGCTCCAATTTCTAGCTTTATAAAACGCGAGAACTCTTCTTCTTAGGATTTCCTTTAGTAAAATCTCGGGGATGTGGAGTCCATTGAATTTATATCTTTGCTTTTATTGCTTGGTTTTGTACAATAAAGCTCCTCTTATGATAAAAGCGTATTTGGACTCTCGATCCAACTTGCTCCTATCCGTTCCCTTTGGCTTCATACATTTGTAAAACCAAAGTTCCTTGGAATTTGAGGCGTTTGTGTGGTCTCGGGTTTTACAAAGTTGAAACAATAATGATCTATATAAGGGTTCTAGGCCTTATAAGGCTTCCTCTGGACATTTGTTATATGTGCATGCAGAGTAATGAGACGCATGCTATTTTATTTCTGCATGGTCATGTTGATTGGAGTTTGTGGAGCTCTCTCTTTGGAGTGTTAAGGGAGGAGTGGGTATGGCCGACTTTGGTGGAAGATATGTTGATATTACAATTTGCGTATCGTTATTGGAGTGTGGCTAAAGAAACCAAATCGAGTCTCCAATATTTTTGGCAACACTGCCTTTTCTTTGAACCATGACACTGAGAAATAGTCATTGTATGCATAAGCTTCCCTTGATTAGAGTCAAATATGTTGAATCTCTCTAAGCTACAATGTCGAATCTCTCTAAGCTACAATGTAGAATCTCTCTAAGCTACAATGCTGGCAGATTAGAACCGCACTCGGCCAAGGTTTTTTTTTTTTTGTGGGGGGTTTAGTTTACTATCTCGATGGGTACGAGTGCTTGGTTAGAAGGACTTTTTGTGGAGGAAGAGATCTTATGGACAAGGCTGTGTAGGATATTTAGCCTACATAGTCGATAGTCGTAAAGAAAACCCGAAAGTGGAAGATATACCAGTCGTGAGGGACTTCATTGACGTATTTCCGGATAATCTACCAGGACTTCCGCCAGACAGAGAAGTTGAGTTTGTGATCGATTTGGCGCCAGGGACGGCCCCAATATCGAAGGCACCATACCGGATGGCTCCGGTAGAGATGAAAGAGTTGATGGTACAACTACAAGAGTTACTGGACAAGAAGTACATCCAACCGAGCGTATCGCCGTGGGGAGCGCCGGTGTTGTTTGTGAAGAAGAAGGACGGGACGATGCGGCTTTGCATCGACTACAGAGAACTGAATAAGGTCACAATTAAGAATAGATATCCATTACCAAGGATCGACGACCTGTTTGACCAATTGAAGGGTGCAAGGTACTTTTCAAAGATAGACTTGAGGAGTGGCTATCATCAGCTGAAGGTGAGGCCAGAGGATGTCCCAAAGACAACATTTAGGACTCGATATGGTCACTACGAATTTCTGGTGATGTCATTTGGTCTAACGAATGCTCCTGCAGCATTCATGGGCTTAATGAATGGAGTGTTCAAGCCGTTTTTAGACAAATTCGTGGTGGTCTTTATCGACGATATTTTGGTATACTCGAAGACCAAGGAAGAACATGTAGAACATCTGAAGTTAACATTAGAGGTGTTGAGAAGAGAGAAGTTGTACGCTAAATTTTCGAAATGTGAATTCTGGATTGAAAGAGTGCAATTTCTTGGACATGTGATCGACAAGGACGGAATTTCGGTAGATCCCTCTAAAGTCGAAGCTGTGATGAACTGGGATCAGCCAAAAACACCATCAGAAGTGAGGAGTTTTCTTGGATTGGCGGGTTATTATAGAAGATTCATTCAGGACTTTTCCAAGATCGCAACTCCGCTGACGAATTTGACTAGAAAATCGGTGAAATTCGTTTGGACTGAGAAGTGTGAGGAAAGTTTCCAAGAGCTTAAGAGGAGGTTGAGTTCAGCACCTGTGTTATCCCTTCCGGATGACACAGGAAATTTTGTGGTTTATAGTGATGCGTCGCATAAAGGACTTGGCTGTGTGCTTATGCAAAACGGCAGGGTCATTGCGTATGCGTCACGACAATTGAAAGACTATGAGAAAGGGTATCCGACCCATGACTTGGAGTTAGCTGCAGTGGTATTTGCTTTGAAAATTTGGAGACACTATCTCTATGGGGAGAAGTGTGAAATATATACAGACCACAAGAGTCTGAAATATATTTTTACACAGAAGGACTTGAATATGCGCCAGAGAAGGTGGCTGGAGTTAATTAAGGACTATGACTGTGAAATCTTATACCATCCGGGTAAGGCTAATGTGGTTGCCGATGCCTTAAGCGGAAAGGATCGGGAGAAATTGATGATGTTGACTGCTCAAGAGGAGTTAATTTCAGCAATGGAAAAGCTGGAATTGGAAGTGAAGTATCCGATGGAGATCGACGAGAAATTGTTTCAGATGCAAGCTGGTACAACCCTATTGGATAAAGTTAAGGAAGCTCAACTTCAGGACGAAGAATGTGAGAAAGTTAAGAAAAAGATATCTGAAGGAACCGAACCGAGAGTCAAGATAGACAGTGAGGGACTACTGAGATTTGAGAATAGAGTGTGGGTACCGTCAGTGCTAGAGATTAAGGAAGACATTTTGAGCGAGGCTCATAGCTCACGATATTCGATTCACCCCGGTAGTACCAAGATGTACCAGGATCTTCGACAGCACTTCTGGTGGCCAAATTTGAAACGAGATGTTGCTGAGTGTGTTGCAAAGTGTCTGACCTGTCAGAAAGTAAAAGCAGAACATCAGAGGCCGAGTGGTTTGCTACAACCCCTGGAAATCCCAGAATGGAAATGGGAACACATTACGATGGATTTCGTGGTTGGCCTTCCGACGACTCAGAAAGGCTACGACGCAGTATGGGTTATCGTTGACCGACTGACGAAATCAGCACACTTCCTTCCTATCAAAATCAGGTTCAACTTAGACCAGTTGGCAAGGCTATATGTGAAAGAAATTGTTTCGAGGCACGGAGTTCTGGTGTCAATAGTTTCCGACAGAGATCCGCGCTTCACATCAAACTTTTGGAAGCGATTACAGGAATGCATGGGGACACAGTTAAGAATGAGTACGGCTTATCACCCTCAGACAGACGGGCAGAGTGAAAGAACGATCCAGACATTGGAAGATATGTTGAGAGCATGCATCATGGATTTTAAAGGAAATTGGGATGATCACCTACCGCTTGTGGAATTCGGTTACAACAACAGTTACCACTCTAGTATTGGCATGCCGCCTTACGAAGCGTTGTACGGAAGAAAATGCAGAACTCCGCTATACTGGGATGAAGTTGGCGAGAGATAATTGCTAGGTCCAGAGTTGGTACAACAGACAACAGAGATAGTCAAAGTGATCCGGACAAGACTGGTAGCCGCTCAAGATAGGCAGAAGAAATACGCTGATCCACACCGTAAGAATATTGAGTTTGAATCGGGTAGCTTTGTATTTTTGAAAGTATCTCCCTGGAAGGGGAAGATTAGATTCTGAAAGAAGGGAAAATTGAGCCCGAGGTTCATTGGACCCTTTGAGGTACTGCGAAGGATTGGAGAAGTTGCGTATGAGGTAGCCTTACCTCCGGCGCTAGAAAATATCCACAACATCTTCCATGTTTCAGTTTTACGCCCCTACAAACCCGATTACAAGCATGTGATTGAATATGAACCCCTACATTTTGAAAAAGACTTATCCTATGAAGAAATTCCTGTTCAAATTGTTGACAGGAAAGAACAAGTCCTCAGAAACAAAGTTATACCTTCTGTTAAGGTAATTTGGAGGAACCACAATGCTGAAGAAGCTACGTGGGAACTCGAAGAGCATATGATGAAGAATTACCCACATTTATTTACTTAATTTATGTGTATGCGATTCTGGGGACAGAATCTTTGTAAGGGGGGGGGGGGGAGAATGTAACGGGACGAATTTTTAATTGAACCGTGATTCTGAGGACAGAATCCTTTTAAGGGGGGAAAGATGCGACGAACAAGATTTTTGTAATTTAATGTGAATATTTATTGAATTAAATAAATATCAATGATTTAATTATTGAGTTAAATAATTAATTGATGAAATTATGGTAGATTAAATTAATTATATGTGTCACGTTAGTTAAATTAATGTGGTGAATTTTATATTCAAAGTACGTATTTAATTGAGCTTATTTGATTAATATATTAATTAATAAGCATAATGTTATTCTAATTAATTTAATAATTAATTAGAGATTTAATGATTTGACATAATTAATAAATAAGAATTTTAATTATGTGACTATGTGAATTATTTTGGAATTACGCAATTTTATTTAATTGATTTAAATAGGATTATTGATTAATTAAAAGTGTGACATTATTAAACTATATTATAGTAAGTTAATTAAATTAATGGGAAAGGAGGAATAAAAGGGGCAAGCAAACAAAGCCTTAGTGGGGGTTGGAGCCAGTTAACCCATTATGAGATTAACTGACGACCCATAACCCACGACTTCTAAATTACACGTATATCATATTTGTAGTATATCATATATCATATATTACATTCATCAGTTAAGAAAGTTAGAGAACACAGAGAGAAAAAGAGAAAAATTTGAGAGAGAGTGAGATTGAAGAAGGTTTGGAGAATCAAAGAAGAGTTTCCTATCATCTAAACAAGAATCAAAGGGTAAGAATCCAAGTTATAATCTCTATTTCTCATGTTCTTGAGTTTTCATAAAAAAATTAGTTTCAGTTCTCTGTAAATGAATTTTGTGACTAATACATGAGAAAGTGATTGATATATGTTAGGTAGTATGTATAAATCATTATATGATGTTTATAAACTATTTTGGTTGAATTAATCCATTAGATTGTGTTTAAAAAGAAAGTTTTGAGTTTACAGTGAAAATATTCGAAAATGACTTGTATGTATGAAATTTGATGCCTTAGTTGCATGTAAAACTGTAAATTGACAATTTAATATGTTTGTACATGTAAAAGCAAAAAGAACGAAACTTAAACGGACTGATTTGGTGTTATAACGAATCTGTATTGTGTGATTTCATGAAAATTGACGAAACTTTGAAAAATAGCAAAAACATGGAATTTATGGGTTTAAATGTAGTTGTTTAAGTTGTCAAAATCATGCTATAAGTGTTGGGTTATACTTCTGTAAAGTCTAGAATTGATGAGTATGATTAATTTATTGTTTGAGCAAAGTTTTGGGTGCTCTGTTCTATGTTATTCGCGAACTACAGATTCTGAAACTGGCGTGTGGAGCTGCAGCGCCAACTTTAAGCCTAAGAGTGGGGCTGCAGCGCCAGTGGAGCTGCAGCGCCAGATTTAAGCCTAAGAGTGGGGCTGCAGCGCCAGTGGAGCTGCAGCGCCAACTGTAAGCCTAAGAGTGGGGCTGCAGCGCCAGACTTAAGCTTAAAGTCCGAGCTGCAGCGCCAGTGGAGCTGCAGCGCCATTTTTAGTTCAAATGGTGGAGCTGCAGCGCCACTTGGTAATTTTTCCCAAAAATGAGATTTTAATTATTCAAGTTCAGAAAATGTAATTGGAACCTAATGTAATAAACATGAAGACATGATTAAACATATAATAAGAGGTTAATAACTTATATTACGTGAGTAATTAATAAGTTAATTACATGACTTGAATCGTTAATTGTATAGTCCAATAACGTGCTCAAGACCGATGTGTGTGATTCGATACGTATATCGAGTTATTGATTAATGTGTATTGTGAACGTATTGATATGTAGGATTTAATAAAGAACGTGAATTATAAATTGTAGCTTGTGCAAGAGGCAAGTTTCCTATCCTTAAACTTGTTTAATATTTTGCAAGTTTCCTAAATTCAAATCTTACTTTTACATTGAGCAAGTTCTTATCCTTGTTTATTCAAGTTGAGATTTTCATATGAGATATTACTATTTTTTTAAGCATGATTCAGCTATACAATACTTATTCGATTGTATACTCTTGAGATTTACCATTCAAGTTGAATATCGATGATATTGTTGAACTTATAGGACTAGTGAACCCTTATTTATTCGACTAGTCCATAGTTGATGTACATTCTAAATTCTAGAATACTTATTGAGCTTATCCAAACCAAACTTCCTTTGGTGCGGACTCTGATGTCAAAACTGAGATGAACAACCCTTTAATAAGGGATTATTTACGCTTTAGCGTTGAGATATTGTGCACAGTATGGTACCAAGGGCTGATCCCCTAAGTACGAGAAGTAGAGTCCATAGTCTTATGACTGTTAAAGGTTTAAAGCATAAACACTTTACAACCTAGGACATAGTTCAAGGTCTTATGACCTTCAGATGTTCTTTTGATTCCTATTATTTATCCTCGAGTCAGAAGTTGAGTTTCTTTATTCAGATGTCTTTGATTTACTCGCATGTTATTATATTGCTGTCATATTATTATACTTGTGGGAAATCGTGCTCACTCTTGCGTAATAATAACATTGCAGTTAAGAACGAAAGGTCCAACGAGCCTTCTACTAGCAAAGGCAAATGCAAAGTCAACAAGTGATGAAGACTTGTTGTTTATTTTAATTGTTATGTTTCAGACTTATATTAGAGTTGTGTAAGACTTATTTATTTGTTTATGTTCCGCACAGATGTTTAAGGTTAGTATGACCTGGAATTTATTTTATTTATTACTCAGATGTTGTAACCCCATAAGGGGAGGATTTAATTCTATTTATTGTATGGTTTGCATTTACTATGGGTAGATAGATAGATGATATTCGTACAGTGAACACCATGTCCCGTGGAATTGAAGTACCCGGATTTGGGGGTGTCACATATGATAATTGTGGAACATGATAGTAATTGTTAGCTTACGCTTGAGGCAAGTTTCCTAATCCTTATTTTATTGAGCAAGTTGTTCTATCCTTTCTTGTTATGATTACGCAAGTTATATTATTCTCTAAATTCTATATTTGAGTACGTATATTGTTGAAGTCATTATTGAATTAATGTAACCTTGACTTAATTGTTCAAGCAAGGTTGATTGTATCTTTCAAATGCTTTAGTTTATTTCTAAAGCGTGATTGTTAAATATGATGTCTATTGTTATGATTCATAGTTATTTCCAAATTCTTTTATTATCGAATTCTAAATTATTGTAAGTTGATTAAACTACTCCTTAGTTGATGATAGTTGAACTCCAAATTATCATTTGAGCTTATCCAAACCAAACTTTCTTTGGTGCGGACTTGTTATTAAATACTGAGATGAACAACCCTATTTAATAGGGGATTACCATGCGAAAATGTTAAGATGTTTGTGCACAATACATGGTACGAAGGACTGATCCCCCTAAGTACGAGTTAAAGAGTCCATATAGTCCAATGACTGTTAAAGTTTTAAATAGAAATGTTTATAGCCTGGGACATAGTTCAAGGTCTTATGACCCTCAGATGAATTCTATATTAAATTCTTGATTATCGATGAATGAAATGTTATCTAGTCAGTTGACGCTATTCAATACTATGTCATCATTATTGTTTGCTATTTCAAGTGAGCTTTTGTTTGCTCACTCTTGCATTATATAACCATTGCAGTTAAAGTTGAAAGAGTTGACAAACCGTCAACTAGTAAAGGCAAGAGCAAGATGAACAAGTGAAGACTTGTTTATATTTATGATATGATTTGTAATAAGACATAAATTTTATTATGTGATGTTTTATTTTCTGCATTTGTTGATGTTAAGGTTAGATAACCCTGAGAATATTTTTGGACAAGGTTGTAATCCTTTTTATAATAAAAATTTTATTTAGTAATAAAGGTTGTAATTTATTTTACATTCCTTATTCATGGGCAGTAGTTATGTTTTATTTAGATAGTGAATACCAAATCTCGTGGAAATGAAGTACCCGGATTTGGGGGTATCACAGTTATGAAGTACTACGAATAATTAAAATAGAGTTTTGATTCTTTTAAAACCATTCCCAATGACTTATAGTCTCTCAAGAATCTGAGCTGGTCAAAGACAATGAACATTCCATTTAGTTTTCATTCATGAAAAGGATCCGTGAATCCGATTGAGGCCCAGATGTGGGTAATGGAGATGGAAAAGGTCTTCGATGTGGCAAGGGTCAACGACGACCAGAAGACGGCTTTTGCTACGTTTATGTTGAAGTCGGAAGCTAGCTACTGGTGGCAAGCTAACAAGGCTCGAGGAGGAGAATACGTTATTGCATGGGACATATTCAAAGAGATGTTCTTCTAGATGTATTTTCCAGTAAGCTTGGAGAACCAAATGGAGGTTCAGTTTTTGTAGCTGAAGCAGGGAACAATGTCTGTGCCGTAGTACGCCATAAAATTCAATGAGCTGGCAATGTTTGCGACGTACCAGGTCAGTATTGATGAGAGGAAGGCAAGAAAGTTCGAGCAGGGATTGAAGCCCTAGTTGTACAACAAAGTCTCCATGTTTCAGCTGAACATATTTGCTGCAATATTGGAAAAGGCGATCATCGTGGAAGGTGGAAGCGATGCCTTGACCAAGTACAACCAAGAACAAAAGAAAAAGAAGAATGGGAATGAGAATAAAGCTGGTGGAAGTGGTACCAACAACCAGAAGAGGAATTGGAATGACAGTATTTCTGCTGGGAGTCAACAGGGAGGTCAGCAGAAGAGAAGGTTTGAAGTTTGTGCTATATGTGGGAAGAATCACACTAGAGTGTGCTTGAGAGGAAGGCGGGTATGTTTCAACTGTGGTCAAGAAGGCCACAATGCACCGAATTATCCTAACCAAAAGAAGGGAGCTTGTTTTATATGTGGATCTAAGGATCACATGGCTCGTGATTGCCCGAAGAAGTTGGAGGGTCGAGTGGAGGAAGAGGAACCAATAGAGGCAACACTTTGACTATCGCTGGACCACCGCAGATGAGCCGACCCATCCCCAGAATATTCAACATGATCGTGCAGGATGCTGTGCAGTCGAAGGATGTGATGTCAGGTATCATTCCGGTCAATAGTATTAATGCTTATGTATTATTTGATTCGGGTGCTACTTGTTCATTTATATCCGATGACTTTGCTAAGAATTTAGACTTACCTAAGGAGGAATTATTTTACCCTTTGAACATAGAGATTGCGAATAGGGAGGTTATTCCTGTTAAGTTTATACACAAGAACTGTAGGTTGGTCATTAAGGGTCAAGAGATGACGGTAGATTTAATTCCGATAAAACTTGGGGAATTCGATGTTATATTGGGTATGGATTGGTTGTTCAACCATGGGGCTATAATTGATTGCCAGAGGAAGTCTATAAACCTTACGACTCCGTCGAAGGTAGTGTTTTATGGCAGCAAATTGCCTAGATAAGCGAGTTGTCTGCAGATTATATAGGCCAAGAGGTTATTGAAACAAGGTTGTGTAGGGTACTTAGCCTATATAGTGGATACTCGTAAGGAGAGTCCAAAGTTAGGAGAGATATCAGCTGTGAAGGAGTTTGTGGATGTGTTTTCGAGTGATTTGTCAGGAGTTCCGCCTGATAGTGAGATAGAGTTCATGATTGACTTAGCACCGAGGACTGCTCCGATATCGAAAGCCCTGTATAGAATGGCTCCGGTAGAGATGAAGGAGTTGATGGTTCAACTGCAAGAATTATTGGACAAGAAGTATATTTAGCTGAGCGTATCGCCGTGGGGAGCGCCGATATTATTCGTGAAGAAGAAGGATGGATCAATACGGATTTGTATTGATTATAGGGAATTGAACAAAGTCATGATTAAGAATAAATATCGTTAGCCAAGGATCGATGATTTGTTCGATTAGCTGAAGGGCACAAGGTACTTCTCGAAAATAGATTTGAGAAGTGGATATCATCAGTTTAAGGTAAGGAGAGAGGATGTACCGAAGACGACATTTAGAACTCGGTATGGGAATTACGAGTTCTTAGTGATGTCATTTGGTCTAACGAATGCATTTGTGACATTTATGGACCTAATGAATAGGGTGTTTAAGCAGTTTCTAGACAAGTTCATAGTGGTGTTCATTAATGACATTTTGGTATATTCCAAAACTAAGGAGGAACACACTGAACATTTGAGGCTTACATTGGATTCGCTGAGATGGGAGAAGTTGTATGCGAAATTCTCAAAATGCAAATTCTGGTTAGAGCGTGTGCAATTTCTTGGCCACGTGATTGACAAAGATGGGATTTCGGTATATACGTGGAAGGTTGAAGCTGTAATAAATTGGGATCAGCCGAAACACCGTCAGAAGTTAGGAGTTTCTTGGGTTTGGCGGGATACTACAGGCGATTTATTCAGGATTTTTCCAAAATCGCAACTCCGTTGACGAATTCGACTAAGAAAACGGTGAAGTTCGTTTGGAAGGAAAAGTGTGAGGAAATTTTTCAAGAATTAAAGAAGAGGTTGAGTACCGTGCCTGTGTTGTCATTGCCTGATAGTACAGGAAATTTTGTGGTATACAGTGATGCGTCACATAAAGGACTAGGTTGTGTGTTAATGCAAAACGGCAAAGTCAGGCCATTCTTTATGATTGGCGTACATTTTTTGCATGATCTTCTTGATGTTCTTGTTGGCCACTTCGACAACACCATTCATCTTGGGCCGATAGATGACAAAGTTAAGATGCTTGATGTGGAACTTGCTGCATAGTTCTCTCATCATTTAATTGTTCATATTCTTGGCGTTGTCTGATATGATCACCTCCGGTTATCCATATCGATAGACAACATTATTTCTGATGAAACCAATGATTACCTCTTTGGTGACTTTGGGAAAGGAGGCAGCTTCAACCCACTTGGTAAAGTAATCGATCATGGTGAAGAAGAATCGATGACCATTACTGGCTTTTGGTTCTATTGGACCGATCACATCCATTCCCCACATGGAGAAAGGCCATGGTGAACTCATGTTGTGTAGCTCATTTGGAGGAGAGTGTATGACATTTCCATGTACTTGACATTGATAACATCTCTTGACGTGATTGTCACAATCAGCTTTGAGAGAGATCCAATAATGTCCTGTTCTTAATATCTTCTTGGCCAGCAGATGACCGCTTATGTGTGGACCACCGACTCCACCGTGGACTTCATCCATCAATCTCTGGGCTTGTTTTTTATCAAGGCATCTTGATAGGCCTATTCCAGTATCCTTTTTGTAAAGTGCATCTCCGCTCAGATAGAACTTCATAACCATTTTTTGAATCCGCTTTCGTTCGGATTAGCTTGCCCCAACGGGTGTAGATCCATTTTGAAGATATTCCTTGATGTCTTGATACCAAGGCTAATTGACAGGAGGTATTTCATCTGATACTTCTCCAATATAATTCCCGTATGTCGGTGCTTTCTGAATTGTGAATTTGATGCATGGAATCCCATTCCTATCGGATATGCGGATCAATGAAGCCAATGTCGCCATTGCATCAGCAAAGTCATTCCTACCCCGAGGAATATGGTTGAAGGTTATGTCTTCAAACTCCAGGGATATTTTGATGACCTGCCGATGATAGGGCAGCAAATGCAGTTCTTTGGTGTGATATGCCCCAGTGGTTTGTCTGATGACCAACTCAGAGTCTCCAAAGACCAGTAAATGTTTGATACCCATGGATTGGGCTAGTTTCAACCCCATTATGCAGCCTTCATACTCGGATGTGTTGTTGGTATTGCCAAATTGAAGTTTGGTAGCCACAGGATATTGTTCTCCTGTACCAGAGATAAGGACTGCCCCAGTTCCGGCACCTTCCATGTTTACTGCTCCATCAAAATACATTTTCCATGGTTGGATTGTATTCTCTTGTTGGAGTTATTAAATTGTCAAGATCCCATAATCCGGGAAATAGGTTTCCAGGGGCTCGAACCCTCTTGCAGGTGCTTCAGCTAATTGATCTGCAATGCCTTGACCCTTGATGGACTTCTGAGTCATGTAGACAATGTTGAATTATTGTAGGATCAACTGCCATTTGGACAGTTAACAATTTAACATTGGCTTGTTGAACACGTACTTCAGGGGATCTATGCGTGATATGAGGTAGGTCGTGTGCCCTTGCAAATAGTGTTGCAACCTCATGGCGGCCCATGCTAACGCACAACATGTCTTCTCGATCAGGATGTACTTCTGTTCACCACTGCTGAATCTTTTACTGATGTAGTAGATGGCTCTCTCCTTGCTACTATCATCCTTCTGTCCTAGCATGCATCCCATTGCATTGGCATTGACGGACAGGTACATGAATAAGGGAACTTCGTCCCTTGGGGGTACCAAGACTGATGCTTCGATCAGCTGCTTCTTGATGGCGAGGAAGGCTTTTTGACAATCCTTATCCCATTTGGTGGAGGAATTCTTCCTTAGTAGCTTGAATATGGGTTCACAGGTTGCTGTGAGCTGGGAAATGAATCGGCTTATGAAGTTGATTCTCCCCAGAAACCCACGTATCTCCTTCTCTGTTCGAGGTACTGGCATCTCAGTGACGGCTTTGATCTTGGCAGGGTCTAGCTCGATGCCTTGATTACTCACCAAGAATCTTAACAGCTTGCCTGCTTTGACGCCAAAAGCACATTTGGCGGGATTTAGCTTGAGGTTGTACTTACGTAACCTGTTGAACAGCTTCTTGAGATTGTCTAGGTGATCATCCTCCCTCCGGGATTTAATGATGATGTCATCCACATCGACCTCTATCTTCTTGTGCATCATGTCATAAAATAGGGCCATCATGGCTCGCTGATATGTGGCTCTAGCATTGATGAGGCTGAAGGACAGTCGCTTATAGCAGAAGGTTCCCCAGGGAGTGATGAAAACTATTTTCTCCTGGTCCTTTTCAGCAACCATGATCTGATGGTAACCAGCAAAGCAATCTGCAAAGGAAATACATATCGTACTGCGCCGTATTGTCGATCAGGGTGCGGATGAAAGGTACTGGGAAATTATCCTTGAGGCAGGATTTGTTTAAATCCCAGTAATCTATGCATACTCTTACTTTCCCTCCGGGCTTAGGTACGGGGACTATGTTTGACATCCACTTCGGGTAGGTTGATACCATGATGATTCCGGCTTTGAATTGTTTAACAATTTCTTCTTTAACTTTCAGACTCCATTCAGGTTTCAATCACCTGAGCTTTTGTTTGACTGGCTTGAACCCATCTTTGATGGGCATTCGATGGATGACAATGTCAGTAGGCAGGCCAATCATGTCTTCATGTGACCACGCAAACACATCCTGGAACTGCATTAGGAGTTTGATCAGATCGATTTCATTGGTCTTGGGTGAGGTCTAAACCTATCTGGATTTCTTTGATGTTTTTGGAGGTTCCTATGTTGATAGTTGTGGTTTGGTCGAGGTTTGGTTTGGGTTTGTCTTTGACCCATTCTTTGATCTCCTCGGGAACCTCATAATCATCTTTCCCTTCTTGATAAATATCCATCAAGTCGAAGTTCAATTCTACATCAAAGTTGTAGTCACTGTGACAGGTTGGCATCTCATTAGCAGTGACAAACAAATCCAACTCTGGAGTCTTGAAAATAAAAATGCTGTCACTTTAATATATGCAACTGCCTAAATATACAAAGCATTTGGCAAAGCATGACAAAAGTTACTGCTATAGATGTGCAATTAAAAGTAAGCAGTAAATGAAAGCATGTTACAGGGCAGACAGACACTCTGCCCCTTTACCCTTTTTTGACTGAGGCAAGGGACACTGCTCCAGTTATCCAGGGTGAGATCCTCATGAATAGAGAGGATCAAGGAATTGTGCTCGTCTGCCTCATCTCGGATAATGACTGAGATATCCTTTACAATAAGGCTGAGGTTTTTCTTTGAACTGCCCCCTATTTCCTTCTTGATGCGAGGAATTTGAATCTGATCCTCGTCGTCGCTGTCTGGGATCTCATCATTCATACCATCGTAGTTTATGATAACCCGCATTTAGCAAATGGGTCTCGTCCTTAGTACAGGATCTTTTCTTTTCCTTTTTGCTATCCCCCTCAGGCTTTGGGGTTTTTCTTTCACCTACTGGTATGATTGGAGGAAATAGCATTGCTGATACCATAGCTGGGATTTTCCTCATGAGTTTCACCCATCCGACATCCATAAGGTTTGGCAGCAAAATTATGGAAGCATAAGCCTTAGGATGCTTATGTGGATTCCAGCGGCTTGACCCAAATGAATAACCAAATTCGGCTCTCCCTGTCTGGCTCGGAATTTAGACTGGACTCTTGATACCTTGCTGATTCTTCCCTAACCTTTTTCCAGGTTGGAAACCCAAAGATACCATTTTCTGGCCCACTATCATTACTTCAGTGGAGACCTTAAGCTTCAAGACTGGTGCTTCGATATATCGATACTGAGTATCACTCACTTCCAGGGCTTGAAAACTTGCAGGTTCAATCCCTGCATCAAGGTTGATCACCGACATGTCTCCTTGTAGGCAGACAGGGTATTCTGGTTCTGCATTGACCATGATTAGGTTGCCGTTGATAATGTATTTGAGCTGTTGATGGAGGGTTGATGGCACTGCCCCTGCCATGTGGATCCATGGCCTGCCCAGCAACAAGTTGTATCCAGTGGCAATGTTGAGCACCTGAAAGGACGCATAGAAAGTGTGCGGACCAATCTCTAGAGGAAGCTCTATTTCTCCCATAGCTTGTCGGCGATATCCATCAAAAGCTCGTATGACCACATGATTGGTTTTGATCCGGTTTGGGTTAATCTTCATTCTTTCCAAGGTATTGTAGGGACAGATGTTGAGGGATGATCCTCCGTCTATGAGCACACCTTCGATCACATACCCGGAAAACATTACTGTTATGTGTAAGGATTTGCAATGACCCGTCCCTTCTGCAGGGATATCATCGTCAGTGAAAGATATCACATTGTTGTTGAAAATGTGTTCTACCACGTGGCGGAATTTCTCGGCATCCACGGTATGTGGCAGATGGGCTTCTTCCAGTACTTTCACTAGAATTTCACGATGCTCCACCGAGGATAGAACTAGATCTAAGATAAACATTTGCTTGGGTGCATCCTTCATACTCTGCACTACCTTGATTTCATTGTGTCCTATTTTGTTGAGGAACTCTTCGATTTTCTCTTCAGCCACCTTTTCTTTGGCTTTGATGACTGGTTTGATCACCCGCTGAGGCTGGTACAATGGATTATCCTTTGGTACTATGGCAATGTTGTTTGAAGTTGAACCTTCGTCATTTCTGTAGTTCCATGGGACCCTCTTCAGATTGATAACTGGATACTGAGGTCTGAAGGGCAGGATTAAAGGCTCGGGTGTGGCCACCTTCACATGATTTTGTGTTTCTTGGACCCATTTCCCTGGAAGTACTAAGGGTGTGAGGGTTGGTTCATTGTCATAGGAAACTACAACCACTGTATCCTGATTCCACGCAGTGGGAATATAGAGAGTGTCTTCATCTGGGAGGCCATAATCCCGATTCCCTATTATCAATTCACCGCTTTCAATCATGTTCTGAATCAGGTTACGAAGTGTCCAGCAATCCTCACTATCATGGCCGGGTGCATTGGAGTGATACTGACAAGTTTGGTCTGGCTTGAACTACCTGGATCGAGGGTTCAATGGAGGTAATAAATCTGCAACCATTCCTTCGTTGATTAACATCTGGAGGATTTCCTCCATTGGCTGGTTCAGGTTAGTGAAATTCCTTTGAAATAAGAATTTCCTACTAACTTGGAAATTCTCATCTTTGGCCATCATGTCGGCCCAGGGTTCAGGCTTATGAGAATGGGAATTGGGCTGATCTCCGGTGTGGGAGGACTTGCATCAGATTGGTTGGTCTGGTTTATCAGCTGCCTGGTAATTTGATGTTGGTATACAACCAATTCTGCTAACTGTTCAATTTATTCCTTGATAGACTTAATCTCTTATTCTATCAGGAATCGCCTTTCTGAATACTCCCAATTGTCTGGGCTATTGTTGCTAGATGGAGTCGACTCTCCCATATAACGGAGGTATTTGGATCCTTCTCTATTTCCTGTATTGATCATATTGACATTTTCCTCTTTGTGCTGAGGTAGGGGATTATCTTGCACGTGTGGTTGCTCTGATTTGGTTGCCATAATCTCTTCATTGTCAATCAAGTCTTGGATTTTATGCTTGAGAGACCAGCGGTCCTGAGTGTCATGGCCCGGGGATTCCGTCCACCAGTGTTGGTTTGTGGAAGGAGTTGGACAATCTTCTTCTGTATTGTCAACAGCTTTAGCACATTCTCGAGTGAATCCCCCAGAGGGGTGAAAGTTCTTCAACGCCTGACCTCCATATTTTTCTAAAATGGAGGGTTTGAAGGCTGTGCTGAAGCTTGGAAAGGGGTATAATTCCTCCTTTGAATGGGCATATTGTTTGACTAGCCCCTTGGATTCTGTCCTTGCAATACTAAGGACACTTCTTCGTCTTTCTTCTTATGTACCCTCCAGGGATTACTACCGTAATTTTCGGACTGGATATGTTCAGCAACAGCTTCGAGGGCGATTAGGTCTTTTATCTTCCTGGACTTGAGCCCCATTTATGCCATCTCGCCGTGTTTGATCATTTCAAAGAATGGTTTTCCTATGCCTGCTAGGACCCTCTTATAATACGGAGCTTCTTGGATAACGATAAAGGTCATGACTATCTCAGATTCAGTCATGGATGGGGTGACTTGTGCTGCAACCCGCCTCCAGCGTTGGGCATATTCTCTGAATGATTCAGTGTTTTGTTTCTTGATTTTGGTTATTTGGTATCTGTCCTGAGCCAGCTGAGATTGGAAACTGTATTGGCTGAGGAAAGCATGTGCCAGTTCTTCCCAACTGTGAATTTTGTAGTTGTCTAGACGGGCGTACCAGGCTCTTGCCTCTCCGGTTAAATTTTTTTGGAATAACTGCATTCGAAGCTTCTCGTTCTCTACATAGGATCTGATTTCTCCAATGAATACCTTCAAGTAGGTATAGGGGTCTCCCAATGCATTGTATTTCTCAAAATCAAGAGTTCAAAATTTTTCGGGATAACGAGCCCCAAGGAAGATACAGAGGTCTAAATAATTAACACTGTCAAAGGCCCCAGTCCCTTTGATAGACCGGATGATTTCTTCCATCTGCTGTACTTTCTTCAGAATGTTACCAGCTTCCGTTTCTTTGCTAAGGATGGTGATTTCAGGGGTTTTGTTGGTTGTGTCCTGGTTTTGTGGTCCAGGAATTTGAGTCTTAGCTTTTTCGGTCTGTTGACTGCCACCACTACCACCAGGTGTTCCCGGTTCTTTGTGAGCTTGGGCTTGCTTCCCTTTAAGAGCTTTGCTTTGCTCTCTCAGGAAACTGACCAATTCGGCTATCTGATTCTTCAGTCCTTCAAACTCTTCCCTAGACACAGGGGTGGACTCTAGCTGAGCACTTGAAGTCATGTCCGTGGGTTGACTTAGTGCTTTCTTAGACTTAGATCTAGTGACAGGACCAATTTTTCACCTACAACAAAACTTAGGCGTGTCAATTTCCTGAGGTAGGTAGGGATAGGATGCATGCCATGATGTATTTTTTGTGATTTTTTAATCTTATCCTGCGAAATAGAGGTTAGTTGTTTTGATGACAAGATAACATGACAGGATGTATATGACCAGGAATGTAAATTTTTATTATGATATTTACATTGTGCTCCTTTACATTTGGAATTGAAAACTTGACATTGTATTAAAAGAGGAAGGCATGAAGAAACTTCCCATCGAATTTGGTTAATCAGTGGCTGACCTATCTTAGGCTACTCTCGCGGCTTTTTCGGCATGAAGGTCCCCAGATCATCGCAATCTACTAGAGGGGAAATTAATTAGATCTTTCAACTGGAGCGAATCTGGGTGGTGCATTTTCATGAGCCCAAGAGACTTAGCCATTCCCAGAGACATTACTTATAACCGACTGGGTTTGCCTCCAGAAGGAGGAATCACACAACATACATTCACATACATCGCGTCTCACCGTATACATATGATGACATTGGTGCGAAACACTAATATGGGTGCGAAGCACTAAAAAGCAAGAAAGCATTCATTCATATTAGTTCAATGTAAAGACGCAGCATTTATGCATTCATTCAATGTAAAGACACAGCATTCACACATACGCAGTTTTGAATGGGAAATGTTTGAAAAGATTTGAAGGCGGCCTAAGCCCTCTAATGTCCCCAGCAGAGTCGCCACCTGTCGACGTCGGGAAAAAATCCATAGGTCGGGTCAAAACTCGGATCTTTCTCTCTTCCTACGTTATCTCTACCCTTACTCTTTTTATTTGTGAAAAAGGTTTTGAAAGGTTTTTTAGGAAAAGGCAAACAAATATCATGTCGACGATTAAACGTTTTACAGAGTCGCCAGTTGGTAGATTTGAAATGGTTGTACCAACTCAACCGAGTTTTGATTGAAAAGAGGCCCAGTTGCTGGATACTGTTGAAACTTAATCTTTGAAGCCGAAGTTTTTAGTTCGGGGTGTAGGGATTTCGGCACAAAAACGCAGCGAAAATTAAAATTTTCTGAAACCCTAAAACAGGATCCATGCGAAAATATATTAATTTAGAGGTTTAGATTTATTTTATCGATTATCCAAGCTTGAATGGAGACGATGAAAATTCTGGAACAGCTTCGAATCTTCAACGCAATCCAAAGGAACTGCGTCTCTACGGTATCCACACGAACGCCCCGCGAATCGTCACACGATCTGCAGCAAAGAGAACTGCAGTACTAGCCGCCAAGATCTGGATTTTTGGAGCTTTTCTCTCAAGTCTCTCTCTAAGAGCGGCTAGGGCTTTTGATAATAATGAATCCCCTAAAAACGGATGATATATCATATATATATACCAGTTAAAGGAATTATTCAAAACCTAATTCAATTAGAAAAGTAAAATCTGAATTTATATATATTATATCTTAACTAAGTCTTACTTAATTAATATACATATATATAAATTATCCTATTAATTTAAATTCGTAATTTAAATACTATCAATCATATTGACATATTTAAATCCTTACAATTTAAATTAATTCTCTTTTAATTACGTTCTAAGTGTGTGACCCTATAGGTTATTATTACGTTGGCAATAATTTTAAAATCATATTATAAAATTATAAACAGTGAGCGGCATCTAGTAATGCATCATTGCTACCCAAATAATAATAAGATTGGTGATTCGATGCAACCTTTTCGTGACCAATGTTTCAATGTAATTTAATCCTTTTAACCTTGACATCCTAGATTAAACTCTAGTCATGGAATGAGTCATACTCTTCATAATTTAATCTGAGTTTTCTTGATCAATGAGTAGACTATATGAAACAAATCACTATTTGAGCATGACCATGTATTTCATACTCCTACTCAATCAAGAGGCCTATGGATATCACCCCCTAATATATAGGAGGGTTAAATTCCATCTAGATCACTCATATTCCTCACACGATTCATGATGTACCCAATAATCACCTTTATTGTCCACCTTATTAAAGGAGACCTTTGATGATATCAAAGTACATAAATTTTCGTGTAGTAATATAGTGATTTCAGGTCGGAGGATCATTACATCATTGTCACTATGAGAATTGCTTATGACACTTTGCATAATGTTCCACGTAGAATTCTCATGGTGGGTCTGTCCAGTACATTGTTCTCTAATATGTACCTATGCATTGACTCAATATCTCATATGTTTATGACCAATGAGATTTGGCCATCAGTCAATCCACATACTAGTCTCAATGTATCATTGTTGTCCCATTAACAATGGACACTCGACTAGGGACATTTAAGAATAATGATATTAATTGTAATTATATGATCTCATGTTCAAGTCACATACTTGAAGCCATATAATTTGTATCACTATTTTAAGGACTTTTATTATTCTAACATTTATATAACGCAGTAAATAAAACCATAATAAAATAATTCATTTATTCAATCAAATATAATATCAAAAATATTAAGCAATTACATCAAAAAAATTGGCCTCTAGGGCATAAACTTTAACACGGGGGCTTGGTTAAGTGTGGGGAAGGTGTTAGGCACGCCACAACTCCCGTGTAAACACGTTACTACATCTTTTCAATATTTCCCTTTTAAATCTGCAATGTGTGTGTGAATGCTGGAAGAAAATTGGGCCTATGTTTGATTTGAAATCATGTCTATGCATCGTTGTACCTATATACGAAGGGTTTGATTTGATTTACAAAAGCTTCTTTTTTCGATAAGATTATTGAAATGATGTTTTGAAAGAAGGTTTTCAAACCCTTACGCTAACATAGGAATTGAAGCACATCGATACTTCAGTTTTATCTTTTTCCAGCCTTAAGGGCCAATTTGAATGGTGATTGTCGGGCTGCGAACCATCCTCGACCACAACATATAAACAAGTGTCGGTCTCCTTATGGGCATGACAGCCATCGGAGGGACTTTTATGACACCCTCAAATCCGGGTACTTCGTTTCCACATGATTTGGTGTTCACTTTATAATATAACATATATCTACCCAATGAATAATGCAAAATAAACTACAACTTAAATTAAAATAACTAAATCTCCCTTAAAAGGAGGGTTACAACCTTCTCAAAATCAATCCCAGGGTTACTCTAACCTTGACATGAATATAATAAAGTGCGGAAATAAAACATAACATTCAATTATTACAATCATTCTCAATTAAATAAAAAAAAATAAGTCTTCACTTGCTTTGCTTTCCCTTGCCCTTACTTGTAGACGGAGCATCAGCGTTATCAACCTTAACTGAAATTGTTATTTAATGCAAGAGTGAGCAAACCACAGCTCACTGGAGTTTAACAATAATATAGACATGAAAGAATATCTTTAAGAAAATCTGAATAACTTAGCTTGCTTCAATAATAAATAATTGAATAATAATTCTCTATCAATATTAAAATTTGGATATAGAATTTATCTGAGGGTCATAAGACCTTTGAACTCTTGTCCTAGGTTATAAATATTTCTATTTAAATCTTTAACAGTCAATAAGACTATGGACCTTAACTCGTACTTAGGGGGATCAGCCCTTCGTACCATGTATTGTGCACAACCATCTTAACGCTATGCGTAGTAACCTCCCCTAGTAAATAGGGTTGTTCAACTCAGTAATTTGAATTCAAGTCCGCACCAAAGAAAGTTTGGTTTGGATAAGCTTACAAGGGTAATTTAGAATTCACGTTCATCAACTAAGGATTAGTTGAATCGACTTCCAATAATTCAAAATAAAAGAATTATGAATTAACATATGCTTTAGAAGTAAACCTAAAACATTTAAAATAATAATTGGATCTTACTTGAACAATAAGTTAAGACCATTTCAATTACATAAACAATTGTCCAATACTGAAATGGAAAGGACATTCTCAACAATGAATATATGAATTCAAGAGATCATATAAAATCAATACAAGATTAGGGTTTAGAAAACTTGCGTAAAATTAACGAGTTTAAGGTTTAGAAGACTTGCCTCAAGCGCAAGCTACTTAACACAATTCACGCACTATAATACTTCCTACACATATATATTCAATCACAATAACCTAAATTAGTTAACACGTAACTAATTCACATAAGTGGTTAACCCTCATGGTTAACTCACATTCTGATTAAATAGTAATAATAATCAACCATCACATAGTTAATTACATCACCTACATATTCACATAATTAAATTAATTATGTATTTAACTCAATTATAATTAAACAATTATAATTCAAACACTTAATCAAATTATAATTACTTAAATTATCATTACCTTTTAAATTATAAACAATTTATAATTTAAAATCAATTAAACCACATTCATGCATTTATAATTACACAATTTATAATTAATCATGTATTTATCAATTATAATCAATAATTAATTAAACTATAACATGCATTATAATTACACAATTTATAACTAATTATGTAATTATCAATTAAAAATTCACAATTAAACATGCATTTATTAAATTATAATTACATAAATTATAATTTAAATTAAAATAATTAAACTTCTATACCTTATAATTTCACAAAATTTATAATTTAAATTACACATTTACTCTTAATTATAATTAATAAAATTATAATTAAGTAACTTATTAAACAATTATAGTTTTAAATACCATATTAGGTTTTCAAAAATTTCTTTTATTTTCCAAACATGAAATTATCATAATCATATAACAACATGTTATATCATTCAAAATATATATCCCCTTATTCATGAAAAATTAAACTAAGGTCTTTAAAATAAACTGTACAAGCAAGCAAAACTCACTGCCCAAGCACTGTGCCCGGCGCAGCTGCGCAGCCAGCTGCCTTTAAACCGGCGCAGCTGCGCAGGGAAGGAATCTAGGAAGGATAAGCGGCGCAGCTGCGCTGCTCCTGGCCTTGCTGCCGGCGCAGCTGCGCAGCAACTCGGCCAGACGCAGACAGCCACGTTACTCTGCTTCACCGATTAACCCATACAAGCCAACAACGCCAAAAATACAGTACTATAGACTCTGTAAAACATATATACGCTATTACACATATATAAAGCATGCTTCCAAAGTACAAAATCATTTAAACAATGATAATAATAAGTTTTGAAAATCTATTTTGGCCATTTTTATGAAAACTCATATCTTCATAAAATAATTCTCTGTAATAAAATTTTCTTACCAATTCCACTTATAAAACATGCATTATGTTTGAAATTGAAGATATTATCACAACAATTTTAAATAGGCATATTAACACACAATCAAATCATAACTTTTACTCTAAAATTGGCCAATAACATACAAAATCATAAGAACATCAATTTCTCCATTAAAACATGTTCTGACAAAATTTTGATTTCTGAAAATCCTTGATCATGACATACAATTCATATAATAACCATTATAAACACAATTTATATATGTACATCATATTTGTATAACTTTCATGCTAAATTATAAACACAGAGAACTCATATTCATGAATATTATAAAGAAAACATATAGAAATATAATTTAATTGAAATAATACCCTTTTTGCTTAGATGATTGAAGAAGAAGATGATAGTGATTCCCTTCAAGCTTCTCAAGCTATACCTTTTCTTTCTCTTCCTCTTCTCTCTATCTTCTTCTCTGTTATTTTCTCTGCTCTTTTTTCTTAGCTTTAGACTAACTTTTAGAAAAACTAACGTACTGATAGTATATACATATAATATATAACACAAGTAATATATAATATATGTAACTCCCATATAATAAGTATATGCACTAACTACTAATTATAACGTAAGTTACAAAATTCAAAAGCCAACTTGGCTTGTTTAGCTACAAGAAAAATTAGAAACTAGTTTTTATTAACTCCAAACATGGTTTAGGTAATTTAGGTTTAGCTAGTGTAAGGGCCCTGTTTGGCAACAGTCTTTTAAAACAAAAGCAAGGGCCTTGTTTGGTAAAAATCATTTAAAAAAAAAATCTTTTTCTTTTATTTTAACAAATTATTTAATACATACTTTAATGTCACATTTTAATTAATTAAATATTAATCATCTAATTTAATCAATTAAAATCTAACATCAATTAATCACATAAAATTACCATATAATTATAACTACTCGCTAATTATAATCCATGTAACACTTCATCACATAATTCATCTAATTCAATTATCTCAATTAAATTAGAACTATAGTATAACATTAATATTAATTAAATAAATATTACACATTCATTTAATTAGTATATAACACTTAATTAAATCACTCCATAAATCACATAATTTATTTATTTAACTCAATAAATAAATCACATAAAATATTTATTTATCTCAATAAATATAAAAATTAATTATAAAATCTCAATTGTTACAATCTTCCCTCCTTAAAAGGATTCTGTCCCCAGAATCACAAAAAAAAATCTCGTCTATTACATTCTTCCCTCCTTAAAAGGATTCTGTCCCCAGAATCAGTATATAAGGGGTTACACAAAACTAATCAAATAAATGCGGATAAGATTTCATCATAACATCTTCGAGTTCCCACGTAGCTTCTTCAACACTGTGGT
Source organism: Panax stipuleanatus (assembly GCA_020205555.1). Taxonomy (NCBI): domain Eukaryota; kingdom Viridiplantae; phylum Streptophyta; class Magnoliopsida; order Apiales; family Araliaceae; genus Panax; species Panax stipuleanatus. The sequence goes on from CM035125.1 coordinate 45,395,873, forward strand.
TTCTCCAAATTACCTTAACAGAAGGTATCACTTTATTCCTAAGTACTTGTTCCTTTCTATCAACTATTTGAACAGGCACTTCTTCATACGTTAAGTCTTTATCAAATAGCAAAGGTTCATATTCTATTACATGTTTATAATCGTGCTTGTAAGGTCTTAATACAGAAATATGAAAGATATTATGTATATTATCGAGCTCCGGAGGTAATGCAATCTCGTAAGCAACCACGCCCACCTTTCGTAGTACCTCAAAAGGTCCGATGAATCGGGGACTCAGCTTCCCCTTCTTACCGAATCGAATTTTCCCCTTCCAGGGAGATACTTTCAGGAACACGAAACTTCCTGGTAAGAATTCTCGGTTCTGTCGATGTAAATCGGCATACTTCTTCTGTCTGTCTTGAGCAGCAACTAATCTCGTTCTGATCAGCTTCACAATTTCGGCGGTTTGTTGTACCAATTCTGGTCCCAACAATTGACGTTCACCGACTTCATCCCAGCACAAAGGAGTTCTGCATTTTCTACCGTATAACGCTTCGTAAGGCGGCATGCCAATACTTGCATGATGACTATTGTTGTAGGCGAACTCCACGAATGGTAGATGATCCTCCCAGCTTCCTTTGAAGTCCATCACACAAGCTCTCAGCATATCCTCAAGTGTCTGAATCGTTCTTTCGCTTTGTCCATCAGTCTGAGGATGATACGCTGTACTCATTCGCAATTGCGTTCCCATACCTTCTTGCAAACGCTTCCAGAAATTCGACGTAAAACGCGGATCTCTGTCGGACACAATCGACACCGGAACACCATGTCGAGAAATAATTTCCTTCACATATAGCTTCGCTAGCTTATCCAGGTTGTACTTAACCTTGATTGGCAGAAAGTGGGCTGACTTCGTCAGTCGATCCACTATAACCCATATCGCATCAAATCCTTTCTGAGTCATTGGAAGACCTACAACGAAATCCATCGTGATATTTTCTGATATGTGGTAGTATGTGGGTATATCTACATGTTAGAGTGAAAAAATTTGGGTTTAGAAGACAAGAAAATAGCAGGAAAACCAAACAGGCAGGGGTTCGGAGCGTTTCTTAATTCTTAAATGAGCTGGGGGTCACCTCATATATATAGGCTAGGGAGCCTCCACTCTACCTTCTGCTATCGCAGGTAGAGGTGCGGCTCCATGTGGTGTCGGCCCCACGGTGGGTTCTGTCATCTCGAAGTACGTACACTTCGAACAACGCAAGGTCTGATTCGAAACTTTCTAACTTTTGATCGGAGTGTCCGTTTGAGGCGTGCTGTACCTTTCCGAAAAGCCCTCGCCGAGAGTGTCACAATGACATGAGATAAAAAAAATTCCGAGTCCAAGAGGACTGTTCATAACCAGGTCTTCGATTCTCCGCAGTTTGTCCGTTGCGCTGTCTTGCGCTGTTTGCACTCGGGATCATCGTTATAGTTCGTTTTCACCTTGATGGCATCAATTCAGCTTGAGTTTGACCGAATCAGCTTAGAGTTGGTAAAATGATCATTTTTCCCCTCCTGGGGTTACCTTTAGTGTCAGCATGGCCTTCGATTGACTTCTTGGGGTTGTTTCCAAGATTTGGATCTCATTCGAGTCTGTTTGTCCTCAGTGTTCTCTCTGAGGCTGACTTGGTCATTCTAGGTTTTCCTCTGGAGATGTTGTGATGCTTCAGGATTATTTCTGAAGTTGACTTGACCTTCTGGGTTGAGACCAAAGATGACCTGTACCTCCCGAGTTGAGACCGAGGCTGATCTGTACCTCCCGGGTTGAGACTTGGGGGACCTGTACCTCCCGGGTTGAGACCGAGGCTAACCTGTACCTCCCGAGTTGAGATCGGGGCTGACCTGTACTTCCCAGGTTGAGACCAGGGCTGATCTGTACCTCCCGTATTGAGATCGGGGCTGAGTTATACCTCCCGGGTTGAGATCGGGGCCGACCTGTACCTCCCGGGTTGAGACCGGGGCTAAGTTGTACCTCCCGAGTTGAGACCGAGGCTGACCTGTACCTCCCTGGTTGAGACCGGGGTTGATTTGATGACCCAATATTGAGATAGGGGTTGAGTTGATAACCTGGTATTGAGACCGGGGTTGATTTGATGGCCCGGTATTGAGACCAGGGTTGAGTTGATGGCCCGATATTGAGACCGGGAGCTGATTGACAGTCTTTCCCTCCTACAGTGTTAGTAACAGGGAAAGGAAATTTCAAGTGTCTACATGTAGATAGTTGTACAGTGAAGCACAATATCCAGGGTGAAGGTACCCGGATTTGGGGGTTACACAGCTTACTAGCACATCAAGGTGATTAGCCTGTAGTACTCTATGTTGATCAACTCTCATCCTTAAACGTATTTACGTCTAATTGTAGCAACCTCATGTGTTTGTTGATTAAACGACTATAAAACATTTATTTATTCATACTCAGGATTACTTTTGAATCCGTACCAAAGCAATTGGAATATGATAGCAACATCAAGAATATTGTAGATAATTAAAATTTTATTTCCCTGTTACAAACACTATAGGAGGACAAAACTGTCTTTTTGAATCAAACCCGGTCTTAACACCGGGCCATCAGTTCAACCGCGGTCCCAATACCGGGCCATCAAATCAACCCCGGTCTCAATATCGGGCAATCGAATTAACCTCGGTCTCAATACCGGGCAATCAAATCAACCCCGGTCTCAATATTGGGCCATCAGTTCAACCCCGTTATTAATACTGGGTCATCAATTCAACCCCGGTCCCAATATCGGGCAATTAAATCAACCCCAGTATCAATACCGGACAATCAAATCAACCCCGGTCTCAATATCAGGCCATCAAATCAACCCCGATCCCAATATCGGGCAATCAAATCAACCCCGGTCTCAATACCGGGCAATCAAATCAACCCCGGTCTCAATACCAGGCCATCAGTTCAGCCCCGATCTCAACCCGGGAGGTACAGGTCAGCCCCGGTCTCTACCCGGTAGGTACAGGTTAGCCCTAGTCTCAACCCGGGAGGTACAGGTCAGCCCCGGTCTCAACCCAAAAGGTACAGGTCAGCCACGGTCTCAACCCGGGAGGTATAGGTTAGCTCCGGTCTCAACCCAAAAGGTACAGGTCAGCCCCGGTCTCAACCCGGGAGGTACAGGTCAGCCCCGGTCTTAGCCTGGGAGGTACAGGTCAGCCCCGGTCTCAACCCGGGAAGTGTAGGTCATCCCCGATCTCAACCCGAGAGGTACAGATCAGCCCCAGTCTCAACTCGGGAGGTATAGGTCAGCCCCGGTCTCAACACGAGAGGTCAGGTCAACTTCAGAAATAATCCTGAAGCATCATAACATGTCTAGAGGAAATTCTGGAGTGACCAAGTCTACCTTAGAGACAATACTGAGGACGAACAGACTCGAATGGGATCCAAACCTTGGAGACAAACCTAAAAAGTCAGCCTAAGGCCATGCCGACACTGAAGGCAACCCCGAGAGGGGCAAAACGGTTATTTTACAAACTCTAAGCCAATTTGATCAAACTCAAGTCGAATTGATGCCACCAAGGTCAGATCAAACCATAACGATGATCCCGAGTGCAAACAGCGTAATACAGCTCAACGGACAAACTGCGGGGAATCGAAGACCTGGTTATGAACCCGTCTTCTTGGACCCGAAAAATGTTTTATCCCATGTCATTGTGACACTCTCGGTGAGGGCTTTTCGGAAAGGTACAATACGCCTCAAACAGACGCTCTGATCAAAAATTAAAAAGTTTCAAACTTGACATCACATTGCTCGGAGTGCACGTACTTTAATGTGATGGGACCCGCCATGTGGGCTATGCCACGTCGAGCCACACCTCTACCTACGGCAGTAGCAGGTAGAGTGGAGGCACCCAGATCTATATATATGAGCTCACCCCCAGCTCATTTCAAGAATTCAAAAATGCTCTGAACATTTGCCCGTTTGGTTTTCCAGCTATTTTCTTGTCTTCAAAACCCAAATTTTTTCACTCTAACACGTAGATATACCCACATACTACCACATATCATAAAATAACCGATAGATTTGGACGTTTGAAGCCCACTAAGTGGCAAAAAGCCCGCATAGCAGTCCATTATGAGTATTTTTACGATCAACAAGTTTATATTACTACATTACATTGTTTTACACTTGCATATCAAGTTTTGTTTTCTAAATATGCCCGGAACTCAGTTCCGTGAACTTTTGGTACATTTTAGTACGTAAACGTATTTTTTGGCATTTCTACAACTCGGATTGACGATCCGTCGCTTCTGTTGGCTTGTTTCGGTGTTAACAAAACATTCACACACACGCAAGTGCACGTGGTCCATAAGTAATATATGATAAGTAAAGTATCGATCCCACAAAGAAAAGTAATTATTTCTAATCTAACATGCAACAACTTTGTAATTATCTCTGTCTGCTTAAACGAGTGAATAAGATGTGAATTAACCACTATAATGATTATCAACTAATAAACTAATTAACAAGTGATTGATTCAAATTAGGAAGATATGAGATTCTAACGTCACTTAATGCATCATTCAACTTATACACCGCTTGTTAAGCTTAATTGAGTATTTCGGATGGCTAGTCGAGAGCACAAAGGTGAAACATGGCTATCTCTCGATATACCATGCCCATATCACATACAACCCACAAAAGAGATAGAATTTATATGAACATCCAATATTACCTAGCTCACTATATTTCTATGTGATTTACAAGTAATATAGATTTAAGTGCAAGCTCTCTAAAATGACTACACGTTGTAATACGGTATATGTCTATCATACAGTATTACGAATCATGAAATCTATCACATGTAGAATTCATGAACACATGGTAATATGGCCAAATATGAACTTGTAATTCATTTTCCAATTGCATATAAGTTAATAAGGTAGATGGTGATCAAGTATCTAAACAATTAAAATAAACAATAATAGGCAATCCATGCATAATCAATCATGTTCAACAACGAGGCATAAAAATCTAAACTAAGCAAAAAGTTCCATTAGAATCCCATAATGGTGATTAGTTCATTACTGAAACAATAACCATTATGGGATTTTGTTTAAACATTGAGATTTTACAATGAAATTAAAGAGAATAAAGAGATAAAGAAAGTGCAAATCTGATAATTCCCCTTCCAAAGTAAACCTTCAACAATGAATCCAAAATCTTCAATCAACCAATTCAAAATCCTAAATATGAAAATCTAACAAAGAGCCAAAAAAGAAGCCAAAAGATTAGAAGAATAGCTATGAACTTTCTGTGTCTTTCCAAAAACCCTAGAATGGTAATAAAAATGATTAAAAGATAAGACTATAACATCCAATTATACCCTTATATGGAAAAACAAGTAAATAGGATTTTAAGTAAAAGTCAATTTGCCATTAACCAGACTGGTGCGGCCGCGCTTCCCCGTAAGCAAAGCGGGGAGCGGGTGGGCTGCTGCTGGTCGAATCCTCATTTTGGCGCGGGTGCGCCGTGTCCAAGCTCTATAAGGGCGCGGCCGCGCTGCTGTGTTTTTTTGCAGGTTGTTTGCTGGCCTTTTGCTGCTGCTGCTAGCTTCAAATGCATTCTTCTTTTCACTTCCATGCCCCTTCCACTCGCTGGTTCCATCTTCACTCCACCACAAGGTTGCCATCTTGCCATTTCCATGCCATTTGCTCACCATAGAGTTTCCTTCATGCAAACTACAAAATAAAGATAAAATGCATCAAAAGTAACTAAAACACTTGAGATTAAGCTCTAGTTATAGCAAGTTGATAGCCAATAAGTAGGTATAAAACCTACTTATCAAATACCCCCAAACTTGAACTACTGCTTACCCTCAAGCAACAAACACAATTGCAAACTACATCTATACAAACTACACTACTATGAAGATGAATCCCAACATTTCAGTCATGTTATGAATTCCAATAAGATGTGCCTCAGAGAAATAATAAAATCTGTGAAAAAAGCTTCAAACCAAGCTAAAGTCATAAGGACATACAATCCAAAAATCATAACCTGTTGACAATGATGTAGTGTGTGTGTGTGTGCAAATATAAACAAATAAGCTTGATAAAGGTGAAAATTCCACATGTTATGCTTCTAAGGAAGAAAACTAAGGTTTTAAGTCAAGAAATTTGAGCATATATGAAACAACAACCAATCCAACACATCAATACAAACTAAGGGTCAACTAAGGGCTTATTATGCTTTTATTCACTCACGAGGGCGATATTCGCGCATTCCCGTGGTTACACCCGACTGTGCAATGCCAAGCCCTTTTAGGCTTTTTAATGATACCCATTTAACGAGCTTTCGACCAACAACTCCCAAACCATAAGGCTTTAGGGCGCTGGGTGTAGAGACAATCCCCTAGGGCGTACTTGCTCGAATATCACAAGCCACAAGACTTAGCTAGTCAAGGTGTTTATTCTATTTTTATCCTTTTCTCATTTTATTTTATTTTATTTTTATTTTTATTTTTCTTTTTAGCATGCATACCCAATGTTTTCCCCCAAACTTGAATTTTCGCGTCATTATGGTCATTACTCATTTTCTACATAATTCTATCATTAAAAATAAATTTTTCCCCTCAGAAGACAAGCATGTGCTAATCTAACCAACAAGCAGATAATAACAATGTCGTGCTATCCGGTAACATCAAAGCAACAGGTAGAGACTACATCATGTATGAGATTATAACTAAGCTTAAGTTATCAACCGAGTTCAAAAATCTATAAAATTTTAATATCATCATCGGCCATATTGGAATTCAACAAACTCAAACATGGGATTATGCAATGCAACGCAACTACACAAATAACTAAGTAAACAAACAAAAGAAAACTGACACTGAAAAAAATATTCATGCAACATTAACTAATAAGTAATAACATGCAACCTAACATGCACTACTACTATATGCAATACTACTAACTACAACCAAATACCCCCAAACTTAATATAGACATTGCCCTCAATGGAGATAAAGGGTTAGAAACTCCCCTAAGTATCGGTATGGCCACCCGACTGAGACTCGGGTGGTGAATCTGGCGGTGGATAAGGCATGGCGGAACCGAATACTGGCCACTCCATAATCGTCCCCTGCTAAGCAAAAGCCTCACCCAGGGCACAAGATAATCCATCTGTAATGGCCGTGAAATTGCAATGTAGAGCATCTATCCTCACCTGCAGGTGCCTCATCTGGCGATCCTGTCTCGCTGTACTGGTTTGAGGAGGTCCGGCTGCCTTTGATGGCTGTGGTGGAGCCACTGGTGGAGGAATGGGTAATATGAAACCTTTGCCTCTCGGATGTGCCGTGCCACCCTCCCACTCTGCATATTTATTGATCGTGGCATGGGTGATGTCTTGGCTCGGCATCTTCACTAGCTTGTCATCCCATTCAACCACCGCCTGTGCACACAGATGCGCCACCACTGATGCATATGGAATACCCTCGGTGGTACTGCCTCGCATATACCGTAGCATGGATTGATGTAGCAAGTGTCTAACATCGATATACTTGCCGGTGATGATCCCCCACAGAATAATGGCTCTCTCAGCCATAATATCATGCTGGTGGGTGGAAGGCATCAAATTTGCTCAGATAAAATTATTCCACGCCTTTGCATATCGATTCACTGCTGCACTGGGGAAGTTGGTGTGCATATATCTGCCCGGCTTATAATTCCACTTGGTGCTTAGCACGTATAAATCTGTGATCACCATATCCAAGTTCGTGTCAAAACGCTCAGCTTCAACCTAGTTCACTTGACCAACCGAGAGAGTAGGCAAATGAAACACTTCACGGATCGCCGGTGGGAGATAATTGGCTTGTGTGCCCTTGACGAATGAAATGCCATTTTGTGTCTCCCGGGCGTTTGCATAGAATTCCCCCACTATAGACGCCAGTGCAGCTGCAGGTGTTGTCACAACCCCAAACCAAGATCTTTCTCTGATCATAGCAAGCATTTCCCCATCCTACTTGCTCGGCCTGAGGCCTCGTTCCTGCACAAAAGACTTTGGCACCGTCATGTAATACTGAGTCTGCGACGACATGTTAATGAACCTGGATGTGTCCAGAACATTCTCGTCCTGGTGACTGTCAGAGGATGAAGACGGAGTGACTGATCGTGCCCTCTTTGGTCCTATAATAACTGTAGAAACTTCCCTTACAAACCCTAACTGTGAGAATAGAACTCCCAAACTGCCTCTAAAATTGGTTGCACAAACCCTAACTACTGAACAGCTCCCAAATTGCCTTTGAATTTTCTTCTTGCAAACCCTAACTATAGAAATTGAGAGTGGAATGATGATATGGTAGTGGAGGCTAAGGTTAGCTTTATAGAGACTTGTATACGGAGAAGATATGGGTGTAGCGGCTAGGGTTAGACAGATCGTGAGACTGATGGAGTAGTGGAGGAGAGATCGTGGGTATGATGGAGTGGTGGAATTGGACTGAGAGTAGGATAGGTTTTTAGAAGAGAAGGAATAGGCTTAGGACTTTCAGATACATATGTTATGTTTTGAGAAGAGGAGTTGATCGAATGAATATAACATAAAGAGTTTGGGTCAACCTCTGTCGAAGTTTTTTTAAAAATTGTTTCTGGGTATTGGCGCGGGTGCGCCATGATGCAGTCTTTGACGGGCGCGGCCGCGCTTGGACTAGACTTCTCTGGATATTGACGCGGGCGCGCCGAGTTGTGCCGTAAGGAGGGCGCGACCGCGCTGCCCTGGTTCCTGCACTGAGCTTTCTACAACAATGTGGAACTATTCAGCTGACTAGCAATTGACTCCTTTGCTGTAATAAAAAGGCATTCAAAAATGAGGTATAAAATTATTCCAAACCCAAAAATATATTATGTATCTATGCACAACAATGCTATGTTTGAAATCTGTCTGTATTATATGCATATGTACTCATCTCAAAATTTGCAAAATTTTCATGATTTTCAGAATTAAACATTTCGGGGGGGGGGGGGGGGGAATAGATATGTAACAAGAATTAAATGAGAGGGAGAAGAGAGATGGATGGGTTGCCTCCCATCGAGCGCTTGTTTATAGTCAATTAGCTCAACTTTCTCTAATTTTGCTCATGTAGTGGAAAGGGTCAAGGAGGCTTTTTGTCGCTCGACGTCCCCCCCAAATTAGTGCTTTGACCTCTGCCCATTAACCTTGAATGGTTTGTCCGGGTCTTGTCTGAAAATCTTAATTGCACCGTGTGGATACACGGTTTTCACAGTGAAAGGACCCGACCATCTCGACTTGAGTTTTCCCGAGAAAAGTCGAAGACGAGAGTTGAACAACAACACCGCTTGCCCCGGCTCAAATTTCCTTTCTATGATTTTACGGTCGTGCCACTTTTTCACCTTTTCCTTATAGATCTTTGAGTTTTCGTAAGCCTGCAGTCTGAATTCATCCAGCTTATTTAATTGGAGAAGTCGCTTCTCCCCTACAGCTTTGAGATTGAAGTTCAGCTTTTTAATGGCCCAGTAGGCCTTGTGCTCAAGTTCCATGGGAAGATGGCAAGCTTTCCCATATACTAGCTGATACGGTGACATCCCCAACGTTGTCTTATATGCAGTCCTGTATGCCCACACTGCATCATCGAGTTTGAGGGACCAATCTTTCCTCGTCGGATCGATAATTTTCTCTAAGATCTTTTTCACCTCACGATTGGAGACCTCAGCTTGACCGTTTGTTTGGGGATGGTAAGCCGTGGCGACACGGTGATTCACCCCATACATAGCTATTAATTTCATAAACTATCTGTTGCAGAAGTGAGTGCCTTCATCACTGATGATAGCCCTAGGTGTCCCGAATCTTGTGAATATACTATTCTGTAAAAATCTCAAGACCACCTAAGCATCATTCGTTGGCAAAGCTGCTACTTCCACCCAGTTGGACACATAGTCCACTGCCAGTAAGATGTAAAAAATTTTGCACGACGAGACAAACGCCCCATGAAGTCTATACCCCAAACGTCGAATATCTCAACCTCTAAGATCATGTTCAAGGGCATCTTATTTCGTTTGGAGATATTTCCTACCCGCTGGCATCGGTCACATTTCTGTACAAAGTTATAAACATCTTTGAAAAGAGTCGGCCAATAAAATGCTGCCTGAAGCACCTTGGCTGATGTCCTCTCTCCCCCATAGTGTCCCCCGTAGACTGATGTATGTCAACCCTAGAGTATGCTCTCCGTCTCACTGTCTGGGATACACCGCCTGATCATTCTATCTGCGCACTGCTTAAACAGATAAGGCTCGTCCCACACGTACCATTTAACATCATGTAAAAACTTTTTCTTTTGGGGTCTTGTCAAATCAGGAGGGATAATGTTGCTCACTAAAAAGTTAGCAAAATCTGTAAACCATGGCATTTCTCCTTGCACCACAAACAACTGTTCGTCCGAAAAGAACTCATTAATCATAACTCTATCGTTCGTGCCCTTTCCAGGATTCTCTAGTCGAGATAAGTGGTCCGCCACTTGGTTTTCAGTACCTTTTCAGTCTTTGATTTCCAAATCAAACTCCTGCAGAAGAAGAATCCATCGAATCAGACGGGGCTTTGCATCCTTCTTAAAAATCAAATACCGAATTGCAGCATGATCGATATACACGACTACTCTTGTGCCAATCAGGTATGAACGGAATTTGTCAAATGCATACACCACTGCTAAAAGCTCCGTCTCTGTGGTAGTGTAATTTAGTTGAGCATCAGTCAAGGTCTTACGGGCATAGTAGATGGCGTGCTGCGTTTCCCCAAAATAACTCCCACAGCGAAGTCACTAGCATCACACATCAGTTCAAAAGGTAGAGACCAGTCGGGAGCTGTGATAATCGGTGCTGTAGTTAATCTTTTCTTTAAGTGCTCAAAAGCTACCAAACACTCCTCGTTGAACTTAAATGGGACATCTTTCTCAAGCAAACTGCATAGTGGCTTTGTTTTCTTTGAGAAGTCCTTTATGAATCGACGATAGAAACCAGCATGTCTGAGAAAATCGCGGACCCCCTTAACTGACGTCGACGGTGGTAAGCTCTCAATAGTCTCCAGCTTTTCTCTGTCAACTTCCAATCCTTTCCCTGAAACCTTGTGCCCGAGGATAATTCCTTCTTGTACAATGAAATGACACTTTTCCCAATTCAGCACTAAATTGGTCTCAACATACCGCTTTAGTACCATAACTAATTCTCCAAGCATCTGTCAAATGAGTCCCCAAAGACTGAAAAATCATCCATGAAGACTTCCACATTCTGCTCAACCATATCGGAGAATATTGCCATCATACATCTCTGAAATGTGGCCGGGGCGTTGCACAAGCCAAAAGACATCCTCCTGAACACAAAAGTTTCATAAGGACACGTGAAGGTAGTCTTTTCCTGATCTTCTGGGGCTATAACTATCATATTATACCCCGAATATCCATCTAGAAGGCAGTAGTAGTCGTGTCCCGCGAACCTATCCAACATCTGGTCAATGAAAGGGAGAGGGAAATGGTCCTTTCTGGTCGCCTTGTTCAATTTGCGATAATCCATACAGACTCTCCATCCTGTGACTGTTCTGGTAGGTATTAATTCATTGTTTTCATTAGACACTACATACATGCCTCCCTTCTTTGGAACGCATTGCATCGGACTCACCCATGAGCTATCTGATATTGGGTAAATGATTCCAGCATCTAACCACTTTAGGATCTCTTTCTTGACTACCTCTTTCATTATGGGATTTAATCTCCTCTATTACTCCACTGTCGGCTTACTGTCATCCTCAAGAAGTATCTTATGCATGCAGAATGAGGGGTTGATCCCCTTGATGTCCGCTATGGTCCACCCAATAGTAGATTTAAATTCCCGTAACACTCGCAGCAGCTTACTTTCCTGACAAGATGTTAGTGCAGAAGCAATTATAACAGGCAACTTTGATGATTCACCCAAAAATGCATACTTTAGATGATTCAGAAGAGGTTTAAGGTCAAGAGTAGAAGGCATCTCAAGAGAAGGTTTAAGACGCCCCAATGTCTCCCCTGTGTGTCCTAATGGTTCAACCGAAATATTGAATTTTCTCATTTATCGCACTGTGTTCAGAATTTGTACTACTCAACAACATCTGTATCTTCCATGTCAACATCCCCCAGTAAGGCACTCTATAAAGGATCAATGCATATCCCTTGCTTGGCCTCTTCATTCAGTACTCTGTCAACAGCATCAATCTGGAAACACTCTTCTTCATCAGTTACAAATTTCATAGCTTTGAATACATTGAACGTAACCTCTTGGTCCTGAACTCTCATCGTAAGTTCTCCCTTCTGTACGTCGATGAGAGTTCGTCCAGTAGCTAGGAAAGGTCTCCCCTTGAATGATCGGCATGCCCTTGTATTCTTCGTAGTCCAGAATAATGAAGTCAACAAGGAAGATAAACTTGTCCACTTTCACTAAGACATCTTCTACAATACCCCTCGGGTATGTGATGGACCTATCGGCGAGCTGTAATGATATGTTTGTCGGCTTAGGAGCCGACAATCCTAACTGTGTAAACACTGATAGAGGCATCAGATTGATGCTCGCCCCCAAGTCACATAGGCATTTATTGAAAGACAATCTTCCAATGGAGCAAGGTATCGTGAAACTGTAGGGTTTTCGGCACATAAACGCAGCGAAAATTAAAAATTTTCCAAAACCCTAAAACAGGATCCATGCGAAAAACATATTAATTCAGAGGTTAAGATTTGTTTTACCGATTATTCAAGCCTGAATGGAGACGATGGAGATTCTGGAACTGCTTCGAATCCTCAACGCAATCCAACGGAACTGCGCCTCTACGGTATCCACACGAACATCCCGCGAATCGTCACACGATCTGCAGCAAGGAAAGCTGCGGTACTAGCCGCCAAGGATCTGGACTTTCAAAATTTTTCTCTCTAGTCTCTCTCTAAGAGCGGCTAGGGTTTTGATATCGATGATACCCTAAACGGCTGATATATCATATATATAGCAGTTAAAGGAATTAACCAAAACCTAATTCAATTAGAAAAATAAAATCCGAATTTATATATATATTATATCTTAATTAAGTCTTACTTAATTAATATACATATATATACAAATTATCCTATTAATTTAAATTCGTAATTTAAATATTATCAATCATATTGATATATTTAAATCCATACAATTTAAATTAATTTCCTTTTAATTACCTTCTAAGTATGTGACCCTATAGGTTATTATTATGTTGGCAATAATTTTAAAATCATATTATAAAATTATAAATAGTGAGCGTCATCTAGTAATGCATCACTGCTACCCAAATAATAATAAGATTGGTGATTCGATACAACCTTTTCGTGACCAATGTTTTAATGTAATTTAATCCTTTTAACCTTGACATCCTAGATTAAACTCGAGGCATGGAATGTGTCATCCTCTTCATAATTTAATCTAAGTTTTCTTGATCGATGAGTAGACTATATGAAACAAATCACTATTTGAGCATGGCCATGCATTTCATAGCCCTACTCAATCAAGAGGCCTATGGATATCACCCCTAATATATAGGAGGGTTAAATTCCATCTAGATCACTCATATTCCTCACACGATTCATGATGTACCCAATAATCACCTTTATCGTCCACCTTATTAAAGGTGGCCTTTGATGATATCAAAGTACATAAATTCTCGTGTAGTAATATAGTGATTTAAGGTTGGAGGATCATTACATCATTGTCACTATGAGAATTGCTTATGACACTTTGCATAATGCTCCACGTAGAATTCTCATGGTGGGTCTGTCCAGTACATTGTTCTCTAACATGTACCTATGCATTGACTCAATATCTCATATATTTATGACCAGATTTGGCCATCAGTCAATCCACATACTAGTCTCAATGTATCATTGTTGTCCCAATAACAATGACACTCGACTAGGGACATTTAAGAGTAATGATACTAATTGTAATTATATGATCTCATGTTCAAGTCACATACTTGAAGCCATATAATTTGTATCACTATTCTATGGACTTTTATTATGTTAACATTTATATAACGCAGTAAATTAAATCATAATAAAATAATTCACTTATTCAATTCAATATAATATCGAAAATATTTAAGCAATTACATCAAAGAATTAGCCTCTAGGGCATAAACTCTAACAGAAACTGCCTGGATCTTTGAGTTTCGGAGGTAGTTTCCGTTGCAACACTGCACTGCATTCTTCCGTTAAGGCAACTGTTTCATAGTCTTCCAGTTTCTTCTTCCTTGACAAAATACCTTTCATAAACTTCGCATAGCTTGGCATTTGTTCCAACGCTTCTGCGAAAGGTATGTTAATCTACAGCTTCTTAAACACCTCCAAGAACTTAGCAAATTATTTATCTAGCTTCTGCTTCTGGAGTCTCTAAGGGTATGGCACAGGAGGGTAGACAACTGGTGGTGTAGCACATAGTTTTTTAGCTTTTTCTTGCTTCTCTGCCTCTACTACATGCTTCCCATCACTTTCCTCATTCAAATTAGCCTCAGAATTTTTTGTATATTGGCATGGGCACGCTGTGTTCCCTTCTTCCTAGAGCGCGGCAGTGCCAGGCCCAATATCTGCAGTCTGCTTCCCAGATCTCAAGGTGATGGCTTGACACTGTTCCTTTTCATCCCTTCTCGGATTTGCCTCTGTGTTGCTTGGTAGAGCTCCTTGCTGTCTATTAGTCAGCATATTGACCATTTGGCCCATCTGATTCTCCAACGTATTGATAGCCACCGCTTGGCTCTTTAACATTAACATAAGCTCTTCCATCTCAGATTTCTTTTCTTGTTGGGGAGCAGGAGCTGGATGATGTTGATGCTGCTATTGCTGAAATTCGGGAGGGTACGATGGTCTAGGAGCATACTGTTGTTGTGGGTGTTGTGGTTGTTGTTGTTGTGGAGGTTGATGTTGTTGTTGAGCACCTTGATTGTTACTCTAGCTGAAGTTAGGATGATTTCTATTGTTCGGATGGTATGAGTTTTGAAATTGATTTTGTGGTCTTTGGTAGTTGGTCACAAATTGAACCGACTCTGCAGTGATAGCACATTGTTCTGTCGGGTGTGATCCCGCACATAACTCACAGACGAAGGCAACTTGCTGTACTTTGTTTTTCGCCATAGAATCAATTTTCATCGACATCGCCGCCATTTGAGCTGATAATGCCGTGATGGCATCCACTTCCAATATCCCGACAATTTTTGGTTGAGGCATTCTAGATGTCGGATATTGGAAGTCATTCACCACTATGGTTTCTATCAAATCATAAGCCTCCTCATAGCTTTTTGCCCATAAAGCTCCTCCTGCGACGACATCAATGCTCGGCCTAGATTGCCATCCCAAACCATTGTAAAAGGTATTGATCACCATCGAATCTGGCATCCCGTGATGAGGACACTTCCTTAGCATCTCCTTATATCTTTCCCAAGCCTCATACAACGATTCTCCTTGTTGTTGCTCAAACTGAGAAAAAGCACTCCTCATCTTTCGCAGTTTTAGCCATAGGAAAGAACTTTGCTAACAATTTCTATGCTAAGTCCTCCCAAGTAGTCACAAACCCAGCTGGTAGAGAGTGAAGCCAACTCCTCGCTTTGTCCCTCAAGGTGAATGGAAAGAGCCAAACCCTCACCGCATCATCCGACACATTGTTATACTTGAACGTGTCGCAAATCTCAATAAAACTCAGAAGATGCTTGTTCGGGTCATCATTAGCCGAACCCCCAAACTGGACTGTGTTCTGTACCATCTGAATTGTCATTGGTTTGATTTCAAAGGTGTTTGCGGCTATCGCTAGCCTGACTATACTCGACTGAAGCTCATTGATTTTCGGCATAGAATAATCTCTCAATGCTTTATGTTCATCGGTTGCCATTTGTACCAGTGTTTCAGTTTCCTCTTGCATATTAGCAGTACGCGCATTCAATCTCCAAGATTTCCCGTTGATGTTATCTTGTCTAGGCTCCAAAGCAGAATTTGTAGATCGAGTGTGCATATAATAACCAATAGTACCTGAAACAAAATAAAAATAAGATAGAAATGAGATAAGATGTGAATTGCTTAAGTTAGAAAAATTTAACTTAAATTGATGTTGAAAGTAATAAAAATAAACACTAGTCCCCGGCAATGGCGCCAAAAACTTGTTGGCTTATTTCAGTGTTAACAAAACTGTCACACACACGCAAGTGCACGTGGTCCACAAGTAATATATGATAAGTAAAGTATCGATCCCACAGAGAAAAGTAATTATTTCTAATCTAACATGCAACAACTTTGTAATTATCTCTGTCTGCTTAAACGAGTGAATAAGATGTGAATTAACCACTATAATGATTATCAACTAATAAACTAATTAACAAGCGATTGATTCAAATTAGTAAGATATGGGATTCTAACGTCACTTAATGCATCATTCAACTTATACACCGCTTGTTAAGCTTAATTGAGTATTTCGGATGGCTAGTCGAGAGCAGAAAGCTGAAACATGGCTATCTCTCGATATACCATGCCCATATCACATACAATCCACAAAAGAGATAGAATATATATGAACATCCAATATTACTTAGCTCACTATATTTCTATGTGATTTACAAGTAATATAGATTTAAGTGCAAGCTCTCTCAAATGACTACACGTGGTAATACGATATATGTCTATCCGGATTACGAATAATGAAATCTATCACATGTAGAATTCATGAACACATGCTAATATGGCCAAATCTGAACTTGTAATTCATTTTCCAATTGCATACAAGTTAATAAGGTAGATGGTGATCAAGCATCTAAACAATTAAAACAAACCATAATAGGCAATCCATGCATAATCAATCATGTTCAACAACGAGGCATAAAAATCTGAACTAAGCAAAAAGTTACATTAGAATCCCATAATGGTGATTAGTTCATTACAGAAGCAATAACCATTATGGGATTTTGTTCAAACATTGAGATTATACAATGAAATTAAAGAGAATAAAGAGATAAAGAAAGTGAAAATCTGATAATTCCCCTTCCAAAGTAAACCTTGAATAATGAATCCAAAATCTTCAATCAACCAATTCAAAATCCTAAATATGAAAATCTAACAAAAAGCCAAAAAAGAAGCCAAAAGATTAGAAGAATAGCTATGAACTCTCTGTGTCTTTCCAAAAACCCTAGAATGATAATAAAAACGATTAAAAGATAAGTCTATAACATCCAATTACACCCTTATATGGAAAAACACGTAAACAGGATTTTAAGTAAAAGTCAATCTGCCGTTGACCAGACTGGCGTGGCCACGCTGCCCCGTAAGCAAAGTGGGGCACGGGCGTGCTGCTGCTGGTCGACTCCTCCTTCTGGCACGGGCGCGCCTTATCCAAGCTCTATAAGGGCGCGGCCTCGCTGGTGTGTTTTTCTGCAGGCTATTTGCTGGCCATTTGCTGCTGCTGCTAGCTTCAAGTGCTTTCTTCTTTTCACTTCCATGCCCCTTCCACTCGCTGGTTCCATCTTCACTCCACCACATCGCCATCTTGCCATCATGCCATTACCATGCCATTTGCTCACCATAGAGTTTTCTTCATGCAAATTACAAAATAAAGATAAAATGCATCAAAAGTAACTGAAACACTTGAGATTACGCTCTAGTTATAGCGAGTTGATAGCCAATAAGTAGGTATAAAACCTACTTATCAGCTTCTAACAGCTTTTATATACTAATATTGCGTTTTGAGCAACTTCGCCGGATTGGGTTATCTTTCCAGTCCGGGTTTGGCTATTTTTTTTTGTATATATTTAACTATATATATACTAACTTTTCAATTTTGTCAAGCTCGGATGTCAAATTTGCGGTAGTATACTGTATATATATATATATATATATATATATATATATATATTTGCACCCTTCACCGGACTAGGTTCTCTTCCCAGTCCCGATTTCACTATTTTTTGTCTATATTTAACTATATATATATATATATATATTTTTTTTTTACATTTCAGTTCGGCCTGGATCATTTTGTGGCCTTTTTATTGCTTTTATATATATATATACATATTTATGCACCATTCACCAAACTGGGTTATATTCTCAGTCCTGGTTTGACTATTTTTTTGTCTATATTTAACTATATAAATATTTCAATTCCAGTCCGGGCATCGGAGTGAAAACCCACCGCCCTTTGCCGGTTTTATAAATATATATATATATATATATATATATATATATTTCAATTGAAGTCCAGGCCTCGGAGTGAAAACCCACCGCTTTTTTTATCGCTTTTGTATATATATTTCCATTATGTCCAGCCTGGATCATTCCGTGGCTTTTATAAAGATTTTATAAATATATATATATATATATATATATATATATATATATATATATATATATATATATATATATATATACTTCAATTTCAGTTCGGGCATCGGAGTGAAAACCCATCGCCCTTTTACAGCTTTCGTATATATAATTATATATATATATATATATATATATATATATATTGCTTTACTCATTTTATTAAATTGTTGCTTTAAATATTCATTTGATATGAATCGGCATTGACATTTCTGCGGGCGGACTAGATTTCTTTAAATCTCGCCAACTCTAGCTTTCAAACGGTTCAAATAGGTTTAGATAGAACCAAGAAGTTAGAATGGCTGAGATTTACTTAAATCTAGTTGTTTTTCTAGTTTCAGTTGAGAAAGCAACCTCGCGGCACTTAGATTGCTATCTAGTGGGAACGAGAAGCTTTGGATATACGCTAGCCAGGATTTACTGATGGATCATCGGCCATTATAGCGTTTGGATATATTTCTGTACAAATTTGAGCTGTGCAGGTTTATTGGCCTCCTTCTGTTAGCCTAGGAATCGTGGGATTCATGATTAAACTGATCAGAATCTGATTCCCACGATGGACAAACCCCACTTTATGAATGTACCCTGTCAGTTTTTCTGTAAAAACGTACACACAAAAAACCTTAAAACGGTTATCCGAATTTAAGGTCTCAACATAGTGAAAATATGGTTTGTTGTGTCAGAGTCACTCCGATGGCTGTCATGCCCATAGGAAGATCGACACTTGTATATATTTTGTGATCGAGGATGCTTCGCAGCCCGACAATCACCATTCAAATTGTGCCGTAAGGCTGAAAAGATAAAACTATAGTATCGATATGCTTCAATTCCTATGTTAGCGTAAGGGTTTGAAAACCTACTTTTAAAAACATCATTTTTTAATCTTATCGAAAAGAAAAGTTTTTGCAAATCAAATCAAACACTTTTGCAAATCAAATTAAATACTTTTTGCAAATCAAATCAAACCATTCGTATATAGGTTCAACGATGCATAAACATACTTCCAATCAAGCATAGGACCAATTTTCTTCCAGCATTCACACACACATTACAGATTTTAAGGGAAATATTGAAAAGATGCGGTACCGTGTTTACACGGGAGTTATGGGGTGCCTAACACCTTCCCCACACTTAACCAAGCCCCCGAACTCAAAACTTCAATTTCAAAGATCAAGTTTTGACAGTGTCCAGCAATTGGGCCTCTTTCAAACAAAACTCGGTTGAGTTGGTACAACCATTTCAAATCTACCAACTGGCGACTCTGTAAAACGTTCAAATCGTCGACATGATACATGTTAGCCTTTTCCTAAAAAATCCTTCAAAACCTTTTTCACAATAAAAAGAGTAAGGGTAGACATAACTGAGGAAGAGAGAAAGATTCGGGTTGTGATCTGACCCGTGGATTTTTTTCCGACGTCGACAGGTGGCGACTCTGCTGGGGACAGTAGAGGGCTTAGGCTGCGTTCAAATCTTTTCAAAAATTTCCCTTTTAATATCTGCGTATGTGTGACTGCTGCGTCTTTATATTAAATGAATGCGTGAATGCTGCGTCTTTACATTGAATGAATGTGAATGAATGCTTTCCTGCTTTTTAGTGCTTCACACCCATATTATTGCTTCGCACCCATATCATCATATGCATAATGGTGAGACACGATGTATGTGAATGTATGTTGTGTGATTCCTCCTCCGGGAGGAATACAAGTCTGTGATAAGTAATGTCTTTGGGGACTGCTAAGTCTCTAGGGCTCATGAAAATACACCACCTAGATTCGCTCCAGTTGAAAGATCAGATTAATTTCCCCTCTAGTAGATTGCAATTATTTGGGGACCTTCATGCCGAAAAAGTCGCGAGAGTAGCCTAAGATAGGTCAGCCTCTGATTAACCAAATCCGAAGGGAAGCTTCTTCATGTCTTCCTCTTTCAATTCAATGTATAGTTTTCAATTCCAATGTAAAGGAGCACAATGTAAATATTATAATAAAATTTTACATTCCCTGTTATATACATCTTGTCATCCTGTCATCAAAACAACTGACCTCTGTTTTGCAGGATAAGATTAAAAAACCATAAAAACACAATATGGCATGCATCCTATCCCTACCTACCTCAGGAAATTTACACGCCTACGTTTTGTTGTAGGTGAAAAATTGGTCATGTTACTAGGTCTAAGTCTAAGAAAGCACTAAGTCCATCCACGGACATAACTTCAAGTGCTCGACCAGAATCCACCCCTGTCTCTAGGGAAGAATTTAAAGGACTGAAGAACCAGATAGCTGAATTAGCCAGTTTCCTGAGAGAACAAAGTAAGGCTCTTAAAGGGAAGCAAGCCCAAGCTCACATAGAACCAAGTACACCTGGTGGTAGTGGTGGCAGTCAAGAGACCGAAAAGACAGATACTCAGATTCCTGGACCACAAAACCAGGACGCAACCAACAAAATCCCTGAAATCACCACCCTCAGCGAAGAATAGGAAGCTGGTGACATTCTGAAAAAAGTACAGCAGATGGAAGAAACTCTCCGGTCTATCAAAGGGACTGGGGCATTCGGCAGTGTTAATTACTCTGAGCTCTCTATATTCTCTGGGGCTCGTTATCTCGAAAAGTTTTAAGTCCCCGATTTTGAGAAATACGATGGATTGGGCGACCCTTATACTCACC
The DNA here is from genome assembly GCA_020205555.1 of Panax stipuleanatus. Taxonomy (NCBI): domain Eukaryota; kingdom Viridiplantae; phylum Streptophyta; class Magnoliopsida; order Apiales; family Araliaceae; genus Panax; species Panax stipuleanatus. Next base: position 45,416,914 of record CM035125.1, read on the forward strand.
TGAAGGTATTCATTGGAGAGCTCGGATCCTATACAGAGGACGAGAAACTTCGAATGTAGTTATTTCAGAAATATCTGACCAGGGAGGCAAGAGCCTGGTATGCCTGTCTGGACAACTCTAAAATTCCCAGTTGGGAAGACCTGGCACATGCTTTCCTCAATCAATATAGCTTCCAATCTCAGTTGGCTCCAGACAGATACCAAATAACCAAAATTAAGAAACAAAACACTGAATCATTCAGAGAATATGCTCAACAATGGAGGCAGGTTGCATCACAAGTCACCCCGTCCATGACTGAATCTGAGATAGTCATGACCTTCATCGATATTCAAGAAGCTCCATATTACGAGAGGGTCCTAGCAGGCATAAGAAAACCATTCTCTGAGATGATCAAGCACGGAGAGATGGCTGAAATGGGGCTGAAGTCTGGGAAAATCAAGGACCTGACCGCCTTAGAAGCTGTTGCTGAACATATCTAGTCCAAAAATTATGGGAATAATCCCCAGAGGGTACATAAGAAAAAAGATGAAGAAGTGTCTTTAATGCTACAAATACAGAATCCAAGAGGCGAATCAAACAGTATGCCCATTCAAGGGAGGAATTATACCCCATTTCAAGCTCCAGCTCAGCCTGCAAACCCTCCATTTCAGAAAACTATGGAGGCCAGGCGTTGCAGAATATTCACCATATTAGGGGATTCACTCGAGAATATATTGAAATTGTTAACCGCATAAAAGAAGATTGTGCAGCTCCTTCCACCAACTAACACCAGGGGGGGGGGCGGAATTTCGACCCAAGCATGAAGTGTGCCTACCATTCTGAATCTCCGGGCCGTGACACACAAGACTGTTGGTCTCTCAAGCATAAAATTCAAGACTTGATTGACAACGGAGAGATTGTGGTAACAAAGCCCGAGCAACCGCACGTACAAGACAATCCCCTCCCACAGCACAAAGAGAAAAATGTCAACATGACCAGCACCAGAAATGGAGAAGGATCTAAATACCTCCGTTATGTGGGAGAGTCAACTCCATCTAGCAACAACAACCCAGACAGTTAGGAAATCTCAGAAAGGCGATTCCTGATCGAACAAGAGATCCATTCTATCAAAGAACAGATCAAACAGTTAGCAGAGCTGGTTAAATACCAACATCAGATAACCAGGCATCTGATAAACCAATCTAACCAGTCTGGCGCAGATCATCCTCCCACACTAGAGATCAGTCCTATTCCCATTAGGGATCACTACCGGTCTCCTGAACATGAACCCTGGGCCGACAAGATGGCCAAAGAGGATAATTTTTAAGCTGGTAGGAAATTCGTCTTTCAAAGGAATTTCACTAACCTAAACCAGCCAATGAAGCAAATCCTCCAAATGTTAATCAACAAGGGAATGGTTACAGATCTATTACCTCCATTGAACCCTCGAGCTAAGAAATTCAAGCCTGACCAAATCTGTCAGTACCATTCCAATGCACCTGGCCATGATACTGAGGATTGCTGGGCACTTCGTAACCTGATTCAGAACATGATTGAGAGTGGTGAACTAATAAAAGGAAATCAAGTTCTCAACCTCCCAGATGAAGACACTCTCTTTATTCCCATGGTATGGAATCAGGATACCGTGGCTGTTATTTTCAGTGATAAGGAGACAGTCCCCACACCCTTAGTACTATCAGGGAAAGGGGTCCAAGAAGCATAAAATCCTGTGAAGGTGGCCGCACCCGAGCCTTTAATCTTTCCCTTCAAACCTCAGTATCCAATTATAAGTTTGAAGAAGGTCCCATGGAACTACGGGAATGACGAAGGTTCTATAACAATCCAAAACTTAAGCAGGATTATTAATATAAAAAAAATTATAATAATAATAAATAAATATTATTATGTTCATGATTTGTACAATGTGTATTTAGCCTTATTAAAGTTATATATATAAATATATATCAACAAATAAGATATAATTATGTAAACATATTTGGAAAATCTTATAAGTAAACCCTAATTTAAGATTTTATCTAAATAAAAAACCTTAACCCTAATTGTTATAATAAATAGAAATTATAACATAATACATTGATAATGTTATATAGGATTATAAATATGTACATATATTAATTTAATATATGATGTATTAAGGGTTTAATTGAAGAAGATTGTAAGAAAACCCTAATTAGGAATTAGGAAACTCTAACCCTAAATAGAAAACCCTAATTATTAATTATAAACCCTAATTCTAATTTACAAACTCTAATGGTTCAAGTTTTGATTTTTAAGTTTCTAAGATAACATGAAATGACTAAATTACCCTTGGATTTAAGTAGAAAATTATCAAAGTATCCTTAGTATGTGGGAAATGACCAAAATGCCCTTATCTTATTCTTTAAGCAAAAGATACAACAAATCTTGTGAGTCAACACTCAAAAGATTTTTCCATGTGCCAAGATCAACCACATTAACTTTCCATTTAACACCTACTATCAGATTACTCAATAAATCAAGCACACTTGTCAAAAATAATGGATAAAAAACCATTTAGCCCCACTTAGATTATTATATACAAGATAAGCCTCTCATAAGAAAACCTACGAACTATACACTTCATATTATAGCCCCCAATCAACTCATAGCAAGCCTAGATCAGAATCATAGAGAGGATTTTAAAAGATTGCTTCAAAAGGTATAAACCCTAAAACCATGCTAGATCTTTAAGGCTAACTTAGATTTTATGATTTGAATGTTTAAGTATGTTATTTAGTGATATGGGTTGCTAAAATATGAATCTATAACATCTAAATGCACGAAAATGAAGATTTAAGGAAACTGTCAAAACTTAGAAAAATGGCCTGACAGCCTAATGTCAGGGCTTATAGATCTTGCTCTGTTAATCGTCTGATATGTTTAAACCTTTAAACTTGTAGTATGACATGAGGTTAATAATATGCAAGACGAATCAGGTCCATCGAATCAGTAGATTAGAAGATATTCATGGTCAAACTGCGTTGACCGAACACAGAAAATGGTTTTCTGGAAATTCCAGAAAACTGAAGAACACGACCTGACAGCCGTTTGACCGGCTTGAATCTCTTAACTGACAGACTGTTAGGATGTTAAGTTGTGTCTAGATTATAGCCTGGCATATGGACTACACCCCTAGAGCACTGTAAAGCCTTAGAAAGTTACCGATCGATGGATATAAGAGGTCAAACGGCGTTGACCATTAAGCTTGCAATTATGGTATGGGTAACCCAAAAAATAGAAGCAGCGTCTGACAAGTTCTTTAGGAGCTTAGATCTTGATTATTGGTGATACCTAGACTTTGTAAGTGCTCCAACCTTGTACCTTGGTAGTTAGTCTATAATACCCGACCACTAGAACACCTAAATTTCAAATAGGCTGCATGATATAAAGCCAGTTTGAGCGTTGACCGACATTGACTCTTCATTTTTGGGTAACCCAGAAATAAAGAACAGCTTAGGTGGGGTGGTTTGACGGGCCATAGAATCTTATAAAGATGTTGTTAGGTACTGAAATGACCACAGGTGTGTAGTATTACACTAACACTACAACCTGATCAAAATTGACTGCCCAGAAACCAAACAGCTTGAAAGATTAATCGAGTTAAACGAGGGGCCTGGGCGTTTACTGGCCTGTTCTTGAGCCAGCTAAGAACAGCTAAGGCGACAGAATCCGTTGCTATAGACCTTTAGGGACGGGTTAATATTGAAAAATAATTAAAATAAATAGAAATAATTAATAAAAAATTTTAAAAATTCATTTTAAATTATAATAAATAATTTTTAATATTTTGACATAAAATTTTATTAATATTTAATTTATTTAAATATTAATAATAATAAAAGTATTTAATTATGGTATTAAATATATTATTTAAAAATAATGTTAATAGTTTAAAAATCATTTTAAATAATAATAAATTATTTAAAAATGATATTAATGATTTAAAAATAATTATTAATAAAAATAACTTATTTACAAATATTATTGATAGTTTAAAAATCATTTTAAGTGGTTATTAATTATTTAAAAATGATATTAATGATTTAAAAATCATTATTAATAAAAATAAATTATTTGAAAATAATACTAATGATTTAAAAATTATTATAAACTGTTATTAAATATTTAAGAATAATATTAATGATTTAAAAATCATTATAAGTGATATTAAATTATTTAAAAATTATTTTGAACCTTTGAAAATTATTATAAATAATAACTAAGATATTTAAACTGATATTAAAACTTTTGGATAAAGTTTATTGAAAAACCAACTTGATAACTATTCAATAAAGAAATAAAATACCGAACGGATACCGAAATCAACCTAAACACTAATAGTTTGTGTGACAAACAAGATTTTTGTAATTTATTTTGAATATTTATTGAATTAAATAAATATTTTTTGATGATTTAATTATTGAGTTAAATAATTAATTGATGAATTTATGGTAGATTAATTTAATTATATGTGTCACATTAGTTAAATTAATGTGGTGAATTTTTATATTCAAAGTATGTATTTAATTGAGCTTATTTGATTAATATATTAATTAATAAGCATAATGTTATTCTAATTAATTTATTAATTAATTAGAGATTTATGATTAGACATAATTAATAAATAAGAATTTTAATTATGTGACTATGTGATTTAATGTAGATTTATGCTATTTTATTTAATTGATTTAAATAGCATTATTTGATTTAATTGGGTGTGACATTAATTAACTATATTATAATAAATTAATTAAAATAAATGAGAAGGGATTCCTTAAGCTAGCCAAACAAGGCCTTAAGGGGAGTTGGTCAGTTAACCCACTAAGGGACCAACTGACAACCACTCACCCATTATATATTATACGTATTATACTTATATACATATATACTATATCAATTTATATATTCATATCAGAGGAAATAAAACTTAAAGAATCAGAGAGAATTTTGAGAGAAAAGATTGAAGAAGAAGAATTTGAAAAGTTTATATCATCATCCTTGAATCATCTTCACAAACTAGCAAGGGTAATTCCTTCTCCTAAGTTTTTAAATTCAAGTTCTTAAAGTTTTCCATTAACGTATGTTAGATTCTCTGTGAATAACTAATTTGATAATTAATGTATGATATGATTTTATATGTGTTATTGTATGATCATAACATGTTGTATATCATGTATGCATGATTTAGTGCGATTAAATCCATGTAGTTATGCTTAATTTGATTTTTCAAAAGTTACAGAGTGTAAAAATTGTACATATGGCCCATATGGCCCTTACGTACAAAATTTACACACCTTATGCGTTTATTTAACTTAAATTAACACTTGAATGTGATTGTGTACATTTAAACGAACAAAATAGAAGTTAAACGAATGGATTCGGTGTTATAACGAATCCGTAACGTTGAATTCTTGTTTTCTTTCAAAACTTTATAAAATGTTGAAAATAGTGAAATTAAATGTTGTGATTTGTGTAATTCCGTGATTTAAAGTGTTAAAAGCATGCTTAGAACATGGTATGATGTTTCTGTAAATTCTATATCTTATGGGTAGCCTTAAATTCATTACGTTAGTTTAATTTGGATTTATTTGGGTTGCTCTGTGTGTCATTCGCGAACTGGAAATCTGGGTCTGCGTTGCCGCGCGACCGCGCTGGTCCCAAGGGTAACTGGCGCGCGGCCGCGCCCCTTGCAGAAATTTGAAATTTTTTTTTTGCTAAGTGTTCGTGTGTTCTAAGAGGTGGTTTAAAACCTAATGTAATGAACATAAAGACATGATTAAACATATAATAAGAGGTTAATAACTTATATTACGTGAGTAATTAATAAGTTAATTACATGACTTGAATCGTTAATTGTATAGTCCAATAACGTGCTCAAGACCGATGTGTGTGATTCGATACGTATATCGAGTTATTGATTAATTTGTATTGTGAACGTATTGATGTGTAGGGTTTAATAAAGAACGTGAATTATAATTATAGCTTGTGCAAGAGGCAAGTATCCTATCCCTAACTTATTGATTTAGCAAGTTCCCTAAATTCTAATTTATTCATTTATTAAGCCTTAGACTTGTGTTTCTATATCGAGTAAGCTCGTGTTTTTAATTGTTCAAGTTCGAAATTCATATTACATATTGTAACTCTTTTAAAAGCATGATTCAGTGATACAATACTTATTCGATTGTATACTCTTGAGATTTATTATTCAAGTTGAATATCGATGTTATTGTTGAACCTTATAGGACTAGTGAACCCTTATTGATTCGACTAGTCCATAGTTGATGAACGTTCTAAATTCCAAAATACTTATTGAGCTTATCCAAACCAAACTTCCTTTGGTGCGGACTCTGATGTCAAAACTGAGATGAACAACCCTGTAAAAGGGGATTATTTACGCTTTAGCGTTGAGATATTGTGCACAATATGGTACTAAGGGCTGATCCCCCTAAGTACGAGAAGTAGAGTCCATAGTCTTATGACTGTTAAAGGTTTTAAGTATAAACACTTTACAACCTAGGACATAGTTCAAGGTCTTATGACCCTCAGATGATATTTTGATTCCTGTTATTTATCCTCGAGTCAAAAGTTGAGTTTCTTTATTCAGATGTCCTTGATTCACTCGCATGTTATTATATTGTTGTCATATTATTATACTTGTGGGCAACCGTGCTCACTCTTGCGTAATAATAACATTGCAGTTAAGAACGAAAGGTCTGACGAGCCTTCTACTAGCAAAGGCAAGGGCAAAGTCAACAAGTGATGAAGACTTGTTGTTTATTTTATGTGTTTATGTTTCAGACTTATGTTAAAGTTGTGTAAAACTTATTTAATTATTTATATTTCCGCATTTGATATTTAAGGTTAAGTACGACCTGGGATTGATGTATTTCTTTTCAGATGTTGTAACCCCATAAGGGGAGGATTATTTCTATTTATTTCATGGTTTGCATTTACTATGGGTAGATAGATAGATGATATTTGTACAGTGAACACCAAGTCCCGTGGAAATTGAAGTACCCGGATTTGGGGGTGTCACAGGTTGGTATCAAAGCTGTAGGTTATGAACCTTAGGTGGGGAAAAACCTTAGGATAGTAGCCTTTTTAGAGATCGAGAACATAGTAATGATAACTCTTATCGAGTTCTAAGAAAGATAATAACTTACCTTATGTGCTACGTGCTTATACTTATATATTCGAGTCTCGATTAGCATCACGTAATTACTAAAACTTAAAATTTTATTTGTCAGGATGACGAATGCTGGAGAACCTAGTCAGTCCAGGGACCTTGTACCCCTAGAGGCTAGAGAGGAGGAGCCCCGAGATATCCACGTAGTTTGGGAGCAGTTAGTCCGACGAGAGCCATCACCCTTGATCACAGTCATTGGTCAGGAGATTGTGCCGGTGTCTAATTCAGAGGAGGACTCTGAGGAAGACCCTGAGGAGATTGAAGTTCAGGCTGAGGCAGCTGAAGAGGAGGAGGAAGACCCTGAAGAGTTCCCGCCGAGCTCTATCAGTGCTGAGATGTATGACGAGCTGTATGACCGTAACATAGAGTTACGTGATACTGTTCAGGAGCTGAGGGAGACTGTTTAGGAGCTGAGGGAGCGGTCGGTTACTCAACAGTCTACCATCGAGCTGAGGGATGGAGAGGTTGAGGCTCTTCACACACGTTTGGGAAATGTAGAGTGGAATTTGGCTCACGAGAAGGGCCAAACCGAGCAGAAGTCAGAGGAAATTGAGGAATTGAAGAATGAACTAAAAGAGAAATCAGCAAGGCTGGCCATAGCAGAGGAGGCTTGGGTAAGGGAATCACGACGAGCAGATCTCGCAGAAGATAATTGTCGGGCGAAGAAGGCCAAGCTTGAAGAGACGTACTCTATACTTCAGTATGCAATTGACGAGGCCCAGGATCGGGTTATGAGGTACCCAATTCAGTTTGAAGGACTACCGTCGTACATGCTAGATCGCAGGACGATGTCTCGGATTATGGAAGAAGAGCGTGGCAAAGCTGTTCGTCGCCTTAATGGGCAGTGATAGGAACATTTGATTTTGTGAAACCTATCTGGTAGTTAATAATGTAAATTCCAATGTGTTTATAAACAGAGGAATATTTTATGTTTTAAATCCTGTAGATTCTTTATCTCAGGATAGTTGATGTAAATAGCAGTGATGCTATCGTATTATGTTAAAACTTTTGATTTAGTAATATATCAGAGTTTATTGAGATAATGTGTTGACTGATTGTGTCTAAATGTTTAAGTTAAGCCTTAGATATTTAAAAGATTGAATAAAGTTCTAATACGCGTATTTCTTAAGAGTAAAATGCCGCCAAGGAGACGATCTAACCGTCAACAGGCCCAAGAAGGGTCAACTAACAACAACAACGACGCCAATGCTAACCCCGTTCAGCAGTTGGCGAACTTACTTGCTGGAGCGCTTAACAACCAACCTCAAGCTCCACCGACCACAACGTTCAAGGACTTCAAGGCGGTGGGACCGCCAGAGTTTAAAGGCACCATGAACCCGATAGAAGCTCAAACCTGGGTCATGGAGATGGAAAAAGTTTTTGACGTCGCCAGAGTCAGAGAGGACCAGAAAACCGCCTATGCAACGTTCATGCTGAAATCTGAGGCCAGCTATTGGTGGCAAGCGAATAAGGTCCGGGGAGGTGAAGGTGTGATTACCTGGGAGAGGTTCAAGGAGATGTTCTTCGAGATGTACTTTCCGACCAGCTCGCAGAATCAAATGGAGGTCCAGTTCTTGGAACTGAAACAGGGAAATATGTCCGTACCAGAATATGCGGCGAAATTCAATGAGTTGGCTAGGTTTGCCACGTATCAAGTGCACACCGATCAGAGGAAGGCAAGGAGGTTTGAACAGGGCCTGAAGCCCTGGTTGTATAGCAAAGTGTCAATGTTCCAATTGAACACTTTTGCTGGGGTGTTGGAGAAGGCCATTCTCGCTGAAGGCGGGAGTGATGCAGTTACAAAGTATAACCAAGATCAGAAAAAGAAGAAGAGTGAAGGTGAAGGAATTAACAAGGCTAGTGGTAGCAACACGGGAGGGAGTAATAATCAGAAGAGGAGGTGGAATGATAACTCATCGACTGGGAATCAGCAAGGTGGTCAGAAAAAGAGGATCGAAGCTTGTTCGACCTGCGGGAAAGCTCACCTGGGGGTCTGTATGAAGGGAAAACGAGTATGTTATAATTGTGGTCAGGAAGGCCACATAGCACCTAACTGTCCGAACCCAAAGAAGGGCGCTTGCTTCACTTGCGGCTCAAAGGACCATCTGGCAAGGGACTGTCCCAAGAAGGGATCTGGAAGGGAAGGATCAGGTGGAAACAGGGGAAACAGCGGTGGAAGTGCTTTAACTATCACGGGACCAACCGCAACCAACCGACCAACCGCCAGGACCTTCAACATGACCGTGCAGGATGCTGTGCAGTCTCGCGATGTGGTGTCAGGTATCATTCCGATCAATAAAGTTAATGCTTATGTACTATTTGATTCGGGTGCTACTTGTTCATTTATATCCGATGACTTTGCTAAGAACTTAGAACTTCCTATGGACGAGTTAGAATACCCCATGAATATAGAGATTGCGAATAGAGAAGTAATCCCTGTTAAGTATGTACACAAGAACTGTAGAGTAGATATTAAGGGTAACATTATGAACGTAAATCTTATCCCGATTAGACTTGGGGAATTCGATGTTATTCTGGGAATGGATTGGCTAGTCAATTATGGGGCTGTAATTGATTGCCAGAGGAAGTGTATCAACCTTATGACCCCGTCAAAGGTTGTGTTTTATGGCAGTAAATCGCCTAGACAAGCGAGTTGTCTGACGATGATGCAGGCCAGGAAGTTGTTAAGACAAGGCTGTGTAGGATATTTAGCCTACATAGTCGATAGTCGTAAAGAAAATTCGAAATTAGAAGATATACCAGTCGTGAGGGACTTCTTAGACGTATTTCCGGATGATCTGCCAGGACTTCCGCCAGACAGAGAGGTTGAGTTTGTGATCGATTTGGCGCCAGGGACGGCCCCAATATCGAAGGCACCATACCGGATGGCTCCGGTAGAGATGAAAGAGTTAATGGTACAACTACAAGAGTTACTGGACAAGAAGTACATCCAACCGAGCGTATCGCCGTGGGGAGCGCCGGTGTTATTTGTGAAGAAGAAGGACGGGACGATGCGACTTTGCATCGACTACAGAGAACTGAATAAGGTCACAATTAAGAATAGATATCCATTACCGAGGATCGACGATCTGTTCGACCAATTGAAGGGTGCAAGGTACTTTTCAAAGATAGACTTGAGGAGTGGCTATCATCAGCTGAAGGTGAGACCAGAGGATGTTCCAAAGACAGCATTTAGGACTCGATATGGTCACTACGAATTTTTGGTAATGTCATTTGGTCTAACGAATGCTCCTGCAGCATTCATGGGCTTAATGAATGGAGTGTTCAAGCCGTTTTTGGACAAATTCGTGGTGGTCTTTATCGACGATATTTTGGTATACTCGAAGACCAAGGAAGAACATGTAGAACATCTGAAGTTAACATTAGAGGCGTTGAGAAGAGAGAAGTTGTACGCCAAATTTTCTAAATGTGAATTCTGGATTGAAAGAGTGCAATTTCTTGGACATGTGATCGACAAGGACGGAATTTCGGTAGATCCCTCTAAAGTCGAAGCTGTGATGAACTGGGATCTGCCGAAAACACCGTCGGAAGTGAGGAGTTTTCTTGGATTGGCGGGTTATTATAGAAGATTTATTCAGGACTTTTCCAAGATCGCAACTCCGCTGACAAATTTGACTAGAAAATCGGTGAAATTCGTTTGGACAGAGAAGTGTGAGGAAAGTTTCCAAGAGCTCAAGAGGAGGTTGAGTTCAGCACCTGTGTTATCCCTTCCGGACGACACAGGCAATTTTGTGGTTTATAGTGATGCGTCGCATAAAGGACTTGGCTGTGTGCTTATGCAAAACGGCAGGGTCATTGCGTATGCGTCACGACAATTGAAAGACTATGAGAAGGGGTATCCGACCCATGACTTGGAGTTAGCTGCCGTGGTATTTGCTTTAAAAATTTGGAGACACTATCTCTATGGGGAGAAGTGTGAAATATATACAGACCACAAGAGTCTGAAATATATCTTTACACAGAAGGACTTGAATATGCGCCAGAGAAGGTGGCTGGAGTTAATTAAGGACTATGACTGTGAAATCTTATACCATCCGGGTAAGGCTAATGTGGTTGCCGACGCCTTAAGCAGAAAGGGTCGGGAGAAATTGATGATGTTGACTACTCAGGAGGAACTAATTTCAGCAATGGAAAAGCTGAAATTGGAAGTGAAGTATTCGATGGAGATTGACGAGAAGTTGTTTCAGATTCAAGCTGGTACAACCCTATTGGATAAAGTTAAGGAAGCTCAACTTCAGGACGAAGAATGTGAGAAGGTTAAGAAAAAGATATCTGAAGGAACCGAACCGAGATTCAAGATAGACAGTGAGGGACTACTGAGATTTGAGAATAGAGTTCGGGTACCGTCAGTGCCAGAGATTAAGGATGACATTTTGAGAGAGGCTCATAGCTCACGGTATTCAATTCACCCCGGTAGTACCAAGATGTACCAGGATCTTCGACAGCACTTCTGGTGGCCGAATTTGAAACGAGATGTTGCTGAGTGTGTTGCAAAGTGTCTAACCTGTCAGAAAGTGAAAGCAGAACATCAGAGACCAAGTGGTTTGCTACAACCCCTGGAAATCCCAGAATGGAAATGGGAACACATTACGATGGATTTCGTGGTTGGCCTTCCGACGACTCAGAAAGGCTACGACGCAGTATGGGTTATCGTTGACCGACTGACGAAATCCGCACACTTCCTTCCGATTAAAATCAGATTCAACTTAGACCAGTTGGCAAGGCTATATGTGAAAGAGATTGTTTCGAGGCACGGAGTTCCGGTGTCAATTGTTTCCGACAGAGATCCGCGTTTCACATCGAACTTCTGGAAGCGACTACAAGAATGCATGGGGACACAGTTGAGAATGAGTACGGCTTATCACCCTCAGACAGATGGGCAGAGTGAAAGAACGATCCAGACATTGGAAGATATGTTGAGAGCATGCATCATGGATTTTAAAGGAAATTGGGATGATCACCTACCGCTTGTGGAATTCGGTTACAACAACAGTTACCACGCTAGTATTGGCATGCCGCCTTACGAAGCGTTGTACGGAAGAAAATGCAGAACCCCGCTATACTGGGATGAAGTTGGCGAGAGACAACTATTAGGTCCAGAACTGGTACAGCAGACAGCAGAGATAGTCAAAGTGATCAGAACAAGACTGGTAGCAGCTCAGGATAGGCAGAAGAAATACGCCGATCCACACCGTAAGAACGTTGAGTTTGAATCGGGTAGCTATGTGTTCTTGAAAGTCTCTCCCTGGAAGGGGAAGATCAGATTCGGTAAGAAGGGAAAATTGAGCCCAAGGTTCATTGGACCCTTTGAAGTACTGCGAAGGATTGGAGAAGTTGCGTATGAGGTAGCCTTACCTCCGGCGCTTGAGAATGTCCACAACGTCTTTCATGTGTCAGTTTTACGCCCCTACAAACCCGATTACAAACATGTGATTGAATATGAACCCCTACATTTTGAGAAAGACTTATCCTATGAAGAAATTCCTGTTCAGATTGTTGACAGGAAAGAGCAAGTCCTCAGAAATAAAATTATACCTTCTGTTAAGGTAATTTGGAGGAACCACAATGCTGAAGAAGCTACGTGGGAACTCGAAGAGCATATGATGAAGAATTACCCAGATTTATTTACTTAATTTTTTTGTTTATGCGATTCTGGGGACAGAATCTTTGTAAGGGGGGGAGAATGTAACGGGACGAAATTTAATTGAACCGTGATTCTGGGGACAGAATCCTTTTAAGGGGGGAAAGATGTGACAAACAAGATTTTTGTAATTTATTTTGAATATTTATTGAATTAAATAAATATTTTTTGATGATTTAATTATTGAGTTAAATAATTAATTGATGAATTTATGGTAGATTAATTTAATTATATGTGTCACATTAGTTAAATTAATGTGGTGAATTTTTATATTCAAAGTATGTATTTAATTGAGCTTATTTGATTAATATATTAATTAATAAGCATAATGTTATTCTAATTAATTTATTAATTAATTAGAGATTTATGATTAGACATAATTAATAAATAAGAATTTTAATTATGTGACTATGTGATTTAATGTAGATTTATGCTATTTTATTTAATTGATTTAAATAGCATTATTTGATTTAATTGGGTGTGACATTAATTAACTATATTATAATAAATTAATTAAAATAAATGAGAAGGGATTCCTTAAGCTAGCCAAACAAGGCCTTAAGGGGAGTTGGTCAGTTAACCCACTAAGGGACCAACTGACAACCACTCACCCATTATATATTATACGTATTATACTTATATACATATATACTATATCAATTTATATATTCATATCAGAGGAAATAAAACTTAAAGAATCAGAGAGAATTTTGAGAGAAAAGATTGAAGAAGAAGAATTTGAAAAGTTTATATCATCATCCTTGAATCATCTTCACAAACTAGCAAGGGTAATTCCTTCTCCTAAGTTTTTAAATTCAAGTTCTTAAAGTTTTCCATTAACGTATGTTAGATTCTCTGTGAATAACTAATTTGATAATTAATGTATGATATGATTTTATATGTGTTATTGTATGATCATAACATGTTGTATATCATGTATGCATGATTTAGTGCGATTAAATCCATGTAGTTATGCTTAATTTGATTTTTCAAAAGTTACAGAGTGTAAAAATTGTACATATGGCCCATATGGCCCTTACGTACAAAATTTACACACCTTATGCGTTTATTTAACTTAAATTAACACTTGAATGTGATTGTGTACATTTAAACGAACAAAATAGAAGTTAAACGAATGGATTCGGTGTTATAACGAATCCGTAACGTTGAATTCTTGTTTTCTTTCAAAACTTTATAAAATGTTGAAAATAGTGAAATTAAATGTTGTGATTTGTGTAATTCCGTGATTTAAAGTGTTAAAAGCATGCTTAGAACATGGTATGATGTTTCTGTAAATTCTATATCTTATGGGTAGCCTTAAATTCATTACGTTAGTTTAATTTGGATTTATTTGGGTTGCTCTGTGTGTCATTCGCGAACTGGAAATCTAGGTCTGCGTTGCCGCGCGACCGCGCTGGTCCCAAGGGTAACTGGCGCGCGGCCGCGCCCCTTGCAGAAATTTGAAATTTTTTTTTTGCTAAGTGTTCGTGTGTTCTAAGAGGTGGTTTAAAACCTAATGTAATGAACATAAAGACATGATTAAACATATAATAAGAGGTTAATAACTTATATTACGTGAGTAATTAATAAGTTAATTACATGACTTGAATCGTTAATTGTATAGTCCAATAACGTGCTCAAGACCGATGTGTGTGATTCGATACGTATATCGAGTTATTGATTAATTTGTATTGTGAACGTATTGATGTGTAGGGTTTAATAAAGAACGTGAATTATAATTGTAGCTTGTGCAAGAGGCAAGTATCCTATCCCTAACTTATTGATTTAGCAAGTTCCCTAAATTCTAATTTATTCATTTATTAAGCCTTAGACTTGTGTTTCTATATCGAGTAAGCTCGTGTTTTTAATTGTTCAAGTTCGAAATTCATATTACATATTGTAACTCTTTTAAAAGCATGATTCAGTGATACAATACTTATTCGATTGTATACTCTTGAGATTTATTATTCAAGTTGAATATCGATGTTATTGTTGAACCTTATAGGACTAGTGAACCCTTATTGATTCGACTAGTCCATAGTTGATGAACGTTCTAAATTCCAAAATACTTATTGAGCTTATCCAAACCAAACTTCCTTTGGTGCGGACTCTGATGTCAAAACTGAGATGAACAACCCTGTAAAAGGGGATTATTTACGCTTTAGCGTTGAGATATTGTGCACAATATGGTACTAAGGGCTGATCCCCCTAAGTACGAGAAGTAGAGTCCATAGTCTTATGACTGTTAAAGGTTTTAAGTATAAACACTTTACAACCTAGGACATAGTTCAAGGTCTTATGACCCTCAGATGATATTTTGATTCCTGTTATTTATCCTCGAGTCAAAAGTTGAGTTTCTTTATTCAGATGTCCTTGATTCACTCGCATGTTATTATATTGTTGTCATATTATTATACTTGTGGGCAACCGTGCTCACTCTTGCGTAATAATAACATTGCAGTTAAGAACGAAAGGTCTGACGAGCCTTCTACTAGCAAAGGCAAGGGCAAAGTCAACAAGTGATGAAGACTTGTTGTTTATTTTATGTGTTTATGTTTCAGACTTATGTTAAAGTTGTGTAAAACTTATTTAATTATTTATATTTCCGCATTTGATATTTAAGGTTAAGTACGACCTGGGATTGATGTATTTCTTTTCAGATGTTGTAACCCCATAAGGGGAGGATTATTTCTATTTATTTCATGGTTTGCATTTACTATGGGTAGATAGATAGATGATATTTGTACAGTGAACACCAAGTCCCGTGGAAATTGAAGTACCCGGATTTGGGGGTGTCACAGTTTGACTAGTTATTAGCTGTTATTGTTTCTAATGACTGTTATAAACATATATAGGTTGCGTAAACACTTTCAAATAGTTTAAGTAGCTGATCTTCGCAAAAGACAAGTTTTTCTAACTTCATTTAATTTCTATATTAAATGTAAGTCATATATATTGATATACGAACTTGTTATAATCATTATTCGTGATATCTGTGTTTTGAAGAGGGTTATAACTTATTGTTCAAGCGTAACCAAACCATATGAACTGTTATTTGTGTAAAATGTGTTTGATTTGATATCAAAGCATTGATGGTGGAAAAACCAAAGTTGTTTGGTACAAATATATATTGATACTGTTCTGGCCGGCAGTTATAGCACTGATCGGAAGTTATATTTTTTTATCGGCAGTTATAGCAGTGATCGGGGGTTATATTTACAGGCAGTTATAACACTGACCTTGTTGGATTGGTAGGATGATATGCATACTCCTAGGATATGATTAGGCTGATCCTATATGATATATCCGAATAAAGAACTCTTATAAGTTTTTATGATTTTAAGAGGGTAGAGTGGTTGACAGAATCAACCCGGGTTGCTAAGTCTTTATGACTGACAGTAATTCGTAATGGATGGACTCAGTATATTCATGGAAAAACTCTGAACTATGTGTTCCTTCAATTCAGATTCAGTGTGAGTATAATATATAACTTGTTTAAGACTTGCTGAGCTTTTTGTAGCTCATCCTTGCAATTATTCTTTTTCTTTGCAGCTTTAACTAACATATCAAAAGTTCCAGAGTTCAATCATGTGGATGGAAAAACTCTGTTAATTTAAATTTTAGTTATATCTTTGGGGACTCTGATGTAATAGTAAGTTGGAATTTATTGTAACCCAATTTAAGAATATGTAATATATTACTATCTTTTATCAATTGCTTAGTTTTTACCTTTCTAGAACATAGGAAGAAATACACTATCTATATTAACTATACATCTAAATTGAGAGTATTGAAAGATATTGTGGTTCTCTGATGCACTGAGGTCGGTCGCACCCCTCAGTTCCAAGAACGACCCTAACATTAATACTGCGAATGTCAAATAGATAGGAATTATTGATATGAAAGAAATATTCGTGAGATTATAAACCTATTCATCCAAGTGAGAGTATCCCAACATAGTAAATGTTCTGACGAGAACTACAATTCGTTATGGAATACTGTGAATCTTAGATTTATAGGAATTATTATCTTATGAACTATTTATGTGAGCACCAAATCTGCTACAGGGAGTGTAGAGAATTTGGGGGCGTCATAGGTTCCACCACAAGCAACATTGCCGTTGTACCAAAGGATAATCCATTGTACCTACCTCAGCAAGTGATCAAATCAGTCATCAAGGCCAAAGAAAAGGTGTCTGAAGAGAAGATTTAAGAGTTCATCAGTAAAATGGGACACAATGAGATCAAGGTAGTGCAAGGCTTGAAAGATAAACCCAAGAAAATGTCCATCCTAGACATGGTTTTATCCTTGGTGGATCATCGTGACATTCTAGTGAAAGTACTGGAAGAAGCCCATCTGCCAAAGACAGTGGATGCTGAGAAGTTCCATCACGTGGTAGAACACATTTTCAACAATAATGTGATATCTTTCAGTGACGATGATATCCCTACAGAAGGGACGGGCCATCATAAGTCACTGCATATAGCTGTAATGTCATCCGGGTATGTGATCGGGGGTGTGCTCATAGATGGAAGATCATCCCTCAACATCTGTCCCTACGATACCTTGGAGAGAATGAAGATCAACTCGAACCGGATCAAAACCAGTCATGTGGTCATCCGGGCTTTCGATGGATCTCGCCGACAAGCTTTGTGGAAAATAGAGCTTCATCTGGAGATTTGTCTGCATACTTTCTATGTATCTTTTCAGGTGCTTAACATCGCCACTGGATACAACTTCTTGCTAAGCAGGCCATGGATCCACATGACAGGGCAGTGCCATCCACCCACCATCAACTCAAATACATTATCAACGGCAACCTAATCACGGTCAATGCCGAACCGAAATACCCTGTCTGCATATAGGGAGACATGCCGGTGATCAGCCTGGATGCAGGGATTGAACCTATAATTTTTTAAGCTCTAGAGGTGAGTTATACTCAGTATCTACATATCGGAGCACCAACCCTTAAGCCAAAGGTCTCCCTTGAAGTAATGACAGTAGGCCAGGAGATGGTATCGTTGGGTTTCCAACCTGGAGAAATGGTTAGGAAAGAATCAGCAAGGTATCAAAAGTCCAGTCCAAATCCTGAGCCAGTCAGGGAGAGCCAAATTGGGTTATTCATTTGAGTTAAGCCGCCGGAATCCACATAACCACCCTAAGGCTCATGCTTCCACCATACTGTTGCCAAACTTCACTGATGCTGGTTTTGTAAAGCCAATGAGGAAGATCCCTACGGTGGTATCAGCCATGCTATTTCCTCTAATCATACTAGTAGGTGAAAGAAAATCCCTTAAGTCTGAGGCGGACAACGAAAAGGGAAAAGAAAAGATCCTGTACGAAGGACGAGACCCATTTGCTAACATGCAGGTTATCATAAATTACAAGGGTATGGATGATGAGATCCCAGACAGTGACGACGAGGATCAGATTCAAATACCTCACATTAAGAAAGAGAAAGGGGGTAGTTCAAAGAAAAACCTCGGCCCTATTTTGAAAGATGTCTTAGTCATCATTCGAGACGAGGCAGACGAGCATAATTCCTTGATCCTCCCTGTTCAGGAGGATTTAACCCTGGATAACTGGAGCAGCGTCCCGTGCCTCAGTGAAAAAGGGTAAAGGGGCAGAGAGTCTGTCTGCCCTGTAACATGCTTTCATTTACTGCTTACTTTTGATTTCACAGCTATAGTAGTAACTTTTGTCATGCTTTGCCAAAATGCTTTGTATATTTAAGTAGTTGCATATATTAAAGTGAAAGCATTTTTGTTTTCAGGACTTTAGAATGGGATTTATTTGTCACTGCTGATGAGATGCCAACCTGTCATAGTGACTACAACTGTGATGTAGAACTGAACTTTGACTTGATGGATATTGATCAAGAGGAGGAAGATGACTATGAGGTGCCCGAGGAGATCAAAGAATGGGTCGAAGACAAACCCAAACCAAACCTCGACCAAACCACCACTACCAACATAGGAACCTCCAAAAACATCAAAGAAATCCAGATAGGCATAGTGTAGGGATTTCGGCACATAAACGTAGCAAAAATTAAATTTTTTTGAAACCCTAAAACAGGATTCATGCGAAAAACATATTAATTTAGAGGTTTAGATTTGTTTTACCGATTATTCAAGCCTGAACGGAGATGATGGAAATTCTGAAACTGCTTCAAATCTTCAACGCAATCCAAAGGAACTGGGTCTCTACGGTATCCACACGAACGTCCCGCGAATCGTTACACGGGAAAGCTGCGGTACTAGCCGCCAAGGATCTGGACTTTCAAAATTTTTCTCTCTAGTCTCTCTCTAAGAGCGGCTAGGGTTTTGATAGTAATGAATACCCTAAAAACGGCTGATATATCATATATATAGTAGTTAAAGGAATTAACCAAAACCTAATCCAATTATAAAAATAAAAATAAAATTTATATATATATTATATCTTAATTAAGTCTTACTTAATTAATATACATATATATATATATACAAATTATCCTATTAATTTAAATTCGTAATTTAAATACTATCAACCATATTTATATATTTAAATACTTACAATTTAAATTAATTCTCTTTTAATTACGTTCTAAGTGTGTGACCCTATAGGTTATTATTATGTTGACAATAATTTTAAAATTATATTATAAAATTTAAACAGTGAGCGGCATCTAGTAATGCATCACTGCTACCCAAATAATAATAAGATCGGTGATTCGATACAACCTTTTCGTGACCAATGTTTTAATGTAATTTAATCCTTTTAACCTTGACATCCTATATTAAACTCGGGGCATGGAATGTGTCATCCTCTTCATAATTTAATCTGTGTTTTCTTGATCGATGAGTAGACTATATGAAATAAATCACTATTTGAGCATGGCCATGCATTTCATAGTCCTACTCAATCAAGAGGCCTATGGATATCACCCCTAATATATAGGAGGGTTAAATTCCATCTAGATCACTTATATTCCTCACACGATTCATGATGTACCCAATAATCACCTTTATCGTCCACCCTATTAAAGGTGGCCTTTGATGATATCAAAGTACATAAATTCTCGTGTAGTAATATAGTGATTCCAGGTCGGAGGATCATTACATCATTGTCACTATGAGAATTGCTTATGACACTTTGCATAATGCTCCACGTAGAATTCTCATGGTGGGTCTGTCCAGTACATTGTTCTCTAACATGTACCTATGCATTGACTCAATATCTCATATTTTTATGACCAATGAGATTTGGCCATTAGTCAATCCACATACTAGTCTCAATGTATCATTATTGTCCCATTAACAATGACACTTGACTAGGGACATTTAAGAGTAATGATACTAATTGTAATTATATGATCTCATATTCAAGTCACATACTTGAAGCCATATAATTTGTATCACTATTCTAAGGACTTTTATTATGTTAACATTTATATAACGCAGTAAATAAAACCATCATAAAATAATTCATTTATTCAATCAAATATAATATCAAAAATGTTAAGTAATTACATCAAAGAATTGGCCTCTAGGGCATAAACTCTAACACATAGACCTCACCCAAGACCAAAAGGCCGACCTGATCGAACTCCTAACGCAGTTCTGGGATGTGTTTGCATGATCATATGAAGACATGATTGGCCTGTCGACTGACATTGTCATCCATCTAATGCCCATCAAAGATGGATTCAAACTAGTCAAACAGAAGCTCAGGCAATTGAAACCTGATGGAGTCTGAAAGTCAAAGAAGAGGTCTTTAAACAATTTAAAGCCGACATCATCATGGTATCTGTGACACCCCCAAATCCGTGTAACATCGATTACAGGACATGGTGCTCATGATACAACATACATCATCATCTATCTAAGTAAACTCCAGCAATAATAATAGTAATATTATAACTATTACGTACTTACTCAAAATAAAATCCCAAGTCTTTACAACCTTTAATAAACCAAAACTTAAACTTAGCGTTTATCGCTACATTACATCATATGCGGAAATATAAACTTATTTTATAAGGTAACTAGCATCATTTCATCTTAGTCTTCCCCTTGTCCTTGCCCGAGCCCTCAGCCTTCTCATCCTTAACTGAAAGGTTTAAGCAAGAATGAGCACAAATTGCCCAGCAAGTATATAAAGAAGTTTGAAAACATACATCAGGAGTAAAAACATCTGTATGACAATATCTCAACAGTTGAAAGAATTATCAAGTGTTAAACAAGAATATCAAAGATAAGAGTTTAGAATTCTCCATAGCATACTAAGGGGTGTTAAATACCCTGAACGTTACTTTGTTTCATCGAAAACCATCAGACAATTTAACAATCAAATAGATTGTAAACGGTCTCTGCAAGTACTTCAGGTGATCAGCCTATTGTACCCTACATTGTGCACAAGTATAAAGTTTAAACTGCATAAGCATAAATGGGACTATATGCCCGACATCTGTTTACCCGTTTATTCGGGTTGTTCATTTTAGTATTCATGCGAGACCGCACCAAAGCAATTTGGATTGGTAAACATTAAATAGCTTCGAAAGATTTGAATTAAATCATTTTTCATCAATAATAACTAGCCGAAAACAAAGGCCAGGAAACATACTTAGAAACAGTTCGATAATGACATGAAACTTATAAGCATAGTTGTTAGAATAATAACTGAGTAATCATCGATAAGCTTGCAAGATAATTGAAGTTGTATAACTTCACAACAAAGGAACTTGCACGAATAAATAGCTAGCACAAGTCCAATACTTACCCTCACTGAGATAAAAATAAGTAAGGATTGAATAAATACCCAATAGAAATTAGGGCTAGGAAACTTGCCTGATACGTCTGCTATCGTTAAAGCTAGCAATTAACCTTCACGTAACCTAATCATATGTGTCACATTAAGCCATTTGGTTCTTGAACTCTAATTCGAAAGAAAATGATTTCCTTTCATTATAATTTCATTAATCAACTACCACGTACGCTATCATCAAACTAATTTAATCATATAACATGTTGCGTCATATAGATAAAGTGGTTCAATATGAGAATCTGAGTAAAAATAAGTTTCTGGAATTTTTCCCGGTCCGACCCGACCCGACCCGGATCAGACCCGACCCGGATCGGCGCAGCTGCGCAGCCTCAAGCCGTGTTACCGGCGCAGCTGCGCTGCCTGGAAAACCCGGAACCCATCTTTGAGTGGCGCAGCTACGCATCGTTAAGCCGTATGAACGGCGCAGCTGCGCTGCTCTTCATGCCCAGAAAATTTTTGCAGTTTTGAGCAGCCATCTTAGCGAATTAATTCCGATTAAACCATACATGATATGACCATGAAACTTGGACACAACATACTTCATCTAGCATACTATTTTACAAAAATATCACATTCCAGAAAATAGCAAATTAAGACCACGAACCGGCTACCTTGAAAAGCGTGCCAGAACAGGTTCTAAGACTTAGAAAAATTCTGGAAAACCCAAAAATTTGCATATTTTTATTTCCAACATGCTTGCTCTCGAAAATCATAACTTGCTCAATTTAACTCCGTTTCTTATGAAATTTGGTCAGGTTATACATCATACTACACAGTATTTTACAAAATTATTACACCCACTAATCGGGTCATAGAAACCATGATTCCAAGGCTCCGAAAAACCCGAAAAGTCACAGATTCTATGTTAAACCATCTTTGACAAATTTTGTGATTTTGATTCTAGCATGCATGGGGTTGATTCCTACTGTCCAGACCACACATACTAACATATATACACGTAACCCAACCTTTAACTTCACTAAATTACCATGATTTGAATAATTTGACATCTAAGAGGCATTTTAGCAAACACTTAGCATGCATGGCATAAATTCATACGATTCAACGTGTAAGAGACATGAATTAAACCAGAACTTTCGTTCTCTACACCCACATATCAGTAACCAACATGAACATAGCCTCACAAAATCAAAACAAATCATTTGCAAGGTCTCATATGCATATTTTCTCATTTTTACTTAAGAACATGAAAAAGAGAGTTCATGGCTACCTCTTTGATGAATTCTTTTTGTTCGAATTCCTCTAATGACTCTCTTTGCTTGGTTAGTCTCTGCAAACTCCAGAATTCGCCACCCTCTCAAGCTCTTTCCTCTCTCACTCTCAACTTCACTCACGGTAGGATATTTTACAAAAGAAAGAAATAGAATTTTAGGTGGAGAGTATATATAGAAATCATTAGTATAAGCTTCCCTTGCCTCTTCCATTCTCAATTCAGCAGTTACAACATTAAGTTAGAACATTAGTTTAGCAAATTAAATAAGAAGAATGTGGGGGTTAGAGAAAATGAAAGGATTTTTGGTTTTAAGGAGTAAAATGAAGTACTCCCTCCTTAGCTATATGTAATATATATTATACTCCTTCCCTTGTCCCAATTCGTGAGTCACAAGGGTCCCACCAGCTGCTGACTTGTACCACATAAAATATTATTATAATCAATTAAATAATCATTTTGACCATTTTGCCCCTCGTAGCAAAACGTTGCGATACTTATCTCGATTCCTACTAAAGTCGACGTCCCGAACGTCATGGAACTATCTGTTTCGTCAAAATCCTCTCCGAAATTCGTGGTTGACTTTTTACCCGAAAAAGTCAATCGGTTGACTTTGACCAAAAAGTCAACCGTGACACATTTTCGCGGTTACAGTCTAACCTGACTAAATTCAATGTCCCGGACTCAAATACGCAGTCCGCGTCTCTAAATTCCACTCTGATCTCAAAATCATGCTTTAAAGCCATCCCAAGAAATTAATAGAATTAATTCCATACTTAACCTATTTAAATAGTTGAATTAAACTAAACCAACCATTTAAATACTTCTCATCACATATCATAAAATAACACATGTATGTATAACGCATATACATCTAAATAACAGAAAACACACCAAAATTTCACATAAATTCGTTTATTGATAATTGTTAAAAGACATAATAATCTCAGATATTACAGTATCAACATACCCGGAGTGGCTATCAAATATAGTTCCCATACCTAAACCAGGAGGGAAAGTACGAGTATGCGTGGATTACCGGGATTTGAACAAAGCCTTCCTTAAGTACAATTTCCCAGTACCTTTCATTCACATCCCGATCAACAATAAGGCGCAGTACGACATATATTCCTTCATGGATTGCTTTACTGGTTACCATCAAATCATGGTTGCTGAAGAAGACCGAGAGAAAACCGCTTTCATCACTCCCTGGGGAACCTTCTGCTATAGACGACTATCCTTTGGCCTCATCAATGCCTGGGCCACATATCAGCGAGCCATGATGGCCCTGTTTTATGACATGATGCATAAGGAGATAGAGGTTTATGTGGACGACATCATTATCAAATCCCGGAGAGAGGATGATCACATCGACCATCTCAGGAATATGTTCAACAGGTTATATAAGTACAACCTCAAGCTAAATCCCGCCAAATATGCTTTTGGCGTCAAATCAGGCAAGTTGTTGGGATTCTTGGTGAGCAATCGAGGCATCAAACTAGACCCTGCCAAGATCAAAGCCATCACTGAAATGCTCGTACCTCTAACAGAGAAGGAAATACGTGGGTTCCTGGGAAGAATCAATTTCATAAGCCGATTCATTTCCCAGCTCACAACAATCTGTGAACCCATATTCAAGCTACTAAGGAAAAATTCATCCACCAAATGGAATGAAGATTGTCAACAAGCTTTCCTTGCCATCAAGAAGCAGGTAATCGAAGCACCAGTCTTGGTACCCCCGAGGGATGGAGTTCCCTTGTTCATGTACTTGTCCGTCAATGCCAACGCAATGGGCTGTATGTTGGGATAGAAAGATAATAGTAGTAAGGAGAGAGCCATCTACTACAATAGCAAAAGATTTAGCAGTGGTGAACAGAAGTACATCCTGATTGAGAAGACATGTTGTGCATTAGCATGGGCCACCTTAAGGTTATAACATTACCTCCATGGGCACACAACCTACCTCATATCCCGCATGGATCCACTAAAATATGTATTCAATAAGCCAATATTGAATTGTCAACTGTCCAAATGGCGGTTGATCCTACAATAGTTCGACGTTGTTTACGTGACTCAGAAGTCCATCAAAGGTTAAGGCATTGTAGATCAACTAGCCGAATCACCATCGGAGGGTTCGAGCCCCTAGAGACTTATTTCCCAGATGATGGGATCATGACAATTCAGCAAGGTCTTCAAGAAAATACGGTCCAACCATAGAAAATATATTTCGATGGAGCAGTAAACTTGGAAGGTGCTGGAGCTGGGGCAATCCTTTTCTCTGGTACAGGAGAACAATATCTTGTGGCTACCAAACTGTAGTTTGACAACACCAACAACACAGCCGAGTATGAAGGCTGCATAATGGGGTTGAAGTTAGTCCAATCCATGGGTATCAAACATCTACTGGTCTTTGGAGACTCTGAATTAGTTATTAGATAAACCACTGGGGCATATCACACCAAAGAGTTGCATTTGCTGCCCTATCATTAGCAGGTCGTTAATATAGCTCTGGATTTTCAAGACATAACCTTCATCCATATACCTCGGGGTAGGAAAGACTTCGCTGATGCATTGGCGACGTTAGCTTTCTTAATCCGCATATCCGATAGGAGTGGGATTCCCTACATCAAATTCACAAGTCAGAAGGCCCCGATATATGAGAATTACATTGGAGAAGTATCAGATGAAATACCTTCTGTCAATCGGCCTGGGTATCAAGATATCAAGGAATATCTCTTAGATAGATCTACACCTGCTAGGGCAAGCCAATCCGAACAAAAGTAAATTCACAAGATGGCTATAAAGTTCTGAGCGGAGATGCACTCTATAAGAGGGATGTTGGAGTAGGCCTATTAAGATGCTTTGATAAAGGGCAAGCCCAGAGATTGATGAATGAAGTCCATAGCGAAATCTGCGGTCCACACATGAGCGGTCATCTGCTGGCCAAGAAGATATTAAGAACAGGACATTGTTGGATCTCACTCAAAGCTGATTGTGATGATCACGTTAGGAGATGCTTTCAATTCCAAGTACATGGAAATGCCATACACTCTCCTCCAAATGAGCTACACAACATGAGTTCACCATGACCTTTCTCTATGTGGGGAATGGATGTGATCTGTCTAGTAGAACCCAAAACCATTAATGGTCATCGATTTATCTTCACCATGATCGATTACTTCACCAAGTGGGTTAAAGCTGCCTCCTTTCCCAAAGTTACCAAAGAGGTCATCATTGGTTTCCCAAAAGCTGTGTCCCGGGCTATCAAAGTCTCCTCAATATCAACAAAAGCAGTGTCGCGAGAAGATCGAGCCTCGTCTCTCTCAACTAATGTCATATCTCGAGTGGCTCGAGCCTCATCTATCTCCGCAAAAGCTATATCTCTGCCAAATAAAGCGGTCAACATCAGCACTCTAGCCTGATCTCTCTCAAACGTCATCCTAGCTAGTAAATTTGCCAAAGCTGGATCTGTCCCGGCAGGAATAATCGGTGGATCACTAAGTAGTGCTGCTGTCAGACCCATGAATAACTCATCCTCAGTACGAGAATCAGGATCCTCCACAGGCTCCTCCTTGTCGGAATCTACAATCGGAGCTATATAGACGACTGCAGCTGATGCTATATCCACCTCAAGCCACGCTGAATACTCTGGAGAATGGTTAGGATGGCTACTGGAGAAATAAACCCTCTCTCTATGAGTCCAAAACTCATACACTCTAATCAAATCAGCAGATGACATAAACGAAGCTGACATCCTTTGATCAATAGCCCCCTCGAACTGATGCAGGCACTGAAACTGATCGAATTGGCCCATAACAGCCAGAGTATGATAACTAGTCACTCCCCTCAATCCCTCTAGGGGCAGATAGTCCATGCCAGATGCATGAGTGATAAAGCTATAGGTGGAGACTAGCCCGGAACATGGTAGAATCGAGAATGGATGCGCAATATCAGACAGAAATGCTGACCATGACCCCGCATCTGAGCACTCCGCGGGCTGGAAGAAGTAAGATGTGGCTACCTCACGGGTGAAGTAATACCCCTGGGGTCAAAAAATCCAATCGGTCGTAGATGGGACATTAGGCATACATATAATAACACCGAACTGCCTCTAAAAAACCACTTCGGGTGGGTACTGCAGTAGGTGGCTGCTCTCAGCGTCTCGGCTAATATCATTGGTATGATGGTGTTACCCTGCCTAAGGGCCCGAACCACAACTATCAATCCCACATCCAAATGGTTCAAGCGTAGTGGCATATAGACGTAGGCTACAATGCACATCAGCAAAATGTCTATCCTGGCCAAATGCCACGCCTCTGCTGATATAATAAATTCCCGACATGACGATCGTAACTATCAAGCTCACTGAACTGATCGATCAAAAAGTCGATGGAGATCACACGTCCAGAGATGATCTCATCCATAACTATGCTCTGGCGAGGACCTGACATCCATATAAACGGTCTGCTCATATCACTGATCGTCGTACGAGCGCATGGCACCTCTAAAGCTAAGCCATTAAATCGCTAGTACTCTTCAAGGGTCGGAGTCAGCTCATGATGCCCAAAGCGAAAGACCTGTCTATAGGGTATCCAACAGGATAAGATACCATCCATAAATCCGTATGGCACCTAAAATTCTACGAGGGCTAATGAATGCCCCAACATCTGATCCACTGCCCCTCTGGCTAGGAAGGGCAGGCTCTCATACCACGATCTCAAGGATGGAGCCACCACAGATAGTGGCGAGTGCTCGATATGGCTAACGATAAATGATGACATCTGTATCACCGTATCACAAGACTATCCAGAGGTCAAATCTGAACTTATCTATCTAAATGCATACACATAACATAATACATGCATGATGACAAATATAAACATGATGCGATAGATAAGAAATATCATGCATATCTACAATAAACTATCTACTGCAAGCATCATCCCTGTCTGATAATACAAAGAAAAATAAAAAGTACAGGAATATGGGGAACCACCACCCAACTAATAACAGTAGTCTATCAAAATGGGGCACAGCCGCCCAACAGCCAACATAGTGGCCGACCAAAAGATATAGCTACAACAGCTACCCAAAACGATCCAAAACATCTACGCTCAGGTGGTTAACCTGCTCCATCTCCTTCGTGGACACAAAGCTGCGGTCATCAGGAATGTCTGGGCGGTATAAGGGAGGATCAGCCCCTGCAAAATTGCTGGAAAATGGACCTAAAGAGGGGCAAGCTCCGAAGCCAGACGGATCAAAAGAAAATACATCTGACGAATCTCAGCCAAGATGCCTGATGAACAAATGAGTTCTCTCCAACTCCTGGGTCAGCCCTGTGATCAGGTCTAAATGAGTAGGCTCCCCGAGGCAAGCTATCCAGTTTGTCATCATAACAGACCCAGGCACCATGTCTGCCATAAACTGGGTAGCACGAGTCTGAGCTCCAATCATGCTAGGACTACACCAGTTGTTGAACCCCTCCTGGATGTAAGAGCCCTCTGATAGGGTAAAGCCGTCCACGCCCTCCATAAGGATATCTGTCAGTGGCAGGATCAATGGCCAATGATGCCAAGCCGGAGGAACAAATGGAATGCGAATCTGACCCGTGATACTCTGATAGCACGCTCTCCTAGATAGATCTCCCAGCCTCCCTCTATCAAAAGCAGGACTCTGCCGGTCGACAATGCAAACTCTCGACCAGTTGGAAAGCCTTCCTCAAATCAAACAGTCAAAAACTCAGAGGTATATGGGATCCACGAGATCGCTCCGGATGTCAAAAGCTCCAACTGCAGGCGGGAATAAGTAAATCCCTCAGCAACAGGGACCTCTGTCAGAGTGGAGTGATGCCAACGTCGCCCTTGGGGATAGGCCTCCAGACCTAAAGAAGCGGTGGGCCGTAGGCAAGGAAGCTTCTCATACGCCTAGAACTGGCCATGTAAATATCAATATTCCTCAGTGACCAAGACTGACAAATGTACATGTAGAAATTAAAAAGGTACAAAAAAGATGTACTCACCAGCAAAAATGGGTAGAACCCTAACCAAGCCTCCGTCAAACCCTCCGAGAGCATGGGTATACCTTGGAGAAAATAGGCAAAGGCGTAGGAACCTCAATCAAAGTCACTGAGGTGCTCTACATGTCGGGTAGCACTAACCAGGGCGAAGGACACAGTAGATGAGTTGTCTGCCACAAAACAACCCCTGATGATCACCAGAAACAATCGCCTCAAGATGCGATCCCTAACCCTCTGATCATCAGGTAGAGGCTCAAGTAAATCCCCACTTTGAGCATCTATACTCAAGGGACCAGATCGGACCGTCCGACCCTTGATCGCCGTCGCAGGAACTCCCAACATGGACCGAACATTAGTGGGTGTGATGTCGGCCACAACAGGTATGGGCTCACCCTCTAACTCTATGCCGGTGATGAACCTCCAATCCATAGGCGTCATCATCACCTCACAGTTCAACAAATGAAGGGACTGAGTCTGGTGGAACCAGCGCTCAGACAAAGCCCTTATGTAACCCCAAGGGCAACGACGGGGAAAAACGAAACCCCCAGCTATCAACGATATCCCTGTACTCCTGGTGCAAAGTATGGTAGATGGAGTGCACATTGAACCAGTTCCCTCGAGGCTGCATAAAGCCGGGAACCTACATCAAAAGCCAACCTATGTCAAAAACCTGTGCCCTAAGAATGACAAAATAAAGAAAGAGAATCCCGAAAGAAGAAAACTTCACGTCACCTCGTTGGCATGGAGAAATCTCGATGGATGACGACTTAAGTCTCCCATAAACTCTTGGGTCGGTACAATAATGCCCGGAACCTCCGCACGTAGGGCCTGAGCTGGGGCAGGAGCAGCAAAAAGATCCTGCTCATCATCAATATCAATCGACTGCTCGTCCTGGGCTGGATGAATCACCGATTCTGCTAATCTACGAGGCGGCCGAGCTGGACGTGGCTGAGGAACATCAGAAGCTCGCCTACGTCTAACGCCTGAAACTACTCTGCTAGCACTGCTGGGTCTGTCTCGGTCCATCACCTGAACAAAGTCTCCAAATCACATCAAAAATGGTGTGGTAAGCCTAAAACCTATGACTTATTAATTTAAACAGTACTTTATGCATTGCTAAGTCCTAAAACATGCATGGGTCAGTCAAAAATCCCCAGTATAGTAAAAACTGCATGTTTTTTAAAAGCTAAATCCTAAAAATGTTCATGGGTCAGTCAAAAATCCCTAGTAGAGTCAAAATTACATGTTAATTAACTGCACGGGCTTTTGAAAAAACTTTGCCAGTCTTCTTTGTAAAATGAACTGTCCGCATGCACGCAGGCATGTCTAAGTGGCCACTCAGTAGCACACTTTCCCAAACTAGGAACAGTTCATATTTATGAAATAAAATTAAAAGTAAACTTCACATTACTATGGACATATTTAGTTGAAAATCCAGGCTCACTAGGCCTCAAAAAGGATGAGTAAACTGATCAAAAAGATAAAAATATGACTGTCTCAGAATCTGAATTTTCTTACGTCAAAATATGCATTACATTAAGATATGAATACTTATGAAGTAAGAAAATTTTTAGCAAGTCATATAAGTATACATTTTTTATACATTGCGTCTAAAAATACCCTACGTGGTTTATATGCTTTTAACTGTCAAAACTTGCGAAAAAGGTTGTAAAACATTACCTGAAGTGTGCAGAACACTTGGGAGCTGACGGAATCTGAAAAAGGCTGCCCGAGCTCCATAGATTTGAAAAAGAAAATCGGATTCTGTTTAAAACTCGAAATAAAACTGATTTCAAATGACTCCGGCTGCCCAATATACAGCCATAGGTAGAAGTGGGCCCAGCTACGGCTACCATACCTCTTCCTGCGGCTCCCCAAGGTGGCCCCCACTCCCTCAGGCTCAGTTCGGTTTTAGTTAAAACAGAGTTTATATGAGCTGAAAAGTCAAATCTGATAAAAAAATTGCTACGCGATTGAGCAGTTTGTCCTCAAATCTCGCTTTTAAGCAGCAATATACTGATAAAAAGAGGAGCTCCCTGAAAACCCTTGGTATTCATCTCGAAGCAATGTTCGGGGACCACTGATGAAGAATGCTAAAAAACTACCAAAAAACTGCGCAAAACTGCCGAAAATTATCACTTTCGAAGCATCGGGTACTGACCGATGACAGTTCAGTCGTTGGCTCAACCCCAGCGAAGCGTCGGGTACAGACGGAGGACAGTTCAGCTGTTGGCACAACCCTAGTGAAGCGTTGGGTACAGACCGAGGACAGTTCAGCCGTTGGCTCAACCACAACGAAGCGTCGGGTACAGACCAGTGATAGTTTAGCCGTTGGCTCAACCCCAGCAAAGCGTCGGGTAGAGACCGAGGATAGTTCAATCATTAACACAACCCCAGTGAAGCGTCATGTATAGACCGATGATAGTTCAGCCGTTGGCTCAACCCCAACGAAGCGTCGGGTACAGACTGAGGATAATTTAAATCGTTGGCACAACCCCAGCGACGCGTCGGGTATAGACCGATGATAATTCATCCGTTGGCACAACCCCAACGAAGTGTCGAGTATAGACCAATGACAGTTCAGCCGTTGGCATAACCCCAACGAAGCGTCGGGTACAGATCGATGACAGTTCAGTCGTTGGCTCAACCCTAGTGAAGCGTTGGGTACAGACCGAGGACAGTTCAACCGTTGACACAACCCCATCGAAGCGTCGGGTACAGACCGAGAACAGTTCAACCGTTGGCTCAACCCCAGCGAAGCGTCGGGTACATACCGAGGACAGTTCAGCCGTTGGCACAACCCCAGCTGTGAGGCCCCCAAATTCGGGTCCCCAGCACCTCGAACATGGTACGTTACGATACATCATTTCTATAACTAATGCGGAAGATATAAACATAAATTGTTTATACAATAAACTTTTACATATAATTCCCAAGGTCTGTTAACCTTAACTGATTACCTGTATTCAATATCCTATACGACATACAATGCCATTTACGTCCAATATTATTATAATTTTAACTGTACAATAATCCAATCCTAGAACTTGTCTTTGCCTTTACCTGTGTCTGAAGTTTCGTCTTAATCTGAAATGGTTATCATGATATAGCAAAGGTGAGCAACAAGTTTGCCTAGCAAGTTTAAGTTCAAATAAAGATATATTATGATTGAAAAGAATAATAAGTTGACAAACTTTCAACAATATAATAATTTTGAAAGAATATAAATCAATTTTTTTATAACTGAATGACCTAGTCAATAATGGAAAATGGCCAACAATGAACATGAACAAATGTAACTGAACTAAATGTTAATGAAGGTGATCAACCTTTCATACCTGATGAACATATGCAACATGCACTAAGTGCGAATCAATAATCAGTATAGATATAAATAATTAACAATAATTATTCACGAACATGCCTTGAAATATAACTCAAAGTTGAGTTAGAGAAAACTTGCCTGTACCGTTGATTACTGCTACGCAATATAATTTAATCGCTTTATTGTAAAGACCTATCAGTTATAAGATTGATCTTTCAATTAGCATAACATACCTTATAAGTAACTATCTAACATTTAATTACATAGTCAAATATTAGATAATCTTAACACTATACATATACACAAGTCTAAACCTAGCACACATCTAGTCTTTAATAATATTCAATATAGTATACTTAGTGGTTTCCCACAAACAACTAACAAATTAGCTTCTGTCTGGTCTACACCGTTTTCACAGTGAGTTAGATCAGTTACTAATTCGTATATACCTTCCCCATATGAAGGAGTCGTTTAGCCCAGCTACTATACATCAACAATTAAAGCGTACGATTGCACTACCTTAGCTTAACACTTAATCGTTCCTTTATAAGTTATTATTATAACTCGGTAAACTATTTATGAATTCAGAAGACTTAATATTTTATTTCAGCAAACTGAAACCAAACTGTCTTCCCTTCCTAACCTTTTCAAGTTCCCTTTCAGCAAGCTGAAACCAAACTGACTTCTCTTCTTGACATTTCAGTTTCCATTTCAGCACCGTGAATTGATTATTTCAGGAAGCTGAAATACCCTTATCACGAAAATACCAAACAGTTTATTATTTTTCTATTCTTTGTCCAAACATATATACATATATTCCATACACAAAAAAAAAATTCTGGAATTTTTCAATTTTCTTAAGTATTTTTCAAAAATTCATTTCTAGTTAATTCCTTAAGAAAATAGCTATCTTATGCTTAACTCCAGAAATTCGCAACTCTTGGCGGGATTTTATACATGTTAACGTGAGCTTCCAGTTTCAATTTTGCGGCCATCGGAGTTATACAACTCCGGTTATAACAATTTTTGTCGAAAAAATACAAATATTGAAATGGTCATAACTTGTTCAATTTAAGTCGGAATGAGCTCATTTTTGGACACAAGCTACTTTATAACATATATTTTAATGTCCCAAAATATTTGATTTTTTTAATAAATTAAGTGGACGAAACTTTCCTTGGAAAAAAGTGGCAGCCTACTTTTCCTCAATTTCCAGATTTTGCTTCCTTTACAAAAATCAGCCCACACGGAAATTTACAACTCATTTTTTAAGTGATTCCACTTGAAAAAATTAAAAGACTTATAGATCTAACTCTAGAAATTGACGACACTCAAAATTCAAAATAGAATGAGAGATATGGTCGTTTTCATTTCGTACTTCGTTTTTACAAAAATCTGATTTTTCATACTTGATGATTTCTAAGAAAACTTTCATATTCTCACCTAATAACCAATATAATCCATCATCAAACATCATAACACATACTAATATCTCATATACCCAAGGATCTACCATGATCCATGATCTAATACCTCAAATAATCACCAAACACAAAATAAACACAATCAAGGCTAAGAAAAATTAGGTTTTCTTACTTTTAAAAAACTTATCTTCTCTTTTATGCTTTAGATCCAATTTCTAACACTTGAATATGTTAGATCCATACATGAATCAAAAGAAAACACATAGATTATAGGGTTTTAAACTTCCAAATTAAGAAACCCTCTTTTTATTAAACTATTATAAGAACGGAAAATAAAGTTTAGATATTAGATTATACCTTTTCTTCTCTTCCTTCTTCTTCTCCATAAGCTCTGTTAGGAACCTAAGAAACTTCCAAATTCTCCTCTCCCTCTCCTCTCTATAGTGGCCGAACTCCCTCCCCTTTTTCTCTCTTGGTTCTCTTTTGTTCTTTCTATTTCTCTTTCTAGTTGATAGCTTAGGAAATAAAATAAAACAAATGATATACTTAGATTTGTTTCTTAGAAAAAGGTGTAGAGATATAAGGTATATCTAACTAAATCTTCCATCCACTCACTCTCTCTCCTTATCATAATGGAAGTTGATGCTTGCAAGCAACAAACAAAGTGGTGTCTCCATAAAATGGAGGACACCTAGCAAATCAATTACCAACTAAAGTTATTATCATCATTACATTACTTCCCCCTTGTTCCTTCTCCAAATTTTCGGCCATGTGGCCCTTAATTATCCAAATTGGTTTTATTATAAGCTTATCTAATGACTATACTACCCCTCCTTGATTTGGGCTAAGCTTGGGCCTTCATTTAATTCATTTGAGCTTGCACCTTTTTATTAATTTACTTACTAACAAAAATGCATTTGGGCTTCCACCCATAAATTTAATTGGGCCATCTTAATACTTGTCCCATATATGATATATTCGGCTAGTTTAATAATTCAATTTCTCTTAAATCAAATTAGCTACAAGTCCAATGCTTAAATAAATAATTGGGCTACTTATTTAATTCTTTGGGCCATAAAATCAACTTAGTTCCATCATTTTAATTTTTATCATATCCTAATCATTTAGTTAAGGTTCCATTACACACCTTTGTAAATAAATTCCTTACTCATATATCTTTAATTTTATAACCCAATTATACTTACTATACTTAGATTATAAAATTAATTATTTAAAATGTACAAAATAAATCTCTTAGAGTATTTAATTACCCTACCTAATATATATATTAGGTTATATTTCTTTATTCTTATTCAAATAGTAAATATTATAGGTTTTTCTTAAAATTTTTAAATTATTCCTCAAATTTATATCTAGGTTTTATCCTTTAACCTTTATTTAAATCATTTAAAAATCTTATATATTTTCGGGTTGTCACATTCACCCTTCTTCTAAGCATTTCGTCCGCGAAATTACAGCCTACTATTCCCTACTCCTTTTATTCACTAAAACTACGTTTTCGAGTTAACCTTTATCTGATTTTATTTTCATTTAATGAGTACATACGGTTTTCTTCTACGAGGATCTATTTTATCATCACATTCTACCTAGACTTCTCTCTACGAAGTTAAAAAAAATTTATATAATGTTGAGTGGCCATGAACTTTTATTTTTCAATTTTGGAAAGGTTTAAACATAAATTCATCTGTAAACCGTCATACTTACGGGCACGGTGGGTGATCAGCCCGTTATACCCTGCATTGATCAGATGCTATATGCTGGAACGACTTTTACTTTCATCATATCCGCCTTTGGCGCACAAATATTTCCCAATTTAGGGATGTTCATACTCAGCCTGGAGTCCGAATCAAAACAATATGGTTCGGGATAAGTTCTCAAAGAGATACTTGAATTTTCATAAATATTTGTCTAGCAGAATTAAATAGCTTAGATATATACCAATAATTTGAACATTAATCGAAATATGTATCTGGCCAAATTTAATTGGCACTTGACTTTTCTTTAAAATTCTAAAAATTATTTTTATGACCTCATTTTATCGCACTTATTTACAGTCCATTGAAGATTCTGTCATTTTTGTGACTTTGCCATAAAACAATATACCATAGTGAGTTGACGATCTTTAGATCACAGTCGACACTAGGCAATAATGCATTGATGACTCCATCATTTTTATCATCTTTGCACCAGGTTCCATGATGCATTGATGATATATAAAATATATTTTGATATTTCAAATAATTTTTGTCTAGCCGAAACAATTAGCGTAGACTCTTCTTTAAACCGTTCAAAACTATTGAAAATTATTTTTGAAATTATCATGTCGCAACAGGTAACAATGTGATAATGTCTCGAAGTCCATCTCCACACCCTTGTCACCATGTTTTGAAGATAACCAAAAATTCATTTTATTTTGAAAAAGACACATCAGTGCAAATTTAGCTTGATAGCAAAAATTTCAAAGTCTAGCATAGCCAGAAGATTTGGAATACCTATGCCTCCACTACCAACTTCAATTCTTCTAATGATCAATTGCTTAATAATTCTATCTATTCTATCATACTTAAAACTTACTACACTACAAATCCTCAATTCTCCTTCTACAATTTTCCTATACCCAGTATAGTTCATCAAATATACCATACGTTATGAGTTCAGGAACTTACCACAATCATATGGGTTTAAGAATTTATCCTAGCCAGACCAAAGTCGTCCATTCGCTGAGGGGTTACACAATACGTTTATGAGTCACGAACTTACCATACGTATGAGTTTAAAGAACTCGCACCTAATCTTATATTCTCTACCAATCCGTCATACACATGAGAAAAGAATCACCTTCTCAACATACATATAATGAATAGTGCGACACCAACATTTCAATGATTATCAATGTGATAAACTAAGTAGTCGTTAGACCAAGCACAAAACCTTCGTCCATACAAAGGTTTGTACAACTCAACTATCACCTGAGTCCTCAATTGAAATCCCACATAATCCTAGCTCCGTCTTTACTCGATATGAATTTCATTTAATCCGTATCTTAAATTCTATAACTTTTTCCAGAGTTTTAAAAGTACAATTTCATAGTACAACTGTCGTACAGCAATTCTGCTATAAAATTTTTAATCATTTGATTAATCCTCCTTCCTGCTATGACCTTATAAGATCTCGTTGTGATCTCATATTATATTACGATTCTTTTCTATGTTATGATCGTTTTGTTTTACGATCTTCTTTCCTTTTATACTTTTAGTCTTTTAGACTTTATCTATTCATTACTAATGTTCAATTTTTATTATCAGAATTAGGTAACTCCGGATCTTTATTACTTGTCAGGATTCTTTTTTGAATCTTATTGACTTGCCAATACCTTGCCCAAATTCATCACTTAAATTTAAAACTCTATTTGATTTTATTCGTTATCCTCATTCCTGCGGTTATAGCCTAACGTAACCCTACCTAAGGTTTATAACCTACAGCTTTGATACCAACTGTGACGCCCCCAAATTCGGGTCCCCAGCACCTCGGATATGGTACGTTATGATACATCATTTTTATAACTAATGCGGAAGATATAAACATAAATTGTTTTTACAATAAATTTTTACACATAATTCCCAATGTCTGTTAACCTTAACTGATTACCTATATTCAATATCGTATACGACATACAATGTCATTTGCGTCCAATACTATTACAATTTTAACCATACAATAATCCAATCTTGGAACTTATCTTTGCCTTTACCTGTGTCCAAAGTTTCGTCTTAATCTGAAATGCTTATCATGATATAGCAAGGGTGAGCAACAAGTTTGTCCAGCAAGTTTAAGTTCAAATAAAGATATATCATGATTAAAAAGAATAATAAGTTGACAAACTTTCAACAATATAACAATTGTGAAAGAATATAAATCAATTTTTTTATAACTGAATGACCGAGTCAAAAATGAAGAATGGCCAACAATGAACATGAACAAATGTAACTGAACCAAATGGTAATTAAGGTGATCAGCCTTTCATACTTGATGAACATATACAACATGCACTAAGTGCAAATCAATAATCAGTTTAGATGTGAATAATTAACAATAATTATTCACAAACATGCTTTGAAATATAACTCAAAGTTGAGTTAGAGAAAACTTGCTTGTACCGTCGATTACTGCTACGCAATATAATTTAATTGCTTTATTGTAAAGACCTACCAGTTATAAGATTGATCTTTCAATTAGCATAACATAACTTATAAGTAAACTATCTAACATTTAAACACATAGTCAAATATTAGATAACCTTAACACTATACATATACTAAAGTCTAAACCTAGTACACATCGAGTATTTAATAATATTCAATATAGTATATTCAGTGATTTTCCACAAACAACTAACAAATTAGCTTTCGTCTCGTCTACACGGTTTTCACAGTGAGTTAGATCGGTTACTAATTCGTATATACCTTCCCCATATGAAGGAGTCGTTTAGCCCAGCTACTATACATCAACCATTAAAGCGTACGATTGCACTACCATAGACTTAACACTTAATATATCGTTCCTTTATAAGTTATTATTATAACTCGGTAAACTATTTATGAATTCAGGAAACTTAATATTTCATTTCAGCAAACTGAAATCAAACTGTCTTCCCTTACCTTTTCAGTTTCCATTTCAGCAAGCTGAAACCAAACTGACTTCTCTTCTTGACATTTCAGTTTCGATTTCAGCACCGTGAATTGATTATTTCAGGAAGCTGAAATACCCTTATTACGAAAATACCAAAACAGTTTATTATTTTTCTATTCTTTATCCAAACATATATACATATATTCCAGACATAAAAATAAATTTTCTTTAATTTTTCAATTTTCTTAAGTATTTTTCAAAAATTCATTTCTAATTAATTCCTTAAGAAAATAGCTATCTTATGCTTAACTCCAGAAATTCGCAACTCTTAGCGGGATCTTACACATGTTAACGTGAGCTTCCAGTTTAAATTTTGTGGCCATCGGAGTTATACAACCCCGGTTATAACAATTTTTGTCCGAAAAATACAAATATTGAAATGGTCATAACTTGCTCAATTTTAGTCGGAATAAGCTCATTTTTGGACACAAGCTACTTTATAACATATATTTTAATGTCTCAAAATATTTGATTTTTTTTTCATAAATTAAGTGGACGATGCCCTTGGAAAAATGTGGCAGCCTATTTTTTCTCAATTTTTAGATTTTGCTTCCTTTACTAAAATCAGTCCACACGAAAATCTACAACTCATTTTTCAGTGAT
The DNA here is from genome assembly GCA_020205555.1 of Panax stipuleanatus. Classification (NCBI taxonomy): domain Eukaryota; kingdom Viridiplantae; phylum Streptophyta; class Magnoliopsida; order Apiales; family Araliaceae; genus Panax; species Panax stipuleanatus. Next base: position 45,455,894 of record CM035125.1, read on the forward strand.
TCCACTTGGAAAAGTTAGAAGACTTATAGATCTAACTCCAAAAATTGACCACAAAAATTTGAAATAGAATGAGAGATATGGTCGTTTCCATTTCATACTTTATTTTTACAAAAATTTGATTTTTCATACTTGATGATTTCTAAGAAAACTTTCATATTCTCACCTAATAACCAACATAATCCATCATCAACATCATAACACATACTAATATCTCATATACCCATGGATCTACCATGATCCATGATCTAATACCTCAAATAATCACCAAACACAAAATAAACACAATCAAGGCTAAGAAAAATTAGGTTTTCTTACTTTTGAAAAACTTATCTTCCCTTTTATGCTTTAGATCCAATTTCTAACACTTGAATATGTTAGATCCATACATGAATCTAAAAAAACACATAGATTATTGGATTTTAAACTTCCAAATCAAGAAACCCCCTTTTTATTAAATAATTATAAGAAAGGTAAATAATGTTTAGATATTAGATTATACCTTTGCTTATCTTCCTTCTTCTTCTCCATAAGCTCTGTTAGGAACCTAAGAAACTTTCAAATTGTCCTCTCCATCTCCTCTCTATAGTGGTCGAACTCCCTCCCCTTTTTCTCTCTTGGTTCTCTTTTGTTCTTTCTATTTCTCTTTCTAGTTGATAGCTTAGGAAATAAAATAAAACAAATGATATACGTAGATTTGTTTATTAGAAAAAGGTGTAGAGATATAAGGTATATCTAACTAAATCTTCCATCCACTCACTCTCTCTCCTTATCATAATGGAAGTTGATTCTTGCAAGCAACAAACAAAGTGGTGTCTCCATAAAATGGAGGACACCTAGCAAAGCAATTACCAACGAAAGCTACTATCATCATTACATTACTTCCCCCTTGTTCCTTCTCCAAATTTTCTGCCATGTGGCCCTTAATTATCCAAATTGGTTTTATTATAAGCTTATCTAAGGACTATACTACCCCTCCTTGATTTGGGCTAAGCTTGGGACTTCATTTAATTCATTTGAGCTTGCACCTTTTTATTAATTTACTTACTAACAAAAATACATTTGGGCTTCCACCCATAAATTAAATTGGGTCATCTTAATACTTGTCCCATATATAATATATTTGGCTAGTTTAATAATTCAATTGCTCTTAAATCAAATTAGCTACAAGTCCAATGCTTAAATAAATAATTAGGCTACTTATATAATTCTTTGGGCCATAAAATCAACTTAGTTCCATACTTTTAATTTTTATCATATCCTAATCATTTAGTTAGGGTTCCATTACACACCTTTGTAAATAAATTCCTTACTCATATATATTTAATTTTATAACTCAATTAGACTTGCTATACTTAGATTATAAAATTAATTATTTAAAATGTACAAAATAAATCTCTTAGAGTATTTAATTACCCTACCTAATATATATATTATGTTATATTTCTTTATTCTTATTCAAATAGTAAACATTATAGGTTCTTCTTAAAATTTTTAAATTATTCCTCAAATTTATATCTAGGTTTTATCCTTTAACCTTTATTTAAATCATTTAAAAATCTTATAAATTTTTGAGTTGTCACATTCACCCCTTCTTCTAAGAATTTCGTTCTCGAAATTACATCCTACAATTCCATTTTCCTTTTATTCACCAAAACTAGGTTTTCAAGTTAACCTTTATCTGATTTTATTTATATTTAATGAGTGCATACGGTTTCCTTCTACGAGGAACTATTTTATTATCACATTCTACCCAGACTTCTCTCTACGAAGTTAAAAAAAATTCATATAATATTAAGTGGCCATGAACTTTCATTTTTAAATTTTGAAAAGGTTTAAACAGAAATTCATCTGTAAACCGTCATACTTACGGGCACGGTGGGTGATCAGCCCGTTATACCCTGCATTGATCAGATGCTAGATGCTGGAACGACATTTGCATTCATCATATCCGCCTTTGGCTCACAAATATTTCCCAATTTAGGGATGTTCATACTCACCCTGGAGTCCGAATCAAAACAATATGGTTCGGGATAGGTTCTCAAAGAGATACTTTAATTTTTATAAACATTTGTCTAGCTAAATCAAATAGCTTAGACATATACCAATAATTTGAACATTAGTCGAAATATGTATTTGGCCAAATTTAATTGGCACTTGACTTTTCTTTAAAATTCTTAAAATTATTTTTATGACGTCATTATACCGCACTGTATTTACAGTCCGTTGAAGATTCTGTCATTTTTGTGACTTTGCCATAAAATAATATACCATCGTGGGCTAACAATCTTTAGATCCCAGTCGACACTAGGCAATAATGCATTGATGACTCCATCATTTTTATCATCTTTGCACCAGGTTCCATGATGCATTGATGATAAATAAAATACATTTTGATATTTTAAATAATTTTTGTCTAGCCGAAATAATTAGCGTAGACTCTTATTTAAACCGTTCAAAACTATTGAAAATTATTTTTAGAATTATCATGTCGCAACAGGTAATGATTTGATAATGGCTCGAAGTCCATATCCACACCATTGTCACCATGTTTTGAAGATAACCAAAAATTCATTTCATTTCGAAAAAGGCACATCAGTGCGAATTTAGCTTGATATCAAAAATTTCGAAGTCTAACATAGCTAAAGATTTGGAATACCTATGCCTCCACTACCAACTTCAATTCTTTTAATGATCAATTGCTTAATAATTCTATCTATTCTATCATACTTAAAACTTACTACACTAAAAATCCTCAATTCTTCTTCCACAATTTTCCTATACCCAGTATAGTTCATCAAACATAGCATACGTTATGAGTTCAAGAACTTACCACAATCATATGGGTTTAGGAACTTATCATAGTTAGACCAAAGTCGTCCATTCGCTGAGGGGTTCCACCATACGATTATGATTCACGAACTTACCATACGTATGAGTTTAAAGAACTCGCACCTAATCTTATATTCTTTACCTGTCCGTTATACATATGGGTTTAGGAACTTATCATAGTTAGACCAAAGTCGTCCATTCGCTGAGGGGTTCCACCATACGATTATGATTCACGAACTTACCATACGTATGAGTTTAAAGAACTCGCACCTAATCTTATATTCTCTACCTATCCGTTATACATATGAGAAAAGAATCACCTTCTCAACATACATATAGCGAATAGTACGACACTAATATTTCAATGATTATCAATGTTGTGACGCCCCTAGAATAGGTCCAATCCAACCAACCCATTCTAGGTCGCCAAATACATGGTACAGAATCCAAATACAACTTTATTATCACACGGTTGTGCAAAATACGACCACACAACTGTGAGTGTCAATACAAATATGTAGAAAATATAAACATTCAAACTAAGTCCACAATACAATTATTATCACATTATTTTATAAAAATAGTGAAGACTACTACTGCTCTAACTCGGACCATCACTCTGTCCCCCGACTAATCCCTGCGACATTATCTTTTCCTGAAGAGGACAATAGATGAAAAGGGTGAGCTCAACTAGCCCAGTAAAAAATATTATGACTAAGATAATAAAGAACAATTTATCGTTAGTCTTCAACAAATCAAATAAAATATTATGGACAACAAGTTTTAGATCAACAACTGCAGCGGAAATAACAATGCATCAAAAGAATTAAGTAGAAAATGATGTCTACTATATTTTATGATTTGAAAGTCCATAATCAATATTTTATCCCTGTAACATCAATCAATATATATCTTGAATCAAATATTCATCTTTACACTATAGGCCAAAGATATTTATTTATATCACCAGTTGGTCATGTTCATCTCAACACCTGTCCATCTTTGCACTACGGGCCAAAAATATTCATCAGATAATCATTCATCTTTGCACTACAGGCCAAAGATATTCATCAAATAATCATCCATCTTTGCACTACAGGCCAAAGATATTCTTTTGTATCATCATTTAGGACTGAGGATGATGAAAAATAATATAAATAATGAATTCAGTGAGATAAAGGACAAAGATTAGGGATTCGTAATTTAGTTTATAATTTAGTTTATCCAAGATCAAGAATACTCAATAATAATTAATTGTGGAGCAAAATTCAAGAAAGAAGATCAAAACTTGGATCCAATCAAAGATAGGAACCATAATAGCCAACTTGGACAAAGAAAATTATTTTTAATTATTCTGTGAATAGTGCCGTATTCGTGAATAGTGTCGTATACGTGAATAGTAACCCCAAGATGAAAAGCTAAAAATTTCATAATAAAATTCATACCAATATTTCGGTGTTATGATATTGAAAGAAATAACATCATTTTTTTAAAAAAAATAACATCCCTTACCTCAAAAGAATAGTACTTCTGATTGGAATATCGGATATAATATTGAAGGAAACTTGCATTGAATAGTAACAGTCAAAGTATCTAAATACTCACAAAAATACGCTCGATATTATAGAGAGAGAAAACTTCTGATTCTGGTGTGATTTTGAAATTCTAATTCAGCACCCTATTTATAGGAAAATGCTTAGAACGCCAAAGCAGAAAATTTAATAAAGTAATAATTTTTTTAAAAACATTTCCTACGCACACCACATCACTCTCATTAGCACACACAAGTGGCTCCCACCCATATTAAAAATATTTTTTGCTGAAAAAATATTTATAACCCCAAAAATTAATTATTCTGGAACGTTAATAATTCATAATAAATAGCCCTTTTATCAAAAAAATACGAATCTTATGTCCATTCCATAAGAAATTTAATTCTCTACAACTTTGTAGAAGAAAGTTTTTCCAAATTTCGAACGACAAATGACCCAAATTTACAGATGGATGAATTTATAGGTTATAATCAAACTTCAGTCAAAAACAGGGCCCACCAACATATTTAACATGTTTTTTGTTACAAAAATACTCCGGACCCAATTTGATCTCTTTCTCATCATTTTATTCGTATATCGTAAATTCATTATAAAAATATCACCATTATTATATTATTATATTATTACATCATACACTTATAATGTAATATTACAATAATATATTTGAATGAATTATTTTATCGAAGAAGATAAAATATTAACTCTCAATAATTGTCTCTTTAAAAATTCCTCCATTAAATAAATATTTTCTTATCATGTTTATCAATAATTAATTATTCACAAATAATATTACAGAATCACAATAATGACAACCAGGTTGTTCCCAAGAAAGAGGGGGCCTTCCGATAAGGATTTCTCCTTATTGGCGCGCAATTAAATAACCTCTCCTAGACAGAACTTCCTTAGACATTGCCAATAATGCTATCTAATAATATTATTAAAATAATATGAATTATTGATCTGATAATGTAAAATATTATGCAGTAACAATTATTGAATTAACAATAATATAAAATACTGTGCAATACCGTGTGTTACTGTGCAACAACGCGTCTTATTTTATTTTAACAATCAGGTATTTCAACAGTGTTAACGGTAACTGTTACGCCGTTATTTATAGAAAACTTATTCTTGTCGTTTTCTTCATCCGACAGTTTTTCGTTATGGGGCCCACAAATGGCTGCGCCGTCGTACGAATATTTCCCGACAACAAGAATATTCCACGACCAAACGAATATTCCCCGACAACGATGAATATTTTATAACCACTAGCTTATTTTAAAATATTAGCGCATTTTACCCATAATTTACCACATCTATCAAATCAACCCCTTACCATTCAAAATAATATATAGAGGAAATTCAATTTTATTCATAAAAAATTGGGATCTTACAACCTCCCCTCCTTATGAAATTTCATCCTCGAAATTGACGTACTTACCTGGTATGCCGAAAAGGTGAGAATACCTTGTTTTCATTTCCGATTTTAACTCCCAGGTCATTTTTTCGATTCCAACTGTGACTCTGATGGTGCTTCAACCATTGTACCCCACAATGGTACCCATCAGTTTGCGACCGCACACAATGGCGTCCCCTACGAAGAGTCTGGCTTTGGTGCATTCCACACAGGAAGTCACCAGCGAGAGGCTCGGAGCACTTCACACCTTATGGCTCTTGATGCTCTGCCTTGACACGTTTACACGTTAAACACCTCGAGATAAACTCCGTGATCTCTCTCTTCATGTTGCTCCACCAGAATGTATGTCGAAGATCACGATACATTTCGGTACTTCCAAGATGGATTGCGAATGGTGTGGTGTGTGCTTCCATCATGATTTTATACTTTAATCAGCATCATTAGGAACACAGAGTTTGGAGTTGACTCGAAGTATTTCTTCTTCATCAATTCTCGCCTCTGGAATAGCACCTTCTTGCACCTTCTTCTTCATCTTCATCAGCTTCGGGTCTGTAGCTTGAGCAGCTTTAACTTTATCAATTAAAGCTGGTTCTACGCGTATACTTGACATCATCACGTGGGTACTTAGAGTCTTTAACTCTATCTCCATCCTTTGTAAGTCACACAAAAGGGGCCTTTGTGTTGACAGCATCGCACTCGTTCCCGCATGTGATCTTTTACTCAACGCGTCAACTACCACGTTCGCTTTTCTAGGATGGTATTGAATGGTAATTTTGTAATCTTGCAACAGCTCGAGCCAACGTCGTTGTCGCATGTTGAGTTCTTTTTGAAAAAATATTTGAGGCTTTTTGGAGTATATTAGGATGTCATTAATAATGACAACCACGAAATGATCCAAACAAAGAGATAAGATCAACAGGTAGGGTAAGGGTACCAATCTGAATCAAGCAAGATTTGTAAACTGTAGATGTAACGAAAGTTTCACCCAACGGAGTTTCAATAGATAAGTCAAAGTCTAATTTCTCAAGAGTCAAGTTCAAATGTTGAGCACAAGCAAATGAAATAAAAGAATGGGTATAACCAGTATCTAATAAGATATAGACTTTGCAAGAGTTTCTGATTAACTTACCCATAATAATCTTGTTCGGGTTCCTCGCTTCTTGGGTAGTCACGGCAAACGCTTTTCCAGGATCCACCGACTTTGACTTGTCTGGAACAACCTCTGGTGTCACCGTTCCAGCTGAACTTAACTTTGCTATAACGCACAGTCCACCCTCAACTAATTCATCGCACTCCTGATCCATGATTTGAATCATTACTCTTTGATCCATATCGAATTGGGGTTGACCGCTCTGCACAGGGTAATTCTAAACTCAATGTTGGATTCTCCCAATTGCTATTCAAAAAGTGAAATCCATATCGTCTATTTTGGCCTTCTTGGATCAGACGTCTCTTTCTAAAATATCAACGCGTCGTGCGGCTTTTACCCATGCATCCTCCATTCTCATTCGTTCAGTTGTTTCTTCTTTCATCAGAATTTCGACAATTGCATTCTCATCTTCCAGCTCTAATATCATATGCTCTGCTAGAGAGAGCTTCTGTTCAAGCCTCGCATATAGAGTAGCAAAATTTTGAATTGCTGTATCCCTTTGTTCCACAGCCGCCTGCCATTATTCACCCTGCTCTTCTAACTCATGAATACGATTTCGCAGTTCTACATTCTAATCATAAAATTCTCCTAATAAATCTTCCTCAGGTTCCTCTTCTTCCTCACTCTCAGCTGTTACTTCTACGACTAGCTCGGGTGCAACTATTAATTCTTCAATCACTACATAGATAACTACCGCTAAAAGTAAGACTACGAGTAGCGGTGCCTCAATGTACTCAAATGCTCCATTGCTTAAATGTTCCGATGTCATTCTCAAATACTGCCATAAAGCAAGGGTTAATTAAATAAATTAACATATCACATGTTAACCCTATGCTCCGACTAACTAATTAAATATCACATAAGCTTAGTTAGGACATACTAGCGAAGGATTTACTCGTCTCTCCTCTCCTAGTTCTATTCCCCGATCTCCGTCAGAGATTATATCCCTAAGCTCTGATACCAACTGTGACGCTCCCAGAATAGGTCCAATCCAACCAACCCATTTTGGGTCGCCAAATACATGGTACATAATCCAAATACAACTTTATTATCACACGGTCGTGCAAAATACGATCACATAACTTTGAGTGTCAATACAAATATATAGAAAATATAAACATTCAAACTAAGTCCACATTATAATTATTATCACACTATTTTATAAAAATAGTGAGGACTACTACTGCTCTAACTCGAACCATCACTCTGTCCCCCGACTTGTCCCTACGACATTCTCATTTCCTGAAGAGGACAATAGATGAAATGGGTGAGCTCAACTAGCCCAGTAAAGAATATTATGACTAAAATAATAAAGAATATTTTATCGTTAGTCTTCAACAAATCAGATAAAATATTATGGACAACAAGTTTTAGATCAACAACTGCAGCGGAAATAATAATGTATCAGAAGAATTAAGTAGAAAATGATGTCTACTATATTCTATGATTTCAAAGTCCATAATCAATATTTTATCCCTGTAACATCAATCAATATATATCTTGAATCAAATATTCATCTTTTCACTACACGCCAAAGATATTCATTTGTATCACTAGTTGGTCATGTTTGTCTCAACACCTGTCCATCTTTGTACTACGGGCCAAATATATTCATCAGGCAATCATTCATCTTTGCACTACAGGTAGGAGTGAGCAAAAAACTGATAAAACCGAATTACCGAACACAACCAAATTTTTTAAACCTAATTATTTTGGTTTTTCAGTTTTTTTCTATAATTTCGGTTATATCCGATTTAATAATCGGTATTCAGTTTCGGATACAATTTTTAAAAATGGGTTTTTCAGATACCCGAATAACCGAAATGTTAATTTAAAAAAATAATGGTTTTATAATTGTGTTGTGTCTTGTCTTTATATATTCGTAGCCCCTAATTTCCAAATCTCAGATCTTGCCTCTCGCACCTCTATATACTCTGTCTTTCTTCTCTCCGACATCCTCTCTGGCTCTCCGCCTCTCTGGACTCTGTCTATCTCCCGGCCCTGCGTGTTGCGACCTCTTCCGAGTTCCGAGTTCTTCAACCTTGACTGCTCGATCTCTTCCGAGTTCTTCAACCTCTTTGACCTTTGTACTCTGTTTTGTATAAAATTTTACTTATTCAGTGTTATAATTTTAAGGAGCTGAAGATTTTAAGCCTTATTGAGTTATGTATAATGTTTTACCCAAATAAAGTGCCATATTTTGGGCATCAATTGCTGTTGGGATTCCACGGGATTGAAAATCAAATTTTGGGGTTTTTATAATTTCTGGGAATTTGATTTCTGGGCTGGTGGAGATTTCAATTGAGATGTTTTGGAGATTGATTTCAGAACCTTTCTGGCTGTTGATTGCTAGGCGTATTGGGAAATTGGACTAACTCGGCTGAAATCTTTTTTCTTCTTCCGTGTGACTTGGCTTTTGAGCTGAATTTTGTTGAATTCAATTGAAACTGAGAGGTTAGGATCTCTTTGTTTTGCTTCTTTTACATGCTCCTCAAGTAATAATTGTCTATTGAGCTTGTTACAGTTGTAAAAGAGACATTCTTTTGGGTTGAATATTCTTGATTTCTTTTGAGTTTTGAGTCTCTGTAAATTTTGTCCAACCATTTTAGTTTCGTTTATTACCCGAAAACCAGAACATACAATTCGGTAATTCGGTAATTCGGTATTCGGTTATTCGGTTATTACCCAAATTCGGTTAGTAGTTCGGATAGTTAAATTATGAAAATTTTGGTATTCGATTATAACCGAATAGCCTATTCGGTTCAGTTATAACCGAATGATCAGTCCTAACTACAGGCCAAAGATATTCATCAAATAATCATCCATCTTTGCACTATAGGCCAAAGATATTCTTTTGTATCATCATTTAGGACCGAGGATGATGAAAAATAATATAAATAACGCATCCAGTGAGATAAAGGACAAAGATTAGGGATTCATAATTTAGTTTATCCAAGATCAAGAATACTCCATAATAATTAATTGTGGAGCAAAATTCAAGAATGAAGATCAAAACTTGGATCCAATCAAAGATAGGAACCATAATAGCCAACTTGGACAAAGAAAATTGTTTTTAATTTTTCTGTGAATAGTACCGTATTCGTGAATAGTGCCGTATACGTGAATAGTGTCGTATACGTGAATACTAACCCCAAGATGAAAAGATAAAAATTTCATAATAAAATTCATACCAATATTTCGGTGTCATGATATTGAAAGAAATAACATCATTTTTGAAAAAAAATAACATCCCTTACCTCAAAAGAATAGTACTTCTGATTGGAATATGAATATAATACTGAAAAAAACTTGCACTGAATAGCAACACTCAAAGTATCTAAATACTCACAAAAATACGCTCGATATTATAGAGAGAGAAAACTTCTGATTCTGATGTGATTTTGAAATTCTAATTCAGCACCCTGTTTATAGGAAAATGCTTAGAACGCCAAAGTAGAAAATTTAATAAAATAATAATTTTTTAAAAAAAATTTCCTACGCACACCACATCACTCTCATCAGCACACATAAGTGGTTCCCACCAATATTAAAAACTTTTTTTGTAAAAAAATATTTATAACCCCAAAAATTAATTATTCCGGAACTTCAATAATTGATAACAAATGGCCCTTTTATCAGAAAAATACGAATCTTATGTCCATTTAATAGGAAATTTAATTCTCTACAACTTTGTAGAAGAAAGTTTTTCCAAATTCTGAATGGAAAATGACCCAAATTTACATACGGATGAATTTACAGGCTATAATCAAACTTCAGTTAAAAACGGAACCCACCAACATATTTAAATATTTTTTTGTGACAAAAATACTCCGGACCCAATTTGTTCTCTTTCTCCTCATTTTATTCGCATATCGTGCATTCATTGTAAAAATATCACCATTATTATATTATTATATTATTACATCATACACTTATAATGTAATATTACAATAATATATTTGAATGAATTATTTTATCGAAAAAGATAAAATATCAACTCTCAATAATTGTCTCTTTAAAAATTTCTCCATTAAATAAATATTTTATTATCATTTTTATCAATAATTAATTATTCACAAATAATATTACAGGATCACAATAATGACAACCAGGTCGTTCCCAGGAAAGAGGGGGCCTTTCGATAAGGATTTCTCCTTACTGCGTGTAATTAAATAACCCCTCCTAGACAGAACTTCCTTAGACATTGCCAATAATGCTATCTAATAATATTATTCAAATAATATGAATTATTGATCTGATAATGTGAAATACTGTGAAGTAACAATTATTGAATTAACAATAATATAAAATATTGTGCAATATCGTGTGCTACTGTCCAACATCACGTATTACTTTATTTTAACCATCGGGTATTTCAACAGTGTTAATGGTAACTGTTACGCCGTTATTTATAGAAAACTTATTCTTGTCGTTTTCTTCATCCGACAGTTTTCCATTATGGGGGCCACAAATGGCTGCGCCGTCGTACGAATATTTTCCGACAACATTGAATATTTTATAACCACTTGCTTATTTTGAAATATTAGCTCATTTTATCCATAACTTACCACATTTATCAAATTAACCCCTTACTATTCAAAATAATATATAGAGGAAATTTAATTTTATTCGTAAAAAGTTGGGGTCTTACAAAATGTGATAAACTAAGTAGTCGTTAGACCAAGCACAAAGCTCCCGCCCATACAAAGGTTTGTACAACTCAGCTATCACCTGACTCCTCAATTGAAATTCCACATAATCCTAGCTCCCTCTTTACTCGATACGAATTTCATTTAAACCGTATCTACAATTCTACAACTCTTTCATGAGTTTTAATAGTACAATTTTATAGTACAAATGTCGTACAATAATTCTGCTATAAAATTTTCAATCATTTGATTGATCCTCTTTCCTACTATGACATTATCAGATTATGTTGTGATCTCATGTTATAATTGTATTATGTTACGATTCTTTTCTATGTAATGATCGTTTTGTTTTACGATCTTCTTTCCCTTTATACTTTTAGTCTTTTAGACTCATCTATTCATTACTACTGTTTATTTTTTATTATCAGAGTTAGGTAACTCCGGATCTTTATTACTTGTCAGGATTTTTCTTTAAATCTTATTGACTTACCAATACCTTGCCCAAATTCATCGCTTAAATTTCAAACATTATTTGAGTTTATTCCTTATCCTCATTCCTGCGGTTATAGCCTAAGGTAACCTTACCTATGGTTTATTAACCTACAGCTTTGATACCGACACGCCCCCAAATCCAGGTCCCCAGCACCTCGGACATGGTACGTTATGATACATCATTTCTATAACTAATGCGGAAGATATAAACATAAATTGTTTATACAATAAACTTTTACACATAATTTCCAAGGTCTGTTAACCTTAACTAATTAACTGTATTCAATATCCTATACGACATACAATGCCATTTATATCCAATACTATTAAAATTTTAACCGTACAATAATCCAATCTTGGAACTTGTATTTGCCTTTACCTGTGTCCGAAGTTTGGTCTTAATCTGAAATGGTTATCATGATATAGCAAAGATGAGCAACAAGTTTGTCCAGTAAGTTTAAGTTCAAATGAAGATATATCATGATTGAAAAGAATAATAAATTGACAAACTTTCAACGATATAATAATTATGAAAGAATATAAATCAATTTTTTTATAACTGAATGACCGAGTCAATAATGAAGAATGGCCAACAATGAACATGAACAAATGTAACTGAACTAAATGGTAATTAAGGTGATCAGCCTTTCATACCTGATAAAAATATGTAACATGCACTAAGTGCGAATCAATAATCAATGTAGATGTGAATAATTAACAATAATTATTCACGAACATGCTTTGAAATATAACTCAAAGTTGAGTTAGAGAAAACATGCACGTACCGTCGATTATTGCTACGCAATATAATTTAATCGCTTTATTGTAAAGACCTATCAGTTATAAGATTGATATTTCAATTAGAATAACATACCTAAGTAAACTATCTAACATTTAAACACATAGTCAAATATTAGATAAACTTAACACTATACATATACACAAGTCTAAACCTAGTACACATCGAGTCTTTAATAATATTCAATATAGTATACTGAGTGGTTTCTCACAAACAACTAACAAATTAGCTTCCGTCTCGTCTACACGGTTTTCACAGTGAGTTAGATCGGTTACTAATTCGTATATACCTTCCCCATATGAAGGAGTCGTTTTGTCTAGCTATTATACATCAACCATTAAAGCGTACGATTGCACTACCTTAGACTTAACACTTAATCGTTCCTTTATAAGTTATTATTATAACTCGGTAAACTATTTATGAATTCAGGAGACTTAATATTTTATTTCAGCAAACTGAAACCAAATTGTCTTCCCTTCCTAACCTTTTTAGTTTCCATTTCAGCAAGATGAAACCAAACTGACTTCTCTTCTTGACATTTCAGTTTCCATTTCAGCACCCTAAATTGATTATTTTTGGAAACTGAAATACCCTTATCATGAAAATACCAAAAAAATTTATTATTTTTCTATTCGTTGTCGAAACATATATACATATATTCCATACAAAAAAATAATTTTTCTGGAATTTTTCTATTCCTTTAAGTATTTTTCAAAAATCCATTTATAGTTAATTCCTTAAGAATATAGCTACCTTATGCTTAACTCCAGAAATTCCCAACTCTTGGCGAGATCTTAAACATGTTAACGTGAGCTTTCAGTTTAAATTTCGTGGCCATCGGAGTTATACAACTCCGGTTATAGCGATTCTCGTCGAAAAAATATAAATATTTAAATGGTCATAACTTGCTCAATTTAAGTCGGAATGAGCTCATTTTTGGACACAAGCTACTTTATAACATATATATATATTAATGTCCCAAAAGAATGGAATTTTTTTCATAAATTAAGTGGACAAAACTTCCCTTGAAAAAAAGTGGCAGCATACTTTTTCTCAATTTTCAGATTCTGCTTCCTTTACTAAAATCAGTCCACACGAAAATCTACAACTCATTTTTCAGAGATTCCAATTGGAAAAGTTAAAAGACTTATAGATCTAACTCAAAAAATTGATCACACTCAAAAATTCAAAATAGAATGAGAGATATGGTCGTTTCCATTTCATACTTCGTTTTTACAAAAATATGATTTTTCATAATTGATGATTTCTAAGAAAACTTTCATATTCTCACCTAATAACCAACATAATCCATCATCAAACATCATAAAACATATTAATATCTCATATACCCATGGATCTACCATGATCCATGATCTAATACCTCAAATAATCACCAAACACAAAATAAACACAATCAAAGCTAAGAAAAATTAGGTTTTCTTACTTTTGAAAAACTTATCTTCCCTTTTATGCTTTAGATCCAATTTCTAACACTTGAATATGTTAGATCCATACATAAATCTAAAGAAAACACATAGATTATAGGGTATTATAATTTTTAAATCAAGAAACTCTGTTTTTATTAAACTATTATAAGAAAGGAAAATAAAGTTTAGATATTAGATTATACCTTTGATTCCCTTCCTTCTTCTTCTCTATAAGCTCTGTTAGGAACCTAAGAAACTTTCAAATTCTCCTCTCCCTCTCCTCTCTATAGTGGCCGAACTCCCTCCCCTTTTTCTCTCTTGGTTCTCTTTTGTTCTTTCTATTTCTCTTTCTAGTTGATAGCTTAGGAAATAAAATAAAACAAATGATATACTTAGATTTGTTTAGTAGAAAAAGGTGTAGAGATATAAGGTATATCTAACTAAATCTTCCATCCACTCACTCTCTCTCCTTATCATAATGGAAGTTAATTTTTGAAAGCAACAAACAAAGTGGTGTCTCCATAAAATAGAGGACACCTAGCAAAGCAATTACCAACTAAAGCTACTATCATCATTACATTACTTTCCCCTTGTTCCTTCTCCAAATTTTCGGCCATGTGGCCCTTAATTATCCAAATTGGTTTTATTATAAGCTTATCTAAGGACTATACTACCCCTCCTTGATTTGGGCTAAGCTTGGGCCTTCATTTTATTTATTTGAGCTTGCACCTTTTTATTAATTTACTTATTAACAAAAATGCATTTGGGCTTCTACCCATCAACTAAATTGGGTCATCTTAATACTTGTCCCATATATGATATATTGGGCTAGTTTAATAATTCAATTGATCTTAAATCAAATTAGCTACAAGTCCAATGCTTAAATAAATAATTGGGCTACTTATTTATTTCTTTGGGTCATAAAATCAACTTAGTTCCATACTTTTAATTTTTAGGATATCCTAATCATTTAGTTAGGGTTTCATTACACACCTTTGTAAATAAATTCCTTACTCATATATCTTTAATTTTATAACCCAATTAGACTTGCTATACTTAGATTATAAAATTAATTATTTAAAATGTACAAAATAAATCTCTTAGAGTATTTAATTACCCTACCTAATATATATATTATGTTATATTTCTTTATTCTTATTCAAATAGTAAATATTATATGTTCTTCTTAAAAAATTTAAATTATTCCTCAAATTTATATCTAGGTTTTATCCTTTAATCTTTATTTAAATCATTTAAAAATCTTATAAATTTTTGGGTTGTCACATTCACCCCTTCTTCTAAGAATTTCGTCCTCGAAATTATAGCATGCTATTCCCTACTCCTTTTATTCACCAAAACTAAGTTTTCAAGTTAACCTTTATCTGATTTCATTTTTATTTAATGAGTACATACGGTTTCCTTCTACGAGGAACTACTTTATCATCACATTCTACCCAGACTTCTCTCTACGAAGTTAATTTTTTTTTCATATAATGCTAAGTGGCCATGAACTTTTATTTTTCGATTTTGAAAAGGTTTAAACAGAAATTCATCTGTAAACCGTCATACTTACGGGCACGGTGGGTGATCAGCCTGTTATACCATGCATTGATCAGATGCTACATGCTAGAACGACATTTGCGTACATCATATCTGCCTTTGGCGCACAAATATTTCCTAATTTAGGGATGTTCATATTCAGCCTGGAGTCCGAATCAAAACAATATGGTTCGAGATAAGTTCACAAAGAGATACTTGAATTTTCATAAATATTTGTCTAGCTGAATCAAATAGCTTTGACATATACCAATAATTTGAACATTAATCGAAATATGTATCTAGCCAAATTTAATTGGCACTTGACTTTTCTTTAAAATTCTGAAAATTATTTTTATGACGTCATTTTACCGCACTGTATTTACAGTCCGTTGAAGATTCTGTCATTTTTGTGACTTTGCTATAAAACAATATACCATAGTGGGCTGACGATCTTTAGATCACAGTCGACACTAGGCAATAATGCATTGATGACTCCATCATTTTTATTATCTTTGCACCAGGTTCCATGATGCATTGATTATATATAAAATATATTTTGATATTTCAAATAATTTTTGTCTAGCTGAAACAATTAGCGTAGACTCTTCTTTAAACCGTTCAAAACTATTGAAAATCATTTTTGGAATTATCATGCCGCAACAGGTAACGATGTGATAATGGCTCGAAGTCCATCTCCACACCCTTGTCAACAAGTTTTGAAGATAACCAAAAATTCATTTCATTTTGAAAAAGGCACATCAGTGCGAATTTAGCTTGATATCAAAAATTTCGAAGTCTAGCATAGCTAGAAGATTTGGAATACCTATGCCTCCACCACCAACTTTAATTCTTCTAATGATCAATTGCTTAATAATTCTATCTATTCTATCATACTTAAAACTTACTACACTAAAAATCCTCAATTCTTCTTCCACAATTTTCCTATACCCAGTATAGTTCATCAAACATACCATACGTTATGAGTTTAGGAACTTACCACAATCATATGAGTTTAGGAACTTATCCTAGTCAGACCAAAGTTGTCCATTCGCTGAGGGGTTCCACCATACGATTAGGAGTCACGAACTTACCATACGTATGAGTTTAAAGAACTCGCACCTAATCTTATATTCTCTACCTATCCGTCCTATACATGAGAAAAGAATCACCTTCTCAACATACATATAGCGAATAGTGCGACACTAACATTTCAATGATTATCAATGTGATAAACTAAGTAGTCGTTAGACCAAGCACAAAACTCCAGCCCATACAAAGGTTTGTACAACTCAGTTATCACCTGAGTCTTCAATTAAAATCCCACATAATCCTAGCTCCCTCTTTACTCGATACGAATTTCATTTAATCCGTATCTACAATTCTACAACTCTTTCCTGAGTTTTAATAGTATAATTTTATAGTACAAATGTCGTACAACAATTCTGCTATAAAATTTTCAATCATATAATTAATCCTCATTCCTGCTATGACTTTATCAGATCACGTTGTGATCTCATATTATATTTGTATTATATTACGATTCTTTTCTATGTTATGATCGTTTTGTTTTATGATCTTCTTTCCCTTTATACTTTTAGTCTTTTAGAATCTATCTATTCATTACTACTGTTCATTTTTTATTATCAGAGTTAGGTAACTCCGGATCTTTATTACTTGTCAGGATTCTTCTTTGAATCTTATTGACTTACCAATACCTTGCCCAAATTCATCGCTTAAATTTCAAACATTATTTGAGTTTATTCCTTATCCTCATTCCTGCAGTTATAGCTTAAGGTAACCCTACGTAAGGTTTATAACCTACAGCTTTGATACCAACTGTGACGCCCCCAAATTCGGGTCCCCAACACCTCAGACATGGTACGTTACGATACATCATTTCTATAACTGATGCGAAAGATATAAACATAAATTGTTTATACAATAAACTTTTACACATAATTCCCAAGGTCTGTTAACCTTAACTGATTACCTGTATTTAATATCCTATACGACATACAATGCCATTTGCGTCCAATACTATTACAATTTTAACCGTACAATAATCCAATCCTAGAATTTGTCTTTGCCTTTACATGTGTCCGAAGTTTCGTCTTAATCTGAAATGGTTATAATGATATAGCAAGGGTGAGCAACAAGTTCGCCCAGCAAGTTTAAGTTCAAATGAAGATATATCATGATTGAAAAGAATAATAAGTTGACAAACTTTCAACAATATAATAATTATTAAAGAATATAAATCAATTTTTTTATAATTGAATGACCGAGTCAATAATGAAGAATGGCCAACAATGAACATGAACAAATATAACTGAACCAAATGGTAATTAAGGTGATCAGCCTTTCATACTTGATCAGCATATGCAATATGCACTAAGTGTGAATCAATAATCAGTATAGATGTGAATAATTAACAATAATTATTCACGAACATGCTTTGAAATATAACTCAAAGTTGAGTTAGAGAAAACTTGCATTTACCGTCGATTACTGCTACGCAATATAATTTAATCGCTTTATTGTAAAGACCTATCAGTTATAAGATTGATCTTTCAATTATCATAACATACCTTATAAGTAAACTATCTAACATTTAAACACATAGTCAAATATTAGATAACCTTAACACTATACATATACACAAGTCTAAACCTAGTACACATCGAGTCTTTAATAAATTTCAATATAGTATACTTAGTGGTTTTCCACAAATAACTAACAAATTACTTCCGTCTCGTTTACACGATTTTCACAATGAGTTAGATCGGTTACTAATTCGTATATACTTTCCCCATATGAAGGAGTCATTTAGCCCAGCTACTATACATCAACCATTAAAGTGTACGATTGCACTACCTTAGACTTAACACTTAATCGTTCCTTTATAAGTTATTATTATAACTTGGTAAACTATTTATGAATTCAGGAGACTTAATATTTCATTTCAGCAAACTGAAACCAAACTGTCTTCCCTTCCTAACTTTTTCAGCAAAAAAGTTTATTATTCTTCTATTCTTTGTCCAAACATATATACATATATTCCATACACAAAAATAATTTTTATAGAATTTTTCAATTCCCTTAATTATTTTTCAAAAATCCATTTTTAGTTAATTATTAAAGAAAATAGCGACCTTATGCTTAACTCCAGAAATTCCCAACTCTTGGAAGGATCTTACACATGTTAACGTGAGCTTTCAGTTTAAATTTCGTGGCCATCAGATTTATACAATTTCGGTTATAGCAATTTTCGTCGGAAAAATACAAATATTTAAATGGTCATAACTTGCTCAATTTAAGTCGGAATGAGCTCATTTTTGGACACAAGCTCCTTTATAACATATATTTTAATGTCCCAAAAGATTGAATTTTTTTTCATAAATTAAGTGGACGAAACTGCCCTTGGAAAAAAGTGGCAGCTTACTTTTCCTTAATTTTTAGATTTTGCTTCCTTTACTAAAATCAGTCCACACGGAAATCTACAACTCATTTTTCAGTGATTCACTTGAAAAAGTTAGAAGACTTATAGATATAACTCCAGAAATTGACCACACTCAAAAATTCAAAATAGAATGAGAGATATGGTCATTTCCATTTCATACTTCGTTTTTACAAAAATCTGATTTTTCATACTCGATGATTTTTATGAAAACTTTTATATTCTCGCCTAATAACCAACATAATCCATCATCAAACATCATAACACATACTAATATCTCATATACCCATGTATCTACCATGATCTATGATCTAATACCTCAAGTAATTACCAAACACAAAATAAACACAATTAAGGCTAAGAAAAATTAGGTTTTCTTACTTTTGAAAAACTTATCTTCCCTTTTATGCTTTAAATCCAATTTCTAACACTTGAATATGTTAGATCCATACATGAATCTAAAGAAAACACATAGATTATAGGGTTTTAAACTTCTAAATCAAGAAACCCCCTTTTTATTAAACTATTATAAGAAAGGAAAATAAAGTTTAGATATTAGATTATACCTTTGCTTCTCTTCCTTCTTCTTCTCCATAAGCCCTGTTAGGAACCTAAGAAACTTCCAAATTCTCCTCTCCCTCTCCTCTCTATAGTGGCCGAACTCCCTCCCCTTTTTCTCTCTTGGTTCTCTTTTGTTCTTTCTATTTCTCTTTCTAGTTGATAGCTTAGGAAATAAAATAAAACAAATGATATACTTAGATTTGTTTATTAAAAAAAGGTGTAGAGATATAATGTATATCTAACTAAATCTTCCATCCACTCTTTCTCTCCTTATCATAATGGAAGTTGATTCTTGCAAACAACAAACAAAGTGGTGTCTCCATAAAATGGAAGACACCTAGCAAAGCAATTATCAACTAAAGCTACTATCATCACTACATTACTTTCCCCTTGTTCCTTCTCCAAATTTTAGGCCATGTGGCCCTTAATTATCCAAATTGGTTTTATTATAAGCTTATCTAATGACAATACTACCCCTCTTTGATTTGGGCTAAGCTTGGGCCTACATTTAATTCATTTGGGCTTTCACCTTTTTATTAATTTACTTACTAACAAAAATGCATTTGGGCTTCCACCCATAAATTAAATTGGATCATCTTAATACTTGTCCCATATATGATATATTGGGCTAATTTAATAATTTAATTGCTCTTTATATCAAATTAGCTACAAGTCCAATGCTTAAATAAATAATTGGCTATTTATTTAATTCTTTGGGCCATAAAATCAACTTAGTTCCATACTTTTAATTTTTATCATATCCTAATCATTTAGTTAGGGTTTCATTACACACCTTTGTAAATAAATTCCTTACTCATATATCTTTAATTTCATAACCCAATTAGACTTGTTATACTTAGATTATAAAATTAATTATTTAAAATGTACAAAATAAGTCTCTTAGAGTATTTAATCACCCTACCTAATATATAGTAGGTTATATTTCTTTATTCTTTTTTAAATAGTAAACATTATATGTTATTCTTAAAAATTTTAAATTATTCTCAAATTCATATCTAGATTTTATCCTTTAACCTTTATTTAAATCATTTAAAAATCTTACAAATTTTTGAGTTGTCACTTCAGCAAAGCGTCGGGTACGGACCGGTGACAGTTCAGTTGGGGGCTCAACCCCAACGAAGTATCAGCCATTGGCTCAACCCCAGTGACGTCTCAGTCGTTGGTGCAACCTCCGCGAAGCATCGGAAGTGATCCAGTGACGGAAGCAATATAATAATCCATCCTCGATGATGGAATCTGTTATACACATCCTCAGAGAGATTACCAAGAAGGATTGGTGGTTCAACCCCCTGTTGCCAACTTCTGATGTAGATTATCATCAAGAGAGGCATCAGAAGCACACAATGAGGTAACTCGGTAACCGAGATGCATCCCCATAAGAGTCTATGAAGCTACTATAGAGGACGTCATCCCCAACAGAAAGTGACAAGAACAACCTGTGATAGCTTAACTCTGATATCCTACCGGTAACCGCCTGATAATGCTGCAACAAGGGTTATCACTGATAACGTTATCCCCAGCAGAAATTAACGTAATCAATCAATGACAACCCTAACCCCTCGGAGGTATCTAACATTCATCACATATCATGCCATGCATTGCTTTACCTTTGCATTTGTAATTTCTAGTGTCTAGCAATCTTTATCCTGTTCATTCCACTATATTGCATGAACATGATAAAGAGGGGCATCTATAGACACTTGAAATTTCGTTTCCCTATTACTAACACTGTAGGAGGGCAAAATTATCTTTTCGAATCAACCCCGGTCTTAATACCGGGCCATCAGTTCAACCCCCGTCCTAATACCGGGCCATCAAATCAACCCCGGTCTCAATACTAGGCAATCAAATCAACCCCTGTCTCAATACCGGTCAATCAAATCAACCCCGGTCTCAATACCGGGCCATCAGTTCAACCCTGGTATCAATACTGGGTCAACAATTCAACCCCGATCCCAATACCGGGCAATCAAATCAACCCCGGTCTCAATATCGGGCAATCAAATCAACCCCAATCTCAATATCGGGCCATCAAATCAACCATGATCCCAATATCGGGCAACTAAATCAACCCCGGTCTCAATACCGGGCAATTAAATCAACCCTGATCTTAATATTGGGCTATCAGTTCAACCCCGGTCTCAACCTGGGAGGTACAGGTCAGCCCCGATCTCAACACGGGAGGTACAGGTCAGCCCTGGTCTCAACCTGAGAGGTACAGGTCAGCCCCAGTCTTAACCCGAGAGGTACAGGTCAACCCTGGTCTAAAATTGGGAGGTACAGGTCAGCCCCGGTCTCAACCTGAGAGGTACAGGTCAACCCCGGTCTCAACCCGGGAGGAACAGGTCAGCCTCGGTCTCAACCGGTCTAAACCCAGGAGATACAGATCAGCCCTAGTCTCAACCCGGGAGGTACAGGTCAACCTCGATCTCAACACGGGCGGTCAGGTCAACTTCAGAAATAATCCTGAAGCATCACAACATCTCCAGAGGAAAACTTGGAGTAACCAAGTCAGCCTTAGAGACAATACTGAGGACGAACAGACTCGAATGAGATCCAAACCTTGGAGACAAACCAAGGAAGTCAGCCAAAGGCCATGCCGACACTGAAGGCAATCCCAGGATGGGAAAAACGGTCATTTTACAAACTCTATGCTAATTCAGTCAAACTCAAGCCGAATTGATGCCACCAAGGTCAAAAAAAACCATAACGATGATCCCGAGTGCAAACAGCGCAAGACAGCTCAACGGATAAATTACGGGGAATCGAAGACCTAGTTATGAACCCGTCTTCTTGGACCCAGAAAATATTTTATCCCATGTCATTTTAACACTCTCGGTGAGGGCTTTTTGAAAAGGTACAACACGCCTCAAACGAACGCTCAGATTAAAATTTAGAAAGTTTCAAACCTGACATAGCATTGCTCAGAGTGCACGTACTTCGATGCAATAGGACCCGCCATATGGGCCATGCCACGTGGAGCAGCACCTCTACCTGCGGCAGCAGTAGGTAGAGTAAAGGCACCTGGGTCTATATATATGAGCTCACCCCTAGCTCATTTCAAGAATTTAAAAACGCTCTGAACCCTTTCCCGTTTGGTTTTTTCCAGCTATTTTCTTGTCTTCCTAACCCAAATTTTTTCACTCTAACACATAGATATAATCACATACTACCACATATCAGAAAATAACCAGTAGCTTTGGACGTTTGAAGCCCACTAAGTGGCCAAAAGCCCGTGTAGCAGTTCATTGTGAGTATTTTTACGATCAATAAGTTTATATTACTGCTTTACACTTTTTTACACTTGCATTTCAAGTTTCATTTTCTAAATATGCCCGAAACTCAGTTTCGTGGCCGTTTTTGTTAACTTTTGGTACATTTTAGTACCTAAACATATTTTCTGGCATTTCTACAACTCGGATTGATGATCCGTCACTTTTGATAGCTTTTATATACTAATATCTGCGTTTTGAGCAACTTCGCGGACTGGGTTATCTTCCCAGTCTGGGTTTGGCTTTTTTTGTATGTATTTAATTGTATATATACTAACTTTTCAATTTTTTTAAGCTCGAATGTCAAGTCCGCGGTAGTTTACTGTTATATATATATATATATATATATATATTTACACCCTTCACCGGACTGTGTTCTCTTCCCAGTCCCGGTTTGACTATTTTTTGTCTATATTTAACTATATCTATATATATATATTTACATTTCAGTTCGGCCTGGATCATTCTGTGACCTTTTTATTGCTTATATATATATATATATATATATATATATATATATATATGCACCATTCACCAAAATAGGTTATCTTCGCAGTCCTGGTTTGACTATTTTTCTGTCTATATTTAACTATATAAATATTTCAATTTCAGTCCGGGCATCGGAGTGAAAACCCACTGTCCTTTACCGCTTTTATACATATACATATATATATATATATATATATATATATATTAATTCCTTTTCGGGCCTCGGAGTGAAAATCCACAACCCTTTTTATCGCTTTTGTATATATATTTCGATTATGTCCAGCTTCGATCATTCCGTGGCTTTTATACAGCTTTTATAAATAAATATATATATATACTTCAATTCAAGTCTGGGCATCGGAGGGAAAACCCATCGCCCTTTTACATCTTTCGTATATATAATTATATATATATATATATATATATATATTACTTTACTCATTTTATTAAAATATTGATTTAAATATTCATTTGATATGAATCGGCATTGACATTTCTGTAGGCGGACTAGATTTATTTAAATTTCGCCAACTCTATCTTTCAAACAGTTCAAATAGGTTCAGACAGAATAAGAAAGCTAGAATGGCTGAGATTTACTTAAATATAGTTATTTTTCTAGTTTTAGTTGAGAAAGCAACATCGTGTCCCTTAGATTGCTATCTAGTGAGAACGAGACGCTTTGGATATACGCTAGCCAGAATTTACTGATGGATCCTCGACCATTATAGCGTTTGGATATATTTTTGTACAAATTTGAGCTATGCAGGTTTATTGGCCTCCCTATGTGAGCCTAGGAATCGTGGGATTCATGATCAAACTGATCAAAATCTGATTCCCACGATGGACAAACTCCACTTTACGAATGTACCCTGCCAGGTTTTCTGTAAAAATTTACACACAAAAGACCATAAAACGGTTATCCGGATTTAAGGTCTCAACATAGTGAAAATATGGTTTGTCGTGTCAGAGTCACTTTGATGGCTGTCATGCCCACGAGAAGACCGACACTTGTATATATTTTGTGATCGAGGATACTTCGCAGTCCGACAATCACCATTCAAATTATGCCGTAAGGCTAAAAAGATAAAACTGAAGTATTAATATGCTTCAATTCCTATGTTAGCGTAAGGGATTGAAAACCTGCTTTCAAAAACATCATTTTTTAATCTTATCGGAAAAAAAAGCCTTTGCAAATCAAATCAAACACTTTTGCAAATTAAATCAAAGATTTTTTGCAAATCAAATCAAACCCTTCATATATAGGTTCAACAATGCATAAACATACTTCCAATCAAGCATAGGGCCAATTTTCTTCCAGTATTTACACACACACATTACAGATTTTAAGGAAAATATTGAAAAGATGTGGTACCGTATTTACACGGGAGTTGTGGGGTGCCTAACACCTTCCCCACACTTAACCAAGCCCCCAAACTCAAAACTTCGATTTCAATGATTAAGTTTCGACAGTGTTCAGCAATTTGGCCTCTTTCAAACAAAACTCGATTGAGTTGGTACAACCATTTCAAATCTACAAAATGGCGACTCTATAAAATGTTCAAATCGTCAATATGATACATGTTGGCCTTTTCCTAAAAAAAATCCTTTAAAATCTTTTTCACAATAAAAAGAGTAAGGGTAGACATAACTTAGGAAGAGAGAAAGATCCGGGTTATGAGCCGACCCGCGGATTTTTTTCCTACGTCGACAAATACTTTAAAAGATTTATGAAAAAATCAATCAAAGTACTTTAAATATAAGTC
This sequence comes from Panax stipuleanatus, assembly GCA_020205555.1. Taxonomy (NCBI): domain Eukaryota; kingdom Viridiplantae; phylum Streptophyta; class Magnoliopsida; order Apiales; family Araliaceae; genus Panax; species Panax stipuleanatus. Next base: position 45,481,312 of record CM035125.1, read on the forward strand.
TAGTCGAATCAAATGGCATCGACTATTCAATAACAGTTCATGCATAGGAAACCATGCATAATGACCACTTGTCCAACTTTAAAGTGTAGACAAGAGTTTAGAAAACTTGCCTTTGCATCTTTAGACCTCTAAGTCTACTTTACTCGGGTCGTTATAACTTCTATAAGATATAAACGCATAGCATACCAATGAGATTACCACAATTGATACACATTGTATAAACTATCTTCTTCTTCTTGTAGCTTATCCGAATTGTTAAACTAATACCATTCGTTTAAGTTATTTAGCATCTGTTACGGCTTATTAACATTCATATGTCACAAGTCGACTCTTATCGATCATCGTTAAACATAATGATAGACAAAACCCTAACCGATTTGATAACTCGGATAAACCTCCCCTGGATTACCGATAAGAACTCCGTATAGAAATTACATGAATTTTATCTTCATTTCTTATCATTCTCCTACTACGCACATCTATTTCATACCATATGACTACAAGACGTGCGTTAAATTCGACTATGATTCACGGTTTACGTTTTCGGACTTCGAGTTTTGAATTTAAATATGTTTATTCGACGTTTAATTCTTAAAATCATTCTTAAACATGTTGTTTAAGGGTTCTCTCTTCATGTATATTACTTATATACTTGCCCCATAATTACCATGTAAAAAGTTGGGTTAACAATTGTCCATGTCAGAAAATTTCCCTTAAGAGCGCTGCGTCACCGTGACTGTAACGCTTAAGAAAATCGGACTGTTATGTAAAAATAAAATTATTTGATTTTATTGAATAAAATTAAAATATATGTTTATTAAATTGAGTAAGCTGGTTGAAGGTCATTCTATGACCTAGATAATGCGAATGTGGTTAGGATTCTGGCTATATACTAGAAATAAATGATTTGAATTTCCAAGACGAAAATAAAAGTTTTCTGAGAAATTTACGTAAAATCACTATTCATCCATTTCTGCACGGGAATTATTTTTGAATTTTCGAGAAACTCGTGATGATAGAATTTGAAGACGAGATGGAATATTTAATAATTTTTTAGTTATGGCTCGCGAAGTTTTCGCCTGAGGACTTAAAACCTTAAGGGTTAGGGAAAGTGAAACCTAAGAATGAAATGATTAAGTATAACAATAATGATTATTATACATAATGAATACAAGTATAATACTAGATATTATACGAGTATAATACGAAGATAATACGACGTATAATACGAATATCATACGAAGTATGTACGATAAGAATACGATAATTCTTAATGGACTTTAATCGTTGGACTTGGACTTTGTTAAGCCCAATTGGTGAATGATTAAAGCCCAATGATAAATTCAATCAAGCCCAAGCATAGGCCCAATTTGAATTAATTCTAAAGCCCAAACCAAGAACCAAACTCGTGGATCAAACTAATGGGTTAACAGCTGGGTAAAACCTATGGGGCAAACCATGGGGGGCCCATGGGAGCACATGGTATCACATGGAGACACATGGGAAGGCATGTGAGCACATGTGGTGCACATGGGAGACATGAGGGGAGGAGTGGCTTTTTCTTCGTGGGAAAGTTAAGTTAAGGAGGTGGGATTAATGATCATCTTACCCTAACTCTTGAAAATCAATAAATACCAAACCATTTCACACATTTCTCTCTCCTAAGTTATCAACTTATTCACCAATACAAGAGCAAAGAAATATTGAGAGAGAAAAGAGTAAGAAACAAGGAATCAAGAAGCCAAGAAGCTAGCTATAGTCATTTATCAAGAACAAGGAAGAACCTCAAGAGGTATAAATATGTAAACTTTAATTTTCATCTTACTTCAATATGTAATTGATAAAGAAGTGTTAATTGGTGGAGCATGAATTGCACGAATTGATAAGGTGGATATTAGTGGACTATAGAACACTAATAAGCCATGAATAGTTGAAATTATATTGATAACTAAGCATTCAATGAAGAACATATATTAAAACCTTGAGATTATTGTTAATGAACAAGTGAAAACATCAAACTTTGATGTTTATGATGGTTGGAATCATAGATGAATAACCAATGGATTGATTCCATTTAGTTTGGAGTAAAACTCTCAAGTAACGAAGTTATGACGAGATTTACAAGAATTAAACGTTAAAATGCTGAAATCGTAAAATTCACGGTATGAAAGTCGAAAGTCGAAAGTCATTGTTTAACTCAAAAACCTTAGATTTCGATGGCGTAACGTCGAATTAGGTAATTAAAACTTGCGGGAGTAAGAACGGTCAAATTCGGACTTAAAACGAAGAAATGAGCATCGAACGTTCACGAACGTTTAACGAACACGCTAAATTGCATGAAATGGCAAATTTCTCATCAACGAATTCAGAAATTGATTTCAACAGGATAGAATCGTAGAATATGAGATATGTGAACTAATGGCTTTGGAATGAGCCAATTCTGAGTTATAACGATCGCGTTACGAGCTCGGGAATCTCAGTGTTTTAAAAAAAATTCTAAGGCTCAGGGCCGGCACAGCAGCGCCGCCCAAGCTTTGTTTTCCAGCGCCACAGCTCCTGTTCGGGAGAAATTTTCTGCAGGGGTGGCGCCGCAGTGCGGCTCTAAGGGTTAATCACGGCGCCGCAACGCCTTTAAGGGGAAATTTTCTGACATGGACAATTGTTAACCCAACTTTTTACATGGTAATTATGGGGCAAGTATATAAGTAATATATATGAAGAGAGAACCCTTAAACAACATGTTTAAGGATGTATGTAAGAATTAAACGTTGAATAAACGTATTTAATTTCAAAACTCAAAGTCCAAAAATGTAAACCGTGAATCATAGTCGAGTTTAACGCACGTCTTGTAGTCATATGGTATGAAATAGATGTGCGTAGTATGAGAATGATAAGAAATGAAGACAAAACTCATGTAATTTTTATACGAAGTTCGATATCAATAATCCGGGGGAGGTTTATCCGAGTTATCAAATCGGTTAGGGTTTCATCTATCATTATATTTAACGATGATCGATAAGAGTCGACTTATGACATATGAATATTAATAAGCTATTGTGACACCCCAAAAATTTATATGACTTTTAATGATTGAATTAAAGGTTAAAAGAATAAAACCTAAATAGGAATTTAAGGATTAATTAAAAATTTTAAGAAGAACCTATATGGTTTACTATTTGAATGAGAATATAGAAAATATGGGTTACAAAATTAAAAAAAAAATCTATAAATAAATTTATATGTACTTGAAGGAATATTAAGGGTAAGGTATTACGATACCTATAAAGTTTGGTGACCTAATATATAAATTAGGTATTTGAATTAAATAACCTCAAGGGTTATCTTTATTTAATTGTCCTAGTATTTTAACTATATACTAGTGACCTAATCTAAGAGATTTATGAAATATGTTTTAACCTATTAGATTGTCTTGTATGATTATGTGAGTGTTTATAACTTATTAAGCCAATTAGAGCTATTAAGTTAATACACTAGTGGAATATATTTTGACTTATGTGGATTATGTATGTGATTAAATAAATATACATTATATAATGTGTATACATTTATTTTGTATATAAAGAAATTAAGAATAACTTTATGTAACCTAATATATATATATATATATATATATATTAGGTATGGTAATTAAATAAACCTAAGAGATTTATTTTATACATCTCAATTAATTAATTTTATAACCTAAGTAAAGTAAGTCTAATTGGGTTATGAAATTAAAGATACATGAGTAAGAAATTTATTTATAAATGTGTGTAATGAAAACCCTAACTAAATGATTAGGGTAAGATAAAAATTAAAGAGTATGGAACTAAGTTTATTTTATGGCCCAAAGAATTAAATTTGCAAGTTCAAAGAATTAAATAAGTAACCCAATTTGTAGCCCAATTGAGTGAGGACTTATTGGACATTAAGTAAGCTAAATGGAGCATAAAAGAAAACAAAACTTGGGCCAAGAAAGGCCATTATGGCCGGATGTGAGAGAAGAGAGGAGAAGGGGGATGTTAGTAATCATTGCTTACTTTAGCTGGTAAACAACTTTCACCTAACCACACTTAGGTGCCAAGCCTTGGATGGAACCAACATACCTGTTGAGGAGTGCAAGCAAACTAGTAATGTTGAGGAGAGAGAAGGAGCTAAGACATTGGCAGATAATTATAGATATAACAAATATATCTACACCAAGTTTTACCAAACAAACAACATTCTGTCCTCTCTCATTTCCATAAGTTGCTAGCAAGAGAAAAAGTTAGAGAGAGATAAGAGAGAGAGAGAGAGAGAGACAATTTTGGCCACTATAGAGAGGAGAGAGAGGGAGAGTTCTTGTATTTTAATAATTCCTAATCAAATCTTAGGAAGAAGAATAGGAAGAACAAGCTAAGGTATAAAGAATTCCTACTTATGTAGTCTAATTCCTTTTTGGTTTGATTTAATTTTTAATAATATGAAGTTATGATATTGAGGTTTAAAACCTTAGATCTATGTGTTTAAAAATGTTTCATGTTTAGATCTAACCCTTTTGAGGATTAAAAGTTGGATCTAAACTAAGAAATGGAGACTAGGTTTCTCAAAAGTTAGAAAACCTAATTTTTCTTAGCCTTGATTGTGTTTAATCTTGTGTTTGGTGATTGTTTGATGAAATAGATCATGGATCATGATAGATACATGAGTATAAGAGGTATTAGTATGTATTATGATGGGTTATGTTAGTTAATGTGTGAGAGCATGGTAGTTTTCGTAAAAATCACAAAGGATTTAAAGTCAGATTTTTGTGAAAACGAAACATGAAATTTAAACAACCTTGTCTCTCATTATATTTTGAATTTTTAAGTGTGGTCAAGTCCTAGAGTTAGATATATGAGTCTTCTAACCTTTACAAGTGGAATTACTGAAAAAGGTGCTGTAGATTTTAGTGTGGACTGTTTTTAGCAAAGGAGGCAAAATCTAAAAAAAGCTAGAAAAATAATCTGCCCAAAACTGCTAGGGGCAGTTTCGATAACTTAATTATTGAAATAAATTTCAATCTTTTGGGACATGAAAATATATGTTCTAAAGTAGCTCTTGTCCTAAAATGAGCTTATTCCGACTTAAATTGACCGAGTTATGGTCATTTCAATATTTGGATTTTTCCGACGAAAATCGCTATAACTAGAGTTCTATAACTCCGATGGCTACGAAATTTAAACTGGAAGTTGACGTTAATACATGCAAGATGTCTCCAAGAGTTGGGAATTATTGGAGTTGAGCATGATATAACAAATTTCTTAAGCTACGAACTAAAAACGAATTTTTGAAAAATATTAAAGAAAATTGAAAAATCCTAGAAAAATTATGTTTGTGTATGGAATATATGTATATGTGTGACCAAAGGATAAAAAAATCATAAGCTAATTTGGTATTTTCATGATGAGGGTAATTCAGCTTGTTGAATTGAACAATTCCGGTTGCAGAATTGGAAACTGAAAATGTCAAGAAGGGAAGACAGCTTGTATTCAGCTTACTGAATTGAACAATTCAAGTTGCTGAATTGGAAACTAAAAACTTTAGGAAGGGAAGATAGTCTGGATTCGATTTGCTGAAATGATATATTCAATTTGCTGAATTCATAAATAGTTTACCGAGTTATAATAAGAACTGATTAATTGACTGATTAAGTGTTAAGTCTAAGGTAGTGTGTGACAACCCAAATTTTTAAGAATTAATAAATGAGAATTTAATAAATAAAATTCTTATTTTAAGATGTTTCTAGTACGAGTATGTGTATATGTGTTATATTCTAAAATGTGCGATTTGGTAGAAAGAGAATTATATTCATGTATTGGAGTAATTTAATTAAGTGCAATACATTAATTAAATTGATGTTTATTATTAAATTGATGTTTAAGTAATTTTGTGGTATTTATTAGTAGAGATTTACTAATTGTTACATGGAATTATGATTAATGAGTATTTATAATTGTTATGTGACAATTTTATTTAGTTAATTGATGTTAGCTTTAATTTAATTAAATTGAGATGGTAAGATTTAATTAAATAAAGTGTGACATTGAAAACTATGTGTTAAAAGAGTTATTAAAATAAAATAAAAGAGTTTTAAATTAGTTTTGCCAAACAAGGCCCTTAAATATGTTTTTATCCTATTTACCAAATAAAGCCTTAAGTCCTAAAAATCTATTTTTAAATTAAAGAGTTTTTGCCGAACAAGCCTTATGGCTTTTGAATTTTAAAAAGTTATAACTAAAATATTATTAATATTGTATATTAAGTATTTGTTAGTTATATAATATATGTAATTATATGTATTATATCTATATTGTCAGTTTTCTATTCTACGTTAAGTTAGAATAGAAAAGTAAACAGAGAGTGAGAGAGAAGAAGAAAGAAGAAGAAGAAAGAGGAAGAAGCTTTGAGAAATCAAAAGCAAGAATTCAAAAAATCATCATCACCATCTTTATCTTCTTTCTTTATCAAAACAAAGGTATAATTTAGTTTATGTTTTGTTCTTCATTGTTTTTACTTCTCTGTAAATTGGTTTTCATGATAAACTATAAATTGATGATCAATATGTGTTAGATTATGTATATAAACTATTATATATGAGTTATATGATAGTTTATGTGATTCAATTCATGTAAATATGAAGAACATGAAGAAATCATGTTCATAGCAATTTACAGTGAACTAGTTTGAAAAATAGTTTCTTAAATATCAAAAATTGTGTGTGATTATGCTATGATTATGAGAATTAAGTTTAGATTATAATAATATGTGAAGAAACGAGCAAAACATGATTTGAATTATGTGATTTGGTTTAAAAGCGAACTCATAGTGTTAATTTTCTTCAAGAAAACTTAACAATGGTGTTTTCTTCAAAATCATAAAATTAAGGGTTTGGATTATGTGTTGTGGTGTTTAAGTATATTAAAAACATGTTAGAAGGTTAAAGTTATGGTTTTATAAAGTTATATATGCATTATATGTACAAAAATCTGAGTTTGGTGCGAAGAAATAAGCCAAATTGGATTTTTTTTTGCACAATTCGCGAGCTGGTTTTTCCATCAGCCTAGACACCCACCCCAGCAGGTATTTACCCGCCCTAGCGGGTAAACCTGCTGTCCGGAATAGTGTAAATAGTGTAAGGCGAGACTGTTTTGACCTTCTATAGTAAAGCAAGCATAACTTCTTCATACGAACTCTGATTAAAGCGATTCAGGATGATTCGGAAAGATAACGAGTAGGCCTATAATTTTTATTGTTTAAGTTTTTTGATTTAAAGTCGTTAGCAGGGGTCAAAATGGTCTTCTTTATGACTGATGTGTATTCGGAGGCAATCAGAGGGCATCGGACATGCACGTACGCAAGTGTAGTGCTCTTGACGATCAAAGATGTTGTTCTAAGTTATAAAACATGAATTTTATGAAATATAATGATGTTTAACATTAATTAGTGATGTTAATGAACTTAAAAATTATTTTAACTCAAATGAAATGAACATTATAAGATATGGAATGGGATTAATATAAACAAATAAGGAGTCCTAGAAAGACTTAAAAACTTAAAGGAACTTTGAGTATAACTAAGAAGAAATATAGTGAGATATAAGTCGAAAGTTAACACAATCAAATTGAACATTGAGTATTAATTAATAGGAAGGGTTATGGATGTAGAGAAAAGTTTATATTACAACTAATATGTGTTTCTATGAGACTAATAGTTGATGTGCATGATTATATAATTGTGTAGGGCACGTGAAGTGCAGATAGCTGTAAGCTGTTAATCTGTTATTGGTAAACAACAATCAAGGCATGTCTTTTAGTTCCTATTTGCTTTATGAATTTGGTAACTGATTGTTGTGTAATTTAGACTGTTGAATGTATGTGCAATTATAAATGATGCTTTACACTATGAAAATCAATTTATGACTAAACTGATTGGGTTATGGAACTCAATCTTTAATTAAGATGTGAAATACAGCATGTATGATATGTTTAGTTAAACGATTAAGATGTATGAACTGAGAATGATATTGTGTGATATGTGATGCATGAAAACTGTTATATTTGCTGAGCTGTCGAGCTCATTCTTGCAAAATAATCATTTTGCAGGTCAAGGATTCAAGGAAATGATACGTGCTAACTGAATGATAGAGAGGAATATCAATTTTAGAAGATTATTTGCTTTTAGATGAGAAATATAGTTGATGATTTAGATGTATTATAATTATTAAGTTGTAAGTTGAGTTGTCTGATATATAATAGATATTGACTTGTAATGTAAGATTTTATATTGCAACTTTGATGAAGCGATTCATAAAATAAATTTAAATCAAATATATGTAATGATAAATGTTGTGATTCAAGGAAATATAGAAAGAAAAATATAAAAGTTTTAATTATTCCGCATTTTATTAAGTTTAATATCGATTAATGATGTAAAGTTAGAAGTTCGATGTATTATTAACGACCGATGTCGAGAGTTGTATTGTATGAATTTTGGGGGTGTTACATAGTGTAGTTGTACTCTTTAATGGTTGATGTATAGTAGCTAGGCTAAACAATTTCTTTAGGGAGCGGAGGTATATACGAATTAGCAACCGATCTAACTCGCTGTGAAAACAGTGTAGACGAGACGGAAACTAATTTGTTGGTTGTTTGTGGAAAACCACTCAGTATACTATATTGAATACTATTAAAGACTTGATGTGTGCTAGGTTTAGACTTGTGAATACGTATGGTGTTAAGGTATTATCTAATATTTGGCTATATGTTTAAATGTTAGATAGTTTACTTATAAAGTAATAATATTGTAAGATAAAGTATATTATGCTAATTGAAAGATCAATCTTAACAATGATAGGTCTTTACAATAATAGGATTAAATTAGATTGCGTAGCAGTAATCGACGGTACATGCAAGTTTTTCTTAACTCAAACTCGAGTTATTATCTTTCAAGCATGTTAGTGGTTTAATTATTTATAATTATTTCACATCTTTGATTATTGATTCTCACTTAGTGCAAATTACATATGTTCATCAGGTATGAAAGGCTGATCACCTTTATTTGTAACGCCCGAGAAAATTGAACGATTATGTAAATCAATTTTATTTGAATTATTAAATAAAATTTGATTTATTTGTTTATTCTAAGTGAGTAAGCAAATTAAAGGTCGTTTTATGACCTAGAGAAGTTCAAAATGGTTAGTATTCTAGCTTTGTGCTAGAAATAATGCATGTGAATTTTCAAGACGAAAATAAAGTCTTGCTGAGAAAATGACGAAATAGACACTATTCATCAAACCCAAAGGGTTAGGGTTCATGTAACCCTAAGCTCTTTTGAGAGTTTGGAATGTCGGAATGATATTCTGTCCAAAGAAGTGACGGTAATATACCGTGAGAAGTTATATTAGCTACGAAGAAGTCTTTTCAGAAGAAAAGTTTGAAAATCACTATTCATCCATTTCTAAACGGGAATTTATTTTGGAATTCCGAGAAACGCGTAATGATAGGATTTTGAGGCGAGGTGGAATATATAATAATATTTCACTTATGGCTCGTGAAATTTTTGCATAAGGACTTAAAATCCTAACGTTAGGAAAAGTGAAATCAATAATTTAATTGATTACGTATAATAATAAAGGATTATTATACGGCAGGAATATGCGTATAATACGAGAATAAATGGAGAAGATACGAGAATTAATACGACATACAATATGAAGTTTATACGGAGTAAATACATTAAAAAGGAATTGAATTGGAATTAAAATTTAATAAGATGACCCGTGGGTCGAACCACTGGGTAAACGAGTGGGTTTAGCCCATGGTTCAACCTACAACCCATGTTGGACATGGGGGGACAAGGTGGCCACATGGGGCATGTGGGGGCACAAGGTGCCCATGTGCTAGCACATGGGGAGACATAGGCTAGCACATTGGAAGACAGGGGGGTGAGGTGGAGAGGAGGATGGGCCTAAAAGACTTAATTACCCTCACCTTGCCAAACTCTATAAGTAGAGAGCTCACCCTTCATATTTTCATTATATGAAAATCCACTAACACACAAAGAGAGAGAGAGAAGAAGCTAGTTTGATAGTTGTGAGATAATTTCCATCATCTAAGAAGAAGGAAGAAGCATTTGAGTCTCCATACTTAATCAAACTAAGAACCTTGAAGGTATAACATAAGAAACCTTGTAAATTTCTTTATCTTTCATTAATAATTATGATAAAGAAGTGATTAAATGGGTTATGCCTAAGAGGAAGTTATAAGGATGGAGTAATGGTGAATTAGGAACACTGATAAGCCATGTATGTTAAGATATTAAGAATTCATTAAGAACAAATAAGAAGAACTTAGTGAATTTATAAGAAATGAACTAATAAACAAGTTAAACCATGACAACTTGAACGTTTTGATTGGTTAGAATCAGTAAGAATCAACCATTAGATTGATTCCAATTGGTTTGAAGTAAGAATAACGAAAAACAAAGATTCGGCAGAAGCTACGCGATTAGACGATAATCGTCGTAAAAGTAGATTTCTCGGATTGGAAGTCAAAAATCGTCGTGTGACTCAAAAACGGTGGTTTTTGATTCTAACACGTGTATTTAGGTAAATAAAACTTGGGAGAGCAAGAACGGATTGATTCCGACTTAAAACGAAGAAACAAGTGTTAAACGTTCACGAACGTTTGACGAAAACGTAGAAATGGACTAATCGGCGAATTTCTCACCAACGGATTCGAAAACGAATTCTGACTTGATAGGATGATAGAGTATATCATTTATGAACTATAGGCTTTGGAACTAGCCAATTTTGAGTTATAATGGATACGTTACGAGCCTCGAGAATTTCAGAAATCTTAAACTTATGAAAAATTTTCTGAGTTACAGAGGCAGCATGGGCCGCGCCACCCAGATGCTTCACCAGGCGCAGGGCGCGCCAGCCCGGCCAAAATCCCCTGCATTGGTAGCGCAGGGCGCGCCACTTGCAATGGAATTCTGGCGCGGGCCGCGCCAGGCAGAGAACTTTGTTGACCAAATTGATTACTTACTCAACCTTTTCCTCAAGTGACTAAAGGCTTAGTAAGTAATCAATGAACATGAATAGAAACCCTTTGAACAACTTGTTTAACTAAGGGTTATAAGGAGTAAACGTTAATCAAACATAAATGAACTTAAACTTTGGAAGCATAAACTGTAAACCAAAGGTTAAGTTAAAGAATAAGTAACGATCTCATTAATTATCATACTTAATGATGATTGATGGAAGTTCGAGTTATAACATAAAAATGTTTAGAAGTCGAAATGAATATTAAATGACTTAAACGAATGTTATTAGTTAACGTTTCGGTTAAGTTATACAAGAAGGAGAAGTTAGGCAAATACATGGTATATCGAATATGATTTCTTATTGGTATACTATGTGATGATTGTAGAAGTGGTAAAGATCAAGTAGCGTACTTAAAGATTTAAGAGACGCGAAGGCAAGTGTTCTAACTTCGTTCATACTTTATGATGAATGAAAGTTTCTTAACTTTGTTCAAGTTTTACTTGATACAAGTGTTCTAACTCTTGTTTATACCTTATGGTTGGACAAAAGGTCATTATGCATAACTGCTTATGCATGAAAGAGGTTATTGGATGGTCGATGCCAGTTGATTCGGCTAGACTGAAAAGTAAATATATTTTGGTGGGTTTTTTCACAAATCTTTCCAGGATATATATATATATATATATATATATATATATATATATATATTGAAGTTATCCATGCCAAGTGATTGGTAAGGATTCTCAGGGAAACCTGAGAGCAAAAGACAAATGTTTTTACATCGTTAATTCGACGGACACGCGAGGTTACCAATGATTAAACGTAAACATGTTTAATGAATGAATGTTGATCAGCATAGACTACTACAGGCTGATCACCTAGATGTCCTCGTAAGATATATCAGGCTTACGGCCTTAGTTCCGGGTTGCCCTTTTTAAAATGAGAACTAAGTGTTTGTTCGTGGTCTTTAACTAGGCAAGATTTCGAAGAGACTATATGTCCTTGGGAATGGTTTTAAAGAAATCAAAACGATATTTTGATTGTTCAGAAGTACTTCATGGCTATTGTACAACTGTTGAGGTTGAATAGATATGATTCTTGATTTTGTGGGCTCAAGATAAAATGTTAACTTGCTGAGCTATTTATGCTCATTCTTGCATAAACTAAATGTTTTTCAGTTAAGAATGGACGGATCGAAGGATCCGGGAAAGACAAAGGCAAGTCCAAGATGGACAAGTAGAGGCCTTTGTAATAGCATAATATTAGTATTGTATTTACTGATATTATGACACAGAACAATGTAATGGTTATCGAAAACCTTGGAAGGAATGAACAGAATGTATGTTTAGTAAACTCATGCGTGATGTTGAACTTTTTCAATGGAATGTATGAGTAGAATGTAGTACCGTGTAGCACCAGGTCCAGATTTGGGGGTGTCACATTATTACCCTAAGGTTTAGTTAAAGTTGTTCATGTTCCTTGTTGACATTAAACATTATTGGTTCAGTCATTCATTTATTGAATTTTTGATTTATGCTCTTTCATAGTTATTATATTGTTGAAAATTCAAAAGATTATTCTTTCTTTCAATCGTAATATATCCTTGTTGTATTTAAACTTTATGGGCAAAGTAGTTGCTCAACCTTGCTATACCATGATAACAAATTTCAGATTAAGACGAAGGCTCGAAGAAAGACAGAGGCAAAGGCAAATTACAAGAGTAGATTATTATGCTATTATAACTATTAAGTTATCTGATGTAAATCATATATGAGAACCTTTTAAGTTATTAAAGGTATGTATTTAGTTAAGGTTAATAGACTTTGAGAAATGTGATAGAATCATGTGAAATAAATAATTTATGTTTATATTTTTCGCGTTAGTTGAAGAATATGTATGACGATGAAGTACCGTAACGTACCAAGTCTGAGGTTCTAGGGACCCGAACTTGGGGGCGCTACAGCCGTAACAGATGCTAAATAACTTAAACGAATGTTATTAGTTTAACAATTCGGATAAGCTATACAAGAAGGAGAAGATAGTTTATACAATGTGTATCAATTGTGGTAATCTCATTGGTATGCTATGTGTTTATGTCTTGTAGAAGTTATACAGACCCGAGTAAAGTAGACTTAGAAGTTTAAAGACGCAAATGCAAGTTTTTTAAACTCTTGTCTACACTTTAAAGTTGGACAAGTGGTCATTATACATAGTTTTCTATGCAAGAACTGTTATTGAATAATTGATGCTGTGACAACCCGAAAATTTCTAAAATCTTGAATGATTAATTAAAGGTTTAAGTTCAAAACCTAGAGTGAAAATAGAGAAAATATGGGTTACAAAATTCCAAAACACTAGAATGGAATTGTATGTACACTTGAAGGTGTATTATGATTAAGGTGTTAGGAATACCTTTAAATTTTTGTGAAAAAGATTTCATAGTGATTTATGAAGAAATTTATTATGAAAATAAAATTTCAAGGAGGAAATAATGTAAGGAGGAAATGAATATGTATATTATGGGATGGTATATTTTTGTTTATAATAAACAAATAAAAGAAAGCTATTAGTAACCTAATATATACATTAGGTATGGAAATTAATAACCTAAAGGTTATGACATTGTAGAAAGTTAGTATTTAAAATTATACTAACTAAAGAGATTTATTTTATTATCTCAAGTCATCAATTATTTTAAACCTAATTAAGACAAGTCTAATTGGGTTATAAAAATAAAGTATAAATATTGATATAATAAGATTATGTAATAGTCCAATCAGTAAAGTACTAGAGGACTAGCTCAATTTATTCAAATAATCAAGCCCATGTAATTAATTTATTATGGACTTGAATGATTAGTGGGTAAATTAATTAAATTAGCCCAAATGAAGTAGTTATCAAGCCCACTTAGAATAATTGTTTATGGACTTGAAGTATTAAATGTTACTAATTAACCAACATACTAAGTGACCCAAGGATGGTAGTAATTAAACTTGGATATTGGTAGTCCAAGTAAGTTTATTTCAAGCCCAATTGAATTATTTATCAAGCCCATTCAATGAATAAGATATGGACTTGAAAGACTAGTATATGGATTGAATAATTAACCATTAAAGTGGAAGCCTAATAATTTAAATAAATTAGAAACCCAAGTATGGAAGTTATTAATTTATTTGATCTTGGTTTCTAGTAGCCCAAATTAGTAAATGAACTAAAAACCCAATGTTGATAGAACTAATTTAATTATAGTTAGTTCAAGTGGCCCAAGCTAAATTATTTTAAGCCCAAAGGATTAAATTAAGGGCCAAATTTTTAACCCAAGTAGGGAGGGACTTTATAGTCATTTGATAAGTAAATTAGTAATTAAAAAATATATCAAAATTGGAAGAAAACAAGGGGGTATACCCGGCCACTTTAGGGGCAAAAAGGGAGAGAAAATGAAATTGCTAAGCTTGTCCAAAATTGTGGGTATAACCTATTAACTCCCCAACCACTCTCTTATGTGTCCAATTTTTAATATTGCCAACACTTATGCTTAAGAGTGCAAGCAAAGCTATGTAAGGAATGTAAGATAATGTGTTGGTAAATATTGTAGATACACAAAATATGTATATACACATGTTTACTAAAACACTTATAAGATTATTTCTTTTATTCCATCTCATTCTCTCACTTCCAAGTTATTTGCTAACAAAAAGAAAACAAAACAAGAGAGAAAGAGAGAGAAGGGCACGACAGCCATAGGAGTAAAGAAGGGAGAGCTTTGATATTTCATACATCTTAGATTCATCACCTACTTTGGAAAGAAAGGAAGAAAAAGCAACAAGGAAGGTATGGAAAGAGAAACATTTCTAGATTTAGTTAAGGTTTTATGTAGCTTTGCACTTTTATTTTTGATCCATGAAATTGTATGAACTTGTTGGGTTAACCTTATGAAAAGGTTAGATCATAAAGTTATTGTGGGTATCATGTATATATATGTGGATCTATGTTGGAAAGATTTGAGAAAAGTTGAAGTTATTAAGTTTTTCGGATAATTTTTAGATAAAGTGAGATCTATGTGTTTTATTTTGAAGATCTATGTTGTGTATTTGTGATTTGTTGTGGGGGTATGCTAGATCTATGAGATATTTGAATAATCCCCTTTGAATGACCCAAAGATGTGGGATGAATAAGTTATGGAATTTTTAGTAAAACACATCCTTGATGGAAAAATAAGAAAAATGAGGTTGCTGACCCCTGTTTCGAGACTATTTTCTGGGACCTAAACTGATCCAAATGACGTGTTTGATAAATGAAAATTGTAGTTCAAGAAAATACGAATCCAATGCCGCCAACGGAACTTAATTACGAGTTGTAGATTTCGTGTTACAAGCGTTTTCGTAAAGGACCCCGAATCTGAAAAATTTGGGCGATAATGACAGAATTGTAATTAAATGAACAATGTTAATAAATGATTTTAAAGCCACTAATTAGTTAGTAATCTAATTACATCTAAAGTTAAATATAATTAACTTTTTAATTATTATTTAAGTGATAATTAAGTAAAGTTAGTGTTAACAAAGTAATTATTTATTATTTAATTAAAATTAAATAATAATTAGAGTTAAACAATTGATTAATTATTATTTAATAATGATTAAAGAGTGTTTAAGTAAGATTAAGTGATTACTTACTTATATTAACATAAAAGTGTATAATTATTTATTATTTAAATATTAAATAATAAATAAGGACAAGTAATAATTAATTATTCTTAATTTAATAAGAAAGAATGATTAAAGATTTATGAAGTGAATTAATTATTTATTATTAAATAATAAATAAGGATAAATATTAATTAATTATTCTTTAAATAATAATAAAAAATAATTAAAGACTAATGAAGTAAATAAATTAATTATTTACTATTTAAGAATAAGGAATTAATTAATTATTGTTTAATAATAATTAAAGTCAAATAATAATTTGATTATAAATTAACATTAAATAAAGATTTAATTGGTTATTATTTATTATCAAATAATAACTAAAGGGTATTAGTTAATTACTATTTAATTAATATTAAATAGTAATCAAATAAAGATGAAATTAATAAATAAAGGGAATTTGAATAATTCCTTAATTAAATAATTATAATAAATTATTTAAGGATCAAATAAGTGTTTATCACTTAAGAAATTTTTTATTAATTATTAAATCATTCACCTAAGATCAATTAAATATCTTATAGGATTAATGATAGTACATTACATATATGTACTTTGTGATTGAGTTATTTGCTAGATAATAACACAAGTAAGCGTATGGATGAACGATTATACGCAGGACTAATTGATAGATCTACATTATAATGCTAGGTTATTCAAAGAATTTTAATTAAAGCTGGTAAAGGCTTAAAATATTCCTAAAAAGGAATATAAATTATTTAAGACCTAATATGTAAAATATTTACATATTAAAAATGTAAGAGACCTTTATTTTGTATTAAAGGGTTGAAATGAATTATATTTCTGAATAAACCGATTATGATTTTGAAATAAGAATAAATAATATTAGTTTTTATAAACTAATAATTATTAATAATGAATATACATGCATGGTTATGACATATTTAATTACCTAATATGTGTGTGCATGTAAACACGATTATGTAGGATTTGTGGGGAGACTCTAAATTAAGTTTTAGGGGTAATCTCCAATCAAGACAAGTTTTCCTTAACTCGAACTTGAGTTATTATGTTCAAGCATGCTAGTGGTTTAATTATTTATAATTATTCCACATCTTTGATTATTGATTCGCACTTAGTGCAAGTTGCATATGTTCATCAAGTATGAAAGGCTGATCACCTTCATTACCATAAGATTCAGTTAAATTTATTCATGGTCATTGTTGACCACCCAACATTATTAATTCACTCATTCAATTATTGAAATTTTGATTCATGCTCTTTCACAATTATTATACATTGTTGAAAACTTGAAAGCTTATTCCTTTTCAATCATGATATATTCATTTTTATATTTAAACTTGCTGAGCAAAGTAGTTGCTCACCCTTGCTATATCATGATAACGAATTTCAGAATAAGACGAGGAATTCGAGGAAAGACAAAGACAAGGACAAAGTGCATGAATAGATTATTGTGCATCTTTAACTACAAAGTTATCTGATGTAAGTTATTTATGTAAACCTTTTTAAAGATTTTAAAGGTACATATGTAAGTTAAGGTTGTTAGACCATGGGAATAATGTTGTAAAAGTTATTGTATAAACAATTTATGTTTACATCTTCCGCAATAGTTATAGAATATATTTGAAGATGAAGTACCGTAACGTACCAGGTCCGAGGTTCTGGGGACCGGATTTGGGGGCGTCACAGATGCCATTTGATTCGGCTAGACTTATATTTAAAATACTTTGATTGATTTTTCCATAAATCTTTTAATGTATTCTTAATGTTGCTATCCTATGCCAATTATTTTGGTACAGATTCAAAGGTAAGCCTGAGTATGAATAAACAAATGTTTTATAGTCGTTTAATCAACAAGCATATAAGGTTTCTACAATTAGATGTAAATACGTTTAAGAATGAGTGTTGATCAACATAGAGTACTACATGATGATCACCTGGATGTGCTCGTAAGCTATATCGAACTTGCGGTCTTAGTGTCTGGTTGTTCTTTTCATGAATGAAAACTAAATAGAATGTTCATGGTGTTTGACCAGTTTATATTCTTAAGAGACTATAAGTCCTTGGGAATGGTTTTAAAGGAATCAAAACGCTATTTTGATTATTCGTAGTACTTCATAACTATTATATAGTTATTGAAGATGAAACCATATGATTCTTGATTTTGTGGTTGCAGATTATAATATTAAACTTGCTGAGCTAGTTATGCTCATTCTTACTTAAAATTATATGATTTCAGCTAAGAGCGAACAGACCGAAGGATCTGGCAAGGACAAGGGCAAGTCCAAGATGGATAAATAGTTTATCCTTGTAATAGCATAGTATTATTTTTGTAATGAATGATATTATAACTCCGAATGAATGTAATGGTTATAAAGAACCTGGGTAGACATTATGATAATGTAATAAATAGTAAGCATATTCATTTTAGTGTTGTATTTCAGTTAAATGAATATGTAGTTAGTAGCACCGTGTAGCACCATGTCTAGGGTTTGAAGGTACCCGGATTTGGGAGCGTCACAGTGATTAACCCTTAGAGCCGGCCTGCGGTGCCATCCCTACAGAGAATTTCTCTCGAAATTAACTTATTCCAAAGCCATTAGTTCACATATCTCATATTCTACTATTCCATCCGGTGAAAATCAATTTCTGAATTCGTTGGCGAGAAATTCGCCATTTCATGCATTTTAACGCGTTCGTTAAACGTTCGTGAACGTTCAACGCCCATTCTTCTTTTTAAGTACGAATTCGACCGTTCTTGCTCCCAAAGTCTTAATTACCTAGTTCTACGATACGCCATCGAAAACCAAGGTTTCTGAGTTAAATGGCGACTTTTGACTTTCATTCCGGGAATTTTACGATTTCAACGTTTTAATGTTTAATTATTGTAAATCTCGTCGTAACTTCGTTACTTGAGATTTTTACTCCAAACGAAATATATTCAATCCATTGGTTATTCATCTATGATTCTAACCATCATAAACAGCTAAGTTTAATTGTTTCACTTGTTCATTAACAATAATCTCTAGGTTTTAATATATGTTCTTCATTGAATGCTTAGTCAATCAATATAATTTCAATTGTTCATAGCTTATTAGTGTTCTATAGTCCACTAATATCCACCTTATCACTTCGTTCAATTCAGGCTCCACCAATTAACACTTCTCTATCAATTACATATTGAAGGAAGATGAAAAATAAAGTTTACATATTTATACCTCTTGAGGTTCTTGTTTGTTCTTGATAAAAGACTATAGCTAGCTTCTTGGCTTCTTGATTCCTTGTTTCTTACTCTCTTCTCTCTCAATATTTCTTTGACCTTGTATTGGTGAATAAGTTGATAACTTAGGAGAGAGAAAAGTGTGAAATGGTTTGGTATTTATAGATTTTCAAGAGTTAGGGTAGGATGGTCATTAATCCCACCTCCTAAACTTAACTTTCCCACTAAAAAAAAGCCACTCCTCCCCCCATGTCTCCCATGTGCATTACATGTGCCCACATGCCTCCCCATATGCTCCCATGGGCCCCACATGGGTTGCCCCATGGGTTTTATCCACCTACTACCATTGGTTTCAATCCATGGGTTCGGCTTTTGGTTTGGGCTTTAACATTAATTAAAATTGGGCTTATGGGCTTGATTTAAATTATCATTGGGCTTTAATCATTCACCAATTGGGCTTGACAAAGTCCAAGTCCAATGGTTAATGTTCGTTAAGAATTATCGTATTCTTATCGTATATACTTCGTATGATATTCGTATTATACGTCGTATTATCTTCGTATTATACTCGTATAATATCTAGTATTATACTCATATGAATTATGTATAATAATCATTATTATTAAACTTAATCATTTAATTCTTAGGTTTCACTTTCCATAACCCTTAGGGCTTTAAGTCCTCAGGCGAAAACTTTGCGAGCCATAACTGAAATATTATTAAATATTCCATCTCGTCTTCAAATCCTATCAT
Organism: Panax stipuleanatus; assembly: GCA_020205555.1. Classification (NCBI taxonomy): domain Eukaryota; kingdom Viridiplantae; phylum Streptophyta; class Magnoliopsida; order Apiales; family Araliaceae; genus Panax; species Panax stipuleanatus. The sequence goes on from CM035125.1 coordinate 45,501,044, forward strand.
TATGCATTTCTAGAAAATTTAAAAATAAATCCCGAGTAAAAACGGATGAATAATGGTTTTACAAAAAATTCTCGAAAAACTTTTATTTTCGTATTGGAAAATCAAATCATTTATTTTTAGCATATAGCCAGAATCCTAACCACATTTGCATCTTCTAGGTCATAGAATGACCTTCAACCAGCATACTCAGTTTAATAAACATATATTATAATTTTATTCAATAAAATAAAATAAAATTTATTTACATAAAGTCCCATTTTTCTCGGGCGTTACACTAGTAAGGATAAAGGCAAAGCCAAGATGGATAAATAGTTATCTTGTAATAGAATAGTATATTTGTATGAACTTATGCTATGACAATGAACGATGCAATGGTTAACAGAACCTAGGAAGAATTTATTATTATTGTAATAAGAATTTAGTAAATATGTTCATCTTGATGCAGTTTTCAATGAAATGAATGTATAGTTAGTAGCACCGTGTAGCAGCATATCTGTGGGTTGAAAGTACACGAATTTGGGGGCGTCACAGGTTGGTGTCAAAGCTGTAGGTTATAAAACTTAAGGAGGGAGAACCTTAGGCTATAACCTTAGTAATAGTAGAAGAAATTAGAAGTAAATGAATTCGAATAGTGTTCCTAAGTAAGGAATTGAGGAAACTCATTACAAAAAGATCTAAAAGATGGAAATTAACCTTAAATATATTTTGTGATTATAATATTGTGTATTATGTACTAATCAACATATTATGTGTTATTGTAGATGTCAATCGATAACTCTATGTATAGCGATATAATGTGGTGAGCGAGGAGTCGGTGAACATGATAGAGCCAGTACCAATTCCCGTGGCGGAGGTACCGATGTTGAATATAAAGGAGTCAAAGTCGGAGGAGGAAGATCCGTTTGAGGACTTTCTAGAACTTAAGGCCGGCATCATATTTCGATGTGGTGGCCGATGAGGATGAGGACATGGAGGTAACATCATTTAATACGGTGGTACGAACACTAGAGCCAACACCACCAGAGGCAGTGATAGCATTGTATCTGGCGGTGCTTTACCGGAATATGCAACAGCGCACTGAGTTACAGAATTTGAGGGAGGAGGTTGATGACCTCCAGGAGGCTAAGGAATCTGAAGAAGCAGATTTTGAGTTGGAGCACGATGAGAAGGTGCTCATGAAGAATAAGGCCAAAGACTATAAGAGTGAGGACGTTGAGCTTCTTAAAGTACTGGGAGAGAAGAACTAGAAGATAGCTCTGATGTCTTACATCCATGGGAGTGCTTATGAGGATTTTAAGCTGAAAATTGCTTGTTATTAGATTGAGTCGGGGCAGACTTGTCACACTATTAGTAGAGATATTGTGGCGATTTTGGCGAACCAGAAGCACGAGAATGCCGTTATGTAGTGCTAGTAGGAGTAAAGAGAGTGTAGATATATAAATATTTTGTATATCTATATAGTGATGTAAAACCCTCTTTTGTATAATTAAAGGGCAGTCTTTTGTAAATCCCAATTTTTGTAAGACTATCTCGGGATAGAAATTTAATAACTAGTTCTATGGAACCAGCGTGTAAATAGTTTTTAACTATGAAGAATCATATTAATATAACGAGGTTTTTATAAATGTGCTTGATGTTAGTTATGTGTTATTGTGTGATGAATAATAACTAAGAAAAAGGGATAACTAAATAATAGTGAAACTTTATTTATTTAAAAAGAAAAATGCCGCCAAGAAGGAGACAACGTAATCAGGAAGCTGAGTCTCGTAATGAGAATAACTAAGAGGTTCAGAACAACCCTATACAAGAGTTCGTTAATTTATTAACGGCTGCATTTAACAGAGTTGAGGGTAATATACCAGTGGTTCCTAGGGTAGGTCAAATGACTACCTTTAAGGAGTTCAAGAGTGTAGGTCCGCCAAAGTTCAGGGGAACTACATACCCTATCGAAGCCCAGACATGGGTAAAAGAAATCGAGAAGGCATTTGTCATATAAAATATCGGGGAGGCTCAAATGACTTCTTTTGTGACTTATATAATGAAGGGTAAAGCCAACTTCTGGTGGGAGGCACACCAGAGTGAGGCTAGAGTAGGTGTCATTATGTGGGAACAGTTCAAGAAGGTCTTCTTTGAGAACTACTTTCCTATGAGCATGCAGGGTAGGATGGAGATTAAGTTATTAGAACTTAAGAAGGGGGACATGATGGTTCCCCAATACGCAGCCAAGTTCAATGAACTGGCGAGGTTTGCTCCACACCAAGTGGATACTGAGGAGAGACAGGCAGAAGGTTTGAGCAAAGCTTGAAGCCTTAGCTATATAGTAGAATTTCAATGTTCCAGAGCACTTCGTTTGGAACCATTCTGGAGAAAGAAATTATTGCGGAGGGTGGTAGTGAGGTTTTAAGCCAATACCACCGAGAGAAGAATAAGAATAAGGGAGAGGGAGTATCCAAGACCGAGGGAGCTAGTGGAAGCGGAAGTGCGCCCAAGAGGAAGGGTTTTAACTCAGGGAATACCAGAGCAAAATAAAGAGATCCTAAGCATAGGATAGAAGCTTGCAAGATGTTCGGGAAGGCTCATTTAGGAGTCAGCCTTAAGGGGAAGTCAGCTTGTTATAACTGCGGGCAGGAGGGACATATTTCACCCAACTTTCCTAACCCTAAGAAGAACCAGGGGTATTTCGTGTGTGGGTCGATGGACCACATGGCGAGGAACTATCCGAAGAAGGGATCGGAGGGTAGCAAGGGTACTAGTAGTGGTAAGCTAGCCATTACTTGGCTAACACCACCGCGTAGACCTACCATACTTTTAATATGACAGTCTAAGATGCAGTTGTATCAGCGGATGTAGTGGCAGGTATTATCCCGATCAATGAAATAAATGCTTATATGTTGTTTGATTCAGGTGCTACTTGTTCCTTTATAGCATGTGAATTTGCTAAACATTTAGGATTACTCCCAGAAAGATTAGCAATACCTTTAAACGTTAAGGTAGCGAACGAAGAGATAATTCCCGTTGAACATATTCATAGGAATTCTTATGTCGAAATTAAAGGTAGCAAATTATCGTTAGATTTAATACCGATAAGGTTGGGATAATTTAATATTCTCAGGATGGATTGATTGTTTAACCACATAGTGATAATAGACTGTCAAAAGAAAAGTGTAAACCTTTGGATTTCTAAGAAACCCAAGGTAGTGTTCTAGGGTAGTAAATCACCGGGACGCTCTTGTTGTCTGACCATGATACAAGCTAAAAAGTTGTTGAAGAAAGGGTGTGTAGGATATATGTGCCATGTTGTTGATACCCAGAGAGTGGGAGCACCATTGGAACAGATACATATAGTGCAAGAATTTGAGGACGTGTTTCCAGACGAGTTACCAGGTCCAAAAACTTGTTTGGTAAAATCTAATTACGCACAACACGCAAGTATACATGGTCAACAAGTAATAAAGTGAAAGTAAAGTATCGTTCCCACGAGGAATTATTTAATAACTATCACCAATTACTAACCCGTAACCAGCTTAATCTTATTTAAACGAATGATTTCTAGTTTGTGAATTAACAATATATAACTACACTACTACTAAATACCACTAGTTAAAATAAGATTATAGAGAGTTAAGATCACAACGTCACTTATTTCTTTATTTAAAATAATACACTTCTTATCAATTATGCTTACTATTCTGAATTGTTAATCAAGAACACGTAAGTAAATATGACCATCTCTCAATGCATCATACTCAAATCAACTTAAATATACATATGATAGAATTAAGAAGAACACCTTAATTAACTAATCCACTATATCTCTATGTGAATTATAATTAAAGAGGATTTCAAGCACAAGATCTTTATAAGATTACATGCGATGCATAGGTATATCTCTATCCTAGACATAAATTATGAATTCTAACGCCATGCAGAAAACACAATTACATGTTATTATGATCAGATCTAAATCTATAAGCCGTCTCTCAATTTCATATAGATTATCACAATAATTATTAGCTAGACAATTACGCAACTAAGTCCAAATCACAATAGACAATTCCCACAATAGCTCATAATAATTAATAGAGAAGTATATTAAAATAATCTACGCAATAAGATCCATTGTAATCTTAAACACAAGATTTAGTTCATTATTATTGAATCAAAACCAAGAATACACAATTGAATAAACATTAAAAGATAGAAATAAGAGTAGAGAAGAGAATAGAATCTGTTGTCAGCAAATCTCATGCTCCCTCTTGCTCCTGTTTTTGATCTTCAATGGCCTCCAAATTGCTTCATTCTCCAATCCAATTCCAAATAGGGTTTGTATCTAATCTATTTGAAATCTAATCTAATGGAATCTAACTCCTTAATCCTTGTGTATTCTTCTCCTTTTATAGCCCTCTTATGATCCTTCTCCAAATCAACGCTCAGAATCCTTTTTCGAGTTAACTTCTAAAAATCAGCATTTTTCTGCCGACAAGCCCTCCCCGACAGGCTTTTTGGCCTGTGGAAGCCCAAGGGGCGGGGGTACAGTGACTAAAATTACGAAAATGCCATTAAGCTCCATTTTTCATGTTTTGACCCTCCGAAGCCGTTTCCTACAACACAAACACAAAAACAAGTAAAAGAACACTAAAAATACTTAAAGTTAACAAAGAATTAAGCCTAAGAGGTGTCCGATTCGTAGGTATAAAACCCACTCATCATCTTCCGCCAGATAGGGAGATTGAGTTTGTTATCGACGTTGGGTCAGAAATGACATCATTTTTTAGGGCACCATATCGGATGGCGCCGGTAGAAATGAAAGAGTTAATGATTCAGTTACAAGAACTGTTGGATAAGAAGTACATTCAACCAAGAGTCTCCCCGTGGGGAGCATCGATATTGTTTGTGAAGAAGGACGGATCGTTATGACTTTGTATCGACTATCGGGAGTTGAACAAGTTAACGATCAAGAATAAATATCCATTGCCCAAGATCGATGAGTTCTTTGATCAGTTGAAAGGGGCGAAGTATTTTTCTAAGATAGATTTTTGTACGAGGTATCATCAGCTGAAAGTGAGGAAGGAGGATGTACCTAAGACGGCGTTCAGGACTCGTTATGGTCATTACGAGTTTCTGGTTATGTCATTTGGGTTGACTAATGCGCCAGCCACATTTATGGATATAATAAACAGAGTGTTCAAGCAATACTTGGACAAGTTCATTGTAGTGTTCATTGATGATATTCTAGTCTATTCTAAGATGCCAGAAGATCATGCTGAACATTTAAGATTAGTGTTGGAAACACTACGGGAGGAAAAGTTGTATGCGAAATTCACTAAGTGTGAATTTTGGCTTGAAAGAGTGCAGTTTTTAGGGCACGCATAGACAAAAGAAGGGATTTTAGTAGATCCAGTGAAGGTGGAAGCAATTATTAATTGGGAGCAATCGAAAACACCAATCGAGGTGCGGAGTTTCCTAGGGTTAGCAAAATACTATCGAAGGTTAATCCAGGACTTTTCTAAGATAGTTACTCCGTTGACATATTTGATGAGGAAGATCGTAAAGTATGTGTGGATGGAGAAATGTGTGGACAGCTTTCAAGAACTGAAGAAGAGGTTAAGTGAAGCGCCTATATTATCTTTACTAGATGTTACGATAAATTTTATAGTTTATAGCGATGCTTCACATAGAGGACTAGGTTACGTGCTCTTGCAGTAGGGCAAGGTCATTGCATATGCATCACGGCAGTTAAAAGATTATGAGAAAGGTTACCCTACGCATGATCTAGAACTGGCAGCGGTAGTTTTTGCCTTAAAGATTTGGAGGCACTACCTATACGGGGAAAAGTGTGAGATATACACGGAGCATAAGAGTTTGGAATATATCTTCACGCAGAAGGATTTGAATATGAGACAGAGGAGATGATTGGAGTTGATAAAGGATTACGATTGTGATATCTTCTATCATCTAGGGAAGTAGAATGTTGTGGCCGATGCCTTAAGTAGGAAGGGTCGGGAAAAGTTATTGATGTTAACGGCTCAGAACGAGTTAGTAACGAAGGCGGCAAGGATGGAGCTACAAGTTAGATTACTGAGCGAATAGGGAGAGAGGTTATTTACAATAGAGACTCGACCAACAATTGTGAAACAGGTAAATGAAGTGCAATTCAAAGACGAAGAGTGCGAGCAAATGAAGAAGAGGATCAAAGATGGAGAGAAGACTAAGTATAGCCTTGACAAGGAGGAATTATTACATTTTGAAGGAAGAATTTGGGTTCTGTGTAATGTAGAATTAAAAGACAGAATAATGGAAGAGGCCCATAGTTCGAGGTACTCGATACATCCAGGTAGTACCAAGATGTATCAAGACCTTCAACAGAACTTTTAGTGGCCGAACATGAAGAGGGATATAGCAGAATATGTTAGTACCTTAACTTGTCAAAACGTTAAGGCCGAACACCAACGACCGAGCAGATTGTTACAATTGCTAGAGATTTTGGAGTGGAAGTGGGAGCATATCACGATGGACTTTGTGGTGGGACTTCCAACGATACAGAAGGGGTACGATGCTATTTAGGTAATAGTGGATCGTTTGATAAAGTCGGCTCAATTTTTTGCCGATAAGAGTCAGGTATAACCTAGGGCAGTTAGCTAAGCTTTATGTCAAAGAAATTATTTCACGGCATGGAGTAAATTTCGATTGTGTCATATCGTGATCCACGATTCACATCAAATTTTTAGAGGAGTTTGCAAGAGCAGATGGGAACGCAGTTGAGGTTGAGTACAACATACCATCCTCAGACCGACAGATAAAGTGAATGAACAATTTAGACGCTAGAAGATATGTTAAGATCTTGCGTTATATATTTCAAGGAGAGTTGCGATGAACATCTACCTTTAGTAGAGTTCTCTTATAACAACTGTTTTCGCGCAAGTATAGGCATGCCGCCTTATGAAGCGTTATACGAGAGAAAGTGCAGGACGCCACTGTGCTGGGATGAAGTAGGTGAACGTCGAATATTGGGACCTGTGATGGTACAACAAACGGCAGACGTGGTGAAGTTGATACGTACCCGACTCGTAGCGGCTCATGACAGACATAAGAAATATGAGAATCCTCATCGTGAAAAGAGGGAGTTTAAAGTCGGTTCGTACGTCTTTTTGAAGGTGTCGCCTTGGAAAGGGAAGATATTCTTTGGGAAGAAGGGGAAATTGAGTCCAAGGTTTATAGGACCTTTTGAAATTTTAAGAAGAGTATGAGAAGTAGCTTATGAGATAGCTTTACCACCAGAGTTGAAGCATATACATAATGTGTTTCACGTGTCAGTATTGCGCCCTTATAAATCGGACTATAAGCAGGTAATATAATATGAACCTATTCAGGTTGAGAAAAACTTAACGTATAAAGAACTTCTTATTCAGATTATTGATAGGAAGGAACAAGTCTTAAGGAATAAGGTAATACCTTCGGTGAAGGTAGTATGTAGGAACCACATTGCTGAAGAAGCAACGTGGGAACTTGAAGCAAAAATAAAGGAAAATTTTCCCCATTTATTTGTTTAACTTGTATTGAGATTCTGGGGATAGAAACCTTATAAGGGGGGAAGAATGTAACGCTAGAGAAAATCAGTTTATTATGTAAATTAATTTTTATTTGATTAAATGAATTAAATGAGATTATATGTTTATTAAACTGAGTAAGCTGTTTAAAGGTCTTTCTATGACCTAAAATGATTGAATGTGGTTAGGATTATAGCTGTGAGCTAGGATTAAATGATATGAATATCCAAGACAAAAATAAGAGTTTTTCGAGAAATTTCCTTAAAATCACTATTCATCCATTTCTGCTCGGAAATTATTTTTGAATTTTTGAGAAACGCGTAATGATAGAATTTTGTGACGAGATAGAATTTCCAATAATATTTTAATTATGGAAAACGAAGTTTTTGCTTGAGGACTTAAAATTCTAAGGGTTAGGGAAAGTGAATTCTAAGAAAAGAAAAGCTTAAGTATAATAAGAATTGTAATTATACGTGAAGAATACGAGTATAATACAAAGATTAATACGACGCATAACACGAGTATTATATGAAGTATATACGAAGAGAATACAAGAATTATACGGTAAGAATACGAATAAGTCTTAATAGATTATAGCTATTGGACTTAGACCTTGTCAAGCCAAATTGAACTATGAATGAGGCCCAATGATGAATTATATCAAGGCCCAAATATAATTTAAATCAAGCCCTAGGTTAGGCCCGATATGAATTAATTTTAAGCCCGAACCAAGAACCAAACTTGTAGGTCGAACCGATGGGTCACCGGGTGGGTAAAACCCATGGGGCAACCCATATGGGTCCCCCATTGGGGCACATGGCCGGCCACACGGCCAAACTTCCAAGGAAAGCTATGTTATCGAGGTGTGAATAGTAAAGAGGTGACACAATGACCAAAATACCCCCACCTTGCAATTTCCATAAAAGGCTAGCCATTTAGTTCATTAGATGTTTTACAAACATTGAACACCTATATTGAGAGAGAGAGAAGAGCTTTAACAAGGAATCAAGGAGAAGAAAAGCTAGATATTCAAGTTTTAATTCAAGAACACGAAGGTAAAACACGTAAACTCTAGCCTTCAATTAATTCTATTAATTTTTTTTAGAAAAACATGAATTGGTGGAGCATGTCTCTTCCAGAGAAATAAGGATGGCTATTAGTAAACAAAAACGTTAATAAGCTATGTATAAGCGAGAATCATAATCGAATGATTAAGCATTAATCGAAGAAACGCATAAAACTTAGAGCTTGTTTTTAATGGACAAATTAAAAACCATCGCGTATAAGTTAGGTGAAAATTGTTGGTTAGGAACTTAGACGAATAACCAATGGATTAAATCCATTTGGTTTGGTGTAAAAATTTTGTGTAACGAAGTTTTGGCAAAATGTACGGGAAAAGACGTTAATCGTCGAAATCGTATTGAATTAGGATTTTTGGACGATAGTGAAAAGTCATCGTTAAACTTATAAATCTAGGGTTTCAATGGCATATCAAAGAACTATGAATTTAAGAGTCGTGGACTCAAGAACAGATGAATTCGGACGTCAAACGAACGAACGAGCGAAGAACGCTCAAGAACTCATAATGAACGAATAATGAAAATTTAACCAATGAATTGGTCGTTAACGGATTCAGAAATTTATTCTATCCAGATGAAATCAAAGTACATAAGATATAGAAGAAAATGGATTTTGAACGAGCCTATTCTGAGTTATAATGATCGAGTTACGAGCTCAGGAAGCAAACGTATTAAAAATTTTAAAGGCTCAGAGCAGGCACCGCATTGCCCTCCATGCCATGTAAACCAGTGCCACAGTGCCTGGCTGGGGCTCTTTCACTTCTAAGGCACGCCGCAGCGCCTTTAATAAATTTTTTTCTGACGATAACTTTTGTTAATCCAACTTTTCTTGTGGTAATTGAGGGGCAAGTATATACTTAATATATATGAAGAAAGATATCCTAAACAACATGTATAACTATGAGTTTAGGAATTAAACGTTGATTAAAAGTTAATAAACTTAGAACTTGAAATGCGAAAACGTAAACCGCGTATCGTATTCTAGTTTAACACACGTCTTAATGTTACATGGTACGTAATAGATAGGTGTGATGTGAAAATGATGAGAAATGAAGATAAAACTTATGTAATCGCAATACGGTGTTTTATAATGATAAACCGGGGAAATCGTATCCGAACTAACGAACTGATTAGGGTTATGACTATTGTTCTGCGTAAACGATGAGCGATAAGTGTCAGTTTATAAATTTAGATGGTAATAGGCCGTAATGAATGTTGAATACCTTAAACGAATGTTATTAATGAAATAAATTCGATTAAGTTATAGAAGAGAAAGAAGTTGGTATAAACAATATGTATAGATTGTTTGGTAGATAATTTTAGTGTGCTATGTGAATGTATCATGTAGAAACTATAAAGACCGAGAAAGGTTGAACTTAACGTAGAAGACGCTTGGAGGCAAGTTCTTCTAACGCTTGTCTGACCTTCGTGTTAGCCAAGTTTCTGTGGTTCATGTTATATTGTCCATGAATTATTTACGAAAGAGTCGATGCCAATCTTAACTCGGCTAGATGAATCTTAAGATTTGATTGATTTATTTACAAGTCTTTTAAAGTATTATTGTTAACGCTATCCTATGCCAATTTGTTTGGTACGGATTCGAAGGTAAGTCTGAGTATGAATAAACAAAGGTATTTTACGTCATTTTTCGATGGGCACATGAGGTTTCCAAAACTTAAACGTAAATATGTTTAACAGATGAGTGTTAATAAATATAGAGTACTATAGGCTGATCACCTAGAAGTGCTCGTAAGTTATATTGGATGTACGGTCTTAGTGTCGGAATGTCCTTTTTATGAATGAAAACAAAATGAGAATGTTCATGGTCTTTTGACCAAGTCAGAATTCTTAAGTAATTATCTGTACTTTGGAATTGTTTTAAGGAAATGAAAAGTGTTATTTTGATTGTTCATAGTACTTCATAAGTATTTGTTCAGTTATCAAAAATAAATCATATGATTCATGATATTATGGTTGTTTTGTATATTGTTAGACTTGCTGAGCTAGTTATGCTCACTTCTTGCTTGAATTATATGATTGCAACTAAGTGCAAACAAACCGAAGGTTCCGACAAGGATAAGGGCAAAGGTAAGATGGATAAATAGTTATCCTATAATAGAAAAGTATATTTGTATGAACTTATGCTATGACAATGAACGATGTAATGGTTAAAAGAACTTGGGAAGGATTTATTATTATTGTAATAATAATTTTGTAAATATGTTCATCGTGATGCAATTTTCAATGGAATGAATGTATAGTTAGTAGCACCGTGTAGCACCATGTAGCACCATATCTGTGGGTTGAAAGTACTCAAATTTGGGGGCATCATATGTAGTTCCGGACTAGTTGTCAGGTTTTTCGCTAGATAAGGAGAAGAAGTTGTGAAAGAGATTGTGTCGAATAGGCACTAGTTTTGAGAATACTATATAAGATAGTGTAAAGTAAATGAAGGAATTGATGATAGAAATGGAGAATTATTAGTTATGAAGTATATTCAACCGAGTGTGTTTCCGTGGGAAGCATCATTGTTGTTTGTAAAGAAGAAGAAGAAGAGTGAAGTGTTGAGGCTTTGTATCGACTATAATACTTGAACAAAGTATCGATTAAAAATAAGTACATATTGTTATGATAGGAGTTCTTTTTGAACAGTTGAAAGAAGGGAAAATACTTTTGAAAATAGATTTAAGAATTGGATATTGCCAGTAGATATGAAATAAGAAAATGTTTTGAGATGGTGATCAGGACTTAGTACGAGTTTTGACGATGAGGTTTAACAGATGTACGTGTTAAATGCATTTACGAATACGATGAATCAATTAAGCGAATGAATAGCTGAATAAGTTATATGATGCTCAAGGATGATGTTCTAGTCTTTTTTAAGACGTAGAAGGATCTTACTAAACAGTTAAGGATAGTGTGGAAACACTAAAAAAAGGGGGAGAAGATATATGCTGAGTTCTTTACTTATGAATGTTGACTGAGATGAATTTTAATTTTTGGGTCTTAGGATCTTTAAAGAAACAGTATATCCGTAGGGGATGCCGTGAAGTGCGATAGTAAGCTGATAGGTATCACTATGAGGTTCTATCCATTATATGGATGAAAGTCACAGATTGATATCTGTACTATTGATAAAGGAAGAAGTTATGAATAAGAAGAAGTAAATGAGGAAATCGATAGAAGTATGCAGTGTTAGTGTTAGCAGGTCACTATCACTAATTTATTTAAGATTTTTCTAAGATAGTTAATCTGTTAACTCGAAAAGATAAGAAGAACTGTGAAGTTATTTATAGACAAAGAAGTATAATGAGTATTTTTTGAACTAGGATGTTGGAAAGTTTTGTTGCATATAATAATGTAACACATAAGAAATTAGGTTGAGTGCTTATACTATACGACAAGGTCATTGTGTATGCGACATAGTAGTTAAGGATTATGAAGGAAGATGCTCTATTCATGAGCTAAAGATAGAAACAGTTGTGTTTAAAGATTTGGAGATATTAATTATATTTTAAGGAATGTGAGGTGTGTAGACACTCAAAATTTTTATTTCCTAGTACTAACCCTGCAAGGGGCAAAATCTGCTTTTGGCACTTGGAGACAACCCCGAGGGAAGATAGTATCACAACTTTAACACTTTAACCCTAGAGATAACCATGGGGGAATACACCAACAAATCAGTCCTCGGAGACAACCCTGAGGAAATACAGAATCAACAACTTATACCCCAGAGACAACCCCGAGGGACAGCCTCAACCACTTCAAACTCTGAGACAACCCCAGGAGGACAAAGATGGAATGTTGAAAACACAACGTAAATAAAAATCATCCAGCTGTGAATAGGGTCACAAAGAGCCGACGTAGAAATCCCGAGTGCAAACTGCTCAAGACAGCTCAACGGACTACCTGCGAATATCTGAAGATGCTTTTTTTGGTCATGGACCCATCTTCCCAGATTCAAAAAAGGGCAAGTCCAGTGTCATTTTGTAGCTCTCGGAGAGACCTTTCTGGAATGGTATGGCACATCTCCATAGGATTCCTGAATTGTAAAATACAGAAGTTTCAGCAGACAACACAACGATCGAAGGAACGAACTTTGAGGCAGCAGGACCCACTAGGCCTGGCCGCAGGTCTACTTGCGGCTCACTGGGTATATAAATCAGACCCCCCCCAGCTCATTTACAAAGAGAGATTTCAGGCGCAAAAACTTTCTAAAGAGATAAATTCGAGTGCTAGAGTGAGAAAGGGAGTGATTCGTCATCTTAAACTCTATAAATCTCAGTTATAAACACTTATATACATATAAACTTCGTCATATCAAATTTTAACAGGTTGAAATCATGTTTCTGGAAGCTTTAAGTCGTTTGTTTGCCAATCTCGTGCAAATACGTAAGATCTCTCTAGATCTATGCTTATTTACTACTTTAGTATATATATACGGTCCGGATCTTAAGTTTATCCTTTATCCAACATACCTTTCTTACCCCTATTTAGCGACGGTTCGATCCGTCGCTATATATATAACCGTCGTCTTAGCTTTTAGCGATAGACAACATATAGACGACGATTGTATATATAGCGACGGACCGAACCGTCGACCGGTCCATCGCTAAAGGGAGGTAAGCAAGATATATTGGATAAATGGTAAGTTTAAGATCCAAACCGTATATATATATATATATATAAATCTTGATTGGTTGTGATTAGATCTAACTTTTAACCGTTCATTTCGTGTAAATAGTCAATATTTATAGTGTATTGACTAGATTGGCAAAGATCTAGATAGATCTAGTTTACTTTCTAATTTTTTTTGTAAATATTTGGTATCCAAGTGACCCTAGATCTGCATCTAGAGGAAATGTTAAGCTTATTTACTCGCATACAAGGATTTGATCAATAAATCCCTTATTTAGCGAAGTTTTAAAGTCATATGTATATTTTATGTTTAAATATACATATTATAAGTTTTAAATGATATCATGTGAGCCTAACAGCCACATGGTCGATGATTCAATCAATGGATCTAGATCTAACTCCCATGATGGACTTGTTTAAGTTGTACAACTAGCTTGCAATCCATTGTACATGTAAATCTTGGGCCTTAAAATGATGTCTGGATTTAAGCCCCCAATATAGTGAAAAATCATGTATGTGGTGCTTGAGTTTACTTCGATTGCTTCCATACCCATAAGGGGCCCGACCCTTGTAGATAATACTTTCAATACTATAAAAGATGCTTCGCATCTCAATAAATTAAACCAAGTCAAATCTAGTTAAAATGGAAGTATCAAAGGGCCTTGATTCTTATTTGAGCGAAAGGGTTTGAAAACATCTTTTCAAAACATCACTTTCATATACTTTATCTAAAAATGAACTTTTCTATAAATCAAACCCTTTGTATATAGGTCCAAAGAGGCACATCACTCCTTTCAAAATAAAGCACTCAAGCATATTTCTGTAATCACACCACACACACACACTTAATGCATAGGGAATGAAAAACTCGCAGTAACAGTATTTCACAGAAGTCGGGGGGGGGGGGTGCCTAACACCTTCCCCTTACTTAAGCAAGCCCCCGAACTCTATGAATCTCAGGTTCCAGGGCAATTAAATAGAGTCACATATTGGGCAATACTGTGAAAACCTTTCAAAATTCGGATGAGTTGGTACATCGTTTTGAACTCATACCAACTGGGCGGCTCTGTCTAATTCGGCCCAATAGCATAAAATCAATCTTTTCAAAATTGTGGACATTTATGTCTGTTGTTCGATTTCGCAATCAATAATTACGTGCAAGTATACACGATCAACAAGTAATAAAGTGATAAGAACAAGTGTCGAACCCACGAGGAATCCTAATTAAGAAATCTCAACTACTAGTTTTATATCAACCCAATTTTATTTAAACAACCAAATTTTGTGATTTTTCAACTAAAACTAAATTAAATTAACTAAACTAATTTTAACACAAAAATTTGATTATGAAATTAAAGGCTTAAGACTACAATTTACCCAATTATGCAATATAAATCAATTACCCAATTTATCTAATTATTAAATCTACTCGAGTTGTTAACAGGAATTTACAATATTTAAAAGACCTTTTCCAAGTGATCAACTAAAATTATTAAATCCAATTAATTATGTGATATTTCTATGCAAAACAAAAGAATTAAATTCATTAAGTTCCAATTCCCTATTGTTACATGTAGTGAAAAGAGATATCACTATTCAATTCACAACCCTAATTATTTATCTCATGCAAATAACTAAGAATACAGGCTATCACATTCAGTTCTAACCCTAGATTTTATCTCCCGAATTCATCTAGTGTAACATGGTAATTATTGGCCAAATAATTAAGCAATTAAAGCAAAATATGATAGACAACAAAATTTGAATAAATAATTAGATTTGAAAAGATAATTAATTCATAAGCATAAAAGGTACCAATGTAGCCTTAAATAAGAAATTAGTTCATGCTGAAAATTAAAATCAAAAATCCCATAGAAATCATCTCAATAAAATTACAAAATAGAGAAGAAGAATAAAACTCAATGTTGGACTCCTATCTTCAATCTCCAATTGCAATCTTCAAGTGCTCCTTTGTAATTCCAAGTCACTGTCCAGATTCTGTCTCAATCCATGTGTGTCAAGATATATATCTCCAATAGTCTTCTCTCTATTTATAGCTTTTAGTCTTCACTAAGTCAGCCCCTTGACCAAATCCAAGTTGGAATAGAAATATGTTTTGTTTTTACTTAGCTTGATCAAACTCGGCATCAAAATTTGTTCCCCAATGCCCCGACGCTGGGTTTAATACTTGGAAAAGCGCCCCGGCGCTAGTCTGAATCAGCAAGTGACAAGCTTGCCCTTAATGATGCTACTATTCCACTTTTCCCCCCTGCTCTGTCCTGTCATGCAAAATAACAAATAAACAAATTAAAATGTCCTAAAATACTTTAAAACATGTAATTTATCAAGTCTAAAAATACTTAATTCATGGGTAAATTACCTACTCATCAAATACCCCCAAACTTAAACAATTGCTTGTCCTCAAGCAATGCAAACGACTAAAACAAAATGAATGCAAAAATTTCCTACATGAAACACAACTCAAGCACAATTCAACATTAACAACCTTGATCAGCCTCAAAGATCTTTAAACACAACTCAAGTGAATGTTCAAAATAAAACCTCAGTTAAACTTAAAAGATCATCAACTCAATCCATCTCTAACCCACACTGTGTGTATCAACATATCCATTTTACCAAAAATCAATCAAACTTACAAATCACAAAGCTCAACAACAGATAACACAGATAAAAGAACTTTAATTACCCCTCTATATATTAGATACCTCATATTTCAAAAATCTTTTATTCTATATTTTTTTCCTCCTTTTTTTTAAACTTAGCCCGTGCAATGTCTAGTTTTTTTAGGCTTTTCAATGCTACCCATGTAGCGAGCTTTCAATAAGCACTCCCAAACCAGTCAGCTTTAGGGTACTAGGTGTTAAGACACCTCTACAGATCTAATAACCCGAATAGCAAAGCCCGCAAAACTAAACTAAGCCAAGTGTTTATTCATACTTATTTATTCTGACTTGTACAATGTTGATCTTTATTAGGCTTTTTAAAGTTACCCATGTAATGAAATTTCCACCAACGACTCCCAAACCAAATGGTTTTAGGGTGCTGACTGTAGAGACACTCCTAAGGGCATACTTATTCGAGTAACAGAGGCCACAAAGATAACTTTGTCAAAATTTATTCTTTTTCTTTTTTTTTATTCAAAATACAAAATATCCTAACTGTAAAGGGTGATCTATATCTGTTGTAAGCCACTAATCTTTCAGTTCAACCAATTCCCAACTAAATCAACATATTGATACTATGCACTAAAACAAGGTTTTCTTCAATAAAACAAGTTGACAATACCCACATGCTAACTTAAGCCTTCATTATCCCATTCATTCAAGTTGTAACTTAATTCACATAGTTTCATGCTCATCATGCTCAAGTTATAACATATGCACACATCATGCAAACTAACACATAATCACAACCTAGATGCAAACAATCTACTATGAACGTGCAATCCTAAAATACAAATAAAAACTAGATGACTACCCCCAAACTTAAATTGAGAAATGTCCTCATGCGAAATATAAAGAAAGTAAAACTGAGGACTTCCCTGATTAGGTCACTCGTCGGCAGCAACCTTCTCATCCTCGCTCATCTCTTGATCGTATGGGGGAAAGACAGGCAAGACCGGTGCAACTGGAAATTGGCTAGGGTCCACGGTAGGGTTCAGTCTAGCAAACATGTTAACTAGGGCATTGTTGAAATAGACATTGTACTGGAATATGGTGTCTTGAAGCTTTGACAGACGTACATTTTGGGCCTCAATATTGTAAAACCAACCACCGATTTCGCGCTGGACCTCATCTGAAACTACATGGTGTGGAGCAGTGGACGAGGAACCTGCAGCCATAGGGTTAGGCTACTGTGGATCTGGCTGTGGAATTATAAACCCTAATCCTCGCGGGTCATGCTCGCCATCATTCTAAACCTTGTATCTCATAATCATCTTGTGTTATAGAACCGACATAAACTGCTGAATCATTTCATCATTTTTCCATTTAACCCCGGCCTTATCATAGAGAGTACATATAAGAGAACGGTGTGGTAGGCCACCTGTGGTGCCCCCCCCCCCTTATTGCACACAAAATCAACTGTTGAATGATTAAACTGACATCCATTCGCTTACCTTTGACCAAGCAATAAAGCAGTACGCCCCTTTCTTTGGTGACGTTGCTGACATGAGTACAAGGCATCAATTTGGCATATAGAAAGGCGTACCAGGTCTTCCCATATCGGCTGAGCTGCGACTGAGGAAATGTCATACTCCCACGCTCATGAGTTTTCCACGTTGAGCCCGGCTGACTTAACTATTAAATGATTTACGTGTAATCTGGTCCTTGGCTCATGAAATTAGCTTACTAGCTATGACTCCCCTCATTAGGCAGATGGTAGTACTCGTTAATATCAGTACTATCAAACTCGACTTTCTTCCCTCACACTTGTACTTCATAGTTGTAATGTTTATTAACATTTGCATAATAACAACGGAATCGGGTTGGGCCATGAAGTTAAACCAATCGCGCTCGACGATCATGACAGCTATCTCTCAATCCTTTGTCTGATCCGGCCTTAAACCCCTCTCCGGGATTAGAGAACGTTGTGCCATTATATTGATCTCTTTTTGTCAAACTACTTAAAAAGAGCAGAAAAAGAACCAGATCCGTCACCACGTTGTCGCTTTGTTGCCATTTTAGAAATCTGTGTGGAAAATAACAATTGTCAGCCAAAGATATTATAGTCAAATTGTATATGCAACCAAAGCACCACACTATACCCACTGTACACAAGTTTCCCCCCGAACTTGAGTTAAGTAATCACTTCACTAGCATGGTAAAATTAAAACACGAATGAGGCAAGTGACAACCTTTCTTTACCACACTATTCATATTCTGCCCAAATTACTCAAAGTACTCACAATAGGTATATTATGGGGGAAGAGCAATTGTGAAGAGATACTTGTGTTGGGTTTGCTAGAAATATAAGCATGCAATCAAATTACATAAACGCATCGGAAGGGATGAAAAATCAGATTTTAAATTTTTTTTACAAACCCTTAACCATGATCTTTCTTGTGCATCAATTATCAGTCAATATATAGAAGGAGAGGATGGAATTATACATTTGAAGATCCAAGCTTCTTCAGGTACAAGTTCTACTCCTTTGATTCATTTGATTCCTCTATAGTGGCTCCTTCCCTTGATCAATGTCAGCCACCCAAATGTTTGGCCTCTAACGGTGATCCACCAAGGAAGATGAAGAACTCAGGAAGATGGGTTATTGGCTTAACCCTTGTTTCTATCTCTATAGAATATGTGTACTCCCAATCTTTGGAAAAATTCACGTACCTTATTTCTGATATAAGACTCTCTTATATAGATATTAAGTTAACCCTCCTAATCCAATTAGAGTAGGTTTTTTTTTATTTAATTAATTAATTAAACACTTTTAATTAATTTATATCCTAATCTTATTAGGATTGAGAGAGAGTACTGATATTATATTAATTTCTAAACTCCTTTAGAATTAAAATAATAATAATAATAATATTAATAAGACTCCTCTTATTAATTTATATTTAATATTTCTAAAATATTAAATAATAAACATTAAGCTATTTAATTTATTATATCACCATAGATTAAATTAATTACACTTAATGCATTATTACTATCATGTCATTTTCTTCTTAAATAATTCTTCTTCCTTTTATGGTGTGACCCTTTAGGTTCTCCATATTAAACCGATTGTGAATAAATCAATTAGAACAATTCTAATCTTATTTAAATAAATAAATTAAACTAATAATCTATTTAAATAAATAACTTTTATTCTACAATAGGGATAAGCCTCCCTAGCGATCAACGACTTTTTAGATAATATAGATTTCAACATTAATCATAAAAGAACATGTGAGTTAATAGTTACCGTACAATTCAATCCTTCCACCATACAATGTCCCAATTAAATATAAGACATGGATTTACTGTCAAGTCTTAATTTATTTAATCATATGTATTTCGATTAGAAATTGCACAACTCCAAATAATGCAAATTAGAAACCTCTTTCTAATTTCATTCTACCTTGGCCAAGGATTCCTAGGTTGTCATTTAACGAATCATATAGGACATATCTCCTCTTATACTAGAGGTGGTAGATTGTTTATTGATCATACATTATCTCCATATGCAACTCATTATACCCAAGCATACCCTATGTATGCCTTAAAAGGCCTTAAGGAATAAGTCAAAGTATAATTTGTTACATACAAGATACTATGATGATCTCAAGTCCAAGGATCACTTGTACTACTATCACATTAGGAATTCCTATTGACAGGCGAGTAAAACTCCATTAGGTATTCCATAGCGAGTCACGTTCAGTGAACTTATTCTCCGATAAGCACCTACATACTTGCTTTAAAGTCTCCACACAAATGACCATGTGATCAGTCATCCTCATCCAATGAGCAAGCAACATATGTACCAATCTATTCGGATTTACTAATCCCTATTTTAGTAATCCCACAATTGGGAACTATTTTAGTTTTTAAGCTTTCTAAGAATTTAGATGTCATTAGCATGATCTCATCAAGATTCTAAAATCATTGCTTAAAACTGTGGGTTATTTACATATTATTAAAAACAGCACCATGTAGATAATTAAATGCCTTAAATGAAAATTTTAATAATAAATAAATAATATTGTTTACAAAGTATGTGCTTTATCATCATACATGATTGGCTTCTATGCACACTACTATCAATCTCCCACTTGCACTAAAGCCAATCGCCATGGTATCTCATACCCATCTTCTCTAAGTGACGATCGAACTACTGTTGTGTTAGAGCTTTAGTAAATGGATCTGCAATGTTGTCTTGAGAGTCCACACGCTCTAAGGTGACGTCTCCTCTTTCAATGATCTCCCTGATCAAGTGAAATCGCCGCAACACGTGTTTGGATTTCTGATGAGGCCTGGGTTCCTTAGCCTGTACAACTGCTCCGGTGTTGTTACAGTATACGGGAACTGCTTCTCTAATGCTAGGAACCACACCAAGTTCAGTTATGAACTTCTTCTTCCAAACAGCTTCCTTTGCAGCTTCACATGCAGCTATATACTTTGCCTCTGTCACTGAATCAGCAACTGTTTGCTGCTTGGAACTCTTCCAACTCACTGCGCCTCCGTTCAAGGTAAACACATACCCTGAAATAGATTTATTGTCGTCTTGGTCTGTTTAAAAACTTGAGTCCGTGAATCCCTCGAGTTTTAATTCAGATCCACCGTAGACAAGAAAAATATCTTTAGTCCTTCTCAAGTAATTTAGGATATTCTTCACTGCCTTCCAGTGCTCTTCTCCTGGATTCGACTGGTATCTGCTCGTTACACTAAGTGCATGAGCAACATCCGGTCTAGTACATATCATACCGTACATGATAGATCCTATTGCAGAAGCATAAGGGATCTTACTCATACAGTCTCTCTCCTCAGGTGTCTTTGGGGCCTGTTTCTTGGAGAGATGTATTCCATGGCTCATCGACATAAGACCTCTTTTTGAATCTTCCATGCTAAACAACTTTAGCATCGTATCAATGTACATTCCTTGGGATAAGCTGAGCATCCTTTTAGATCTATCTCTATAGATCTTTATCCCCAAAATATAGGATGCTTCACCCAAGTCCTTCATGGAAAAATTTTTAGATACCCAGATTTTAATTGATTGTAACATAGGAATGTCATTCCCTATCAGTAATATATCATCAACATATAATACAAGGAATGATACTGCGCTCCCACTAACCTTCTTGTATACACATGGTTCATCCTCGTTTTTGATAAAATCAAACTCTTTGATTGTCTTATCAAAATGAATGTTCCATCTACGAGAAGCTTGCTTCAACCCATAAATGGATCGTTGTAGCTTACAGACTTGATTTGTTCCAACGTTTGAAATAAATCCCTCTGGCTGTGTCATATACACATCCTCCTCAAGTTTCCCATTGAGGAAGGTCTTTTTCACGTCCATCTGCCAGATCTCATAGTCGTTATAAGCTGCACGCGCAAGAAAAATCCTAATGGACTTGAGCATGGCGACTGGTGAGAAGGTTTCATCATAGTCAACTCCTAGTCTTTATTCGAAACCTTTTGCAACCAGTCGGGCCTTATAGGTCTCTACCTTCTCGTCTGCTCCAGTCTTTCTCTTAAAAACTCATTTATAGCCAATAGGCTTCATGCCTTCAGGTGGTGAAACCAATCTAATACATGGAGTCCATTTCAGATTTCATGGCTTCAAGCCATTTCCCTGAGTCTTTATTACTCATAGCCTGTTCATAATTCAATGGATCATCATCATTCATGATGTGTACCTCATCGTCATCCTCTCTAACGAATCCATACCTCTCAGGTATCTTCGGTACTCTTCCAGATTTACGAACAGGGTGTGGTACAGTAGGTTCTTCTACTTGGTTAGGTACCTGACTTTGATCCGTGGTAATTTGTGGTTCTTGAACTTCTTCAAGATATATCCTACTCCCACTGACCCCTTCATGGATAAACTCTTTCTCCAAGAAGGCAACATATTTTGCAACAAACACCTTTTGATCAGTTGGATGATAGAAATAATACCCTACGATTTCTTTAGGGTATCCCACAAATCAACACTTATCGGATTTAGTCTGTAGCTTATCATTTTCAAACTTTTTGACAGAAGCTGGACAACCCCAAGTCTTAACATGCTTAAGATTTGGTTTCCTCTCTTTCCACATCTCATATGGAGTCTTTGGGGCGGATTTTGTAGGTACCTTATTAAGTAGGTATGCAGCCGTTTCTAGGGCATAACCCCAGAAGGAAATTGGAAGGTCGGTAAAACTCATCATGGATTGAACCATGTCCAACAGTGTTCGATTTCTCCTTTCAGATACTCCATTTAACTGTGGTGTACCTGGAGAAGTCCATTGTGAGATTATACCATTTTCTTTGAAAAAATTGAGAAACTCACCGCTTAAGTATTCTCCACCTCGATCTGATCAAAGTATATTAATACTCTTGCCCGTTTGTTTCTCTACTTCATTTCTGAACTCTTTGAACTTTTCAAATGATTCTGATTTGTATTTCATTAAATACACATATACAAATCTTGAGTGATCATCAGTGAAAGTAATAAAATAAGAATACCCACCCCGTGCACTTGTTATCATAGGTCCACAAACGTCTGTGTGAATCAATGTAAATAACTCTGTAACTCTTTCTCCTTTTCCACTAAAAGGAGATTTAGTCATTTTACCCATGAGACAAGATTCACAAGTTAGATATGATTCATAATCGGATAGGTTTAGGAGTCCATCCTTATGCAACTTGGATAATCTTGTTTCATTGATATGAATGAGTCTACAGTGCCACATGTAGGTATAATTAATATCATCTCTTTTCCTTTTCTTAGTTTGTTCAATTTGAAATATATTTTCCTGCAAGTCAAGTATATAAAGCCCATTTCACAAATTTCCAATACCATATAAAACATCGTCTTTATAAATAGAACAACCATTGTTCTTTATAATAACGTCAAAACCTTCAATATCCAATACATAAATTGAAATAATGTTTTTAATAATATTCGGAACATAATAATAGTTATTAAGATAAATGAACTTGCCCGAAGGCACTGCTAAAAAATAAGTTCCTACAACTAATGCAGCAACCTTTGCTCCATTCCCCACTCGTAGGATCACCTTTTCATTGTTCAGCTTTCTACTTCTGACCAGTCCCTACACAATGTTACATATGTGAGACCCACAGCTGGTATCCAATACCCAAGTAGAATTATGACTTTTAGAAAAATTAATTTCAATCATAAATAAACCTTGCTTGGAAGTCGAAGCTTCGCCAAGCTTCTTCTCTGCTAGAAACTTCTTGCAGTTCCTCTTCCAATGTCCCGGCTCGTTGCAATGAAAGCACATTCCTTTAGCTGGTTTAGGTTTCTTTTGTTCCTTTTCTTTCCCCTTTCCCCTTTCCCTTAGCCTTCTTGGATTTCTTCTTTTCAAAAGACACCTTGGGCCTCTTCCTTTTATTGGAAGAATCCACAATCAAGACATGGTTCTTCTTGGATGAGAAGTGACCTTCTGCAGTTTTCAGCATGTTAAGCAGCTTAGGAAAGCTGACATCTAGCTTATTCATGTGAAAATTAACCACAAACAGCAAAAAGGTCTCAGGGAGTGACTGCAAGACCAAGTCTTGACTCAATTCCCCATCCATGACGAACCCAAGCTGTCCAAGGCGTTCAATCAAATTGATTACCTTCAGAACATGAGTCTTGACGGCAGTGCCCTCGGTCATCCGAGATCGGAAGAGCTCCTTAGATATCTCATATCTAGTAGTCCTACTCTGTTCACCATACAACTCCTTGAGGTGAAGCAGCATAGCAGAAGCATCCATATTTACGTGCTGACGCTGAAGCTCGTTATTCATGGATGTGAGCATGATATATTGAGCCACAGATGCATCATCTTGCCATTTATTTAAAGTGGCAATCTATTTCTCAGATGCTGTTTCCGAAACAGATTCAAGGATAGTTGAATTTAGGACATAAGAAATCTTTTCAGCAGTGAGAACAATTCTTAGATTTCTTAGCCAGTCCTCATAATTCGGCCCGATAAGCTTATTTGCATCAAGTATGCTTCGTAGTGAGATTAGTGATTTTGACATTTTTAAAATTCTGCATGTGAAAAGACAATATTTTTAGCAAACATTCATTTTATTAACTTTGCATACCAAAATAAATTTAGGTCTTTATTTTAAATTAGTATCTCCCACTATTTTCATCAAACTATATTACCCTCACTTATATAGTTCGGCAACATCTAATTAAAGATTTGCTAGTGAGATTACGGATCCCATTTCAAATGTATATAACCTTGTGGATAGCACAACAAGCGATATACAAATAAATAGGTAGACAACTCTTGTCAATTACATCACCATGTAACTCCTTTTATTTTGCCTCTTAAATCATAATGGTCATGTGTGTGCACATCCAAACTAAAATGATTTAAGTTAAGTCCAACCTAGCACTTCCATAAATTCAAAAAAGAAAAATGTCCGTCCTTGTGGATATCACAACAAGACTAGATCGTTCAATTTTCTTGATAAGCATCAAATGTGATTAATTAACATCTTAAATACTCAATACTCGCCTTGTGGATAGCACAACAAACTCATATTAAATATTTAATACTCTATTAATTAATCATGCTAGAAGGCGACGTTCGATATTCCAAATATCATTTGAACGCTTCGGACTTAATATTATTTCTTTGAGGGGTTTGATATTATTTGTCTCATCTTGTTTAGCGCGCATGCACACACACACACACACACACACACACACACACACACACACACACACACACACATATATATATATATATATATATATATATAAAATACACGTCATTTTATTAAACATGCGAAACATGTTTGCATAAAATATAATATATATAATATTTAGCATGCAATATAGAATACTATATTCTACCCGGATTGATTATGGACTTTTATTCTAGTTTGGTTCACTAGAGCCACCAAGTGAACAAAAAAGGTCAAACTTAGGAGTGCAAGAATTTAAATTTAAACGTAACGATTACATTTAAACCCGGGCTCCATACAAATGGGTCTTCAAGCGCTCCTTGCTCCTTGATCTCTAGTTCTTCAAAAATTCTAACTAATCCTACTACATAAACTATTTCATTTAAATAGAAACCTTGATCAACAGTCAAGGAGAAGTACATAGATGAGAGATAGAATTTATAATAAAAAAACCCAGAAAAGACGAGGTACGCAGACCCCATTTTATAAAACCCATACATTCAAGCATTCATCCAAAATAAAATCCAATCACATTGGTCATAGTCTATAATCAATCCCTTTTATGAACATACATATTATCATACGTATCAATAAAACTTATTCATCTCATAAAAGAAAATTCATTCCATATATGTATTAATATCAGTTAATGGGCAAAAGTTTGCTAAACTTTGTTTTTGGAAAAATAAACTCCTTTATTTCATTCAAAAACAATTCAAAATTAAACTATTTTATTTTAGCAATTCTGAAATCATATTTCATATAAAATAAATATTTTTATTTTAAACCTTTATTAATTAAATAAACCATTTATTTAATTAATCAAAACAAAAAAAAAAATTTCCAGTTCCTGTCCAGTGGGGCAGCTGCGCCGGAATGTAAAGGGAACCGGCGCAGCATGAAAAACAGGAACAGACACCGGCGCAGCTACGCAGCAGGAAGGCCTTGCACCAGCGCAGCTTCGCAGAATCTGAAAAAATTTTGTTGCCCAAGAACTCGATCCAATCGCATATCATACATGTATGGAATAACATAAACTGATAATTAGCACAAGATTGGCTCTGATACCACTGTTGGGTTTACTAGAAACATAAGCATGCAATCAAATTACATAAACGCAGCGAAAGGGATGAAAAAGTAGATTTTAAATTTTTTTTACAAACCCTTAATCATGATCTTTCTTGTGCATCAATTATCAGTCACTACATAGAAGGAGGGGATGAAATTATACCTTTGAAGATCCAATCTTCCTCAGGTACAAGTTATACTTCATTGATTCCTTTGATTCCTCTGTAGTGGCTCCTTTCCTTGATCAATGTCAGCCACCCAAATGTTTGGCCTCTAACGGTGATCTACCAAGGAAGATGAAAAACTCAGGAAGATGGGTTATTGGCTTAACCTTTGTTTCTATCTCTATAGAATATGTGTACGCCCAACCTTTGGAAAAATTCACGCACATTATTTCTGATATAAGACTCTCTTATATATATATTAGGTTAACCCTCCTAATCCAATTAGAATAGGTTTTTTTTTAATTTAATTAATTAATTAAACACTTTTAATTAATTTATATCCTAATCTTATTACGATTGAGAGAGAGTACTGATATTATATTAATTACTAAACTCCTTTAGAATTAAAATAATAATAATAATAATAATAATAATAATAATATTAATAAGACTCCTCTTATTAATTTATATTTAATATTTCTAAAATATTGAATAATAAACATTAAACTATTTAATTTATTCTATCACCATAGATTAAATTAATTACACTTAATGCATTATTACTATCATGCCATTTTTTTCTTAAATAATTCTTTTTCCTTTTATGGTGTGACCCTTTAGGTTCTCCATATTAAATCGGTTGTGAATAAATCAATTAGAACAATTCTAATCTTATTTAAATAAATAAATTAAACTAATAATCTATTTAAATAAATAACTTTTATTCCACAATAGGGATAAGCCTCCCTAGCGATCAACGACTTTTTGGATAATATAGATTTCAACATTAATCATAAAAGAACATTTGAGTTAATAGTTACTGTACAATTCAATCCTTCCACCATATAATGTCCCAATTAAATATAAGACATGGATTTACTGTCAAGTCTTAATTTATTTAATCATATGTATTTCAATTAGAAAACGCACAACTCCAAATAATACAAATTAGAAATCTCTTTCTAATTTCATTCTACGTTGGGCAAAGATTTCTGGGTTGTCATTTAACGAATCACATAGGACATATCTCCTCTTTTACTAGAGGTGGTAGATTATTTATTGATCATACATTATCTCCACATGCAACTCATTATACCCAAGCATACCCTATATATGCCTTAAAAGGCCTTAAGGAATAAGTCAAAGTATAATTTGTTACATACAAGATACTATGATGATCTCAAGTCCAAGGATTACTTGTACTACTATAACATTAGGAATTCCTATTGACAGGCGAGTAAAACTCCATTAGGTATTCCATAGCGCGTCACGTTCAGTGAACTTATTCTCCAATAAGCACCTACACACTTGTTTTAGTGTCTCTACACAAATGACCATGAGATTAGTCATCCTCATTCAATGAGCAAGCAACATATATACCAATATCCGGATTTACTAATCTCCATTTTAGTAATCCCACAATTGGGAACTATTTTAGTTTTTAAGCTTTCTAAGAATTTAGATCTCATTAGCATGATCTCATCATGATTCTAAAATCATTGCTTAAAACTATGGGTTATTTACATATTATTAAAAACAGCACCATGTAGATAATTAAATGCCTTAAATGAATATTTTATTAATAAATAAATAAGATTGTTTACAAAGTATGTGCTTTATCATCATACATGATTAGCTTGTATGCACACTACTATCAACTTGCAATTGACCCCTACACACAAAACACTTCCAGGTGAACTGTGCGTTACCCCCAAACTTATCAATTATGGAAGAATTAAATCATGATATGCATTCAATATCACAGATGCACAAGGATCGTTTATTCTTATGAATTATCCCACGCTCCTAATGGATGATACTGTCACCACAGATATGTTATAATGCTCTAGCATATATTCAATTTTAATTCAGTCGTAAGCATGTCTCTAGGAATACACTAGTATTCATGAACATAGAAGCAAGGAAAGGCAATTTATATCAATGACAGTTTCATAGATAATTTATCGAACACCTTATGGGCATCCTATAAATTCTCTATGTTGTCTTTATAATATGTGAAACCTAACCCCTATGCACATCTTACCAACTCACTTCATGCTCAATTGAGAACCAAACAAAAATTAATCTTAAAACTTGAATGAATCGGTACTTAGAATTTAAACAAAAGCATGACATACCTTGAGGAGAAGATGAACTGAAGAATGGAGAGCTAAAGAGATTAGATTTGTTAGTTTATTATCAAATTTGTGTGAATGATAAATTACGATTTGCAATTAATTGATTGTAGGAATCGTGGGGATTTATACGCTTGAGCAGGAGTAGGAGTTATGAGAACGTGGGGAATGTGGGGGAAGAGAAGTTAGAGAAGAAATAGGATAAGAGGGTAAGGCACATACCTGACACGGCCTTGAAAGCCCTTTTTTTTCTTACCCGAAGTCCCAGCGTCGGGGAGCTAAAAATTGAACGTGATGGAGCGCCAGGGCGGTATTTGACAAGGTATTGGCCAATGCTCAGCACCAGGGCACTACGTCCCTTCGCATTTTAGGTGCCGGGGTGCTAGTCGCCAGGGTGGTTGATACATGTATAACGTCGGGGCGCTGGCTGCTGCCTTGCCCGAGCGCCAGGGCATTGTGGGTTATTTGGCTCCTTGTTGACCAGCGCTTGGGCGCTGGTTTTATGGGGAGAATTAGCGCCGAGGCACTTGTGCCTTGACTATGATTTCAGTTGCTCGCCTAATATAATCAATCTTGGCCCTTTTTTCTTCTCCTCCACCTGAAACAACACTCATGGGAATGACTAACAGCAATGAAATCATCAGCTACTAATAAAAACTCTACTCCTACTCTACTAAATTGCAATTAACTACAAATTAAATAAAATAATAGAAAGAAGTCTTGGGGTTGCCTCCCACTGGCGCTTGGTTTATAGTTGTTGGGTTTGTACGTAACGCAATCATGCAATCAAATCACATAAATAGGGCGGAAGCGTAAAAAAATAGGTTTTCAAAAATTTATATAAACCCATTACCATGATCATTCTTGTGCATCAATTATCAGTGAATGAAGAAGGAGAAAAACAGAATTATACCTTTGAAGATCCAAGCTTCCTCAGGTATAAGTTCTACTCCTTTGATTCCTTTGATTCCTCTGTAGTGGCTCCTTCCCTTGATCAATGTCAGCCACCCAAATGTTTGGCCTCTAACGGTGATCCACCAAGGAAGATGAAGAACTCAGTAAGATGGGTTATTGGCTTAACCCTTGTTTCTATCTCTATAGAATATGTGTACTCCCAACTCTTGAAAAATTCACGTTCCTTATTTCTGATATAAGACTCTCTTATATAGATATTAGGTTAACCCTCCTAATCCAATTAGAATAGGGTTTTATTTAATTAATTAATTAAATACTTTTAATTAATTTATATCCTAATCTTTATTAGGATTGAGAGAGAGTACTGATATTATATTAATTCCTAAACTCCTTTAGAATTAAAATAATAATAATAATAATAATAATAATAATAAGACTCCTCTTATTAATTTATATTTAATATTTTTAAAATATTAAATAATAAACATTATGCTATTTAATTTATTCTATCATCATAGATTAAATTAATTATACTTAATGCATTATTACTATCATGCCATTTTCTTCTTAAATAATTCTTCTTCCTTTTATGGTGTGACCCTTTAGGTTCTCCATATTAAATCGGTTGTGAATAAATCAATTAGAACAATTCTAATATTATTTAAATAAACAAATTAAACTAATAATCTATTTAAATAAATAACATTTATTCTACAATAGGGATAAGCCTCCCTAGCGATCAACGACTTTCCAGATAATATAGATTTCAACATTAATCATAAAAGAACCTGTGTGTTAATAGTTACCGTACAATTCAATCCTTCCACCATACAATGTCTCAATTAAATATAAGACATGGATTTACTGTCAAGTCTTAATTTATTTAATCATATGTATTTCGATTAGAAAATGCACAACTCCAAATAATGCAAATTAGAAACCTCTTTCTAATTTCATTCTACCTTGGCCAAGGATTCCTGGTTGTCATTTAACGAATCACATAGGACATATCTCCTCTTTTACTAGAGGTGGTAGATTCTTTATTGATCATTCATTATCTCCATATGTAACTCATTATACCCAAGCATACCCTATATATGCCTTAAAAGGCCTTAAGGAATTAGTCAAAGTATAATTTGTTACATACAAGATACTATGATGATCTCAAGTCCAAGGATCACATGTACTACTATCACATTAGGAATTCCTATTGACAGGCGAGTAAAACTCCATTAGGTATTCCATAGCGAGTCACGTTCAGTGAACTTATTCTCCAATAAGCACCTACATACTTGCTTTAGTGTCTCCACACAAATGACCATGAGATCAGTCATCCTCATCCAATGAGCAAGCAACATATGTACCAATCTATCCGGATTTACTAATCCCCATTTTAGTAATCCCATAATTGGGAACTATTTTAGTTTTTAAGCTTTCTAAGAATTTAGATCTCATTATCATGATCTCATCATGATTCTAAAAGCATTGCTTAAAACTATGGGTTATTTACATATTATAAAAACAGCACCATATAGATAATTATATGCCTTAAATGAATATTTTATTAATAAATAAATAAGATTGTTTACAAAGTATGTGCTTTGTCATCATACATGATTGGCTTGTATGCAGACTACTATCAATCTCCCACTTGCACTAAAGGTAATCGCCATGGTATCTCATACCCATCTTCTCTAAGTGACGATCAAACTGCTGTTGTGTTAAAGCTGTAGTAAATGGATCTGCAATGTTGTCTTGAGAGTCTACACGCTCCAAGGTGACGTCTCCTCTTTCAATGATCTCCCTGATCAAGTGAAATCGCCGCAACACGTGTTTAGATTTTTGATGAGACCTGGGTTCCTTAGCCTGTGCAACCGCTCCGGTGTTGTCACAGTATACGGGAACTGCTTCTCCAATGCTAGGAACCACACCAAGTTCAGTTATGAACTTCTTCATCCAAACAGCTTCCTTTGCAGCTTCACTTGCAGCTATATACTCTGCCTCTGTCACTGAATCAGCAACCGTTTGCTGCTTGGAACTCTTCCAACTCACTGCATCTCCGTTCAAGGTAAACACATACCCTGAAACAGATTTACTGTCATCTTGGTCTGTTTGAAAACTTGAGTCCGTGAATCCCTCGAGTTTTAATTCAGACCCACCGTAGACAAGAAAAATATCTTTATTCCTTCTCAAGTACTTTAGGATATTTTTCACTGCCTTCCAGTGCTCTTCTCCTGGATTCGACTGGTATCTGCTTGTTACACTAAGTGCGTGAGCAACATCCGGTCTAGTACATATCATACCGTACA
The DNA here is from genome assembly GCA_020205555.1 of Panax stipuleanatus. Lineage (NCBI taxonomy): Eukaryota > Viridiplantae > Streptophyta > Magnoliopsida > Apiales > Araliaceae > Panax > Panax stipuleanatus. The sequence continues at coordinate 45,532,268 of CM035125.1, forward strand.
TGATAAATCCTATTGCAGAAGCATAAGGGATCTTACTCATACGGTCTCTCTCCTCAGGTGTCTTTGGGGCCTGTTTCTTGGAGCGATTTATTCCATGGCTCATCGGCATGAGACCTTTTTTAGAATCTTCCATGCTAAACCTTTTTAACATCGTATTAATGTACGTTCCTTGGGATAAGCCGAGCATCCTTTTAGATCTATCTCTATAGATCTTTATCCCCAAAATATAGGATGCTTCACCCAAGTCCTTCATGGAGAAGTTTTTAGATAACCAGATTTTAATGGATTGTAACATAGGAATGTCATTCCCTATCAGTAATATATCATCAACATATAATACAAGGAATGATACTGCGCTCCCACTAACCTTCTTGTATACACATGGTTCATCCTCATTTTTGATAAAATCAAACTCTTTGATTGTCTCATCAAAACGAATGTTCCATCTACGAGAAGTTTGCTTCAACCCATAAATGGATCGTTGTAGCTTACAGACTTGATTTGTTTCAACTTTTGAAATAAATCCCTCTGGCTGTGTCATATACACATCCTCCTCAAGTTTCCCATTGAGGAAGGCCGTTTTCACGTCCATCTGCCAGATCTTATAGTCATTGTAAGCTGCAATCGCAAGCAAAATCCGAATGGACTTGAGCATGGCTACTGGTGAGAAGGTTTCATCATAGTCAACTCCTTGTCTTTGTTTGAAACGTTTTGCAACCAATCGGGCCTTATAGGTCTCTACCTTTCTGTCTACTCCAGTCTTTTTCTTAAAAACCCATTTACACCCAATAGGTTTAATACCTTCAGGTGGTGAAACCAAAGACCATACTTTGTTTTCATACATGGAGTCCATTTTGCATTTCATGGCTTCAAGCCATTTCCCTAAGTCTTTATTACTCATAGCCTGTTCGTAATTCAATGGATCATCATCATTCATGATGTGTACCTCATCGTTATCCTCTATAACGAATCCATACCTCTCATGTATCTTCGGTACTCTTCTAGATTTACGAACAGGGTGTGGTACAGTAGGTTCTTCTACTTGGTTAGGTACCTGACTTTGGTCCGTGGTAACTTGTGGTTCTTAAACTTCTTCAAGATATATCATGCTCCCACTGACCCCTGCATGGATAAACTCTTTCTCCAAGAAGGTAGCATGTTTCGCAACAAACACCTTTTGATCAGTTGGATGATAGAAATAATATCCTACGGTTTCTTTAGGGTATCCCACAAATCTACACTTATCGGATTTAGTCTGTAGCTTATCATTTTCAAACTTTTTGACATAAGCTGGACAACCCCAAGTCTTAACATGCTTAAGATTTGGTTTCCTCCCTTTCCACATCTCATATGGAGTCTTTGGGGCGGATTTGGTAGGTACCTTGTTAAGTAGGTATGCAGCCGTTTCTAGGGCATATCCCCAGAAGGAAATTGGAAGGTCGGTAAAACTCATCATGGATCGAACCATGTCCAACAGTGTTCGATTTCTCATTTCAGATACTCCATTTAACTGTGGTGTACCTGGAGGAGTCCATTGTGAGATTATACCATTTTCTCTGAGACAATTGAGAAACTCACTGCTTAAGTATTCTCCACCTCGATCTGATCGAAGTATCTTAATACACTTGCCCGTTTGTTTCTCTACTTCACTTCTGAACTCTTTGAACTTTTCAAATGATTCTGATTTGTATTTCATTAAATACACATATCCAAATCTTGAGTGATCATCAGTGAAAGTAATAAAATAAGAATACCCACCCTGTGCACTTGTTGTCATAGGTCCACAAACGTCTGTGTGAATCAATGCCAACAACTCTGTAACTCTCTTTCCTTTTCCACTAAAAGGAGATTTAGTCATTTTACCCATGAGACAAGATTCACAAGTTGGATATGATTCATAATCAGATAGCTCGAGGAGCCCATCTTTATGCAACTTGGATAATCTTGTTTCATTAATATGACCGAGTCTACAGTGCCACATATAAATATAATTAATATCATCTCTTTTCCTTTTCTTAATTTGTTCAATTTGAAATATATTTTCTTGTAAGTCAAGTGTATAAAGTCCATTTCGCAAATTTCCAATACCATATAAAACATCGTCTTTATAAATAGAACAACCATTGTTCTTTATAATAACGTCAAAACCTTCCATATCCAATACAGAAATTGAAATAATATTTTTAATAATATTCGGAACATAATAACAATTATTAAGATAAATGGATTTGCCCGAAGGCATTGCTAAACAATAAGTTCCTACAGCTAATGCAGCAACTTTTGCTCCATTTCCCACTCGTAGGATCACCTCATCTTTGTTCAGCTTTCTACTTCTGACCAGTCCCTGCACAGTATTACATATGTGAGAACCACAGCCGGTATCCAATACCCAAGTAGAATTATGACTTTCAGAAAAATTATTTTCAATCATAAACAAACCTTGATTGGAAGTCGAAGCTTCTCCAAGCTTCTTCTCTGCTAGAAACTTCTTGAAGTTCCTTTTCCAATGTCCCGGCTCATTGCAATGAAAGCACATTTCTTTAGCTGGCTCAGGTTTCTTTTGCTCCTTTTCTTTCGCTTTTCCCTTAGCCTTCTTAGATTTCTTCTTTTCAGAAGACACCTTGGGCCTCTTCTTTTTATTGGAAGAATCCACCATCAAGACATGGTTCTTCTTGGATGAGAAGTGACCTTCTGCAGTTTTCAGCATGTTAAGCAGCTCAAGTAAGCTGACATCTAGCTTATTCATGTGAAAATTAACCACAAACTGCGAGAAGGTCTCAGGGAGTGACTGCAAGACCAAGTCTTTACTCAACTCCCCATCAATGACGAACCCAAGCTGTCCAAGGCGTTCAATCAAATTGATTACCTTCAGAACATGAGTCTCGACGGCAGTGCCCTCGGTCATCCGAGATCGGAAGAGCTCCTTAGATATCTCATATCTAGCAGTCCTACTCTGTTCACCATACAACTCCTTGAGGTGAAGCAGCATAGCAGGAGCATCCATTTTTTCGTGCTGACGCTGAAGCTCGTTATTCATGGATGCGAGCATGATGCATTGAGCCACAGATGCATCATCTTGCCACTTATTGAAAGTGGCAATCTCTTCCTCAGAGGCTGTTTCTGAAACAGATTCAAGGATAGTAGAATTTAGGACATAAGAAATCTTTTCAGCAGTGAGAAAAATTCTCAGATTTCTTAGCCAGTCCTCATAATTCGGCCCGGTAAGCTTATTTGCATCAAGTATGCTTCGTAGTGAGATTAGTGATTTTGACATTTTTAAAATTCTGCATGTGAAAAGACAACATTTTAGCAAACATTCATTTTATTAACTTTGCATACCAAAATAAATTTAGGTCTTTATTTTAAATTGGTATCTTCCACTATTTTCATCAAACTATATTACCCTCACTCATATAGTTCGGCAACATCTAATTAAAGATTTGCTAGTGAGATTAAGGATCCCATTTCAAATGTATATAACCTTGTGGATAGCATAACAAGCGATATACAAATAAATAGGTAGACAACTCTTGTCAATTACATCACCATGTAACTCCTTTTATTTTGCCTCTTAAATCATAATGGTCATGTGTGTGCACATCCGAACTAAAATGATTTAAGTTAAGTCCAGCCTAGCACTTCCATAAATTCAAAAAAGAAAAATTTTCATCCTTGTGGATAGCACAACAAGACTAGATCGTTCAATTTTCTTAATAAGCATCAAATGTGATTAATTAACATCTTAAATATTCAATACTCGCCTTGTGGATAGCACAACAAACTCATATTAAATATTTAATACTCTATTAACTAATCATGCTAGAAGGCGACGTTCGATATTCCAAATATCATTTGAACGCTTCAGACTTAATAATATTTCTTTGAGGGGTTTGTTATTATTTGTCTCATCTTTTTAAGCGCGCATGCACATATATATATAAAATACGCGTCATTTTATTAAACATGCGAAGCATGTTTGTATAAAATATAATATATTTAATATTTAGCATGCAATATAGAATACTATATTCTACCCGGATTGATTATGGACTTTTATTCTAGTTTGGTTCACTAGAGCCACCAAGTGAACCAAATGGTCAAACCTAGGAGTGCAAGAATTTAAATTTAAATATAACTATTACATTTAAACCCTGGCTCCATACAAATGAGTCTTCACGCGTTCCTTTCTCCTTGGTCTCCAATTTCTTCAAAATAATTTTAACTATCTCTATTACATTAACTATTTAAAATTAAATAAAAGCCTTGATCAGCAGTCAAGGGGAAGTACATAGAAAGGAGATATAATTTACATCGAGAATAAAACTAGAGAAGACGAGGTACGCAGACCCCATTTTATAAAATCCATTCATTCAAGCATTCAACCAAAATAAAATCCAATCACATTGGTCATAGTCCATAATCAATCCCTTTTATTACCATACATATCATCATACGTATCAATAAAAATTATTCATCTCATGAAAATAAATTCATTCCATATCTGTATTAATATCAGTTAATGGGAAAAAGTATGCTAAACTTTATTTTTGGAAAAATAAACTCCTTTATTTCATTCAAAAACAATTCCAAATTAAACTCTTTAATTTTAGCAATTCTGAAATCTCATTTCATATAAAATAAACATCTTTATTTTAAACCTTTATTAATTAAATAAACCATTCATTTAATTAAATAAAACAAAAAAAAATTCAATTCCTGTCCAGTGGCGCAGCTGCGCCAAGAATGTAAAGGGAACCGGCGCAGCTGCGCAGCATTAAAACCAGGAACAGCACCCGGCGCAGCTGCGCAGCAATATTGCCTTTTACCGGCGCAGCTTCGCAGAATCTGAAAATTTTTTGTTGCCCAGAACTCGATCCAATCGCATATCATACATGTATGGAATCACATAGACTGATAATTAGCACAAGATTGGCTCTGATACCACTGTTGGGTTTGTACGTAACGCAATCATGCAATCAAATCACATAAATAGGGCGGAAGCGTAAAAAACTAGGTTTTCAAAAATTTATACAAACCCATTACCATGATCATTCTTGTGCATCAATTATCAGTGAATGAAGAAGGAGAAAAATAGAATTATACCTTTGAAGATCCAAGCTTCCTCAGGTACAAGTTCTACTCTTTTGATTCCTTTGATTCCTTTGTAGTGGCTCCTTCCCTTGATCAATGTCAGCCACCCAAATGTTTGGCCTCTAACGGTGATCCACCAAGGAAGATGAAGAACTCAGTAAGATGGGTTATTGGCTTAACCCTTGTTTCTATCTCTATAGAATATGTGTACTCCCAACTATTGAAAAATTCACGTTCCTTATTTCTGATATAAGACTCTCTTATATAGATATTAGGTTAACCCTCCTAATCCAATTAGAATAGGGTTTTATTTAATTAATTAATTAAATACTTTTAATTAATTTATATCCTAATCTTTATTAGGATTGAGAGAGAGTACTGATATTATATTAATTCCTAAACTCCTTTAGAATTAAAATAATAATAATAATAATAATATTAATAAGACTCCTCTTATTAATTTATATTTAATATTTCTAAAATATTAAATAATAAACATTAAGCTATTTAATTTATTCTATCATCATAGATTAAATTAATTATACTTAATGCATTATTACTATCATGTCATTTTCTTCTTAAATAATTCTTCTTCCTTTTATGGTGTGACCCTTTAGGTTCTCCATATTAAACCGGTTGTGAATAAATCAATTAGAACAATTCTAATATTATTTAAATAAATAAATTAAACTAATAATCTATTTAAATAAATAACATTTATTCTACAATAGGGATAAGCCTCCCTAGCGATCAACGACTTTCCAGATAATATAGATTTCAACATTAATCATAAAAGAACCTGTGAGTTAATAGTTACCGTACAATTCAATCCTTCCACCATATAATGTCCCAATTAAATATAAGACATGGATTTACGGTCAAGTCTTAATTTATTTAATCATATGTATTTCGATTAGAAAATGCACAACTCCAAATAATGCAAATTAGAATCCTCTTTCTAATTTCATTCTACTTTGCCAAGGATTCCTGGTTGTCATTTAACGAATCACATAGGACATATCTCCTCTTTTACTAGAGGTGGTAGATTCTTTATTGATCATTCATTATCTCCATATATAACTCATTATACCCAAGCATACCCTATATATGCCTTAAAAGGCCTTAAGGAATTAGTCAAAGTATAATTTGTTACATACAAGATAATATGATGATCTCAAGTCCAAGGATCTCATGTACTACTATCACATTAGGAATTCCTATTGGCAGGCGAGTAAAACTCCATTAGGTATTCCATAGCGAGTCACGTTCAGTGAACTTATTCTCCAATAAGCACCTACATACTTGCTTTAGTGTCTCCACACAAATGACCATGAGATTAGTCATCCTCATCCAATGAGCAAGCAACATATGTACCAATCTATCCGGATTTACTAATCCCCATTTTAGTAATCCCACAATTGGGAACTATTTTAGTTTTTAAGCTTTCTAAGAATTTAGATCTCATTATCATGATCTCATCATCATTCTAAAAGCATTGCTTAAAACTATGGGTTATTTACATATTATAAAAACAGCACCATATAGATAATTATATGCCTTAAATGAATATTTTATTAATAAATAAATAAGATTATTTACAAAGTATGTGCTTTGTCATCATACATGATTGGCTTGTATGCACACTACTATCAATAGTCGTTAGCCGAACTGTCTTGCTGCTTTCAAGTATCAGATGTATCAATGAGATAGATTGATGACAGATGTCTATCAATGTTTCCACCCTAGTAATGTTTTAAACGTTGACCATTGACCTTGAATGGTCTCTTTGAATTTTTCTCTTCCACTTCAATAGCGCCATGGGGAGCAACAGAAACAACCACGAAGTGTCCGAGCCACCTAGATTTTAACTTTTTAGGAAACAGCCTCAACCTGGAGTTGAACAACAATACTTTTTGACCAGGTTCAAATTTTCGATCAAGGATCCGTCTGTCATGCCATTTCTTGACTTTTTCTTTTTACACTTTGGTATTTTTATAAGCTTGGTGCCTAAATTCATCCATCTCGTTTAATTGAAGTAATCTTTTCTCCTCCGATGTTTGTAAATCAAAGTTCAATTTTTGAAAAGCCTAATATGCATTGTGTTCAAGCTCTACCGATAAGTGGCACGCTTTTTTGTAAACTATTCTGTATGGTGACATTCCAATAGGGTTCTTGTATGCTGTTTGATATGCCCATAAAGCATGGTCTAATCACATTGCCCAATCTTTACGAGACGGATTCACAACTTTTTCTAAGTTCCGTTTAACTTCCTGATTCGACACCTCTACTTGGCCACTAGTTTGGGGATGATAGGTTATAGCAATCTTGTGTTTCACCCCATACTTGGCAAGCAATTTGGTGAAGTGCTTGTTGCAAAAATTAGTCCCTTATCACTGATTATGGCTCTTAGCGTACCAAATCGGGTAAAGATATTCTTCCGCAAGAACCGTAGTACCACCTTGGCATCGTTTGTGGGTAACGCAGCTGCTTTAACCCATTTCAAAATATAATCCACGGCCAAAAGTATGTACTATTTGTTGAATGAGTACGAAAATGGTTCCATAAATTAATACCCCATACGTCAAAGAATTCAACTTTTGAGATGGTGTTGAGTGGCATCTCGTGTCGCTTGGAAATATTTCCAACCCTTTGGCACCGATCGCACTTGAGAACAAAAAGGTAGACATCTTTGAATAATGAAGGCCAGAAAAATCTTGATTGCAATACTTTTGCTGTTGTTCTATCACTTGCGTAATGGCCTCCATAATCTGACGAGTGGCAATAACTAAGTATGCTTTCCATCTCTTCGTGTGGCACACACTGTCAAATCATATGATCTGTACAAGTCTTGAACAAAAAAGGTTCATCCCATAAATACTGCTTGACATCGTGAATGAACTTCCGTTATTGAGAATTCAAATTCGGTGGAAACACATTACTTACTACATAATTCACATAGTTCGCATAACAAGGTATTGGCGCTGTAATTTTGAACAGTTGTTTGTCCAGAAATAACTCATTGATTACCACTTCATCTTTTTAAAATTTTTGAGTTTTCTAATCGAGAGAGATGATTAAGCACTTAGGTTTTGGTACCCTTTCTATCTCGAATCTCCAAATCAAATTCTTATAGTAGAAGAACCCACCGAATCAATCTTGGTTTCGTATCCTATTTTGCAATCAAATACTTTTTGGCGGAGTGATCTCTGTAGACAATTACCTTAGTCCATATCAGATACACTTAAAATTTGTTGAAGGTAAATACTACTACACCAAATAGAGTCTTAATTGCATAGTAGATGGTATGAAATATCTTTTCTCTCCGTTGGCCCAATACTGCACCAACTGCGTAATCACTCGCCTCACACATCAGCTCGAATGGCAAGGTCCAATCGGGGGAAACAATAAATGGGGCGGTTACCAATTTCTTATTCAGCACTTCGAAGGTCTCAAGACACAACTGATCCATCTTAAATGGGACATCTTTTTCTAGGAGTGAACATAAGGGTTTTAAAAATTTGGAAAAGTCTTTAATGAAGCATCGGTAAAAACCTGTCTGTCCTAAAAAACTCTTTATTCCCTTCACAGACGTCGGTGGGGTTAACTTCTCAATAGTTTTAATTTTTGCCTTGTCTACCTCTAAGCCTGATGAAGAAACCTTGTACCCCAAAATTATTCCTTCTTGGACTATGAAGTGGCACTTTTCCCAATTAAGCACCAGATTTGTCTCCACACAACTTTTCAAGATCAAAACCAGATTATTGAGGCAAAGGTCCAAGCTATCCCCAAACACAGAATAGTCATCCATGAAGACCTCTAAATTTTCCTCTACCATATATGAGAAGATAGACATCATACAACGCTGAAAAGTTATCGGCGCATTACAAAGACCAAAAGACATAAGGCAAAATGCAAAAGTTCCATAGGGACATGTAATCATGGTTTTTTCTTGATCCTCCAGAGCTATTACAATCTGATTGTATCCCGAATAACCATCAAGAAGGCAATAGAATTGGTGTTCGGCGAGCCTATCCAATATTTGATCAATGAATAGCAAGGGGAAGTGATCCTTGCGTGTAGCCTTATTCAACTTGCTAATCCATGAACACTCGACATCCGGTAACTATTCTTGTTGGAATGAGTTCATTATTTTTTATTTTCAACAACAGTCATTCCTCCTTTTTTCGGTACACATTGTACAGGACTTACCCAAGAACTGTTTGAAATCGGATAGATGATATCGACATCCAACCACTTGATGATCTCTTTCTTTACCACCTCTTTCATAACGAGATTTAATCTTCTTTGTTGTTCAATGCTCAGCTTTGCCCCTTCCTCTAGCAGAATTTTGTGCATGCAAAATGATGGACTAATCCCTCGAATATCTATTATGGTCCATCCTATTGTTGGTTTGAACTCTCGCAACACCCATAACATATCTTCTTTTTGAAACTCATTCAAATTCGTAGAAATAATAACTGGAAGAGTGTCAGATTTTCCCAGATAGGCATACTGCAGATGGGAGGGAAGAGGTTTTAACTTTAGCACCGAAAACTCTTCCAATGATGTTTTGGATTCTTTTTTTATCCTTCCGGTCGGTCAAGAGTGTCAAACTGCCTGCTGAATTTATGAGAAACTAGAAGTGCATCTAACCATTTGACATATCCAATATCTTCCAAGTCATCGAAGGTATCTATCCCAACCAAAGCAGCTTCCAACAGATCCTCAAAGTAGCTTCCGCTGATACTCTCATTCACTATGTCCTCAGTAACATCTATCTGTAAACACTCTTATTCTTTTTTTGGGAACTTCATTGATTTGAATACGTTAAAAGTGATTTCTTGATCTTGGACTCGCATTGTCAGCTCACCTTTTTGTACATCTATCAGAGTTCTCCCAGTTACTAAGAATGGACGACCAAGGATGATTGGGATTTCCTTATCCACCTCACAATATAGAATAATAAAATCCGCCGAAAAGATGAATTTATCTACCTTAACCAGAATGTCTTCCACAATACCCCTCGGATACATTATTAACATGTCTGCCAATTGTAAGTTTATATTTATCAATTTTGGTGCTTTTAATCCGAATTGAGTGTAGACTTATAGTGGCATTAAATTAATACTAGCCTCTAAGTCGCATAATGCTCTCCAAAAAAATTGGTTACCAATCTCACATGGAATAGTAAAACTCCCTGGATCTTTCAACTTTGTTGGTAACTTATTTTATAGAATTGCAATGCATTCTTCGGTTAATGCCACTGTCTCGAATTCACCCAGTTTTCTCTTTTTGGACAAAACCTCTTTCATGTAATTTGGCATAACTAGGCATTTGTTCCAAAGCTTCCACAAAAAGTATGTTAATGTGCAGCTGTAACGAATGAGAATTTTATATATTAATTGTAAATATTTATGGGATTAAATAAATATTTTATAAAATTTATTTATTGAGCTAAATAAATAAATTAAGTAATTTATCAATTGTGTGATTTGTTGTGGATTAATTTAATTAAGTGCAATAGAATTAATTAAAGTGATATGTAAGTAATGGTGTAGCATAATTCTATTTTAATTGAGAATAATTAAATTAGATTTAATATTATGTGCTAAGTGTTTATAGTGATTTACTAATTCTTGCATGAATTATGATTACTAAGAGAATTGCAAGTGTGACAATTGAGTATTATGCACATTTTTAATTGATTAATGAATGTTAGTACATATTTAATTAAATTGCTTTAATTAAATAAGTGTAGCATTTAATCAATGGATTAAAGATTTATTAAAAGAATTAAAAAGGAGTTTTAATTGATTCTACCAAACAAGACCCTTACTTTTGTTTTAAACTAGTTTTACCAAACATGGCCTTAGTTAATAAAAGAATTTGCTTTTAAAATAATTTTATTTTGCCAAACATGGCCTTAGACTTTTCAAATTCTTGTAAGCTATATATTAAATGGTAGTTAGTGTATATAATTAATATATAGGGGTTATATGTTTTATATAGTTATATGTATAATATATGTATATTAGATATATATGTTATACAAAAGATGCGTTAGTCTTAGAAAATAAGAAAGAAAGAAAACAGAGAGAGTTAGAGAGAATACTCAGAGAAAAAGAAGAGGAAGAAGAGAGAAGAAGAAGAGAAGTTTTGAGAAAGCAAGAGAAGAACAATACACCATCATCATCTTCAACTCTTCTCCAAATCCAAGCTAGAAAAAGGGTATAATCCTAGAACTCCATAAGTTTTAATTATGTTCTTCAATATTTTCATAGTTTAGAACTCTCTATAAAAACAAATTTCACAAAATTGATGTGAGCATGAATTTATATGTGATATGTGTTATAGCATGATATTATATTAGTTATATAGTTGTTTCAACAATTCAACCCACGTAAACTCGATGAACAAGAAGAATTATGTTCATAATGATTTATTGTTAACTACTTTTTGAAAAATGGCCTTTGAAACTATCAAATTGGGGGTTGATTATTGATTATTGGTTAAATTGATCATGGGTTATGTTAATATGTTAAAAATTAGAGTTATTACAATTAGAATTATATGGATTGATTGAAAAACGAATTCGTAATAGCAATTTTTGTCAAGAACGCTTGATATTGTAGTTTTCTTCAAAAATCATGAAAACTTGGGTTTGATTATGTGTTGTAAGGATTTTATATGTTATAATCATGTTAAAGAGTCCAAAATTTTGTTGTTATCAAGTTTCATGTTCATCATGTTGAGAAAAATCGGATTTATTGTGAAGAAATAAGTCAAATTGGCTTATTTCTCTACCGTTCGCGAACTGGGCACTTCCACTAGAAGTGGGCCCCGCCCCAGAGGGTCTTTAACCCTTGCAGGACCCGCCCTAGCGGGGCACCTTGCTGTCCGGGAAAAGTTGTTTTGCTTTGTTGAGTTTTCATGTCGCGTTTGTTTAGCTAACTTATTTTTATGACTTGTTAAGTGTAATAGGTAATGAGTTAACATACTTTTGATGTGTTTAAGATAGATTGAAGCCTTATGTTATTATATTATATGCGTGCTTGGATATTATTACCGTAAGGTGTACTATGACAGTAAAAGTGCTATGCGTGTATGAGGTGCTTGATTGTGAGTTTAGCCTCACGTATATGTATTAGTATCGACGCACGTCGTAACCTTGTTGCTAGATTGGACTTGAGTAAGAAATTCGACGGTTTAAACGTTGTAGTTGGGTACTAATAGACGTTTTAAATGTAATGTAATGTGTAGGATAATTGTGGAAGTGATTGTAATTATTAAAGTGTAGCTTGCGCTTGAGGCAAGTTCTCTAATCCTTATTCTTTTACGTTAAGCAAGTTTCTATTTCTAAACTTGTTATTTATTTTGTTCAAGCTTTCTAAAACATTCTTGTACGCTATGCAAGCTTTATCATTATATCTTTTCATTGTGCAAGTTCTCTAACCCTTGCTCAATATATCATGAAAGTTCATTTCCGTTTCTTAACTTGTTATGTATTGTACAAGTTATACAGTATTCAAGTATTCGTAAAACATAAGTATTAAAGTATTATTTAAGTATTGTGATCTTGACTTAGTTGTTCAAGCACGATCTACGTGATCTATCGAATGCTTTAAGTTATTTTCAAAGCATGTCTAGTTATCATGAAAGCAATTGTTGTATCTTACATTTGATTCATAATTCTTATATTATCGAACTGTTAAAGCATTGTGACTCGATTCAACTACTCCTTAGTTGATGATAGTTGAAACTCCAAAGTTCCTTTATCTATCCAAACCAAACTTTCTTTGGTGCGAACTTGTATTCAAATACTGAGAATGAACAACTCCATTTATTATGGGACATTTATGCGAAAGCGTTAAGATGGTTGTGCACAATACATGGTACGAAGGGCTGATCCCCCTAAGTACGAGTTAAAGGTCCATAGTCTCATTGACTGTTAAAGGTTTTAAATAGAAATATTTATAACCTAGGACATAGTTCAAGGTCGTATGACTCTCAGATAAACTCTATATTCAAACTTTAGAAATGATGAAAGAATTATTATTCAATTCTTTATTCTTGATGAAAGTAAAGTTATTCAAACCCTTTTTGAAGTTGTTCGGTTATGTTATATCACTGTTGTATTTCAAGTGAGCTTTTGTTTGCTTAGTCTTTGCAGTTAAGGCCGAGAATGTTGACGTACCGTCAATAAGTAAAGGAAAAGGAAAGATGAGCAAGTGAAGACTTGTTGTCTTCAATTTTATTTGTAATAAGGCTTAGTTGATGATGTTTTATTTTCGCATTTATTTTGATTGATGTTAAGGTTTAGATAACCCTAGGATTTTATTTTGGACAAGTTGTAATCCTTTTTCAAGGAAGATTCTTATTTAAGTATTGATGGAGGTTGTAATTACTTTGCAAATCTTTATTATTGGGTAGATGTATGCTATATTTAGAAAGTGAACACCAAATCTTGTGGAAACGAAGTACCCGGATTTGGGGGTGTCACAGGTTGGTATCAGAGCTATAGGTTATGAACCTTAGGTGGGGGAAAAAACCTTAGGTAGTAGCCTTATAGGAAGATCGAAAAGATAGTGGTGATAGGTAAAGATAATAAACTACCTTATGTGCTATGTGTTTACGTTTAAGTATTCAAAGAGTGACGACTCAATATCACGCAATAATAAACTTTAAAATTCTTTTGTCAGGATGACGAACATTGGAGAATCCAGTCAGGCTAGAGCGGATATACCTCAGGTTCCTAGAGAGGAGGAGCCCCGAGACATCTATGTTGTCTGGGAGCAGTTGGTTAGGAGAAAGCCATCTCCAGTGATCACCGTAGCTGGTCGGGAGCATGAGCTGACTCCTATTCCAGAGGAGGAGGACGAGGATGAGTCATAGGAGGAAAAGGAGGAAGAGGATCCCGAGGAGGAATTCCCACCTCACTCTACTAGTGCTAAGATGTACGAGGCAGTCTATGACAGTAACGTGGAGCTACATGGTCGAGTCGGAGAGCTCGAAGAGACCATCCAGCAGCGGGACAAGACTATCGAAGAGATAGCTAGTGAGCTAGGAGAAGTGCAGTGGAAGCTAATCCACGTAGAGAATGATCGAGATGAGGCCCAAGCCGAGCTAGCAAAGCTAAAACAAGACATCCAGGAAGAGTCAACAAAGCGTGCCAGAGCTGAGGAAACAAGCTTGAGGGCTACTCAACGAGCCGATCGAGCTGAAGACGAGGCTGAAGCCAAGAGGGCCAAGCTAAGGGAAACAGAATACGCATTCTATACTGCCATAGATAGGGCCCATGACCGTATCTTCTATTACCCAGCTTAGTTCCAAGGTTTACCATGATATGTGGTGAACTGAAGGACACCGTTTCAGGTGATGGAGGAAAAATACAGAGAGGTTGTGCGACGTCTTAATATACCTAGACATTAGAGCTTTTAAATTATTTGTTTCTTTTTGTAATAAATAAATGTAAATCCCATGATTTGAGATAAGAATGGGATGAGTTAATGATGTAATCCTGTAACTGTTCCAGTTCAGGAAAGATGATGTAAAATAGCATAGATGCTATCTATCTTGTGTAAAAGTATGAGTAATGAATAAAAGAAGTTTATGGATGTGCTATGTGTTCAATATGAACTGAGTTATTTAATTGTTTAAGTCTGAACTTGAATACTTAAGAATTGAATAAAGAAGCTAATAATAATTTTTCTTAACAGAAAATGCCTCAAAGAAGAAGACCTATATGTCAAAATCTCGAGGGTTCGACGAACAATAATAACAACAACAACAACAATAACGATGGAACAAACCCCAACTCGGTTCAGCAGTTAGTGAACCTACTGACGGGGGCACTTGCAAAACAGCCGCAAGTGCAGGGTACTACATTTAAGGAATTCAAGGTAGTAGGACCACTTGAATTCAATGGGTCGACAAACCCTATAGATGCTCAGACGTGGGTAATGGAGATGGAGAAGGTCTTCGACGTAGCTAGAGTCGATGAAGACCAGAAAATAGCATTCGCGACTTTTAAGTTGAAGTTGGATGCTAGTTTCTGGTGGCAAGCTAATAGGACCAGAGAGGGAGAAGGAGTGATACCGTGGGAACATTTTAAAGAGATGTTCTTTGAAATGTACTTCCCAGTTAGCTCACAGGACCAGATGGAGGTCTAGTTTCTAGAGCTGAAACAGGGAGGGATGACGATGTCTGAATACGCCATGAAATTTAACGAGTTGGCCAGGTTCGCTACATACCAGGTCAGCACGGACGCTAGGAAGGCGAGGAGGTTTGAGTGGGGACTGAAACCCTGGCTCTATAGCAAGGTCTCTATGTTCCAGCTGAACACGTTTACAGCTGTGCTAGAAAAGGCCATTCTAGCTGAAGGAGGGAGCGACGCCGTGACTAAATTCAACCAGGACAAGAAGAAGAAGATTGAGACATAAAAAAAGGCTGGTGGTAAAGGGGCTATCCATCAGACAAAGAAGTGGAACGAAAATAACTCTGCTGGGAGTTAGCAGGGAGTCCAACAGAAGAGGAAGCTCGAAGCATGTGCTACATGTGGGAAGACTCACACTGGAGTGTACATGAAAGGGAAACGGGTGTGCTACAACTGTGGTCAGGAAGGCCACATCGCGTCGAATTGCCCAAAACCAAAGAAGGGAGCTTGCTATACATGTGGGTCCAAGGATTACATGGCTCGTGGCTGACCTAAGAAGCTAGCGGAAAGGTCAACAGGGAATGGAGGAAATGGCAACGGCAGCACTCTCACTATCGCTGGACCGTCGCCACTGCAAGCCATTCGACCCACTGCCCGCACATTCAACATGACGGTGCAGGACGCTGTGCAGTCAAAAGATGTGGTAGCAGGTATTATTCTGATCAAAAGTATAAATGCATATGTATTATTTGATTCGGGTGCTACTTGTTCATTCATATCTGATGATTTTGCTAAAACCCTAGACTTACCTATAGAGGAGTTAGCTTACCCCTTGAACATAGAAATTGTGAATAGGGAAGTCATTCATGTTAGGTTTGTATACAAGAACTATAGATTGGACATTAAGGGTCAGGAGCTGAGGGTAGATTTGATTCCAATAAAACTTGGGGAATTCGACGTCATATTAGGGATGGACTGGTTGTTCAACCATGGGGCGGTAATAGACTATCAGAAGAAGTCGGTAAACCTTACGACTCTGTCAAAAGTAGTGTTTTATGGTAGTAAATCGCCTAGACAAGTGAGTTGTCTGACGGTTATGCAAGCTAAGAAACTTTTAATGCAAGGATGTGTAGGATATCTAGCCTATATAGTAGATACGCGTAAGGAGAGTCCAAAGAGAGAAGAGATACCAGTGATTAGGGAGCTTGTGGACGTGTTTTCGGACGATTTACTAGGACTTCCACCAGATAGGGAGATAGAGTTCATGATAGATTTAGCGCCGAGTACTGCTTCAATTTCGAAGGCTCCGTACCGAATGGCTCCAATCGAGATAAAGGAATTGATGGTTCAACTACAAAAACTACTGGATAAGAAGTATATTCAACTGAGCGTTTTGCCGTGGGGGGCGCCAATTTTATTCGTGAAGAAGAAGGATGGATCGATGCGGCTTTGCATTGATTATAGGGAATTGAACAAAGTTACGATCAAGAATAGGTATCCTTTACCTAGGATCGATGACTTGTTCGATCAACTGAAGGGTGCTAAATACTTCTCAAAAATTGATTTGAGAAGCGGGTATCATCAATTGAAGGTGAGAAGGGAAGATATACCGAAAACGACATTTAGGACTCGGTATGGTCATTACGAGTTCTTGGTGATGTCATTTGGTCTAACGAATGCCCCAACTGCATTTATGGACCTAATGAACAGGGTGTTTAAGACATTCCTAGATAAGTTCGTAGTGGTGTTCATAGATGACATCCTGGTTTATTCCAAGACCGAGGAGGAACACGCTGAACATTTAAGGCTGACCTTAGAATCGCTGAGACAAGAGAAGCTTTATGTAAAATTCTAGAAGTGCGAATTTTGGTTGGAACGTGTGTAGTTTCTTGGCCACGTGATCGACAGGGATGGTATTTCGGTAGATCCGTCGAAGGTTGAAGCGGTAGGGAATTGGGATAAGCCGAAAATGCCATCTGAAGTGAGGAGTTTCTTGGGATTGGCAGGTTATTATCGAAGATTTATCTAAGACTTTTTCAAGATCGCAACTCCGTTAACAAATTTGACTCGTAAGACAATTAAGTTTGTTTAGACGAAAAAGTGTGAGGAAAGTTTTCAGGAACTAAAGAAGAGGTTGAGTACTGCGCCGGTGTTGTCCTTACCAGATAGAACGGAAAATTTCGTGGTATATAGTAATGCCTCACATAAGGGTTTAGGCTGCGTGCTGATGTAGAGCGGCAAGGTCATTGCCTATGCGTCATATCAACTGAAGGATTACGAGAAGGGGTATCCGACTCATAACCTAGAACTGGCGGCAGTAGTCTTTGCCCTAAAAAAATGGAGACACTACTTATATGGAGAAAAGTGTGAGATATACACAGATCATAAGAATCTAAAGTATATCTTTACCCAGAAAGATTTGAACATGTGCCAAAGGAGATGGTTGGAACTGACCAAGGACTACGACTGTGAGATACTTTACCATCCTGGTACAGCTAACGTTGTCATCGATGCTTTGAGCAGAAAAGGTCGGGAGAAACTGAACATGTTAACTGATCAGCATCAGTTGATAGAACAGATGACTAGATTGGAACTGGAAGTGAAGTTTCCGAAGGAATCAGGTGAGAAGTTGTTTCAAGTAACTACTGGTTCTACTCTGGTAGACAAAGTGAAAGAAGCACAACGTCACGACAAAGAGTACGAAAAGATCTGGAAAAGGATAACTGATGGCAAAGAGTTCAAGTTCAAGATCGATAACGAGGGACTGTTACGATTTAAAGGGAGAATTTGGGTACCGCCAGTGCCAGAAGTTAAGGAGGAGATTTTGAGCAAAGCTCACAGTTCAAAATATTCGATTCACCCTGGGAGTACGCAGATGTACCAGGATCTCAGGCATCATTTCTGGTGGCCGAATATGAAGAGGGACATTGCTGAATGCGTTGCGAAATGTCTAACTTATCAGAAAGTCAAGGCAGAACAACAGAGACCTAGCGAATTGCTACAACCGTTAGAAATTCTAGAATAGAAGTGGGAGCACATCACGATAAATTTCGTGGTTGG
Organism: Panax stipuleanatus; assembly: GCA_020205555.1. Taxonomy (NCBI): domain Eukaryota; kingdom Viridiplantae; phylum Streptophyta; class Magnoliopsida; order Apiales; family Araliaceae; genus Panax; species Panax stipuleanatus. Next base: position 45,550,572 of record CM035125.1, read on the forward strand.
TCTTCCAGCATCTCAGAAGGGATTTGACGCAATATGGGTGATAGTGGAATGATTGACGAAGTCAACCCACTCTCTACCAATCAGGATTAAGTACAACTTAGAACAATTGGCGAAGCTGTACGTTAAGGAAATTGTTTCTCGACACGGTGTTCCAGTGTCGATTGTGTCAGATAGAGATCCATATTTTACATCGAATTTCTAGAAACGTTTGCAAGAGTGTCTGGGAACGCAATTGCGAATCAGTACAGTATACCATTCTTAGACCGATGGCCAGAGAGAGAGAACGATTCAGACGCTAGAGGATATGCTGAGAGCTTGCATGATGGAGTTCAAGGGAAGCTGGGATGATCATCTACCGTTGGTGGAGTTCGCCTATAATAATAGTTAACACGCGAGTATCGGCATGCCACCTTACGAAGCGTTATACGGCAGGAAATGCAGAACTCCCTTGTGCTGGGATGAAGTCAGTGAACGTCAGCTGTTGGGACCGGAATTGGTGCAACAAACTGCTAAAATTATGGAGCTGATCAAAACAAGATTGGTTGCTGCTCAAGATAGACAAAAGAAATATGCCGATCAACATCGACAAAATTAAGAATTCTTACTAGGAAGCTTCGTTTTCCTGAAGGTATCTCCCTGGAAGGGGAAGATTAGATTTGGCAAGAAGAGGAAGCTGAGTCCCCGATTTATTGGATCGTTTGAGGTACTGTGAAAAGTGGGTGAAGTAGCTTACGAGGTGGCGTTACCTCCGGAGCTAGAGAATATACACAACGTCTTTCACATTTTCGTGTTACGACCTTACAAACACGACTATAAACATGTAATAGAATACAAGCCTTTACAATTTGATAAAGACTAAACTTATGAAGAGGTTCCTGTTCAAATAGTTGATCGAAAGGAACAAGTACTTAGTAATAAAGTGATACCTTCTGTTAAGGTAATTTGGAGGAACCAGAGTGCTGAAGAAGCCACGTGGGAACTCGAAGATGTAATGAGAAAATTATATCCTCAATTATTTGCTTAATTGTTGTGTAACCCCTTACATATCGATTCTGGGGACAGAATCCTTTTAAGGGGGGAAGAATGTAACAGATGAGATTTTTTTATATTGTGATCTGGTGACAGAATCCTTTTAAGGAGGGAAGATTGTAACAAATGAAAATTTTATATATTAATTATAAATATTTATGGGATTAAATAAATATTTTATTGAATTTATTTATTGAGCTAAATAAATAAATTATGTAATTTATCAATTGTGTGATTTGTTGTGGATTAATTTAATTAAGTGAAATAGAATTAATCAAAGTGATATGTAAGTAATGGTGTAGCATGATTCTATTTTAATTGAGAATAATTAAATTAGATTTAATATTATGTGCTAAGTGTTTATAGTGATTTACTAATTCTTGCATGAATTATGATTACTAAGAGAATTGCAAGTGTGACAATTGAGTATTACGCGCATTTTTAATTGATTAATGAATGTTAGTTTATATTTAATTAAATTAGAAGGTTGCAATTTAATTAAATAAGTGTAGCATTTAATCTATGGATTAAAGATTTATTAAAAGAATTAAAAAGGAGTTTTAATTGATTCTACCAAACAAGACCCTTACTTTTGTTTTAAACTAGTTTTACCAAACATGGCTTTAGTTAATAAAAGAATTTGCTTTTAAAATAATTTTGTTTTGCCAAACATGGCCTTAGACTTTTCAAATTCTTGTAAGCTATATATTAAATGGTAGTTAGTGTATATAATTAATATATAGGGGTTATATGTTTTATATAGTTATATGTATAATATATGTATATTAGATATATATGTTATACAAAAGATACATTAGTTTTAGAAAATAAGAAAGAAAGAAAACAGAGAGAGTTAGAGAGAATACTCAGAGACGAAGAAGAGGAAGAAGATAGAAGAAGAGAGAAGAAGAAGAGAAGCTTTGAGAAAGCAAGAGAAGAACAATACACCATCATCATCTTCAACACTTCTCCTAATCCAAGCTAGAAAAAGGGTATAATCCTAGAACTCCATAAGTTTTAATTATGTTCTTCAATATTTTCATAGTTTAAAACTCTCTGTAAAAAAAATATTTCACAAAATTGATGTGAGCATGAATTTATATGTGATATGTGTTATAGCATGATATTATATGAGTTATATTGTTGTTTCAACAATTCAACCCATGTAAACTCGATGAACAAGAAGAATTATGTTCATAATGATTTACTATAAACTAATTTTTGAAAAATGGCCTTTAAAACTATCAAATTGGGGTTTGATTATTGATTATTGGTTAAATTGATCATGGGTTATGTTAATATGTTAAAAATTAGAGTTATTACAATTGGAATTACATGGATTGATTGAAAAACGAATTCGTAATAGCAATTTTTGTCAAGAACGTTTGATATTATAGTTTTCTTCAAAAATCATGAAAACTTGATTTTGATTATGTGCTGTAAGGATTTTATACGTTATAATCATGTTAAAGAGTCCAAAATTTTGTTGTTATCAAGTTTCATGTTCATTATGTTGAGAAAAATCGGATTCAGTGTGAAGAAATAAGCCAAATTGGCTTATTTCTCTGCCGTTCGCGAACTGGGGACTTCCACCAGAATTGGGCCCGCCCCAGCGGGGTTTTAACCCTTACAGGACTAGCCCTAGTGGGGCACCTTGCTGTCCGGGAAATGTTGTTTTGCTTTGTTGTGTTTTCATACCGCATTTGTTTAGCTAACTTATTTTTATGACTTGTTAAGTGTAATAGGTAATAAGTTAACATAGTTTTGATGTGTTTAAGATAGATTGAAGCCTTATGTTGTTATATTATATGTGTGCTTGGATATTATTAATGTAAGGTGCAATATGACAGTAAAAGTGCTATGCGTGTATGAGGTGCTTGATTGTGAGTTTGGCCTCACGTATATGTATTAGTATCGACGTACGTCGTAACCTTGTTGCTAGGTTGGACTTGAGTAAGAAGTTCGATGGTTTAAATGTTGTAGTTGGATACTAATAGACGTTTTAAATGTAATGTAATGTGTAGGATAATTGTGGAAGTGATTGTAATTTTTAAAGTGTAGCTTGCGCTTGAGGAAAGTTCTCTTATCCTTATTCTTTTACGTTAAGCAAGTTTCTATTTCTAAACTTGTTATTTATTTTGTGCAAGCTTTCTAAAACATTCTTGTACGCTATGCAAGCTTTATCATTATATCTTTTCATTGTGCAAGTTCTCTAACCCTTGCTCAATATATCATGAAAGTTCATTTCCGTTTCTTAACTTGTTATGTATTGTACAAGTTATACTGTATTCAAATATTCGTAAAACATAAGTATTGAAGTATTATTTAAGTAATGTGATCTTGACTTAGTTGTTTAAGCAAGATCTACGTTATCTATCGAATGCTTTAAGTTATTTTCAAAGCATGCCTAGTTATCATGAAATCAATTGTTGTATCTTACATTTGATTCATTATTCTTATATTATCGAACTGTTAAAGCATTGTGAGTCGATTTAACTACTCCTTAGTTGATGATAGTTAAAACTCCAAAGTTTCTTTATCTATCCAAACCAAACTTTCTTTGGTGCGAACTTGTATTCAAATACTGAGAATGAACAACTCTATTTATTAGGGGACATTTATACGAAAGCGTTAAGTACGAAGGGTTGATCACCCTAAGTACGAGTTAAAGGCCCATAGTCTCAATGACTGTTAAAGATTTTAAATAGAAATATTTATAACCTAGGATATAGTTCAAGGTCGTATGACCCTCAGATAAACTCTATATTCGAACTTTAGAAATGATGAAAGAATTATTATTCAATTCTTTATTCTTGATGAAAGTAAAGTTATTCAAACCCTTTTTGAAGTTGTTCGGTTATGTTATATCACTGTTGTATTTCCAGTGAGCTTTTGTTTTCTCACTCTTGCATATTTTATAACCCTTAGCAGTTAAGGCCGAGAATGTTGACTTTAATTTTGTTTGTAATAAGACTTAGTTGATGATGTTTTATTTTGGCATTTATTTTGATTGATGTTAAGGTTTAGATAATCCTGGGATTTTATTTTGGACAAGTTGTAATCCTTTTTCAAGGAAGATTCTTATTTAAGTATTGATGGAGGTTGTAATTACTTTGCAAATCTTTATTATTGGGTAGATGTGTGCTATATTTAGAGAGTGAACACCAAATCTTGTGGAAACGAAGTACCCGAATTTGGGGGTGTCACAGCAGCTTTTTGAAAACATCAAGGAATCTGGAGATTTTCTAGTCAAATTTGTATTTCTGAAATCATTGCGGATACAGTATGGGAGTCACTATACTGCTTTGTTTGGTCTCATATGCTTTATTCTCTACTTCCAAATCTTTTTCCTTGTTTGTCTCTGTGATTTCCTCTTCTTCCACAACTACCATCTTTGGCTTCTTATTTTTTCTAATTATTTTAGGTAGCTCTTTCCCACTTCTTAGAGTCATAACTTTACAATGTTCATCTCTACCCGGATTAATTTCTGTGTCACTTGGTAGTGCTCCTTGTGGACAACTATTCAATGCATGAGCAAACTGACCTATCTGATTTTACAAGTTCTTGATCGACAAGTCTTGCCTTTTTACATTCAAATCTACCTGACTTAACAATTTATCTTGCTCATTCATCCTCTTGTCGGTAACTACAATGAATTTTTCTAACGCCTCTTTTAAGTTTAGTTTCCTCTCTGCCTGCTGTGGAACCTTATTTGGAAAGCCTGGTGGATTTTGTGGTCTAGGAGCTTGAGCTTGGGCTTGATTATTACTCCATGAAAAAACCCGAATGATTCATCTACCCTGGATTGTAAGCATTCTGATTCTAATAAGGCTGTGGCGGTCTATTGTAACTCCCAACAAACTGAACTGACTCTGCACTGATTTCACACTGATCTATAGAATAACGTGACGCCCCAAAATTCAGGTACCTTCAAACCCTGGATATGGTGCTACACGGTACTACTGTCTACTCATACATTAAATACTTTAATAACATACATAAGTTTACTAAATATTCTCCTATAATAATCAATTCCCAAGTTCTTTATAACCTTTACATTCGTTCGGTCATAATATCAATCATTACAACAATAATATTATGCTATTAAAAGGATAGCTAGTGATCCATCTTGGACTTGCCCTTGTCCTTACCGGATCTTTTGATATGATAGCTTTTAGCTGAAATCATATAATTTTAAGCAAGAATGAGCATAACTAGCTCAGCAAGTTTAACATTTTACTTTGCAACCACAACATCAAGAATCATATGATTTCATCTTCTATAACTGTACAATAGTTATAAAATATCGGAATAATCAAGATAGCATTTTGAATTCCTTTAAAATCATTCTCAAGGACATGTAGTCACTTAAGAATCGAAGCTGGTTAAAGACCATGAACATTCTTTTCCATTTCCATTCATAAAAGGACAACTCGGTACTAAGACCGTAAGCCCGATATATCTTACGAGCACATCTAGGTGATCATCATGTATTAGTCTATGTTGATCAACACTACAACTTTAAACGTTTTCACGTTTAAGCTTTTTGGCAACTCCCAGTGCTCGTCGATTTACGATGTTAAAACCTTTGTGTATTCATACTCAGGTTTACCTTTAAATCCGTACCAAAGCAATTGGCATAGGATAGCATCATAAAGAATACTTTGAAAGATTTATAAAAAATCAATCAAATTACTTTACATATACGTCTAGTCAAATCAAATGGCATCGACTATTCAATAACAGTTTATGCATAGGCAACCATGCATCTTGACAACTTGTCCAACATAAAGTATAAACAAGAGTTTAGAAAGCTTGCATAACGTAACGTTAATACAAGAGTCAGAAAACTTGCATCAAGCAGAACTTGAACAAGGTAAGAAAACTTGCATCAAGAAGAACTTGAACAAGGAAAGAAAACTTGCCTTTGCATCTTTAAGCCTTTTAAGTGTACGCTACTCTGTCTTTACAACTTCTACAAGATATAAACACACAACAAACCAATTAGGTTATCATAACTGATATACATTGAGTAACTATCTCCTCCTTCTTGTATAACTTAGTCTAATTGTTAAACTAATAACATCTGTTTAAGTTATTTGATAATTCATTACGGCTTCATAACATTCATACGTTATAAATTGACTCTCGTCGACTATCGTTATGCACAACAATCGACAAAACCCTAACCGGTTCGCTACGTCAATCACATTCCCATCGGATTCCCGTCATCGGACTTCGTACGAAAATAAAGTAAGTTTTAACTTTACTGGATATCATTCAAATACCATGCACCTCTTATTACATGTCATGTAACCTTAAGGCATGCTCACAACTCGATTACGATTCACAGTTTACATTATTGGATTTCGAGTTTTAAATTTAAGTACGTTTAATCAACGTTTAATTAGTAAAACCATTCTTAAATATGTTGTTTAAGTGATTTCTCTTCATGAATATTAACCATATATTTGCCCCATAATTACCATGTAGCAAGCCAGGTTAATAAACATTCACGTCGGAAATTACCTTAAGGGCGCTGCAGCGCCAGCCATAGGCTTAAAGGCGGCGCTGAATTGCTAGAACACAAGGTCTGGGCGGAGCTGCAGCGCCGGCCCCCAGCCTCAGAAAAATATTTTAAAATTTGAATTTCACGAGCTCGTAACACGATCGTTACAACTCAGAATTGCCTCGTTCCAAAGCGATTAGTTCATAAATTCCATGTTATATGATTCCATCCAGTTGGAATTCATTTCTGAATCCGTTTGCCAGAAATTCGCCGATTAGTTCATTTTTATGCGTTCGTTCAACGTTCGTGAACGTTCAACGCTCAATTCTTCATTTCAAGCCTGAATTCGTTCGTTCTTGCTCCCGCAAGATTTATTTACCCAATTATACGTTACACCATTGAAAACCAACACTTCTGAATCAAATGACGACTTTTGACTTCTATTTCGAGAAAATTCATGATTTCAACGCTTAACGTCTAATCGCGTAACTGTCGTCAATCTTTATTATTCAATATTTTTACTTCGAACCAAATAGAATCAGTCCATTGGTTATTCATTAGTGATTCTAACCATTACAAACTTCTATAATTGAATGGTTTCACATACTTCTTTTTTCAAATCTCCTGATTTTGATAGTTACTTCATTAGTTCCTTAATCAATTATTATGATTTTATTTCTTCATGGCTTATTAGTGTTTTAAGTCCACTACTAGGCCAACCTTATCACTTCTTATCAATCATACTCCACCAATTCACTTCTCTATCAATTATGTATTGAAAGAAGTTGAAATTTAAGGTTTGAATGGTATACCTTCTGTGTTCTTGAGTGCTTGGTTGATTTATAAAGAGACTAGTGAACTTCTTGCTCCTTGTTTACTTGATTTCTTACTCAAAGAAATAAGCTAGCTTCTCTTTCTCTCTCTCTCTCTCTCTCTCTCTCTCTCTCTCTCTCTCTCTCTCACTCAATATGCTATCAACTTTGTACACCAACAAATGAACCACCAAGGCCCTTATTTATAGGTTTTGCAAGATCAAGGGTTTTTTTGGTCATTAAGACCAAACCTCCTCTTGCAAGTGAAGGCCATATGATGCCCATGCGCTAGCATGTGCTAGCACATGCACCCCACATGCCACCTATGTCTTCCCATGAGTTACCCCATGGATTTAGCCCACCCGTTAACCCATCGGTTCTATCCACGGATTTAGTTATTAAAATTAGTTCAAATTGAATCTATTGCTTCGTATAAAATTCATATTATACGTCGTATTAATTCTCGTATCCTCTTTGTAATATACTCGTATAATATCTAGTATTATACTCGTATTTATTCTGTATAATAATCATTATTATTATACATAACCAATTATTATCAGGTTTTAATCTTCCTAACCCTAAGGGTTTTAAGTCCTCACGCGAAAACTTCGTGAGCCATAATTGGAATATTATTAGATATTCCATCCCGTCTTTTAATCCTATCATTACGTGTTTCTCGGAAATTCAAATATAAATCCCGAGCAAAATTGGATGAATAGTGATTTTACAAAAATTTCTCAGAAAAATTTTATTTTCATCTTAGAAATTCATATGATTTATTTCTAGCACGTTGCCAAAATACTAACCATATTCACATTCTCTAGGTCATAGAACGACCTTGAAATAGCTTACTCACTTTAATAAACATTTATTATAATTTTATTCAATAAAATCAAATAAAGTTTATTTACATAAACGTCCGATTTTCTCGGGCGTTATATTCTTCCCCCTCCCTTATAAGAATTATGTCCCTAGAATTACAATACAAGTTAGTCAAATAGATGGGGATATGTCTTCGTCATCTTGTCTTCGAGTTCCCACATTGATTCTTCGGCATTGTGGTTCCTCCATATCACCTTCACCGAAGGTATTACTTTATTTCTCAAGACTTGTTCTTTCTTATCAATCACTTGAATAGGAACTTGTTCATGCGTTAAGACTTTCTCAACCTAAATAGGTTTATACTCGATTACGTGCTTGTAATCCGGCTTATAGGGACACAATATCGATATGTGAAACACGTTATGGATATGTCCCAACTCTGGAGGTAATGCTATCGCATATGCTACCTCACCTACCCTTCTCAAAATCTGAAAAGGTCCTATAAACCTAGGACTTAATTTTCTCTTCTTTCCGAAGCGTATCTTCCCTTTACAGGGCGACACCTTCAGGAATGCGTACGAACCGACTTTGAATTCTCTATTCTTTCGATACGGATCTACATACTTTTTTTGTCTATCTTGAGCTGCTACTAGCCGCGTTCGTATCAACATAACCACCTCTGCCTTTTGTTATACCATTTCTGGTCCCAACATTCGACGTTCTCCTACTTCATCTCAGTACAATGGAGTTCTGCACTTCCGTCCATATAATGCTTTGTAAGGCGGCATGTCTATACTTGCGTGATAACTGTTGTTATAGGCGAACTCTATGAATGGTAGATGATCGTCCCAACTCCCCTTGAAATCCATAACGCAAGACCTTAACATATCTTCTAGCATTTGAATTGTTCTCTCACTTTGTCCATCCGTCTATGGATGATACGTCGTGCTCAACCTCAGCTGCGTTCCCATCTACTTTTGCAAACTTTTCCAGAAAATTCGATGTGAATCACGGATCACGATCTGACACAATCGAAACTTGTACTCCATGTCTTGAGATAATCTCCTTGACATAAAGCTTAGCTAACTGGTCCAAGTTATACTTGACTCTAATCGGCAAGAAATGTGCCGACTTCGTCAAACGATCCTCTATTACCCAAATAGCGTCGTATCCTTTCTGCGTAGTCGGAAGTCCTACCACAAAATCCATTGTGATATGCTACAACATCTATTCTGGAATCTCCAATGATTGTAGCAAACCACTAGGTTGTTGATGTTCAGCCTTAACTTTATGACAAGTTAAGCACCTACTCATATATTCTGCTATTTTCCTCTTCATGTTGGACCACCAAAAATTCTGTCAAAAGTCTTGATACGTCTTGGTACTACTAGGATGAATCGAGTACCTTGAGTGATGAGCTTCATCCATTATCTCCTCTTTTAATTTTGGCTCACACGGAACCCAAATTCATCCTTCAAATCTTAATAACCCTTCATTATCAAGACTACACTTATCTTCCGTATTGTCTGCAATCTTCTTCTTTATCTGTTTGCACTCCTCATTCCTGAGTTGCACTTCCTTCACCTTCTCCACGATGGTAGGTTGAATCTCCATTGCAAACAGTTTCTCCCCTTCCTCATTTGGACATCTTACTTCTATTTCCATCCTTGCCATCTCTGTTATCAACTCATCCTGAGTTGTTAACATCGACAGCTTCTCCCAACCCTTTCTACTCAAGGCATCGGCCACCACGTTCGCCTTTCCCGTGTGATAAAAGATTTCACAGTCGTAATCCTTTATCAACTCCAACCACCTTCGTTGTCTCATATTCAACTCCTTCTATGTGAAGATATACTTCAGACTTTTATGGTCTGTGTCACATTTCTCCCCGTATAGGTAATGCCTCCAAATTTTTAAGGCAAAAATCACTGCCGAAAGTTCAAGGTCATGAGTAGGATAACCTTTCTCATATTCCTTTAACTGCCTGGATGCATACGTAATGACCTTGCCATGCTGTAAGAGCACGCAACCCAGTCTTTTATATGCCAAGCATCACTATAAACTACGAAATTCTCTGTATCATCTGGTAAAGACAATATAGGTGCTTGACTCAACCTTTTCGTTAGCTCTTGAAAGATGTCTTCACACTTCTCTGTCCACACGTACTTCACAGTCTTTCTTGTCAAATTTGTCAACGGGGTACCTATCTTTGAGAAGTCCTAAATGAACCTCCGATAGTAACCCGCTAACTCTAGGAAACTCCGCACAACAGTTGGCATTTTTGGTTGTTCCCAGTTAATAACTGCTTCCACTTTTGATGGATCCACTGAAATCTCATCCTTGTCGATGACGTGCCCCAAAAACTGCACTCTCTCTAACCAAAATTCACACTTAGTGAATTTCGCATACAAATTCTCTTTCCATAGTGCTTCCAACACTAATCTTAAATGTTCAATGTGATCTTCTGGCGTCTTAGAATAGACTAGAATATCATCAATGAACACCAGGACTAACTTATCCAAATACTGCTTGAACACTCTGTGCGTCATATCCATGAATGCGGCTGATGCATTCGTTATCCCAAATGACATCACCAGGAACTCTTAATGGCCGTAAAGAGTTTTGAATGTTGTCTTAGGTACAACCTCCTCTCTAACCTTTAACTGATGATACCCCATCCGCAAATCTATCTTAGAAAAGTATTTCTCCCCTTTCAACTGATTAAAGAGATCATCGATCCTGGGCAATGGGTATTTATTCTTTATCGTTAAGTTGTTCAACTCTCTGTAGTCGATACAAAGTCTTAACGATCCATCCTTCTTTTTTACAAACAATACCGGTGCTCCCCATGGAGAGACACTTGGTTGAATGCACTTCTTATCTAACAGTTCTTGCAACTGAATCATCAACTCCTTCAATTCTACCGGCGCTATACGATATAGTGCCTTCGATACTGGTAACGTTCCTGGAACAACATCTATAACGAATTTGGTCTCCCTATCGGGTGGAAGACCTGGTAAATCGCTCGAAAATACATCCACATATTCATTGACTATAGGTATCTGTTCCAATGTTGCTCCCACTTGCTGGGTATCAACAACATGGCACAGGTAACCTACACATCCTTTCCTCAACAACTTTTTGGCTTGTGTCACGGTTAGACAAAAAGAGCGTCCCGGTGATTTACTACAGTAGAGCACTACCTTGGGTTTCTTAGAAATCCGAAGGTTTACACTTCTCTTTTGGCAATCAATAATCGCCCCATGGTTAACCAACCAATCCATTCCTAGAATTACATCGAATTCCCCCAACTTGATCGGTATAAGATCTACCGATAACTTGTTACCTCTTATTTCTACACAATAATTCCTATGAATAAAATCAATAGAAATTATTTCTTCGTTACATTCAAAGGTATTACAAGTTTTTCTGGGAGTAACCCTAACCATTTAGCAAATTCATATGCTATGAATGAACAAGTAGCACCCAAATCAAACAACACATATGCAATTTTATTGTTGACCGGGATAATATCTGCTACGACATCGGTCGATGCCATTGCATCCTGGACTGTCATATTAAATGTACGGGCCATCGATCTACCATGTTGTACAAGACCACCAATCCCTAGCTTACCACCACTAGCTTTGATACCAACCTGTGACGCCCCCTTCCCACTTTCCGACCCCTTCTTCGGATAGTTCCTTGCAAAGTGGTCCGGGGAAACACACACAAAGCCTGTTGTACCCTTCATAGGGTTGGGACAACTTGGCGCAATATTCCCTTCCTGTCCACAATGATAGTATACCGCTTTACTGGAGATAGACTCCAGAATGAGCCTTCCCACACATCTTGCATGACTCGATCCTTCTCTTAGGATCACCCAGCCTCACCTCAGTTGTAGCGCCCCCAAATCCGAGTCTCCAGAACCTCGAACCTGGTACGTTACGATACAACATTTCTATAACTATTGCGGAAGATATAAACATAAATTATTTATACAATAACTTTTACAACATAATCCCCAAGGTCTGTAACCATAACTTAATACCTGCATTCAATATCCTACACAACATACAATGTCATTTGTATCTTATACTGTTACCATTTTAACTGTATAATAATTCCATCCTGGAACTTGTCTTTGCCTTTGACTGTGTCCGAAGTTTCTTCTTTAATCTGAAATGTTTATCATGATATAGCAAGGGTGAGCAACAAGTTTGCCCAGCAAGTTTAAATACAACAAGGATATATCATGATTGAAAGAAAGAATAATAAGCTGACAAACTTTCAACAATATAAGAATTGTGAAAGTACATGAATCAATAATGTTGAATAGTCAACAATGAACATGAATAAATTCAACTGAACAACATTGTAATAAAGGTTATCAGCCTTTCATACCTGATGAACATATACAATATGCACAACGTGCGAATCAATAAATCATAGATGTGATGTAATCAATAATAATTAATCACGAACATGCTTTACAATAACAACTCGAGTTCGAGTTTGGAAACTTGCATGTACCGTCGATTACTACTACGCAATTTAAGTTAATCGCTTTATTGAAAAAACCTATCAGTTTATAAGATTTATATTTCAATTATCATAACATATCTTATAAGTAAACTATCTAACATTTAAACACATAGTTAAATATTAGATAACATTAACACTATACATACACAAGTCTAAACCTAGCACACATCGAGTCTTTAATAATATTCAATATAGTATACTGAGTGGTTTTCCAAAAACAACTAACAAATTAGTTTCCGTCTAATCTACACTATTTTCACAGTGAGTTAGATCGGTTACTAATTTGTAGATCCCTTTTCCATATGAAGGAGTCGTTTTGCCCAGCAGTAATACATCAACCATTAAAGAGTACGACTATACTACTTTAGACTTAACAGTACTGTCTCATATAACTTGTGAATTAACACTTAGTATTTCATTTTATAAGTCATTTATAATTAATTAAGTTGAATACCTAATCCAGCAACCTGGATTCAGACTGAATTTCAATATAGTAAACTATTTTCCAATCCAGCATACTGGATTCAACTGACCACCAATCCAGCAAGTCTGGATTCACTAACCTCAAATCCAGCAAGCCTGGATTCATCAATCCATTAATCCAACAACCTAGATTATCTAAACAGACCAATCCAGCATCCTTGATTATCCAAACATCTCATCTAGCAACTTGATGGCCAATCCAGCAAACCAGATTGCAATCCAGCAAGCTGGATTCCCCCTTTTTAACCAAATCAAATTATTATTTTTTTATCTTTTGTACACACATAAATACATGTATTTCATACACAAAAATAATTTTTCAGGAATTTTTCAATTTCCTTAAGTATTTTTCAAAAATCCGTTTATAGTTAATTCCTTATAAAATTTGCTACATCACACTTAACTCCAGAAATTCTCAACTCTTGGCGGGATCTTACACATGTTAACGTGAGCCTCCAGTTTAAATTTCGTGGCCATCGAAGTTACAGAACTCTGATTATAGCAATTTTTGTCAAAAAAACGCAAATATTGAAATAGTCATAACTTGCTCAATTTAAGTCAGAATGGGCTCTTTTTTGGACACAAGCTAGTTTATAATATATATTTTAATGTCCCAAAAAAATGGAATTTATTATATTAATTAAGTGGTCGAAACTGCCCTTATAATCTTTAGACAAATTGCTTTTCGGGTTTTTCAGATTTCACGTCCTTTGCTAAAAACTATCCAGACGGAAATCTACATAGAATTTTTTAGTGATTCCACTTTAAAAAGTTATAAGACTTCTAGAACTAACTCCAAAACTTGACCACACTCAACAATTCGAAATACACTAGGAGATATGGTCGTTTGAATTTCGTATTACGTTTTCCCCAAAAATAGTTTTTTTAATCTTTATGTTTTGTAAGAACTCTTTCTAGATCTCTTGATTAACCAAACATTAAACATCATAAACCATTATAATACATACTAATACACCTTAAGATCATGGATCTACCATGATCCATAATCTATTACACCAAACATACACCAAATCCAAGTAAAACATAATTTATACTAAGAAAATTAAGATTTTCTAACTTTTGAAACATAGTTTTATTTTTCTTGCTTTTGATCTAACTTTTAACACTTAAAAGTGATAGTTACAAACAAATAACACTTATAAACATATAGATCTAAGGTTTAGGAGTTCAAAAACACAAACCCTTTATTCCACCAATATCCATAAAAAATAAAAAAAAAACAAAGCTATAGTTTTAGGGTTTTATACCTTTAATCAAGTGCATCCTTTCTTCTTCTTCTAAGGTAGCTCAAACCTTTAGGGTGGAATGGAGAATAATCTCTCTTCCCCTCCCCTAAGGCTGCCGAACTCCTCTTTCTCTCCCTCTTTCTCTCTTTCTTTCTTTTGTTAGCAAATAAGGAAGTAAGAGGAAAAAGAAAAGAAATTTTTTTTTATTTGAAATAAAAATGTATAGATATATTGGATATATCTATATACATATTCCCCACACTCTAGCTCTCTCTCTCTCTCACTCTCTCACTCAACCACTTTAGCTTTGCTTGCACTCTTGGTGAAATGAGGTGTTAAAAGGAGAGCTTGGCACATAAGGTGAGTTGGTGGGAGTTGTTGAACAACTAAAGTAAGCAATGATTACTCACATACCCCTTCTCCTCTCTTCTATCATATCCGGCCATAATGGCCTCTTCTCCCAACTTTTGTTTTATTTTTTATAACAATATTTAACTTTACTAAAGATCTAAAATACCCCTCTTCAATTGGCTAAAAGATTGGGCTCCAATTTAAAATTTTGGGCTTGCTAATAAAATAATTGGGCCATAAAAAAATAGATTAGGTCCAATACTTTTAATTCTATCCTACCCTAATCATTTAATTAGGGTCTCTATTACACTAAATTGTAAATCAAATCCTTACTAATGTAATCACTTAACCCAATTAGACTTGCTTTAATAAAATTAATTAATCGAGATAATAAACTTAATCTCTTAGTGTTAGTTAATATTTTAAATACTAACATCCTTTCCTATTATAACCCTTAGGTTATTTAAATTGACATACCTAATATATATTAGGTTATATTAGTTTCTTTTATTTGCTTATTATATAATAAACAAATATAAGCAATTAAATAATATACATACTCATACCAAATAATTTAATACTTTGAGAAATGTTCCACAAATCTCATACTATGTTTATTCTTATCATTCCTCTTGCTAAAATATGTATATCACATCACTAAATATATATATATATGTACCTATACATATACACATTTTAAGAATTCAACTCAAACTATATAGGTTCTTCTTTAAAAATTTTAAATTCTTCCTCAAATTTTAATCTAGGTTTTATTCTTTAATCTTTATTATAATCAATTAAGATCTTATAAATTTTCGGGTTGTCACATCGGTATTTCCCGACTTGAACAACTTCCGCTTCGGCGCACTAAATCTCCCACTTGCTCCCTCTAATTTGACTCCTTCATCAAATTTATTCTTATTCTTCTTTTCCTTTTGGTACAAGCTCAAAGCCTCATTACCACCCTCGGCTATTATTGCCTTATCCAATACCGCTCCAAAGATTGCAATTTGGAAAACGAATACTCTATTATAGAGCCAATGTTTCAAACCTAGATCAAACCTCCTGGCTTTCCTCGCCTCTGTGTCCACTTGATGTGGCACAAACCTCGCCAGTTCATTGAACTTGGCAGCATATTGGGGAATGGTTATATCCCCCTTCTTCAAATCTAGGAACTTGACTTCCATCTTACTTTGCATACTCGTGGGAAAATAGTCCTCGAAGAAAATCTTCGTAAACTCTTCCCACGTGGCATTTTCTAACTCGACCCTACTCTGGTTTGCCTCCCACCAGAAGTTGGCCTCCCCTTTCATCATATATGTAGTAAAAGGAATCTTTTGCTCATCTCGGATATTTGTTATTATAAATGCCTTCTCTATTTCTCTCACCCATGCTTGGGCAGCAATAGGATCCGTAGTTCCTCTGAACTCCGACGGACTTACGCTTTTAAAATCCTTAAAGGTAGAACCAACTACTACCCCAAGATTTGTTCATGTACTCCTTCCAGCCTTATTAAAGGCTACAGTCATTAGGGTAACAAATTGCTGCATTGGGTTATTCGAAACCCCTTCTTTTTCCACATTATGTGGCTCTAGTTATCGAGTTCACTGTTGTCTTTTCAACGGCATTTTTGTGACACCCCCAAATCCGGGTACTTAATTTCCATGGGATTTGGTGTTCACTGTACAAATATCATGTATCTATCTACTGTTGTCCGATTTGTGTAACGACAATTAACGCGCAAGTATACGCGGTCAACAAGTAATATAAGATAAGTAAAGATCGTTCCCACGGAGAATTAACAAAGAAAAGGTCGCCAAACCACTAGCACATAATCGCCCCAGTCTTATTTAAACGAGAGATAAAGAGTTGGAATTAAAACTAAGTTAAACTAGTGAAGGAATTTAATTTAAACTAATTAATCCCTAGAGTAAAATCAGACGATGAAGGCATGAGATCCCAATTTCCCCTAATGATTCATCTAAATCAATAAACTCCCAATTAGGTCAAGTTAACCGTCATGGTTGTTAGCCGAGAACACGAAAGTGAGAGAAGGCCATCTTTCGATGCACCTACTCCATACCACGTGCAATCCACAGATTGTAGAACGCACGTGGACACCCACATTATCTAAACCCCTATATGTCTATGGTGTTTACAAATAATTAGGGATTAAGGTCAAGTTCTCTATTGACTACGAGCGGTGCTTCGGAATATGTCTATCCTACGCACAAATCATATGTCTAACGCCATGTAAACACAAAATCGCCCGCTATTACAATTTGATCTAACCCTACATTTCATCTTTCAAATCCACATAGGTTATTACCGAAATTGTTAGCTAAACAATTAAGCAATGAAGGGATGAATTGCAATAGACAATCATATAACAATTAACAATAACAAACACGGAAGCAAATCAATATCGATTACTCAAAAGGTTCCATTGGAATCTCAAAATAAGGTTTAATTCATAAATAACTCAAACATACCATCCACATGTAGAATAAGCATCGTAAGAACACAAATATGAATCAAAGAGAAAATAAGAGTAAGAAATGCGAATCTGATTCCTCTTGATCAAAATACGAATCCTTGATGTTCTTCAAATGCTTCAGCAATCAAGTCTAATAAAACCCTACAACATTAACTATTATAAACTAGTCTAATCTCTACTTCTATTCTACTCCTAGACAAGAAAATGTAAAAGAAAATGAAAAACTAGAAGAAGGAAATTAGGGCTAAACTCCCTTAAGGGGAGAGATATTTATTCTGTTGCCAAAATGCCCTTATATGCCTTTTTCCCGCCGAGCCTGCCTTGCTGCTCCCAACAAACCAAAACTGCTGCGTTAAAAACTAAGTCAACTGTGGAGCTTGACCGGCGCAGCTGCGCAGGTCCTATGCCTGCAGCCGGCGCAGCTGCGCAGGCTCAGGTTCTGAAATTCTGCTGCTTTTGCTTTGCTGCTGCACTCTCCTGCTGCCCTTCTGAATTCCTTCTTGATTCTATCTGCTCCTAGCTTCTGTCAATCCCTCATGCTTACTCTTTAAGCGTTGTCCCCTTTTTTAGCACCTTTTCATCCTTTTAAGCTCAAAATGCACCCGGAGCGTTCCTAAATATAAATCTACAAAAGAAAGTAAAAAGGCATGAAAAGCTACGATAACACTTGAGTTTAAACAACAATCACAGTGAGTTGATATCTAAATAAGTGGTTATAAAACCACTTATCAAATACCCCCAAACTTAAACGTTGTTTGCCCTCAAGTAACACAAACAAAACCAAACACAAATGCAATGTAAGTAACTATAATGTATGCAATCAATACTAGAATGAAAGTGAATCCAGGTCTCGGTCAGAATGGATATTCACATGCCATGCCTCAGAAAAGTCACAGGCCAATCAAACAGATAAGCAACCCAAGATAAGATCAAAAGTATAACTTTGCAAATCCAAATCTGTCAACACTGATGTAATGTGCGTTGTGTGCCTAGCAACCATTAAACATGCTTTGAACAAATATACCACATACTATGCTTCTTAAGGGAAAAAAACTAGTTTTAATTAAAGGAAAACAGTAAATCATACAAGTTCTAACTAAGACCACGTATTACTTAAGTTAAGAGACAACAGGGAGTTTATTATTCTTTTTATTGACCCACGAGGGCGTATTCGCACTTTCCCGTGTACACATTCGGCTGTGCAATGCCTAGTCCTCTTAGGCTTTTCAATGATATCCATGTAGCGAGCTTTCGGCCAACGACTCCCAGACCAGACAGCCTTAGGGCGTTGGGTGTAGAGACACCCCTAGGACTTACTTGCTCGAATATCAAAGGCCACAGAACTCGACGTAGCCGAAGTGTTTATTTTATTTATTTTATTTTTTTTTTATTTTTTTTGTTTTCTTTTTCTATTTCTTTTCCTACAAGGGAGTGCGTCTTACGCTCCATCTCCCCGCATATATCAAGCATGTCCCCCTGTTTTCCCCCAAACTTAAGCTTTTCACAAACTTAGTTATTATCATATGATCACTGACCCTTTTATTAAAACACAAATTTCCCACCAGAAGATAAGTATGTGAACATTTCAACTAAACATATCATGATGGCTACTTTATCGTGCTAATTGGCTACACAGCATCTGACAGATAAAGATTTACATATATGATCTTAAAATCAAGCTTAAGTCTCAAATCGGTTTGAAAAACAAGAAATTTTAGCTTTCATCATAGGCCAACTTATTAACAAACCAACTTCAACCTGAATTTATGCAGTATGTCATGCAACATGTCCTAACACAGTTAACTAAAACAAAACAAAAATTTTAAAAATTTGATAATTTTTAACAAAATACGAACTACATGCACTAAATGAACTAAACAAAATGCAATATGATATGAATTAAACTACATGCAAATAAACCCCCTAATACCCCCAAACTTAAAGTGTTCAATGTCCGCATTGAAGGTAAAAGGGTAAAAGGGTACTCCCCTACTCGGACTCGTCGTCCTCCTCCTCATCAATCTGCTCTGGTGGTGTGTCTGGAGGAGGGTACTGACTGCCGGTGCCAAATGTAGGAAACTCTGCATGTATGCCCAACTGCCCGAATGCATGAGATAAAGCCTGGGAGAAACCAGATGTATAAGTCTGGAAGTCTGTGTACGTGGTATCCATCTTTCTCCTCAGCTGTCGAATCTCCCTCTGCTGCAAAGCATACTGTGCGGGAGTCAGCCCTGCTGCCTGCTGAGCCTGCTCTGGCTCATCTTCTTCATCATCTTCCTCTTCAGCATTATCTGCCCTCACAAACCCCAGCCCTCGGGGATGAGACTTTACGCCCTCCCAGATAACGTATTGCTTAATAGTCTTGTGGTCAATATCCCCCATTGGGTCCAGTAGAGCCTCGTCCTCCCATACTACTCCAGCTGCTAAGCATAGGCGTGTAATCACTGACACATGCAGAATCCCCCCTGAAGTGCTCCCTCTCATAAATCTAAGCATGGATTGATTGATGATGTGCCCTATGTCAATCCGCTTGTTCTTGATAATGCCGTACAGGAGTGTAGCTCTATCAGTGGTGACGTCGGCATGATGGCTGGACGGGAGAATGCTAGCGCATATGAAGCTATACCACGCCTTCGCATAGCGACTCAGGGCAGTCTGTGGGAAGCTGACCTTTCTGCTTGTGCCAACATAGGTTTTCCATTGAGTCCCTGGCATGCACAACTCTTGGATCAGAAGGTCCAAATCAGTCCCCATCCTTTGAGACTCTGCCCAATTTATCGGGCCCGAAGGAAGAGTGTCCTTATGAAAAATGTCATTAATTGCCTCCTTTGTGTGCAGCACTTGCCTCCCTCGCACGTACGATATCCCATTTTGTGCCTCGTGGGCGTTGGCATAAAATTCTTTAACCAAGGGAATCGGAGCTGGCAGTGGTGTGGCTGCAACGAGTGCCCATCCATGCTCTATTATCTGCCTTTTCATTAACCCGTCATTGTTTCCCGGTTTTAACCCCCTTTCTCGCACACAGGTTTTCTTGTCCAAAATAGTGATGAAGTAACGCTGAGCAGCCAGGTCAATGAACCTAAAGTCAATCAAGGTCTCGCTGGCACTACTTTCGCCGTGATCCGCACTATATGGAGGAGACGGGGGAGGTGGGGTTCTGATTCTCTTAGGCATGTTGCTAGGCTGTGAGAATAGAATTCTGGAATCCGGAGTAGGCAACTGTACTGGATGCAAGACCAAAACTGATCAAACAATGGAATGCACCCTAATTGCCTTAGATTTCCTGCAGAATTAGTGAACAATCTCTTTCTGCCAAAACTGTCGGCCCCAAATTCTGCCAAAAGATGATGCCTCAAGAACTCTGTCAAAACTTTGCCTTATTTGTCTTTCAATATATATTTTTTTTCAACTGAATGTCCACCTTTTGTCTAAGAACTTTCATCAAATGGGTGATGGGCACCTTCAATTGAATCCTCAAGTCAGCCCCTTCTTCCTCTATCAAGAAGGATTGTGGAAGCCTAATCCTTCTTCCAAAATTCGGATTGATCAATCAGTACACCTCCACCTTCTGTATTTTCTGAAATTCAAATAAAGGCTTGGAATGAGCTGAGGGTTTCGTGGAGGGCAGGAACAGATAGTGTGCAGGGTTTAGATGAAGAGACTGATATTAGGCTTTCAATTGGGAGAGGAATTATGAAGTGAACGAGAGATATGAGGATTCGGGCTATGGGTTAGAGACGAGAGAGATGCTGAGTGAGGGAGTTAGTGGGTTTTTAGAATTTAGGCTGCCGAGTTTATAAGTAATGGGGAAAGAAATAAACTTGGCCGGTTTTAATTTAAAATTTTCGGCAGGAGAAGGTAGGACGGCGCAGCTGCGCCGGGTACTAGTGCATTGGAGGCGCAGCTGTGCAGGGAGTAAAGTGCCAGCAGCATGTCTGATAGTTAGCGCGGCCGCTCGGGTGGTCATGCTTTCCTTGGCGGGGCTGCGCCAAGTTCCAGAGAGTTCACTACTCTGCTTTGCATTTCCTCAATTGCAGTTGACCATGGGCTTGGCTTTGGGCATGCTACACATTCACATTTTACCTGCCAAACCACATAAATTTTATTAAATCCCTACTAACAAAATGTTGCTTTAACTATTAACTATTAAGCAGAGAATTAGCATTAATGGAGAAAAATAAACAAAAAGGAGGATAATCATAGGCATATCAAATCCCAAAAATATCTATATATGCACATAAGCAATAAGCTCATTTTCAAAAATATGATCAACCCACTTTTAAGTCCCAACAATATATGCAACATGTACGTGCAACAAAAATATGTCCATTAACCGTTTGAATACCAAAACAAATTTCTTTACGTGCGTATACGAAATGTGTCAGCGCATCATACTATGTTCAATAAGCAATTCATGTCCCAAAAATTATACGCGCTAATGCCTAAGCTCCAAAAATGTAGGCATGAGCTCCTAAATCCTAAAGTATGCAGAAATTTGAACTAATACTAAACTAATAAGAATTAAACGAGGGGGAGGGAAATGTGATAGAAAGTATGTAAATGGAGAATTAAACAAAGAGATAGAGAGAATTGATGGGGTGCCTCCCATCTAGCGCTTGATTTATAGTCCTTTAGCTGGACTGTGTCTGACCACTGCTATCCGACTCCCCGACGATATTGGAGAACCCCTCCATCCATCAGAATTTCTATATGCTTTTGGAGGCTTCCCAATAGAGGAGGACACAGAATTAAACTACCTAGCACATGATATGAACAAGAATTCCCCGTACGAAAAGTAGGGGAGCTAGGCAATGGTTCCGTTGTGTATGTGAAATGATCGGGGCATGGAGGCATAGAACACACAACGGACTCTTCTTCTCTTCTCTTTTCTTCTGACCACCATGGTGTTAAGACTGCAGAATTTCTCATGTCATCGAGACCCGTCTCTGTGATGTGGCAACCAAGGGGGCAAGGGTGTGCAAACTTGACTGGAGTCTCAAACTTTGGCGAAGGAGGCTCTTGGGGTATTATCACTGTTGGTTCATACTCCACATCCCCAATTGGCTCCTCTATTGCCATTGCTTTCGACTCATCCAGTTACAATTTCACTTCGGATTTTCTATCAGTTTCTGCACCCATGTCATAGCACCAAGTATCCTGGGGATCATTACTCACGGCTTCAGTTATCTGAGGCATTGGACTTTGATGATCTTGAGCGGTTCCTTCCTCAATCACCTCCTCATTCCTTAAAGCTGTGTTAATTTGCTCCACCCAAATCTGAAGATCCTCAATTGATTGTTCTTGCTCAACCAAGGTCCCCTGTGTTGATGCTATGGAATTCCCCCACATAATTTCCAATCCTTCCTTTTCTGTTTCAGCCACGGGCTCCATGTAGTGAGTCTCATTTGTTGGAGTATTGTTGATTAGGGCCATCTGATTCTGAAAATTCTGGTTCGATAGCTCTTGGCTCCTAATCATCTCCTCTTGGTTCGCTAAGGCTCTATACATGAAGTCCATTGTTGACTGTTCTCCTTGTAAACACGGGGATTGATAAGTGGGTTCTGGCGTAAAATTTAGACTTGGCTCGCATTGTTCTTGATAGCTCACCGTATGGGTCTGCCCTTGCTCCTCCTCTACCATTAAGGCCCTACTAATTTGCTCTGCCCAGTTCTGGATATTCTTGACTGACTTCTGTTGCTCAATTAAGATGTCCTTCAATGATATGTCACCTTCTTCCTCCAAGCTTGCATTTTCTGTGTCACCCTCAAAATTGTGTTGAGGCTCGTAAACTGGAGTCTGGAAGGTGCATTCTGGGGCGTATGCGGGATTTGGATCCCAGTGTTGGTCTTGATAGTAGTTTACTGAAGGGTCTGGGTGATACCCCCACTCTTGCTGATAGTCGGGATAAGGTTCAGTGTAGGAATAACCACCCCCATACTGCTCCTGTCCATAAATGATAGGCTCCTGATGGCTCCTATAAGCTCCAGCACCATAGTCATATGAAGTCACTGGCTCTCGACTCTGTTGGACTGAAACAGTATCCAGCTTTCTCGAGAGCTCCTCTAACTGTGCTAAGAGTGTGGCAATTGGGTCTAGTCCATCAGTGCTTGCTTCCCTTGGTTGCTCTTGTCTTGCAGACGTTCCATGAATAGAAATTTAAGTCCATTGTACCTGAAAAGAGAATATGAGAAGAGAATTAAACAAAAATAAAAAGTTTAAATTAAGACTAATTTGATTTAAACTAATGTTAGCAAACAGTTATCCAATTAATTCCCCGGCAATGGCGCCAAAAACTTGTTGTCCGATTTATGTAACGACAATTAACGCGCAAGTATACGCGGTCAACAAGTAATATAAGATAAGTAAAGATCGTTCCCACGGAGAATTAACAAATAAAAGGTCGCCAAACCACTAGCACATAATCGCCCCAGCCTTATTTAAACGAGAGATAAAGAGTTGGAATTAAAACTAAGTTAAACTAGTGAAGGAATTTAATTTAAACTAATTAATCCCTAGAGTAAAATCAGACGATGAAGGCATGAGATCCCAATTTCCCCTAATGATTCATCTAAATCAATAAACTCCCAATTAGGTCAAGTTAACCGTCATGGTTGTTAGCCGAGAACACGAAAGTGAGAGAAGGCTATCTTTCGATGCACCTACTCCATACCACGTGCAATCCACAGATGGTAGAACGCACGTGGACACCCACATTATCTAAACCCCTATATGTCTATGGTGTTTACAAATAATTAGGGATTAAAGTCAAGTTCTCAATTGACTACTAGCGGTGCTTCGGAATATGTCTATCCTACGCACAAATCATATGTCTAACGCCATGTAAACACAAAATCGCCCGCTATTACAATTTGATCTAACCCTACATTTCATCTTTCAAATCCACATAGGTTATTACCGAAATTGTTAGCTAAACAATTAAGCAATGAAGGGATGAATTGCAATAGACAATCATATAATAATTAACAATAACCAACACGGAAGCAAATCAATATCGATTACTCAAAAGGTTCCATTGGAATCTCAAAATAAGGTTTAAGTCATAAATAACTCAAACATACCATCCACATGTAGAATAAGCATCGTAAGAACACAAATATGAATCAAAGAGAAAATAAGAGTAAGAAATACGAATCTGATTCCTCTTGATCAAAATACGAATCCTTGATGTTCTTCAAATGCTTCAGCAATCAAGTCTAATAAAACCCTACAACATTAACTACTATAAACTAGTCTAATCTCTACTTCTATTCTACTCCTAGACAAGAAAATGTAAAAGAAAATGAAAAACTAGAAGAAGGAAATTAGGGCTAAACTCCTTTAAGGGGAGAGATATATATTCTGTTGCCAAAATGCCCTTATATGCCTTTTTCCCGCCGAGCCTGCCTTGCTGCTCCCAACAAACCAAAACTGCTGCGTTAAAAACTAAGTCAACTATGGAGCTTGACCGGCGCAGCTGCGCAGGTCCTATGCCTGCAGCCGGCGCAGCTGCGCAGGCTCAGGTTCTGAAATTCTGCTGCTTTTGCTTTGCTGCTGCACTCTCCTGCTGCCCTTCTGAATTCCTTCTTGATTCTATCTGCTCCTAGCTTCTGTCAATCCCTCATGCTTACTCTTTAAGCGTTGTCCCCTTTTTTAGCACCTTTTCATCCTTTTAAGCTCAAAATGCACCCGGAGCGTTCCTAAATATAAATCTGCAAAAGAAAGTAAAAAGGCATGAAAAGCTACGATAACACTTGAGTTTAAACAACAATCACAGTGAGTTGATATCTAAATAAGTGGTTATAAAACCACTTATCATCTACCTATACTAAATGCAAACCATAAAATAGATAGAAATAATTCCATCTTCTCCCATTATGGGGTTACATCATCTGAATAAAATACATAAATAATCACAGATCATACTTAACCTTAAATCTCAATCGCAGAAATGTAAACAATTAAATTAGTCTTAAACAACATCAACACAAGTCTTAACACAAATATTCTCAAATAAAATAACAAGTCTTCATCACTTGTTGACTTTTCCCTTGCCTTTGCTAGTGGAAGGCTCGTCGGACCTTTCGTTCTTAACTGTAATGTTATTATGCAAGAGTGAGCACGATTGCCCACAAGTATAACAATATAATAACATGCGAGTGAATCAAGGACTTTTGAATAAAGAAACTAGGGTTTTGAATCAAGAATGAATAACAAGAATCAAAAGAACATCTGAGGGTCATAAGACCTTGAACTATGTCCCAGGTTGTTAAGTATTTCTACTTTAAACCTTTAACAGTCATAAGACTATATGGACTCTACTACTCGTACTTAGGGGGATCAGCCCTTAGTACCATACTGTGCACAACATCTCAATGCTAAAGCGTAATTAATCCCCTATAACACGGTTATTCATCTCAGTTTGACATCAAAGTCCGCACTAAAGGAAGTTTAGTTTGGATAAGCTTTATAATAGTTCTAGAATTTAGAACGTTCATCAACTATGGACTAGTCGAATCAATAAGGGTTCGCTAGTCTTACATGGTTCAACAATAAACGATATTCAAATCGAATACTAATTTTCAGGAGTATACAATCGAATAAATATTGTATAACCAGAATCATGTTTTAAAGAAATTATAATATCTCATATGGAATCTCAACTTGAATAAAAAAGGATAAGAACTTGCATCATGATAATATTTCAAGAATAGAAAACTTGCTCAATGAATAACTTTGAACTTAGAAAGCTTGCTCAATGAAAGTAAAGTTTAGGAAACTTATTCAACAATATTAAATTAGGGATAGAACACTTGCTCAATTAAAAGAGTATAGATAAGGAAACTTTCCTCATGCGCAAGCTATAAATATAATTACAATTCACTTCCTTAACGTCCTACATATTACATTATGTATATGACGTCGATTAGTTCCATAACTACTATGTTTAACTGTTGAACTTTTTACTTATGTTCAACTTACTAACTTGGTTCATAGTGTTAACCTTAACTTTTTAACTAACCACATAACGTGAATCTGAATCACAACATACATGCCACATAATATGAGCTCTTAGTCAATCATAATCAAGTCTTACGACATCAATATCCAAGTTTTCACATAGTTTATTGACATGAAACTTCAAATTATATAATACGTGTCAACATGTTTTAGTATTGTATTACATAGTCATCATGTTACTATGTTCATTAGGTTAGGTTATCTCATCATGTCATGACGTAAAAATATATAAAAGGGTATAAAATAAATTTCTGCACCACCCCTTAGGCCCGCTGGGGCAGGTGTGGTTGCTGCATAGGGCCCGCCGGGACGGGTGATCCTTTACTAAAAACCCCGCCGGGGCGGGTGGTTCCTCAGATGAAGAACAAAAATTCACGATTTTCACATTTCGTAGCCCAAATAAATCCAAATTAAATTCACACAGTGATTCTCATAAAATATATACTTCACAGGAACATCATACAATGATTCTAACATGCTTTTAACTCTTTAGATCACGTAATTACTCAAATCAAATCATATAATTTACGGTTTTTAATGTTTTGTAAAGTTTTTAAGAAAAACATAAAATTCAACGTTACAGATTCGTTATAACACCTAATCCGTTCGTTTGAATTTTGTTTTATTCGTTTAAACATGCATAATCATACACGATCATCAATTTAAAGTTAACTAAACAATTTAAAGAATGATATTTTGTACATAAGGCCAAATACGTTTTCTTCATGCTCTGTAACTTCTGAAAATTCAATTAAGGCATAATTACATGAAATTGATTACTCTAAAACATGAATACATTATATAAAACATGTTATCAACATATAATGACACATATATGATCATATCTTAAGTTAATCATCAAAATAGTTGTTCACAGAGAACTTGAAAACAATTTTCATGGAGAAAATATGAAAACATGAATTTAAAGATTTAAGATGAGGGATTACCCTTGCTACTTTGTTTATATGATTTAAAGATGGTGAAAATCTTCACTACTTCTCCTTCAGTCTACAATTCCCTCTGAATCTTCTTTCTTTTCTCTCTATTTTCCTCTTATATATGATATATGCTATATGATATAAGGTATATAATATATAGTACGTAGTTATAAAACTTATGTAGTAGTGGGGTGTCGGTAAATTCTCACCCAGTATTCAACTGCTCCAACTCCCATTAAGGCCATGTTTGGTTTTCTTCTTTATTCTTCCTTTCCCATCATTTTCATTAAAGTGTTATTACATAGTTTAATTGTCATACTTTAACAAATTAAATAATCTTATTTAAATTAATTAAATAAAATATAATATTCCACATTAAATCACATCATCACATAATTAAAATTCTCATTTATTAATTATATCAAATCGTTAACTCTCTAATTAGTTATTAAATTAATTAAAATAACATTATGCTTATTAAATAATTCTTTTAATCAAACAAGCTCAATTAAATTCATACTTTGAACTATTAAAATTCTATACATTAATTTAATCAATATAACACATATAATTAAATTAATCTACCATAATTTTATCACATAAATTATTTAACTCAATAAATAAATCATCAAAATATTTATTTAATTTAATAAATATTTAATTTAAATTACAAAATTCTCGTTCGTCACATCTTTCTCCCCTTAAAAAGGATTCTGTTCTCAAAATCACGGTTCAATTAAATTCGTCCCGTTACATTCTCCCCCTTACAAAGATTTTGTCCCCAGAATCGCTTACACATAAATTAAGCAAATAAGTGTGGGTAAGTCTTCATTATATATTCTTCGAGTTCCCACGTAGCTTCTTCAGCGTTGTGGTTCCTCTAGATTACTTTAACAGAAGGTATTACTTTATTTCTGAGAATTTGTTCTTTCTTGTCAACAATTTGAACAGGAACTACTTCGTAAGATAAGTCTTTCTCAAATTGTATGGGTTCATATTATATCATATGTTTGTAATCGGGTTTATACGGTCGTAACACTGACACATGGAAAACGTTGTCGACATGCTCTAGCGCCAGAGGTAAGACTACCTCATATGCGACTTCTCCAATCCTTCGTAGCACCTCAAAGGGTCTAATGAACCTCGGGCTCAATTTTCCCTTCTTTTAGAATCTGATCTTTCCCTTCCAGGGAGAGACTTTCAAAAATACAAAGCTACTCGATTCAAATTTTACATTCTTGCGGTGTGGATCGGTGTATTTCTTCTGCCTATCCTGAGCAGCTACTAATCGTGTCCGGATCACTTTGACTATCTCGGCTGCCTGTTGTACCAAATCTGGACCTAGCAATTGTCTCTCGCCAACTTCATCCCAGTATAGTGGAGTTATGTACTTTCTGCCGTACAACACTTTGTAAGGCGGCATGCCAATACTTGCGTGGTAACTATTGTTATAATCGAATTCCACAAGCGGTAGGTGGTCATCCAAATTTCCATTAAAATCCATGATGCACGCTCTCAACATATCCTCTAATGTCTGGATCTTTCTTTCTGTCTGCCCATCTATTTGAGGGTGATATGTCGTACTCATTCTCAATTGCATCCCCATGCATTCTTGAAGTCATTTCCAGAAGTTTGATGTGAAGTGCGGGTCTCGGTCTGAAACAATCAACACTGGCACTCCGTGCCTCGAAACAATATCTTTCACATACAGCTTTGCTAACTGATCTAAGTTGAATCTGATTCTGATCGAAAGGAAGTATGCTGATTTCGTTAATCAGTCAACGATAACCCATACTGCGTTGTAGCCTTTCTGAGTTGTCGGAAGGCCAACTACAAAATCCATTGTTATATTCTCCCATTTCCATTCTGGGATCTCTAGTGGTTGTAACAAACCAGTTGGCCTCTGATGTTCTGCCTTCACTTTAGGACATGTCAGGCACTTAGCTACACAATCGGCAACGTCTAGTTTCATATTCGGCCATCATAAATGTTGTCGGAGATCCTGGTACATCTTGGTACTTCCGGGGTGAATGGAATATCATGAGCTATGAGCCTCGCTCAAAATATCCTCCTTAATTTCTGGTACTGGCGGTACCCAAACTCTGCTCTCGAGCTTGAACAGTCCCTCACTGTCCATCTTAAATCTTAGTTCGGTCCCTTCAGAAATCTTCTTTCTTATCTTTTCACATTCCTCATCTAGGAGTTGTGCTTCCTTAACCTTATCCAGCAAAGTTGTGCCAGCTTGTATCTGGAACAGCTATTCGACAGTCTCCATCGGACATTTTACTTCCAATTTCAGCTTTTCCATTGCTGAAATTAGCTCCTCCTGGGCAGTTAACATTATTAATTTGTCTCGACCCTTTCTACTTAAGGCGACGGCGACCACATTCTCTTTACCTGGATGGTATAAGATTTCATAATCGTAGTCTTTTATCAATTCCAACCATCTCCTCTACCGCATATTCAAATCCTTCTATGTAAAAATAGATTTCAGACTTTTGTGGTCTGTTATATTTCACAGTTCTCTCCATAGAGATAGTGTCTCCAAATCTTCAAAGAAAATACCACTGGAGCCAACTCCAAGTCATGGGTTGGATATCCCTTCTCGTAATCCTTCAGTTGTCGTGAGGCATACGCAATGAACTTGCCGTTTTGCATAAGCACACAACCTAATTCTTTATGTGATTATCACTATACACCACAAAATTTCCAGTGCTATCCGGAAGAGATAACACAGGTGTTGTACTCAACCTCTTCTTAAGCTCTTGGAAGCTTTCCTCACACTTCTCTGTCCAAACAAATTTCACCGCTTTCCTAGTCAAATTCGTCAGTGCAGTTGCGATCTTGGAAAAGTTCTAAATGAATCTCCTATAATATCCTGCTAATCCAAGAAAACTTCTCACTTCCGACGGTGTCTTCTGCTGATCCCAGTTTATCACAGCTTCGACCTTGGAGGGATCTATCAAAATTCTGTCCTTATCAATCACATGTCCAAGAGATTACACCCGCTCAATCCAAAAGTAGTATTTCAAAAATTTGGCATATAACTTCTCTTTTCTCAATGTCTCTAATGTTACCTTCAGGTGTTCAACGTGTTCCTCCTTAGTCTTTGAATACACCAGAATGTCGTCGATGAACACCACTATGAACTTGTCCAAAAATGGCTTGAACACTTAGTTCGTTAGGGCCATAAATGATGCAGAAGCATTCGTTAGACCAAATGACATTACCAAAAATCCGTAGTGACCATATCGAGTCCTGAACGCTATCTTTGGAACATCCTCTGGTCTCACCTTCAGCTGATGGTAACCATTACTCAGGTTTATCTTCGAGAAGTATCTCGCTCCCTTCAACTGATCAAACATGTCGTCAATCCTTGGCAATGGATACTTATTCTTGATCGTGACCTTGTTCAGCTCTTTATAATCGATGCAGAGCCGCATCGTCCCATCCTTCTTTTTCACAAATAACACCAGCACTCCCCACGGCGATACGCTCGGTTGTATGTACTTCTTGTCCAGTAGCTCTTGCAGTTGCACCATCAATTCTTTCATTTCCACCGGAGCCATACGGTATGGTGCCTTCGATATTGGAGCCATTCCTGGCGCCAAATTAATCACAAACTCTACTTCCCTATCGGGCGGAGATCCTGGTAAATCATTTGGAAATACGTCCATGAAGTCTCTCACGACCGGTATCTCCTCTAACTTCGGGAACTCTTTGCAACTATCAACTATGTAGGATAAATATCCTATACAGCCTTGTCTCAATAACTTCTTGGCCTGCATCATTGTCAGACAACTCGTTTGTCTAGGCGACTTGATACCATAGAACATAACCTTTGACTGAGTCATAAGGTTAATACATTTCCTTTGGCATTCAATTACCGCTCCATAATTGAATAACCAATCCATTCCCAGAATAACGTCGAATTTCTCAAGTCTAATCGGAATAAGATCTACGTTTATCACATTAACCTTAATATCCACCCTACAGTTCTTGTGTACGTACTTAATAGGAACCACCTCCCTATTCGCAATCTCTATGTTCATAGGGTATTCTAACTCGTCCTTAGGCAATTCTAAGTTATTAGTAAAGTCATCGGATATAAATGAACAAGTAGCACCCGAATCAATTAATACATATGCATTAACTTTATTGATCTGAATGATACTTGACACTACATCGAGAGACTGCACAGCATCCTGTAATGTCATGTTGAATGTCCTGGCGGTAGGTCGGTTAGTTGAGGTTGGTCCTGAAATTGTTAGAGCATTTCCACCGCTGCCTCCTCTGTTCCTTCCTGATCCTGCCCCCCAGATACCTTCTTGGGACAGTCCCTCGCCAGATAGTCCTTCGACCCACATGTGAAGCAGGCGCCCTTCTTAGGATTATGGTAGTTAGGTGCTATGTGACCATCCTGACCACAATTATAGCACACCCGCTTTCCTTTCATACAGACCCCAAGGTGAGCTTTCCCGCAGCTCGGACATGCTTCAATTCTCTTCTTCTGGCTTCCTTGCTAAATTTCCAGTATGTGTGCTATCATTCCACCTTTTTTTCTGATTATTGCTTCCTCCCGCGTTGCTACCACTAGCCTTAACACTTTCTCCTTCACTCTTCTTCTTCTTCTTATCCTGATTATATTTGGTCACCGCTTTGTTTCCACCTTCAGCGAGGATGGCCTTTTCCAATACCCCAACAAAGGTGTTCAGCTGGAACATCGACACCTTGCTATACAACCAGGGCTTCAGTCCCTGTTCAAACCTTCTTGCCTTCCTCTGTCGGTGTGTACTTGATACGGGGAAAACCTAGCTAACTTATTAAACCTCGCCGCATAATCTGGTACAGACATATTGCCTTGCTTCAATTCCTGAAACTTCACCTCCATCTGATTTTGTGAGCTCGTCAGGAAGTACATCTCGAAAAACATTTCTTTGAACCTCTCCCAGGTGATTACACCTTCTCCTCCCCTAACTTTGTTTGCCTGGCACCAATAGCTGGCTTCTGACTTCAGCATAAAAGTTGCATACGCGGTCGTCTAATCTTCACCGACGTTAGCGACATCAAAGACTTTCTCCATTTCGATGACCCAAGTTCGTGCTTCAATCGGGCACATGGATCCTTTGGCGGTCCCACCGCCTTGAAGTCTTTGAATGACGTATTTGGTGGAGCTTGTGGTTGGTTGTTAATCGCTCCAGTTAATAAATTCACCAACTGCTGAACGGGGTTGGCGTTAGCATTGGCGTCGTTGTTGTTATTCGTTGACCCTTCTTGGGCCGGTCGGCGGTTGGGTCTTCTTCTCGGCGACATATTTCTGTTAAGATATACGCTTATTAGATCTTTATTCAATCTTTTAAATATTTAAGGCCTAACTTAAATACTTTAAGATAACACTTAACACATAACATCTCAAATAAACTCTGATATTTTATTTAATCAAAAGTTTTAAACATAATAAGATAGCATCACTACTATTTACATCAACTATCTCGAGATAAAGAATCTTCAGGATTTAAATCATCAAAATATTCCTTTGTTTATAATCACATCAGAATTTACATTATTAACTATCAAATAAATATTCACATAATCATGATGTTCCTATCACGGCCTACTAAAGCGTCAAACATCTTTGATGCGCTCTTCCTCCATAATGCAGAACATCGTCCTGCGATCCAGCATATACCAAGGTAGATACTCGAACTGAACTGGGTAGCTCATATTTTGATTCTGGGCCTTATTAATCACATTCTGAAACGTGTAGTTCGTCTCCTCAATCTTAGCCTTCTTTCCCCGGTCATTATCCTCAGCAATCTCTGCACGTCGTGAAGCCCTCATCCAAGCATCCTCTACTATGGCAAGCTTCGCTGATTCCTCTTTCAAAGCATTCTTCAGCTTCTCTATCTCAACTGACTTTTCTTCACCTTGGCCCTTCTCGTGGACCAACTCCCACTCTTTGTCTCCTAGACGTGTGTATATAGTCTCAACCTCACCATCCTTCTGCTCGATGGTAGTCTGTTGAGTAACTGTCTGCTCCTTCAGCTCCCGAACAGTATCCTGTTACTCGACGTTACGGTCGTACAACTCGTCGTACATCTCGGCACTGATAGAGTTCGGTGGGAACTTTTCAGGGTCTTCATCCTCCTCCTCGGCTACCTCAGCCTAAATCTCAATCTCCTCAGAGTCCTCCTCTGAATCAATCATTGGCTGATGCTCCTAACCAAAAATAGTGATCCAAGGAGATGGCTCTCGTCGAATTAACTGCTCCCAAACTGTATGAATGTCTCGGGGATCCTCCTCAATAGCCACTCGGGGAACAACCTCCCTAGGCTGACTAGATCCTCCAACATCTGACATCCTGATAATCAAAATTTTAAATCTTAGTTATTATGTGATACTAATCGATACTTGTCATAACTCGATGGTACTCGTGAGTAGGTAAATATAAACACATAGCACATAGGTAATTTATTATCTTTCTTAGAACTCAATAAGAGTTTATCATTACTATGTTCTCGAAGGCTACTACCCTAAGGTTTTTCCCCTACCTAAGGTTCATAACCTACGACTCTGATACCAACTAGTGACACCCCCAAATTTGGGTACTCAATTTCCACGGGATTTGGTGTTCACTGTACAAATATCATATATCTATCTACCCATAATAAATGCAAATCATGAAATAGATAGAAATAAATCCATCTTCTCCCTTTATGGGGTTACATCATCTAAATAAAATACATAAATAATCACAGATCATACTTAACCTTAAATCTCAATTGCGGAAATGTAAATAATTAAATTAGTCTTAAACAACATCAACATAAGTCTTAACACAAATATTCTCAAATAAAACAACAAGTCTTCATCACTTGTTGACTTTTCCCTTGCCTTTGCTAGTGGAAGGCTCGTCGGACCTTTCGTTCTTAACTGTAATGTTAATATGCAAGAGTGAGCACGATTGCCCACAAGTATAATAATATAACAATATAATAACATGCGAGTGAATCAAGGACTTTTGAATAAAGAAACTCGGCTTTTGAATCAAGAATGAATAAAAAGAATCAAAAGAACATCTGAGAGTCATAAGACCTTGAACTATGTCCCAAGTTGTTAAGTATTTCTACTTTAAACCTTTAACAGTCATAAGACTATATAGACTCTACTACTCGTACTTAGGGGGATCAGCCCTTAGTACCATACTGTGCACAATATCTCAACGCTAAAGCGTAATTAATCCCCTATAACAGGGTTGTTCATCTCAGTTTGACATCAGAGTCCGCACCAAAGAAAGTTTGGTTTGGATAAGCTCAATAATAGTCCTATAATATATAACGTTCATCAACTATGGACTAATCGAATCAATAAAGGTTCGCTACTCTTACAAGGTTCAACAATAAACGATATTCAAATCGAAAACTAATTCTCAGGAGTATACAATCGAATAAATATTGTATAACTAGAATCATGCTTTAAAGGAATTATAATATCTCATATAGAATCTCAACTTGAATAAACAAGGATAAGAACTTGCATCATAATAGTATTTTTAGAATAGAAAACTTGCTCAATGAATAACTTTGAACTTAGAAAGCTTGTTCAATGAAAGTAATGTTTAGGAAACCTATTCAACAATAGTAAATTAGGGATAGAACACTTACTCAATTAAAAGAGTATAGATAAGGAAACTTGCCTCGTGCGCAAGTTACAAATATAATTATAATTCACTTCCTCAATGTCTTATACATTATATTATATATATGACATCGATTAGTTCCATAACTACTATGTTTAACTGTTGAACTTCTTACTTAAGTTCAACTTACTAACTTGGTTCATAGTGTTAACCTTAACTTGTTAACTAACCACATAACGTGAATCTGAATCACAACATGTATGCCACATAATATGAACTCTTAGTCAATCGTAATCAAGTCTTACGACATCAATATCTAAGTTTTCACATAGTTTATTGACATGAAACTTCAAATTAAATAATATGTGTCAAAAACATGTTATAGTATTGTATTACATAGTCATCATGTTACCATGTTCATTAGTTTAGGTTATCTCATCATGTTATAACTTAAAAATACACAAAACGGTAAAAAAAAATTAATCTCTGCACCACCCCCGCTGGGGCGGGTGTTAGGCCTGCTAGGGCGGGTGTGGTCGCTGTATATGGCCCGCTGGGGCGGGTGATCCTTTACTAAAAACCCCGCCAGGGCGGGGGTTCCTCAGATGAAGAACAAAAATTAACGATTTTCACAGTTCGTAGCCCAAATAAATCCAAATTAAACTCACACAATGATTCCCATGAAGTATAAACTTCACAAGAACATCATATAATGATTCTAACATGCTTTTAACACTTTAGATCACGTAATTACTCAAATCAAATCATATAATTTATTATTTTTGATATTTTGTAAAGTTTTTAGGAAAAACATGAAATTCAACGTTACAGATTTGTTATAACACTGAATCCGTCCATTTTAATTTCGTTTCGTTCGTTTAAACATGTATATTCATACTCGATCGTCAATTTAAAGTTAACTAAACAATTTAAAGCATGATATTTTGTACAGAATGCCAAATACGTGTTCTTCATGCTCTATAACTTCTAAAAATCCAATTAAGGCATAATTACATGAAATTAATCATGATATAAAACATGTTATCAACATATAATGACACATATAGGATCATATCTTAAGTTAATCATCAAAATAGTTCTTCACAAAGAACTTGAAAACAGTTTTCATGGAGAAAATATGAAAACATGAATTTAAAGATTTAAGATGAGGGATAACCCTTACTACTTTGTTTATATGTTTAAAAGATGGTGAAAATCTTCACTACTTCTCCTTCAATCTACAATTCCCTCTCAATCTTCTTTCTTTTCTTTCTATTTTCCTCTGATATATGGTATATGCTATATGCTATATGATATAAGGTATATAATATATAATACATAGTTATAAAACTGATGTAGTAGTGGGGTGTCGGTTAACTCCCACCCAGTATTCAACTGCTCCAACTCCCATTAAGGCCATGTTGGGTTTTCTTCTTTATTCTTCTTTTCCCATTATTTTCATTAAAGTGTTATTACATAGTTTAATTGTCACACTTTAATTAATTAAATAATTTTATTTAAATTAATTAAATAAAATATAATATTACACATTAAATCACATCATCACATAATTAAAATTCTCATTTATTAATTATGTCAAATCTTTAACTCTCTAATTAATTATTAAATTAGTTAAAATAATATTATGCTTATTAAATAATTCATTTAATCAAATAAGCTCAATTAAATTCATACTTTGAACTATTAAAATTCTCTACATTAATTTAATCAATGTAACACATATAATTAAATTAATCTACCACAATTTCATCACATAAAAATTTTAACTCAATAAATAAATTATCAAAAATATTTATTTAATTTAATAAATATTTAATTTAAATTACAAAATTCTCGTTCGTCACAATTTTCCTGTTAACGTAAATAAAGTTTCGTTATTATTTACTTCTTTCTTTTGGTTATTATTCACAAGTAATAATAACACAAACACATTGCCAAGCATTTCAATAAACTTCTTATATTAAAATACTTCTTCTTGTAGTATAATACTACAAACATTCTTCATTACATGGCCGTATCCATTTACAATACTATCCCGCAACTGCTTGCCAAAACTGGGGATTTACAAAAGACTACCCTTTGATTATACAAAAGAGGGTTTTACGTCGCTACTAGCTACACAATATTTAAATAGCTAATCTAACTGGACTACATCTGCCTCACGGCATTGTTGTAATCAACATGGGCCATACTGGCCACGATATCCAGGCTAATAGTATGCCGAGTCTGTCCCTCCTCCACAGGATACTCAGCAATCTGGTGCTGATAATCCTCGTGCGAACTCCCTATGTATATAGGGCAGTCGGCTAATCTTTTGCTTCTGGTTCAAAAGCTCAGCCTTCAGTTCCTGGACCTCAAGCTTTAGGTCCCTGGACTTTATCCTTTCCCAGCACTCTCTCGTCGTGCTCTACTTCCCAAAAGACCTCCATGTCTTCCTTGTCCTCCTGGACGTCGTGAACCTCTTGCTTCAGGTCACGGACCTCCTTATTTAGTTGAGCATTCCTGTCCAACACTGCCATGAACAAAGCCTTCATAGACTCTGTAGGTGACATCTTTTCCTCCTCCATAGGTAGTACCGGATTAAAGGATACCACCTCCACCTCATCTTCAGATATACCGTCAAATAATGTGGCATAGTCAAAATTATCAGCATCCTCAGACGGATCCTCCACTTCCGGATCAGTCTCTTCTATATTCACTATAGACACCTCTGCTACTTGCATTGGTGCATTCTCTATGATGTTGACAGATTCTTCACTGACTTCCATATACATAGCCATATCTCCTGACATCAACAATAAGACACAAATAACTTGATTAGTATACAATCAAAATATCAGCAACACATATCACATTTAATATGTTTAAGGTTACTTTCTTCTTTGAAACTCTACCCGAGTTTATTTACTTCTAACTTATACTTCTCTTCTCAAGGTTATAGCCTAAGGTTTTCACCCCTTAAGTTTTATAACCTAAAACTTTGATACCAACCTGTGATGCCCCCAAATCCGGGTTCAAACCCTGGATATGGTGCTACACGGTACTACTGTCTACTCATACATTCAGTTGAATACTTCAATAATATGCATAAGTTTACTAAATATTCTCTTATAATAATCCTTTCCCAAGTTCTTTATAACCTTTACATTCGTTCGGTGTCATAATATCAATCATTACAACAATAATACTATATTATTACAAGGATAGCTAGTGATCCATCTTGGACTTGCCCTTGTCCTTATCGGATCCTTCGGTCTGATAGCTCTTAGCTGAAATTCTATAATTTTAAGCAAGAATGAGCATAATTAGCTCAACAAGTTTAACATTTTACTTTGCAACCACAACATCAAGAATTATATGATTTCATCTTCCATAACTGTACAATAGTTATGAAATAGTAGGAATAATCAAGATAGAATTTTGAATTCCTTTAAAATAATTCTCAATGACATATAGTCACTTAAGAATCTGAGCTGGTCAAAGACTATAAACATTCTTTTCCATTTCCATTCTTAAACGGACAACCCGCTACTAAGACTGTAAGCCCGATATATCTTACAAGCACGTCCAGGTGATCAGTCTGTAGTACTCTATGTTGATCAACACTCCATCCTTAAACGTTTTCACGTTTAAGCTTTTTGGTAACTTCTAGTGCCCGTCAATGTAACGATGTTAAAACCTTTGTGTATTCATACTCAGGTTTACCTTTAAATCCGTACCAAAGTAATTGGCCTAGGATAGCATCATCAAGAATACTTTGAAAGATTTATGAAAAATAAATCAAAATACTTTACATATATGTCTAGCCGAATCAAATGGCATAACGTAACATTAATAATAGAGTCAGAAAACTTGCATCAAGAAGAACATGAACAAGGTAAGAAAACTTGCCTTTGCGTCTTTAAACCTTTTAAGTGTACGCTACTCGATCTTTACAACTTCTACAAGATATAAACACACAACATACCAATTATATTATCATAACTGATATACATTGAGTAACTATCTTCTCCTTCTTGTATAACTTAGCCGAATTATTAAACTAATAACATCCGTTTAAGTTATTTGATCATTCAGTACGGCTTGATAACATTCATACGTCATAAACCGACTCTCGTCGACCATCGTTATGCACAACAATCGACGAAACCCTAACCGGTTCGCTACGTCAATCACATTCCCATCGAATTCCCGTCATCGAACACTATACGAAAATTAAGTAAGTTTTAACTTCACTTAATATCATTCAAGTACCACGCACCTCTTATTACATGTCATGTAACCTTAAGGCACGCTCACAACTCGATTACAATTCACGGTTTATATTATCGGATTTCAACTTTTAAATTTAAATACGTTTAATCAATATTTAATTCATAAAACCATTGTTAAACATGTTGTTTAAGTGATTTCTCTTCATGAATATTAACCATATACTTGCCCCATAATACCATGTATCAAGCTAGGTTAATAAACATTCACGTCCGAAAATTTTTACTTAAGGGCGCTGCAGCGCCAGCCATAGGCTTAAAGGCGGCGCTGGCTCGTAGTAAATTTCCCTTGTGCCAGCGCTGCAGCGCTGGAACACAAGATCTGGGCGGCGCTGCAGCGCCGACCCCCAGCCTTAGAAAAATATTTTGAATTTTGAATTTCACGAGCTCATAACACAATTATTACAACTCGTAATTGGCTCGTTCCAAAGCCATTAGTTCATATATTCCATGTTCTATGATTCCATCCATTCGAAATTTATTTCTGAATCCGTTTGCAAGAAATTCGTCGATTAGTTCATTTTTACGCGTTCTTTATATTGGCTTTGTACGTAATGCACACATGTAATCAAATTACACAATTAAAGGGCAGAATCACGAAACATAAGTTTTAAAATTTTTTATACAAACCCATACCATGATCATACTTTGTGCTCAACTATCAATAACAGAAAAGTAAGGATGAATCAGAATCATACCCTTGTAGAATCTAGCTTCCACAGGTACAAGTTCTACTCCTTGCTCTCCTTGATATCATTGAATTTCCTGTAGTGGCTCCTTCCTTTGATCAACGTTAGCCACCCAAGTGTTTGGCCTCTAGAGGTGATCCACCAAGGAAGAGGAATTGCTCAGGAAGATGGGTGGTTTGCCAAACCTTTTTTCTAATCTCTATAGAAAATATGTTGTACTCTCCAACTCTTGGAATCACATATATCTTATATTTGATATAAGACTCTCTTATATAGATATTAGGTTAACCCTACTAATCTAATTAGAATTGGGTTTCATTTAATTAATTAATTAAACTCTTTTAATTAATTTGGCTTCCCAACATATTGGGATTAATTAATTAAATTCCTTTAATTAATTTGCCTCCTAATCTCATTAGGAATGAGTGAGAATACTTATATTAAATTAATTCCTAAACTCCTTTAGAATTAAAATAATAATAATAATAATAATAATACTCCTCTTATTAATTTATATTTAATATTTCTAAAATATTAAATAATAAATATAAAGCTATTTAATTTATTCTATCACAATAGATTAAATTAATTACACTTAATGCATTATTACGAGTATGCCATTATCTTCCTAAATAATTCTTCTTCCTTTTATGGTGTGACCCTTTAGGTTCTCCATATTAAATCGGTTGTGAATAAATCAATTAGAATAATTCTAATCTTATTTAAATAAATAAATTAAACTAATAATCTATTTAACTAAATAACATTTATTCTACAATAGGGATAAGCCTCTCTAGTAATCAACGACTTTCCAGATAATATAGATTTCAACATTAATCATAAAAGAACCTGTGAATTAATAGTTACCGTACAATTCAATCCTTCCACCATACAATGTCCCAATTAAATATAAGACATGAATTTACTGTCAAGTCTTATTTTATTTAATTATATGTATTTCAATTAGAAAATGCACAACTCTATATAATGCAAATTAGAAACTCCTTCTAATTTCATTCCACCTTGGC
Organism: Panax stipuleanatus; assembly: GCA_020205555.1. Taxonomy (NCBI): domain Eukaryota; kingdom Viridiplantae; phylum Streptophyta; class Magnoliopsida; order Apiales; family Araliaceae; genus Panax; species Panax stipuleanatus. The sequence continues at coordinate 45,591,474 of CM035125.1, forward strand.
CAAAAATTCCTGGGTTGTCATTTAACGAATCACATAAGACATATATCCTCTTTTACTAGAAGTGGTAGATTCTTTATTGATCATTCATTATCGCCATATGTAACTCATTATACCCAAGCATACCCTTTTATATACCCTAAGGGTCTTAAGGAATAATTCAAAGTATAATTCATTACACCCAAGATACTATGATGATCTCAAGTCCTATGATCACTTGTACTACTATCACATTAGGTATTCCTATTGACAAGCGAGTAAAACTCCATTAGGTATTCCATAGCGAGTCACGTTCAGTGAACTTATTCTCCAATAAGCACTTACATACTTGCTTTAGTGTCTCCACACAAATGATCATGAGATCGATCATCCTCATCCAATGAGCAAGCAACATATGTACCAATCTATCCGGATTTACTAATCCCCTTTTTAGTAATCCCACGATTGGGAACTATTTTAGTTTTAAGATTTCTAAGAATTTAAATCTCATTAGCATGATCAACATCATGATTCTAAAAGCATTACTTAAAACTATGGGTTATTTACATATTATAAAAATAGCATCATGTAGATAATTAAATGCCTTTAATAAATGAAAATTTTTATTAATAAAGAAATAAGATTGTTTACAAAGTATGTGCTTTATCATCATATATGATTGGCTTGTATGCACACTACTATCAATCTCCCACTTGCACTAAAGCCAATCGCCATGGTATCTCATACCCATTTTCTCTAAGTGACTATCACACTGTTGTTGTGTTAAAGCTTTAGTAAATGGATCTGCAATGTTGCCTTCAGAGTCCACACGCTCCACGGTGACGTCTCCTCTTTCGATGATCTCCCTGATCAAGTGAAATTGCCGCAATAAGTGTTTGGATTTCTGATGAGACCTGGGTTCCTTAGCCTGTGCAACTGCTCCGGTATTTCCATAGTATACGGGGACTGCTTCTCAATTGCTAGGAACTATACCAAGTTCTGTTATAAACTTTTTTATCCAAACAGCTTCCTTTGCAGCTTCACTTGCAGCTATATACTCTGCCTCTGTCACTGAATCAGTAACTGTTTGATGCTTGGAACTCTTACAACTCACTGCGCCTCCATTCAAGGTAAAGACATACCCCGAAACAGATTTATTGTCATCTTGATCCATTTGAAAACTTGAGTCCGTGAAGCCCTCGAGTTTTAATTCTGACCCACCGTAGACAAGAAATATATCCTTAGTCCTTCGTAAGTACTTTAGGATATTCTTCACTGCTTTTCAGTGCTCTTCTCCTGGATTCGACTGATATCTGCTCGTTACACTAAGTGCATGAGCGACATCCGGTCTAGTACATATCATACCGTATGTGATAGATCCTATTGCAGAAGTATAAGGGATCTTATTCATACGATTTCTCACCATATGTGACGCCCCCAAATCCAGGTCCCCAGAACCTCGGACCTGCTACGTTACGATACATCATTTCTATAACTATTGCGAAAGATATAAACATAAATTGTTTATACAATAACTTTTACAACATAATTCCCAAGGTCTGTAACCTTAACTTAATACCTGCATTCAATATACTACACGACATACAATGTCATTTGTATCCAATACTATTACCATGTTAACCATACAATAATCCAATCCTGGAACTTGTCTCTGCATTTGCTTGTGTCCGAAGTTTCGTCTTAATCTTAAATGTTTATCATGATATAGCAAGAGTGAGCAACGAGTTTGCCCAGGAAGTTTAAGTTCAAATGAAGATATATCATGATTGAAAAGAATAATAAGCTGACAAACTTTCAACAATATAAGAATTGTTAAAGAACATAAATCAATAATGCTGAATAGCCAACAATGAACATGAATAAATTCAACTGAACCTTATGGTAATGAAGGTGATCAGCCTTTCATACCAGATGAACATATGCAACATGCACTACATGCGAATCAATAATCAATATAGATGTGAATAATTAACAATAATTATTCACGAACATGCTTTGAAATATAACTCAAAGTTGAGTTAGAGAAAACTTGCCTGTACCGTCTATTAATGCAACACAATATAATTTAATCGTTTTATTGTAAAGACCTAACAGATATAAGATTGATCTTTCAATTAGCATAACATACCTTATAAGTAAACTATCTAACATTTAAACACATAGCTAAATATTAGATAACCTTAACACTATACATATATACAAGTCTAAACCTAGCACACATCAAGTCTTTAATAATATTCAATATAGTATACTGAGTGGTTTCTCACAAATAACTAACAAATTACTTTCCGTCTAGTCTACACTATTTTCACAGTGAGTTAGATCCGTTACTAATTCGCAGATCCCTTCCCCAAATGAAGGAGTCGTTTAGCCCAGCTACTATACATCAACCATTAAAGGGTACAACTATACTACCTTAAACTTAACACTACTGTATCATATAACTTGTGAATTAACACTTAGTCTTTCATTTTATAAGTCTTTCATTATAATCTAGTAAGTCGAATACCTAATCCAGTAACCTGAATTCAGATTGAACTTCAATTTAGTAACTAATTCCCAATCCAGCAGACTGGATACAACTGAGCTCCAATCCAGCAAGCCTGGATACAAACTAAATTTTAATTTAGTAAACTATTTTCCAATTCAGTAAACTGGATTCAACTGACATCCAATCCAGCAAGCCTGGATTCAACTTACCTCCAATCCAGCAAGCCTGGATTCAACTAACATCCAATCCAGTAAACTGGATAGTCTAAACAGACCAATTCAGCATCCTGAATTATCCAAACACCTCATCCAGCAACTTGATGCCCAATCCAGCAAACTAGATTGCAATCCAGCAACCTGATGGCCAATCTAGCAAGTTGGATTCCCCTTTTTTTTTTAACCAAATCATCTTATTATTATTTTTATCTTTTGTCCATATATAAATACATGTATTTCACACACAAATAATTTTTTAGAAATTTTTTAATTCCCTTTAGTATTTTTCAAAAATCTATTTCTAGTTAATTCCTTAAGAAATTTGCTACATCACGCTTAACTCCAGAAATTCCCAACTCTTGGCAAGATCTTATACATGTTAACGTGAGCCTCCAGTTTAAATTTCGTGGCCATCAGAGTTATACAACTCCGGTTATAGCAATTGTCGTCGAAAAAACGCAAATATTGAAATAGTCATAACTTGCTCAATTTAAGTCGGAATGAGCTCATTTTTGGACACAAGCTACTTTATATCATATATTTTTATGTTCCAAAAGATTGGAATTTCTTACATAAATTAAGTGGACAAAACCGCCCTTCAAATTCCGGACAGCCTACTTTTAGGTTTTTTTTTCAGATTTGGCGTCATTTGTTCAAAACAGTCCACACGGAAATCTACATGAAATTTTCCAGTGATTCCACTTGAAAAAGTTAGAAGACTTATAGATCTAAGTCCAAAAATTGATGACACTCAAAAATTCGAAATACACTAGGAGATATGGTCGTTTGAATTTCACGTTCTATTTTTCCAAAAATCTGATTTTCAAATCTTTAAATTTTCTAAGAAATCTTCCAAGATCTGTTGATCAATCAAACATTAGCCACCATAAACCATTATAATACATACTAATACACCTTAAGATCATGGATCTACCATGATCCATGATCGATTACACCAAACATACACCAAATCCAAGCAAAACATAATTTATATTAAGAAAATCAAGGTTTTCTAACCTTTAAAACATAATTTCCTTTTTCTTATTTTTGATCTAACTTTTGATCATAAAAAGTGATAGATCTAAACATATAACACTTATAAATATATAGATATAAGGTTTTAGAGTTTTGAAATCTTAGATCCAAGTTTTGATTGAAAATAATTAAAAATAACTTTGAAAAAAGTTATTTATACCTTTGATTTCTTGCTAGTCTTCATTGTTCTTCCAAACTAAATGTTAATCTTGGGTAATTTGAAGATAAAATCCCATTTCTTTTCTCTTCCTCTCCTCATCGTCCCTCTCCTCTCTCTCTTTCTCTCTCTCTCTCTCTCTCTCTCTTGGTTTAGCTTTTGTTTTGCTAAGTTATGAGGAAAGAGAAAATAAATGAAATGAAAGAGAATGAATTTGGAGTTAGTAAATTTGAGTAGATATATTTAGTATATCTATCTTGATCTCCCTACTTCTCTTACCATATCTCTCTCATACTAATTAAGAGGTTGCTTGCACAATTACATAAAGTTGTTGGTTGAATAAGCAAATGACACCTAAGAAAGAGTTGGTGGGAGTTGGTAAGGAGTTAGTAAAAACTATCATTACAAGCATCTCCTTTTCTCCTCCTTGTAAAAGCCGGCCATATGCCTCTTTTTAATTCCTATTTGTTTCTTATTTATGCCTTATATAACTTCCTTAATGTCCATCATATCCCCTCCCACTTGGGCCAAAAGCTTGGGCTTTCATTAACTCCTTTGGGCCTTCCTTTAAATTCCTAATTTACTTACTAACTAAAATAAATTTTGAATTCCACCAAAAATTAAATGGGGCCATCTTAGTACATCTCCCATACGTGATACATTGGGCTCGCTTAATAACTTAATTCTTATTAAATCCAATTAGCTACAAGTCCAATGCTTAATTAAATAATTGGACTACTCAAATAATTCATTGAGCCATAAAATTAACTTAGTTCCATCCTCTCTAATTTTATCATATCCTAATCATTTAATTTGGATTTCTATTCACCACATTTATAAATCAATTCCTTACTCGTATACCTTTAATTACTTAACCCAATTTGACTTGTTTTAATAAAATTAATAATCTGAGATAATAAAATTAATCTCTTAAGTTTAGTTAATATTTTAAATACTAACATCCTTTCTTATTATAACCCTTAGGTTATTTAAATATCATACCTAATATATATATTATGTTATATTAGTTTCTTTTTATTTGCTTATTATATAATAAACAAATATAAGAAATCAAATAATATATATACTCATACCAAATATTTTAATACTTTGAGAAATGTCCCATAAATCTCATACTATATTTATTCTTATCATTCTTCTTGCTAAAATATGTATACCACATCACTAAATATTTATATATATATATATATATATATATATATATGTTTACCTATATATATACACATTTTAAGAATTTAAATTAAACCATATAGGTTCTTTTAAAAAATTTAAATTATTCCTCAAATTCCCATCCAGGTTTTAATCTTTTAACCTTTAATTTAATCATTCAAGATCTTATGAATTTTCGGGATGTCACCTTCTTCCTCCCTTATAAGGATTCCGTCCTCAGAATCACTATTGCACCAAAAGTACATATATTTAACCACTTCTTCTAAAAATTTTATCCTTGAAATTACAATCTATTAATCACTGATCCTTTCATTCACATAAACTAGGTTGTCATAATAACCTTTATTTAATCACATCAGATTTCATTCTCGATTAACGAGTACATGTTATCTCCTTCCATGAGGATCTATTCCACCATCACATTCTACCATGACTACCCACTAGGAGTTTACAATTTCCAATCATTCAGGAGTCTCCACAATTGTTCAATAGCTGTAAAGTAGTATCAATAATCTAAAAAGTTTTAGTCAAGAAAACTTTTCATATTATGCTGAGGAATCGTATAGACCATGAACACATAGTTTTAACGGTATTTACACCATAAAACGGTAAATTGCTAAGTATGTTTACAATCACGAAGAAGGTAAACTACAGCTGCTAGTACTTTAGGTGATTAGCCTATCGTACGCTTACGTCATGCATAACGTACAATCATGTCTAGCGAATATTTTCGCTACTAGATTGGATTATTTTATCCAATCGACATAGTTCTCCTCAGTCTTATCATAGGATTCCGTACCAAAACAATTTGGTTCGGCATAAGCTTTCAAAGAATACTTTGAATTTTTATAAATATTTATCTAGCTGAATCAAATAGCTTTAGACATATACCAACAATTTGAATTTCAATCGATAATTTGTCTAGCCGAAATAATTAGCATAGACTCTTCTTTAAAAGGTGCAAAATTATTGAAAATCATCATTTTTTTTAATGTTATCATGCCGCAACAGGTAACGATATGATAATGGCTCAAAGTCCATCTCCACACCCTTGTCACTATGTTGTGAAGATAACAAAAATTTATTTTATTTTGAAAAAGGGCACATCAGTGCGAATTTAGCTTGATGTCAAAAATTTTGAAGTCTAGCACAGCTAGAAGATTTGGAATACCTATGCTTCCACCATCAACTTCAATTCTTCTAATGATCAATTGCTTAATATTTTTATCTATTTCTATTATCCTCAATCCTTCATTCACAATTTTTCTATACCCCTGTATAGTTCATCAAACATACCACACGTTTTCAGGAACTTTCCATAATAATATGAGTTTAGGAACTTATCCTAGCAATACGTAGTTCAAGAACCAATCAGGAACTGTCCATATGCTTAGGGGTTCAAAAACATACCATACGATTATGAGTCACGAACTTGCCATAAGTATTAGTTTTAAGAACTCGTATCTAATCTTATATTCTCTACCTATCCGTTATACAAATGAGAAAAGAATCACCTTCTCATCATGCATATAGCGAATAGCGCGACACCGACATTTCAATGATTATCAATGTGATAAACTAAGTAGTCGTTAGACCAAGCACAATACCCCCACCCATACAAAGGTTTGTACAACTCAGCTATCACATGAGTCCTCAATTAAAATCCCACATAATCCTAGTTCCCTCAATACTCGATACGAATTTCATTTAATCCATATCTATAATTTACAACTCTTTCCTGAGTTTTAATAGTACAATTTTATAGTACCACTGTCATACAGCAATTCTGCTATAAAATTTTCAATCAAATGATTGATCATCGGTCCTCCTTATCAAATCATGTTGTGATCACAAAATATAATTGTATTATATTACGATTCTTTTCTATGTTATGATCGTTTTGTTTTACGATCTTCTTTCCCTTTATAATTTTAGTCTTTTAGACTCTATCTATTCATTACTACTGTTCATCTTTATTATCAGAGTTATGTAACTCTAGATCTTTATTGCTTGTCAAGATTCTTCTTTGAATCTTATTGACTTATTAATACCTTGCACAAATTCATCGCTTAGAACTTAAACTTTATTTTAGTTTATTCCTGTTCCTCATCCCTCCGGTTATAACCTAAGGTAACCCTACCTAAAGTTTATAACCTACAGCTCTGATACCAACTGTGACACCCCCAAATCTGGGTCCCCAGAACCTCGGACCTGGTACGTTACGATACATCATTTCTATAACTATTGCGAAATATATAAACATAAATTATTTATACAATAACTTTTACAACATAATTCCCAAGGTCTGTAACCTTAACTTAATACCTGCATTCAATATCCTACACGACATACAATGTCATTTGTATCCAATACTATTACCATTTTAACCATACAATAATCCAATCCTAGAACATGTCTTTGCATTTTCATGTGTCCAAAGTTTTGTCTTAATCTTAAATGTTTATCATGATATAACAAGGGTGAGCAACGAGTTTGCCCAGCAAATTTAAGTTCAAATGAAGATATATCATGATTGAAAAGAATAATAAGCTGACAAACTTTCAACAATATAAAAATTGTTAAAGAACATGAATCAATAATGCTGAATAGCCAACAATGGACATGAATAAATTCAACTGAACCTTATGTAATGAATGTGATCATCTTTTCATACCTGATGAACATATGCAACATTCACTAAGTGCGAATCAATAATCAATATAGATGTGAATAATTAACAATAATTATTCACGAACATGCTTTGAAATATAACTCAAAGTTGAGTTAGAGAAAACTTCCATGTACCGTCGATTACTGCTACGCAATATAATTTAATCTCTTTATTATAAAGACCTATCAGTTATAAGATTGATCTTTCAATTAGAATAACATACCTTATAAGTAAACTATCTAACATTTAAACACATAGTCAAATATTAGATAACCTTAACACTATACATGTACACAAGTCTAAACCTAGCACACATCGAGTCTTTAATAATATTCAATATAGTATACTGAGTGGTTTCCCACAAACAACTAACAAATTAGTTTCTGTCTAGTCTACACTATTTTCATAGTGAGTTAGATCGGTTACTAATTCATAGATCACTTTCCCATATGAAGGAGTCGTTTATACCAGCTACTATACATCAATCATTAAAGGGTACGACTGTACTACCTTGACTTAACACTACTGTATCATATAACTTGTGAATTAACACTTAGTCTTTCATTTTATAAGTCTTTCATTATAATCTAGTAAGCCGAATACCTAATCCAGCACACTAGATACAACTGAGCGCCAATCCAGCAAGCCTAGATTCAAACTGAATTTCAATTTAATAAACTATTTTCCAATTCAGCAAACTGGATTCAACTGACATCCAATCCAGCAAGCCTGGAGTTAACTCACCTCCAATCCAGCAAGCCTGGATTCAACTAACATCCAATCCAGTAAACTAGAGAGTCTAAATACACCAATCTAGCATCCTGGATTATCCAAACACCTCATCCAGCAACTTGATGCCCAATCCAGCAAACTAGATTGCAATCCAGCAACCTGATGGCCAATCCAGCAAGCTGGACTCGATTTTTTTTTTTAACCAAATCATCTTATTATTTTTTTTATCTTTTGTCCATACATAAATACATGTATTTCATACACAAAAATAATTTTTTAGGAGTTTTTTAATTTTCTTTAGTATTTTTCAAAAATCTATTTCTAGTTAATTTTTTAAGAAAGTTGCTACATCACGCTTAACTCCAAAAATTCCCAACTCTTGGAAGGATCTTATACATGTTAACGTGAGCCTCTAGTTTAAATTTCGTGGCCATCGGAGTTATACAACTCCGGTTATAGCGATTTTTGTCAAAAAAATGCAAAATATTGAAATAATCATAACTTGCTCAATTTAAGTCGGAATGAGCTCATTTTTGGGCACAAGCTTCTTTATATCATATATGTTTATGTCTTAAAATATTGGAATTTATTATATAAATTAAGTGGATGAAACTTCCCTTCAAAAATCTGGACAGCCTACTTTTAGGTTTTTTTTTCAGATTTTGCGTCCTTTGTTCAAAACAGTCCACACGGAAATATACATGGAATTTTTCAGTGATTCCATTTGGAAAATTTAGAAGACTTATAGATCTAAGTCTAAAAATTAACCACAATCAAAATTTCAAAATACACTAGGAGATATGGTCGTTTGAATTTCACGTTCCGTTTTCTCAAAAATTTGATTTTCAAATCTTTAAATTTTCTAAGAAATCTTCCAATATCTCTTGATCAATCAAACATTAGCCACCATAAACCATTATAATACATACTAATACACCTTAAGATCATGAATCTACCATGATCCATGATCTATTACACCAAACATACACCAAATCCAAGCAAAACATAATTTATACTAAGAAAATTAAGGTTTTCTAACCTTTAAACATAATTTCCTTTTTCTTGTTTTTGATCTAACTTTTGATCATAAAAAGTGATAGATCTAAACATATAACACTTATAAATATATAGATATAAGATTGTGGAGTTTTGAAATCTTAGATCCAAGTTTTGATTGAAAATAATTAAAAATAACTTTGATAAAAGTTGTTTATACCTTTGATTTCTTGCTAGACTTCATTGTTCTTCCAAACTAAATGTTAATCTTGGGTAATTTGAAGTTCAAATCCCCTTTATTTTCTTTTTCTCTCCTCACCGTCCCTCTCCTCTCTCTCTCTCTTGGTTTAGCTTTTGTTTTGCTAAGTTCTGAGGGAAAAAAATAAATGAAATGAAAGAGAATGAATTTGGTGTTAGTAAATTTGAGTAGATATATTTAGTATATCTATCTTGATCTCCCCACTTCTCTTACCCTTTCTCTCTCATGCTAATTAAGAGGTTTCTTGCACACTTACATAAAGTTGTTGGTTGAATAAGCAAATGACACCTAAGAAGGAGTTGGTGGGAGTTGGTAAGGAGTTAGTAAAAACTATCATTACAAGCATCTCCTTTTCTCCTCCTTGTAAAAACCGGCCATGTGCCTCCTTTTAAATCCAATTTGTTTCTCATTTATGCCTTATATAACTTCCTTAATGTCCATCGTATCCCCTCCCACTTGGGCCAAAAGCTTGGGCTTTCATTAATTCGTTTGGGTCTTCCTTTAAATTCCTAATTTATTTACTAACTAAAATAAATTTGGAATTCCACCAAAAATTAAATGGGGCCATCTTAGTACATCTCCCATACGTTGAGCTCGCTTAATAACTTAATTGTTATTAAATCCAATTAGCTACAAGTCCAATGCTTAATTAAATAATTGGGCTACTCAAATAATTCCTTAAGCCATAAAATTAACTTAGTTCCATTCTCTCTAATTTTTTTATATCCTAATCATTTAATTTGGATTTCTATTCACCACATTTATAAATCAATTCCTTACTCATATACCTTTAATTACTTAACCCAATTATGTAACGCCCCCAGAATAGGTCCAGTCAACCCAACCCATTCTGAGTCGCCAAATATATGGTACAAAATTCAAATACAATCTTTTATATCACACGGTCGTAAAAAGTACGAACACACAACTGTGAGTGTCAATACAAATATATAGAAAATATTAACATTCAAACTAAGTCCTCATTATAATTATTATCACACTATTTATCAGAAATAGTGAGAACTACTACTGCTCTAACTCGGACCATCACTCTGTCTCCCGACTAGTTCTTGCGACATTCTCATTTCCTAAAGAGGACAATAGATGAAAAGGGTGAGCTCAACTAGCCCAGTAGAGAATATTATGAATAAGATAATGGAAAATAAATTATCGTTAGTCTTCAACAATTCAGATAAAATATTATTAACAACAAGTTTTAGATCAATATTCGCAGCGGAAATAACAATTCATTAGAAGAGTTAAGTAGAGAATGAAGTCTACTATCTTCTGTGATTTAAAAGTCTATCATCAATATTTTATCCCTGTAACATCAATCAATATACATCTCGAATCAAATATTCATCTTTGCACTACGGGCCAAAGATATTCATTTGTATCATCAGTTGGTCATGTTCATCTCAACACCTGTTCATCTTTGCACTACAGGACAAAGATATTCATCAGTTAATCATTCATCTTTGCTCTACAGGCCAAAGATATTCAGTTATATCACCATTTAGGACTGAGGATGATGAAAAATAATATAAATAACGAATCCAATGAGATAAAGGACAAAGATTAGGGATTCGTAATTTAGTTTATCCAAGTTCAAGAATATTCCATACTAATACTTTGTGGAGCAAAATTTAAGAATGAAGATCAAAACTTGGATCCAATCAAAGATAGGAACCTTAACAAGCAACTTGGACAAATAGAAGAAAATTTAATTTTTTTCGTGAATAGTGTCGTATACGTGAATAGTAACTCCGACGGAAAAAGTAAGAATTTCATAATAAAATCTATGCCAATATTTTGGTATAATGATATTGACAAGATTAACATCATTTGCGAAAGAAAATAACATCTCTTACCTTAACAGGAGAGTAGTTTTGACTGAAATATCGGATATTATGTGGACGAAAACTTGCACTGCTATCAACACTCAAAGTATCTAAATACTCACAAGAAATACGCTCGATATTATAGAGAGAAATTTTTTTTATTCTGGTGTGATTTTCATTTCTAACTAAGCACCCTATTTATATGAAAAGCTTAGGATGCCATAGTTGACTTTTTATACGCAACGCCGACCTGTTTTGAAAATTTTCTGGCTGCTTTTAATAGTCAAAAATTAGAATTTTTTTAACAAAAAACAAAAGTGGGATCCACCCATGTTTTTAATAAAAATATTTATTTCCGAAACTTCAATAATTCATAATAAATAGCCCCTTTATCAGAAAAATACGAATTCTATATCTTTTTTATAGGAAATTTAATTCTCTACAACTTTGTAGAAGGAAGTTTTTCCAAATTCCCAATCACAAATAGCCGAAATCCACAAACGGATGATATTCCATACCAAACTACTGATAAAAACACCTCAGCACTAATTCCTTCTTTTATATCCACAAAAATAAATATTTCCTTATCATATAAATTAATAATTAATTATTCATAAATAATATTACAGAACTACAATATTGACAACCAAGTCGTTCCCAGGAAAGAGGGGGCCTTCCGATAAGGATTTCTCCTTACTGGCGCGCAATTAAATAACCCCTCCTAGACAGAACTTCCTTAGACATTGTCAATAATGCTATCTAATAGTATTATTCAAATAATATGAATTATTGATTTGATAATGTGAAATACTGTGCAGTGACAATCATTGAATCAATAATACAAAATATTAACGGTAGCAATTATTAAATCAATCATATAAAATATCAACGTAGCAATTATTGAATCAATAAAATATTAAAAAGTAATTACTGTAACAATAATTGAGTAAGTGCCTTCTTACGTAAGAATCAATAATTCGAAATACTGTGCAATACCGTGTGCTACTGTGCAACAACACGTATTACTGTATTTTTATCACCGTGTATTTCAACAGTTTAACGGTAACAGTTTTACCGTTATTTATAAAAAGGTTATTTCTGTCACTTTTTATATCCGACAGTTCTTCCGTTGTGGGGCCCACAAATGGCTGCGCCATCGTACGAATATTCCACGACCAAAAGAATATTCCCCGACAACAATGAATATTTTATAACCACTTGCACATTTTGAAATATTTGCGCATTTTACCCACAACTTACTACATTAATTAAATCAACCCTTTATTATTTCAAAATAATATATAAAAAAAATTAAATCTTTATTTATAAAATTTGGGGTCTTACATCCTCCCCTCCATGAAAGCAGCAGGAGCATTAGTCAATCCAAAAGACATGACTAATAACTCATAATGCCCGTACCGAGTTCTAAAGGCAGTCTTTGGAATATCCTCAGTTTTAATCTTCAGCTGATGATATCCAGAACGAAGATCGATCTTTGAAAAGAATTGTGCTCTTTGCAACTGGTCGAATAGGTCATCAATACGAGGTAGCGGATACCTATTCTTGATGGTGACATGATTCAACTCCCGATAGTCAATACAAAGTCGCATACTCCTGTCTTTCTTCTTTACGAATAAAACAGAAGCACCCCAAGGAGACGTACTAGGACGTATAAAACCGATGTCTAGCAACTCCGGTAGTTGGACCTTTAACTCCAGAAGTTCAATAGGAGCCATTCGATATGGGATTTTAAAAATGGGTTTTGTACCGGGCTCAAGGTCAATAAAGAATTCAACTTCACGTTCTAGGGGTAGATGTAACAGATGAGAATTTTTATGAGAATTTTTTTTATGTTGTGATTCTGGGGACAGAATCCTTTTAAGGAGGGAAGACTGTAACGATTGCGAATTTTATATGTTAATTGTAAATAATTATTGAATTAAATAAATATTTTATAGAATTTATTTTTTGAGTTAATAAATAAATTATGTGGTTGTTGTGGATAATTTAATTAAGTGCTACATGTTTAATTAAATTGATATGTTAGCAATGGTATAGCATACTTTTAATTTGATTAAGAATAATTCAATTAGATTTAATATTATGTGCTAAGTGTTAATAATTTGTTACATGAATTATGTTTAATAAAAAAAATCTAATTGTGTGACAATTTGGTATTATGTGAATGTTAGTTTATTTAATTGAATTAGAGTGTTGTAATTTAATTAAATAAGTGTAATATGAAATCTATGGATTTAAAGAGTTATTAAAAGAATCGAAAATGGATTTTAAAGTGTTTTACCAAACAAGGCCCTTGTACTTGTTTAATCTTATTTCTTCCAAACAATGCTTTAAGCTCAAGAAGTTAGTTTTTAAAAATAATGTGGTTTTGCCAAACATGGCCTTGGACTTTTCAAATTTTGTAACCTGTGTAATAAATGGTAGTTAGTATAGCAATTAATATATTATTTATTAGCTATATTAATAATATAAGTTACATATATATTATATATGTATATGTATATTGTATATTATATAATATATGCTAAGTTAAAAGATATGTTAGTTTTTAAAAGCCTAAGTCAAAACAAAGAAAGAAAAAGAAGGAGAGTGTTAGAGAGAATTGTTAGAGAATAAGACGAAAGAAGAGGAAGAAAAGCTTGAGAAGGCAAGAGAGGATCATCATCTTCATCATCTCTTCTCTTTAATTAAAACTAGTAAGGTTATACCGTAACCCTTGTACTCAATTCTTATGTGTTGTAATTCTTCTTTATCAAATTAGGTTTTTACAATCATGAAATTATATGTATATATGGTGTTCATATATTTTCATATGCAATTGTATACCATGAAAGGGTTTTCAAAATACAATTGTTGTAAAAACAAGTTTTCAAAGCATATTCTTCTATGTTTTCATGGTTTTAGAATTCTATGTGGAAGTCTCTTTGTGAAAGTTGTTATTTTGATATGTGAATGGGATATGTATATATATATATATATATATATGTTTACATGAGAGTTTCATAGTTGTTTAAGAATTTCAATTCACAAGTATATGATGAACACTATGAAATTCATGTTCATAGTGTTAGATTATGAATTTATGTTGCAAATTTCTTTAAATCCTTGATGTGAGCATGAATTATGTGTAATATGTGATATAACATGATTATATATGAGTTATATGGTTGTTCTAGCAATTCAATCCATGAATTTTTGATAAACAATATGAAGTGTGTTCATAGTGATTTTTGGTGGAGTTATTTCTAAAAAACGGCTTTTGAAACTATCAAATTGATGTTTGATTTTGAGTTATTATTAACATTAATCATGTATTATGTTAATATGTTAAGAATATGAGTTATCACAATTGGAATCACTTGAATTGATTGAAAAATGAGTTCGTAATAGTAATTTTCGTCAAGAACGCTTAAAATTATGTTTTTCTTCGAAACTCATGAAATTTTGATTTTGATTATGTGTTACATGGATTTTAAATCTTATAAGCATGTTAATGAGTTTAAAATATTGTTAGTATCAAGTTTTATGTTTATCATGTTGGGAAAAATCGAATTCGGCGTGAAGGAATGAGCCAAATTGGCTTATTTCTCCACCAGTTCGCGAGCCAGCCCCTCCACCAGAGGGAGGACCCGCCCCAGCGGGTGTTTTACACTATGGGGACCCCCCCAGCGGGTAAAGCTACTGCCCGAAGATTTTGGTTTTTGGTTTTTGAGTTTTTATGCCCCGTTTGTTAAGCTAACTTATTTCTAAGACTTGGAAAGTGAAATGTGCAATAAGATAACATGTTTTTGATGTGTTTAAGTTAGATTGAAGTATATTATGAATGTGTTACATGTGTGTGTATGTGTGTTATTTTCACGAGGCACACAACACGATTCATTGAGTTATATGCTTATGAATGTATGCCGTGCGTATAGACTCGCGTACTTGACTAATTAGTAACCAATGTGGTAAATTATATTGTGAGTTGGACTTGGATATGAAGTTTGATGGTTTAAATGTTGTAGTTGGATACTAATAGATGGTTTGAATGTAATATAAATGTGTAGGGTGTTTGTGAAGTGGTTGTAATTGTTAAAGTGTAGCTTGCGCTTAAGGCAAGTTCTCTTACCCTTATTCTCTTATGTTAAGCAAGTTTCTAAACTTGTTATTTATATTGTGCAAGTTCTTTAAGCTACTCTTGAATGCTATACAAGCCTATTCATTATATCTTTTCATTGTGCAAACCTTGCTAAATAAATCATGAAAGTTCATTTACGTTCCTTAACTTGTTATATGTGGTACAAGTTATACCATGCTCCAATATTCATAAAGTGTAAGTATTAAAGTGTTATTTTAGTAATATGATCTTGACTTAATTGTTCAAGCAAGATCTACTTAGTCTATTGAATGCTTTGAGTTGTTTCTAAAAGCATGCCTATCTAATATGAAGTTTATTGTCATATTTTGCAATTGGTTCATGATTCTTATATTATTGAACTGTAAAGTACTGTAAGTCGATTCAACTACTCCTAGTTGATGATAGTTGAACTCTAAAGTTCCCTTATCTGTCCAAACCAAACTTTCTTTGGTGCGGACTTGTATTCAATTTCTGAGAATGAACAGCCATATTAATTAGGGGATATTTTATGCGAAAGCGTTAACATGGTTGTGCACAATTCATTGTACAAAGGGTTGATCCCCCTGAGTACGAGTTAATGGTCTATAGTCTTATTGACTGTTAAAGGTTTAAATAGAAATATTTTTAACCTAGGACAATGGTTCAAGGTTTTATAACCCTCAGAAGTTTCTATAATTCAATTCTTTATATGGATGAAAGTAAAGTTATTTAAACTCTTTTGAAAAGATTCACTTATGTCATATCACTTTTGTATTTTCAAGTGAGCTTTTGTTTGCTCACTCTTGCATGTTTTACCACCACTTGCAGTTGAGACCAAGAATGTTGACTTACCGTCAACAAGTAAAGGAAAAGGAAAGATGAATAAATGAAGGCTTGTTATGTCAAGTTACTTTTATAATAAGACTTAGTTGGTTATGTGTTATGTTTCCGTATTTACGTTATTTGAATGATGTTAAGGTTTAGATAACCTTGGGATTTTATTGGACAAGTTGTCATTCTTTCTAAAGGAAGATTTTTATGAAGGTTGTAATTAGTTTGAAATTCTTTATTTGGGTAGATGTATGTTTTAATTAGAAAGTGAACACCAAATCATGTGAAAATGAAGTACCCGGATTTGGGGGTGTCACAGGTTGGTATCAAGGCCATAGGATATGAAACCTTAGGTGGGGAAAAAACCTTAGGTAGTAGCCTTATGGTAAGATCGAAAAGATAGATGTGATAGGTAAAGATAATAAACTACCTTATGTGCTATGTGTTTACATTATCGTATTCGAAGAGTGACGATTCGTTATCACGTAATAATGAACTTTAAAATTCTTTTGTCAGGATGTCGAACGTTGGAGAACCTAGTCAGGATAGAGATGATATACCTCAGGTGCCTAGAGAGGAGGAGCCCCGTGACATACATGTTGTCTGGGAGCAGCTGGTTAGGAGAGAGCCATCTCCAGTGATCATCGTAGCTGGTCGGGAGCGTGAGCTGACACCTATTCCAGAGTATGAGGACGAGGACGAGTCTGAAGAGGAGAAAGAGGATCCTGAAGAGGAATTCCCACCTCACTCTACTAGTGCTGAGATGTACGAGGCAGTCTAAGATAGCAACGTGGAGCTTCATGGACGAGTAGGAGATCTCGAGGAAACTATCCAGCAACGAGACAATACGATCGAGGAAATGGCAAGTGACATGGGAGATGCACAGTGGAACCTGATACATATGGAGGTTGATAGAGATGCTGCTCGATTTGAACTGGCAAAGCTGAAGCAAGACATCCAGGAGGAGTCGAGGAAGCGTGTCAGAGCTGAAGAGTCAAGCTTGAGGGCTAATCAACGAGCTGATCCAGCTGAAGATGAAGCTGAAGCCAAGAGGGCCAAGCTGAGGGAAACGGAATATGCTTTTCATACAGCGATAGAAAGAGCTCAGGACCGTATTTTCTACTACCCAGCTCAGTTCCAAGGTTTACCGTGGTATGTGGTGGATCGAAGAACGGAATTTTGGGTAATGGAAGAGGAACGCAGAGAGGCTGTGCGACGTATTAATATGCCTAGGCAGTAGCAGTAATAGTAGTAGTAGCAGCAGTAGTAGCAGTAATAGTAGTAATAGCAGTAGCAGTAGTATTAGAGCTTTTGTTTACGTGTTGCTTTTGTAGTAAATAAAGTAAATTCCATAATTGAGATAAGAATGGGATAAGTTAATAATGTAATCCTGCAACTTTTTCAGTCCAGGAAGGATGATGTAAATGGCAGCAATGCTATCTGATTGATATTTTAAACGACGACTAATGAATAAAAAAGGTTTATTGATGTGCTATGTGTGAACTAAGTTATTCGAACGTTTAATTATGAACTTGAATACTTAAGATTTGAATAAAGGATCTAATAATAATATTTTCTTATCAAAAAATGCCTCCTAGAAGAAGAGTAACACGTCAAAACCCTGAGGGTTCAAAGAACAACAACAATAACGATGCAACAAACCCTAACGTGGTTCAGTAATTAGTGAACCTACTGGTAGGAGCAATGGCGAATCAGCCGAAAGTGCAGGCCACGACATTCAAAGAGTTTAAGGCAGTAGGACCGCCAAAATTTAAGGGATCGACAAACCCTATAGATGCTCAGACGTGGATTATAGAAATAGAAAAGGTATTTGACGTGGCTAGGGTCAGTGAAGACCAGAAAATGACATTTGCGACTTTTATGTTGAAGTCAGATGCTAGCTTCTGGGTGCAGGCGAATAAGACTATAGAGGGAGAAGGAGTCATAACGTGGGAACGTTTCAAAGAGATGTTCTATGAGATGTACTTCCCATTGAGTTTGCAGGACCAGATGGAGGTCCAATTCCTAGAGCTGAAGCAGGGAACGATGATAGTGTCGGAATACGTGAAAAAGTTTAGCGAACTGGCCAGGTTTGCTACTTACCAGGTCATCACGGATGCTAGGAAGGCGAGGAGGTTTGAGCGGGGACTGAAACCCTGGCTTTACAGCAAGGTCTCTATGTTCCAGCTAAACACGTTTGCAGCCGTGCTGGAAAAGGCTATTCTAGCTGAAAAGGGGAGCAAAGCGGTGACTAAATTCAACCAGGACAAGAAGAAGAAGAATGAAACGGAAACTAAGGCTAGTGGTAGCGGGGCTATCCATCAGAAGAGGAAGTGGAATGACAATAACTCTGCTGGGAGTCAGCAGGGAGGCCAGCAGAAGAGGAAGCTCGAAGCGTGTGCTACATGCGGTAAGACTCACATTGGAGTGTGCATGAAAGGGAAACACGTGTGCTACAACTGTGGTCAGGAAGGCCACATCGCGCCAAATTGCCCAAACCCCAAGAAAGGAGCTTGTTATACATGTGGATTCAAGGATCACATGGCACGTAACTGCCCTAAGAAGCCAGCGACAGGGTCAACAGGGAATGGAGGAAAGGGCAGCGGCAGCACTCTGACTGTTGTCGGACCATCGCCACTACAGGCCGTTCGACCCACTGCCCGCACATTCAATATAACGGTGCAAGACGCGGTGCAATCAAAAGACGTGGTGGCAGGTATTATTCCAATCAATAGTATAAATGCATATGTATTATTTGATTCGGGTGCTACTTGTTCATTCATATCTGATGATTTTGCTAAAACCCTAGACTTACCTGTAGAGGACTTAGTTTACCCTTTGAGCATAGAGATTGCGAATAGGGAGGTTATTCCTGTTAGGAGCGTTTATAGGAATTGTAGACTAGACATTAAGGGTCAGGAGCTTAGAGTAGATTGATTCCGATTAAACTTGGGGAATTCAACGTCATACTAGGTATGGACTGGTTGTTCAACCATGGGGCGGTAATCGACTGACAGAAGAAGTCAGTAAACCTTACGACTCCGTCGAAGTTGGTGTTCTATGGTATTAAATTGCCTAGACAAGCGAATTGTCTAACGGTGATGCAAGCCAAGAAACTTTTGATGCAAGGCTGTGTAGGATATTTAGCCTACATAGCAGATACGCGTAAGGAGAGCCCGAAGGTAGAGGAGATATCGGTAGTTAAGGAGTTTGTGGACATTTTTCAGAGCGATTTACCAGGACTTCCGCCAGATAGGGAGACAAAGTTCGTGATCGATTTAGCACCGGGAACTGCTCCAATTTCGAAGGCTCCGTACCGAATGGCTCCAGTCGAGATGAAGGAACTAATGGTTCAACTGCAAGAACTGTTAGACAAGAAGTATATCCAACCGAGCGTTTCGCCGTAGGGAGCGCCTGTTTTATTCGTGAAGAATAAGGATGGATCGATGCGTCTTTGCATTGATTATAGGGCGTTGAATAAAGTTACAATCAAGAATAGGTATCCTTTTCCTAGGATCGATGACTTGTTTGATCAACTGAAGGGTGCGAAGTACTTCTCAAAAATCTATTTGAGAAGCGGGTATCATCAGTTGAAGGTGAGAAAGGAAGATATACCGAAAACTGCTTTTAGGACTTGGTATGGTCATTACAAGTTCTTGGTGATGTCATTTGGTCTCACGAATGCCCCAACTGCATTTATGGACCTAATGAACAGGGTGTTCAAGCCATTTATGGACAAGTTCGTGGTAGTGTTCCTAGATGATAGTTTATTCCAAGACCGAGGAGGAACATGCTGAACACTTACGACTAACCTTAGAAGCACTGAGGCGAGAGAAGCTTTACGCTAAATTCTCGAAATGCGAATTCTAGTTGGAATGTGTGCAATTTCTTGGCCACGTGATCGACAAGGATGGTATTTCAGTAGATCCGTCGAAGGTTGAAGCAGTAATGAATTGGGAACAGCCGAAGACGCCGTCTGAAGTGAGGAGTTTCTTGGGATTGACTGGTTATTACCGAAGATTTATCCAAGACTTTTCTAAAATTGCAACTCCGTTGATGAATTTGACTCGTAAAATAGTTAAGTTTGTTTGGACGGAGAAGTGTGAGGAGAGTTTTCAAGAGTTGAAGAAGAGGTTGAGTACTGCGCCTGTATTATCTTTACCGGATAGTTCGGGGAATTTCGTGGTATATAGTAATGCCTCACATAAAGGATTAGGCTGTGTGTTGATGCAGAGCGGCAAAGTCATTGCCTATGCGTCACGTCAGCTGAAGGATTACGAGAAGGGGTATCCGACCCATGATCTAGAATTGGCGGCAGTAGGGTTTGCCCTAAAGATTTGGAGGCACTACTTATATGGAGAGAAGTGTGAAATATACACAGATCACAAGAGTCTGAAGTATATCTTTTCCCAGAAGGATTTGAACATGCGCCAAAGGAGATGGTTGGAACTGATCAAGGACTACGACTGCGAAGTACTTTACCATCCGGGTAAAGCTAACGTTGTTGCCGATGCTTTGAGTATAAAAGGTCGGGAGAAGCTGAATATGTTAACTGATCAAGATCAGTTAATAGAGCAGATGGCTAGATTAGAGCTGAAAGTAAAGTTTCCAAAGGAATTGGATGAGAAGTTATTTCAAGTAACCACTGGTTCTACTATTGTGGACAAGGTGAAAAGAGCTCAACTTCACGATGAATAATGCGAGAAGATTCAAAAAAGAATAGCTGATGGCGAAGAGTTTAAATTCAAGATTGACAGTGAGGAACTGTTACGATTTGAAGGTAGAATCTGGGTACCGCCAGTACCGGAAGTTAAGGAGGAGATCTTGAGCGAAGCTCACAGCTCGAGATATTCAATTCACCTTGGGAGTACGAAGATGTACCAAGATCTCAGGCATCATTTCTGGTGGCCGAATATGAAGAGGGATGTTGCTGAATACGTTGCGAAATGTCTAACTTGTCAAAGAGTCAAGGAAGAACACCAGAGACCTAGCGGATTGCTGCAACCGTTAGAAATTCCAGAGTGGAGTGGGAGCATATCACGATGGATTTCGTGGTTGGTCTTCCAGCGACTCAGAAAAGTTTCGATGCGATATGGGTTATTGTGGATTGACTGACGAAGTCAGCCCACTTTTTACCAATCAGGATTAAGTACAACTTAGAGCAATTAGCTAAATTGTACGTTAAGGAGATTATTTCTCGACATGGTGTTCCAGTGTCGATTGTGTCAGACAGAGATCCGCATTTTACATCAAATTTTTGGAAGCGTTTGCAAGAATGTTTGGGAACACAGTTGCGAATGAGTATAGCGTACCATCCTCAAACCGATGGCCAGAGCGAGAGAACAATTCAGACGCTTGAGGATATGATGAAAGCTTGTGTGATGGACTTCAAAGGAAGCTGGGATGATCATCTACCGTTGGTGGAGTTCGCCTACAATAATAGTTACCACGCGAGTATCGGCATGCCGCCTTACGAAGCGTTATACGGCAGAAAGTGCAGAACTCCTTTGTGCTGGGATGAAGTCAGTGAACGTCAGCTGTTGGGACCAAATTGGTGTAACAAACTGCTAAAATTGTGAAGCTGATCAGAACAAGATTGGTTGCTGCTCAGGACAGATAGAAGAAATATGCCGATCAACATCGACAGAACCGATAATTCTTACTAGGAAGCTTCGTTTTCCTAAAAATATCTCCCTGGAAGGGAAAAATTAGATTTGGCAAGAAAGGGAAGCTGAGTCCCCGATTTATTGGACCTTTTGAGGTATTACGAAAGGTTGGCGAGGTAGCTTACGAAGTGGCATTACCTCCAGAACTCGAGAATATACATAACGTATTTTATATTTCCGTGTTACGGCCTTACAAACACGACTATAAACATGTAATAGAATACGAGCCTTTACACTTTGATGAAGACTTAACTTATGAAGAGGTTCTGTTCAAATTATTGACAGAAAGGAACAAGTACTTAGGAATAAAGTGATACCTTCTGTTAAGGTAATTTGGAGAAACCACAGTGTTGAAGAAGCCACGTGGGAATTCGAAGATGTAATGAGAAAATTGTATCCTCAATTATTTGTTTAATTGATCTGTGTAACCCCTTATATATCGATTCTGGGGACAGGATCCTTTTAAGGGGGGAAGAATGTAACAGATGAGAATTTTTATGAGAATTTTTTTTATGTTGTGATTCTGGGGACAAAATCCTTTTAAGGAGGGAAGACTGTAACGATTGAGAATTTTATATGTTAATTGTAAATATTTATTGAATTAAATAAATATTTTATGAAATTTATTTTTTGAGTTAATAAATAAATTATGTGGTTGTTGTGGATAATTTAATTAAGTGCTACATGTTTAATTAAATTGATATGTTAGCAATGGTGTAGCATAATTTTAATTTGATTAAGAATAATTCAATTAGATTTTATATTATGTGCTAAGTGTTAATAATTTGTTACATGAATTATGTTTAATAAAGAAAATCTAATTGTGTGATAATTTGGTATTATGTGAATGTTAGTTTATTTAATTGAATTAGAGTGTTGTAATTTAATTAAATAAGTGTAGTATGCAATCTATGGATTTAAAGAGTTATTAAAAGAATGGAAAAGGGATTTTAAAGTGTTTTACCAAATAAGGCCCTTGTACTTGTTTAATCTTATTTCTTCCAAACAATGTTTTAAGCTCAAGAAGTTAGTTTTTAAAAATAATGTGGTTTTGCCAAACATGGCCTTGGGCTTTTCAAATTTTGTAACCTATGTAATAAGTGGTAGTTAGTATAGCAATTAGTGTTGGATTTGTACGTAACGCAATCATGCAATCAAATCACATAAATAGGGCGGAAGCGTAAAACACTAGGTTTTCAAAAATTTATACAAACCCATTACCATGATCATTCTTGTGCATCAATTATCAGTGAATGAAGAATGAGAAAAACAGAATTATACCTTTGAAGATCCAAGCTTCCTCAGGTACAAGTTCTACTCCTTTGATTCCTTTGATTCCTCTGTAGTGGCTCCTTCCCTTGATCAATGTCAGCCACCCAAATGTTTGGCCTCTAACGGTGATCCACCAAGGAAGATGAAGAACTCAGTAAGATGGGTTATTGGCTTAACCCTTGTTTCTATCTCTATAGAATATGTGTACTCCCAACTCTTAAAAAATTCGCGTACCTTATTTCTGATATAAGACTCTCTTATATAGATATTAGGTTAACCCTCCTAATCCAATTAGAATAGGGTTTTATTTAATTAATTAATTAATTACTTTTAATTAATTTATATCCTAATCTTTATTAGGATTGAGAGAGAGTACTGATATTATATTAATTCCTAAACTCCTTTAGAATTAAAATAATAATAATAATAATAATATTAATAAGACTCCTCTTATTAATTTATATTTAATATTTCTAAAATATTAAATAATAAACATTAAGCTATTTAATTTATTCTATCATCATAGATTAAATTAATTATACTTAATGCATTATTACTATCATGCCATTTTCTTCTTAAATAATTCTTCTTCCTTTTATGGTGTGACCCTTTAGGTTCTCCATATTAAACCGGTTGTGAATAAATCAATTAGAACAATTCTAATCTTATTTAAATAAACAAATTAAACTAATAATCTATTTAAATAAATAACATTTATTCTACAATAGGGATAAGCCTCCCTAACGATCAACGACTTTCCAAATAATATAGATTTCAACATTAATCATAAAAGAACATGTGAGTTAATAGTTACCATACAATTCAATCCTTCCACCATACAATGTCCCAATTAAATATAAGACATGAATTTACTGTCAAGTCTTAATTTATTTAATCATATGTATTTCGATTAGAAAATGCACAACTCCAAATAATGCAAATTAGAAACCTCTTTCTAATTTCATTCTACCTTGGCCAAGGATTCCTGGGTTGTCATTTAACGAATCACATAGGACATATCTCCTCTTTTACTAAAGGTGGTAGATTCTTTATTGAACATTCATTATCTCCATATGTAACTCATTATACCCAAGCATACCCTATATATGCCTTAAAATGCCTTAAGGAATTAGTCAAAGTATAATTTGTTACATACAAGATACTATGATGATCTCAAGTCCATGGATCACATGTACTACTATCACATTAGGAATTCCTATTGACAGGTGAGTAAAACTCCATTAGGTATTCCATAGCGAGTCACGTTCAGTGAACTTATTCTCCAATAAGCACCTACATACTTGCTTTAGTGTCTCCACACAAATGACCATGAGATCAGTCATCCTCATCCAATGAGCAAGCAACATATGTACCAATCTATCCGGATTTACTAATCCCCATTTTAGTAATCCCACAATTGGGAACTATTTTAGTTTTTAAGCTTTCTAAGAATTTAGATCTCATTATCATGATCTCATCATGATTCTAAAAGCATTGCTTAAAACTATGGGTTATTTACATATTATAAAAACAGCACCATGTAGATAATTATATGCCTTAAATGAATATTTTATTAATAAATAAATAAGATTGTTTACAAAGTATGTGCTTTGTCATCATACATGATTGGCTTGTATGCACACTACTATCAATTAGTATATTATTTATTAGCTATATTAATAATATAAGTTACATATATATTATATATGTATATGTATATTGTATATTGTATAATATATGCTAAGTTAAAAGATACGTTAGTTTTTAAAAGCATAAGTCAAAACAAAGAAAGAAAAAGAAGAAGAGAGTTAGAGAGAATTGTTTGAGAAGAAGAAGAGAGAAGAGGAAGAAAAGCTTGAGAAGGCAAGAGAGGATCATCATCTTCATCATCTCTTCTCTTTAATTAAAACTAGTAAGGTTATACCCTAACCCTTGTACTCAATTCTTATGTGTTATAATTCTTCTTTATCAAATTAGGTTTTTACAATCATGAAATTATATTTATATATGGTGTTCATATGTTTTCATATGTAATTGTATGCCATGAAAGGGTTTTCAAAATACAATTGTTATAAAAACAAGTTTTCAAAGCATATTCTTCTATGTTTTCATGGTTTTAGAATTCTATGTGGAAGTCTCTTTGTGAAAGTTGTTATTTTGATATGTGAATGGGATATGTATATATATATATATATATATATATATATATATATGTTTACATGAGAGTTTCATAGTTGTTTAAGAATTTCAATTCACAAGTATATGATGAACACTATGAAATTCATGTTCATAGTGTTAGATTATGAATTTATGTTGAAAATTTCTTTAAATCCTTGATGTGAGCATGAATTATGTGTAATATGTGATATAACATGATTATATATAAGTTATATGGTTGTTCTAGAAATTCAATCCATGAATTTTTGATAAACAATAGAAAGTGTGTTCATAGTGATTTTTGGTGGAGTTATTTCTGAAAAACGGCTTTTGAAACTATCAAATTGATGTTTGATTTTGATTTATTATTAAAATTGATCATGTATTATGTTAATATGCTAAGAATATGAGTTATCACAATTGGAATCACTCGAATTGATTGAAAAATGAGTTCGTAATAGTAATTTTCGTCAAGAACGCTTAAAATTATGTTTTTCTTCGAAACTCATGAAATCTTGATTTTGATTATATGTTATATGGATTTTAAATCTTATAATCATGTTAATGAGTTTAAAATATTGTTAGTATCAAGTTTTATGTTTATCCTGTTGGGAAAAATCGAATTCGGTGTGAAGGAATGAGCCAAATTGGCTTATTTCTCCACCAGTTCGCGAGCCAGCCCCTCCACCAGAGGGAGGACCCGCCCCAACAGGTGTTTTACACTATGGGGACCCGCCCCAGCGGGTAAAGCTGCTGCCCAGAGATTTTGGTTTTTGGTTTTTGAGTTTTTATGCCCCGTTTGTTAAGCTAACTTGTTTCTAAAACTTGGAAAGTGAAATGTGCAATAAGATAACATGTTTTTGATGTGTTTAAGTTAGATTGAAGTATATTATGAATGTGTTACATGTGTGTGTATGTGTGTTGTTTGCACGAGGCACACAACACGATTCATTGAGTTATAGGCTTATGAATGTATGTCATGGGTATAGACTCGCGTACTTGACTAATTAGTAACCAATGTGGTAAATTATATTGTGAGTTGGACTTGGATATGAAGTTCGATGGTTTAAATGTTGTAGTTGGATACTAATAGATGGTTTGAATGTAATATAAATGTGTAGGGTGTTTGTGAAGTGGTTGTAATTGTTAAAGTGTAGCTTGCGCTTAAGGCAAGTTCTCTTACCCTTATTCTCTTATGTTAAGCAAGTTTCTAAACTTGTTATTTATATTGTGCAAGTTCTTTAAGCTACTCTTGAATGCTATACAAGCCTATTCATTGTATCTTTTCATTGTGCAAATTTCCTAACCCTTGCTCAATAAATCATGAAAGTTCATTTACGTTCCTTAACTTGTTATATGTGGTACAAGTTATACCATACTCTAATATTCATAAAGCGTAAGTATTAAAGTGTTATTTTAGTAATATGATCTTGACTTAATTGTTCAAACAAGATCTACTTAGTCTATCGAATGCTTTGAGTTGTTTCTAAAAGCATGCCTATCTAATATGAAGTTTATTGTCATATTTTGCAATTGGTTCATGATTCTTATATTATTGAACTGTAAAGTACTGTAAGTCGATTCAACTACTCCTAGTTGATGATAGTTGAACTCTAAAGTTCCCTTATCTGTCCAAACCAAACTTTCTTTGGTGCGGACTTGTATTCAATTTCTGAGAATGAACAACCCTATTAATTAGGGGATATTTTATGAGAAAGCGTTAAGATGGTTGTGCACAATTCATTGTACAAAGGGTTGATCCCCCTGAGCACAAGTTAATGGTCTATAGTCTTATTGACTGTTAAAGGTTTAAATAAAAATATTTATAACCTAGGACAATGGTTCAAGGTCTTATGACCCTTAGAAGTTTCTATAATTCAATTCTTTATATGGATGAAAGTAAAGTTATTTAAACTCTTTTGAAACGATTCACTTATGTCATATCACTGTTGTATTTTCAAGTGAGCTTTTGTTTGCTCACTCTTGCATGTTTTACCACCACTTGTAGTTGAGACCAAGAATGTTGACTTACCGTCAACAAGTAAAGGAAAAGGAAAGATGAATAAATGAAGGCTTGTTATGTCAAGTTACTTTTGTAATAAGACTTAGTTGGTTATGTGTTATGTTTCCGCATTTACGTTATTTGAATGATGTTAAGGTTTAGATAACCATGGGATTTTATTGGACAAGTTGTCATTCTTTCTAAAGGAAGATTTTTATGAAGGTTGTAATTAGTTTGAAATTCTTTATTTGGGTAGATGTATGTTTTAATTAGAAAGTGAACACCAAATCATGTGGAAACGAAGTACCCAGATTTGAGGGTGTCACAGTAGACCGGGAAGTTCTTCGAGAAATACATCAGGAAACTTATTAACAACGGAAATGTTATTCAAATCTGACGTATTCTGGTTTAGATTAGTGACATGAGCTAAGAAAGCTTGACATCCGTTTTTCAATAAACGAATAGCTTTGTGACTTCAAATGATATTGACAGATTTTAGTCAAAACAGGTTGGTTAGGAATATAAAAACTAACAACCTTACGAAAACAATCAATTTTGGCATGGTAAGTGGTTAACTAGTCAATTCCTAAAATCACGTCAAATGCAAGTATTTTCAAAGATATATGATCAACAGGTAAGGTAAGGGTACCAATATGAATCAAGCAAGATTTGTAACTGTAGATGTAACGAAAGTTTCTCCTAACGGAGTTTCAACAGATAAGTCAAAGTCTAACTTCTCAGGTGTCAAATTTAATCGTTGAGCACAAGTAGGTGAAATAAAAGAATGGGTAGCACCAGTATCTAACAAGGTGTAAACTTCGCAAGAGTTTATGATTAGCTTACCCGTAATCACCTCGTGTGGGTTCCTCGCATTTTGGGCTGTCCTCTTCCAGGAACCACCGACTTTGACTTGTCCGAAACTGCCTTTGGAATCACCACCCCCGCCGGACTTGGTTTCGCTACAGGACAATCTCAAGCTATATGTCCTTCTGTTCCACAGTTATAGCATGCTTTGAATTATTGTGGGCAGTTTGGGCTGATATGTCCCTCTTTTCTGCATTTATAGCATACGACCGGTGGTCGTTCCCCTCCCCTAGAAACAGTTGATGCTGGTGCTGATGTCGACGTCTTCACGTTCTCATTGTTGTACCTTTTTTTCTTGAAATCTCCTCCCGATTCACTTTTTCTACTATCATGGCCACGATTACCACCGGAGTGGTTACCGCTTCTGTCATGATACTTTTCTCCCCGCTGGTTGTTATTGTTCCGATGACTGCTGCCACCGGTGCGACCTTGGTTGTTGTCCCTTGGTTGAACATAATCACTATCTTGTTCTAACAACTGGGCCCTGTTCACTACATCCGAATATAGAGAAAATTTATGAAAAATGAGGTATTGACGAATTTTGGGTTTGAAACCTCTCAGAAACATCCGCGTCATACGTTCCTCATTCTCCACCAAATGAGGTGCAAACCTGGACAACTCTACCTACTTCATATGACGAATACTTTCAGGAAAGTACTTGTCATTGAACAGTTTTTGGAACGCTTCCCAAGACATCTTAAGTGCGGCAGTCTGGGTACGCTTCACAGATTCCCACCAGTAATCTACCTCTCCACGGAACATAAAGGTGGCAAATGGAACCTTTTGTTCCTCCGTGCATCCCAAGACATCAAATATCTTGGTAATTTGCTTAACCCACGTCTCCGCCTTGATCGGATCTGACTTTTCCAAAAACTCTGGTGGTCCCAATTCTTTGAACTGCTTGGCAGTGACAATCTGCGTGTTATTATTTCCACCTGTATTTTGCACACGAGTCTCCCTCGTCTGGTTTTGCATGAACTGCAAAAAACTTCTTAACATTTTCTCGTTCATCGTCTGGTTGGTAGGGCGTTTACAGGAGGAATATTGCCTTCCTGTTGCACGTTCTCCTGGTTGGTGATTAAAGGTGTCTCCACAGTCTCATTCACTCCATTGTTAACATTCTCAGCTGCAATTCTCAAATACTACCATAAAACAAGGGTTAATTAAACAAATTAACATATCACATATTAACCCTATGCTCCTACTGACAAATTAAATATCACATAAGCTTAGGTAGGACATACTAGTGAATGATTTACTCGTCTCTCCCCTCCTAGTTCTATTCCTAGACATCGGCAGAGACCATATCCCTAAGCTTTGATACCAACTGTGACGCCCCCAGGATAGGTCCAGTCAACCCAACCCATTCTGAGTCGCCAAATACATGGTAGAGAATCCAAATACAATCTTTTATATCACACGGTCGTGCAATATACGACCACACAACTGTGAGTGTCAATACAAATATGTAAAAAATATTAACATTCAAACTAAGTCCTCATTACAATTATTATCACACTATTTATCAGAAATAGTGAGGACTACTATTGCTCTAACTCGGACCATCACTCTGTCCGCCGACTAGTTCCTGCGACATTCTCATTTCCTGAAGAGGACAATAGATGAAAAGGGTGAGCTCAACTAGCCCAGTAGAGAATATTATGACTAAGATAATGGAAAATAAATTATCGTTAGTCTTTAACAATTCAGATAAAATATTATTGACAACAAGTTTTAGATCAATATTCGCAGCGGAAATAATAATTCATTAGAAGAGTTAAGTAGAGAATGAAGTCTACTATCTTCTATGATTTAAAAGTCCATCATCAATATTTTATTCCTGTAACATCAATCAATATACATTTCGAATCAAATATTCATCTTTGCACTACGGGCCAAGGATATTCATTTGTATCATCAGTTGGTCATGTTCATCTCAACACATGTTCATCTTTGCACTACGGGCCAAAGATATTCATCAGGTAATCATTCATCTTTGCTCTACAGGCCAAAAATATTCAGTTATATCACAATTTAGGACTGAGGATGATGAAAAATAATATAAATAACGAATCCAATGAGATAAAGGACAAAGATTAGGGATTCGTAATTTAGTTTATCCAAGTTCAAGAATATTCCATAATAATACTTTGTGAAATACTGTGCAGTGATAATCATTGACTCAATAATACAAAATATCAACGGTAGCAATTATTAAATCAATCATATAAAATATCAACGTAGCAATTATTGAATCAATAAAATATTCAACAGTAATTACTGTAACAATAATTGAGCAAGTGTCTTCTTACGTAAGAATCAATAATTCAAAATATTATGCAATACCGTGTGCTACTGTGCAACAACGCGTATTACTGTATTTTTATCACCTGGTATTTCAACAGTTTAATGGTAACAGTTTTACCGTTATTTATAAAAAGGTTATTTCTGTCGCTTTTTATATCCGACAGTTCTTCCGTTGTGGGACCCACAAATGGCTGCGCCGTCGTACGAATATTCCCCGACAACAAGAATATTCCATGACCAAACGAATATTCCCCGACAACAATGAATATTTTATAACCACTTGCTCATTTTGAAATATTTGCGTATTTTACCCACAACTTACTACATTAATTAAATCAACCCCTTACTATTTCAAAATAATATATAAAGAAAATCAAATCTTTATTTATAAAATTCGGGGTCTTACAAATTAGACTTGCTTTAATAAAATTAATAACTTGAGATAATAAAATTAATCTCTTAAGTTTAGTTAATATTTTAAATACTAACATCCTTTCTTATTATAACCCTTAGGTTATTTAAATCTCATACCTAATATATATATGTTAGGTTATATTAGTTTCTTTTTATTTGCTTATTATATAATAAACAAATATAAGAAATCAAATAATATATATACTCATACCAAATATTTTAATACTTTGAGAAATGTCCCACAAATCTCATACTATATTTATTCTTATCATTCTTCTTGCTAAAATATGTATACCACATCACTAAATATATATATGTTTACCTATACATATACACATTTTAAAAATTCAAATCAAACCATATAAGTTCTTTTAAAATTTTTAAATTATTCCTCAAATTTTCATCCAGGTTTATTCTTTTAACCTTTAATTTAATCATTCAAGATATTATGAATTTTCGGGATGTAACACCTTAGGTGTATTTGGGGCCTGTTTCTTGGAGAGATGTATTCCATGGCTCAATGACATAAGACCTCTTTTGGAATCTTCCATGCTAAACCTCTTTAGCATCATATCAATGTACGTTCCTTGGGATAAGTCAAGCATCCTTTTAGATCTATATCTGTAGATCTTTATCCCCAAAATATAGGATACTTCTCCCAAGTCCTACATGGAGAAGTATTTAGATAACCAGATTTTAATCGATTGAAGCATAGGAATGTCATTCTCTATCAGTAATATATCATCAACATATAATACAAGGAATGAAACTGCGCTCCCACTAACCTTCTTGTACACACATGGTTCATCCTCATTTTTGATAAAATCAAACTCTTTGATTGTCTCATCAAAATGAATGTTCCATCTACGAGAAGCTTGCTTCAACCATAAATGGATCATTGCAGCTTACATAATTAATTTGTTCCAACTTTTGAAACAAATCCTTCTAGCTGTGTCATATACACATCCTCCTCAAGTTTTCCATTGAGGAAGGCCGGTTTCACGTCCATCTGCCAGATCTCATAGTCGTTATAAGCTGTAATCGTAAGCAAAATCCGAATGGACTTGAGCATAGCTACTGGTAAGAAAGTTTCATCATAGTTGTGATGCCCCCAAATACGGGTCCCAGAACCTCGGACCTGGTACGTTACGATACACCATTTCTATAACTATTGCGAAAGATATAAACATAAATTATTTATACAATAACTTTTACAACATAATTCCCAAGGTCTGTAACCTTAACTTAATACCTGCATTCAATAACCTACATGACATACAATGTCCATTATAACCAATCCTAATACCATTTTAACCGTATAATAATTCCATCCTGAAACTTGTCTTTGCCTTTGACTGTGTCCGAAGTTTCGTCTTTAATCTGAAATGTTTATCATGATATAGCAAGGGTGAGCAACAAGTTTGCCCAGCAAGTTTAAATACAACAAGGATATATCATGATTGAAAGAAAGAATAATAAGCTGACAAACTTTCAACAATATAAGAATTGTGAAAGTACATGAATCAATAATGCTGAATAGTCAACAATGAACATGAATAAATTCAACTGAACAATATAGTAATGAAGGTGATCATCTTTTCATACCTGATGAACATATACAACATGCACAACGTGCAAATCAATAAATTATAGATGTGATATAATCAACAATGATTAATCACGAACATGCTTTACAATAACAACTCGAATTTGAGTTAGACAACTTGCTCAATAAAAGAGTTTAGGAACTTGCCTGTACCGTCGATTACTGCCACGCAATTTAAGTTAATCGCTTTATTAAAAAGACCTATCAGTTATAAGATTGATCTTTCAATTAGAATAACATACCTTATAAGTAAACTATCTAACATTTAAACACATAGTCAAATATTAGATAACCTTGACACTATACATATACTCAAGTCTAAATCTAACACACATCGAGTCTTTAATAATATTCAATATAGTATACTGAGTGGTTTCCCACAAACAACTAACAAATTAGTTTCCGTCTAGTCTACACTATTTTCATAATGAGTTAGATCGGTTACTAATTCGTAGATCCCTTCCCCATATGAAGGAGTCGTTTAGCCCAGCTACTATACATCAACCTTTAAAGAGTACGACTGTACTACCTTAAACTTAACACTACTGTATCATATCACTTGTGAATTAACCCTTAGTCTTTCATTTTATAAGTCTTTCTTTATAATCTAGTAAGACGAATACCTAATCCAGCAACCTAGATTCAGACTGAATTTTAATTTAGTAACTAATTCCCAATCCAGCAGACTGCATATAACTGACCTCAAATCCAGCAAGCCTGTATTCATCAATCCTTCAATCTAGCAACCTAGATTATCTAAACAGACCAATCCAGCAACTTGATGGTCAATCCAACAAACCAGATTGCAATCCAGCAACCTGATGGCCAATCCAGCAAGCTGGATTCCCCCTTTTTAACCAAATCATCTTATTATTTTTAGATCTTTTGTCCAAACATATATACACATATTTCATACACAAAAATAATTTTTCAGGAATTTTTCAATTTTCTTTAGTATTTTTCCAAAATTCATTTCTAGTTTATTCCTTAAAAATTTGCTACATCACGCTTAGCTCCAAAAATTCCCAACTCTTGGCGGGTTCTTATACATGTTATCATGAGCCTCCAGTTTAAATTTTGTGGCCATTGGAGTTATATAACTCCGGTTATAGTGATTTTCGTCAAACAAATGCAAATATTAAAATAGTCATAACTTGCTCAATTTAAGTCGGAATGAGCTCATTTTTGGACACAAGCTACTTTATCCCATATATTTTCATGTCCCAAAATATTGGAATTTATTACACAAATTAAGTGGCCGAAACAGTCCTTGAAATTTTCAGACAGCCTACTTTTTGTCATTTTTAATTTTGGCGTCCTTTGCTAAAAATAGTCCACACGGAAATCTACATGGAATTTTTTAGTGATTCCACTTGAAAACGTTAGAAGACTTCTATATCTATGTCCAGAAATTGACCACACTCAAAAATTCAAAATACACTAGGAGATATGATCGTTTAAATTTCATATTACGTTTTCTCAAAATCTGATTTTTCAGTTTTTGTGTTTTCTAAGAAATCTTTCTAGATCTCTTGATTAATCCAACATTAGCCATCATAAACTATCATAACACATACTAATACACCTTAAGATAAAGTATCTACCATGATCCATGATCTATTACACCAAACATACACCAAATCCATGCAAAACATAATTTAGGCTAGGAAAATCAAAATTTTCTAACTTTTAAAACATAGTTTTCTTTTTCTTGTTTTTGATCTAACTTTTGATCATCAAAAGTGATGGATCTAAACATAACACACTTATATACATGTAGATCTAGAGTTTTGGAGTTTTGAACCATAGATCCAAGTTTTGGCCCAAATTTTTGTTTTCCATTTAATGCTTATTAGCTTACTAAGGGTGGCCTTTCTCCCATTGGGCTATGCTTGGGCTTTCCTTTAATCCTTTTTGGGCTTGCATGTTAATTACTTTGCTTACTAACTTAAATAAACTTGGGCTCCCACTATAAATTCTTTGGGCTTGATAATAAAATAATTGGGCTATGAACATAGATTAAATCCAATACTTAATTAAACAATTAAGCTATTTATTTAATTCCTTGGGCCACAAAATCATCTTAATCCATTAAATCTATTCACACTAGAAACAATGCTCAATATTTTTGAGATATACATATTCTTAATTATCTTTACTTGTTAAATAAATATATAAATAATATACAGAACCATATAAGTCCTTCACAAAATTTTTAAATCCATACTCTATTTTCAGTCTACGTCTTATTATTTAACCTTTATTTAATCATTTAAGATTTTATTAATCTTATAAATTCTCGAGTTGTCACAATAGTCAACTCCTTGTCTATATTTGAAACCTTTAGCAACCAGTCGGGCTTTATAGGTCTTTACCTTGTCGTCTGCTCCAGTCTTTCTTTTAAAGACCCATTTACACCCAATAGGCTTAATGCCTTCAGGTGGTGAAACCAAAGTCCATACTTGGTTTTCATCCATGGAGTCCATCTCGAATTTCATGGCTTCAAGCCATTTCCCTGAGTCTTTATTACTCATAGCCTGTTCATAATTCAATGGATCATCATCATTCATGACGTGTACCTCATCGTCATCCTCTATGATGAATTCATACCTATCAGGTATCTTCAGTACTCTTCTAAATTTACGAATAGGGTGTGCTACAGTAGGTTCTTCAACTTTGTCATATACCTAACTTTGATCCATAGTAATTTGTGGATCTTAAACTTCTTCAAGATATATCTTACTCCCACTGACCTCTTCATGGATAAACTCCTTTTCCAAGAAGGCAGCATGTTTTGCAACAAACACCTTTTGCTCAGTTGGATGATAGAAATAATACCCTACAGATTCTTTAGGGTATCCCATAAATCTACATTTGTTGGATTTAGTCTGTAGCTTATCATTTTCAAACTTTTTGACATAAGCTGGACAACCCCAAGTCTTAACATACTTAAGATTTGGTTTTCTCCCTTTTCACATCTCATACGGAGTTTTTGGGGCGGATTTAGTAGGTACCTTGTTAAGCAGGTATGCAGCCATTTCTAGGGCATAACCCCAGAATGAAATTGGAAGATCGGTAAAACTCATCATGGATAGAACCATGTCCAACAATGTTCGATTTCTACTTTCAGATACTCCATTTAACTGTGGTGTACCTGGTGGAGTCCATTGTGAGATTATACCATTTTTTTGAGACAATTGAGAAACTCACCGCTTAAGTATTCTCCACCTCGATCTGATCGAAGAATCTTAATACACTTGCCCGTTTGTTTCTCTACTTCATTTTTGAACTCTTTGAACTTTTCAAATGATTCTGATTTGTATTTCATTAAATACACATATCCAAATCTTGAGTGATCATCAGTGAAAGTAATAAAATAAGAATACCCACCTCGTGCACTTGTTGTCACAGGTCCACAAACGTCTGTGTGAACCAACGCTAATAACTCTGTAACTCTTTCTCCTCTTCCACTAAAGGGAGATTTAGTCATTTTACCAATGAGACAAGATTCACAAGTTGGATATGATTCAAAATCAGATAGATCTAAGAGCCCATCCTTATGCAACTTAGATAATCTTGTTTCATTGATATGACCGAGTCTACAATGCCACATATAGGTATAATTAACATCATCTCTTTTCCTTTTCTTAGTTTATTCTATTTGAAGTATATTTTCATGCAAGTCAAGTATATAAAGTCCATTTTGCATATTACCAACACCATATAAAACATTGTCTTTATAAATAGAACAACTGTTGTTCTTTATTATAATGTTAAATCCTTCTATATCTAATATGGAAATAGAAATAATATTTCTAATGATATCCGGAACAAAATAACAATTATTTAAATAAATGGACTTTCTCGAAGGCATTGCTAAATAATAAGTCCCTACAGCTAATGCAGCAACCTTTGCTCCATTTTTCACTCGTAGGGTGACCTCATCATTGCTCAGCTTTCTACTTCTGACCAGTCCCTGCATAGTATTATATATATGAGAACCACAGCCGGTATTCAATACACAAGTAGAATTATGACTTTCCAAAAAATTAATTTCAATCATGAACAAACCTTGATTGAAAGTCGAAACTTCACCAAGCTTCTTCTCTGCTAGAAACTTCTTGTAGTTCCTCTTCCAGTGTCCCGGCTCGTTTCAATGGAAGAACATTCCTTTGCCAGCTGGATTAGGTTTCTTTTGTTCCTTTAAGTTCACCTTTCCCTAAGCCTTTTTAGATTTCTTCTTTTCAGAAGACACCTTGGGCCTCTTCCTTTTATTGAAAGAATCCACCATCAAGACATGGTTCTTCTTAGATGGGAAGTGACTTTCTGCAGTTTTCAACATGTGAAGTAATTCAGGCAAGCTGACATCCAACTTATTCATGTGAAAATTAACAACAAACTGCGAGAAGGTCTCAGGGAGTGACTGCAAGACCTAGTCTTGACTCAACTCCCCATCCATGACGAACCCAAGCTGTCCAAGGCGTTCAATCAGATTGATCACTCTTATGACATGAGTCTCAACGGCGGTGCCCTCGGTCATCCGAGATCAAAAAAGCTCCTTAGATATCTCATATTTAGAAGTCCTACTTTGTTCACCATACAACTTCTTGAGATGAAGCAACATAGTAGGAGCATCCATATTTTTGTGCTGACGCTGAAGCTCGTTATTTATGGATGCGAGCATGATGCATTGAGCCACAGATGCATTATCTTGCCACTTTACAATGGTGGCAATCTCTTCCTTAGAGGCTGATTTTGGAACAGTTCCAGGGATAGGTGAATTTAGGACATAAGAAATCTTTTCAGCAGTGAGAACTATTCTCAGATTTCTTAACTAGTCCGTGTAATTTGGCCCAGTAAGTTTATTAGCATCAAGTATGCTACGCAGTGAAATAAATGATTTTAACATTTTTAAAATTCTGCAAGTGAAAAGACAATATTTTAGCAAACATTCATTTAATTAATTTTACATACCAAAATAAATTTAGGTCTGTATTTTAAATTGGTATCTCCCACTATTTTTATCAAACTATATTACCCTCACTTATATAGTTCGGCAACATCTAATTAAAGATTTGCTAGTGAGAATAAGGAGCACATTCCAAATGTATATAGCCTTATGGATAGCACAACAAACGATACTAAATATATAGGTAGACAACTCTTGTCAATTACATCAACATGTAACTTATTTATATTTTGCCTCTTAAATCATAATGGTCAAGTGTGTGCACATCCGAACTAAAATGATTAAAGTTAAGTCCAGCCTAGCACTTCTATAAATTCAAAAAAAAAATATTTATCCTTGTGGATAGCACAACAAGACAATATTGTTCAATTTTCTTAATAAGCATCAAATGTGATTAAATTAATATCTTAAATACGCAATACTCGCCTTGTGGATATCACAACAAGCTCATATTAAATATTTAATACTCTATTAATTTATCATTCTAGAAGGCGACGTTCGATATTCCAAATATCATTGAACGCTTCGGACTTAATATAATTTCTTTGAGAGGTTTGTTATTATTGGTCTTATCTTGTTTAGCGCGCATGCACACACACACACACACACATATATATACATGTAAATTACGCGTCATTTTATTAAACATGCGAAGTTTGTTTGCATAAAATATAATATATATAATATTTAGTATGCACATATAGAATATTATATTCTACTCGGATTGATTATGGACTTTTATTCTAGTTTGGTTCACTAGAGCCACCAAGTGAACCAAAAGGTCATACCTAAGAGTGCAAGAATTTAAATTTAAATGTAACTATTATATTTAAACTCGGGCTCCATACAAACGGGTCTTCACGTGCTCCTTGCTCCTTAGTCTCCAATTTATTCAAGATAATTCAAACTATCTCTATTACATAAACTATTTAAATTAAATAAAAACCTTGATCAGCAGTCAAGGGGAAGTACATAGGAGGGGGATAGAATTTACATCGAGAAAAATCCAAATAAGACGAGGTACGGAGACCCCATTTAATAAAACACATTCATTCAATCATTCAACTAAAATAAAATCCAATCACATTGGTCAATAGTCTATAATCAACCCTATTTATTATCATACACATCAACATATGCATCAATAAATTAATCATTCATCTAATGAATAATAAAACCATTCCATATATAGATCGATGTCATTTAATGGACAAAAGTTTTGCTAAATTTTATTTTTAAAACAAAATAAACTCTTTTATTTTAATCAAAAACAAATCCAAATTAAACTCCTTTAATTTTAGCAATCTGAAATCATATTTCAGATAAAATAAACATCTTTATTTTAAAATTTTATAAATTAAATAAACCATTTACTTAATCAATTAAAAGGAAAAACTTTTCAGAATCTGCAGGCGGCGCGCCCGCACTCAAATTGAACTGGGACGCGGCGCGGCCACGCTGTGCATTATGCTTGACAGACAGCCAGCGCGCCCGCGCCCAGAATGAACTAGGATACGGCGCGGCCGCGTCGTTCGTCGCATGAATCCAGTTTTTTAATTTTGTCCAGAAAATTCGATCTAATCTTACATCAATTCATGTATGGAATCATAAAATTGATAATTAGCACAAAGTTAAACTCTGATACCACTGTTGGGTTTGTACGTAACGCATACTTGTAATCAAATTACACAATTGAAAGGCGGAAGCGCAAAACATAGGTTTTTAAAATTTTTATACAAACTCATACCATGATCATACTTTGTGTTTAATTATCAATAACAGAAAAGTAAGGATGAATCAGAATCATACCCTTTTAGAATCTAGCTTCTACAGGTACAAGTTCTACTCCTTGCTCTCCTTGATCTCCTTGAATTTCCTGTAGTGGCTCCTTCCTTTGATCAACGTTAGCCACCCAAGTGTTTGGCCTCTAGAGGTGATCCACCAAGAGGAATTGCTCAGGAAGATGGGTGGTTGACCAAACCTTTTTTCTAATCTCTGTAGAAAATATGTTGTACTCTCCAACTCTTGGAATCACATATATCTTATATCTGATATAAGACTCTCTTATATAGATATTAGGTTAACCCTACTAATCTAATTAGAATTGAGTTTCATTTAATTAATTAATTAAACTCTTTTAATTAATTTGGCTTCCCAACATATTGGGATTAATTAATTAAATTCTTTTAATTAATTTGCCTCCTAATCTCATTAGGAATGAGTGAGAGTACTTATATTAAATTAAAATCCTAAACTCCTTTAGAATTAAAATAATAATAATAATAATAATAATAATAATAAGACTTCTCTTATTAATTTATATTTAATATTTCTAAAATATTAAATAATAAATATAAAGCTATTTAATTTATTCTATCACCATATACTAAATTAATTACACTTAATGCATTATTATGTTTATGCCATTATATTCTTAAATAATTCTTCTTTATTTTATGGTGTGACCCTTTAGGTTCTCCATATTAAATCATTTGTCAATAAATTAATTAGAACAATTCTAATCTTATTTAAATAAATAAATTAAACTAATAAGCTATTTAAATAAATAACATTTATTTTACAATAGGGATAAGCCTCCCTAGCGATTAACGACTTTCTAGATAATATATATTTCAGCATTAATCATAAAAGAACATGTGAGTTAATAGTTACCATACAATTCAATCCTTCCACCATACAATGTCCCAATTAAATATAAGACATGGATTTACTGTCAAGTCTTATTTGATTTAGTTATATGTATTTCGATTAAAAAATGCACAACTCCATATAATGCAAATTAGAAATTCCTTTCTAATTTTATTCCACCTTGGCCAAAGATTCCTGGGTTGTTATTGAACGAATCACATAGGACATATCTCCTCTTTTACTAGAAGTGGTAGATTCTTTATTGATTATTCATTATCTCTGTATGTAACTCATTATACCCAAGCATACCCTTTTATATACCCTAAGGGCCTTAAGAAATAAGTCAAAGTTAAATTCATTACACACAAGATACTATGATGATCTCAAGTCCAAGGATCACTTGTACTACTATCACATTAGAAATTCCTATTGACAGGAGAGTAAAACTCCATTAGGTATTCCATAGCGAGTCATGTTCAGTGAACTTATTCTCCAATAAGCACCTACATACTTGCTTTAGTGTCTCCACACAAATGATCATGAGATCATCATCCTCATCCAATGAGCCAGCAACATATGTACCAATCTGTCTGAATTTACTAATTCCCTTTTTAGTAATCCCACGATTGGGAACTATTTTAGTTTTAAGCTTTCTAAGAATTTAAATCTCATTAGCATGATCAACATCATGATTCTAAAAGCATTGCTTAAAATTATGGGTTATTTGCATATTATAAAAACAGCATCATGTAGATAATTAAATGCCTTTAATAAATAAATATTTTTATTAATAAATAAATAAGATTGTTTATAAAGTATGTGCTTTATCATCATACATGATTGGCTTGTACGCACACTACTATCACTTTAAACGTTCGTGAACGTTCAACGATCAATTCTTTGTTTTAAGTCCGAATTCGTTCGTTCTTGCTACCACAAGTCTTATTTACCTAATTATATGTTACGACATCGAAAACCAACGTTTCAGAATCAAACGACGACTTTTGACTTCTATTCCGAGAAAATTCACAATTTCGACGCTTAACGTCTAATCGCGTAACTTTCGTCATATATTTGTTATTCAATATTTTTACTTCGAACCAAATGGAATCAATCCATTGGTTATTCATTAGTGATTCTAACCATTACAAACTTATATGTTTTAATGGTTTCACATACTTATTGTTCAACTCTCATGATTTTGATAGTTTCTTCATTAGGTCCTTAATCAATAATTATGATTTCATTTATTCATGGCTTATTAGTGTTTTAAGTCCACTACTAGGCCAACCTTATCACTTCTTATCAATCATGCTCCACCAATTCACTTCTATATCAATTATGTATTGAAAGAAGTTAAAATTTAAGGTTTGAATGGTATACCTCTTGTGTTCTTGAGTGACTGGTTGATTGATAAAGAGACTAGTGAACTTCTTGCTCCTTGTTTGCTTGATTTCTTACTCAAAGAAATAAGCTAGCTTCTCTTTCTCTCTCTCTCAAT
The DNA here is from genome assembly GCA_020205555.1 of Panax stipuleanatus. Taxonomy (NCBI): domain Eukaryota; kingdom Viridiplantae; phylum Streptophyta; class Magnoliopsida; order Apiales; family Araliaceae; genus Panax; species Panax stipuleanatus. The sequence continues at coordinate 45,633,417 of CM035125.1, forward strand.
ATGCTATCAACTTTGTAAACCAACAAATGAACCACCAAGGCTCTTATATATAGGTTTTGCAAGACCAAGGGTCTTTTGGTCATTAAGACCAAACCTCCTCTTGCATGTGAAGGCCATGTGATGCCCATGTGCTAGCATATGCTAGCATATGCACCCCATATGCCACCTATGTCTTCCCATGTGCTCATGGGTTGCCCCATGAGTTTAGTCCACCCGTTAACCCATCGGTTCGATCCACGAGTTTAGTTATTAAAATTAATTCAAATTAAATATATTACTTCGTATAAAATTTGTATTATACGTCGTATTAATTCTCGTATCCACTTTGTATTATACTCGTATAATATCTAGTATTTTACTCGTATTCATTCCGTATAATAATTATTATTATTATACATAACCAATTATTATTATGTTTTAATCTTCCTAACCTTTAGGGTTTTAATTCCTCACGCGAAAACTTCGTGAGCCATAACTGGAATATTATTAGCTATTTTATCCCATCTTTAAATCTTATCATTACGCGTTTCTCGAAAATTAAAATATAATTCCCGAGCAAAATCGGATGAATATTGATTTTACAAAAATTTCTTAGAAAACTTTTATTTTCATCTTGGAAATTCATATGATTTATTTCTAGCACGTAGCCAGAATACTAACCATATTTACATTCTCTAGGTCATAGAACGACCTTGAAATAGTTTACTCACTTTAATAAACATTTATTTTAATTTTATTCAATAAAATCAAATAAAGTTTATTTACATAAACGTCCAATTTTCCCGGGTGTTACAAATGACCTCCAGCACATAATTCACAAACCATCGCTACCTGTGATACTAATTGTGGGCCCCATGAGTCAATCTTCTTGGTCAATGCGGATACTTGTGCTGCCAAGGTTGTAACTTCGTCTAGTTATAGCTTTCCTGGTGTTTTAGGGGATTAAACCTTGTCATTGGCCACTGGTAGTTGTTGGTGGCCATTGTCTCTAATAATTGGTAAGCTTCATCAATAGTTTTCCCAGTAATAGCACCTCCGGCTGCTGCATCAATACTAGCCCTAGTAGGTCCATGCAAACCATCATAAAATATCTGAACCTGTAACCATCACTGAATCCCATGATGTGGACATTTGCGGAGCAAATACTTAAACTGCTCCCAAGCCTCATACAGTGACTCCGAATCATTCAAAGTAAAAGTGAGAATATCGTTCCTTCGTTTTGCTATTTTTGCTGGTGGAAAGAACTTAGCCAAAAAAAATTGAGCTAAGTCATCCCAAGCCGTTATTGAACCTGGTGGCAAAGAGTGTAACCAACTTTTTGCTTTGTCTCGCAGTGTAAATGGAAACAGTCTCAACCTTATTGCTTCATCCGTAACATTGTTAAACTTGAATGTGTCGCAGATTTCTAAGAAGCACATGATGTGTTCATTTAGATCATCATTCGAAGCACCCCCAAACTGGACTGAATTATGTAGCATTTGAATGGTCCCTGGTTTAATCTCAAAATTGTTCGCATTTATCGCCGATCTCCGAATGCTAGACTAAAGATCCGTCACTATTGGCATGGCGTAATCCCTAAGTGATTTTTTTTTCTTTTGCAACCATGTCTACAAGATTCTCAGCTTCTTTTGCCAGTTTTTCTTCCGTAAATACTTCCTCACTAGTTAACCGATGTTTTGAGAACTTCTTTTCAATATCGTCGGTGTATAGAAAAAGTTCCTTCTTACCCTTTGACCTAGTGTGCATACACAGATGAAAAATTTGCAAGAAGAAAGAGAGAAACAATTAAAGAAAAATGTTTAAATTAAGATCGAATTGATTGTAACTAATATGGAATAAATATTAAATTAAGAGTCCCCAGCAACGGCGCCAAAAACTTGTTGTCTGATTTCGCAATCAATAATTATGTGCAAGTATACACGATCAACAACTAAGAAAGTGATAAGAACAAGTGTCGAACCCACGAGAAATCATAATTAATAAATCCCAACTACTAGTTTTATATCAAACCAATTTTATTTAAACAACCAAATTTTGTGATTTTTCAACTAAAACTATATTAAATTAACTAAACTAATTTCAACGCAAAAATTTGATTCAGAAATTAAAGGCTTAAGACTAAAATTTCCCCAATTATGCAATATAAATCAATTACCCAATTTATCCAATTATTAAATCCACTCGAGTTGTTAACAGGAATTCACAATATTTAAAAGCCCTTTTGTGACGCCCCCAAAATAGGTTCAATACTCAACCCATTTTGAGTCGCCAAATACACTCAACAAAATTCAAATACAATCTTTCATATCACACGGTCGTGCAAAATACGACCACACAATTGTGAGTGTCAATACAGATATGTAGAAAATATTAATATTCAAACTAAGTCCTCATTACATTTATTATCACACTATTTTAAATAAATAAAATAGTGAGGACTTCTACAGCTCTAACTCGGACCATCACTCCATTCCCCGACTAGTACCCGCGATATTCTCATTTCCTGAAGAGAACAATGGAAGAAAAGGGTGAGCTCAACTAGCCCATTAAAGAATATTATGACTAAGATAATGCAAAACAAATTATCGTTAGCCTTCAATAAATCAGATAAAATATTATGGACAACAAGTTTTAGATCAATATTCGCAGCGGAAATAACAATTCATTAGAAGAGTTAAGTAGAGAATGATGTCTACTATCTTTTTTTTTAATTTAAAAGTCCATCATCAATATTTTATCCCTGTAACATCAATCAATATACATCTCGAATCAAATATCCATCTTTGCACTACGGCCAAAGATATTCATTTGTATCATCAGTTGGTCATGTTCATCTCAACACCTGTCCATCTTTACACTACGGGCCAAAGATATTCATTAGGTAATCATTCATCTTTGCACTACAGGCCAAAGATATTCATCATGTAATTATTCATCTTTGCACTACAGGCCAAAGATATTCAGTTATATCACCATTTAGAACTGAGGATGATGAAAAAAATACGAATAACGAATCTAGTGAGATAAAAGACAAATATTAGGGATTCGTAATTTAGTTTATCCAAGTTCAATAATACTCCATAATAATCAATTATGGAGCAAAATTCAAGAATGAAGATCAAAACTTGGATCCCATCAAAGATGATTTGGAAAGAAAAAAAATATTTTTTTACCGTAAATAGTACCCCGTAAATAGTAACTCATGAATAGTAACTCGTGAATAGTAACTCGAAATAAAAAGGTAAAAAATTCACAAGCAAGTTCAGACCAATATTCCAGTGAAATAATATTAGATGAAGCGCAAAACTCAAGTAATATCTGATCATTTCAGGAATTATAGAAGCAATACTTACCGTAGTAAGTTTAGAGTTAAGAATTTGAAATGAAACAATATACGAAACTGTAATTGAATTTTCACCCGTCTGGCGGTAGTCCGCTCAAACAGATTATTTTCACAATTTAATAACAACTGAATACGAAGGGTTATTCACCCGTCTGGCGGTAGTCCGCTCAAACAGATTATTTCCACAATTAAATAACAACTGAATACGAAGATTCACCTGTTTGGCGGTAGTCCGCTCAGACAGATTATTTCAACAGAATAATAAGGAATGGAATAACAACCCTTACGAGTATTGAAAGAAAATAACTCTCTTCATGAATACGAAAGAAATAATACCCCTTACCTTAAAATTTGGAGACTGCACTAGCGTAATTGCAGAATACACTTCTTCTTTCTCTCTTATTCTCTCTATACTTTCTCTCTCTATAGCTTTAGTGAATTGGTGAGAAATAATGAAGAAATGAGCTTCTATTTATAGGCTCGGCAGAGTAAGGGTAAAATAGTCTTTTTGCCATAATATATTACATCATCGCTTACATCATCGATCTATGACATCATTACTTATCTCATCGCTCTGATGACATTATTGCTTACCTCATCGCTCCGATGACATCATTACTTGCATCATAAGAGTTCAAATTCAATTTGCACTCTTCCACCTTGTTTAACTTTTATACCATGAATTTACTATAATAATGTTACCATTCAAATTATAAAAAAAAAATCATACTATTATATAATCACATCATATTACTATAATGTAATATTATAATAATATCTTTGAATGAATTATTTTATCTGACAAGATAAAATACCAACTTTCAATAAATGTCACATGTTAAAAATTTCTCCGTTTAAATCCACATTGAATAAATATTTCCTTATCATATATATCAAAAATTAATTATTCACAAATAATATTACAGAACTACAATATTGACAACCAGGTGGTTCCCAGGAAAGAGGGGGCCTTCCGATAAGGATTTTTCCTTACTGGCGCGCAATTAATCAACCCCTTTCCTAGACAGAACTTCCTTAGACATTGCCAATAATGCTATCTAATAATATTATTCAAATAATATGAATTATTGATTTGATAATTTGAAATAATGTGCAATGACAATTATTGAATCAATAAAATATTATGCAATTATTGAATCAATAATATAAAATATTGAACAGTAATTACTGTAACAATAATTGAGTAAGTGTCTTCCTACGTAAGAATCAATAATTCAAAATACTGTGCAATACCGTGTGCTACCGTGCAAACAACGCGTATTACTTTATTTTAACCACCGGGTATTTCAACAGTACTAACGGTAACAGTTTTGCCATTATTTTTATAAAAAGGTTATTTCTGTCGCTTTCTATATCCGACATTCATTCTATTGTGGGGTCCACCAATGACTGCGCCGTCGTACGAATATTCTCCGACAAAAAGAATATTCCTCGACCAAACAAATATTCCCCGACACAACGAATATTTTATAACCACTTGCTTACTTTGTAAACTTTGCACATTTCACCCATAACTTATCACATTTATCAAATCAACACCTTACTATTTCAAAATAATATATAAAGAAAATTAAATCTTATTCATAAAATTTGGGGTCTTACACCTTTTCCAAGCGATCAATTAAAAGTTTTCAATCCAATTAATTATGCAATATTCCTATGCAAAACAAAAGAATTAAATTCATTAAGTTCCAATTCTCAATTGTTACATGCAATGAAAAGAGATATCCCTATTTAATTCGCAACCAAAATTATTTATCTCATGCAAATAACTAAAAATACATGCTATCACATTCAGTTCTAACCCTAGATTTCATCTCCTGAATTCATCTAGTATAACATGGTAATTATTGGCCAAATAATTAAGCAATTAAAGCAAAATATGATAGACTAATCAATTTGAATAAATAATTGGATTTCAAAAGATAATTAATTCATGAGCAGAAAAGATTCCATAGTAGCCTTAATTAAGAAATTAGTTCATGCTCAAAATTAAAACCAAAAATCCCATAAAAATCATCTCAATAAAATTACAAAATAGAGAAGAAGAATAAAACTCAACGTTGGACTCTTGTCTTCAATCTCCAATTGCAATCTTCAAGTGCTCCTTTGCAATTCCAAGTCAATCTCCAGATTCTATCTCAATCCATGTGTGTTAAGATATCTATCTCTAATAGCCTCCTCTCTATTTATAGCATTTAGTCTTTACTAAGTTAGCCCATTAACCAAATCCAAGTTGGAATAAAAATATGTTCTGTTTTTACTTAGCTTGATCAAACTCAACATCAAAATCTGTTCCCCAACGCCTCAGCGCTGGGTTTAATACTAGGAAAAGCGCCCCAGCACTTGTCTGAATCAGCAAGTGAGAAGTTTGCTCTTAATGATGCTATAATTCCACTTTTTCCCCTGCTTTGTCCTATCATGCAAAATAACAAATAAATAAATTAAAATATCCTAAAATACTTTAAAACATGCAATTTATCAAGTCTACAAATACCTAATTCATGGGTAAATTACTCACTCATCAATGTCGATTTTTTCCAAACCTCACCCTTGAAATAAATAAATCAAACTAGCGAAACACAAAGGGAAGAAGGAGCGAAATTCCACCAATGGTAGGTACTTATCCCAACTCCCTTTGAAGTCTAGAACACAGAGTCTCAATAGATCTTCAAGAGTTTGGATAGTCCTTTCCGATTGCCCGTCCGTTTGTGGATGATATGCCGAACTGAATCGTAAATCCGTGCCCATAGCTTTCTGCAAGCTAACCCAAAATTGTGAAGTGAATCTTGGGTCACGATTCGAAACTATGGATACTGGCATGCCATGTAATCTCACAATCTCATTCACGTACATACGAGCAAGACGTTCAAGGGAATAAGTCTCTCGTATCGGCAAGAAATGAGCAGACTTGGTTAATCTATCAACAATAACCCAAATTGCATCTATGCCTTGAGAAACCTTGGGAAGACCTATAACGAAATCCATGGTAATGTGTTCCCACTTCCACTTTGGAATCTCAAGTGGTTGCAATGGACCCTTTGGCATTTGATGCTCCGCCTTGACACGTTGACACGTTAAACACCTCGAGATGAACTCCGCGATCTCTCTCTTCATATTGCTCCACCAAAATGTATGTCGAAGATTACGATACATTTTGGTACTTCCAGGATGGATTACAAACGGTGTGTTGTGTGCCTCCATTATGATTCTATACTTCAAATCAGAATCGTCAGGAACACAAAGTCTGGATTTGACTCGAAGTATTCCTTCTTCATCAATCCTTGCTTCTGGAATAGCACCTTCTTCCTCATATTCATCAGCTCCGGATCTGTAGCTTGAGCAGCTTTAACTTTATCAATCAAAGCTAGTTCTACGCGTATACTTGATATCATCACATGGGTCCCCGGAGTCTTGAACTCTATCTCCATCTTTTGTGAATCACACAAAATAGGCCTTGAAAGCATCGCATTCGTTCCCGCATATGATCTTCTACTCAACGCGTCCGTAACCACGTTCGCTTTTCCAGGATGGTATTGGATGGTATGATCATAATCTTTCAACAGCTCAAGCCAACGTCATTACCGCATGTTGAGTTCCTTCTGGGTGAAGAAATACTTGAGGCTCTTATGATCCGTATAGATCTCCACTTTCTCCCAATACAGGTAGTGTCTCCAGATCTTTAACGGTAAAACGACTGCTGCCAAGTCTAGATCATGAGTACGATAATTCCTCTCATATTCCTTGAGTTGTCGCGAGGCATAGGCTATGACTTTTCCATGTTGCATGAGAACACATCCTAACCCTTTGCCCGAAGCATCGCTGTAAATGACAAATCCATCCGAACCAGATGGTATCGTCAGAACAGGTGCCGAAATGAGTCTCCTCTTGAGCTCTTGAAATCTCTTCTCGCATTCCTCGTTCCATACGAATTTTGTATCTTTCTAAGTCAGCTGAGTTAATGGAGTAGCGATTCGAGAAAATCCCTCCACGAATCTCCGAAAGCCCAGAAAGCTACGTACTTCGGTTACCGACTTCAGTTGCTCCCAACTTTGTATTGCTTCAATCTTTGTCGGGTCCACAAATACTCCACGTTTTGATACTACGTGCCCAAGAAATGCTACTTCCTCAAGCCAGAACTCGCATTTCTTCAGCTTGGCATATAGCTTGTTTTCACGAAGCCTTTGAAGTACCAGCTTCAAGTGGTGCTCATGATCTTCACGACTTTTGGAATAGATAAGGATGTCATCAATAAAGACAACCACGAACTGATCCAAATATTCCTTGAATACACGGTTCATCATATCCATGAAGGCGGCAGGAGCATTAGTCAATCCAAAAGACATGACTAAGAATTCATAATGCCCATATCGAGTTCTGAAAGCAGTCTTCGGAATATCCTCAGTTTTAATCTTCAGCTGATGATATCCAGAACGAAGATCGATCTTTGAAAAGAATTGTGCACCTTGCAACTAGTCGAACAGGTCATCAATACGAGGTAATGGATACCAATTCTTGATGGTGACATGGTTCAACTCCCGATAGTCAATACAAAGTCGCATACTCCCGTCTTTCTTCTTTACGAATAAAACAGGAGCACCCCAAGGAGATGTACTAGGACGTATAAAATCGATGTCTAACAACTCCTGTAGTTATACCTTTAACTCCTGAAGTTCTATAGGAGCCATTCGATATGGGGTTTTAGAAATGGGTTTTGTACTGGGTTCAAGGTCAATAAAGAATTCAACTTCACGTTCCGGGGGTAGACCGGGAAGTTCTTCGGGAAATACATCAGGAAACTCATTAACAACAGAAATATCATTCAAACCTGACGTATTCTGGTTTAGATCAGTGACATGGGCTAAGAAAGCTTGACATCCGTTTTTCAATAAACGAATAGCTTTATTACTTGAAATAACATTGATTGATTTTAGTGGTTTGGTTGTTTGAATTCGCACAATAGGTTGGTTAGGAATATAAAAACTAACAACCTTACAAAAATAATCAATTTTGGCATGATAAGTGGTCAACCAGTCAATTCCTAAAATCACGTCAAATGCAAGTATTTTCAAAGATATAAGATCAACAGGTAAGGTAAGGGTACCAATCTGAATCAAGCAAGATTTGTAAACTGTAGATGTAACGAAGGTTTCTCCTAACGAAGTTTCAATAGATAAGTCAAAGTCTAACTTTTCAGGTGTCAAATTTAATCGTTGAGCACAAGCAGGTGAAATAAATGAATGGGTAGCACCGGTATCTAACAAGGTGTAAACTTCGCAAGAGTTTATGATTAGCTTACCTGTAATCACCTCATGTGGGTTCCTCACGTTTTGGGTTGTTACGGCAAACGCTCTTCCAGGAACCACTGACTTTGACTTGTCCGAAACCGCCTTTGGAATCACCATCCCCGCTGGACTTGGTTTTGCTACAGGACAATCTCGAGCTATATGTCCTTCTTTTCCACAGTTATAGCATGCTTTGAATTGTTGTGGGCAGTTTGGGCTAATGTGTCCCTCTTTCCAGCATTTATAGCATACGACCGGTGGTTGTTCTCCTCCCCTAGAAATAGTTGATGCTGGTGCTGATGTCGACGTCTTCACGTTCTCATTGTTGTACCTTCTCTTCTTGAAATCTCCTCCCGATTCACTTTTTCTACTATCATGGCCACGATTACCACCGGAGTGGTTACCGCTTCTGTCATAATACTTTCCTCCCTGTTGGTTGTCATTTTTCCGATGACTCCTGCCACCGGTACGACCTTGGTTGTTGTCCCTTGGTTGAACATAATCATTATCTCGTTCTAATAACTGGGCCCTGTTCACTACATCCGAATATAGAGAAAATTTGTGAGAAATGAGGTATTGACGAATTTTTGGTTTCAAACCTCTCAGAAACATCCGCGTCATACGTTCCTCATTCTCCACCAAATGAGGTGCAAACCTGGACAACTCCGCTAACTTAGCCTCATACTGGGACACCGTCATGTTGTTTTGTTCCAGTCTGATAAACTCTACCTCTTTCATGTGACGAATACTTTCTGGAAAGTACTTGTCATTGAACAATCTCTGGAATGCCCCCCAAGTCATCTTGAGTGCGGCAGGCTGGGTACGCTTCACAGATTCCCACCAGTAATCTGTTTCTCCACGGAACATAAAAGTGGCAAATGGAACCTTCTGTTCCTCCGTGCATCCCAAGACATCAAATATCTTGGTAATTTGTTTAATCCAATTTTCTGCCTTGATTGGATCTGGTTTTCCCTGAAACTCTGGTGGTCCCAACTCTTTAAACTACTTGGCAGTGACAAGCCGCGAGTTGTTATTTCCACCAGTATTATGAACACGAGTCTCCTTCGTCTGGTTTTGCATGAACTGCAAAAAGCTTCTAAACATCCCGTCATTTGTCATTTCTTCGGTAGGATTGTTTACAGTAGGAATATAGCCTTCCTGTTGCACGTTCTCCTCGTTGGTGATTAAAGGTGTTTCAACGGTCTCATTCACTCCATTGTTTAAATTTTCAGCTGCCATTCTCAAATACTGCCACAAAACAAAGGTTAATCAAACAAATTAATATAATCACATATTAACCCTATGTTCCAACCGACCAATTACATAATAATTAAGCTTAGGTAGGACACACTAGCGAAGGTTTACTCGTCTCTCCCCTCCTAGTTCTATTCCCAGATCTCCGCCAGAGATCATATCCCTAAGCTCTGATACCAACTGTGACGCCCCCAAAATAGGTTCAATACTCAACCAATTTTGAGTCGCCAAATACACTCAACAAAATTCAAATACAATCTTTCATATCACACGGTCGTGCAAAATATGACCACACAACTGTGAGTGTCAATACAGATATGTAAAAAATATTAATATTCAAACTAAGTCCTCATTACATTTATTATCACACTATTTTAAATAAATAAAATAGTGAGGACTTCTACAGCTCTAACTCGGACCATCACTCTATTCCCCGACTAGTACCCGCGATATTCTCATTTTCTGAAGAGAACAATGGAAGAAAAGGGTGAGCTCAACTAGCCCAGTAAAGAATATTATGACTAAGATAATGAAAAATAAATTATCGTTAGCCTTCAATAAATCAGATAAAATATTATGGACAACAAGTTTTAGATCAATATTCGCAGCGGAAATAACAATTCATTAGAAGAGTTAAATAGAGAATGATGTCTACTATCTTTTTTTTTTGATTTAAAAGTCCATCATCAATATTTTATCCCTGTAACATCAATCAATATACATCTCGAATCAAATATCCATCTTTGCACTACGGCCAAAGATATTCATTTGTATCATCAGTTGGTCATGTTCATCTCAACACCTGTCCATATTTACACTACGGGCCAAAGATATTCATCAGGTAATCATTCATCTTTGCACTATAGGCCAAAGATATTCATCATGTAATTATTCATCTTTGCACTACAGGCCAAAGATATTCAGTTATATCACCATTTAGAACTGAGGATGATGAAAAAAATACGAATAACGAATCTAGTGAGATAAAAGACAAATATTAGGGATTCGTAATTTAGTTTATCCAAGTTCAATAGTACTCCATAATAATCAATTATGGAGCAAAATTCAAGAATGAAGATCAAAACTTGGATCCCATCAAAGATGATTTGGAAAGAAAAAAAAATATTTTTTTACCGTAAATAGTACCCCGTAAATAGTAACTCGTGAATAGTAACTCGTGAATAGTAACTCGAAATGAAAAGGTAAAAAATTCACAAGCAAGTTCAGACCAATATTCCAGTGAAATAATATTAGATGAAGCGCAAAACTCAAGTAATATCTGATCATTTCAGGAATTCTAGAAGCAATACTTACCGTAGTAAGTTTAGAGTTAAGAATCTGAAATGAAACAATATACGAAACTGTAATTGAATTTTCACCCGTCTGGCGGTAGTCCGCTCAAATAGATTATTTTCACAATTTAATAACAACTGAATACGAAGGGTTATTCACCCGTCTGGAGGTAGTCCGCTCAAATAGATTATTTCCACAATTTAATAACAACTGAATACGAAGATTCACCCGTCTGGCGGTAGTCCGCTCAGACAGATTATTTCAACAGAATAATAAGGAATGGAATAACAACCCTTACGAGTATTGAAAGAAAATAACTCTCTTCATGAATACGAAAGAAATAATACCCCTTACCTTAAAATTTGGAGACTACACTAGCGTAATAGCAGAATACTCTTCTTCTTTCTCTCTTATTCTCTCTATACTTTCTCTCTCTATAGCTTTAGTGAATTGGTGAGAAATAATGAAGAAATGAGCTTCTATTTATAGGCTCGACAGAGTAAGGGTAAAATAGCCTTTTCGCCATAATTTATGACATCATCGCTTACATCATCGATCTATGACATCATTGCTTACCTCATCGCTCCGATGACATCATTGCTTACCTCATCGCTCCGATGACATCATTGCTTGCATCATAAGAGTTCAAATTCAATTTGCACTCTTCCACCTTGTTTAACTTTTATACCATGAATTTACTATAATAATGTTACCATTCAAATTATAAAAAAAATCATACTATTATATAATCACATCATATTACTATAATGTAATATTATAATAATATCTTTGAATGAATTATTTTATCTGACAAGATAAAATATCAACTTTCAATAAATGTCACATGTTAAAAATTTCTCCGTTTAAATCCACATTGAATAAATATTTCCTTATCATATATATCAAAAATTAATTATTCACAAATAATATTACAGAACTACAATATTGACAACCAGGTGGTTCCCAGGAAAGAGGGGGCCTTCCGATAAGGATTTTTCCTTACTGGCGCGCAATTAATCAACCCCTTTCCTAGACAGAACTTCCTTAGACATTGCCAATAATGCTATCTAATAATATTATTCAAATAATATGAATTATTGATTTGATAATTTGAAATAATGTGCAATGACAATTATTGAATCAATAAAATATTATGCAATTATTGAATTAATAATATAAAATATTGAACAGTAATTACTGTAACAATAATTGAGTAAGTGTCTTCCTACGTAAGAATCAATAATTCGAAATACTGTGCAATACCGTGTGCTACCGTGCAAACACCGCGTATTAATGTATTTTAACCACCGGGTATTTCAACAGTACTAACGGTAACAGTTTTGCCATTATTTTTATAAAAAGGTTATTTCTATCGCTTTCTATATTCGACATTCATTCTATTGTGGGGTCCACCAATGACTGCGCCGTCGTACGAATATTCTCCGACAAAAAGAATATTCCTCGACCAAACAAATATTCCCCGACACAACGAATATTTTATAACCACTTGCTTACTTTGTAAACTTTGCACATTTCACCCATAACTTATCACATTTATCAAATCAACACCTTACTATTTCAAAATAATATATAAAGAAAATTAAATCTTATTCATAAAATTTGGGGTCTTACACCTTTTCCAAGCGATCAATTAAAAGTTTTCAATCCAATTAATTATGCAATATTCCTATGCAAAACAAAAGAATTAAATTCATTAAGTTCCAATTCTCAATTGTTACATGCAGTGAAAAGAGATATCCCTATTTAATTCGCAACCAAAATTATTTATCACATGCAAATAACTAAAAATACATGCTATCACATTCAGTTCTAACCCTAGATTTCATCTCCTGAATTCATCTAGTATAACATGGTAATTATTGGCCAAATAATTAAGCAATTAAAGCAAAATATGATAGACTACTCAATTTGAATAAATAATTGGATTTCAAAAGATAATTAACTCATGAGCAGAAAAGGTTCCATAGTAGCCTTAATTAAGAAATTAGTTCATGCTCAAAATTAAAACCAAAAATCCCATAAAAATCATCTCAATAAAATTACAAAATAGAGAAGAAGAATAAAACTCAACGTTGGACTCCTGTCTTCAATCTCCAATTGCAATCTTCAAGTGCTCCTTTGCAATTCCAAGTCAATCTCCAGATTCTATCTCAATCCATGTGTGTTAAGATATCTATCTCCAATAGCCTCCTCTCTATTTATAGCATTTAGTCTTTACTAAGTTAGCCCATTAACCAAATCCAAGTTGGAATAAAAATATGTTCTGTTTTTACTTAGCTTGATCAAACTCAGCATCAAAATCTGTTCCCCAACGCCTCGGCGCTGGGTTTAATACTAGGAAAAGCGCCCCAGCACTTGTCTGAATCAGCAAGTGAGAAGTTTGCTCTTAATGATGCTATAATTCCACTTTTTCCCCTTCTTTGTCCTATCATGCAAAATAACAAATAAATAAATTAAAATATCCTAAAATACTTTAAAACATGCAATTTATCAAGTCTACAAATACCTAATTCATGGGTAAATTACTCACTCATCAATGTCGATTTTTTCCAAATCTCACCCTTGAAATAAATAAATCAAACTAGCGAAACACAAAGGGAAGAAGGAGCGAAATTCCCGGCGTCGACAAGTAGCAACTCCGCTGGGGACGTTAGAGGGCTTAAGCCCCATCTAAATCTTTTCAATTCCCTTTTATCTGAATGTGTGTGATGAATGCTTTCTTTACAATTCTTGTGAATGAATGCGTTATTTACAATGCTTTATATTAGTGTTTCGCACAATGTCATCATCTTGCATATGGTGAGACGCGATGGATGTATGTGAATGTATGTTGTGTTATTCCTCTACTAGTAGGCAAACCCGTCGGTGGCAGATTACTGGACTCAAAAGGAGCATAATCCCGTGAGGCTCAGGAAAGGCGCCACCCAGATCTGCTCCAATTGAAAGATAGGATTCATTCCTATCAAGTATATTATGATGATCTGGGAATCATTATGCCAAAAATCCCGCGAGAGTAAACCTAAGATAGGTCAGCCTCTAATAAACCAAACGCGAAGGGAAGTCTCTTCACGCTTTTTCCCATTTCAATTCAAATGTCAAATTCCAATTCCTATCAAAATATAAAATCTCATACCTATCATATTTATCATATCATCAAAATAACTAACCCTTGTGTTACAGGAAAACTTTAAAAAACCTAAAACTAACACATTGCACATCATGCATATCGCTAGTGTTTATCAAAACTAAAATACATGTCCTTTTATAGGCAAGATTGGTCCCATTACCAGAGTGAAATCTAAGAAGACACAAAGCTCACCTGCCGATATGGCTAGAAGTGCCTCACATGAATCTATCCCAGTATCCTGAGATAAATTCGAGGAACTTAAAAAGAAGATAACATAAGTGGTTAGCCTGTTAAAAGAACAACTTAAAATCCACTCAGGTACCAAAGAATCAAACTCAACCAGAGTCCTCCGAGCAAGAAAGCAGTCAAAGTTTTGATAAAAACGTGGAAATTCATATACTTGAACCTCTTTCCAATGAAGGAACCAACAAAACCCCTAAAATCACCAATCTCAAGGATAATCGAGAAACTGGTGATATTAGAAAGAAGGTCCAACAGATGGAAGAAACCATCTGTTCTATAAAAGGAACACGATTATATGGGAGTGTCAACTACTCAGATCTAGGAATATTCCCATGGGCTCGATATCCTGACAAATTCCAAGTCCCAGATTTCAAAAAGTATAACGGGTTAGGAGACCCTTATACCCATCTGAAGGTATACATTGGAGAACTCAGATCCTATACAGAGGACGAGAAGATAAGAGTGCAATTATTTTAGAAAAGTCTAACTGGAGAGGCTAGGGCATGGTACGCCAGACTTGACAACTCCAAAATTCACAGTTGGGAAGAGCTGGCCCATGCCTTCCTGAATTAATTCAACTTCTAGTCACAAATGGCACCAGATAAATATCAAGTGACTAAAGTTAAGAAACAGAACCATGAGTATTTCCGAGAATATGCCCAAAGATGGAGGCGTTTGGCAGCCCAGGTCAGCCCACCAGTGACAGAGACTAAAATGGTGATGACTTTTATCGATATACAAGAAGCTCGCTATTATGAGAGGAACCTAGCTGCAATAGGAAAATTATTTTTAGAAATAATCAAACATGGAGAAATGGTTGAAATGGGTTTAAAGACTTGAAAAATCAAAGACCTCACAGCTCTGGAGGCAGTGGCTAAACTCATCCAGACTGAAAATTATGGGAGTAACCCTAGAAAAGCTCATAAGAAGAAGGGAGAAGATGTATCCTTAAACTACCGGGTCAAACTCGGCGAGGCAGCCAGAACCCGCCCATTCAAAAATAGAATAATTACCCTCCATTACAATCATCTGTAAATCCTACAAGTCCTTCATCCCAGAAAGTCAGAGAAGTCAGACACAGGAGAATATTTACAACTCTTGGGGATTCACTAGAGAACATACTCAAGCTTCTGACAACACAAAAGAAAATCACTCAGCTCCTACCTCCAACTAATCAAAACGGGAAGCAGTTTGACTCAAGCAAGAAATGTGCATACCATTTTGGGGCTCCAGGACATGATACCCAAGAATGTTGTTCTCTAAAACACAAGATTTAGGGCATAATAGACAACGGTGAAATCGTGGTGATAACACCTGAGAAGTCATATGTTCAGGATAATCATTAACCTCAATATAAGGCTGAAGATGTGAACATGATCAGTACTGGGAATGGACAGAGTTCCAAGTACCTTAAGAAGATTGGAGAATCCTCACAGATAGTTAGACAGAATCCCTCCAAGCCGGGTTATCCAGAAGGACAAGCTTTGATTAATTCTACGATCAAATCAATCAAAGAATAAGTTGATCAATTAGCGGAGCTAATCGTGTATCAACACCAAGTAATCCGACAGTTGATAAACTAGATCAGCCAGAGGCAAACCAATGTCTCTCCATCTAGAGTCCTTCCAATTGCAAAGAGAGATCACTTCCGCTTTCAAGAGAATGAAACATAGGCTGATAAAGTTGCCAGAGAAGCAAGATTCCAGGCACATAGAGAATTTGCAGCCAAAAGAAAGTTCACTGCTTTGAACTAATCTAGGGAGGAAATTTTACATATATTGATTAATAAAGGAAAGATCACAGAATGGTTACCTCCAATGGACCCCGATCAAGGAGATTCGATGCTACTAAAATATGTCAATACCACTCCAACACTCCTGGTCATGACACAGAAAAATATTGGGCACTCCATCACCTAATTCAGAATCTAATTGAGAGTGGTGATCTGCAAATGATGAGCAATGATAATATCTTCTCTGAAGAAGAAGAAGGGATATTTCCTCCTTGCATAGGAAGTTTGAAAGAAATCGTAGTTGTCATTTCCTATGAAGGAGACACATCAGCAATGTCCTTAGTAATTCAAGGAATAGGGGAGGAAATAGCAAAAAGTCCTATGAGGATAGCCTCACCGGAACCGATAATGTTACTATTGCGACCTCAACACCTTCTAATCAGTTTAAAGAAAATCCCATGGAATTATGGGGAAGCTGAAATATCATCCTCAGATTGCATTGTTATCCTACCTAAAGATAACCTTTTATATCTACCTCAACAGGTATTAAAGCATATCGCTAGGACCCCGGGGTAAGTGCCCGAGGAAAAGATTGTAAAATTCCTCAGCAAAATGAGGCATAATAAAGTAAAAGTGGTGCAACAGTTAAAGGATGCACCACTGAAGATCTCCATCATGAATCTGATATCCTCAGAGGATCATCTTAAAATTTTGGTTCAAGTACTGGAAGAAGCACATTTGCCAAAATCGGTCAACACAGAAAAAATTCACGACTTGGTTGATCATATCCTCAACAGCAATGTGATATATTTCACAGATGATGATATACCGACAGTAGGAACTGGGCATCATAAATCACTACACATAGCAGTGATATCCTCAGGATATGTGATAGGGGGTGTACTAATTGATGGAGGATCTTTCCTGAACATTTGTTCCTATGATACCTTAGAAAGGATGAACATCAATCCAAATCGAATTCAAAATAGTAACGTCATAATAAGAGCCTTAGATGGGTCTCAACAGAATATTGTATGAGAAATTGAACTTCCCTTGGAGATTGGACCACATACCTTCCACATCTCTTTCCAAGTCCTGAACATCACTACGAGATATAACTTATTGTTGGGAAGACCATGGATTCACATGGCAGTAGTGGTTCCATCGACCCTTCATCAACAACTGAAGTATATCGTAAATGGTAATCTTGTAACGGTTAATGTTAAACCTAAATATTCAGTCCATGTGCCCATAGTAATGCTACTTATCAGCCTAAATAAAAGTGTTGAACCCTTTAGTTTTTAAAAGTTCGAGGTGAGCACCACTCACTATCAACCTATCAGGACACCAGCTCTAAAACCAAGAATATCTCCCGAAGTAATGTTTGTAGGTCAAGAGATGATAGCTTAGGTTTCTGGCTAGGCAGAGGGCTGAGAAAGAACCAACAAGGAATATAAAGTTCAATTCAAATACCCAGTCAGGTATAGAAAGCTAGATTAGGTTACTTCTATAGATCAAAGCGCGTAAACCTGCATAAGCATATGTCGATTCATCTATCAACCATCTTGTTACTAGAGTTCACTAAATCAGGCTTCAAGGAACTTTTGGAAAAGATATCCGCCAAATTATATAACCTGTTGATGCCAAAGGTCAAAGTAGTCATTGATAAAAAAGAAGCGCCAATTCCCGCCAAGGAAAGGAAAATGCAGAATGAGCATCTCCTCCTGGAAGTTCAAAATCAATTTGCCAAGATGTTCTACCATTCACATACTGAAGGTATGGCTAGGGATGGTAAAAAGGAGGACAATGCAGAATGACCATCTCCTTCTGTGGAAGCTTCGTTCTACAAGGGTATGATTCCATAACTTCTTATTTATCGTTTTAAATTAATAATTTGCATAAAGGATGATCCGGGTAATGGTTTTGTAGAAATTTTTTAAACTCTGATATACCATACTTCCTCTAATTTTGCAATTTGATAGCGCCCATAATTTCGTACAAACCCAACACCTGCCCGGGAGAACTTCTCTACAGGTTAAGCGCCGCAGCACCGATGTTGTGTGTTAAGTTGGCGCCGCAGCACCTGTAGGGGAAGTTGGCCACTATATGCTTAGCGCCGCATCGCAGCCAAGACAGAGGGAACCGGCGTCGCAGCGCTGATACAGGGGAAAACCCAGTGAAGAGCTTTTTAATGCTCAACATTTGGGGGAACGTGTACGAAACAATAGTGAACATATAATTCGCTTAATTTAACACTTAAACAAGTTATTTAAACCTTAAGTAAAGGTTGAATGAAAGTAAGAGACGAGTATTATGAACGCCGAATACGTGAACGATTCTCGTGAATCGTATCGGCGTTGAGTAAACGTTCTAAGTATACATTGGTTGTATAACTTAGACGTTAATGAATGTTGGCATAGTAAGATGTAATAAGTTGTAACGAACGGTAAAAAGAGAATGAAGAACGACAAATAACGTATAACGTTGGAAATTCGAGTTAATGGTAAGAACGTGAATAAATGTTCCAAGTCGTATGGACCGGGCATGGCAAGAAATGTAATGAAGCGTTGTAATAACCAAGAATTTCTGTGTTGCATTGTAAATAAATATTTTAAATAATCTGTGATATATTATGGATGACTAAGTGATTATGTGAATAATATGCTATAAGTATTTAAAGGAAGTCTCACTAATATTTAAATAAGTTAGTGGACTAACCTAAGTATTTTAATAATCCAGAAGATTTATTTAAGGTGTTAAACCCTAATTACATACTCAGTATACTTGATTACAACAAGTCTAATTGGATTATGTAAGTAAATTAACATTATTGATTGATAAGGATATGTAAATATCAATAATAAAGAGTATTAGTTCAAGAGATAATAAATAAAGAAGGCTAAGTAATTTAAACAAGCACACTTATTTAATTAAGCATTGGACTTGTAGATAAATTAATTTAATAAAAATTAAATTATTAAACTAGCCCAATATAACATGTATAGGGCAAGTATAGTGATGGTACAATTTAATTAATAGAGTAAGCCCAAGTTCATTTTTGCTAGTAAGCAAAATAAGAAAAATTCGAGCCCAAAAGAAATTAATTAAAGGCCCAATCTTAGCCCACTTAGGCAAAGGTATTATAGTCATTAAAGAAAGCATTTAATAAAAAAAATTGGAGAGGATAAGGGTCATGTGGCCGATTTTTAGAAGAGAGGAGAAAAGGGGAGTAATGTAATCATTATATTACTTTTTGGAGTAGACAAGGTATGCTAGGTGGCACCCATTGAATGGGACAACACTTAAGTTTATCTAAACATGTAATGATGAGAGAGAGAAGTGATAAAATTAGCAAAAATATGGATAGATAGATATGGTATCTAATCATTTTTTTTGCTAAGTAAACTTAATTGTCTCACTTTATTTTTCTAAGACAGAAAGAGAGAGAAAGCTAAAGAAAGAGAAAGCAAAAGAAAGAAAATAGAGAGAGAAAAGAGGAAGAGAGCTCGGTGGGAAGGAGAAGAAGAAATAAAGAAAGATTGATTCATATGCACCCAAGATTCATCACATATTACGGTTGGAGAAGGAAGGAAGCTATGAAGACAAGGTATAAACCTATTTTTCTAAGCTTTACTCTCATTTCTTCTAGTGATTTGATGAAAAGGGGTTTATATTATGAAAGTATAAAACTCTTTAATCTATGTGTTATCTATAGATTTAAGTATGGATCTAACTTGTTCAAGTGTTAGAAAGTGGATCAAAAGGAAAGAAAGGGAACTAGGTTTCTAGAAAACTAGAAAACCCTAGTTTTCTCTCCCTTTGATCAACTAGTATGTTAGATCTATACCTTCTTTTTGCAATCCGTCAAAGAGGGGTGCTAGATATATGAGTTTACTATTAAACCCAAGTGGTAGAACTCAAAAATTACGTGTTGAAAAGTCGTAGTGTGGGTTTTAGTCAAAACTATCCATGTAGTGGACAAAAAGGTTAAAAAAAGCTCTCTGATCAGTCTGCCACGAGGGCAGTTTCGTCAACTTTATTTACTTTAAAATTTTGGGGAAAGTTTGGAGGGTTAATATTAGAGGTTATGTAGGTCCTGTAAAAATTTGAGATTTTTTGGCCGTACGGATTGAGAGCTATGCATTTTACGGCCAATGATTACTTTTAACATATACATATACTTCCAGTAATAAATTCATAATATTTGGAGTTACACACAGAGAGTTATATGGGTAGATCTTGAGAATACCCTGAAAATTTCAGAAGTTTTAGAGACAATCTTGATTTATGATATATCTGAGAATATTTAGCTATTATGGACTATTTAAATATAGTAAATGTATTTTAAAAATTTCTGGAAAAATATATTTTTATGATGGGATTATATATAGCTGCTTTCCAGAAAAGAAATGGTTTTTGAGATGTTTTACTATTTTTAATGTAACTGATGATATATGAATAAATGAATTTAATTAAATATATGATGTCAAAAATATGAAAACTAAGATTTTACGACTTTAGACCCTTAAGTATGGTTTATGCAGATTTTTGATAAAGGTTTCGGTCGGTTGTGAAGAGTTATGATGTTTATGGCATTTTAGAATGCTTAAACGAATTAATTAATAAAAGAAAAACAATTAAAATAAATTGTTTATTAATGTAATAAATGACTTAAAATATTTTTACATGACTTATGATATGAGATTGAAATATTTTTAGTAATATTTGACTTGAATGTTATTAAAATGTTAATAACATTAGCTTAAAATATTATTAAATAATTAATAATATTAGACGAGAAATTAAAATAGAGAATTAAGTTATTTTAAATGTAATTGTTAAATTTGGTATTCAATGAACTATATTATGTTTATAGTCTGTTGAAATAAGAACACAGGGTACTGAATTTGATTTCGGGTTGCTGAAATTGAATTCAGTATGCTGAAACTGATTACAGGCTGCTGAAATAATGATTTCAGGATGCTGAAATGTTACCTGGTTGACTGAAATAGTATTTCGGGTTACTGAAATGCTATCTAGTTTACTAAGATGACATATAAAGGGATAACTTTTAAGTATAAGTTATAACGTGATGAAAAGATTATCAAAGTATAATAGTATTACTAAGACTATAATGTAATGTCTAATACTTAACTATGTGATTGAATGTTAGAAAAGTTAATATACGATAATAAGATTATAAGTGAGTTATGCTATGACTAATTGACAGATCAATTATAGGTCTTTTCTCTAAAGAAGTTAAAGTAAATTGCATAGCAGTAGACCGCGATTGAGGCAAGTTCTCTAACTCAAACTTGAGTTATATTCCTTAGCCTATTAGGGAATAGTTATTGATGATTATTCACATCCTTACTAATTATTGTTAAATCGCACTTTGTACAATTGAATTCCTGTTCTATTATTATTGAACTGTGAATTAGTTAAAGTTCTTTCATTCATGAACTGTTTATAATATGGATCTATGCTAGTTGTATCAGCTAGATCAAACATGTTTAAATTTATTAAATCAAATATGTTTTGAAAGCGGTACCAAACCAATTAAAATGGTAAGGACTCTTGATTGAGAAAAAGAACAACTTTATTAAAACATTATTGGAAAACAATTGTTGCTAGTATACTGAGTGATTATGCATATTTCACCGAGTATGAAAGGCTGATCCCATTGATTACGAAAACTTTATTAAAAGGACCAGTTTAAATATTGACAACCTTAGTATATGTTCATGGTTATTTCAAACCACTTCGCATTTGTTATTCAATTATTCGAATATTCAGCATTATAGAGATGTAATTCATGTTCTTTCACAATCGATTTATCTTGTTGAACATTAAAAACTAAATTCTTTTCTAATCATGATATATCTCCTTTGAATTTAAACTTGCTAAACAAATTAGTTGCTTACCCTTCCTATATCATGACATTTGTTTCAACTAAGCCAGAGTCATCCAAAAAGGACAAGGGCAAGGGAAAGGTTCAAGAATAGTTAATACGAGTGTTTATGTATTATAATACACTATGTTTAATGATTATGTAAACCTTTTGTGTTACTGTATGTAACTTAGTTAACGTATGTTTAAGTTAAGGTAATAGTCCTTTGGATATTGTTATAAGACTTTATTATAATGAACAATGTATGTTTATTATTCCGTAATAGTATATAGAATGCTTATGATAATGATGTATCGTGAGCACTGAGTCCGAGGTTAGAGAACCCGGATATGGGGGCGTCACAGGTTGGTATCAAAGTTTTAGGTTATAAATATTAGGATGTGAAACCTAAGTTATAACCTCAAAAGAAAACTCGTATAGAGTATGATAGTAGATGGATTGTGGAGATTCAGCTAGTATAAATTGTATATAATAAAATATGGTTTCATTTCATTAATGAATATATTTTATTGTGATTCGTATATTGTGCTTGTTTGGTTATAGGATGTCGGAAGAAAGACAAGATAGCCATACGGTTGAGCAAGAGCCGATAGCTCCTATAGAGGAGCAAGTTGAGAGCGATGATGACAAAGATATTATGGTGGTGGACTTGTTTGAAGAGAACATGGCACAGGAAGACAGAGTCACCCTGTTGGAGCAGGAAAATGCTGCTCATCAATTTAATGAGACTCAATATAAGGAGATGGTGTATCAGGCATAGACAAAGCTTGCTGAGGTGAAGATACAGTTGCAGGGACAAACGACCTTGGCTCAACAGATGGTTACTATGAATGTTGAGCTAAAGGAGAGACTGGAACAAGAAGAGGTAAAGCTGGGAGTGTTAAGAGTTGAGCATCAGGCGATGCGATTTGAGTTTGATCTGGAAATTGCAAATAAGATCAGGGTTGAGGGGGTATGGGTATGGTTGACCAGCTGGAGTTACTTTTGGAGGAGAAGGAGGTTAGGCTAAAGTCTCTGGGATGGGCCTTAGATGCAGCATATACGGGTCCCAAGGTTGATCATAGGAGGCCGCATTTTAAGATCGGCGAGTCTAACCGGTCAGTGCGATGTCGTTTGGGTGGAGGTGCACTACAGGCGCAGGAGCATGCACAAGTGGAGGTGCCTCTACCTGACAACCAGTGATATGCTGGTTGGTAGGGATGTATATAGATGCAATAGTACCCTTTTTTGGTTAGCAGGGTTAGATTATATAAGAGATGAACCTCTAAGCTGTGAGAGGTTGTATATAAATATGATGTATCCCTATATTAGGTGTGTAGGGGAGTATGTCTTTTAATAGATCCCATCTCTAGGTGTTTAGAATGGGATAGTTAGCATTTATAAAAATATGTCAGGCATGTAAGTGTATGACACTAATATTTGGTATATGAATATAAATGCGGTATTAGGAGCAAATGTTTGATAATCTGAAAGTTTATTAAGCTGAATGTGTTGTCTCAGCAAGATGAAAATGTTATTTCAGCAAGCTGAAAAGGTTATTTCAGCAAGCTGAAAAGGTTTTTTCAGCAAGATGAAAAGATTATTTCGGCAAGCTGAATTAGATGATTTAGCAAATTGAATACTATGAGAATATGATGACTAGAGTTTAAATTACATGTTGTATTTTAAATATTTATAAGATATGACATATAATGAAACTCGAAGTAATAATATAAGATTTTGTCTAACTAGATAACGCTGCCAAGACGACAAAACCGTAACCAGAGGGAGAAACGTTATGTGAATAATGAAAGAGACCAAGCTGACCCAATGCAGAACTTCGCAAATATGATAGCTCAAGCTATGCGGACTCGTGCACCTGTAGCAAGGAATCAAGTGAATAATAGATTATCAAATTTTAAAGATTTTAAGGCTGTAGGACAGCCAGAATTTAGCGGAACCACGGACCCCATAGAAGCTCAGACATGGGTGAAAGAGATGGAAAAGGCCTTTATCAATGCTAGGGTAGCCGAAGAGCAAAAGACAGCTTTTGCTACCTACTTGATTAAAGGTGAGGCTAATTACTAGTGGGAGTCGAATCAAGCTATAGCCGGAACAGAAGTAGTAGTCTGGACAAGGTTTAGGAGTTGTTCTTTGAGAACTATTTCTTGGAGGGCATGCAAGCCAGAATGGAAGTGCGATTTCTTGAATTGAAGCAAGAAAGCATGACAGTTGCCGAATATGCATCAAAATTCAATGAGTTAGCTAGATTCGCACCTCATCAGGTGGATACAGAATTACGAAAGGTGCGTAGGTTTGAAAATGGGCTGAAGCCATGGATATATAGGAAGGTTGAAGTATAACCAATTGCTATATTTTCAGCATTGTTAGACAAAGCTATCATTGCAAAAGGTAGTAGTGAGGCAGTATCTAAATTCAATCGAGAGAAGAACAAAAAGAAGATTAAAGGTGGACATCAAGGTGTAGTAGTGGTGGCAGTAACAGTAAGAAGCGCAAATGGAACAGTGGTAATGACTTGGGAACTCAACAAGGGAGTACACCACAGAAGAAGTCAGCATGTGAAAAGTGTGGAAAGAATCATTCCGAAGAGTGTATGAAGGGGAGGAATGTCTGTTATAACTGCGGACAGGAAGGACATATCTCACCAAATTGTCCTAAGCAAAAGAAGGGAGGTTGCTTTTCATGTGGAGGAATGAGGCATCGGTTTAAGGATTATCCATTTAAGAAGAATACTGATGGAGGAAGTGGGAACAGGAGCAGTACCACAAAGTTAACTATTGGATGGCCAACGCAGCAGAGCAAACCGACAACCCGAATATTTAACATGACTGTGCAAGACGCAATTGCATCAAAGGAGGTGGTGTCAGGTATAATTCTGATCACTAATATAAATGCATATGTATTATTCAATTCGAGAGCTACCTGTTCAATTGTGTCTGATGAATTTGCTAAAATATTAAACTTACCTTGTGAAAAGTTAAAGAACTCAATGAATATAGAAGTGGCAAACAAAGAAGTGATCCCTGTAGAGTTTATCCATAACAATTGTGGTGTGGAAATAAGGGAACATAAGTTAAGCGTGAATTTGATTCTGATACGCTGAGGAGAATTTGATGTTATCTTAGGGATGGATTGGTTGTTTAACCATGAGGCAGTTATAGATTGTCAGAAAAAGAGTATACGCCTTAAGACACCAAATAAGTCTAAGGTTATATTTTATGGTAGCAAGTCACCAAGACAAGCACGTTGTCTGACGATGATGCATGCCAGGAGGATGTTACGAAAAGGATGTGAAGGCTATTTGGCTCATGTAGTGGATACACGGGTTGTGAATTCAGACAAGGGAAAGATACCTATAGTTAATGAGTTTGGGGATGTCTTTTCAGAAGAACTTTCAGGACTTTCACCAGACGGAGAGATAGAATTTGTGATTGATTTAGTACCGAGGACAGCACCGATATCGAAAGCACCGTATAGGATGGCTCCAGTAGAAATAAAAGAGTTGATGATCCAGCTACAAGAGTTATTGGACAAGAAGTACATTCAACCTAGTGTATCTCTGTGGGGAGCACCGGTGTTGTTTGTAAAGAAGAAAGATGGTTCGATGAGGTTGTATATGGATTATAGAGAGTTGAATAGGGTGACAATCAAGAACAAATATCCGTTACCGAGAATAGACGATCTATTTGATCAACTTAAAGGAGCAAGATATTTTTTGAAGATTGACTTATGGACTGGTTACCATCATTTGAAGGTTAAGACGGAGGATGTACCAAAGACAGCATTTAGAGCTCGTTACGGCCATTATGAGTTCTTAGTGATGTCGTTTGGACTGACGAACGCACCAGCTGCATTTATGGACTTGATGAACAGAGTATTTAAACCGTACTTGGATAAGTTTTTGGTTGTGTTCATTGACGACATTTTGGTGTATTCGAAGACTGAAGAGGAACAAGCTGAACATCTACGAATTGTATTGGAAACATTAAGAGAAGAGAGGTTATAAGGTAAATTTGCAAAGTGTGAGTTCTGGTTGAAGATGTTGGGTTTGTACGTAACGCATACATGCAATCGAATTACACAATTAAAGGGCAGAAGCACGAAACGTAGGTTTTTAAAATTTTTATTCAAACCCATACCATGATCATGCTTTGTGCTCAATTTTCAATAACAGAAAAGTAAGAATGAATCAGAATCATACCCTTATAGATTCTCGTTTCCACAGGTACGAGTTCTACTCCTTGCTTTCCAAGATCGCCTTGAATATTCTGTAGTGGCTCCTTCCTTTGATCAACGTTAGCCACCCAAGTGTTTGGCCTCTAAAGGTGATCCACCAAGGAAGAGGAATAAATCATGAAATGGGTGGTTGGCTAAACCCTTTTTTTTCTATTCTTTGTAGAAATTATGTTGTACTCTCCAACTCTTAGAATCACGTATATCTTATATCTTATATAAGACTCTCTTATATAGATATTAGGTTAACCCTACTAACCTAATTAGAATTGGGTTTCATTTAATTAATTAATTAAACTATTTTAATTAATTTGGCTTCCCAACATATTGGGATTAATTAATTAAACTCTTTAATTAATTTGCCTCCTAATTTCATTAGGATTTAGTGAAAGTACTTATATTAAATTAATTCCTAAACTCCTTTAGAATTAAAATAATAATAATAATAATAATATTAATAAGACTCCTCTTATTAATTCATATTTAATATTTCTAAAATATTAAATAATAAAAATTAAGCTATTTAACTTATTCTATCACTATAGATTAAATTAATTACACTTAATGCATTATTACAATTATGTCATTATCTTCTAAATAATTCTTCTTCCTTTTATGGTGTGACCCTTTAGGTTCTCCATATTAAATCGTTTGTGAATAAATCAATTAAAACAATTATAATCTTATTTAAATAAACAAATTAAACTAATAATCTATTTAAATAAATAACATTTATTATACAATAGGGATAAGCCTCCCTAGTGATCAACGACTTTTTAAATAATATAAATTTCAACATTAATCATAAAAGAACCCGTGAGTTAATAGTTACCGTACAATTCAATCCTTCCACCATACAATATCCCAATTAAATATAAGACATGGATTTACTATCAAGTCTTATTTTATTTAATTTTGATTAGAAAATGCACAACTCCAAATAATGCAAATTAGAAACTCCTTTCTAATTTCATTCCACCTTGGCCAAGGATTCCTGGGTTGTCATTTAACAAATCACATAGGACATATCTCCTCTTTTACTAGAAGTGGTGGATTCTTTATTGATCATTCATTATCTCGATATGTAACTCATTATACCCAAGCATACCCTTTTATATACCCTAAAGGGCCTTAAGGAATAAGTCAAAGTATAATTCATTACATACAAGATACTATGATGATTTCAAGTCCAATGATCACTTGTACTACTATCACATTAGAAATTCCTATTAACAGGCGAGTAAAACTCCGTTAGATATTCCATAGCGAGTCACGTTAAGTGAACTTATTCTCCAATAAGCACCTACATACTTGCTTTAGTGTCTCCACACAAATGATCATGAGATCAATCATCCTCATCCAATGAGCAAGCAACATATGTACCAATCTATCCGGATTTACTAATCCCCTTTTTATTAATCCCACGATTGGGAACTATTTTAGTTTTAAGCTTTCTAAGAATTTAAATCTCATTAGCATGATCAACATCATGATTCTAAAAGCATTGCTTAAAACTATGGGTTATTTACATATTATTAAAATAGCATCATGTAGATAATTAAATGTCTTTAATCAATGAATACTTTTATTATTAATAAATAAATAATATTGATTACAAAGTATGTGCTTTATCATCATACATGATTGGCTTGTATGCACACTACTATCAATCTCCCACTTGCACTAAAGCCAATCGTCATGGTATCTCATACCCATCTTCTCTAAGTGACGATCAAAATGCTGTTGTGTTAAAGCTTTAGTAAATGGATCTGCAATGTTGTCTTGAGAGTCCACACGCTCCAAGGTAACGTCTCCTTTTTCAATGATCTCCCTGATCAAGTGATATCGCCGCAACACGTGTTTGAATTTCTGATGAGACCTGGGTTCCTTAGCCTGTGCAACTGCTCCGGTGTTGTCACAGTATACGAGAACTACTTCTCTAATGCTAGGAACCACAACAAGTTTTGTTATGAACTTTTTCATCCAAACAGCTTCCTTTGCAGCTTTACTTGCAGCTATATACTCTGCCTCTGTCACTGAATCAGCAATTGTTTGCTGCTTAGAACTCTTCCTACTCACTGCGCCACCGTTCAAGGTAAACACATACCCTGAAACGAATTTACTGTCATTTTGGTCCGTTTGAAAACTTGAGTCCGTGAAGCCCTCGAGTTTTAATTCAGACCCACCGTAGACAAGAAATATATCCTTAGTTCTTCACAAGTACTTTAGGATATTATTCACTGCCTTCCAGTGCTCTTCTCCTGGATTCGACTGATATCTTCTCGTTACACTTAGTGCATGAGCAACATCCGGTCTAGTACATATCATACCGTACATGATAGATTCTATTGCAGAAGCGTAAGGGATCTTACTCATATGGTTTCTCTCCTCAGGTGTCTTTCGGGCCTATTTCTTGGAGAGATGTATTCCATGGCTCATCGGCATGAGACCTCTTTTGGAATCTTCCATGCTAAACCTCTTTAGCATCGTATCAATTTATGTTCCTTGGGATAAGCCAAGCATCCTTTTAGATCTATCTCTATAGATCTTTATCCCCAAAATATAGGATGCTTCTCCCAAGTCCTTCATGGAGAAGTGTTTAGATAACCAGATTTTAATCGATTGAAGAATAGGAATGTCATTCCCTATCAGTAATATATCATCAACAGATAATACAAGGAATGAAACTGTGCTCCCACTAACCTTCTTGTACATACATGGTTCATCCTCATTTTTAATAAAATCAAACTTTTTGATTGTCTCATCAAAACGAATGTTTCATCTACGAGAAGCTTGCTTCAATCCATAAATGGATCGTTGCAGCTTATAGACTTGATTTGTTCTAACCTTTGAAACAAATCCCTCTAGCTGTGTCATATACAAATCCTCCTCAAGTTTTCCATTGAGGAAGGTCATTTTCATGTCCATCTGCCAGATCTCATAGTCGTTATAAGCTGTAATCGCAAGCAAAATCCGAATGGACTTGAGCATAGCTACTGGTGAGAAGGTTTCATTATAGTCAACTCCTTATCTTTGTTTGAAACCTTTTGCAACCAGTCAAACTTTATAGGTCTCTACCTTGTCGTCCACTCTAGTCTTTCTTTTAAAGACCCATTTACACCGAATAGGCTTAATGCCTTCAGGTGGAGAAACCAAAGTCCATACTTGGTTTTCATCCATGGAGTCCATTTCGGATTTCATGGCTTCAAGTCATTTCCCTAAGTCTTTATTACTCATAGCATGTTCGTAATTTAATGGATCATCATCATTCATGACGTGTACCTCATCGTCATCCTCTATGACGAATCCATACCTCTCAAGTATCTTTGATACTCTTCCAGATTTACGAATAGGGTGTGGTACAATTGGTTCTTTCACTTGGTCAGGTACCTGACTTTAATTCGTAGTAATTTATGGTTCTTGAACTTCTTCAAGATATAACTTACTCCCACTGAACCCTTCATGGATAAACTCCTTTTCCAAGAAGGCAACATATTTTGCAATAAACACCTTTTGATCAGTTGGATGATAGAAATAATACCCTACGATTTCTTTTGGGTATCCCACAAATCTACACTTGTCGAATTTAGTCTGTCGCTTATCATTTTCAAACTTTTTGACATAAACTGGACAACCCCAAGTCTTAACATGCTTAAGATTTGGTTTCCTCCCTTTCCACATCTCATATGGAGTCTTTGGGTCAGATTTGGTAGGTACCTTGTTAAGCAGGTACGCAGTCGTTTCTAGGGCATAACCCCATAATGAAATTTGGAAGATCGATAAAACTCATCCTAGATCGAACCATGTCCAACAATGTTCGATTTTTCCTTTTAAATACTCCATTTAACTGTGGTGTACCTGGTGGAGTCCATTGTGAGATTATACCATTTTCTTTGAAATAATTGAGAAACTCACCCGCTTAAGTATTCTCCACCTCGATCTGATCGAAGAATCTTAATACTTTTACCCGTTTGTTTCTCTACTTCACTTCTGAACACTTTGAACTTTTCAAATGATTCTGATTTGTATTTCAATAAATATACATATCCAAATCTTGAGTGATCATCATTGAAAGTAATAAAATAAGAATACCCACCCCGTGCATTCATTGTCATATGTCCACAAACGTCTGTGTGAACCAACGCTAACAACTCTGTAAATCTTTCTCCTTTTCCACTAAAGGGAGATTTAATCATTTTACCCATGAGAAAAGATTCACAAGTTGGATATGATTCAAAATCAGATAGCTCTAAGAGCCCATCCTTATGCAACTTGGATAATCTTTCATTGATATGACTGAGTCTACAGTGCCACATATAGGTATAATTAACATCATCTCTTTTCCTTTTCTTATTTTGTTCTATTTAA
The DNA here is from genome assembly GCA_020205555.1 of Panax stipuleanatus. Taxonomy (NCBI): domain Eukaryota; kingdom Viridiplantae; phylum Streptophyta; class Magnoliopsida; order Apiales; family Araliaceae; genus Panax; species Panax stipuleanatus. Next base: position 45,664,248 of record CM035125.1, read on the forward strand.
AGTATATTTTCATGTAAGTCAAGTATATAAAGTCCATTTTGCATATTACCAACACCATATAAAATATTGTCTTTATAAATAGAACAACTGTTGTTCTTTATTATAATGTTAAATCCTTCCATATCTAATATGGAAATAGAAATAATATTTCTAATGATATCCGGAACAAAATATCAATTATTTAAATAAATGGACTTTTCCGAAGGCATTGCTAAATAATAAGTCCCCACAGCTAATGCAGCAACCTTTGCTCCATTTTCCACTCGTAGGATGACCTCATCATTGCTCAGCTTTCTACTTCTGACCAGTCCCTGCACAGTATTACAAATATGAGAACCACAGTCGATATTCAATACACAAGTAGAATTATGACTTTCCAAAAAATTAATTTCAATCATGAACAAACCTTGATTGAAAGTCGAAGCTTCACCAAGCTTCTTCTCTGCTAGAAACTTCTTGCAGTTCCTCTTCCAGTGTCCCGGCTCGTTTCAATGGAAGCACATTCCTTTGCCAGCTGGATCAGGTTTCTTTTGTTCCTTTAAGTTCACCTTTCCCTTAGCCTTTTTAGATTTCTTCTTTTCAGAAGACACCTTGGGCCTCTTCCTTTTATTGGAAGAATCCACCATCAATACATGGTTCTTCTTGGATGGGAAGTTACCTTCTGCAGTTTTCAACACGTTAAGTAATTTAGGCAAGCTAACATTCAACTTATTCATGTGAAAATTAACACCAAATTGGGAGAAGGTCTCATGGAGTGACTGCAAGACCAAGTCCTGACTCAACTCCCCATCTATGACGAACCCAAGCTGTCTAAGGCGCTCAATCAGATTGATCAACCTAAGGACATGAGTCTCGATGGCTGTGTCCTCTGTCATCCAAGATCGGAAGAGCTCCTTAGATATCGCATATCTAGCTGTCCTACTTTGTTCACCATACAACTCCTTGAGGTGAAGCAACATAGTAGGAGCATCCATGTTTTTGTGCTGACGCCAAAGTTCATTTTTCATGGATGAGAGTATGATGTATTGAGCCACAGATGCATCATCTTGCCACTTTATAATGGTGTCAATTTCTTCCTCAGAGGCTAATTCTGGAACAGTTATAGGGACAGGTGAATTTAGGACATAAGAAATCTTTTCAGCAGTGAGAACTATTCTCAGATTTCTTAACCAGTCCGTATAATTTGGCTCGATAAGTTTATTAGCATCAAGTATGCTACGCATTGAAATAAATGATTTTAACATTCTTAAAATTCTGCATGTGAAAAGATAATATTTTAGCAAACATTCATTTAATTAATTTTCATACCAAAATAAATTTAGGTCTTTATTTTAAATTGGTATCTCCCACTATTTTTATCAAATTATATTACCCTCACTTATATAGTTCGACAACATCTAATTAAAGATTTGCTAGTGAGAATAAGGATCTCATTTCAAATGTATATAGCCTTGTGGATAGCACAACAAACGATATCTAAATAAATAGGTAGACAACACTTGTCAATTACATCAACATGTAACTCCTTTTTATTTTGCATCTTAAATCATAATGGTCAAGTGTGTGCACATCCGAACTAAAATGATTTAAGTTAAGTCCAGCCTAGCACTTTCATAAATTCAAAAAAGAAAAATATTTGTTCTTGTGGATAGCATAACAAAATAATATTGCTCAATTTTCTTGATAAGCATCAAATGTGATTAAATTAATATCTTAAATACGCAATACTCGCCTTGTGGATAGCACAACAAACTAATATTAAATATTTAATACTCTATTAATTTATCATGCTAGAAGGCGACGTTCGATATTCCAAGTATCATTGAACGCTTCGGACTTAATATAATTTCTATGAGGGATTTGTTATTATTGGTCTCATCTTGTTTAGCGCGTATGCACACACACACACACACACACACACATACACACACACACACACACACACACACACACACACACACATATATATATATATATATATATAAAATATGCATCATTTTATTAAACATGCGAAGCATATTTGTATAAAATATAATATATATAATACTTAAGATGCACACATAGAATACTATATTCTACCCGGATTGATTATGGACTTTTATTCTAGTTTGGTTCACTAGAGCCACCAAGTGAACCAAAAGGTCAAACCTAGGAGTGCAAGAATTTAAATTTAAACGTAACTATTATATTTAAACTCGGGCTCTATACAAATGGATCTTCACACAATTCTTGCTCCGTAGTCTCCAATTTCTTCAAGATAATTCTAACTATCTTTATTACATAAACTTATTTAAAATTAAATAGAAACCTTGATCAGCTGTCAAGGGGAAGTACATAAGAGGGAGATAGAATTTACATCGAGAAAAAAACAAAGAAGACGAGGTACGCAGACCTCATTTAATAAAACCCATTCATTCATGCATTCAACTAAAATAAAATCCAATCATATTGGTCAATAGTCCATAATGAACCCTATTTATTATCATACACATCGACATATGTATCAATAAATAACCATTCATCTCATGAATAATAAAATCATTCCATATATGGATCGATGTCATTTAATGGACAAAACATTTTGCTAAATTTTATTTTTGAAACAAAATAAACTCTTTTATTTTAATCAAAAACAAAACCAATTAAACTCATTTAATTTTAGAAATCTGAAATCATATTTCAGATAAAATAAACATTTTTATTTTAAACTTTTATTAATTAAATAAACCATTTACTTAATTGAACAAAAACCAAGTTTTTCAGAATCTGCAGAACGGCGCGCCCGCGCCCAGAATGAACTGGGACGCGGCGCGGCCGCGCTGTTCGTCGTATAATTCTGCAGAATTCATTTTTGTCCAGAAAATTCGATCCAATCTTACATCAACTCATACATGGAATCATAAATTTGATAATTAGCAAAAAGTTAGGCTTTGATACCACTGTTGGGTTTATACATAACGTATACATGCAATCGAATTACACAATTAAATGGCGGAAGCGCGAAACATAGGTTTTTAAAATTTTTATAGAAACCAATACCATGATCATGCTTTGTGCTCAATTACCAATAACAGAAAAGTAAGGATGAATCAAGAATCATACCCTTGTAGATTCTAGCTTCCACCGGTACGAGTTCTACTCCTTGCTTTCTATGATCTCCTTGAATATCTTGTAGTGGCTCCTTCCTTTGATCAACGTTAGCCACCCAAGTGTTTGGCCTCTAGAGGTGATCCACCAAAGAAGAGGAATAACTCAGGAAGATGGGTGGTTGGCTAAATCTTTTTTTCTATTCTCTGTAGAAATTATGTTGTACTCTCCAACTCTTGGAATCACGTATATCTTATATCTGATATAAGACTCTCTTATATAGATATTAGGTTAACCCTACTAATCTAATTAGAATTGGGTTTCATTTAATTAATTAATTAAACTATTTTAATTAATTTAGCTTCCCAACATATTGGGATTAATTAATTAAACTCTTAAATTAATTTGTCTCCTAATCTCATTAGGAATGAGTGAGAGTACTTATATTAAATTAATTTCTAAACTCCTTTAGAATTAAAATAATATTAATATTAATATTAATATTAATAAGACTTCTCTTATTAATTCATATTTAATATTCCTAAAATATTAAATAAAAAACAATAAGCTATTTAACTTATTCTATCACCATAGATTAAATTAATTACACTTAATACATTATTATGATTATGACATTATCTTCTTAAATAATTCTTTTTCCTTTTATGGTGTGACCCTTTAGGTTTTTCATATTAAACCGATTGTGAATAAATCAATTAGAACAATTCTAATCTTATTTAATTAAATAAAATAAACTATTTAAATAAATAATATTTATTCTACAATAGGGATAAGCCTCCCTAGCGATTAACGACTTTTCAGATAATATAGATTTTAACATTAATCATAAAAGAACTCGTGAGTTAATAGTTACCGTACAATTCAATCCTTCCACCATACAATGTCCCAATTAAATATAATACATGGATTTACTGTCAAGTCTTATTTTATTTAATTATATATATTTCGATTAGAAAATGCACAACTCCAAATAATACAAATTAGAAACTTCTTTCTAATTTCATTCCACCTTGGCCAAGGATTCCTGGGTTGTCATTTAACGAATCACATAGGACATATCTTTTACTAGAAGTGGTAGATTCTTTATTGATCATTCATTATCTCAATATGTAACTCACTATACCCAAGCATACCATTTTACATACCCTAAAGGGCCTTAAGAATAAGTCAAAGTATAATTCATGACATACAAGATACTAAGATGATCTCAAGTCTAAGGATCACTTGTACTACTATCACATTAGGAATTTCTATTGACAGACGAGTAAAACTCCATGAAATATTTCATAGTGAGTTATGTTCAGTAAACTTATTCTCCAATAAGCACCTACATACTTGCTTTAGTGTCTCCACACAAATGATCATGAGATCAATCATCATCATCCAATGAGCAAGCAACATATGTACCAATCTATTCGGATTTACTAAACCCCTTTTTAGTAATCCCACGATTGGGAACTATTTTAGTTTTAAGCTTTCTATGAATTTAAATCTCATTAGCATGATTAACATCATGATTCTAAAAGCATTGTTTAAAACTATGAGTTATTTACATATTATAAAAACAGCATCATGTAGATAATTAAATACCTTTAATAAATGAATACTTTTATTAATAAATAAATAAGATTGCTTACAAAGTATGCTTTATCATCATACATGATTGACTTGTATGCACACTACTATCAGAAGCGAGTTCAATTTTTGGGACATTTCATCGACAACGAGGGAATTTCTGTTGATCCAGCGAAAGTAGAAGCGGTGAAAAATTGGGGACCACCGAAGACAACGACGAAGATCAGAAGTTTCTTGGGATTAGTAGGATATTACCGAAGGTTTATTCAGGATTTCTCGAAGATAGCGACACCGTTAACTAATCTGACGAGTAAGACTGTTAAGTATGTGTGGACAGAAAAGTGTGTACAGAGTTTTCAGGAACTGAAGAAAAGATTGAGTGAAGCATATGTGTTATCTTTACCAGATAGTACGGGGGGTTTTTACAGTGTATAGTGATGCGTCACACAAGGGACTAGGTTGCGTGTTAATGCAGAATGGTAAAGTCATTGCGTACGCGTCATGATAATTAAAGGACTATGAAAAGGGATACCCTACCCACGACCTGGAATTGGCTGCGGTAGTGTTTACCCTTAAAATTTGGAGACATTATCTCTATGAAGAAAAGTGTGAGATATACAAAGACCATAAAAGTTTGAAGTATATCTTTACACAAAAGGAGTTGAACATGAGGCAGAGGAGATGGTTCGAAATGATCAAGGATTATGATTGTGATATTCTATATCATCCAGGGAAGGCCAATGTAGTGGCAGATGCTTTAAGCAGGAAGTGCCGAGAAAAGTTGTTTGTATTGACAAAACAAGAAGAATTAGTAAGAGAAATAGAGAAAATAGAGTTGGAGGTGAAAAATCTGAAGAATTCGAATAGAGTAATAGAATTGGAAGCAAGTCCGATCTTATTAGACAAGGTAAAGGAAGCACAAGAGAGTGATGAAGAATGTAGTAACATCACGAAGCAGTTAGCTGAAAGCGAAGAATTGAAGTATAAAATTAACGGCACTGGATTGTTGAGATTTGAAGGAAGAATTTGGGTACCTACAGTACCAGAGTTAAATGAAGATATTTTGCAAGAAGCGCATAATACGAGATATTCAATACACCCAGGAAGCACGAAGATGTATTAAGAATTGCGTCAACATTATTGGTGGCCTAACATGAAGAGAAAGGTTGCTGAATGTGTCAGCCGATGTTTAACTTGTCAAAGAGTCAAGGTAGAGCATCAACGACCAAGTGGACTATTACAACCATTGGAAATTCTGGAATGGAAGTGGGAGCACGTCACGATGGATTTTATGATAGAACTTCCAGCGACACAAAAAGGTTATGACGCTATATGGGTGATTGTTGATCGTCTTACAAAGTCAGCACACTTTTTGCCAATCAGGATAAGGTATACTTTGGATAAACTTGCCAAATTGTATATCAAGTAGAAAGTTTCGAGACATAGAGTGCCAATATCAATTATGTCTGATAGAGATCTGCGCTTCACGTCAAACTTTTGGAGGAGTCTTTAACAAAGAATAGAGACACAGCTAAGGTTAAGTACCGCATATCATCCACAGACAAACGGGCAAAGCGAGAGAATAATTCAAACATTAGAAGACATGCTCAGAGCCTGTGTGATGGATTTCAAAGGAAGCTGGGAAGATCTTCTTCCATTGGTTGAATTTGCATATAACAATAGTTATCACGCAAGCATTGGAGTGCCGCCGTACGAAGCCTTGTATGGGAGGAAATGTAGAACGCCCTTATGTTGGGACGAGGTAAGTGAACGAAGACTGTTGGGGCCAGAATTGGTGCAGCAGACCATAGAGATCATCAAAATGATAAGAGCTCGACTGGTAGCAGCTCAGGATCGACAAAAGAAGTATGCAGATCTTCATCGAAAGAAAAGGGACTTCGAAGTGGGAAGCTATGCATTTCTGAAAGTATCTCCCTAGAAGGGGAAGATAAGATTTGGAAAGAAAGGTAAACTTAGCCCGAGATTTATTGGACCACTTGAGATATTGAAGAAGATAGGCAAAGTGGGGTACGAGGTAGCTCTACCTCCTGAACTGGAACATTTTCATAATGTGTTTCATGTGTTAGTGTTACGTCCGTACAAGCCGGATTACAAGCATGTGATATCCTACGAGCCGATTCAAGTCGAGAAGGACTTATCGTATGAGGAAATTCCTATAAAAATTTTGGATAGGAAAGAGCACAAATTGAGAAATAAGGTTATATATTCTGTTAAAGTTCTGTGGAGAAACCACAATGCTGAGGAAGCTACGTGGGAGATCGAGGAAAAGATAAGGAAGAGTTATCTGAATCTTTTTGAGTAACCTTAGAGAAATTCCGGGGACGAAATTCTTATAAGGAGGGGATAATGTAATAACCAAAAATTTTTGTGTTGCATTATAAATAAATATATAAATTAATATGTGATATATTATGGATGACTAAGTGATTATGTGAATTATATGCTATAAGTATTTAAAGGTAGTCTCACTAATAAGTTAAATAAGTTAGTGGACTAACCTAAGTATTTTAATAATCCAAAAGATCGATTTAAGGTGTTAAACCCTAATTACATACTCAATATACTTGATTACAGCAAGTCTAATTGGGTTATGTAAGTAATTAACATTATTGATTGATAAGAATATGTAAATATCAATAATAATGAGTATTAGTTCAAGAGATAATAAATAAAGAAAAAGTAAATAATTTAAACAAGCCCACTTATTTAATTAAGCATTGAACTTGTAGTTAAATTAATTTAATAGCAATTAAATTATTAAAATAGCCCAATATAACATATACAAGGCAAGTATAGTGATGGTACAATTTAATTAATAGAGGAAGCCCAAGTTCATTTTTGTTAGTAAGCAAAATAAGAAAAATGCAAGTCCAAAAGAAATTAATCAAAGGCCCAATCTTAGCCCACTTAAGCAAGGGTATTATAGTCAATAAAGGAATCATTTAATAAAACAAAATTGGAGAGGATAAGGGCCATATGGCCGGTTTTTAGAAGAGAAGAGAAAGGGGGAGTAATGTAATCATTATGTTACTTTTTGGAGTGGACAAATTATGCTAGGTGGCAACCATTGAATGGGCCAACACTTAAGCTTATCTAAACATGTAATGATAAGAGAGATAAGTGATAAGAATAGCATAGATATGGATAGATAGATATGGTATCTAATCATTTTTTTTTGCTAAGTAAACTTAATTGTCTCACTTTATTTTTCTAAGAAAGAGAGAGAAAGCTAAAGAAAGAAAAAGCAAAAGAAAGAAAACAGAGATAGAGAGAGAGAAGAGAGAGAGCTCGGTGGGAAGGAGAAGTAGAAAGGAAGAAAGCTTGATTCATATGCACCCAAGACTCATCACATATTACGGTTGGAGAAGGAAGGAGGCTAGGAAGACAAGGTATAAACCTATTTTTCTATGCTTTACTCTCATTTCTTTTAGTGATTTAATGAAAAGGGGTTTATGATATGGAAGTATAAAACTCTTTAATCTATGTGTTATCTATAGATTCAAGTATGGATCTAACTTGTTCAAGTGTTAGAAAGTGGATCAAAAGGAAAGAAAGGGAATAAGGTTTCTAGAAAACTAGAAAACCCTAGTTTTCTCTCCCTTTGATCAACTAGTATGTTAAATCTACACCTTCTTTTCGCGATCCGTCAAAGAGGGGTGCTAGATATATGAGTTTACTATTAAACCCAAGTGGTAGAACTCAAAAATTACATGTTGAAAAGTTATAGTGTGGGTTTTAGTCAAAACTGTCCATGTAGTGGACAAAAAGGTTAAAAAAGCTCTCTGATCAGTCTGCCACGAAGGCCGTTTTGTCAACTTTCTATGCTCTAAAAATTCAAAAAATATTTCGAGGGTTAATATTAGAGGTTATGTAGGTCCTGTAAAAATTTGAGAATTTTTGGCCATACGGATTGAGAATTATACATTTTACGGCCAAGGACTACTTTTAACAATCTACCTATATAACTCTCCGTGTGTAACTCCAAATGTTATGAAATATTTACTGGAAGTATATGTTTATAACAGGAGAATACCCTAAAAATTTGAGAATTTTTGGAGACAATCTCGATTTATGATAAATCTGAGAATATTTGGCTATTATGGACTATTTGAATATAGTAAATGTATTTTAAAAATTTCTAGAAAAATATATTTTTATGAGGGGATTATATATAGCTGCTTTCCAGAAAAGAAATAGTTTTTGAGATGTTTTGCTATTTTTCATGTAAATGATGATATATGGATAAATGAATTTAATTAAATATATGATGTCAAAAATATTGAAACTAAGATTTTTCGACTTGAGACCCTGAAGCATGGTTTATGCAGATTTTTGATGGAGGTTTCGGTCAGTTGTGAAGAGTTATGATGTTTATGTCATTTTAGAATGTATAAAAGAATTAATTAATAAAAAGGAATAAAATAATTAAAATAAATTGTTTATTAATGTAATAAATGACTTAAAATATTTTTACATGACTCATGATATGAGACTGAAATATTATTAGTAATATTTAACTTGAATGTTATTAAAATATTAATAACATTAGCTTAAAATATTATTAAATAATTAATAATATTAGACGGGAAATTAAAATAAGTGAATTAAGTTATTTTAAATGTAATTGTTGAATTTGGTATTCAATGAACTATATTATGTTTATAGTCTGTTGAAAGAAGAATACACGGTACTGAATTTGATTTTGGGTTGCTGAAATTGAATTCAGTCTACTGAAACTGATTACGGGCTGCTGAAATAATGATTTCAGGATGCTGAAATGTTACCTGGTTGACTAAAATAGTATTTCGGGTTACTGAAATGCTATCTAGTTTACTAAGATGACATATAAAGGGATATCTTTTAAGTATAAGATATAACGTGATGAAAAAATTATCAAAGTATAATAGTATTACTAAGACTATAATGTTATGTCTAATACTTAACTCTGTGATTGAATATTAGACAAGTTAATATAAGATAATAAGATTATAAGTGAATTATGCTATGACTAATTGATTATAGGTTTTTTCTCTGAAGAAGTTAAAGGAAATTGCATAGCAGTAGACCGCGATTGAGGCAAGTTCTCTAACTCAAACTTGAGTTTTATTTCAAAGCATGTTAGTGAATAGTTATTGAAGATTATTCACATCCTTACTGATTGTTGTTAAATCGCACTTTGTGCAATTGAATTTCTGTTCTATTATTATTGAACTGTGAATTAGTTAAAGTTCTTTCATTCATGAACTGTTTATAATATGGATCTATGCTAGTTGTATCAGCTAGATCAAACATATTTAAATTTGTTAAATCAAATATGTTTTAAAAACGGTACCTAACCAATTGAAATGGTAGGGACTCTTGACTTAGAAAAAGAACAACATTATTAAAGCATTATTGGAAAACAATTGTTGTTAGTATACTGAGTGATAATGCATATTTCACCAGGTATGAAAGGCTGATCCACTTGATTACCAAAACTTTATTAAAAGGACCAGTTTAAATACTGACAACCTTAGTATATGTTCATGATTATTTAAAATCACTCAGCATCTGTTATTCAATTATTTGAATATTTAGTATTATAGAGATGTAATTCATGTTCTTTCACAATCGATTTATCTTGTTGAATATTGAAAGCTAAATTCTTTTCTATTCATGATATATCTCCTTTGAATTTAAACTTGCTAAGCAAATTAGTTGTTTACCCTTGCTATATCATGACATTTATTTCAACTAAGTCATGTTCATCCAAGAAGGACAAGGCAAGGGAAAGGTCCAAGAATAATTAATACGAGTGTTTATGTATTATAATACACTATGTTTAATGATTATGTAAACCTTTTGTGTTATTATTTGTAACTTAATTAATGTTTATTTAAGTTAAGGTAATAGACCTTGGGATATTGTTATAAGACTTTATTATAATGAACAATGTATGTTTATTATTCCGCAATAGTATATAGAATTCTTATGATGATGATGTATCGTGAGCACTGAATCCAAGGTTAGAGAACCCGGATTTGGGGGCGTCACAAGCGTAACTTAACGAACATTATAGTTATAATGGTTCAGATAAGTTAAGTCTAAAATGGTAATGCAATCGTAGTCTATAATGGTCGAGATATAGTATCTGGGCTAAACTAATCCGTCAGAGAGCGACGGTATATACGAACTAGTAACCAATCTAACTCACTGTGAAAGACAATGTAGACGAGACGGGAAACTAGTTTGTTGGTTGTTTGTGGAAAATCAGTCAATGTACTATATTTGACTACTGTTAGAGACTCGATATGTGCTAAGTATAATGTAATGAAAAGATAGAAGAAATGAATATGGAAGTTGGTCGCATAGACTTAGATTAGAAGAACGCGAACCATAAGAAGTAAAGTGAAGTTTAAGCTAATGCTTAAGTCAAGTATATGACTAATGGATATGTGTACTCCTTATGTGTTATATAGGGATTGTGATGAAGGTAGAGCATAAGCGGTATGCAGAGCGAAGGCAAGTTTCCTAATCTTGCTCAAGTTTTAGTTGATGCAACTTTCTAAACTTCCTTCATCCTTTATGATGAATGCAAGTTTCTGACTTCATTCATATTCTGCTATGAATGCTAGTTTCTTAACTTCCTCAGATGTTAAACATGAGGAAGTATTTCTTATATGCAAATGTGCAATATTTGTACAAAGTGTTGGTATGGATGAGGCCTTGTGCCACAATGTTAACACTTCGGTGTTTCTATGAAATGAAATGTTCAATGTGAAAGGATGCAGTTATTTATGAACTGTTCTTGTTAAGTCTGTGCTATTGATTCTAGCCAGACATAATGTGTATGAAAAAGGTAGAAAGAAAGTATGTCAAAGTAAATGTAATGTATGTTGTAAAATGATAGGAATCAGAACGTATTCCTATTATTCTAGTTGCTTCATAACCATTGTTTGGTTATTGAAGTCTTAAAAGAATTTTGATTCTTGCTTTGGTTGTTATTCAACTGCTTTGACTTGCTGAGCAATTGAATGCTCACACTTTCTTGAAATAAAAATATTTTCAGCGAACGATGGTAGTATGTATTAAAGGACCTGATGAAGATCAAACGGATCAATGTCCTGCTATGGTGAGATGCTATGGTTGCGAATGCCGTTAGCGTCACAAGATGAAGTGATGTTCTAGTTATGAACAAGCATGAAGAACAAGCTAAGACTTGTAGAATAGTTCGTTAAAACTTTTATGTATATATGGTGACTAGTTAAGTCACAATTGTAATGTGATAAGAATAATTTAATTGTCATTATTTTTAATGAATGAAGATTTTAAGGTAATAGAACTTGGGAATAGAATGAATATATCACTAATCTTCAAGATATAATGATGTATGTATGGAATGAGAAGTACTCGTAACGTACGAAATTTGGGTGTGAAGATAGACCGGATTTTGGGGAGTCACAAGTTGGTATCAGAGCTGATATATTATAAACCTTAGGTATGAGTACCTAAGACTATAGCCTGAGAGAGAAGAGTAAGAAAATTGTTGGGTTAAACGATTAAGGAGAAAGATCACTACGTGATCTCGTTAAATCGTAATAACAGATTTTCTGTTAAACGATAGATGGGTTATAGCTGATTGCTATAATGGTCAGGTACTATGAGATGGTACGAGGAAAATAACTCGACAGAGTTGTAAAGGATAGGATACGAGTTAAAGAAAATTCGTATTAAGTCAAGAGAGAGTGAGAGGGTTGAAAATTTCAATTGAGGACTCATGTGATAGCTGAGTTATATGGGCCTTTATTCTGGGCAAAGGTTTGTGCTTTGGTGTAACTGTAACAAATGAGAATTATATATATATATATATATATATATATATATTAATATTTATTAAATTAAATAAATATTTTAATTCATTTATTTATTAAGTTAAATAAATAATTTATGTGATTGTTGTGGAGTAATTAAGTGCAAAATGTTAATTTAATTGATGTGTAATGATTTTATTTTATAATTCTAATTTAATTGAGATAATTAAATTAGGTGAATATTATGTGGTATTTTTTACATGAGTAATTATATTTGTTATGTGACTAATTTTATTTAGTTAATTGATGTTAGCTTTAAATTAATTAAATTAGAATGTTGGGATTTAATTAAATAAAGTGTAACATTAAAAGTATGTGTTAAATGATTTATTAAGTAAATAAAAAGGGTTTTTAAATTAGTTTTACCAAACAAGACCCTTAAAACTGTTTTTAAAGAGTTTTGCGAAACAAGGCCCTTACACCTATTTTAATCCTATTTTACCAAACAGGGCCTTCAATTCTAAAAATCTATTTTTAAAAATAAATGGTTTTGGCCAAACAAAGCCTTATGGCTTTTTGATTTTTGAAAATATGTAACTGATATATGTATTAAGTAGAGAAATTAATAATTGTCAGTTATGTATATTATATAATTATATGTATAATATATCATATCAGTTATAATAATACATTACGTTAGAAGAACAAAGAAAGAACAGAGTTAGAAAAAAATAACAGAGAGCTAGAGAGAAAAGAGAAAAGAGAGAATAAGAATAAGAAGAAGAAGAAGGAAGCTTAAGAAAACATCATCATCATCTTCTTCCTCACAAATCAAAAAGGGTATAATTTCTAACTTTATAGTTTTTAAAATTATGTTTGATGTTCTTCATGATTTTAGTTCTCTATATATATGAATTATCATGAAATTGATGTAAACATGATTTATATATATATAATGTGTTACAAATTATTTATATATGAATTGTATGATGATTTTAGTTGTTTAATTCATGTAAGTATGATGAACATGAAGAAATCATGTTCATCAAAAGTTACAGTGAATTAGTTTTGATAAATGGCTCCTTTAAAATCAAAATTCATGTTTGAATGTATTATTTTGTATAAATTGATTATAGATTATGATAACATGCTTAGAAACGAATTCAATATGCTTAGAATTATGTGAATTGATTTAGAAACAAACTCACAGTGTTCAATTTCATCAAAAACACTTAAAAATGGCTTTTCTTCAAAATTAACAAAAATAAAGTGTTTTAAATTATGTGTTTTGATGTTATATGTATTAGAACATGATTAGAAATAAAAACGGATGTTTTACAAAAGTTTATGTGAGTTATATATGCTAAAATCAAAATTTGGTGTGGTGCACAGTTCGTGACACTGTCAAAACAGTCTGCTCAATAGCGCTGCCGCGCCGCTCCCAAGGCTTATTGGAGCGCGACCGCGCTAGCCCTGCATATTTTGCAGGAAGTTATTTTTAAATGTACAACTTTGTGAGATTAATGAAGTAATAAAATATAAAGCACGTTAATAAAATTAAAATACTAAATGGATAGTAATGAATTATATTATTAAAACATAATATGTAATTATAATTTGATTAATTATAATTAAAGTAAATGTTTACTTTAAATTATAATTTGTTTAATTATAATTTAATTAATATGAGTGCATAATTTGAGTTTGATTAATTATGTTAATGATGGGATAATTAATTATTAAACCTAATAATTAAAGAGGAATTAGTTAACCTAAGTGAGTTAACTAGTTGTGTGAATTAGTATATGATAACTAATTTATATTATTATTGTTAATTACATATGTGTAGGTTAAATTGTGGAACGTGATAGTAATTGTAGCTTGAGTTTGAGGCAAGTTTTCTAAATTCAAACTTTACTTGAGCAAGTTTCCTATTTCTAACTTGTTATTCATATGTGAGTTATTGTATTCTCTATAAATTATATATTGAATAAATATCTTATCAAAGTTCATTATTGAGTTAATGTGACCTTAACTTAATTGTTCAAGCAAGGTATATCTTATCTTTCAATTGCTTTAAGTTTAGTTCTAAAGCATAAGTTATTTCGTAATCCTTTATTGTTGAATTATTATTAATGTAAGTCGATTCAACTACTCTTTTGTTGATGATAGTTGAACTCTAAATTTCCCTTAAAGCTTATCCAAACCAAACTTTCTTTGGTGCGGACTTGTTATTAAATACTGAGATGAACAACCCTATTTAATAGGGGATTACCATGCAAAAGCGTTAAGATGTTTGTGCACAATACATGGTACGAAGGGCTGACCCCCCTAAGGACGAGATAAGAGTCCATATAGTCTAACGATTGTAAAATGTTTTAAATAGAAATGTTTATAACCTAGGACATAGTTCAAGGTCTTATGACCCTCAGATGAATTCTATATTTCATATTCAATTCTTTATTATTGATGAAAGAAATGTTACTCAAATCATTTGAAGCTATTCAATAATATGTCATCATTATTATTTGTTATTCCAAGTTAGCTTTTGTTTGCGCACTCTTGCAATTAAATAACCATTGCAGCTAAAGTCGAAATCGTTGACGCACTGTCGACTAGCAAAGGCAAGAACAAGATGAACAAGTGAAGACTTGTTTATATTATGATATGATTGTAATGAGACTTTATTATGTTATAATATTTTATTTCCGCACTTATTAATAATGTTAAGGTTAGATAACCCTGGGATTATGTTTGGACAAGGTTGTAATCCTTTCAAGGAAGATTTTATTATTTATTTAAGGTTGTAATTTATTTTGAATTCCTTATTATGGGCAGTAGTTGTATTTTATTTAGATAGTGAGCACCAAATCCCGTGTAAATGAAGTACCCGGATTTGGGGGTGTCACAGGTTGGTATCAAAGCAGTAGGTTATGAACCTTAGGTGGGGGAAACCTTAGTTAGTAGCCTTATAGGAGATCGAAAAGATAGTGATGATAGTAAAGATAACAAAATACCTTATGTGCTATGTGTTTTATTTATGTACACGAAGAGTATCGATCGATGACACGTAATAATTAAACTTTAAAATTTTGTTGTTAGGATGACGAACTTTGGAGAGCCCAGTTAGTCTAGGGAGGAGTTACCCCAGATGCCTAGTGACGAGGAGCCCCGAGACATCCATACTGTCTGGGAGCAGTTGGTTCAGAGAGAGCCATCTCCATTGATCACCATAGCTGGTCAGGAGCATGAGCCAGTATCTGACCGAGATGACGAGGATGAGTCAGAGGAAAAGAGGAGGAGGATCCTGAAGAGGAATTTCCACCTCACTCGACTATCGAGGAGATGTACAAGGAGATCTACGACCGTAACGTGGAGCTAAATGGTCGAGTCGGAGAGCTTGAGGAACTGGTGGACGAGAGTCGGACTACCATACAACAGGGAGATGAGACAATTCAAGAGCTGGACGATGAGCTTGGAAATGCAAAGTGGGATTTAGTCCATGCGAAGAGTGACAAAGATGATGCACTGGTTGAACTAGCAAAGCTGAAGAACGACATCAAAGAGGAGTCAGCGAAGCATGCCAGAGCGGAGGAAACGAGCTTGAGAGCTACTCAACCTGCAGATCGAGCTGAAGACGAGGTTCAAGCGAAGAAGGCCAAGCTGAGGGTGACAGACTATGCTTTCCATACGGCTATAGATAGGGCCCAGAATCGTGTCTTTTATTACCCAGCTCAGTTCAAAGATTTACCATGGTACATGGCAGGTCCCAAAACGGTGTTCCGGGTGATGGAAGAAGAACGTAGAGAGGCTATGCGGCGTCTTAACATGCATAGATAGTAGAGTTATTAATTACGTGTTTAATTATGTTTTAAATAAATGTAAATCCCAGAATTTGAAGATAATAATGGGATAAGATAAGAATGTAATCTTGTAACTTATTCAGTTCAGGAAAAATGATGTAAATAGCAGAGATGCTATCTATTCTATGCTTTAAAACTATGAATGAATAAAATATCGAAGTTTATTGACGTGTTATGTGTTCAAATGTGAATTAATCTATTTTAAATGTTTAAGTTGAACTTGAATATTTACGAAATGAGTAAAGAATCTAGTAAGAGTATTTATTAATAGAAAGATGCATCCTATAAGAAGACCTACATGTCTACACCCAGAGGGTTCGTCTAATAACAACAACAACAACAACAACAACGATAACAACAACAATAATGATGGTACGAACGCCAATTCGATTCAACAATTGGTGAACCTGCTAACATGAGCCCTTGCGAATCAGCTGCAAGTTCAGGGCACGACATTTAAGAAGTTTAAGGATGTAGGACCGTCTAAATTTCAAGGATCGGTGAATCCGATAGAGGCCCAAACGTAGATAATGGAGATGAAGAAAGTCTTCGACGTGGCTAGAGTTGGCGAGGATCAGAAGACGGTTTTCGCGACATTCATACTGAAGTCGAAAGCTAGCTTCTGGTGGCAGGCCAATAAGACTAAGGAAGGAGAAGGAGTGATAGCGTGGGATTATTTCAAAGAGATGCTCTTTGAGATGTATTTCCCCATAAGCTCGTAGACCCAGATGGAGGTTCAATTTCTGGAGCTGAAATAGGGAGGGATAACGGTGCCGGAATACGCTGCAAAGTTCAATGAGCTGGCCGGGTTTGCAACGTACCAGATCAGTACCGACGAGAGAATGGTGAGAAGGTTCGAGCAGGGATTGAAGCCCCGGCTCTACAACAAGGTCTCTATATTCTAGCTGAAAATGTTTGCAGCTGTGCTGGAAAAGGCCATCCTCGCTGAAGGTGGAAGCGACGCGGTGACCAAGTACAATCAGGACCTGAAGAAGAAGAAGAAGAATGAGACAGAAAATAAGGCTGGTAGTAGCGGTGCTATCAACCAAAAGAGGAAGTGGAACAACAACACATCTGCTGGGAGTCAACAAGGAAGCCAGTAAAAGAGGAAGATTGAAGCATATGTGACATGCGGCAAGAATCACACTGGAGTGTGTCTGAGGGGAAGGCGGGTATGCTTTAACTGTGGTCAGGATGGCCACATTGCGCCGAATTGCCCGAACCCGAAAAAAGGAGCTTGCTACACATGTGGATCTAAGGATCAAATGGCTCAAAGTTGCCCAAGGAAGCCAACAAGAGGGTCAACAGGAAATGGAGGAAATGGCAGCGGCAGTACTTTGACTATCGTTGGACCACTGCAGGCGGTTTGACCCACTGCCAGAACATTCAACATGACGGTGCAGGATACTATGCAGTCAAAGGATGTGGTGTCAGGTATTATTTCGGTCAATAGTATTAATGCATATGTATTTTTTAATTCGGGTGCTACTTGCTCATTCATATCTAATGACTTTGCTAAGACCCTAGACTTACCTAAAGAGGAATTAGTTTATCCCATAAACATAGAGATTGTGAATAGTGAGGTTATTCCTATTAGGTTTGTATAAAAGAACTGTAGATTGGACATTAAGGGTCAGGAATTGAGGGTACTTTGATTCAGATAAAACTTGGGGAGTTTGATAGTATACTGGGTATGGATTGGTTGTTTAACCATGGTGCGATAATCGATTGTCAGAGGAAGTCTGTGAACCTTATGACTCTGTCGAAGGTAGTATTTATGGTAGCAAATCACCTAGACAAGTGAGTTGTCTGACAATTATGCAGGCCAAGAAACTATTGAAGTAAGGCTGTGTAGGGTACTTAACCTACATAGTAGATACTCGTAAGGAAAGTCCGAAGATAGAAGAGATATCAGTGGTTAGGGAGTTTGTAGATGTATTTCCAGGTGATTTGCCAGGACTTCCGCCAGATAGAGAGATAGAGTTCGTGATCGACTTAGCACCGGGAACTGCTCCGATTTTGAAAGCCCCGTACAGAATGGCTCTGATCGAGATGAAGGAATTGATGGTTTAACTACAAGAATTGCTGGACAAGAAGTATATTCAACCGAGTGTTTCGCCGTGGGGAGCGCCAGTACTGTTCGTCAAGAAGAAGGATGGATCGATGCGGTTATGCATTGATTATAGGGATTTGAACAAAGTCACGATCAAGAATAGGTATCCTTTACCTAGGGTCGATGACTTATTCGATCAACTGAAGGGTGCTAGATACTTCTCGAAAATAGATTTGAGAAGTGGGTATCATCAGTTGAATGTGAGGAGAGAAGATATACCGAAGACGACAGGACTCGGTATGGACGTTACAAGTTCTTTGTGACGTCATTTGGTCTAACTAATGCACCAGCGGCATTCATGGACCTAATGAATAGGGTGTTTAAGCCATTTCTAGACAAGTTCATAGTGGTGTTCATAGATGACATTTTGGTTTATTCCAAAACTGAGGAGGAACACACTGAACATTTGAGGCTGACATTAGAATCGCTAAAACGGGAGACGCTGTAAGAACCGTGAATTTCATGAATAAATATTAATACTGATATTATTAAGAATGTGAATATTTATTTGAATATAAATGTTTATGTGTCATGGGATGAGTAACTCAATTAAATTAAATTGAATTAATGATAATTGAGAAAAAATGTGGAGTTTGTGATAAGCTCGTAGAATACCTTGTGTGGCACGATAATGAGAATTATGATGATTTAATTAATTAAAGAAGTAATTAATAAGTGAATGATTAATTTATAATATATTGCTAATTAATTGTTATTATGAGTAATAGCATATTAATGAATAAATAATTAATTAATATTATAAGGTTAATGTTTGTTCAATTAATTGCTAAGTGTAACGATATGTAATCACATATTGTATAGTAACTACATCTATATAATATAAAGTATAATGGGACATTGTGATATGACTATGTAATATAGGAACTATACGGTAAAAGGAAGTAAGTCACATGCATTACATAAATGGACACATGTAAATACATGTTATGTGTACATTGTGCAATATTGAATCAAACAATATTATATGAAGTGTAGTGTGACACTTTAGTATGACTATATATTATATAAGAACTATATATTAAGATTTAATGAATTGTGTAAGTTATATAATGATGTTATGTGATAACATGTGTGTATGGCTACATTAAATATGTACCTTATGAATATTATAATAAATTAAATAAATAATTGTTACTTAATGATTATTTTAATAATTTAATATAATTAAAATAATAACAGTCTATGATAATGTGGAAAGATAATACTCGATTAAATCATAATTTGACATTATCAAAATGTACATGGATTATATATTGATGTGTATACATGTACCCTAATTTTGCTACTATGTAATAATGTTATATCATTAAAATCCATGTATGTACCCAATTGAATTTAAACATAGGTATACCTATATATACAAACATGTGAGAGTAATGTGTATATATATTATAACCCTTAGTATTGGTGTTATATCATATGGTCAAATGCAGAGTATTAGAGTTGTCCCATAATGAGAGTCACTCCTCTTCTCCTACATGTGAAAGGCCAATGGCCTATGCTACACTCCATCCTCAAACTTAGCATTCTAGCTAGCAATCAAATGATGAAAGGGAGTGGGTTGTTGGCTACTATTGCACCAACCATTGATTGCCCAATGTATCCTTCTTCCTCCCAATAGTTTGATTCATGGTGCAAAGCAAATGTATGGATATTTAATTTCCTATAAATTAGGCACTCCCTCTTCAATTCTATGTTGCTGAGTTTCTTCTTAAGAGATATATAGAGAGGGCAGTGAGAGAGAGTTCTGAAAATTATTATCTAGCCTTGTTCCTTCAAGCTCAAGAGGTATAATGCTTGAATTATACTTTGAAGTTTAACCATTCATGAATTCTTGTTAATTGGGTGTGTATGATGATGATAGTAAGTTAGTAAAGTCTGTATGCATGTTATACATACAATGTAGTTGATTTCTAACAAGTTTCATGAAGAATTTGAGTGTTGGCTTGCAGCTCTGCACCAGCAGAAAGCTTCCTGGCTGGAATCGGAGGGGCGCTGGCTGCGCCACTCCCTAGTACAAACTGGGCGCGGCCGCGCCCTTTTGTAGAACTAGATAATGATTTTTTTGTGCAATCTGACTTATGGAGCATGCTAGTATAATGTCATTAAGCATATATAAGTCTCTGAAATGCTAGTTTAAGGGGCCTTGCTTGTAACCACTTACCATAGCTTGGTTTCCAAAGGGAACTTGAATTTTCAAAGTGCAAACTCAATGAGTCATGTATACTTTAAATTCTGAACTTGAAAACATGCTATTATTGTCTGATTACATATGTACATAAGCATGAAACATTGTATGTTTACTTTGCAAGCCTAAATGATTTTGATAACCTTCTAAAGGGAAACGTAGAGTTTCAAATACGAACTTGATAAACTATGTGCCCTTTAAGTTCTGAAACTTGTGAGCATGCTTAGGTAATATGATTATGTATATACATGAGCATGCCATATAATATGTAAAGCTACATTGCATGATTAATTTAACGTGAGAATTCAAAGAGAACTTAATAATTGGAAAACTAGTTTGGTTGATAACCACCTTGTATATTTTTTGAAATTCATGATCATCTTGATAGGGTCTCATATGCCTCTAGACATGATTGAAATGTATGCCTAACTAGTCTTATGCATTGTAAACTAGTTGAGCATGAATTGAGATGAGTGTTAAAGAGGTGAAACTTCATAACTTGAAATACATGACTAAACTAATGTGAGCATATATAGTTGATACTTAGTGACCTCAGAGCATATGTATAACGATTAAACATGAGAGACTTTGTTACTTGAACACTTAAAGCCTTGATTAAATGAGAATGGATAACGAACTATGTTAAAGACAAGATGTGGGGTCGAACTTAATTATCAACATCCTGACATGAGTGTTTTTCATAGTTCATCATATATATGCAAATCGGGATGAGCTGGGATTCTGCAAGGACAGCCAATTCTTGGTTTGAACCAAGAGCAGCGCGGCCGCGCCAATCTGCAAAATGGACAAAGCCTGCTTAATTGAAATCTGAACTTGATGAATGCTTGTATGATTACCTTAATCTGCCATACATGTTTAGTAATGTGTCCATAAAACAAATGAACATGATGAACCATATGATGAATGGAAATTTTAAATTTCCAATTATTAAGTCAAGTAATGATTACGAAAGATATTATTTGGTTTCATAGTGTCCTACAAACTGATTTTATGTTAAGTGTATGTAAGGTACGTAATGACGTACGTATAGGATCCTATGACTAAGTTAAAATCATATGTGTATATTTAACTTACATATCAAGTATTAGTATTGAATATACATAACTAATAATTGTGATGCCCCCAAATTTGGGTACTTCATTTCCACACGATTTGGTGTTTACTTTCTAATAAAACATACATCTACCCAATAATAAGGAATGTAAAATAAATTAAAACCTTATAATTAAATAGAAATCTTCCTTTGAAAAGGATTACAACTTTGTCCAAAATATCTCAGGGTTTAATCTAACCTTAACTTAAATAATAATGCGAAAATAAAAACATAACATAAAGTCTTATTACAATCAAAATCAAAAGATAACAAGTCTTCACTTGTTCATCTTGCCTTTCCCTTTACTCGTTGACGGAACGTCAACGTTTTCTACTTTAACTGCAAGGGATTATTAAATATGCAAGAGTGAGCAAACAAAAGCTCACTTGGAATACAACAATAATATAACATAACCGAATAACTTTAAAAGATTTGAATAGCTTTACTTTCGTCAACAATAAAGAATTGAATAATAATTCTTTCATCAATATTTACAATTTTGAATATTGAAATCATCTGAGGGTCATAAGACCTTGAACTTTGTCCTAGGTTATAACTATTTCTATTTAAAACCTTTAACAGTCATATAGACTATGGACTCTTAACTCATACTTAGGGGGATCAACCCTTCGTACCATGTATTGTGCACCAACATTTAACGCTTTCGCATAGTAACCTCTCCTAATAAATAGGGTTGTTCATCTAAGTATTTGATATGGGTCCGCACCAAAGAAAGTTTGGTTTGGATAGCTAAAAGGAAATTTGGAGTTCCAACTACCATCAACTAAGGAGTAGTTGAATCGACTCACAATAATCAAGAATAATTCAATAATAACGAATTATGAAATAACTTATGCTTTAGAATTTAAACTTGAAGCATATGAAAGATAAGATAGACCTTACTTGAACAATTAAGTCAAGGTCACTTTAATTAAATCATGAACTTTAAATAAGTATTTGTCCATTGCATAAATAAAAAGGACAACCTTAATAAATATTTAAATTTAAAACACTTGTATAATAATAACAAGTTTGAGTTTAGAAAACTTGCATATAAATAACAAGTTTAAGGATAGAAGACTTACCTCAAGCGCAAGCTATAGTTACAACTCACGTTCTTTAACACTTCTTACACATATATATTTAACCATAATAATCTAAATTAGTTAACACGTAACTAATTCACATAATTAGTTAACCCCTCTAGGTTAACTCATTCTTCTATAATTATCAAGTTAATAATTAATTATCACATAATTAATCACACCACATAATTACACATTCTCATAATTAATCAAATAAGTATGCACTTCATATTAATTAAATTATAATTAAGCATATTATAATTTAATTTAACATTTACTTTGATTTAAAATAATAAAATTATATTCATTATAATTTAACAAATTATAATTTAAATTAAACCTTTTCTTTAATTATAATTAATCTAATTATAATTACATAATATATATTTTATTAACACAATTTAATATTGTCCATTTAGCATTTTAATGTATGTCCATCATGTCATAAAATTCATTACATAAAATTAGCTTTGCAATTTAAAAAAGAAAATAACAAAGTTTCTTTTCTGCCACCCCCCCCCCCCCGCCGGGGCAGGCCCCCTGCAGCGTCGGCAGACAAGCTCGGGAACTGTGCAGAGAAAAAGCTAATTTGGCTTATTTCTCCACATTGAGTTCTGAATTTAGCCAACCAATTGCATATAAACTTTATAGAAAACATAAATTTAAAGCTTTTAACATGTCTTAGCACATTGAATCATTAAAATACATAATCAAAAACTCAATTTCATAATTTTTAAAAGAAAAGCCATTGTTAAGTGTTCTTGATGAAATTGGACACTGTACTTTTGTTTCTATTTCAAAATACCCAATTCAAAACATATTAAAGTCTTTCATAAACATGATATCATTATCTAACATCAATTTAAACAAAATTTAACAATCAAACATAACTTTTGATTTTAAAAGAAAACTATGCATATTTTTAAAGTTTTCCACTATGATTCTTGATGAACATGAATCTCTCATGTTCATCCTATATCTACGAATTTACAACTTAATTAAACATGAGATTCATATACAAGCATGCTATAAACATAATATATATATATATATATATATATATATATAAATCATGTTTATACAAGTTTCATAAGAATTCAATTAACAGAGAACTTAAACTCATGAAGAACATAAAAACATATATAAAGAAAATAAGAGAATTGAGATTATACCCTTAAGTTAATTGAGGTGAAGAAGATGATGATGATGTTTGTTGGTATGGCAAGAATTCTCTCAAGCATTTCCTTCCTCTTCTTCTTCTTTTTCTTCTCTCTTATTCTTCTCTCTAACTCTTTGTTTCTTTCTCTCTGACTAACCTTTGTTTTGTTCTAACACTGACTAAACTAACGTATGACTAATATACATATATTATAACTGACAAAATATAATATATATAATAATAGTCAATTAAACCCATAATGAATTATCGGTTATAATATTTTTAAATTTAAAAGCCATAAGGCTTTGTTTGGCAAAACTTAATATATTTTTAAAAATAGATTTTTAAGGACTTAAGGCATTGTTTGGTAAAATTCATTTAAAACAAGTGCAAGGGCCCTGTTTGGCAAAATCTTTTAAAACAAAAGTAAGGGACTTGTTAAGTAAAACCTTTTAAAAACAGTTTTAAGGGCGTTGTTTGGGTAAAACTAATTTAAAAGCCCTTTTTATTCTTTTAATAAATCCTTTAACATATATTCTTAATGTTACACTTTAATTAATTAAATCTTTAACATTATAATTTAATTAAATTAAATTATAATTGTTTAATTATAATTTAATTAATATGAAGTGCATAATTATTATTTGATTATATATGTGAATGTGTAATTATGTGGTGTGATTAATTATGTGATAATTAATTATTAACTTGATAATTATAGAAGAATGAGTTAACCTAGAGGGGTTAACTAATTATGTGAATTAGTTACGTGTTAACTAATTTAGATTATTATGGCTAAATATATGTGTAGGAAGTGTTAAAGAACGTGAGTTGTAACTGTAGCTTGCGCTTGAGGCAAGTCTTCTATCCTTAAACTTGTTATTTATATGTAAGTTTTCTAAACTCAAACTTGTTATTATTATACAAGTGTTTTAAATTCAAATATTTATTGAGGTTGTCCTTTTTATTTCTGCAATGGACAAATACTTATTTAAAGTTCATGATTTACTTAAAGTGACCTGTACTTAATTATTCAAGTAAGGTCTATCTTATCTTTCGTATGCTTTAAGTTTAAATTCTAAAGCATAAGTTATTTCATAATTCGTTATTATTGAATTATTCTTGATTATTGTGAGTCGATTCAACTACTCCTTAGTTTATGGTAGTTGGAACTCCAAATTTCCTTTTAGTTATCCAAACCAAACTTTTTTTGGTGCGGACCCATATCAAATACTCAGATGAACAACGCTATTTATTAGGGGAGGTTACTATGCGAAAGCGTTAAATGTTTGTGCACAATATATGGTACGAAGGGTTGATCCCCCTAAGTACGAGTTAAGAGTCCATAATCTATATGACTTTTAAAGGTTTTAAATAGAAATGTTTATAACCTAGGACAAAGTTCAAGGTCTTATGACCCTCAGATGATTTCAATATTCGAAATTCTAAATATTGATGAAAGAATTATTATTCAATTCTTTATTGTTGACGAAAGTGAAGCTGTTCAAATCTTTTAAAGTTATTCAGTTATGTTATATTATTGTTGTATTCCAAGTGAGCTTTTGTTTGCTCACTCTTGCATATTTAATAATCCCTTGCAGTTAAAGTAGAAAACGTTGACGTTCCATCAACGAGTAAAGGGAAAGGCAAGATGAACAAGTGAAGACTTGTTATCTTTTGATTTTGATTGTAATAAGACTTTATGTTATATTTTTATTTCCGCATTATTATTTAAGTTAAGGTTAGATTAAACCCTGGGATATTTTGGACAAAGTTGTAATCCTTTTTAAAGGAAGATTTTTATTTAATTATAAGGTTTTAATTTATTTTACATTCCTTATTATTGGGTAGATGTATATTTTATTAGAAAGTGAACACCAAATCGTGTGGAAACGAAGTACCCAGATTTGGGGGTGTCATAATAAATGTCCTATCTACGTAACTATGTTATAATATGATTCGAAAAGCGTTGATAAGCTTTATATTGGTAAACTACGCATAAGGCAAGTTTTTTAACTTACACAACTTTGAATATTGTGCAAGTATTTGGACCTTACTTTTATTGAGCAAACTCCTTAACTCTTTTCACTATACATAGTGTATAAATCCGAATTGTTGCCATGCCAACTAATATTCGTTATTATTTGAACATCAACTTTATATTTGGATGTTGTTGCAAGCATTTGAACTTACCATTCCTAAATGCATTACATAAGTGTCTAAGCCATTTGACTCAGCTAGAATAGTATCTTCTGCTAGAAAGCTATCCAACCAATTGATTGGTGAGAAATCTTGTATTGACTAAGATGAACAACCTTCTTTGAAGGGGAAACTATATTTGTCGGGAGACCGACGTGCGCACTTGAGTACAATTAAATGATATGCATAACGTAGAGTACTTTAGGTTGATCACCTATTGTACTTGTTTTATTGGATTATCTGCATATTACTGTTAATTCTAGTAGAAGTTCATAGTCCTTAGTGACTGCTCAGTATTCATTATTTTGAAATCCAGAAATGATTTAATCATTGAATCTTATTGATATCTTTCTGTCCTTAACGACTGTTATTAAGAATTATTGATACTTCTTGCTATTCTTGAGCTATCACTTATTGTCGTATCCTTGGAGAATTGAAAACTATATTGACCCTTATTAATATATTACTTGCTGAGCAAACTTATTGCTCATTCTTGCTTTTTCCTAAAAATATTTCAGTTAAGACAGAGCAAGGCGGACCTTCGGGCACTGATAATGGCAAGGGCAAGGCTACGGAGAAGCTTGTTATTTATGTAGAACTTTTATGTTGATGTAATAAGATTTTATTATATTAATTAAGATTAAGTATGCTTAAGCTATATTTAAGATATAAGAGATGTTTAAGTTACGAAACCTTGGGACATGAATGGTTATATTAAATAAATGTAATCTATTCGTATGTGTTATTCCGTTGCACGAGATATTATTATTGTCTTAGAAATTAAAACGTGACGAACCGAATTTGAGACTGTGGCGGTCTGAATTTGGGGGGGGGGGTCACAGGTTGGTATTAGAGCTGTAGTTATAAACCTTAGGAGCGAGAGTCCTTAGATTATAACTCAAGAGAACTTAGAAGATAGAAAGGAATGAGACTCATGTAGAGTTTTCTTAGAGAGACTTAGTGTGTTATGGAATATAATTTCATTCTATACAATGAACTTATGTTTTATTTAACATTCTAATGGAGTTTGTTGTTTGTTGTCTTGTGTTTGTGGTTGTAGGATGACAGACATGGGAGGACCTAGTAAAGTGGTCGAGGAGGAGCCCCGAGATATACATATTGTATATGAGGCACCCCTAGAGGCTGAGCCCGTGCAGGCAGTTGCACCGTCCTAGTTTGACGACGAGGACGAGATTGAGGTAGAGTCTGATCCAGAGGAGGAGTCTATGGAGGACGAGCCTATGAAGGATGAGCCCATGGAGGACTCTAATGAGGCTACTATCGAGGAGTAGATGTTGAGAGAGTACGAGGAACGGATCCTAGAGCTAGACTGCAAAGTGCAGGAGCTGGAAGCTGAAGCTCAAGAGAGGGAGTCCGAGTTCTAGAAGCTGAGGGACGAGGACCACCAGAGGAAGCTAGCAATGCAGGAGTTCGAGGTAGAGATTGCGTACCACAGGGAGGCAAGGATCTAGATGGGGACTCAGTTTCACAGGTCGGTATCTCGAAATGTCGATTTGGCAGGAAAGATGGAAGAGGTGGAGCAGAGAGAGTTGAGCGAGAAGACAAAAAATGAGGCTCTCCGTACTCAACTAGAGTTGGAGGTGATGGATAGGATCCACTTCGAGGAGAAGTGGGAAGAAGCTATGAGAGGGCAAACGACTTAGAGGATGAGGTCAGATGAAAGAAAAGAAAGTTGAACAAGATGGGTTACATATTTTTCTCGGATATAGAGAGAGTGATTGATGGTATATATCACTACCCGACAGAGCAGGGACAGACCCGACACACTATGAGCAGAGAGCTGATGGCATACATAGTGCAGATTGAGTACAAGAGCGCTGTGGAGCGCGGGATGTTGGGATGAGACCCCTTAGTTAGTCTAGTAGTAGTTTTAGTAGATTCTTTTATGTAATGTATATATTGATGAAATCTCAATCTTTTATGTAGGATATGGGATAGTTATGTAAACCCCAAGTAGACTTATGTTAGAGGGGTAGTATGTTAGCGTTTTCCCCGTCTTTTATGATATTAAGGGATATATGTTGGCATTTATAGAAGTATGCTAGGGATGATCATATAATGTAATGATTTGGCATACGAATATAAATGATCTTATTTCAAAAACATGTTATAAATTCTATTCTTTTTAACATTAAAGAAATACTTAAGTAATATAATTGAATAATAAAAGTGAAAATTTTGTGATGCAGAAAATGCCGCCCAGACGTAGATTAACTGCACCTGAGGAATCAGTGAACAACGAGAGAGAGCGAGTAAACCCGATCTAGAAGTTAGTGGATTTGTTAGGAGAGGCTCTTTGGGGAAGGAACAACGAACCCGTTCACCCCAATCCTCACAAATTTCAAAGACTTTAGAAGCGTAGGACCTCCAGAGTTTGAAGGTACTACCGATCCAATCATTGCGCAGACTTAGATAAAAGAGATAGAGAAGGCTTTCACCATCGCTCGTGTGGGTGAAGACAAGAAGACAGTATTCGCTACGTATATGATGAGGGGCGAAGCAAACTACTGGTGGGAGGCAAATCAACAAAGGGCAGGAGAAGGGATAATAGCATTGGAGAGGTTTAAGACGCTGTTCTTTGAGAACTATTTCCTAAATAGCATTAAGAACAGAATAGAGGTTAAGTTTTTAGAACTAAAGCAGAGTGATATGAC
Organism: Panax stipuleanatus; assembly: GCA_020205555.1. Classification (NCBI taxonomy): domain Eukaryota; kingdom Viridiplantae; phylum Streptophyta; class Magnoliopsida; order Apiales; family Araliaceae; genus Panax; species Panax stipuleanatus. Next base: position 45,693,159 of record CM035125.1, read on the forward strand.
GGTGGCGCAGTACGCGGCTAAGTTCAATGAACTAGTGTGGTTTGCAGAACACCAGGTAGGGGATGAAGAGAGAAAAGCTAGACGTTTTGAACAAGGACTGAAGCCTTGGTTGTTTAATAAGGTGTCAGTTCTACAGATTGATTCCTTTGCGACATTGCTGGAGAAGGCGATCATTACGGAAGGTGGCAGTGAAGCCTTAAGTCTATATAACAAGGAAAAGAAGGGTAAGAATAAGGGAGGAGAAAGCCGTGGAGGAGAAAGCAGCAGCGGGGGAAGTAACTTAGGAAAGAGGAAGTGGGAGAATAATAACAACAACAACAACAACAATAACAAAAATAATCAGTCAGGAAATTTTCATGGAGGTTTTAAGAAGAAGGCTGATGGATGCCCAAAATGTGGAAAGATCACCAAGGCGAGTGCTGAAAGAGGCGCAGTACTTGCTATAATTGAGGCCATGAGGGACACATTTCGCCCAACTGCCCGTTGCCAAAGAAGATCCAAGGGTGTTTCGCTTAAGGCTCAACTGAGCACCGGATCAAGGATTTCCCGAAGAAGGGGAGCAGTGGAGGAAGTGGCCAACCTGGGGGAGGCAACAAATTAATGATCGGCGGACCGACACAATTCAACCGCCCAACCGCCAGAACCTTTAACATGATCGTCCAGGACGCAGTAGCTGCGAAGGACGTAGTGTCAAGTATTATCCCAATCAATAATATAAATACATATATATTATTTGATTCGGGTGCCACCTGTTCTTTTGTATCTGAAGAATTTGCTAGTTAACTTAATTTACCCCGAGAACAATTAGGAAATCCTTTAGACATAGAAGTTGCGAATAAAGAAGTAAGCCTTGTAGAATTCATATACCGAGATTGTCGTGCAAACATTAGAGATCATGAACTGAGCGTAGAATTAATTTCGATTAGATTGGGAGAATTTGATGTAATATTGGGAATGGATTGGTTGTATAACCATGTTGTGATAATTGATTGTCAGAATAAAAGTGTAAACCTTCAGACTCTGAATAAGTCTAAGGTAGTGTTTTATGGTAGCTCATCGCTTAAGCAATCGTGTTGTCTTACGATGATGCAGGCCAAGAAATTATTAAGGAAAGGATGTGTAGGTTATTTAGCTTACATCATAGATACTCGGAAAAAGGGAGTAGAGATTAAGGATATATTCGTAGTGAGAGAATTCCAAGATGTATTTTAGAACGATTTGCCTGTTCTTCTGCCAGACAGAGAAATCAAATTCGTAATAGACTTAGCACCGGGAACGGCACCAATTTCAAAAGCTCCATACCGTATGGCGCCAATAGAAATGAAAGAATTAATGATACAAGTGCAAGAGTTATTGGATAAGGGTTACATACGGCCGAGTGTGTCTCCTTGGGGAGCACCGGTACTATTTGTTAAGAAAAAGGACAGATTGATGAGGCTCTGTATCGATTATAGAGAATTGAACAGAGTAACGATCAAGAATAGATATCCACTACCAAGGATAAACGACCTTTTTGATCAACTGAAAAGAGCAAAGTGTTTCTCGAAGATAAACCTACGGACAGGTTATAACCAACTGAAGGTATGGGAGGAAGACATACCGAAGACTGTGTTTTGAACCCGTTATGGACACTACGAGTTTTTGGTAATGTCGTTTGGATTGACTAATGCTCCGGCAGCATTTATGGAGTTGATGAACCGAGTCTTCAAGCCATACTTGGATAAGTTCGTGGTAGTTTTCATAGACGACATCTTGATCTACTCGAAGACAGAGGAAGAGCACGCCGAACATCTGAAGATGGTTTTGGAGGCGCTAAGGAAGGAGAAGATGTATGCGAAGTTTTCTAAGTGTGAATTTTGGATGGAGAAGGTTAAATTCTTTGGACACGTGGTGGATAAGAATGGAATCTCAGTAGACCCTAGCGAAGGTAGAAGTAGTAAGTAATTGGGAGCAACCGAAAACACCAACAGAGATAAGGAGTTTCTTAGGGTTAACTGGATACTATCAAAGATTTATACAGGATTTTTCTAAGATAGCGACCCCGTTGACCAATCTGATGAGGAAGGCGGTAAAGTTTGTATGGACGAAAAAATGCGAAGAAAGTTTTCAGGAGTTAAAAAAGAGATTAAGCGAAGCGCCTGTGTTATCACTACCAGACGATGCGGGAGGTTTCGTGGTGTATAGTGATGCATCGCACAAGGGACTTGGTTGTGTGCTCATGCAACATGGCAAGGTCATTGTGTATGCATCACGACAATTAAAGGACTACAAAAAATGATACCCTACTCACGACTTAGAGTTAGCGGCAGTAGTTTTTGCGTTGAAGATATGGAGACATTATTTGTACAGAGAGAAATGTGAGATATACACGGACCACAAAAGTCTGAAATATATCTTCACACAGAAGGAGTTGAATATGCGGCAGAGGAGGTGGTTAGAATTAATCAAGGATTACGACTGTGATATTCTTTATCACCCGGGAAAGGCAAACGTAGTTGCCGACACTCTGAGCAGGAAAGAAAGGGAGAAATTGTTTCAATTAATGACTCAGGAGGAGTTAATAAGGGAGATGGAAAAGTTGGAAATAGAGGTAAAGGGACCGGAGAGGTCAGAAGAAAAGCTATTTGTAATGGAAGCTCATCCAACCTTGTTAGATAGAGTGAATGAATCACAAGAAAAGGATGAGGAGTGCGAGAAAATCAGAAAGAGGATCGCAAAAAATGAAGAGGAAAGATTCAGAATGGATAAAGACGATATCTTGAGATTCGAAGGAAGAGTGTGGGTACCAGCGATAGCCAAATTGAGAGAAGAAATTTTGCACGAGGCACACAATACGACGTATTTCGTTCATCCGGGAGGCACAAAAATGTACCGAGATCTGAGGCAACATTTTTGGTGGCCCAATTTAAAACGGGAAGTCGCAGAGTGCGTTAGTAGATGTCTTACTTGCCAACGTATCAAAGCAGAGCACCAGAGACCGAGTGGTTTACTACAACCATTGGAAATACTAGAGTGGAAATGGGAGCACATTACGATGGATTTCGTAGTGGAACTTCCAGTCACGTAGAAAGGTTATGATGCCATTTGGGTTATCATGGATCGACTAACGAAGACCACACATTTTCTACCGATTAAGATCCGATACAGTTTGAATCAGTTAGCAAGCCTATACGTAAAGGAGATTGTTTCATGATATGGAGTTTCAGTGTCAATTATCTCTGATCGAGATCCGCGCTTCACGTCAAACTTCTAAAAAAGCTTGCAAGAGAGGATGGGAACACAGTTGAGGTTGAGTACCGCTTATCATCCTCAGACAGACGAACAGAATGAGCAAACAATACAAATGCTGAAGGACATGCTTAGGACTTGCGTGATGGACTTCAAGGGAAATTGGGACGATCACCTACCCTTAGTAGAATTTGCATATAACAATAGTTATCATGCGAGTATCGGCATGCCACCGTAAGAAGCTATTTACGGAAGAAAGTGCAGAACGCCGTTATGTTGGGACGAAGTCGGAGAACGATGAATGTTAGGGCAAGAATTAGTACAACAAATCGCAAACGTGGTGACAGTAATAAGAGTCAGGTAGGTAGCAGCTCAAGATCGCCAGAAAAAGTACGCAGACTTGCATCGACAAGACCAGGACTTTAAAGTCGGTAGTTTCGTTTTCTTGAAGGTATCTCCCTGGAAAGGAAAAATACGATTCGGCAAGAAGGGAAAATTGAGTCCGAGATTCATAGGACAGTTAGAGATATTGAAGCGAGTGGGCGAAGTGGCATACAAAGTAGCATTACCACCTGAGTTGGAGCACATCCACAACGTGTTTCATATCTCCGTGTTGCGTCCGTACAAGGCCGACTACAATCACGTGATTTCCTATAAGCCCATTCAAGTAGAAAAGAACCTGGCATATGAACAAATTCTTGTCTAAATTTTAGATAGGAAAGAACAGATATTAAGAAATAAAGTTATATCTTCTGTAAAAGTACTTTGGCGAAACCACGATGTTGAGGAGGCTACGTGAAAATTAGAAGATAGGATGATGAGGGACTATCCCCATCTTTTTGTGTAACTTTGTACCAATTCTGAGGACGGAATTTTTATAAGGGGGGAAAGATGTAAGAACCGTGAATTTCATGAATAAATATTAATACTGATATTAATAAGAATGAGAATATTTATTTGAATATAAATGTTTATGTGTCATGGAATGAGTAACTCAATTAAATTAAATTGAATTAATGATAATTGAGAAAAAATGTGGAGTTTATGATAAGCTCGTAGAATGTCTTGTGTGGCACGATAATGAGAATTATGATGATTTAATTAATTAAAGAATGAATTAATAAGTGAATGATTAATTTATAATATATTGCTAATTAATTGTTATTATGAGTAATAGCATATTAATGAATAAATAAATAATTAATATTATAAGGTTAATGTTTGTTCAATTAATTGCTAAGTGTAACGATATGTAATCACATATTGTATAGTAACTACATCTATATAATATAAAGTATAGTGGGACATTGTGATATGCCTATGTAATATAGGAACTATATGGTAAAAGAAAGTAAGTCACATGCATTACATAAATGGACCCATGTGAATACATGTTATGTGTACATTGTGCAATATTGAATCAAACAATATTATATGAAGTGTAGTGTGACACTTTAGTATGACTATATATTATATAAGAACTATATATTAAGATTTAATGAATTGTGTAAGTTATATAATAATGTTATGTGATAACATGTGTGTATGGCTACATTAAATATGTACCTTATGAATATTATAATAAACTAAATAAACAATTGTTACTTAATGATTATTTCAATAATTTAATATAATTGAAATAATAACAGTCTATGATAATGTGGAAAGATAATACTCGATTAAATCATAATTTGACATTATCAAAATGTACATGGATTATATATTGATGTGTATACATGTACCCCAATTTTGCTACTATGTAATAATGTTATATCATTAAAATCCATGTATGTACCCAATTGAATTTAAACATAGATATACCTATATATACAAACATGTGAGAGTAATGTGTATATATATTATAACCCTTAGTATTGGTGTTATATCATATGGTCAAATGCAGAGTATTAGAGTTGTCCCATAATGAGAGTCACTCCTCTTCTCCTACATGTGAAAGGCCAATGGCCTATGCTACACTCCATCCTCAAACTTAGCATTCTAGCTAGCAATCAAATGATGAAAGGGAGTGGGTTGTGGGTTGTTGGCTACTATTGCACCAACCATTGATTGCCCAATGTATCCTTCTTCCTCCCAATAGTTTGATTCATGGTGCAAAGCAATTACATGGATATTCAATTTCCTATAAATTAGGCACTCCCTCTTCAATTCTATGTTGCTAAGTTTCTTGTTAAAAGATATAGAGAGAGGGCAGTGAGAGAAAGTTCTGGAAATTGTTAGCTAGCCTTGTTTCTTCAAGCTCAAGAGGTATAATGCTTTATTATACTTTGAAGTTTAACCATTCATGAATTCTTGTTAATTGGGTGTGTATGATGATGATAGTAAGTTAGTAAAGTCTGTATGCATGTTATATATACAATGTAATTGATTTCTAACAAGTTTTATAAATTTGAGTTTTGGCTTGAAGCACTGCACCAGCAGAATGCTTCCTAGCTGGAACCAAACTGGCGCGGCCGCGCCACTCCCTAGTACAAACAGGGCAAGGCCGCGCCCTTCTGCAGAATTAGATAATGATTTTTTATGCAATCTGACTTATTGAACATGCTAGTATAATGTCTTAAGCCTATATAAGTCCATGACAAGCTAGTTTAAGGGGCTATGCTTGTACCACTTACCATAGCTTGGTTTCCAAAGGGAACATGAGTTTTTAAAGTGCAAACTCAATGAGCCATGTATACTTTAAATTCTGAACTTGAAAACATGATATTATGGTCTGATTACATATGTACATGAGCATGAAACATGGTATGTTTACTTTGTAAGCCTAAATGATTTTGATAACCTTCTAAGAGGAAACGTAGAGTTTCAAATACGAACTTGATAAACTATGTGCCCTTTAAATTCTGAAACTTGTGAGCATGCTTAGGTAGTATGATTATGTATATACATAAGCATGCCATATAATTTGTAATTACATTGCATGATTAATTTAAGGTGAGATTTCAAAGAGAACTTAAGAATCGAAAAACTAGTTTGGTTGATAACCACCTTGCATATTTTTTGAAATTCATGATCATCTTGATAGGGTCTCATATGCCTCTAGACATGATTGAAATGTATGCCTACCTAGTCTTATGCATTGTAAACTAGTTGAGCATGAATTGAGACGGGTGTTAAAGAGGTGAAACTTCATAACTTGAAATACATGACTAAACTAACGTGAGCATGTATAGTTGAGACTTAGTGACCTCATAGCATATGTATAACGATTAAACATGAGAGACTTTGTTACTTGAACTGTGACGCCCCCAAATTCGGGTCCTCATAACCTCGGACTTGGTACGTTATGATACATCATTTCTATAACTATTGCAGAAGATATAAACATAAATTGTTTATACAATAACTTTTACACATAATCCCCAAGGTCTGTAACCTTAACTTAATACCTGCATTCAATATCCTATACGACATACCATGTCATATGCCTTCAATATTGTTACCATTTTAACCGTATAATAATTCCATCCTGGAACTTGTCTTTGCCTTTGCCTGTGTCTGAAGTTTCGTCTTTAAGCCTGGAATGTTTATCATGATATAGCAAGGGTGAGAAACAAGTTTGCCCAGCAAGTTTAAGTTCAAATGAAGATATATCATGATTGAAAAGAATAATAAGTTGACAAACTTTCAACAATATAAATAATTGTGAAAGGATATAAATCAATTTTCATAATTGAATGACCGAGTCAATAATGAAGAATAGCCAACAATAAACATGAACAAATTTATCTGAACCAAATGGTAATGAAGGTGATCAGCCTTTCATACCTGATGAACATATGCAACATGCACTAAGTGCGAATCAATAATCAGTATAGATGTGAATAATTAACAATAATTAGTCACGAACATGCTTTACAATAACAACTCGAGTTCGAGTTAGGAAACTTGTCTGTATCGTCGATTACTGCTACGCAATTTAAGTTAATCGTTTTATTGAAAAGACCTATCAGTTATAAGATTTGATCTTTCAATTAGTATAACATACCTTATAAGTAAATTATCTAACATTTAAACACATAGTCAAATATTAGATAGCCTTAACACTATACATATGTACAAGTCTAAACCTAGCACACATCTAGCCTTTAATAGTATTCAATATAGTATACTGAGTGGTTTCCCACAAACAACTAACAAATTAGCTTCCGTCTTGTCTACACTGTTTTCACAGCGAGTTAGATCGGTTACCAATTCGTAAATCCCTTCCCCATATGAAGGAGTCGTTTAGCCCAGCTACTATACATCAACTATTGTAGAATACGACTGTACTACTTTTAGACTTAATACTTAATCGTTCATTTATAAGTTATTATTATAACTCGGTAAACTGTTTACTATTCAAGAGACTTAATATCTCATTTCAGTAAGATGAAACCAAACTGTTTTCTTTTCCTGACATTTCAGTTTCCATTTCAGCAAGCTGAAACCAAACTGTTTCCTATTCCTGACATTTCAGTTTTCATTTCAGCAAGCTGAAACCAAACTGTCTTCCTAACATTTTAAGTTTCCATTTCAACAAACTGAAATCATTTTAATAAATCAAAATCCAATTCAGCACCCTGAATTCTCATTTTAGTCTATTACAAGCATAATATAGTTCCTTGAATACCAAATTCAATAACTATATTGAAAAATAACTTAATTCTCTTATTTAAATTCTCCGTTTAATATTATTAATTATGTAATAATATTTTTATACTAATGTTATTAACTTTTTAATAACATTCAAGTCAAATACTACTAATAATATCTTAATCCAATATTATTAGTCATATAAAAATATTTTAAGTCATTAATCATATAAATAAACAATTTATTTTAATTATTTTTCTTTTCTTAATTAACTCATTAAAGCATTTTAAAATATCATAAACATCACAACACTTCATCACTGATCGAAACCTCCCTCACAAATCTGCATACACCATGCTCAAGGGTCTCAAGACATAAAATCGTATTTTCTATATTTTTGGACATCATATATTTAATTAAACTCATTTATCCATAAATCATCATTTACATGAAAAATACCAAATCAGTTCCAAAAATATTTATTTTCTGGGATTTGATAGAATATAGTTCCATAATAAACATATATTTTTTCTGGAATTTTTAAAATACATTTGCTATATTTAAATAGTCCATAATAGCCAAATATTCTCAGATTTTTCATAAATTGAAATTAGCTCCAACAATTCTGAAATTTTCATAGTAAGTTCCTGTTATACACATGTACTTCCAGTAAATAATTTGTAATTTTTGGACTTATACACAGAGAGTTATTCTAGTGGCTTCATAAAAATAGTCCTTCACCGTAAAATCCATATCTCTCAAACCGTATGGCCAAATATTCTTAAATTTTTACAGAACCTTCATATCTTCTAATATTATCATTCTAAATTTTTCCCAAATTTTTAAGGCACAAAAACCAAACTAAACTGCCCTCGTTTTAGACTGGCCTAAAATAGTTTTATAAGCAAGAAAAATATTTCTCTTTCTTTTTGGTTTCCAAACCAATCAACACCCAATTTGGGTAAATCCAAACGTGAATTCATGGAAAACACATAAACTAAAGGGTTTTTCACTTCCATATCAAAAACCCTTTTCATCAAATCCATAAAACAAAATAGAAGAATGCTTAGAAAAAAAAATTAATTTTATACCTTTGCTTTTCTTCTTCTTCCTCTTCTTCTCTCCATGGAGGATTTTCTCCTTTATTTTCTCCAAGAAGGTTGCCGATCTCTCCCTTTCTCTCTATATTCACGTTCTTTTTTTTTCTTTCTCTTTCTCTCTCCTTATCTTTTCTTTCTTTTTTTCTTATCTCTTTATTTCTTATCTTCTTATCCCTTTCTACCTTATCTCTAAAAGAAATCTATCCATATCTTCCCTTGCCCTCTTATCTTCGGCCACATGGCCCCATTATCCATCCAACTTTTATTTTATTTAATTGCTTTCTCTAATGTCTTTTATACCCCTCCTTAATTTGGGCTAAACTTGGGCCACCCCTTTTAATTTCTTTTGGGCTATGATTTTTATTATTTGCTTACTAACTATAATGCACTTGGGCCTCCACCCATAAATAAATTGTGCCATAATAATACTTGGCACATACATAATATATTGGACTAGCTTAATAATTTAAGTGCTATTAAATCAAATTATCTATAAGTCCAATGCTTAAATAAATAATTGGGCCACTCAAATAATTTCTTGGGCCATAAAATTAACTTAATTCCATACCCTTAATTTTTATCCATTCCCCATCATTTAATTAGGGTTCCACTACACACCTTTATAAATAAATTCTTTACTCATATATCTTTAATTTCATAACCCAATTTGCCATAATTAAATTATAAAATTAATTATTTAAAATGTACAAAATAAATCTTTTAGAGTATTTAATTACCCTACCTAATATGTATATATTAGGTTATATTTCTTTATTCTTATTCAAATAGTAAACCTTATAGGTTCTTCTTAAAAATTTTAAATCCACCAAAATTCTTCACAAAAATATAAAATTCATACACTTATTTTATGTCTAGGTCTATTATTTAACCTTAATTTAATCATAAATTGTCTAAATTCTCGGGTTGTTACATGAACACTTAAAGCCTTGATTAAATGAGAATGGATAACGAACTATGTTAAAGACAAGATGTGACAACCCGAGAATTTACAAGATTTTAAATGATTAAAATAAAGGTTAAAGAATAAAACCTAGATGGAAATGTGAGGATTTATTTAAAATTTTCAAGTAGAACCTATATGGTTTCTTATTTGAATGAAAATAAAGAAAATATAGCTTATTAAATTCCAAAACCCTAGAAATGGTGTGAAGGAATGTTAAGAATAAGGTATTACGATACTTAAAAAAATTAATGTGAACTAAATGGTGTAAGAAATGTTATATAGATACATGTGAAAATTTTATTAAGAAATTAAAATTTACATGAAGAGATGCTATGAGGTTAAACGAAGATAGTATATGTATAGAAATATATATACTTAGTAAGGTGCTATATATTTTAGCAAGATTAATGATGAATTATGTTAATGATATGAGAATTAAGATAAAACTATGTTAGTAATTAGCAAAGTTTGAATGTTGGTCTTGACTGGCAAATAAGAAGATGAATAAGTATAGAACTATTAGCTAATATGATTAGCAATAAAAATGGAGTACGTTAAAACTCAAAATTCGAGTTAGAAATTGAATTTTGAAGCACGGACTGCTCGGTTGCGTCCGGAACGTCAAGCTTAGTCAGAAAAGACAATAAACACAAAAAGAGTAAAGATTGACTTTTTTGTCAAAGTCAACAGTTGACCTTTATGGAGAAAAGTTAAAATTGAAGTTAGAAGTGAAATATGTGATGATTTATGTGAACTATATATGTGATATGTATATGATTAAATAAATATACATTATATAATATGTATACATTTATTTTGTATATAAAAGAGAATCAAGTTATGTAACCTAATATATATATTAGGTATGATAATTAAATAACCTAAGGGGTTATAATATGGGAGAATGTTAGTATATAAAAATATATACTAACCCTAAGAGATTTATTTTATATATCTCCAATAATTAATTTTATAACCTAATTAAAGAAAGTTAATTGGGTTAAGTAATTGAAGGTACATGAGTAAGGATTTGATGTACAAATTGAGTGAATAGAAACCGTAATTAAATAATTAGGGTATGGTAGAATTAAAATTAGTGGATTATGTTAATTTACATGGCCCAATTATTTTATTAGCAAGCCCAAATTATTTTTATGCGAGCCCAATTCTTAGCCCACTAGTTAAGAGATAATTTAGACATTTAATAAAGTAAGATGGAGCATTGAAAATTAAAACAATTATGGAAGGAAAAAGGGCCCAAGATTTCGTCCAAACAAGGAATTAAGAAAGAAAAAAATAGCCAAAAATAAATAGAAGAGAGAGAGAAAGAGAGGGGGGTATTCGGACAAGAAAGAGGGAGAAAGAAGAGGGATTTCGGCAGCTCCAAAGGGAGGAGATGAGGGAGAAAGAACCTCCATGGGAGGAAAGCAAGGGAGGAGAAGAAGAAGCACACAAGCTAGGTCTTTTCAATAAGGATGTTAACTTAGATTGCGTAGCAGTAATTGACGGTTCAGGCAAGTTCCCTAACTCAAACTCGAGTTATATTTTCAAAGCATATTAGTGGATAATTGTGTTGATTATTCCACGTCTAAACTGATTATTGATTCGCACTCAGTGCATGTTGCATATGTTCATCAGGTATAAAAAGCTGATCACCTTTATTACCCTAAGGTTCAGATAATGTTGTTCATGGTCCTTGTTGACATTAAACGTTATTGATTCAGTCATTCAATTATTGACATGTTAATTCATGCCCTTTCACAATTATCATATTGCTAAAAACTTGAAAGTTTATTCTTTCTTTCAATCATGATATAACTTTATTAAATTTAAACTTGCTGGGCAAAATTGTTACTCACTCTTGCTATATAATGATAACAACTTACAGATTAAGACGAAGGCTTGAAGAAGGACACAGACAAGAGCAAACTACAATAATAGACTGTTATACGAACAACTATTTAGTTATCTTCTGAAAACCTTTTGTAATTTTGAAGGTATGTATTCAGTTAAGGTTAATAAACTTGTGTGAAATAAACAATATATGTTTATTATTCCGCATTAATTTATAGAATATATATGAAGATGATGTACCGTAACGTACCAGATCCGAGATTCTTGGGACCCGGATTTGGGGGCGTCACACAAGATATGGGGTCAACTTTAGTTATCAAAATCCTGACATGAGTGTTTTGTATGGTTCATTATATATGTGCAAATCGGGATGAGCTGGGATTCTACAGGGACAACCATTTCTTGGTTTGAACCAGGAGCAGCGCTGCCGCGCCATTCCTTAGTGCAAACTAAGCGCGGCCGCGCCAATCTGCAGAATGGACAATGCCTGCTTAATTGAAATCTAAACTTGATGCATGCTTGTATGATTACCTTAATCTGCCATACATGTTTAGTAGTGTGTCCATAATATAAATGAACATGATGAACCATATGATGAATGGAAATTTTAAACTTTCAATTACTAAGTCAAGTAATGATTACGAAAGATATTATTTGGTTTCATAGTGTCCTACAAAACTGATTTTGTGTTAAGTTTATGTAAGGTACGTAATGACGTACGTATAGGATCCTATGACTAAGTTAGAATCGTATGTGTATATTTAACTTACATATCAAGTATGAGTATTGTGACAACCCGAGAATTTAGACAATTTATTAAAATCTTAAATGATTAAATTAAGGTTAAATAATATACCTAGACAGAAAATAAGTGTATGGATTTGACATTTTTGTGAAGGATTTTGATGGATTTAAAATTTTTGCAAAAGACTTATATGATTTTGTGATTATATGTGTGTACAGTATATGGTTAAGGGTTGAGTATGAATCAGGTGAAGGGTAACATTGGAAAATCCTGATTTTAAATTGATATACCCTAATTTAGTTGATGAAAACCCTAACCCTAATTAGGAATAGGGATTTGATAGTTAATACAGTTATTATAATTGTATCTATGATTGTGTGTTTGTATAGCAAGGTATTAATGATCAAATGTTAATCAGATAAGGTATATGACCTTAGTAAACCCTAATGGTAGATTAGAAACTCTAACCTGCAGTTAGAAAATCCTAATTTCTTATTCAGAAATCCTAAACCCTAATTTGTAAATCTTGATGGTAATTAGCAAACCCTAATGTTATTTATCAAACCCTAAGGGTTAAATTTTAAGGGAAACATAAGAAATGACCGAACTACCCTTAAAATTATGTGAGAAATTATTAGAATATCCTTTTAGAGACGAAATGACCGAACTACCCTTTAATTTTTTGGGAAATTATTAGAATACCTTTTTGGAGGCAAAATGACCAAATTACCTTTAAAATTATTTGGAAAATGACCAAAATACCCTCCAATCCATGTGAACTTAAATCAACCAATCAGAGAAGAGATGATGCAAGCATGACATCATCCTTAAAGAAACACAAATGATGCAAGCATGACATCAGCATTAAAGAAGCACAAAAGATGATGTCATCATGACGATGCCATCATGATGATGTCATCATGATGTCACCCAGGGACTAAAGTGCAATTAATAAGGTACTAAAGTGTAATTAACCAGGGTACCAAACTGTAATAAGCCGGGGACAAACTGTAAAAAGTTGAGCCCCTAACGTGCAATTATTAAAATTATGTTTTTCTATAATAGGAGCCATTCTCTTCATTTTTTTTCAAAAACCAAAATGGAGTTAGAGAGAGAAAGAGGAGAATTTTGGATAGAGAGAGAAAAAGAGAGGAAAGTTTTTGAGTTTCAAGATTTCAAATGATTAGTTAAAGCTTGCAACTCCAAGAGGTATTTACTCTTGTGGTTATTATGTTCATTATTCTTTATATATTTAGTAAAAAAAATATACTTTTACAAGCAGTTATAATGCCCAAATTATTTTAAGTAAATAGTACAAAAGTCCTATTTACAAGCACTTATAATGTCCGATTTATTTCTTTTATAAAGTAGAAAATATACTTTTATAAGCAGTAGCTATGTCCGATTTTCTTCAAGTATTTAGTAAGAATACTCATGTTATAAGCAGTTATAATGCTGAAATTATCTCAAATAGAATAGTAGAATATTCATTTTATAAAGCAGTTATAATGCTCGATTTATTTCAAATATAGTACACGAATATTCATTTTTACAAGCATTTATAATGCTCAAATTATTTAAATATTAATTATATTAAATTTATTTAATAATTATATTAAATAAATTACTTAAAAATGATTTTAATACTTTAAAAAAATCATTTAAAAATATATTAAAGTGTTAGGAAATATTTTAAGTTATTTTGGATGACTTTTAATATTTTGGGATAAATTTTATTAATAATTAATATTAATGGTAATTAATTTATTTAATAACTATATTAAATAAATTATGGAAAAATAGATTTAATGTTTTAAAAATCATATAAAATGATTTATTGGTTATAAAAAAATATTTTAAGTTATAAAATATAACTTTTAATATTTTGTTATGAAACACATTAATATTTTAATATTAATGACAGTTATTTAATAATAGTTTTAAATATTTTAAAATCAATTAAATGTGATATTAAGGTATTAAAAATACTTTGTGATATTATAAATAACTTATAATATTATGACAAGTATTTCATTAATATTTGATAGTAAATAAATATTAATGAAAATGGAATTAATTGGTATTTAAATCATATAAATAGGATATTAATGAATTAAAAAATATTTTAAATGGTAATAATTATTGGAAAATTATTATGAGCTTGTGAAAAATATTTTGACTGATTAATAAATTATCTATGATAATAATAAAGCATTTAGGTAGAGTCTTATTGGAATTAGGCTCGATAGTTGTCAGATTAGGCAATCGGGAGGTCGAAATAGTACCGAACTCGACTCAGACTGTAAAAGTTTGACTTGATACTAGGTCTTATGTGTTTTATTGACTGATAGGCTTATGTGGTAATGTGTTTAGATTATTTTATAATTGTGATGATATTATTCTAATTTGGATATCAATATTATTTATATATTAGGTCTTCAGATAAAGCTAAATAGATTGCGTAGCTGTAGTCGGTGATTCAGGCAAGTTCTCTAACTTGAACTCGAGTTGTATTTTTGAAAAGTATACTTGTGGTTGATCATTGCTGATTATATCACGTCCATTGATTATTGATTCACATGTTGTGCATGTTGCATATGTTTATCAGGTATGAAAGGCTGATCACCTTCATTACCATCTGGTTCAGTTGATTTATTCATGTTCATTGTTCGTTCAGCTATGAAAATTTGTTCATGCTACTTCACAATTGTTATATTGTTAAACGTTAGCCAACTTATTGTTCAATTCTTTCAATCATGATATATCCTTTATTCAACTTAAACTTGCTGGGCAAACTTGTTGGTCACCCTTGCTATATCATGATAAAACTTTCAGATTAAGACGAAACTTCGGATACAGGCAAAGACAAAGACAAATTCTAGAATTAGATTATGTTGCAGTTAAAATTGTAATAGTATTGGTGGAAGATGACATTGTAAGTCATGTAGAATATGAATATGTGTATTAAGTTAAGGTTACCGACCTTGGGGATTATGTGTAAAAGTTTATTGTATAAATAATTTATGTTTATATCTTCCGCAATAGTTATAGAAATGATGTATCGTAACGTATTAGGTCCGAGGTTCTGGGGACCCGAATTTAGGGGCGTCACAGTTGGTATCAAAGCTGTAGGTTATAAACCTTAGGTAGGGTTACCTTAGGCTATTAACTGTAGTGGGATAAGGATAAGAACCAACTCAAATAGAGTTAGTGCGTTGATAAGATTCAAAGACGAATCTCGAGAAATTATAAAAGATCCAGAGTTATCTAACTTTGATAATAAAGATGAACAGTAGTAATGAATAAATAGAGTCAAAAAGACTAAAAGTACGGGGAAAGAAGATCGTATAACAAAACGATCGTAACATAAGAATGAATCGTAACACTACAAGAAATCACACATTTTATGACGAAGTTTTTTGCCACACACAAATTTTTGTCACAATTTGTTAATTAATAATTACGAAATTCATAATCGTCATTAAAACTTTTGCTATTGTGACGACCTTTAATTTTATTACTATTAATCATTTATGTCGTCACTAATTTACACATTTGATGACGATTAACAAAATTTTGTCACAATTTATTTTGGAGGTAGAATTTAGTACCAAAATTTTGGAGGAAAACCTTTTAGTGACATGTTTGTAATAATTGATGACGGTATTTATTGTCACACAATATTTTTCTTTCGATGACAAAATAATAGTTTGTCATTAATTATTTGTAAAATTTAGTGACAATGTGATTTCGTCACTAATGTTCACATTTAGTGACACCAAATACAAATTCATCAAAATTTTGTTTGGAGGTAATAATTTTTTGAAAATTTTTGGAGGGAAATTTTTTAAAGACGAAAAAATAATAATTTATGACAATTTGTATTGTCATAAATACTAATTTTATATGACGAGATAATAGTTCGTTGCTAATTAGATGAGTGGATAAGTGACAAAAATGATTCGTCATAAATTCTTATATTTAGTGACAAAGTACGTAATATCGTCACAATTTTATTTGGAGGCAAAAAAAATTTAAGAAATTTTGGAGGCAAATTTTGTAAAGACAAAAAATTAATAATTTATGACAATTTTTATTGTCACAAATACCAATTTTATATGACGGGATAATAGTTCGTCACTAATTAGATGAGTGGATAAGTGACAACACTGGTTCATCATAAACTATTATATTTAATGACAAAGTATGCAATGGTGTCACATTTTTATATGGAGGCAAAATATTTTCCAAACAAACTTTTATCCAAGCTACGTCACCGATCTTCCTTTCATCATTGGCAACCTCCATTTAGTCAATAACCTCCATTATCAATTTTCAATAATCCCAATTTGAAGGCAGAAATTATTTGACATTTTAGCTATGTTTCTAGATTTTGATTTGAATTGATTAGTAGTTGTTCTAATTGAACAACTGCGATTTTGAAATGATTTCATGTCATTGTTGTGACAACCCAAATTTTTGGATAATATTAAAATAAGAATTAAATAAATAAAATTCTTATTAGATGATATGTTGAAGGATATTGTATCACATAAGTGAATATGTGCTAAGAAATACGTGATGTTGTGCATAATAAATATATTGATATTATATATTTATTATATGTAATTAAATTGTAGGGACAACTTATTAAAGGAAATGAGATGGGTAAAATTAAAATAATTCATAATATTAAATTATTTTAATGTGGTAAATTGGTGGCATTAAATATACTTAATGTATAACCACTATTTTATTGAAAAAATTATGTATTACATTATTAGTTGTAATGTATGCATGTTTTTATTATAGTGAATATATATTATTATATTTGCAATAGTTAAATTGTTGAAAACAATTTATAGAAGGAAAAAGAAAATAATTAGTCTAAGTATACAAGAATTATTGTATACTTTAAATAAATGATATTAAAATAAATTTTAGCATTAAATTATTTTAATAAAGAGAGAATATTATTTTAATTATATATGTAAATAAATTGACATAAACAATTTATAATGTGAGAGAATAAATTTATTATTTATTTTTTATATGTGATGTGTGTACATGTGCATTACATGAAATATTTGTAAGGTAATAAATATATATTATATATATGTATTTATTAAGCGAGAGAATGAAATTGTTGTGAACAATTGTCTTAAGGGAATGAGAAGAAGGTGGTTTAAGTATATAATAATTATATATACTTTACTCAAGAGTATTAAAATAAATTCTTAAATCTAATTATTTTAATAAAACAAGGATACTATATTTGTTATAATATCTTAATGTAGTAAATAAATTCTTAATTGAATTTACATTAATGAAGTAAGGATATTATAATATTTTGGATATGTAAATAATTGTATTTGCATGAAAAAATATATGTAGCATATTTATTTTGCAATTATAAAATAAATATATAGTTAAGATATGTTATGTTTTATATAATTTATATATCAAAGATGTGTTATATAAATTATATATTTTTAAGAGGGTAAAATATTTTAAAAAAAATTATGTAGTAATTTATTTAATTAAATTAAGTTACTAAGAGTGCATGCTGGAAATTTAAAAATGGAAAAGGGTGAGTCGTATAGGAGGTAGTAGGAGGTGGCATGTGTGCATATTAGTAATATCCACTAAGCATAGTTACTAACATCTGAGAATTAAAAAGGAATTCAGGATTATCAAATTAATAAGTACTATGCCTCTCCATTCCTATTGACAATCGACCCAAAAACAAAGAAAAAGAATTCCAGCCCTTCCATTTGTTCCGTACCAAGTCTATATCTAAACTTCTCTAAACTCAATTTACAAACACAAAATTCACCCAATTTCTATTAAAGACCCCCGAATTATTAAGGAATTTGGGTCATAAATTGAAAATGAAGATGAATTAGAGCAAGGTTTTGTTGAGGGGGGGGGGGGGGGGGGGGTTCAAATCAGCTATTGAAGCATAAATCTAGCTAATGCATCAAGCAAACGAGGTAAGATAACATCTACTTAGGGAATTTATGAAAAAAGAATTGAAGAACATAATACTTGGAATTGTTGTTATTGTTATACTGTTGTATTTAAGGTTATGAATTAATGTGATGGGAGTGTTTTATATGTTTATTAGAGTAATAAGGATAAATTTTTGGCTAAACTCCATGTAAACATTTATAGAATCTGGTTTTAAAAACAGTGCATATGACATGTTTGATAAAATGCCTCTAAGAGGCTGTGATACTTAAAAATTGAAATTGGCCAATGTTGTGGGCAAGGTATCATATGTACATGTAATACGAGCTAAACCAAACTGATTTGATGAATTAGAGTGGGTTTAGGAACAAACTTATAAAAATTGCATCAAGATGTGTTCGGTAAAAATTATTGCGACTGGGCAATTTCAAGCTTTTGTAAGCACAGTTTAAAATGCTCTTTTTGATTGGATTATATTTTTATAAAATAATATGCAGTACCATCTTGGTTGT
Organism: Panax stipuleanatus; assembly: GCA_020205555.1. Lineage (NCBI taxonomy): Eukaryota > Viridiplantae > Streptophyta > Magnoliopsida > Apiales > Araliaceae > Panax > Panax stipuleanatus. The sequence goes on from CM035125.1 coordinate 45,712,125, forward strand.
GTTCAAAATTGAGATCACATGGATGTATGTATTTCAAGTTACAAAATTCCAAAGTAGGTACCAAGGTGATGTGAGTGCTAAACTGGGTTGTAACGTGTCAAGTTACATTTTAGAAAAAAATATATAAGCTGATAGGTTATAAGCTAAGTGATATTTTTATAAACTACCCATTATGTCACTTAGCTATTATATCAAGTTTGTACATACCTATCCATACTGAATACACATAATATGTATAATTTTATATCACGTGATATGTAATGCAGCTGGGTATAATACATGTGACATGCATTCACGTGTTATACTATATTACTATAATTGGTATAATAGGCTATACAGTTTACTAATTTTTATAATATGCATAGATTCACTTGATTTCTAGCTTGTATAATATATATCCTGTGTATATAGGATGATGAAATCACTTTGAAGGTGGATTAAAGATTAGTAAACTAATCTAAAACATGATGAAATCCTAAGGACTTAGAATTATGGAAGTGTAAATATTGCTATGTGGGTGTTCGATTACAACACATAATACAAATTAAAGATTTAAAAATCAAGTTAGTTATGTACTGAGTCTCAAATGAGATTATGAAACATGTTATAACCCAATGTGTTATATATAGATTGTACAAGGATGATTAAAAATCTGATGAGGTAAACCAACAATGAGGTTACACAAAGGATGCTCGATGTGGGCATCTTATTGGTGTTTGAATGTTGCAATTTGCCAGCTGCATACTAGTTTTTCTGTTCTCAAACTATGAAAACGATGAAATATCATGCTCAGGGGTTATGTAGTTTGGTCCAGGTGATTTTAATGTTTTTGAAATGCTTTATGGAGAATTACTTGTTTATATTTTTTTGTTTTCCTATTAAAAGAAGCTAAAATTTGACCTCTTTGGTACAAGTAGATGGTTTTCTTGACCAAGTTTTATCCATAGCAGGCTCTATACCATTAGAAACTAGTAAGTAAACTTTTTGGCTGATAAGTGACAGATTGCAAATTGAATATGTGGTCAACTACTTTTAATATGCAGAGGTCAAGTACTTACCTAGTTCACCACCTCAATACTCAGTTTTTTGTGTTTTTTTTGTGTGTGGGGGTGGGGGTGGGGGTGGGGGAGGGGGGAGTCACGGGTGGTGAAAATTTGTGATGGACCTTTTCATGGCCATGCCAACTGTACCCTTTTCTCTGATCTGTCCCATAATTTTTGCCCAATTTAAAATTCTATTTGTGGGTATTGCTAGCTATATATATACTTGCAATAGTTTTATTGTTTCAACACTAAAAATTTGCCTCTGAATATTGCCAAAATCTTTAAACTTTGGCCAAGATTTAGAATGCTCTGCTTTGGGAGTTCATTGACCTGATTACCCATTTGGTTTCTACTCTCTTTTCATGCTGAACATTTTGATTTCTTAAGGGTTTTTTTTGCAGGTACGTTTGTAAACTCTCTCTCTCTCTTAAAAAATTATGTTTAGGAGATCAGTGGATTAATATGGTATGGTCCTTTAAACTAAATCTTTCTTGACCTTTGAAATCATAACAATCATTTTGGGACAGGTATATAACTTAAAAGTGAACATCTCCTTGATGGTTAGAGCATAGAGGCGAATGGATCAGTGAAAAAATGTGAAGGGAACATTTCTTTTGTTTGCCTTTTCATTTCTTGAACAAGAAAAGGCCAGTTTTCTGTTATATTTAGATAAGGATTTTTCATAATATGTAACTGACCATGATTCCAGAAACATTTTATTTGGGTATATATACTTGATGTGTATTACTATTAATATATATAGTCCTGCATAAATTTAAAATGTAATCCGTTTTAGGAAATTATTATCATTCCCAAAGATGGAAGAGTAATTAAAAATCATGAGCTTGTGGAAATTGTTAATAAAAAAAGTATAAAAATGTAATTTTCTGGTGGCAGAGCTGAATTTGAAGGAGATCGAAAATGAATGATAAGTCGATTGCCCTTGATGCTGTTATCAAAGAAGCAGTTGATCTGGTATGTGCTTAAAGAAAAAAGATTCCAATCTTAATTCTCTACTTACAAGTATATTATTGACCTTATGTGTTCCTTCTGAATTTCTCATTTTTTTTCGTTGTAAATATCGCATATGTTGACATTTTCAACAGTTTTTTTAAATGGAATTTGCTTCATGCAGGAAAATGCACATCTAGAAGACGTTTTTGAGCATCTAAAATGCATGAGAGAGGGGTTGACCTCCGATGCAGTTCAACAGCGATTGGAATTGTTTGGTTATAACAAACTTGAATAGAAAAAGTTTAAAATAAATGTCGATGTTTAGATAACATTATTTTGCTCTCAACTAGTTCCTTATTTTTGTGAAATTAATTTTCCCCATTGATCATTTTGATTGTTGTGGTTATTTCTTCAACAGGAAAGTAAAATATTGAAATTTTTGGGGTTTATGTGGAATCCTTTATCATGGGTTATGGAAGCTGCAGCTATAATGGCCATAGCTCTTGCACATGGAGGGGTATATCTATATGCTTTTATGTTACTATGCTAAAAATTACATGCTATATGTGTAAGTTTAGGCAAGTTTTATTTTTTTTAAATGATTTCATATTGAGTAAGCCAACCTTGTATATTTTTGTGCAGAACAAGGGTCCAGATTATCATGACTTTTTCGGGATCTTGATTTTACTCATCATAAATTCGACCATCATTGGGCTTCAAATTGATCTTGAGTTTGTTGCTCAGTTCTGCTAGTGTTGTTGTAATAACACGATGATTTTATTTAAAGGGTTGGAATTTATTGGTCATCATAAGTATTCAATTAATGACATTGAAAAATGTGTTCTAGAAAGTAACACTTTGGTGACAAATTATTTTGTAATATTATTTAAAATATGAAATGACAATGACATAATTGTCATGTTAAATATATTATTAGGTGACGAATTATACTGTCGTCATTTATTTTTTTATTTTTGGTGACGATAAACATAATAACATGACGAAAGAATAATCATAAATATGACAATATTGTCGTCATTAAAATTAGATGATTTAAATAGAGTAACATATTTTCGTCACTAAAACAATATCATTTAATGACAAAAAGTTTGGCGTCATTTAATGTACTACGTTTTGATGACGAAACATAAAGTGTCATTCAAATAGTGACACTATTAACTTCACTACAAGTAATTAATTATAGTGACAATGGTGTAGATCGTCACCATAAGTTAAAATATTTAGTGACAACATCAAATATTGTCAAATAAACTTAATACCACGCTCATACGGTGACGGCCTTTGTGACGATTAACAGTCGCACCAACTATTTTAGTAACGAAAAATAAATTTTATATGACAAATTTTAGCGTCATTTTTTTGTAATTTCTTGTAGTGTAATATACACGATGAGATCACACCGTGATCTGATAAGGTCATAGCAGGGAGGAGGATTAATCGAATGATTGAAAATTTTATGGCAAAGTTCACTACTAAAAAAATAGTCATTTGTGATAGCCAAAAACCATCACAAAAACTAGAAAAACCATCACAAAAGGTTTACGTGATGACTTTAAGCATCACAATGGCCGTCTTCTATACACCCATCATGAAAGGTTTTACGTGATGGTTTTGGCAATCACATAAACGTTTAGTTCTTTTGTGATGATTAATAATATCACATTAACATGTAATCTATTGTGATTGTCAAAGTCATCACAAAAAAACACGATTTTAGGGATTAAAGGTAAGAACGTGAATCTCTATTTATAGACAATTTATTTCACTATAATAATTGTATCAAATGATACTTGTAGGATTCGAACCCTCCCCCCATTTACAAACTAAATAACGAGTATTACCACTACACCAAAGCCCCAGATCATGATTATAATTTTAAAACAAAATATAAAAGGAAACATATGTGAGTTGACTTACTAAACAAAATTACTTCCACATAAGATTTGGTGATTGCAATGGCAATCACAAATACGTTATAATGATTGTAAAATTAGTCATCATTGAGAGCCATCATATATTTTATTATTTTGTGATGGCTTGAAAAATCCATCACAAAATAGCTTCTTTTGTAATTGCAAATAAAAGTCGTCAAAAAAATCTATTTTTTTAATGATTGTTATGGCCATCATAAAATATTGTTTTGATTACTTTTTACATTAAAATATTAGTGATAGCTAAAATGCAATCACGAATAGGGTATATCTATAAGTGATGACTTAGTGCGTCACAAAAAGAAAATTTTTTTTGCGTGAAAAATTTGGTGATTGACATGACCATCACAATTATAATACAGCGATGGCAAAATTAGCCATCACTAAGAACCATCATATATATTATTATTTTGTGATTGCTTAAAAAGTTCATCACAAAATACTATCTTTTGTGATTGTTTTTAAGAACTGTCACAAAGTTCCGTCACGTATTCTTATTTTTCTAGTAGTGGTTGCTGTGTGTCAGTTGTACTATGAATTAGTATTGTGCCAACTCAGAAAAAGGGTTGGGGTTGATGCAATACGGATTGAGCACAATTCGTATGGAGAAAGAATGGGGCTAAGATATTAAGTGGGGATTTCAATTGAGGACTCATGTCAGCAACTGAGTTGTATGATTCCTTGTATGGGCAGGGAATTTGTACTTTGTTTTAGAACCGCTTAGCTTCCTGATCGATATAGTGGTTAAGTTGAACAATTCTTTGTATGGGCAGGGAATTTGTCCTTGGTGTAAAAATCGCTTAGCTTCCTATATTGATTAGAGGCCGAGTTGATCAATTCTTTGTATGGGCAGGGGATTGTGCTTGGTTTGACGACCACTTAGTTTCTGATAGTGATAATCATTGAAATGTTTGTGTCGCTCTATTTGCTATATATATGTTGAGAAGGTGATTCTTTTCTCATGTGTATAACAGATAGATAGAGTATAGGTAGAGGATATAAGATTAAGTTGCGAGTTCTTAAAACTCATACTTATGGTAAGTTCGTGACTCATAATTATATGAAATGTTTTGAACCCTCAGCGAATGGACGCCAATGGTCTGTCTAGGACAAGTTCTTAAACTCATATGATTGTGAAAAGTTTCTGAACTCATAACGTGTGGTAAGTTTGACGAACTGGGTATAATTAAGTGTGAATGGAGTATTAAGGATAATAGGAACAGATAGACTGATTAAGCAATGGATCATTAGTGGAAGCGTAGGTATTCTAAATCTTCTAGTTATGCTAGACTTCAAAATTTTTGACATCAAGCTAAATACGCATTATGTGCCTTTTAAAAATGAATTTTTATTCTCAAATTCCGGTGACTAGTGATGTGTGGACTTCGGGACACTGACACATCGTTACCTGTTGAGATGATAAAACTGATTTACAATGATTTTTGAACCGTTTAAGGAATAGTCTATGCTAATTGTTTCGGCTAGACGACAATGATTTAAAATATCAAAATGTGTTTTATTTATCATTGATGCATCATGTAACCTGATGCAGAGATGATAAAAAGTTGATGAAGTTGTAAATACAGGAATACTTAGTGTTGAATTCGATCTAAAAATCGTTGTCCCACTATTGTATGATGTGTTATAACAAAGTCACACAATGACGGAATTCTCAAACGGGCTGTAAATACAGTATGGTATCATGACGTCATTTTCAAAATATTTTTTATAATTAATTGCCAACGGGGTTTGGCTATACATAAATATTTCGATTGAAATTGAATTATTGGTATGAGTCTAAGCTATTTGATTCAGCTAGACCAACGTTTATGAAAATTCTGAGCGTTTTCTTTGAATTTTTTTTCGAACCAAATGGTTTTGGTGCGGAATCCGATAAAACTGAGGTATGCATCCTAAAATTTGGGAAAATTTTGTGCGCCTAAGGCAGATAAGATGAACGGGGAAAAATTATTCCGACAAGCAGTACTTAATAAGTACAGGGCATAACGGGTTAATTACCCTCTGTGTCCATAAGTTATGACGGTTAACAGATGAATTTTTGTATAACCTTTTTGAAAATAAAAGTTCGTAGTCTATATGACTCCTCGGCATGATTTGAAAATTTTAACTCTGGTGAGTGATGTTGTGGGTAGCATGTGGTGATGAGTATGAAAGGTGTAATGTGTAAGGTAAATTTTGGGTTCTTAGAATAAGGGGTGAATGTGACAACCCGAGAATTTAGACAAATTATTAAAATCTTAAATGTTTAAATTAAGGTTAAATAATCAACCTTGACAGAAAATAAGTGTATGAATTTGACATTTTTGTGAAGGATTTTGGTGAATTTAAAATTTTTGCAAACGACTTGTATGATTTTATGATTATATGTGTGTATAGTATGTGGTTAATGGTTGAGTATGAATCATGTAAAGGATAACATGGAAAAACCCTAATTTTAAATTGATAAACCCTAATTCAATTGATGAAAACCCTAACCCTAATTAGGAATAGGGATTTGATAGTTAATACAGTTATTATAATTGTATCTATGATTGTGTGTTTGTATAGTTAGGTATTAATGATCAAATGTTGATCAGATAAGTTATAACCTTAGTAAACCCTAATGGTAGATTATATACAGTTAGAAAACCCTAATTTCTTATTCGAAAAATCCTAAACCCTAATTTATAAACCTTAATGGTGATTAGCAAACCCTAATGTTATTTATCATACTCTAAGGGTTAAATTTTAAGAGAAACATAGGAAATGACCGAACTACCCTTAAAATTATGTGGAAAATTATTAGAATACCCTTTTAGAGGTGAAATGACCGAACTACCCTTAAAATTGTGTGAAAAATTATTAGAATACGTTTTTGGAGGCGAAATGGCCAAATTACCTTTAAAATTATCTGGAAAATGACCAAAATACCCTCCAATCCATGTGAACTTAAATCAACCAATCAGATAAGAGATGATGCAAGCATGATATCATCCTTAAAGAAACACAAATGATGCAAGCATGATGCAAGCATGACATCAGCATAAAAGAAACACAAAAGATGATGTCATCCTGATGACACCTAGGGACTAAAGTGCAATTAATAAGGTACTAAATTGCAATTAACTAGGGTACCAAACTGTAATAAGCCGGGGGCAAATTGTAAAAAGCTGAGCCTCTAACGTGCAATTATTAAAACTATATTTTTCTATAAATAGGTGCCATTCTCTTCATTTTTTTTCAAAAGCCAAAATGGAGTTAGAGAGAGAAAGAGGAGAATTTTGGCTAGAGAGAGAAAGAGAGAGGAAAGTTTTTGAGTTTCAAGATTTCAAAGGATTAGTTAAAGCTTGCAACTCCAAGAGGTATTTACTCTTGTGGTTATTATGTTCATTATTCTTTACATATTTAGTAAAAAAATATACTTTTACAAGCAGTTATAATGTCCAAATTATTTTAAATAAATAGTACAAAAGTCGTATTTACAAGCAGTTATAATGTCCGATTTATTTCTCTTATAAAGTAGAAGATATACTTTTATAAGCAGTTGCTATGTCCGATTTTCTTCAAGTATTTAGTAAGAATACTCATGTTATAAGTAGTTATAATGCTGAAATTATCTCAAATAGAATAGTAGAATATTCATTTTATAAAGCAGTTATAATGCTTGATTTATTTTAAATATAGTACACGAATATTCATTTTTACAAGCATTTATAGTGCTCAAATTATTTAAATATTAATGATATTAAATTTATTTAATAATTATATTAAATAAATTACTTAAAAATGATTTTAATACTTTAAAAAAATCATTTAAAAATATATTAAAGTGTTAGGAAATATTTTAAGTTATTTTGGATGACTTTTAATATTTTGGGATAAATTTCATTAATAATTAATATTAATGGTAATTAATTTATTTAATAACTATATTAAATAAATTATGAAAAAATAGATTTAATGTTTTAAAAATCATATAAAATGATTTAGTGGTTAAAAAAAATATTTTAAGTTATAAAATACAACTTTTAATATTTTGTTATGAAATACATTAATATTTTAATATTAATGACAGTTATTTAATAATAGTTTTAAATATTTTAAAATTAATTAAATGTGATATTAAGGTATTAAAAATACTTTGTGATATTATAAATAACTTATAATATTATGGCAAGTATTTTATTAATATTTGATAGTAATTAAATATTAATGATAATGGAATTAATTGGTATTTAAATCATATAAATAGGATATTAATGAATTAAAAAATATTTTAAATGGTAATAATTATTGGAAAATTATTATGAGCTTGTGAAAAATATTTTGACTGATTAATAAATTATCTATGATAATAATAAAGCATTTAGGTAGAGTCTTATTGGAATTAGGCTCGATAGTTGTCAGATTAGGCAATCGGGAGGTCGAAATAGTACCGAACTCGACTCAGACTGTAAAAGTTTGACTTGATACTAGGTCTTATGTGTTTTATTGACTGATAGGCTTATGTGGTAATGTGTTTAGGTTATTTTATAATCGTGATGATATTATTCTAATTTGGATATCAAATATTATTTATATATTAGGTCTTCAGATAAAGCTAAATAGATTGCGTAGCTGTAGTCGGTGATTCAGGCAAGTTCTCTAACTTGAACTCGAGTTGTATTTTTGAAAAGTATACTTGTGGTTAATCATTGCTGATTATATCACGTCCATTGATTATTGATTCGCACGTTGTGCATGTTGCATATGTTCATCAGGTATGAAAGGCTGATCACCTTCATTACCATCTGGTTCAGTTGATTTATTCATGTCCATTGTTCGTTCAGCTATGAAAATTTGTTTATGCTACTTCACAATTGTTATATTGTTAAACGTTAGCCAGCTTATTGTTCAATTCTTTCAATCATGATATATCCTTTATTCAACTTAAACTTGCTGGGCAAACTTGTTGGTCACCCTTGCTATATCATGATAAAACTTTCAGATTAAGACGAAACTTCGGATACAGGCAAAGACAAAGATAAATTCTAGAATTAGATTATGTTGCAGTTAAAATTGTAATAGTATTGGTGGAAGATGACATTGTAAGTCATGTAGAATATGAATATGTGTATTAAGTTAAGGTTACCGACCTTGGGGATTATGTGTAAAAGTTTATTGTATAAACAATTTATGTTTATATCTTCCGCAATAGTTATAGAAATGATGTATCGTAACGTATCAGGTCCGAGGTTATGTGGACCCGAATTTGGGGGCGTCACAGTTGGTATCAAACCTGTAGGTTATAAACCTTAGGTAGGGTTACCTTATGCTATTAACCGTAGTGGGATAAGGATAAGAACTAACTCAAATAGAGTTAGTGCGTTGATAAGATTCAAAGACGAATCTCGAGAAATTATAAAAGATCCAGAGTTACCTAACTTTGATAATAAAGATAAACAGTAGTAATGAATAGATAGAGTCTAAAAGACTAAAAGTACGGGGAAAGAAGATCGTATAACAAAACGATCGTAACATAGGAATGAATCGTAATATACACAATGAGATCACACTGTGATCTGATAAGGTCATAGCAAGGAGGAGGATTAATCGAATGATTGAAAATTTTATGGCAAAGTTGCTTTGTGTCAGTTGTACTATGAATTGGTATTGTGCCAACTCAGAAAAAAGGTTGGGGTTGATGCAAAACGGATTGAACACAATTCGTATGGAGAAAGAATGGGGCTAGGATATTAAGTGGGGATTTCAATTGAGGACTCATGTCAGCAGCTGAGTTGTATGATTCCTTGTATGGGCAGGGAATTTGTACTTGGTTTTAGAACCGCTTAGCTTCCTGATCGATATAGTGGTTAAGTTAAACAATTTTTTGTATGGGCAGGGAATTTGTCCTTGGTGTAAAAACCGCTTAGCTTCCTATATTGATTAGAGGCCGAGTTGACCAATTCTTTGTATGGGCAGGGGATTATGTTTGGTTTGACGACCACTTAGTTTCTGATAGTAATAATTATTGAAATATTTGTGTCGCGCTATTTGCTATATATATGTTGAGAAGGTGATACTTTTCTCATGTGTATAACAGATAGATAGAGTATAGGTAGAGGATATAAGGTTAAGTTGCGAGTTCTTAAAACTCATACTTATGGTAAGTTCGTGACTCATAATTATATGAAATGTTTTGAACCCCTCAGCGAATGGACGCCAATGGTCTGTCTAGGACAAGTTCTTAAACTCATATGATTGTGGAAAGTTCCTGAACTCATAACGTGTGGTAAGTTTGACGAACTGGGTATAATTAAGTATGAATGGAGTATTAAGGATAATAGGAATAGATAGACTGATTAAGCAATGAATCATTAGTGGAAGTGTAGGTATTCTAAATTTTCTAGCTATGCTAGATATCAAAATTTTTGACATCAAGCTAAATACGCATTATGTGCCTTTTAAAAATGAATTTTTATTCTCAAATCTCGGTGACTAGTGTGTATGGGTGGACTTCGGGACACTGACACATCGTTACCTGTTGAAATGATAAAACTGATTTACAATAATTTTTGAACCGTTTAAAGAATAGTCTATGCTAATTGTTTCGGCTAGACGACAATGATTTGAAATATCAAAATGTGTTTTATTTATTATTGATGCATCATGTAACCTGGTGAAGAGATGATAAAAAGTTGATGAAGTTGTAAATACAGGAATACTTAGTGTTGAATTCGATCTAAAAATCGTTGTCCCACTATTGTATGATGTGTTATAACAAAGTCATACAATGACGGAATCCTCAAACGGGCTGTAAATACAGTACGGTATCATGATGTCATTTTCAAAATATTTTTTATAATTAATTGCCAACGGGGTTTGGCTATACATAAATATTTTGATTGAAATTGAATTATTAGTATGAATCTAAGCTATTTGATTCAGCTAGACCAACGTTTATAAAAATTCTGAGCGTTCTTTGAAAATTTTTCCGAACCAAATGGTTTTGGTGCGGAATTCGATAAGACTGAGGTAAGCATCCTAAAATTTGGGAAAATTTTGTGCGCCTAAGGCGGATAAGATGAACGGGGAAAAATTGTTCCGACCAGTAGTACTTAATAAGTATAGGGCATAACGGGCTAATTACCCTCTGTGTCCGTAAGCCATGACGGTTAGCGGATGAATTTCTATATATCCTTTTTGAAAATAAAAGTTTGTAGTCTATATGACTCCTCAGCATGATTTGAAAAATTTAACTCTGGTGAGTGATGTTGTGGGTAGCATGTGGTGATGAGTATGAAAGGTGTAAGGTGAAAGGTAAATTTTGGGGAAGAAATTCTTAGAAGAAGGGGTGAATGTGACAACCCGAGAATTTAGACAAATTATGAAAATCTTAAATAATTAAATTAAGGTTAAATAATAGACCTAGACAGAAAATAAGTGTATGGATTTTACATTTTTGTGAAGGATTTTGGTGGATTTAAAATTTTTGTGAAAGACTTATATGATTTTGTGATTATATGTGTATATAGTGTGTGGTTAAGGGTTGAGTATGAAACAGGTAAAGGGTAATATGGGAAAACCTTAATTTTAAATTGATAAACCCTAATTCAGTTGATGAAAACCCTAACCCTAATTAGGAATAGGGATTTGATAGTTAATTCAGTTATTATAATTGTATCTATGATTGTGTGTTTGTATAGTAAGGTATTAATGATCAAATGTTAATCAGATAAGGTATAACCTTAGTAAACTCTAATGGTAGATTAGAAACCCTAATCTGCAGTTAGAAAATCCTAATTTCTTATTCGAAAAACCTAAACCCTAATTTGTAAACCTTAATGGTAATTAGCAAACCCTAATGTTATTTATCAAACTCTAAGGATTAAATTTTAAGGGAAACATAGGAAATGACCGATCTACCCTTAACAATATGTGGGAAATTATTAGAATACCCTTTGGAGGCGAAATTACCGAACTACCCTTAAAATTATGTGGGAAATTATTAGAATACCCTTTTGGAGGCGAAATGACCAAATTACCTTTAAAATTATCTGGGAAATGACGAAAATACCCTACAATCCATGTGAACTTAAATAAACCAATCAGAGAAGAGACGATGAAAGCATGACATCATCCTTAAAGAAATACAAATGAAGCAAGCATGATGCAAGCATGACATCAGCATTAAAAAAACACAAAAGATGATGTCATCATGATGATGCCATCATGATGTCACCTAGGGACTAAAGTGTAATTAATTAATAAGGTACTAAAGTGTAATTAACTAGGGTACTAAATTTTAATAAGCCGGGGGAAAACTGTAAAAAGTCGAGCCCCTAATGTGCAATTATTAAAACTATGTTTTTCTATAAATAGGAGCCATTCTCTTCATTTTTTTTCAAAAACCAAAATGGAGTTAGAGAGAGAAAGAGGAGAATTTTGGCTAGAGAGAGAAAGAGAGGAAAGTTTTTGAGTTTTAGTTAAAGCTTGCAACTCCAAGAAGTATTTACTCTTGTTGTTATTATGTTCATTATTCTTTATATATTTAGTAAAAAAAATATACTTTTACAAGCAGTTATAATGTCCGATTTATTTCTCTTATAAAGTAAAAAAATATACTTTTATAAGCAGTTGCTATGTCCGATTTTCTTCAAGTATTTAGAAAGAATACTCATGTTATAAGCAGTTATAATGCTGAAATTATCTCAAATAGTAGAATATTCATTTTATAAAGCAGTTAAAATGCTCGATTTATTTTAAATATAGTACACGAATATTCATTTTTACAAGGATTTATAATGTTCAAATTATTTAAATATTAATTATATTAAATTTATTTAATAATTATATTAAATAAATTACTTAAAAATGATTTTAATACTTTAAAAAAATCATTTAAAAATATATTAAAGTGTTAGAAAATATTTTAAGTTATTTTGGATGACTTTTAATATTTTGGGATAAATTTCATTAATAATTAATATTAATGGTAATTAATTTATTTAATAACTATATTAAATAAATTATGGAAAAATAGATTTAATGTTTTAAAAATCATATAAAATGATTTAATGGTTATAAAAAAATATTTTAAGTTATAAAATATAACTTTTAATATTTTGTTATGAAATACATTAATATTTTAATATTAATGACAGTTATTTAATAATAGTTTTAAATATTTTAAAATCAATTAAATGTGATATTAAGGTTTAAAAATTCTTTGTGATATTATAAATAACTTATAATATTATGATATGTATTTCATTAATATTTGATAGTAAATAAATATTAATGATAATGGAATTAAGTGGTATTTAAATCATATAAATATGATATTAATGAATTAAAAATCATTTTAAATGGTAATACTTATCGGAAAATTATTATGAGCTTGAGAATAATATTTTGACTGATTAATAAATTATCTATGATAATAATAAAGCATTTAGGTAGAGTCTTATAAGAATTAGGCTCGATAGTTGTCCAATTAGGCAATCGGGAGGTCAAAGTAGTACCGAACTCGACTCAGACTGTAAGAGTTTGACTTAATACTAGGTTTTATGTGTTTTATTGACTGATAGGCTTATGTGGTAATGTGTTTAGGTTATTTTATAATTGTGATGATATTATTCTAATTTGGATATCAATATTATTTATATATTAGGTCTTCAGATAAAGCTAAATAGATTGCGTAGTTGTAGTTTGTGATTCAGGCAAGTTCTCTAACTTGAACTTGAGTTGTATTTTTGTAAAGTATACTTGTGGTTAATCATTGCAGATTATATCACGTCCATTGATTATTGATTTGCACATTGTGCGTGTTGCCTATATTTATCAGGTATGAAAGGCTGACCACCTACATTACCATCTGGTTCAGTTGATTTATTCATGTTCATTGTTCGTTAAGTTATGAAAATTTGTTCATGCTACTTCACAATTGTTATATTGTTAAACGTTAGCCAGCTTATTGTTCAATTCTTTCAATCATGATATATCCTTTATTCAACTTAAACTTGCTGGGCAAACTTGTTGGTCACCCTTGCTATATCATGATAAAACTTTCAGATTAAGACGAAACTTCGGATACAGGCAAAGACAAATACAAATTCCAGAATTAGATTGTGTTCCAGTTAAAATTGAAATAGTATTGGTGGAAGATGACATTGTAAGTCATGTAGAATATGAATATGTGTATTAAGTTAAGGTTACCGACCTTAGGGATTATGTGTAAAAGTTTATTGTATAAACAATTTATGTTTATATCTTCCGCAATAGTTATAGAAATATTGTATCGTAACGTACCAGGTTCGAGGTGTTGGGGACCCGAATTTGGGGGCATCATAAGTATTGAATATACATAACTAATAAATGTCCTACATACGTAACTATGTTATAATAGGATTCGAAAAGCATTGATAAGCTTTATATTGGTAAACTACGCATAAGGCAAGTTTTCTAACTTACACAACTTTGAATATTGTGCAAGTATTTGGACCTTACTTTTATTGAGCAAACTCCTTAACTCTTTTCACTATACATAGTGTATAAATTCGAATTGTTGTCATGCCAACTAATATTCGTTATTATTTGAACATCAACTTTATATTTGGATGTTGTTGCAAGCATTTGAACTTACCGTTCCTAAATGCATTACAAAAGTGTCTAAGCCATTTGACTCGGCTAGACTAGTATCTTATGCTAGAAAGCTATCTAAACCAATTGATTGGTGAGGAATCTTGTATTGGCTGAGATGAACAACCTTCTTTAAAGGGGAAACTATATTTATCGAGAGACCGACGTGCGCACTTGAGTACGATTAAACGATATGCATAACGTAGAGTATTTTAGGCTGATCACCTGTTGTACTTGTTTTATTGGATTATCAGCATATTACTGTTAATTCTAGTAGAAGTTCATAGTCCTTAGTGACTGCTCAGTATTCATTGTTTTGAAATCCAGAAATGATTTAATCATTGAATCTTATTGATATCTTTCTGTCCTTAGCGACTGTTATTAAGAATTGTTGATACTTCTTGCTATTCTTGAGCTATCACTTATTGCCGTATCCTTGGAGAATTTTATACTATATTAACCCTTATTGCTATATTATATGTTGAGCAAACTTGTTGCTGATAGTAGTGTGCATACAAGCCAATCATGCATGATGATAAAGCACGTACTTTGTAAACAATCTTATTTATTTATTAATAAAATATTCATTTATTAAAGACATTTAATTATCTACATGTTGCTGTTTTTATAATATGTAAATAACCTATAGTTTTAAGCAATGCTTTTAGAATCATGATGATGATCATGCTAATGAGATCTAAATTCTTAGAAAGTTTTAAAACTAAAATAGTTCCCAATCGTGGGATTACTAAAAAGGGGATTAGTAAATCCGAATAGATTGGTACATATGTTGCTTGCTCATTGGATGAGGATGATTGATCTCATGATCATTTGTGTGGAGACACTAAAGCAAGTATGTAGGTGCTTATTGGAGAATAAGTTCACTGAACGTGATTCGCTATGGAATACCTAATGGAGATTTACTCGCCTGTCAATAGGAATTCCTAATGTGATAGTAGTACAAGTGATCCTTGGACTTGAGATCATCATAGTATCTTGTATGTAACAAATTATACTTTGACTTATTCCTTAAGAACTTTTAAGGCATATATAGGGTATGCTTGGGTATAATGAGTTACATATGAAGATAATGAATGATCAATAAAGAATCTACCACCTCTAGTAAAAGAGGAGATATGTCCTATGTGATTCGTTAAATGACAACCCAGGAATCCTTGGTCAAGGTGAAATGAAATTAGAAAGGAGTTTCTAATTTGCATTATTTGGAGTTGTGCATTTTCTAATCGAAATACATATAATTAAATAAAATAAGACTTGACAGTAAATCCATGTCTTATATTTAATTGGGACATTGTATGGTGGAAGGATTGAATTGTATGGTAACTATTAACTCACAGGTTCTTTTATGATTAAAGTTGAAATTTATATTATCTGAAAAGTCGTTGATCGCTAGGGAGGCTTATCCCTATTGTAGAATAAATATTATTTATTTAAATAGATTATTAGTTTAATTTATTTATTTAAATAAGATTAAAATTATTTTAATTGATTTATTCACAACCAGTTTAATATGGAGAACCTAAAGGGTCACACCATAAAAGGAAGAATAATTATTTAAGAAGGTAATGGCATAATCGTAATAATGCATTAAGTGTAATTAATTTAATATATGATGATAGAATAAATGAAATAGCTTAATGTTTATTATTTAATATTTTGGAAATATTAAATATAAATTAATAAGAGGAGTCTTATTAATATTATTACAATTATTATTATTTTAATTTCTAAAGGAGTTTAGTAATTAATTTAATATTTAGTACTCTCATTTATTCCTAATAAGATTAGGAGACAAATTAATTAAATGAATTTAATTAATTATTCCCATGTGGTGGGAAGCCTAAATTAATTAAAAGAGTTTAATTAATTAAATGAAATCCCATGTCTAATAGGATTAGAAGGGTTGACCAATATATATATAAGAGGAGTCTTATAATAGATATCAGATGATGCAATTTCAATTGTTAGAGAGTACTCCTTTTCTATAGAGGATAGAAAACTAAGCCAACAACCCTCCTTCTTGATAATTCACCTTCCTTGGTGGATCACCTCTAGAGGCCAAACACTTGGGTGGTTAACGTTAATCAAAGGAAGGAATCTAACCCGAAAATTCAAGGAGATCTCGAAGAACAAGGAGTTGAACTCGTACCTGTGGAAGCTTCGTTCTACAAGGGTATGATTTTATAACTTCTTATTTATCGTTTTAAATTAATAATTTGCATAAAGGATGATCCGGGTAATGGTTTTGTAGAAATTTTTTAAACTCTGATATACCATGCTTCCGCTAATTTTTGCAATTTGATTGCATCACGATTTCGTACAAACCCAACAGTGGCATCAGAGCCAAACCTTTATGCAATTATTAATTATTTTGATTTCATATACATATGGGTATGTATTTAGAATAATTTATTGGGCATAATTAATTGTATAAAATTATTTTTTTTATAAAAGAAAAAAAAATGAACAATTTTTCCACCTTTTGTTCGCTGCGACGTTGAGTCGTCATGTTCCGTGTTGAATAAACTAAGGGTTGCAGAATCAAAGCTATGAAAAGATGAACCTGCATCATGATTTCAAATTCTTTTTAAAAGGCAACTCAGGAGACTTCTATTTTTTTTTTTAAAAAAACCGAAGCTATAAGTCACTTAATATATATTATATATGTGTGCTTGATTATGATCAAAGGACAAATCACGTGAACAAGGCAGGATTTCCGAATATGATTTTTGAAAAGTGATTCATATTCACTTTACCATCATATTATATATATATATATAATATTCTAAATAATTTTATTTTTTTTAAGAAGGACGGTTACTATATATATTATATATAAAACAGTTATATATATATATATATATATATTATATTTTAAATAATTTTATAATTAAAATAAAGAGTTTATTTTAATCTTGAAATTAGATTTTATGCAAATTAAAATTGCCCATTAAATGATACTCATATATATATGGAATATTTTATTTCATGAGATGAATATTTATTTATTGATATATATGGTGATATGTATGATAATAAATAGGGATTGATTATGGACTATTTGACCAATGCGATTGGATTTTATTTTAGTTGAATGCTTGAATGAATGGATTTTATTAAATGGGGTCTGCGTACCTCGTCTTCTCTAATTATTTTCTTGATGTAAAATTCTATCTCCCTCCTATGAACTTCCCCTTGACTGCTGATCAAGGTTTCTATTTAAATTAAATAGTTTAATGTAATAGAAATAGTTAGAATTATCTTGAAGAAATTGGAGACCAAGGAGCAAGGAGCGCGTGAAGACCCGTTTGTATGGAGCCCGGGTTTAAATGTAATATTTACGTTTAAATTTAAATTCTTGCACTCCTAGGTTTGACCTTTTGGTTCACTTCGTGGCTCTAGTGAACCAAACTACAATAAAAGTCCATAATCAATCTGAGTAGAATATAGTATTCTATATTGCATGCTAAATATTATATATATTATATTTTATGCAAACATGCTTCGCATGTTTAATAAAATGACGCGTATTTTATATATATATGTGCATGCGCGCTAAATAAGATGAGACAAATAATAACAAACCCCTCAAAGAAATAATATTAAGTCTGAAGCGTTCAAATGATATTTGGAATATCGAACGTCGCCTTCTAGCATGATTAATTAATAGAGTATTAAATATTTAATATGAGTTTGTTGTGCTATCCACAAGGCGAGTATTGAGTATTTAAGATGTTAATTAATCACATTTGATGCTTATCAAGAAAATTGAACGATCTAGTCTTGTTGTGCTATCCACAAGGACGGATATTTTTTTTTTTGAATTTATGGAAGTGCTAGGCTGGACTTAACTTAAATTATTTTAGTTCGGATGTGCACACACTTGCCCATTATGATTTAAGAGGCAAAATAAAAGGAATTACATGGTGATGTAATTGACAAGAGTTGTCTACCTATTTATTTGTATATCGCTTGTTGTGCTATCCACAAGGTTATATACATTTGAAATGGGATCCTTATTCTCACTAGCAAATCTTTAATTAGATGTTGCCGAACTATATAAGTGAGGGTAATATAGTTTGATGAAAATAGTGGGAGATACCAATTTAAAATAAAGACCTAAATTTATTTTAGTATGCAAAGTTAATAAAATGAATGTTTGCTAAAATGTTGTTTTCTTTCACATGCAGAATTTTAAAAATGTCTAAATCACTAATCTCACTACGAAGCATACTTGATGCAAACAAGCTTACCGGGCCAAATTATGAGGACTGGCTAAGAAATCTGAGAATTGTTCTCACTGCTGAAAAGATTTCTTATGTCCTAAATTCAACTGTCCTTGAATCTGTTTTAGAAACAGCCTCTGAGGAAGAGATTGCCACTTTCAATAAGTGGCAAGATGATGCATCTGTGGCTCAATGCATCATGCTCGCATCCATGAATAACGAGCTTCAGCGCCAGCACGTAAATATGGATGCTCCTGCTATGCTGCTTCACCTCAAGGAGTTGTATGGTGAACAGAGTAGGACTGCTAGATATGAGATATCTAAGGAGCTCTTCCGATCTCGGATGACCGAGGGTACTGCCGTCGAGACTCATGTCCTAAAGGTGATCAATTTGATTGAACGCCTTGGACAGCTGGGGTTCGTCATGGATGGGGAGCTGAGTCAAGACTTGGTCTTGCAGTCACTCCCTGAGACCTTCTCGCAGTTTGTGGTTAATTTTCACATGAATAAGCTAGATGTCAGCTTGCCCGAGCTGCTTAACATGCTGAAAACTGTAGAAGGTCACTTCCCATCCAAGAAGAACCATATCTTGATGGTGGATTCTTCCAATAAAAGGAAGAGGCCCAAGGTATCTTCTGAAAAGAAGAAATCTAAGAAGGCTAAGGGAAAGGGGAAAGAAAAGGAACAAAAGAAACCTGAACCAGCTAAAGGAATGTGCTTTCATTGCAACAAGCCGGGACATTGGAAAAGGAACTGCAAGAAGTATCTAGCAGAGAAGAAGCTTGGAGAAGCTTCGACTTCCAATCAAGGTTTGTTTATGATTGAAATTAATTTTTCTGAAAGTCATAATTCTACTTGGGTATTGGATACCGGCTGTGGTTCTCACATATGTAATACTGTGCAGGGACTGGTCAAAAGTAGAAAGCTGAACAATGATGAGGTGATCCTACGAGTGGGGAATGGAGCAAAGGTTGCTGCATTAGCTGTAGGAACTTATTATTTAGCAATGCCTTCTGGCAAGTCCATTTATCTTAATAATTGTTATTATGTTCCAAATATTATTAAAAATATTATTTCAATTTCTGTATTGGATATGGAAGGATTTAACGTTGTTATAAAGAACAATAGTTGTTCTATTTATAAAGACGATGTTTTATATGGTATTGGAAATTTGCGAAATGGACTTTATACACTTGACTTACAAGAAAATATATTTCAAATTGAACAAACTAAGAAAAGGAAAAGAGATTATATTAATTATACCTACATGTGGCACTGTAGACTCGGTCATATCAATGAAACAAGATTATCTTAGTTGCATAAAGATGGGCTCCTCGAGCTATCCGATTATGAATCATATCCAACTTGTGAATCTTGTCTCATGGGTAAAATGACTAAATCTCCTTTTAGTGGAAAAGGAGAAAGAGTTACAGAGTTATTGGCATTGATTCACACAGACGTTTGTGGACCTATAACAACAAGTGCACGGGGTGGGTATTCTTATTTTATTACTTTCACTGATGATCACTCAAGATTTGGATATGTGTATTTTAATGAAATACAAGTCAGAATCATTTGAAAAGTTCAAAGAGTTCAGAAGTGAAGTAGAGAAACAAACGGGCAAGAGTATAAAGATACTTCGATCAGATCGAGGTGGAGAATACTTAAGCGGTGAGTTTCTCAATTGTCTCAAAGAAAATGGTATAATCTCACAATGGACTCCTCCAGGTACACCACAGTTAAATGGAGTATCTGAAAGGAGAAATCGAACACTGTTAGACATGGTTCGATCCATGATGAGTTTTACCGACCTTCCAATTTCCTTCTGGGGATATGCCTTAGAAATGGCTGCATACCTACTTAACAAGGTACCTATCAAATCCGCCCCAAAGACTCCATATGAGATGTGAAAGGGGAGGAAACCAAATCTTAAGCATGTTAAGACTTGGGGTTGTCCAGCTTATGTCAAAAAGTTTGAAAATAATAAGCTACAAACTAAATCCGACAAGTGTAGATTTGTGGGATACCCTAAAGAAACTGTAGGGTATTATTTCTATCATCCAACTGATCAAAAGGTGTTTGTTGCGAAACATGCTGCCTTCTTGGAAAAGGAGTTTATCCATGAAGGGGTCAGTGGGAGTAAGATATATCTTGAAGAAGTTCAAGAACCACAAATTACCACGGATCAAAATCAGGTACCTGACCAAGTAGAAGAACCTACTATACCACACCCTGTTCGTAAATCTAGAAGAGTACCGAAGATACCTGAGAGGTATGGATTCGTTATAGAGGATGACGATGAGGTACGCATCATGAATGATGATGATCTATTGAATTACGAACAGGTTATGAGTAATAAAGACTCAGGGAAATGGCTTGAAGCCATGAAATCCGAAATGGACTCTATGTATGAAAACAAAGTATGGACTTTGGTTTCACCACCTGAAGGCATTAAGCCTATTGGGTGTAAATGGGTCTTTAAAAGAAAGACTGGAGCGGCGGCAAGGTGGAGACCTATAAGGCCCGACTGGTTGCAAAAGGTTTCAAACAAAGACAAGGAGTTGACTATGATGAAACCTTTTCACCAGTAGCTATGCTCAAGTCCATTCGGATTTTGCTTGCGATTGCAGCTTATAACGACTATGAGATTTGGCAGATGGACGTGAAAACGGCCTTCCTCAATGGAAAACTTGAGGAGGATGTGTATATGACACAGCCAGAGGGATTTATTTCAAAGGTTGGAATAAATCAAGTCTGTAAGCTGCAACGATCCATTTATGGATTGAAGCAAGCTTCTCGTAGATGGAACATTCGTTTTGATGAGACAATCAAAGAGTTTGATTTTATAAAAAACGACGATGAACCATGTGTGTACAAGAAGGTTAGTGGGAGCGCAGTTTCATTCCTTGTATTATATGTTGATGATATATTACTGATAGGTAATGACATTCCTATGCTACAATCGATTAAAATCTGGTTATCTAAACACTTCTCCATGAAGGATTTGGGAGAAGCACCCTATATTTTGGGGATAAAGATCTATAGAGATAGATCTCAAAGGATGCTTGGTTTATCCCAAGGAACGTACATTGATGCAATGCTAAAGAGATTTAGCATGGAAGATTCCAAAAGAGGTCTCATGCCGATGAGCCATGGAATACATCTCTCCAAGAAACAGGCCCCAAAGACACCTAAGGAGAGAGACCGTATGAGTAAGATCCCTTATGCTTCTGCAATAGGATCTATCATGTACGGTATGATATGTACTAGACCGGATGTTGCTCATGCACTTAGTGTAACGAGCAGATACCAGTCGAATCCAGGAGAAGAGCACTGGAAGGCAGTGAAGAATATCCTAAAATACTTAAGAAGGACTAAGGATATTTTTCTTGTCTACGGTGGGTCTGAATTAAAACTCGAGGGCTTCACAGACTCAAGTTTTCAAACGGACCAAGATGACAGTAAATCTATTTCGGGGTATGTTTTTACCTTGAACGGAGGCGCAGTGAGTTGGAAGAGTTCCAAGCAGCAAACAGTTGCTGATTCAGTGACAGAGGTAGAGTATATAGCTGCAAGTGAAGCTGCAAAGGAAGCTGTTTGGATGAAGAAGTTCATAACTGAACTTGGTGTGGTTCCTAGCATTGGAGAAGCAGTTCCCGTTTACTGTGACAACACAAGAGCAGTTGCACAGGCTAAGGAACCGAGGTCTCATCAGAAATCTAAACACGTGTTGCGGCGATTTCATTTAATCAGGGAGATCATTGAAAGATGAGACGTCACCTTGGAGCGTGTAGACTCTCAAGACAACATTGCAGATCCATTTACTAAAGCTTTAACACAACAACAGTTTGATCGTCACTTAGAGAAGATGGGTATGAGATACCATGGCGATTGGCTTTAGTGCAAGTGGGAGATTGGTAGTAGTGTGCATACAAGCCAATCATGTATGATGATAAAGCACGTACTTTGTAAACAATCTTATTTATTTATTAATAAAATATTCATTTATTAAAGGCATTTAATTATCTACATGTTGCTGTTTTTATAATATGTAAATAACCCATAGTTTTAAGCAATGCTTTTAGAATCATGATGATGATCATGCTAATGAGATCTAAATTCTTAGAAAGTTTTAAAACTAAAATAGTTCCCAATCGTGGGATTACTAAAAAGGGGATTAGTAAATCCGAATAGATTGGTACATATGTTGCTTGCTCATTGGATGAGGATGATTGATCTCATGATCATTTGTGTGGAGACACTAAAGCAAGTATGTAGGTGCTTATTGGAGAATAAGTTCACTGAACGTGATTCGCTATGGAATACCTAATGGAGATTTACTCGCCTATCAATAGGAATTCCTAATGTGATAGTAGTACAAGTGATCCTTGGACTTGAGATCATCATAGTATCTTGTATGTAACAAATTATACTTTGACTTATTCCTTAAGAACTTTTAAGGCATATATAGGGTATGCTTGGGTATAATGAGTTACATATGAAGATAATGAATGATCAATAAAGAATCTACCACCTCTAGTAAAAGAGGAGATATGTCCTATGTGATTCGTTAAATGACAACCCAGGAATCCTTGGCCAAGGTGAAATGAAATTAAAAAGGAGTTTCTAATTCGCATTATTTGGAGTTGTGCATTTTCTAATCGAAATACATATAATTAAATAAAATAAGACTTGACAGTAAATCCATGTCTTATATTTAATTGGGACATTGTATGGTGGAAGGATTGAATTGTATGGTAACTATTAACTCACAGGTTCTTTTATGATTAAAGTTGAAATCTATATTATCTGAAAAGTCGTTGATCGCTAGGGAGGCTTATCCCTATTGTAGAATAAATATTATTTATTTAAATAGATTATTAGTTTAATTTATTTATTTAAATAAGATTAAAATTGTTTTAATTGATTTATTCACAACCAGTTTAATATGGAGAACCTAAAGGGTCACACCATAAAAGGAAGAATAATTATTTAAGAAGGTAATGACATAATCGTAATAATGCATTAAGTGTAATTAATTTAATTTATGATGATAGAATAAATGAAATAGCTTAATGTTTATTATTTAATATTTTGGAAATATTAAATATAAATTAATAAGAGGAGTCTTATTAATATTATTACAATTATTATTATTTTAATTTCTAAAGGAGTTTAGTAATTAATTTAATATTTAGTACTCTCATTTATTCCTAATAAGATTAGGAGACAAATTAATTAAATGAATTTAATTAATTATTCCCATGTGGTGGGAAGCCTAAATTAATTAAAAGAGTTTAATTAATTAAATGAAATCCCATGTCTAATAGGATTAGAAGGGTTGACCAATATCTATATAAGAGGAGTCTTATAATAGATATCAGATGATGCAATTTCAATTGTTAGAGAGTACTCCTTTTCTATAGAGGATAGAAAACTAAGCCAACAACCCTCCTTCTTGATAATTCACCTTCCTTGGTGGATCACCTCTAGAGGCCAAACACTTGGGTGGCTAACGTTAATCAAAGGAAGGAATCTAACCCGAAAATTCAAGGAGATCTCGAAGAACAAGGAGTTGAACTCGTACCTGTGGAAGCTTCGTTCTACAAGGGTATGATTTTATAACTTCTTATTTATCGTTTTAAATTAATAATTTGCATAAAGGATGATCAGGGTAATGGTTTTGTAGAAATTTTTTAAACTCTGATATACCATACTGCTAATTTTTGCAATTTGATTGCGTCACGATTTCGTACAAACCCAACAGTTGCTCATTCTTATTTTTTCCTAAAAATATTTCAGTTAAGACAGAGCAATGCGGACCTTCGGGCACTGATAAGGATAAGGGAAAGGGCAAGGCTACGGAGTAGCTTGTTATTTATGTAGAACATTAATGTTGATGAAATAAGATTTTATTATATTAGTTATGATTAAGTATGCTTAAGCTATGTTTAAGATATAAGAGATGTTTAAGTTACGAAACTTTGGGACATGAATGGTTATATTAAATAAATGTAATCTATTCGTATGTGTTATTCCGTTGCATGAGATATTATTATTGTCTTAGAAATTAGAACGTGACGAACCGAATTCAAGATTGTAGCGGTCTGAATTTGGGGGCGTCACAGAAGCTATACAGGAAATTCTTGAAATGCAAATTCTATTTAGAACATGTGCAATTTCTTAGCCACGTGATTGACAAGGATGAGATTTCAGTAGATCCGTCGAAAGTTGAAGCTGTAATGAATTGGGATCAGCCGAAGACACCGTCTGAAGTTAGGAGTTTCTTGGGATTAGTAGGATAATACAGAAGATTTATTCAAAACTTTTCCAAAATTGCAATTCCATTGACTAATTTGACTCGTAAAACAGTTAAATTTGTTTGGACAGAGAAGTGTGAGGAGAGTTTTTAGGAACTAAAGAAGAGGTTGAGTACTGCACCTGTGTTGTCATTGCCAGATAGTACAGGAAATTTTGTAGTATACAGTGATGGCTCACATAAAGGATTAAGTTGTGTGTTGATGCAGAACGACAAAGTCATTGCTTATGCATCACGTCAGCTGAAGGACTATAAGAAAGGGTATCTGACCCATGACTTGGAATTGGCGGCAGTAGTGTTTGCTTTGAAGATATGGAGACACTACCTTTATGGAGAAAAGTGTGAGATATACACAGATCATAAGAGTCTGAAGTACATCTTCACATAGAAAGATTTGAACATGCACCAAAGGAGATGGTTGGAACTTATCAAAGACTACGACTGCGAGATTCTTTACCATCCGGGTAAACCTAACGTTGTTGCCGATGCTTTAAGCAGAAAGGGTCGGGAGAATTTAAATATATTAACTGATCAGGACCAGTTGATAGAAGAGATGGCTAAATTGAAACTTGAAGTAAAGTATCCGAAGGAATCGGATGAGAAGCTGTTTAGAGTAACTAATGATTCTACTCTAGTAGACAAGGTGAAAGAGGCGCAACTTCGCGATGAGGAGTGCAAGAAGATCTGGAAAAGAATAGTTGATGGTGAATAACTCAAATTCAGGGTGATAATAAAGGACTGCTACGATTTGAGGGGAGAATCTAGGTACCGCTAGTTCCAGAAGTCAAAGAGGAGATTTTGAGCGAGTCTCACAGTTTGAGATATTAGATTCACCTTGGGAGTACGAAGATGTATCAGGATCACAGACATCATTTCTGGTGGCCAAATATGAAGAGAGACGTTATTGAATGCGTTGCGAGATGTTTAACATGCCAGAAAGTCAAAGAAGAACACCAGTGACCAAGTGGATTATTACAACCGCTAGAGATTCCGGAATGGAAGTGGGAGCATATCACGATGGATTTCGTGGTTGGTCTTCCAAAGACTCAGAAAGGTTTTTATGCGATATGGGTTATACTGGATCGACTGACGAAGTCAGCACATTTCCTACCGATCAAGATTAAGTTCAACTTGGATCAGTTAGCGAAGCTGTACGTGAAGGAAATTATATCTAGACACGGTGTTCCAGTATCGATTGTGTCCGACAGAGATTTGCGTTTCACGTCGAATTTCTGAAAGCGACTACAGGAGTGCTTGGGAACGCAATTACTGAATGAGTACGGCGTACCATCCTCAGACTAATGGCCAGAGCGAGAGAACAATTCAGAAGCTAGAGGACATGCTGAGATCTTATGTTATGGACTTCAAAGGAAGCTGGGATAATCATCTACCGTTGGTGGAGTTCGCCTACAACAATAGTTACCATGCAAGTATTGGCATGCCGCCTTACGAAGCATTATATGGTAGGAAATGCAGGACTCCATTGTGCTGGGATGAGGTCGGTGAACGACAACTGTTGGGACCTGAATTGGAGCAACAAATGGCTGAGATCGTGAAGCTGATCAGAACGAGATTGGTTGCTGCTCAAGACAGACAAAAGAAGTATGCCGATCATCATCGACAGAATCGAGAGTTTATAGCGGAAAGCTTTGTTTTCCTGAAAGTATCTCACTGGAAGGGGAAGATTCGATTTGGCAAGAAGGGGAAGCTGAGTCCCCGATTCATTGGACCTTTTGAGATACTACAAAGGGTTGGCGAAGTGGCTTCCGAGGTTGTGTTACGGTCGGAGCTAGAAAATATACACAATGTTTTCCATATTTATGTGTTGCGACCGTACAAACATGACTACAAACACGTGATAGAGTATGAACCTTTATAATTCGATAAAGACTTAACATATGAAGAGGTTCATGTTCAAATAGTTGGATTGAAAAGAACAAGTACTTAGAAATAAAGTGATACCTTCTGTTAAGGTAATCTGGAGGAACCACAGTGCTGAAGAAGCTACGTGGGAACTCGAAGATGTAATGATGAAAACCTATACCTAATTATTTTTGTAATTTCTTGTATATCGATTCTGAGGACAGAATCTTGTTAAGGGAGGAAGAATGTAACGGATGAAAATTTTTTTGTTGTTGTGATTCTAGGGACAGAATTCTTTTAAGGAGAGAAGATTGTAACAAATGAGAATTTTATATATAAATTTTAATATTTATTGAATTAAATAAATATTTTAATTAAATTATTTATTGAGTTAAATAAATAATTTATGTGATTATTGTGGAGTAATTAAGTGCAAAATGTTAATTTAATTGATGTGTACTGATTTTATGGTATAATTCTAATTTAATTGAGATAATTAAATTAGATGAATATTATGTGGTATTTGTTACATGATTAATTATATTTGTTATGTGACAAATTTTATTTAGTTAATTGATGTTAGCTTTAAATTAATTAAATTAGAATGTTGAGATTTAATTAAATAAAGTGTAACATTAAAAGTATGTGTTAAAGAATTTATTAAGTAAATAAAAAGGGTTTTTAAATTAGTTTTACCAAACAAGACCCTTAAAACTATTTTTAAAGAGTTTTGCCAAACAAGGTCCTTACACCTATTTTAATCCTATTTTACCAAACAGGGCCTTAAGTTCTAAAAATCTGTTTTTAAAAATAAATGATTTAGGCCAAACAAAGCCTTATGACTTTTTGATTTGTGAAAATATGTAACTGATATATGTATTAAGTAGAGAAATTAATAATTGTCAGTTATGTATATTATATAATTATATGTATAATATATCATATCAGTTATAATAATACATTACGTTAGAAAAACAAAAAAAGAACAGAGTTAGAAAAAAATAACAAAGAGATAGAGAGAAAAGAGAAAAGAGAGAAGAAGAAGAAGAAGGAAGGAAGCTTGAGAAAACATCATCATCTTCTTCTTCCTCACAAATCAAAAAGGGTATAATTTCTAACTTTATAGTTTTTAAAATTATGTTTAATGTTCTTCATGATTTTAGCTCTCTGTATATATATGAATTATCATGAAATTGATGTAAACATGATTTATATATATATAATGTGTTAAAAATTGTTTATATATGAATTGTATGATGATTTAAGTTGTTTAATTCATGTAAGCATGATGAACATGAAGAAATCATGTTCATCAAAAGTTTCAGAGAGTTAGTTTTGATTAATGGCTCCTTTAAAATCAAAATTCATGTTTGATTATATTATATTGTATAAATTGATTATAGATTATGATAACATGCTTAGAAACGAATTCAATATGCTTGGAATTATGTGAATTGATTTAGAAACAAACTCACAGTGTTCAATTTCATCAAGAACACTTAAAAATGGCTTTTCTTCAAAATTAACAAAAATTAAGTATTTTAAATTAAGTGTTTTGATGTTATATGTATTAGAACATGATTAGAAACATAAACTATTGTTTTACAAAAGTTTCTGTGAGTTATATATGCTAAAACCAGAATTTGATGTGGAGAAATAAGCCAAATAGGCTTTTTCTCTGCACAGTTCGCAACACTGTCAGAACAGTCTGCGCAGAGGCGCGGCTGCGCCGCTCCCAAGGCTTATTGGAGCGCGGCCGCGCTGGCCCTGCAGATTGTGCAGAAAGTTATTTTTAAATGTACAACTTTGTGAGATTAATGAAGTAATAAAATATAAAGTATGTTAATAAAATTAAAATGCTAAATGGACAGTAATGAATTATATTATTAAAATATAATATGTAATTATAATTTGATTCATTATAATTAAAGTAAATATTTAATTTAAATTATAATTTATTTAATTATAATTTAATTAATATGAGTGCGTAATTTGAGTTTGATTAATTATGTGAATATGTGATGGGATAATTAATTATTAAACCTAACAATTAAAGAGGAATTAGTTAACCTAAGTGAGTTAACTAGTTATGTGAATTAGTATATGATAACTAATTTATATTATTATTGTTAATTACATTGGCGTAGGTTAAATTGTGGAACGTGATAGTAATTATAGCTTGCGCTTGAGGCAAGTTTTCTATTTCTAACTTGTTATTCATATGCGAGTTATTGTATTCTCTATAAATTATATATTGAATAAATATCTTCTCAAAGTTCATTATTGAATTAATGTGACCTTGACTTGATTGTTCAAGCAAGGTCTATCTTATCTTTCAATTGTTTTAAGTTTAGTTCTAAAGCATAAGTTATTTCGTAATCCTTTATTGTTGAATTATTATTATTGTAAGTCGATTCATCTACTCCTTAGTTGATGATAGTTGAACTCTAAATTTTCCTTGAAGCTTATCCAAACCAAACTTTCTTTGGTGCGGACTTGTTATTAAATACTGAGATAAACAACCCTATTTAATAGGGGATTACCATGCAAAAACGTTAAGATGTTTGTGCACAATACATGGTACGAAGGGCTGATCCCCCTAAGTACGAGATAAGAGTCCATATAGTCTAACGACTGTTAAAGGTTTTAAATAGAAATATTTATAACCTAAGACATAGTTCAAAGTCTTATGACCCTCAGATGAATTCTATATTCCATATTCAATTCTTTATTATTGATGAAAGAAATGTTACTCAACTCATTTGAAGCTATTCAGTAATATGTCATCATTATTGTTTGTTATTCCAAGTGAGCTTTTGTTTGCTCACTCTTGCAATTAAATAACCACTGCAGCTAAAGTCGAAAGCGTTGATGCACCGTCGACTAGCAAAGGCAAGAACAAGATGAATAAGTGAAGACTTGTTTATATTATGGTATGATTGTAATGAGACTTTATTATGTTATGATATTTTATTTTCGCACTTATCAATAATGTTAAGGTTAGATAACTCTAGGATTATGTTTGGACAAGGTTGTAATCCTTTCAAAGAAAATTTTATTAGTTATTTAAGGTTGTAATTTATTTTGCATTCCTTATTATGGGTATTTTATTTAGATAGTGAGCACCAAATCCCATGTAAATGAAGTACCCGGATTTGGGGGTGTCACAGTAACAACCACTCAGTTTATTGCAGTGATAATCATTTGAATCGTAATGTCGTGTTATCAATATGTATATGACGAAAATGTGATTCTCTTCTCATGTATATATTGGATAGTAGAATGTATAAAGTTAGGTGCGAGTTCTTGAAACTCATACTTATGAAAAGTTTGTGACTCGTAGTTGTAACACCCCGGTCCCACATCGAAAGATAGGAGAAAATTTTAGTCTGTGTATAAGGAATTAAGTTGCTACCAATAGTACCTTTAGTCATGATTTTTGGGTGAGCCTGTGGTGGGCTAAGATGACCTAAGAAGATACTATTGGGCCAGTGGTTTAAGGCTTTATTTTGGATGGATTTGATTTAATTCGGACTTGGGATTTGACCCAAGATTTATTCCGGACTTGGGATTGGACCTGGGTTGTTACATATGGTATCAAAGTCGACTCTCAAAAGCTCTGGTCGGGTCATCCGATCGGGGTTGTCGGAGCTGGGGACACGAAGGCTGGTGGTATTATCCCACAATAGAGTGAAGGAGGTCCGGAGGTGGGAACACGAAGCCAGTCGGTATTATCCCATAATGGCTAGAAAGGCAAAGATCTTTGGACCGTGTGTGTGATCGGTTCTGACGGGGACGTCAGAAATTTAAGTGGGGGAGTTTGTAACACCCCAGTCCCATATCGAAAGATAGGGGAAAAATTTGTTTGTGTATAAGGAATTAAGTTACTACCAATAGTACCTTCAGTCATGACTTTTGGGTGAGCCTGTGGTGGGCTAAGATGACCCAAGAAGATACTATTGGGCCAGTGGTTTAAGGCCTTATTTTGGTTGGATTTGATTCGATTTGGACTTGGAATTTGACACAAGATTTTTTCTGGACTTGGGATTTGACCCGGGTTGTTACAGTAGTTGTATGCTATGTTTTTGAGCCCTTAGCGTATGGATAGTCCTTGATTTGTTCTTGAATTACATACTGCGCAGACAAGTTCTTAAACACATATAGTTGTGGAAAGTTCCTGAACACATAAAGTGTGGCAAGTTTAATGAACTATACTAATGTATAGGGAAGTTTAGACTAAAAATGAAGTTATTTTCAGTATAGATAGCACCTTAGGTGCTAGAAAAGGTAAATATTATCGCAAGTATGACAATGAAGGGAGAAGAAGGAAGTAGAAAATTCCAAGTCTTCTAGCTGTGCTAGATTTTGAAATTATTGGCATCGTGAGGATGTGTATGTCTTTGAATCAAAAATATTGGTTTCAACTTTTGGAAACCGATGGATTTTAAAAAGAACTATTCTTTATATGTATATGCTAATTATTTCAGCAAGACAGAATTTGATTTGAAATATTAAAATGAATTTTATGTCATCTGTGCATTGAATGCATAGATGGTAAAAAGACGGAGTTATTATTACATCTGAGCATGTCCTGAAGTGTATGACAGTATGTAGTATGATAAAGTTAGAAAATGACGAAGTCCTCAACGTGCTGTAAATCAGTACGGTATCACGACGTCATTACACATTTTGAATTATTGTGAAAGAATTTAAAAAGAAAAGTTGATGTCAATTGATTTGAATAGATGATTGTTTCAAGTTGGTGTCCAATTTATTGGTGGTTTGAGCTATTGAATTGGCTAGATAAATGGTATATCATTTTTAAAAGAAATCAAGCTTTCTTTGAGAAGTTGTACCGAGCCAAATTGTTTTGGTGCTGAATCTGATATAAGTCTGAGGTGAACAAACCCAACGTTCTGAGGTTGTACAATAGGTTGATCAACTAACGTATCGGAATAGGTAGTTTACTTTCTTTGTGATTGTAAACTGACCGATAAAGAATTAGTTCTCGATAAATACTGATAAATCAAGTTCAATGGTTCATAGTTTCTAGGACCCCTTAGAAAAATGTTTTAAAGGAATCTTTATATTCCTAGTCAATCGTTCAAACTTCATAATTAGTGTGTGAATTATGAAGATTATTGAATGTGGGAAAATGAGAACTTCGGGGAAGAGAAATTGAGACGAAGAGTGTGTTAACAATTTCGAGCATACGGCCTTAGTGCCGGGATGTTCCTTATGAATGAAATGTTCTTGAATGGACAAAGGTTGATAACTTCTATAAAGAGAAGTTAAGGAAAAGGTTATGGTAACAATTTCGAGGGTGAAATTTTTAGAAGAAAGGGTGAATGTGATATCCCGAGAAATTAGAAGTATAGCTGTCAGGATGTTTAGCATCTGACGATTATAACAAATAATGATCCTTGGGGGGAAGGATGTTAATGAGTTGATGAGAAGGAATATTTAGGTAAATATGGATTAGTATGTTGGGATTTTTCAACGAAAATAAGTAGAAGTGAGATTAAACCTTCGTGAAAGGTTGAAAGGATAAGGCATCCGGGTATAGATGTGGTTTGAGAAATTTCGAGGATGGAATTTTTATAAGGAGGGAAGAATGTGACAACTCAAAAAATCGGATTGTCCAGAAATTAAGATTAAAGAATTCATAATTAATAAAAGGAATTTTATTGATTATATTCTGTAATAGATGTTTATTTATCATTCTATGACATATGATGATTAGAAATGAGGAGAATTCTGGCTACGAGCTGGAATGAACGAGTATGAATTTTCAAGACAGAAATAAAAGATTTCTGGGAATAAAAATATTTTCAAGAAAAATACGAATATGCACTATTTATGAAACCCTAAGGGTTAGGTCTTAACCCTAAGAGTTAGGGGTTAACCCTAAGGGTTGGGGAGGTTAGGGTTTAAAGTTAGGGTTTCAACCCTAAGCTTTTTCTGGAGATCTAAGAATGTCGGAATGACATTCTGTCAAAAAAATTGACGACAATATATCGTGAAAAGTTAAGTTTGCTGATAAATTTTTTCTTAAAAATCGTGCAAAAATCGAACGAACAAAAAATGACAAAAAGTAATGCTATGTACTTTTCATTCGTTTGACTACGTTAGGGGAAAACGTGAAGGAAAACGCTTAATGTCAAAAAGTGTTTTTCAATTTTTCGGAGTTACGAAGAACGCGTAAAAGTTAGTCGGTAGAAGAAAGACGGAATATTTAAAAATATTTGAATTCCGAGAAAAAAGTAAAAATGGTTAAGTGTAATAATAACGATTGTTATAAATAACGAATACGAGTATAATACTAGGTATTATACGAGTACAATATGTGGGTAATACGACGTATGATACGAATATCATACGAAGTATAATACGAGAATTAATACGACGTATAATACAAATTTTATACGAAGTTTATAGATTCAATTTGAATTAATTAAAAACCGAACCCGTGGGACAAACCAATGGGTAAACCCGCAGGGCAGCACATGACCCATGATGACATATGGGGTGACATGGGGTAGCACAAGGTGGCATGTGCTAGCGCATGCTAGCACATGGGAGGCATGTGGGGGACATGGTAGGCAAGTGAAGAGGAGGTGGGGGTAAGGAGGTTTGGTCTAATGACCATCCTACCCTTGATATTGCTTGCCTAATGACCAAACTACCATTGGTCTTCATTTGTGTAACGAATGAGAATTCTATATATTAATTTTAATATTTATTGAATTAAATAAATATTTTAATTGATTTATTTATTGAGTTAAATAAATAATTTATGTGATTGTGGTGGAGTAATTTAATTAAGTGTAATATATTAATTAAATGAATATTTAATATTTAATTTAATTAATATGTGATGATTTTATGTTATAGTTCTAATTTAATTGGGATAATTAAATTAGATGAAGTTATGTGGTAATTGTTACATGAAATTATAATTAGCAAGTAATTATTATTGTTATGTGGCAATTTTTATGTGATTAATTGATGTTAATTTTTAATTAATTAAATTAGAATGTTAAGATTTAATTAATTAAAGTGTAACTTTGAAAGATATGTGTTAAATGATTTATTAAAAGAATTAAAATAGTTTTAAAATCATTTTGCCAAACAAGGCCCTTGCACCTATTTCAATCCGTTTTGCCAAACGGGGCCTTAACTACTAAAAACATGTTTTTAAATAAGTTTTTTTGCCAAACAAGCCTTAGGGCTTTTAAAACTCAAATTTGTAACTTATATATTAATTGTAATTATTATAATTAATAAGGGTTATTATGTTTGTATTTATGATTGTATTATATGTATATAGATATATGTATATTACAATATACGTTAGTTAAAATAAAATAAGTTAGTCAGTGTTAGAAGTTAGAACAAAACAAAGAAGAAAGAGCAGAGAAAGAAAATAGAGAAGAGAGAAGAAGAAGAAGGAAGAAGAAGGAAGAAGGAGGAATTTGTTAATCAAAGCACCATACTCATCTTCTTCCTCGCTAAGCTTAAGGGTATAATCCTAATCCTTGTACAATAGAAATTTTATTTTGTGTTTTTCGTATTTGTAGTTCTCTGTATATATGAACTTAGTATCAAATTGATAAAGCATGAATTTTATAGGCAAATTATGTTATAACATGTTTATATGTGATTAGTATAATGATTTCAGTGATTTAATTCATGTAAACATGATGAACATGAAGAAATCATGTTCATCACGAGTTAAAGTGAACTTATTTTGAAAACAATTGGTCATTTGAAATCAAAATTAATGTTTGATAGTTAATTATTATCTAAATTGATCATAGATTATAATAATATGTTAAGAAATGAACAAAACAAGATTTGAATCATGTGATTTGGTTTAAAAACGAACTCACAGTATCAATTTTCGTCAAGAATGCTTAACAATGGTATTTTCTTCAAAATCATAAAAATTAGTGTTTTGATTATGTGTTCTGGTGTTTATGTATGTTAAAATCATGTTATAAGTTTAAGATTTTGTTTTCATAAAGTTTTATATGCATTATGTTAGTTAAAATCAGACTTTGGTGCGAAAAAATAAGCTAAATTGGCTTATTTCTCTGCACAGTTCGCGAGTCGGGGAACCCACCTGTGGGGCCCCCCCACCCCAACGGGGTTTTATGCCTAGAAAACTCGCCCCAGCTGGGCTACATGCTGTCCGGAGTGGTTTAAGTATTGTAAGGGAAAACTGTTTGGACCTACTGTAGTAAAACAAGCATAACTTCTTCATACAAACTCCGATTAAGGAAATTCAGGATGATTCGAAAAGATAACGAGTATACCTACAACTTTTATTCTTTATGTTTTTCAATTTGAAGTCATTAGAAGGGGTCAAAATGGCCATCTTTGTGACTGATGCGTATTCTAAGGCAATCGGAGGGCGTCGGACATGCACATACGCAAGTATGGTGTGCTCGACAATAAAAGATGTTGTTCTAAGTTATAAAATATGATTATTATAAAATATAATGATGCTTAACATTAGTCAATGATGTAATGACAATTATGTCGGCTTAAACAAACGTTAAGTGTCGATTAAAATTAAAAGTATAAAGGAATATGAAACGAAGGTTAAGTTAATTAATGTTAACAAATATTATACATCTAATGTGATGTAAAGACGAAGTTTAAGACTTAAATAAATGTTAAGTGTATTAAAGGGGAACGTAATGAGAAGTAAAAGGAAGTTTAACGTAAATAAATCGAATAAACAATGAGGATCCCTAACAGGACTTAACCACATAAATTGAACATTGTGTATCAAATTAAAGAAGATGATAGTAGATCGTAAAGTAAAGTTACTTAAACGATTACTAAGCAATTCTATGTGACTAATAAATGATGTGCATGATTATATAATTGCGTAGGATTCATGAAGTGCAGATAACTGTAAGTTGTTTTCTGTAATTGGTAATCTACAAACCAGGCAAGTATTTCAGTTCCTATTTGCTTTATGAACTTGGTAAAATGATTGTTGTAATTTAGACTGTTGAATGTATGTGCAATTATAAATGATGCTTTACACTATGAAAGTTAATTTATGACTAAACTGATTAGGTTATGGAACTCAATCTTTCATTGAGATGTGAAATACAACATGTATGATATGTTTAGTTAAACAATTATGATGTAGGAACTGAGAATGATATTATGTGCTATGTGATGCATGAAAACTGCTAGATTCGCTGAGCTGTCGAGCTCATTCTTGCAAAATAACTATTTTGCAAGTCAACAAGTCAAGGAGTTAAGGTAACGATGCGTGCTAACTGAATGGTAGAGATCAATATCAATTCAAAAAGATTATTTGCTCTTAGATGAGAAATATAGTCGATGATTTAGATGTATTATAATTGTTAAGTTGTAAGTTGAGTTGTCTGATGTATAATAGACATTGACTTGTAATGTAAGATTTTGTATAGCAACTTTGATGTAATGATTCATGAAATAAATTTGATTAAGTTGTTTTGCCAAACAAGCTTTAGGCTTTTAAAATTCAAATTTGTAACTTATATATTAATTGTAATTATTATAATTAATAAGGGTTATTATGTTTATATTTATGATTGTATTATATGTATATAGATATATGTATATTACAATATACGTTAGTTAAAATAAAATAAGTTAGTCAGTGTTAAAAGTTAGAACAAAACAAAGAAGAAAGAGCAGAGAAAGAAAATAGAGAAGAGAGAAGAAGAAGGAAGAAGAAGGAGGAATTTGTTAATCAAAGCACCATATTCATCTTCTTCCTCACTAAGCTTAAGGGTATAATCCTAATCCTTGTACTATAGAAATTTTGTTTTGTGTTCTTCGTATTTGTAGTTCTCTGTATATATGAACTTAGTATCAAATTGATAAAGCATGAATTTTATAGGCAAATTATGTTATAACATGTTTATATGTGATTAGTATAATGATTTCAGTGATTTAATTCATGTAAACATGATGAACATGAAGAAATCATGTTCATCACGAGTTAAAGTGAACTTATTTTGAAAATAATTGGTCATTTGAAATCAAAATTAATGTTTGATAGTTAATTATTATCTAAATTGATTATAGATTATAATAATATGTTAAGAAACGAACAAAACATGATTTGAATCATATGATTTAGGTTAAAAATGAACTCACAGTATCAATTTTCATCAAGAACGCTTAACAATGGTGTTTTCTTCAAAATCATAAAAATTAGTTTGATTATGTGTTCTGGTGTTTATGTATGTTAAAATCAAGTTAGAAGTTTAAGATTTTTTTCCATAAAGTTTCATATGCATTATGTTAGTTAAAATCGGACTTTGGTGCAAAGAAATAAGCCAAATTTGCTTATTTCTCTGCACAGTTCGCGAGTCGGGGAACCCACCAGTGGGGAGCCCCGCCCCAGCCGGGTTTTAAGCCTAGAAACCCCACCCTAGCGGGGCTACATGCTGTCCGGAGTGGTTTAAGTATTGTAAGGGAAAACTGTTTAGACCTACTATAGTAAAACAAGCATAACTTCTTCATACAAACTCTGATTAAGGCGATTCATTATGATTCGTAAAGATAACAAGTAGAGCTACAACTTTTATTCTTTATGTTTTTCGATTTGAAGTCAATAAAAGGGGTCAAAATGGTCATCTTTGTGACTGATGCGCATTCGGAGGCAATCGGAGGGCGTCGGACATGCACATACACAAGTATGGTGCTCTCGACGATAAAAGATGTTGTTCTAAGTTATAAAATATGATTATTATAAAATATAATGATGTTTAACATTAGTCAATGATGTAATGACAATTATGTCGGCTTAAATAAACTTTAAGTGTCGATTAAAAGTGAAGTATAAAGGAATATAAAATGAAGGTTAACTTAATTAATGTTAACAAGCATTATACATCTAATGTGATGTAAAGACGAGGTTTAAAACTTAACTAAATGTTAAGTGTATTAAAGGGGAACGTAATGAGAAGTAAAAGGAAGTTTAACGTAAATAAATTGAATAAACAATGAGGAGCCCTAACAGGACTTAATCACATAAATTGAACATTTTGTATCAAACTAAAGAAGATGATAGTATATCGTAAAGTAAAGTTACTTAAATGATTACTAAGCAATGCTATGTGACTAATAAATGATGTGCATGATTATATAATTGTGTAGAATTCATGAAGTGCAGATAACTGTAAGCTGTTTTCTGTAATTGGTAATCTACAAACCAGGCAAGTATTTCAGTTCCTATTTGCTTTATGAACTTGGTAAAATGATTGTTGTAATTTAGACTGTTGAATGTATGTGCAATTATAAATGATGCTTTACACTATGAAAGTCAATTTATGAATAAATGGATTGGGTTATGGAACTCAATCTTTAATTGAGATGTGAAATACAACATGTATGATATGTTTAGTTAAATGATTATGATGTATGAACTGAGAATGATATTATGTGCTATGTGATGTATTAAAACTATTAGATTCGCTGAGCTGTCGAGCTCATTCTTGCAAAATAATCATTTTGCAGGTCAAGGAGTCAAGGTAATGATACGTGCTAACTGAATGGTAGAGATCAATATCAATTCAAGAAGATTATTTGCTCTTAGAAGAGAAATATAGTTGATGATTTAGATGTTTTATAATTGTTAAGTTGTAAGTTGAGTTGTCTGATGTATAATAGACATTGACTTGTAATGTAAGATTTTGTATAGCAACTTTGATGTAACGATTCATGAAATAAATTTGAATCAAAGATGTAATGATAAAGGTTGAGATTCAGGGTAATGAAGAAAGAAAAATATAAAAGTTTTAATTATTCCACATTTTATTAAGTTTAATACTAATTAATGATATAAAGTTAGAAGTTCGATGTATTGTTAACGACTGATGTCGAGAGTTGTATTGTATGAATTTTGGGGTTGTTACAATTTGCCTATATAAGAGAGCTTAAGGCTCATTTGTTTGGTTTTGAAAAACCAACTCATGTGAGAGAGAGAAGAGAAGAGAAGAAGGAGAGCTTGTGATGAGCTAGCAAGAGAAAGAAAGCCATAAAAGACTTTAAACAAGAACACAAAGTCATGGACAAGAACACTTAAGTGGTATAAGTGTTAAACCTTTAATTTTCATCTTCTTTTAATTCTCAAATTGATAGAAAAGTAAAAAGTGGTAAAGCATGAATGGTATGAAGGGATAAGATTGCTATTAGTGGGCTTTAAACCTTTAATAACCAAGAACAAGTAAAACCATAATGAAATGGTTAAGAAGTTAGTGAAAAATGAGTTGAAAACCAAAACGAGATGGTTAAGGAACGTAATGAAGAAAACCATTAAAAACTTATATGTTTAGAATGGTTAGAATCGTAGATGAAGAACTAATGGATTGATTCCATTTGGTTCGGAGTAAAAATATCGAGTAACGAAGATTCGACGGAAGTTTACGCGATTAGACGTTAAGCGTCGAATCATAAATTTTCTCGGAATGAAAGTCAAAAGTCGCCGTGTGATTCGGAAACGATGGTTTTCGATTACAACACGTGTAATTAGGTAAATATGACTTGCGAGAGCAAGAATGAACAAATTCAGAGTTAAAACGAAGAATTGAGCGTTGAACGTTTAACGAAAATGTAAAAATGGACGAAATGGTCAATTTTCCGCCAACGAATTCAAAAATGAATTCCGACTTGATGGAATCGTAGAACATAAGATATGTGAACTATTGGCTGTAGAAAGAGTTAATTCCGAGTTGTAACAATCGCATAATGAGCTCGGGAAGTTCAAAGTTTGAAAAACTTTCAATGGAATAGGGACGGCGCTGCAGCGCTGCCCATGCCTTAAGAGCTGGCGCCGTAGCGCCTGCCCGAAGTTATCGTTCCAGTGTACCAGAGTGAATGAGGGATGGAAGGATGTTCCAGTAAAACTTCTCTGCAGGTTAAGCGCCGCAGCGCTGGTGTAGAGTGTTAAGTTGGAGCCGTAGTGCCAGTAAGGGAAGTTGGCCACTGCATGCTTAGCGCTGCAGTGCGGCCAAGACAGAGGGAACCGGTGTTGCAGTGTCGGCGCAGGGGAAAACTCAGTGAAGAGCTTTTTAATGCTCAACACTTGGGGGAACATGTACGGAGCAATAGTGAACAAATAATTCACTTAATTTAACACTTAAGCAAGTGATTTAAACCTTAAGTAAAGGTTGAATGAGAGTAAGAGACGAGTAACATGAATGCCGAATACATGAACGATTCTCGTGAATCATATTAGCGTTGAGTGAACTTTCTAAGTATACATTGGTTGTATGACTTAGACGTTAAAGAATGTTGTCAGAGTAAGATGTAATAAGCCATAACGAACGGTAAAAAGAGAATGAAGAACGACGAATAACGTATAATGTGAGATCTTGAAATCCTAACAAGATTCGGTTATGTAAAATCTTCAGTTATCAATAAAATCTCTCAGTTTTGAAAATGTATTGTGTTATTATATACTTTATTAAAGACTTCGGTCAAAATAATTTTTCTCCGAAAAACGTCGTGCTTTACACGTCGTGCTTAATTTTTTTTTTCCCGTATTTGGACTTTTCGGTATGCTATTATATCAAGCTGCTTTATCGTGCTTATATTGACGAGACGCTTTGTCGTTCCTCGTCTAGATTAGGTGTCAAACCCTAAATTAGGAAACATTAAATGCTAAATTAGGAAACCCTAATCCTAATTTAGAAACCCTAACCCTAAATACAAACTATAACCTTAATTAAGAAATACAAACCCTAATTAGATTATCATAAACCCTAATTATATTAACTAAACTTAAATTAGGTGTTAATAACTTCATTAAGTTATCCTAAACACAAAAATCAAAACCTTAAATCACAATTAGTGAAGATTAGGGCAAACTTAGCTTACTAATCAACTTGAAGTTGCTCACAAGCAAGTGCCACCACCTACTTTCAAAATTTTGTCACATCTGGCTCCTAAGCAGGTTGTCATAGCAGCACAAGTTCAGAGGATGGATATTTATAGAGGCAAAATGTGAAAAAAGACCTAAAACCCCTAATCTAGCAATTCTATAAATAGAACCCTCAATTTAGTTCCAACCTACGAATTTTCTTCACCAATACACTTATACTATTTGCCATAAGAAGCCCTAGCAATAGCAATATCTGAATCAAAGCTTAGATAGCCAAATTTGCTCAAGAAATGTATAAACCCTAATTTTATATTTGATCTTTGATGCTATGTTAGTTTTTTTGTTATGTTATTTAGTTATGTGTAATAACATCTTAGTTAGTGTTCTGGGTTGATAGATCACGTTTTCATAACATCTAGACGCATCAAATAAGTGTTTTAAGCAATTTGAAAATTTGTTAAAAACAGGCCTGACAACCTTATGTCAAAGCCCGTAGATCTTCATGTGTTAATAGTTAGGTCTGTTAATTGTATGCTAGTTTTAGTATTACATGAGTTTAGTAATCTAGAACAAGAATCAGACTTATTTGATTAACAGAATGAAAGATATAGGTGGTCAAAGGTGGTTGACCGATCACGAATTTCTGATTTCTAGGTTACCTAGAAATCTCAAGAACATTCGAGATAGGTACTTTGACCGGCTTGTATCTCTCTCTTTATATGTTGTTAAGTTATCTAAGTGCTTTGTTATTATACCCTTACATGTATACTAGAGGTATGATACATTTTAACACATAATAGATACATAGGATGACTTGAATTAATGGTCAAAACCCGTTGACCATTCACGGTTTTGTTTTCTAGAAAACCTAGAAAATGAAGAACTTGAAGAAAAGCTTTTGACATTACTTTGACTGACCTAGATCTATACCTTAGGAGGTTACTCGGTCCAAACCATTGCTATCTCGTTCAACTATGATATATAGACTACACACTACAACAATTAAAACATCTATCTAATACACAGAATCGAAGCTATTAGTAGTACAAGGTCATTGACCGACGTTGACTGGTGTTCTGGGTTACCCAGAAACCCAAGAACAGCTCTGACAGATACTTTAAGCCTTAATAACTTTTTGGTAGGATATAGTTAGAGTCCAAAATTGATATTTAGTTGTAGTATTACATAAACACTATATTACTGAAGCACTTACAAACACAGAATCATAACAAGCTGCTAGAACAAGCTTGGTCAAAGTGTCCACTCGGCCTTGACCAAGGCTGTTCTTCAAGCTGAAGAACACCTTCAGCGACGCTTCATGTCGCCTTAAAAAATACACATCATAAATGCATCCAGTCATTACCTACCACAGGGAACTGATATTCCTACGTTTTGGTGTAGGTAGGGAAAAATTGGTCCTATCACCAGATCAAAAGCCAGAAAAGCACACGGTCCATCTACGGACATGGCTTCAAATGCTTCACCAGAATCCACCCCTGTGTCTATGGAAGAGTTCGAAGGATTGAAAAATCAGATAACCGAGATAGCCGGTTTCCTTCGAGAGCAAAGCAAGGCCTTCAAAGAGAAATAATCTCAAACTCATCCAGGACCAGAAGCATCTGGTAGTGGTGCTGGAGGTCAAGATACAGAAAAGGCTGAAACTCAGATCCCTGGACCCCATAACCAGGATACAATCAACAAAACTCCATAAATCACCATCCTAAGCAAAGAATAGGAAGCTGGTGACATTCTCAAGAAAATGCAACAAATGGAAGAAACCCTCCGGTCCATCAAAGGAACTGGGGCATTTGGCAATGTCAACTACTCAGACCTCTGTATATTCTCCGGGGCTCGTTATCCTAAGAAATTTAGAACCCCCGAGTTCGAGAAATATGATGGGTTGGGAGACCCATACACACATCTGAAAGTTTTCATCGAAGAACTCGGATCCTATGCTGAGGACGAGAAACTTCGAATACAGCTATTTCAGAAGAGTTTAACTAGAGAAGCCAGAGCTTGGTATGCATGTCTGGACAACTCCAAAATCCACAGTTGGGAAGAATTGGCTCATGCCTTCTTCAGCCAGTACAGTTTCCAATCTCAACTAGCTCCAGATCGGTATCAAATTACCAAAATCAAGAAGAATAACACTGAATCATTCAGAGAATATGCCCAGTAATGGAGACGGGTCGCAGCACAAGTCACCCCTGCCATGACAGAATCTGAAATAGTCATGACTTTCATCAATATTCAAGAAACTCCTTATTATGAAAGGGTCCTAGCAGGCATAGGAAAACCTTTCTCTGAAATGATCAAACACAGTGAAATGGCCGAAATGGGACTCAAGTCCGGGAAAATAAAAGACCTAACGGCACTCGAAGCCGTTGCTGAGCATATCCAATCCGAAAATTACGGAAATAATTCCCGGAGGGTCCACAAAAAGAAAGATGAAGAAGTTTCCTTGGTGTTACAAGGACAAAATTCAAGCGTTAATGCAAACAATACCCCCATTCAAAGGAGGAACTATACCCCTTTTCAAGCTGCAACACAACCTTCATATCCTTCATTTCAGAAAAACATGGAGGTCAAACGCAGAAGGACTTTCACCCCACTAGGGAATTCACTCGAGAACGTCTTCAAACATCTGACTGCTCAGAATAAGATTGGCCAACTCCTTCTGCCAACCAACACTAATGCCAGGAACTTCAACCCTAGCATGAAATGTCCTTATCATTCCGGATCACCGGGACATGACACCCAAGATTGTTGGTCCCTCAAGCACAAAATCCAAGATTTGATTGATAATGGAGAAATTGTGGTCACAAAGCCCGATCAACCGCATGTCCAAGACAACCCTCTCCCACAGCACAAGGAGGAGAGTGTCAACACGATCAACACTTCAAGTGGGGAAGGATCCAAATACCTCCGCTATGTTAAAGAATCCACTCAATCCAACAACATCAGCCCAATGAGTTGGGAAGTATTTGAAAAACAATTCCTGATAGAGAAAGAAATAAAGTCTATCAAGGAACAAATCGAGCAGTTGGCTGAACTGGTCGTCTACCAACATCAACTCACTAGAAAGATGTTGAAGCAAATCCATCAATCTATTGGCAGTCGCTCTCCTCCAGCGGAAGTTAATTCCAATCAAGATCATAACCGGACTTGTGAGCTTACACCCTAGACTGACAATGGGATCGAAGAAGCAAGTGTCCAAGAAGGTAGGAAATTCCTATTTTAAAGGAATTTCACCAATTTGAATCAGTCAATGGAAGAAATCCTGCAAATGATGATCAACGAGGGAATGGTTGAAGACTTGCTACCTCCGCTGAACCCTTAATCCAGAAAATTCAAACCTGACCAAATATGTCAGTACCATTCCAATTCTCCCGGCCATGATACCGAAGAATGCTCGGCACTTCGTAACCTAATTCAAGACCTGATTGAGAAAGGTGACCTAATAAGAGGAAATCAAATCCTCGATATGACAGATAAAGATAGCCTCTGGAT
Source organism: Panax stipuleanatus (assembly GCA_020205555.1). Lineage (NCBI taxonomy): Eukaryota > Viridiplantae > Streptophyta > Magnoliopsida > Apiales > Araliaceae > Panax > Panax stipuleanatus. The sequence continues at coordinate 45,756,533 of CM035125.1, forward strand.
CCCCAATGAATGGAATCAGGACATAGTGGCTGTCATATCTTGCGATAAAGAATCAATCATCACACCCCTGGTACTGACAGGTAAAGGGGTCCAAGACAAATAAAATCCTGTGAAGGTGGCTGCACCTCAGCCTTTAGTTTTGCCCTTCAGGCCTCAATATTCAATCCTCAGTCTGAAGAAGGTCCCATGGAATTACGAGGACATTAAAAGCTCTACTTCAAACAACATTTCCATCCTGCCAAAGGCTAATCCATTGTACCTGCCTCAGCGGGTGATTAAACCAGTTACCAACGCAAAAGAAAAGGTGGCTGAAGAAAAGATACAAGAGTTACTCAAAAAGATGGGACACAATGAAATCAAGATAGTGCAAAGCTTGAAAGACGCACCTAAGCAAATATCCATCCTGGACTTGGTCCTATCATCAGAGGATCACCGTAACATCCTAGTGAAGTTACTAGAAGAAGCCCATCTGCCACACACGGTAGACATAGAGAAATTCTGTCATGTGATAGAACATATTTTCAACAATAATGTGATTTCCGTTACAGACGATGATATCCCGGCTGAGGGAAGGGGTCACCACAAGTCCCTACATATAGCCATTATGCCCTCTGAATACGTGATCAGAGGAGTGCTTATTGATGGAGGATCTTCCCTCAATATTTTTCCATACGACACGTTGGAAAGAATGAAGATCAATCCAAACCGGATCAAAGCCAGTCACATGGTTATCCGGGCTTTCGATGGATCTCGCCGCTAGGCTATGGGGGAAATCAAGCTTCCTCTAGAAATTGGTCCACACATCTTCTACGTATCTTTCCAAGTGCTCAACATAGCCACTGGATACAACTTATTGTTGGGCAGGCCATGGATCTATATGGTCGGGGCTGTTCCATCCACCCTCCATCAGCAACTCAAGTACATTATCAATGGCAGTCTCATTACAGTGAATGCCGAACTGGAATACCCTACCCACATACATGGGGACATGCCAGTGATTAGCCTGGACGCCGGGGTTGAACCTGCAAGTTTTTAAGTTCTCTAGGTGAGCGATATTCAATATCTACCAATTGGGGAACCAGCCCTGAAGCCTAAAATTTCCACTGAAGTAATGGCAGTGGGCCAAGAAATGGTAGCTGTAGGTTTTCAGCCTGGATTAGGGTTAGGAAAAACAAGCACGACATTAAGATGTCAATGCAAATCCCAAGTCAGATGGGAAGAGCAGGACTGAGATTTTCTTTCGGGACAAACCACCGGAATCCACACAAACATCCCAAGGCTCATGCCTCCACAATTTTGCTCCCAGACCTCACAAATGACAGATGGGTGAAACCTACGAAGAAGATCCCTACGGGGGCATCAGCCATGCTATTTCCTTCAATCATACCTGTCTATGAGAGGAAAGCCCTCAAGCCTAAGGCTGATAGCAAAAATGGAAAAGAAAAGATCCTGTACGAAGGACGAGACCCATTCTCTTCCATGAAAGTCATTATCAACTATGAGGGGATGAATGATGAACTCCCAGATAGTGACGATGAGGATTGTGCTCACTTTCCTCGCAGCAAACAGAGGAATAATCCCTAGAAAAGCCTCGGCCATATCCTAAAGGATGTCTCAAATATCATTCAAGACGAGACAGACGAGCACACTTCCAGCATCCTCCCTATCCATAAGGATCTAACCTTGGATAATTGGAGCAGTGTCCCTTACCTCAGTTGAAAAGGGTAAAGGGGCAGACGGTCAATCTGCCCTTAATTATGCTTTCATTTACTGCTTACTTTTGATTGCACAGCTGGAGCATTTACTTTTGTCATGCTATGTGTATTTAAGCAGTTGTATATATTAATGATAGCATTTTTGATTTCAGGACCCAAGCATTGGATATGTGTGTCTCTACTGATGAGATGCCAACCTGTCAACATAACTCCAACTATGATGCAAGATTGAGCTTCGACTTGACGGATCTTGATCAAGAGGAGGAAGATGACTATGAGGTGCCAGAGGAGATCAAGGAATGGGTCAAAGACAAACCCAAACCAAACCTCAACCAAACCTCCACCATTAACATAGGAACCTCCAAAACCATCAAAGAAATCTAAATAGGTTTAGACCTCATCTCAGATCAAAAAGTTGACCTAATCAAACTCCTAACACAGTACCAGGATGTATTTGCATGGTCGCATAAAGACATGATCGGTCTCTCCACAGACATTGTCATCCATCGAATGCCCATCAAAGAAGGGTTCAAACCAGTCAAACAAAAGCTCAGATGATTGAAACCTGAGTGGAGTCTCAAAGTCAAAGAAGAAATCGTTAAGCAATTCAAAGCCGGGATCATCATGGTATCAACATATCCCGTATGGCTATCAAACATAGTCCCCGTACCTAAACCCAGAGGGAAGGTACGAGTCTGCGTGGATTACCGGGATTTGAACAAAGCCTGCCTCAAGGATAATTTCTCAGTACCTTTTATCCACATCCTGATTGACAATACTGCGCAGTACGACATGTATTCCTTCGTAGACTACTTTACTAGTTACCATCAAATCATGGTTGCTGAAGAAGACCGGGAGAAAATAGCCTTTATCACTCCTTGGGGAACTTTTTGTTATCGACAACTATCCTTCGGCCTCATCAATGCCGGAGAAACGTATCAGCGAGCCATGATGGCCCTCTTTCATGATATGACACACAAAGAAATAGAAGTCTATATTGAAGACATCATCATTAAATCCCGGAGGGAGGATGATAACATAGACCATCTCAGGATGATGTTCAACAGGTTACGCAATTACAACCTCAAGCTAAATCCCGCTAAATGCGGTTTTGGCGTCAAGGTAGGTAAACTGCCAAGATTCCTGGTGAGCAATCGGGGCATTGAGTTGGACCCTGCCAATATCAAAACCATTTTTGAAATGCCAGTGCCTCGTACAGAGAAAGAGATACGAGGATTCCTAGGAAGGATCAACTTCATTAGTCGGTTCATTTCCCAGCTCACAGCAACCTGTGAGCCCATCTTCAAGCTGTTAAGGAAGAATTCCTCCATCAAATGGAATGAGGATTGTCAACAAGCCTTCCTTGCCATCAAAAAGTAGCTTGTCGAAGCACCTGTTTTGGTACCTCCGAGGGATGGATTCCCCTTATTCATGTACCTATCTGTCAATGCCAATGCCATAGGCTGTATGCTAGGACAGAAGGATGATAGTAGCAAAGAAATAGATATCTACTACATCAGCAAAAGATTTAGCAGCGGGGAACAAAAATACACCCTGATCGAGAAGACATGTTGTGCATTAGCATGGGCCGCCTTGAGGTTGCAACACTATTTGCATGGGCATACGACGTATCTCATATCCAGCATGGATCCACTCAAAAAAGTCTTCAACAAACCAATGTTAAATTGCCGACTGCCAAATGGCAGTTGATTCTACAGCAGTTCGACATTGTCTACGTGACTCAGAAGTCTATCAAAGGCCAAGGCATTGTAGATCAATTAGCAGAAGCACCTTCAGGATGGTTCGAGCCCCTGGAGACATATTTACCAGATGACAGGATTATGATAATTCAACAACTCCAGTCAGAGAATACAGTCCAACCATGGAAAATGTATTTCGACGAAGCAGTAAACATGGAAGGTTCCGGAGCTGGAGCAGTCCTTATCTCTGGTACAGGTGATCAATATCCTGTGGCTACCAAACTTCAATTTGGCAACACCAACAACATGGCTGAGTACGAAGGCTGTATACTAGGGTTAAAACTAGCCCAATCCATGGGTATCAAACAAGTTGGTCTTTGGAGATTCCGAGTTGGTCATTATACAAATGATCGGCAAATATCTCACAAAAGAACTGCATCTGCTGCCCTATCATCGGCAAGTCCTCAAATTATCCTAGGAGTTTGAAGCAATAACCTTCGTCCACATTCCTCGGGGTCGAAATGACTTTGCCAATGCATTGGCAACGTTGGCTTCATTAATCTGCATATCCAATAGGAGACAAATTAAAAAGCCCCAATATACGGGAATTACATTGGAGAAGTATCAGACGAAATACCTTCTGTCAAGCAACCTTGGTTTCAAGACATCAAGGAATATCTCCGTGATGGATCTACACCCTCTGGTGCAAGCCAATCAGAGCGGAAATGGATTCTCAGAATGGCCATGAAGTTCTATCTGAGCGGAGATGCAATTTATAAAAGGGATGCTGGAATAGGAATGTTAAGATGCCTCGACAAGGAGCAAGCCCAAAGACTAATGGATGAAGTCCATGGCGGAGTCTGTGGTCCACACATGAGCGGCCATCTGCTGGCCAAGAAGATAATCAGAATAGGACATTACTGGATCTCGCTCAAAGCTGATTGCGATGATTATGTCAAGAGATGCTTTCAATGCCAAATACATGGAAATGCCATCCACGCTTCTCCAAGTTAGCTGCACAACATGAGTGCACCATGGCCTTTTTTTTATATGGGGAATAGACGTGATAGGTCCAGTCGAACCCAAAGCCAGCAATGATCATCGGTTCATCTTCACCATGATCGACTACTTCACCAAATGGTTTGAAGCTGCCTCTTTTCCTAAAGTCACAAAAGAGGTCATCATCAGTTTCATCAGAAACAATGTCGTTTGTTGATATGGACAACCGGAGGTGATCCTATCAGACAACGCCAAAAACCTGAACAATCAAATGATGGTAGAATTGTGCGGCAAGTTCCACATCAAGCATCTTAACTCCGTCATCTATCGGCCCAAGATGAACGGTGCTGTTGAAGTGGTCAACAAAAACATCAAGAAAATTATGCAGAAAATGTCCACCAATCACAAAGATTAGCCTGACCTGCTACCTCTCACCTTGTTAGCCTACAGGACGTCAATGCGCACCTCTACTGGGGTTATCCCCAATTCACTGGTCTATGGCATGGAAGCAGTCCTCCCTAAGAAGTAGAGATGGAGTCTTTACGAGTGTTAATAGATGCTAAGATGGACGAAGATCAATGGTTGCAAGACCGATATCATCAACTATCCCCGATAGACGAAAAGAGGGCCACAACCATTTTCCACAGACGGTTATACCAGCAAATGATTGCCAGGTCCTACAACAAGAAAGTCCAAATCCAGCAATTCAAAGAAAATGATTTGGTGCTAAAGAAAATCCTGACCAATCAGGATGAAGCCAAAAGAAAATTTGCCCCAAACTAGGAAGGTCCTTTCATTGTCAAGGAAGTGCTGATAGGGGAAGCCATCAGGCTACAAGAAATGGACGGGAACGAATTCCCCTAACTCATCAATTCAGACACCGTGAAAAAATACTATGTCTGAAGCACATGCATACCCGCATCCGGGTCCTACAAATCGAATCAGGTTCGGCTTTTCACTAGAGCAGCCTGAACTACGAATGACCTGATCTCTCTCAATCCAGGAGTACGTAGGCAACCATCTATGGTGCCGTCAAATCAAGCAAAAATCCAAAGAACTTGCAAATTCCAGCATCAAATTCCAAAGCTCATCGAACCAAATTCAAACCCCAGATAAACTCTTTGAAAACCTCTTCAACCAGAACTACGCATGACCTGATCTTCTTCAACCCGGGAGTACGTAGGTAGCCCTCTACGGTGCGGTTTGACCTTTAAGAAAAAAATGGAAGACCAGTTCCAAGACACCAAAGACAAATAAAAGCTAAATGCTGTCAAGCTGTCTGGCTACCAGACCCATCTGAGGAACTCCCTTGACACCTCAACTGTCAGTCCATTAAGGAGAAGCTCAAAATGCATCAACAACTGCGAGTTATGACGAAAGTGGTAATCACTCAGCGATGACAATACATATCTAAGCAGGGAAGTATCTCAAAAATATATTTCTCTGATATATAAACTGCTTTATATACATGGTGCCCTGAACATGACAAAAATGGCTGATCTAGTCTATGCAGGAAAAATAAAGCTAGTCTATGGACCCAAGGACAAGCGGGTCAGCAATGCCAGCATGGCATCTCTCTTTGAAGATGGAGGAGCATCTGTAAGAGTAGTCCACTCAGCCTCCATACGGCTCAGAACATCCACAGTCATCTGTAAGGTGGCACTGTGGTCATCAATGTAAGCACTCATCTCGGTAACCAAACCATGGGTGTAAGTTCGGAGAGCAGTACTATCAGCAATATAGAAATCACGGGAAGAGATAGCCTCATCCCTCTCTGCAAAAGCTACATCCCGAGAAATTAAAGTCTCCTCAATCTCAAAATATGCTGCATCTCTGGCTGAGCAAACCTCGTCTCGCTCCATAATGGCGGTATCCGAAGCAAAGCGAAGCTCCTCCCTCTCAATCAATACAGTATCCAAAGCGGTCCAGAGATCATCCCTCTCAGCAAAAGCTAAATCTCTGCCAGATACGGCAGCCAATAGCTGCGCCCTAGCTGAATCTCTCTCAAAGGTCATCCTGAATAGAGAATCTGACAAAGTTAGATCTGTCCTTGTGGGAATAACTGGGGGATCACTAATCAAAGCTACCGCCAAATCTGCGAACAGCTCATCCTCAATAGGAGAATTGGGATCCTCCATAGGTTCCTCCTTGTCAGAATCCGCAAGCGGAGGTAAATGAAGCTCTGCTACTGCGACTGCGGTCTCTGCCTCTAACCATACAGAATACTTCGGAGAACAACCCAGATGTCTACTGGAGAACTAAGTTCTCTCCTTGTGAGTCCAACACTCATAGACTCTAACCAAGTCGGCCGGTAACATAGATGAAACCGACATCCTCTGATCAGCAGAATCCACAAAATGGTGCATACTCTGCCACTGATCAAACTGCTCCGTAACTGACAAGGGATGATAAGTAGTCATACTCCTCAATCCTGCCAAAGGCAAATAATCCAATGCCAGACGCATGAGTAATGAAGCTGAACGGGGTCGCCATCCCTGAGCATAACAAAACTTCGAACGGATGCTTAATATCCGACAAAAATGCTAACCAGGACTTTGAGTCGACGTAATTAGGCGAACGAAAGGAGTAAATTGAGGATATCTCATGGCTAAAACAAGAGGCATGAGGTCTAAATGATCCAATCGGTCGTATGTGTGACATCAACCACATATACAGCACGACCGAGCTACCCCGAAAAAACCCCGCTAGATGGGTACTACAATAGGTGAGCGACCTCAGAGTCTCCGCCAAGATCATAGGGATAATGGTACTACCCTGCCTAAGGGCTCTGACTACGACGACCAATCCCACATCAAGGTGATCTAAACGCAGTGGCATGTAAACATATGCCACAATGCACATCAACAACATGTCTATCCTGGCTGTCTGCCAATCGTCTGCGAAAATGACGAAATCTCCGACGTGACGGTCGTAGCTATCAAGCTCACCATAGCGCTCTATCAAAAAGTCAAGGGAGATCACATGATCTGAAACGATCTTATCCATAACTATGCTCTACCGAAGACCGGACAGCCGAGTAAACAGTCTCCGCATATCACTGATAGCCGTTCGAGCGCACGACAACTCTAAATCCAAGCCAGTAAATCTCTGGTACTCCTCCAGAGTAGGCGAAAGCTCACACCGCCCAATGCGAAATATCGGTCTCTCCGGTACCCATAAGGGTAGGACGCCAACAATAAAGCTGACTGGAACCCTAAAATCTACAAGGGCCATCGAATGCCCCAGCATCTGGTCAACTATCCCCCTAGGTAAAAAGGGTAGACTATCATACCATGACCGCAAAGACGCCTCCACCTCTGACCGTGGCAAATGCTCTATACGGCTAACTGCAGACGTCGTCATCTGTAGCACCGTATCACAAGATCGTCCAGAGGTCAAGTCAAATCGCAACTGTCTGAATGCATACACATGATACATGCATGATGAAAATGATATAAACATGGTGCAACAGATAAAGATGATAGAAATATCTATAAAAAGCTATCTACTGCATACATCATCCCTATATCCTGGTACAAAGTGAAAGGAAGAATACAGGGAAATGGGGCACCACCACCCAGCTAATACAATGGTCTATCAAAATGATGGCACATACGCCGAATAGCCAAAACAGTGGCTGACCAAAAATATAGCTGCCATAGCTATCACAGGAAGTTAAAAACCTCGGTATGAAACCGATCGACCTGCTCCAGATCCTCTATCTGCATAAAGCTGCTGGGATCAGGCATATCTGGGCGGTATAAGGGAGGATCTTCCCCTGTATAACTGCTACTGAATGGACCTAAAGAGGGGCCTGCTCCAGAGTTAGATGGGCCAAATGAAGATGCCTCTAATGGATCTCAGCCAAGGTTCCTGATGAAGAAACGAGCCTGGTTCAACTCCCTGGTCATCATCACGGAGCCCGGTACCATATTTTCTATAAAATGGGTGGCACGAGTCTGAGCCCAAATAGTGCGAGGACTCCACCAACTGTAGAAGGCTGCCTGGTTGTATGGGCCCTCTGACAGATCAAAGCCGTCCATACCCTCCAAATGGATGTCTGTTAAAGGCACGAACAATGACCAATGATGCCAAGCAAGAGGAGCAATGGGAATGTGGATCTCCCTTGTAACACTTCGAATGGCATGCTTTCCAAGATAGAGCTCCCAGCCTCCCTCCGTTAACATAGGGACTATACGGGTCGATAAGGCAAACTCTCAGCCAGTGAGAAAACCTCCATCAAATCTGACGGTCAAGTGCTCAGATGTATACGGCGTCCAGGTAATCGAACCCGTAGTCAAAAGCTCCAACTGCAGACGGGCATGAGTGAATCCCTCAGCAACAGGGACCTCCATAAAAATGGAGTGATGCCATCTCCGTCTATATGGATAGGTCTTCAGACCTAATGCTAAAACAGGTCGTAGGCAAGGAAGCCTCTCAATTGCCCAAAGATATCCATGCAAATATCAAAAGTCCTTAGTGACAAAGATTTCCAAAAATAAGTGCAGATATCAAAAAGGTACAGAAAGATGTACTCACCAGAAAAAACTGATGGAATCCTAACCAAGCCTCCGTCATACCCTTCGAAAGCAGGCGCATGCCTCGGAGAAAATAGGCAAAGGTATAAGATCCCCAATCGAAGTCACTGAGGCGCTCTACAAGCTGAGTGGCACTGATCAAAGCAAAGGACTCTGTCGATGAGTTGTCCGCCATAAAACAACCCTTTGATGATCGATAAAAACAATCGCCTCAGAATGCGATCTCTAGCCCTCCGATCATCAGGCGGAGGCAACTGCAAAGTTCCGTCCTGGGCATCTATACTCAAGGGACCATATCGGATTGCCCGACCCTTGAATGTCGACTGAGGGACTCCCAATAGGGATCTAACTGCGGTGGGCAAAATGTCAGAGATGACAGGCACTGTCTCGCCCTCAAACTCAATGTCGGTGATAAATCTCCAGTACATAGGAGTCATCATCACCTCGCAATCAAGCAGATGAAGGGACTGAGTCTGGTGGATCCAGTGCTCAGACAAAGCCCTCATATACCCCCAAGAGCAATGGTGGGGTAGGATCAAGAAGAAGGCCTGAAATCCCCAGCCATCCACGATCTCCTTGTAATCTTCGTGCAGAGTCTGATAGAGGGAGTGCACACTAAACCAGTTCCCTTGAGGCTGTGTCAAGCCAGGGATCTGCATCAAAAATTAACTCATGTTAAAAACATATGCCCCGAGAATGGCCAGAAGATGGGAAAAGAATCCAAAGAGAAGAAAGAGTTCAAGTCACCTTGTTGGCCTGAAGATATCTTAAAGGATGGCGACTCAAGTCGCCCAGCAACTCCTGTGTCTGCACAGCAATTCCCGGGACTTCTGCACGTGGAACCTGAGCTTGAACAGGAGCAACAAAAGCAGCCTCCTCGTCATCAATGTCAATGGGCTGCTCATCCTGGGCTGGACGTATCCTGCTCTCTACCAATCTGTGAGGCATCCTAGCTGGACGGCCCTATGGAACGGCAAAAGCCCTCCTCTGTCTAACACCTGATGAAACCCCGGTAGAGCTACCGAGTTTATCGCGATCCATCGCATACACCAGTACTTGAAATCACCTCAGACAGGGTGTGGTAAGTCTAAAATCTGTGGCTTATTAATCAATCAATCCAGCATACATATCTAAGTCCTAAAACATGCATGGGTCCATCAAAAATACCCCGTACAATCAAAACTGCATGTTTTCAAAATACCAGAGGCTCAAAACCTACATTGGGTCAGTAAAAAACTCCCCATAGAGTCAAAAATGCATGCTTTTCAAAACCTAAGATTTTGGAAATTTTTTGCCAGAGTCTCCTTTGTAAAATATACTGTCCACATGCACACAGGCATGCCTAGGTGGCCATTCAGTAGCACACCTACCCAAAAATAGAAACAATTCATATCTATCCAAAAAAATCAAAAACCAGCCTCACATTGTCTCCAAAATACCATAGGCATTTTTAGTTGAAAGTCTAGGCTCACTAGGCCTCAAAAAGGATGACTAAACTGATCAAAAGGTGGAAAAATTGACTGTCTCAGAACCTGAATTTTCTTACATCCAAAAGTGCATTACAGTAAGATATACATACATATGTAGACAAAAAAATTTCATAGGTCGTATAGACATACATTTTTCATACATTATGTTTAAAAGCACCCTAGGCGGTTCACATGCTTTTAACGGTCAAAAACTGCAAAAGAAGGATGGAAAACGTTACCTGCGCTAGGCTAAACGCGTAGGAAGTGACGAATTCAGAATCTGACAACCAGAACTCCGTAGATCTGAAAAAGAAGATTGAAAATCCTTTCGCTTCTCAAACGGGAAACTTGTAAAATGAAAATCCCGTAGCACATTAAGTACCCCAGGTGGCCGCAGCTCCACCTACGGCTGTCGCACCTCCACCTACGGCAGCCAGGTGGGTCCCACTTGCCCCGGGCTCGGTTCGATTAGAGTCAAAACAGAGTTTAAATGGGCCACTGAATCAAATCTGAAGAGAAATCGCTACGCGATTGAGCGGTTTGTCCTGAAATCCTACGCTCAAGCAGTGCAATCCTGACAAAAAGGGAAAATACATTGAGACCCATGACATTCATCCCGGAGCCATGTTCGAGGATTAACAGATCAAACTACTAAAGAACTGCGCAAAAATTACTCAAAACTGCCAAAAACTGCCATTTCCCAGTGAAGTTCGGGTTCCGACCGAAGCAGTTTCAGCCATTGGATCAGCACCATCGAAGTTCGGGTTCTGACCGAAGTAGTTTTAGTCGTTGGATCAGCCCCATCAAAGTTTGGGTTCTGACCGGTGATAACTCAGCCGTTGGTTCCACTCCAGCGAAGCATCAGGTACTGACCGGTGACAACTCAGCCGTTGGTTCCAGTCCAGCGAAGCATCAGGTACTGACCGGTGATAACTCAGCTGTTGGTTCCAGTCCAGCGAAGCATCGGGTACTGACCAGTGATAACTCAGCCGTTGGTTCCAGTCCAGCAAAGCATCGGGTACTGATCGATGATAACTCAGCCGTTGGTTCCAGTCCAGCGAAGCATCGGGTACTGACCGGTGATAATTCAGCCGTTGGTTCTACTCCAGCGAAGCATCGGGTACTGACCGATGATAACTTAGCCGTTGGCTCCAGTCCAACGAAGCATTGGGTACTGACAGATGACAACTCAGCCGTTAGTTTCAGTCTAGCAAAGCATCGGGTACTGACCGGTGACAACTCAGCCATTGGTTCCCGTCCTGCGAAGCATTGGGTACTGACCGATGATAACTCAGCCGTTGGTTCCAGTCCAGCGAAGCATCGGGTACTGACCGATGATAACTCAGCTGTTGGTTCTAGTCCAGCGAAGCATCGGGTACTGACCGGTGACAACTCAACCGTTAGTTCATGTTCAGCGAAGCATCGGGTACTGACCGGTGACAACTCAGCCGTTGGTTCCAGTCCAGCGAAGCATCGGGTACTGATCGGTGACAACTCAGCCGTTGGTTCTAGTCCAGCGAAGCATCAGGTACTGATCTGTGATAACTCAGCCGTTGGTTCCAGTTCAGCGAAGCATCGGGTAAGGACCAATGACAACTCAGCCGTTGGTGCAACCCCAGCAAAGTGAGGGTGCCGACCGAAGTTAATTTCAACCTTCAGACTAGTCCCATGAGATGTCGAGAAATGATCTACGGTTGAGAGTTATATAATAATACATCTTCACAAAGGACAGATGATGGAATCTATTATACACATCCTCAAAGAAGATCATTGAGGTAGTATCAATCCTGGCCACTTCCTCAATACCTACAAAGCTATCGTAGAGGACGTCATCCCCAGCAGATCAAGACGGGAAAATCTGTAATAGCTCACCCCCTCAAAATCTATGAAGCTATTGTAGAGGACGTCATCCCCAGCAGGTCAAAATGGGAAAATATGTGATAAATCATCTTCAACAAACTCATTAGAGTCAAACAAATTATCATGAATGATGTCATCCACCACCGAGAATGATAAAACTGGCTCGTGTTAACATCCTAATACCATCAATGGCTATACCGGATAGCGTCATCCCCAGCAAAGTGATAACGCACACAGCCAAAAGTAGCACCATTCTACTCCAAGACGCCCAGCTTTAAAATGACTCTGGCACTCTTTATTTCCAGTGTCTACTAATCTTTATCCTGTCCATTCCACTACGTTACTTGGACATGATAAAGAGGGGCATCTGTAGACACTCAAAAATTTCCTTGCCCCAATACTAATCCGGTAGGAGGGCAAAACCGTCAATCAATCCAAATTCGGCCTCCAACGCCGGTCTTTCAAACTAAATTTGATTCCCAATATCAGTAATCAATCAAGCTCCGACAGTCAATCGGACCATCAATCAAGGTTTTACAGTCAATCAGACCATTAATCAAGCTTCGACAGTTAATTGAACCATCAATCAAGCTCTGACAGTCAATCGAATCATCAATCAAGTTTCGACAGTCAATCGGACCATTAGTCAAGCTCCAACAGTCAATCAGACCATCAATCAAGCTTCGATAGTCAATCGGACCATCAATCAAGTTCTGACAGTCATTCGGATCATCAAAATCAACCCCGGTCTCAACCCGGGAGATATTAATCAACCCCAGTAGCAACCCGGGAGGTATCAATCAACCCAGGTCTCAATCCGGGAGGTATTAATCAACCCCGGTCTCAACCCGAGAAGTCAAGATCAACCCCGGTCTCAACCTGGGAGGTACCAATTAACCCCGACCTCAATATCGGGACATGTTAAGCCATCCCAATCTCAATCTAAGAAACACAGTTCATCCCTGGCAGCAACCCGGGAAGTCAAACTTAACCCCGGTCTTAACCCGGGAAGTGAAGGTCATCCCCAGTCTCAACCCGGGACGTCAGGCCAACTTCAGACATTAACCTGAAGCATCACAACAACTCCAAAGCAAAACTTGGAATGACCACGTCAGCCTCAGAGACAACCCTGAGGTCAAAAGACTCGACTGGGATCTAAGTCTTGGAATTAACTCCCGAAAGTCCACTAGCGACCATGCCGGCACTACAGGCAGCCCCGGGAGGGGTACAACGGTTATTTCACCAACTCTCAACCGACTTGGTCAAACTCAAGCCAAATTGATGTCGCCAAACTTAGAATGAACCCTAACGACGATCCCGACTGGCAACTACGCAAGATAGCTCAACGGATAAACAGCGGGGAATCGAAGACCTGGTTATGAACCCATCTTCCTGGACCTAAAAAATGTTTTTTCCCATGTCATTGTGACAATCTCGGTGAGAGCTTTCTAGAAAGGTATCGCACGCCTCAAACGGAAGCTCCGATCAAAAGTTAAAAAGTTTTCGACCGGACATCGCATTGCTCGGAGTGCTTCTACTTCGAGACGACCAAGCCGGGCACGTGGGGCCCACCTAGGGGAGTCACAGGTCTACCTGCGGCTACTACATATAGAGTGGAGGCTCCCTGGACTTTAAATCAACGTGCCCCCCCCACCCCGCTCATTTGAAAAAAGCCGGAAGGTAGCGAAGCTCTGGCAGTTTGATTTTTTAACTTTTACACCTCTTCCAAACCCAAATATTTTCACTCCAACACATAGATATACCCATATACTACCACATATAAAAAAACCACTAGTAGATTTGGATGTTTAAAGCCTATGATTTGGCAAAACACTCGTATTGCAGTCCATTGTAAGTATTTTTACGATCAGTTAGTCAATACTACTACTTTGCACTGCTTTACACTTGCACACAAAGTTTCATCTTCTAAATATGCCCGGAACTTAGTTTCCGTGGCCTTTTTCGTCAAAAATTGATACATTTTTGTACATAAACTTCATTTTTAACATTTCTACGACTTGGATTGACGATCCGTCAGCTCCAGTAGCTTCAATGCACTAGCACACATATTTTGGCAATTTTGCCAGACTGGGTTATCTTCCCAGTCTGGGTTTAGCCTTTTTTTGTACATATTTAACTGTTTATGTACTAACTTTTCAATTTAGTCAAGCCCGGATGTCAAATTCGAGGTAGTTTACCACTTTTATATATATTTACGCATATATAAGCGACTTTCACCATCACTGGTACTCCTATCAGTTCTGGTTGACTACATTTCTGTCAATATATATATTTATATATTTTCAATCAGCCTGGACTATTTTGTGGCCATTTTACTACTTTTGCACACTTTCCCATACTAGGTGCTCTCCCCAGTCACTAGATGACTACTTTTCTGTCAATTTTAATTACAATACGGGCATCGGCGTTAAAACCCATCGCCCTTTTTAGTGCTTTTATATATATATATTTTATTTTTGTCACAGCCTAGATTATTTCGTGGCTATTTACAGTTTTTATAAATATATATATATATATATATATATATATATATATATATATATATATATATATATATATATTAATTCCAAGCCCGGGCTTGCGAGTGAAAACCCATCGCCCTTTTACAGCTTTTATATATATATAATTATATATATATATATATATATATTATTTTATTCAACTGCTACATTTAACATTCATTTGTATATGAATTTGCACTGATTTTTCTACGGGAGAACTAGATTTATTCAAATCTCAACAATTCTTGCTTTTAACGGGTCAAACAGGTCTCGACAGAACCTAGAAGCTATAATGGCTAAGATTGCTTTAAATCTAGTTATTTTTATAGTTTTGGCTTCAAAAGAAACCTCGCGTCCCTTAGATCGCTATCTAGTGGGAACTAGGACGCTTCGGCCGTGCGGACCGGGATTTACTGAATGAATCCCTGGTTCTGGCTATCTTGGGATATTTATTTGTTTCTGTACAAATTCGAACTATGCAGGTTTTCTAGCCACTCATATGTGAGCCTAGGAATCATGGGATTCATGATCAAACTGATCAGAATATGATTCCCACGATGGACAAACTCCGATTTATAGATGTACCCTGCCAGTTTTTCTGTAAAATGTACATGCACAGACCTTAAAACGGTTATTCCAATTTAGGTCTCAACATAGTGAAAATATAGATTGTCATGTCAGCGTCCCTCCGATGGTTTTCATACCCATGAGGAGACCGACACTTTATATTTCTGTGGTCGAGGATGCTTCGCAGCCCGACAAATCACCACTTGCATGCAGCCTTAAGGCTATAAAAGATAAAATTGAGAGTAGCGATATGCTTCAATTCCTATGTCAGAGTAAGGGTTTGATAAAATCAGCTTTCAAAACATAATTGTCAATTCAATTCAAAAGCTTTTGCAAATCAGATGAGGCTTTTTTGCAAATCAAATCAAAGACTGATTTTCAAAATAAAATCAAACCCTTCGTATATAGGCTCAACGAAGCCTGTCAAAGCTTTCAATCAATCCAAAGGCCCAATTTTCAAATAGCATTCACTCACGCATTCCAGTTTTAAGGGAAATATTGAAAAGATTGCGGTACCGTGTTTACACAGGAGTCGTGGGGTGCCTAACACCTTCCCCACACTTAACCAAGCCCCCGAACTTAAAACTTCGATTTCAAAGATCAAGTTTCGACAGTGTCTAGCAATTGGGCCTCTTTTCAAATCAAATTCGGTTGAGTTGGTACAACCATTTTCAAAATTACCAATTTGCAACTCTGTTTAAATCAAATCGTCGACATATACACATGTTGGCCTCTTTCCTAAAAAACCCTTCAAAACCTTTTTTTGTAATAAAAATAATAAGTGTAGAGTTAACTTAAGAAGATCGATTTGAGGAAAATCGGGTTACAACCGACCCACAGTATTTTCTTAAATTTTCCAACGTCGACACTAAATCTTCTAGCTATGCTAGATTTTTGAAATTTATTGACTTCGTGCTGATGTTTGCACTTCTGAGTCTTTTGAAAAATATTGGATCAAATGATTGAACCAATGGATTTTTAAAACAGTGTTATTATTCACATGTCTATGCTAATTGCTTCAGCTAGACAAAAATGATTTAAAATTTTCAAAATGTATTTTATATATTTATATGCATCATTTGATATGGTGTAGAAATAATAATCGAAGAAGTCATCAATGCAGTTAAACCTAGTGTTGGATGTGATCGTAGGATCGTCTGCCCACTATGGTATGTAGTATGAAAACGTCATATAATGACGGAGTCCTCAACAAACCATTACGACGGTACGGTATCATGATATTATAAAAAGATTTATTTATTTTTAGTTTCAGAAAACTATATATAAAAAATTATATTTATTGAGTTGGTTATATATATATATATATATATATATATATTTCGATTGATGTCTGAATTGTTGCTAAAAGTCTATGCTATTTGATTCAGCTAGACAAATATTAAAAGATGTTTATGAAATTCAAGCGTTCTTTGTCAAACGATTCCAAACCAAATTATTTTGGTGCGGATTCAGATGTTAAGAAGTTGAGGTGAACAACCCTATAAAAGGGGACACGTTATCAGAGACAATGGTTCCGAAAGTAACGCATATAGTCGTTTTGATGTTAAGATGTAATACGTTGTGCACGACGTAGGGGTACAATAGGCTGATCACCTAGAGTACTTGCAGAGGGTTGTTTCAGTCTGTGTGATTGTTAAACATTTTGTTAGAGCGGTTTATAGTGTGAAGTACCGGGGGTGAAGCACTGTTAAACCTAGAGATGAGTTCAAGGTCTTATGACCCCTCAGCATGATTTGGAATCTTTTAAATTCCTGAGTTATTTATATCGCTTCCTAATTATTGAGCAATTGTAGAAGATTCTTATTGTTCTGAAGGTGAATGTGGCAAAAAAGATATTCCTTAGAAAGAAGTAGTTGTAGAACGCAACTTGTGATGATGAAAGATCTTTAGAGAAAGAATTTGGTCTCATTCACCCTTGTTTTGTGGCAATATTTGAGAATGGCAGCTGAAACTCTAAACAATGGAGTGAATGAGACCGTTGAGACACCTTTTATCACCAACCAAGAGAACATGCAACAGGAAGGCAACAATTGTCCTGTAAACAACCCCACCGATCAAACGATGAATGATGGGATGTTTAGAAGCTTTTTGTAGTTCATGCAAAACCAGACGAGGGAGACTCGTGTTCATAATACAGGTGGAAATAACTCGTGGCATGTCACCGCCAAGCAATTCAAAGAGTTGGGACCACCAGAGTTTCAAGAAAAGCCAGATCCAATCAAGGCAGAAAATTAGATTAAGCAAATTACCAAGATATTTGATGTCTTGGGATGCACGGAGGAACAGAAGGTTCCATTCGCTAAGTATATGTTCTGTGGAGAGGCAGATTATTGGTGGGAATCTGTGAAGCGTATCCAGCCTGCCGCACTCAAGATGTATTGGGAGGCATTCCAAAAACTATTCAATGACAAATACTTTCCAGAAAGTATTCATCCCATGAAAGAGGTAGAGTTTATCAGACTGGAACAGAACAACATGACGGTGTCCCAGTATGAGACTAAGTTTGCGGAGTTATCTCGGTTTGCACCTCATTTGGTGGAGAATGAGGAACGTATGACGTGGATGTTTCTGAGTGGTTTGAAACCAGAAATTCGTCAATACCTCATTTCTCACAAATTTTCTCTATATTCGGATGTAGTGAACAGGGACCAGTTATTAGAACGAGATAATGATTATGTTCAACCAAGGGACAACAACCAAGGTCGTACCGGTGGTAGCAGTCATCGGAACAATGACAACCAACAGGGAGGAAAGTATCATGACAGAAGCGGTAACCACTCCGATGGTAATTGTGGCCATGATAATAGAAGAAGTGAGTCGGGGGGAGATTTCAAGAAGAGAAGGTACAACAATGAGAACGTGAAAACATCGACAGCAGAACCAACATCAACTGTTTCTAGGGGAGGAGAACGACCGCCGGTCGTATGCTATTAATGGGGGCAAGAGGGACACATCAGTTCCAACTGCACATAGAAATCTAAGGTGTGTTATAACTGTGGAAAGGAAGGGCACATAGCTCGAGGGTGTCCTGTAGCGAAACCAAGTGCAGCAGGGATGGTGACTCCAAAGGTTGTCCCTGACAAGTCATAGTTAGGAGTTCCTGGAAGAGCTTTTGTCGTAACTGTCCAACAAGCGAGGAACCCGAATGAGGTTATTACAGGTAAGATAATCATAAACTCTTGCAAAGTTTATGCCTTATTAGATACCGGTGCTACCCATTCTATTATTTCACCTGCTTGTGCTCAACGTTTGCACTTGACTTCTGAGAAATTAGACTTTGACTTATCTGTTGAAACTCCGTTAGGAGAAACCTTCGTTACATCTATAGTTTACAAATCTTGCTTGATTCAAATTGGTACCCTCACCCTACCTGTTGATCTTATATCTTTGAAAATACTAGCATTTGACGTGATTTTAGGAATTGACTGGTTAACCACTTATCATGCCAAAATTGACTGTTTTCGTAAGGTTGTTAGTTTTCATATTCCTAACCAACCTGTTGTGCGAATCCAAACAACCAAACCACTAAAATTAATAAATGTCATTTCAAGTTATAAAGCTATTCGTTTATTGAAAAACGGATGTCAAGCTTTCTTAGCCCATGTCACTGATTTAAAGCAGAATACGTTAGGTTTGAATGATATTTCTGTTGTTAATGAGTTTCCTGATGTATTTCCCGAAGAACTTCCCGGTCTACCCCTAGAACGTAAAGTTGAATTCTTTATTGATCTTGAACCCGGTACAAAACCCATCTTTAAAACCCCATATCGAATGGCTTTTATTGAACTTCAAGAGTTAAAGGTCCAACTACAGGAGTTGTTGGACATCGATTTTATTCGTCCTAGTACATCTTCTTAGGGTGCTCCTGTTTTATTTGTAAAGAAGAAGGACGGGAGTATGCGACTTTGTATTGACTATCGGGAGTTGAACCATGTCACCATCAAGAATAGGTATCCATTACCGCGTATTGATGACCTGTTCGACCAGTTGCAAGGTGCACAATTCTTTTCAAAGATAGATCTTCGTTCTGGATATCATAAGTTAAAGATTAAAACTGAGGATATTCCAAAGATTGCTTTTAGAACTCAATACGGGCATTATAAATTCTTAGTCATGTCTTTTGGATTGACTAATGTGCCTGCTACTTTTATGGATATGATGAACCGTGTATTCAAAGAATATTTAGATCAGTTCATGGTTGTCTTTTTTGATGACATCCTCATCTATTCCAAAAGTCGTGAAGATCATGAGCACCATTTGAAGCTGGTACTTCAAAGGCTTCGTGATAACAAGCTTTATGCCAAGTTGAAGAAATATGAGTCCTGGCTTGAGGAAGTAGCATTCCTTGGGCACGTAGTATCAAAACATGGAGTATCTGTTGACCCTGCAAAGATTAAAGTAATACAAAGTTGGGAGCAACCCAAGTCGGTGACCGAAGTACGTAGCTTTCGGGGCTTAGCTGGTTATTATCGGAGATTCGTGGAAGGATTTTCTCGAATCGCTACTCCATTAACTCAGCTGACTCGAAAAGATACAAAATTCGTATGGAACGAGGAATGCTAGAAGAGCTTCCAAGAGCTCAAGAGGAGACTCATTTTGGCTCCTGTTCTGACGATACCATCTGGTTCGGATGGATTTGTCATTTACAGCGATGCTTCGGGCAAAGGGTTAGGATGTGTTCTCATACAACATGGGAAAGTTATAGCCTATGCCTCGCGACAACTCAAAGAATATGAGAGAAATTATCCTACTTATGATTTAGAGTTGGCAGTTGTCGTTTTTGCGTTGAAGATCTGGAGACACTACCTGTATGGGGAGAAAGTGGAGATCTATACGGATCATAAGAGCCTTAAATATTTCTTCACCCAGAAGGAACTCAACATGCGACAACGACGTTGGCTTGAGCTGTTGAAAGATTACGACCATACCATCCAATACCATCCTAGAAAAGCGAACGTGGTAGCTGACGCGTTGAGTAGAAGATCATATGCGGGAACGAATGCGATGCTATCAAGTCTTATTTTGTGTGATTTACAAAGGATGGAGATTGAGTTCAAGACTCCGGAGACCCATGCGATGATGTCAAGTATACGCGTGGAGCCAACTTTGATTGATAAGCTGCTCAAGCTACAGACCCGGAGCTGATGAATATGAGGAAGAAGGTGCAAGAAGTTGCTATTCCAGAAGCAAGGATTGATGAAGAAGGAATACTTCGAGTCAACTCCAGACTTTATGTTCCTAATGATTCTGACTTGAAGTATATAATCATGATAGAGGCACACAACACACCGTTTGCAATCCATCCTGGGAGTACCAAAATATATCGCGATCTTCGACATACATTTTGGTGGAGCAATATGAAGAGAGAGATCGCAGAGTTTATCTCGAGGTGTTTAACGTTTCAACGTGTTAAGGCGGAGCATCAAGTGCCAAAGGGTCCATTGCAACCACTTGAGATTCTAAAGTGGAAGTGGGAACACATTACTATGGATTTCGTTACAGGTCTTCCCAATGTTTCTCAAGGTATAGATGCGATTTGGGTTATTGTCAATAGATTAACCAAGTCTGCTCATTTTTTGTCTATATGAGAGACTTATTCCCTTGAACGTCTTGCTAGTATGTACGTAAATGCGATTGTGAGATTGCATGGCATGCCAGTATCCATAGTTTCAGATCGTGACCCCAAATTTACTTCTCGATTTTGGGTCAGTTTGCAGAAAGCTACGAGCACGGATTTACGATTCAGTTCAGCTTATCATCCTCAAACAGACTGGCAATCGGAAAGGATTATCCAAACTCTTGAAGATCTATTGAGACTCTGTGTTCTAGACTTCAAAGGGAGTTGGGATAAGTACTTACCATTGGTGGAATTCTCCTACAATAACAGTTAGCAGGCAAGTATACGCATGGCTCCATTCGAGGCGTTGTATGGACGAAAGTGTCGTTCTCCAGTATGCTGGGACGAGGTGGGTGAAGCAACATTGTTAGAACCGTAGTTAGTACGTATGACTACGGAAAAGATTCAAATGATCCAGCAACGTATACAAACGGCACAAGATTGACAAAAGAGTTATGCAGATCTTCATCGAAAGGACGTGGAATTTAATGTTGGAGATCATGTATTGTTACGTGTTGCTCCATGGAAAGAAGTTACGAGATTTGAAAAGAGAGGAAAGCTCAATCCACGATTTATTGGTCCATTTGAGATCCTTAACCTTGTCGGAAAGGTGGCCTATAGACTCGCCTTACCTCCAAGCATGTCTCGTGTTCATAACGTTTTTCACATATCCATGTTTCGTAAATATGTGAAAGACCCAAACCACATTATTGAGTTAGAACCAGACGAGATAGCCGAAGATTTAACGTACGAGTTAAATCACATCCGGCTCCTAAGCAGGTTGTCATAGTAGCACAAGTTCAGAGGATAGATATTTATAGAAGCAAAATTTGAAAAAAGTCCTAAAAACCCTAATCTAGCAATTCTATAAATAGCAGTCTCAATTCAGTTCAAATATAAGACCCCAACTTTTATGAATAAAGATTTAATTTTCTTTATATATTATTTTGAAATAGTAAGGTGTTGATTTGATAAATGTGATAAGTTATGGGTGAAATGTGCAAATATTTCAAAATAAACAAGTGGTTATAAAATATTCATTGTTGTCAGAGAATATTCATTTGGTCGTGGAATATTCTTGTTGTCGGGGAATATTCGTATGACGCCGCAGCTATTTGTGGGCCCCACAACGGAATAACTGTCGGATATAGAAAGCGACAGAAATAACTTTTTTATAAAATAATGGCGTAGTTGTTACCGTTAGTACTGTTGAAATACCCGGTGGTTAAAATACAGTAATACGCGGTGTTGCACAGTAGCACACGGTATTGCACAGTATTTGGAATTATTAATTCTTACGTAGGAAGGCACTTCCTCAATTATTGTTACAGTAATTACTGTTCAATATTTTATATTATTGATTCAATAATTGCATAATATTTTATTAGTTCAATATTTGCTATGTTGATATTTTATATCAATAATTGCTACTTTGCTATTTTATATTAGCGATTCAATAATTGTCATTGCACAGTATTTCAAATTATCAAATCAATAATTCATATTATTTAAATAATATTATTAAATAGCATTATTGACAATGTCTAAGGAAGTTATGTCTAGGAAAGGGGTTGATTAATTGCGCACCAGTAATGAGAAATCCTTATCGGAAGGCCCCCTCTTTCCTGGGAACAACCTGGTTGTCATTATTGTGGTTCTGTAATATTATTTGTGAATAATAATTATTGAAAAAACAATAATAAGTAAATATTTATTCAATGTGGATTTAAACGAAGGAATTTTTAACAAAAGTGACAATTATTGAGAATTGATATTTTATCTGTTCTGATAAAATAATTCATTCAAATATATTATTATAGTATTACATTATAAATGTATAATGTGATAATATAATAATATAATAGTGACGATATTTTTTTACAACAAATTCACGATATATGATTAAAATGAGGTGGAAGAGAGAAAATGAAATTTGAAATTCTTTTAATAATTATATATATATATATATATATATATATATATATATATATATATATATATATAAACATGTGGTGGAATTCATTATTTCAAATATGAAGGCTTTGGAATTTTGAATGTGTTGAAGATTTTCAAAAGTGATGAGTGTGGAAAAATCATCCGTATGTAAATTTGGGTCATTTTTTTCATTCGTAATTTTGAAAAACTTTCTTCTACAAAGTTGTAGAGAATTAAATTTCATATGGAATGGACATAAGGTTCGTATTTTTCTAATAAAAGGGCTGTTTGTTATGAATTATTAAAGTTCCGGAATATTGGGTCTGAATTGATTTTTGGTGGAGGATTTTCTATAATGTGTGGGCCCCACTCTTGTTGTAAAATGTTGAAGTTTGATTTTCAAATATGGTGGATTTGAAAAATCATACGTATAAAAAATAAAATAATATTTTATTATTTTTTTCTCCTTTGGTGTGCTAAGCAATTCCTATAAATAGGATGCTTAGTTAGAAATGAAAATCACACCAGAATCAAAAAAAAATTCTCTCTATAATATCGAGCGTATTTCTTGTGAGTATTTAGATACTTTGAGTCTTGATAACAGTGCAAATTTTCGTCCACATAATATCCGATATTCTAGTCTAAACAACTCTCCTGTTAAGGTAAGGGATATTATTTTTCGAGTAAATGATGTTATTATCTTTCAATATTCATAAAGAATATTATTTTCTTTCATATTCCATATTATGTAAGTAATAATATTTCATTTCATATTTCTAAACCTAAACTTACTACGGTAAGTATTGCTTCTATAATTCCTGAAATGATCAGAATTTTTTTGAGTTTTGTGTTTCATTTAGTATCATTTCACCGGAATAATTTTCTGAACTTTCTCATGAAATTTTTATCTTTTCATGTTGTGTTACTATTCACGAGTTACTATTCACGAGAAAAAAATATTTTTTTCTTTAATTGGATCCAAGTGTTGTTCTTCAGTCTTGAACTTTGGATAAATTCTCTAATATATGTCCTTTATCTCACTGGATTCGTTATTCATATTATTTTTAATCATCCTCAGTCCTAAATGGTGATATAACTGAATATCTTTGGCCTGTAGTGAAAAGATGAATGATTACTTGATGAATATCTTTGGCCTGTAGTGCAAAGATGAATGATTACCTGATGAATATATCTTTGGCCCGTAGTGCAAAGATGAACATGTGTTGAGATGAACATGAGCAACTGGTGATAGAAATGAATATCTTTGGCCCGTAGTGCAAAGATGAATATTGATTTGAGATATATATTGATTGATGTTACAGGGATAAAATATTTATGATGGACTTTTAAATCAAAGAAGATATTAGACTTCATTCTCTACTTAACTCTTCTAATGAATTGTTATTTTCGCTGCGAATATTGATCTAAAACTTGTTGTCCATAATATTTTATCTGGTTTATTGAATACTAACGATAATTTATTATTCATTATCTTAGTCATAATATTCTTTACTGGGCTAGTTGAGCTCACTCTTTTCTTGCATTATTCTCTTTAGGAAATGGGAATATCACGGGGACTAGTCGGGGATCAGAGTGATGGTCAGAGTTAGATCAGTAGAAGTCCTCACTATTCTATAAAATAGTGGGATAATGATTGTAATTAATAAGGAAAGAATTTGAATGTTTATATTTCGTATTATATACGATTTGTATTAAAATTCATAGTTTGTGTGGTCGTAGTTTGCACGACCGTATGTTATAAAAGATTGTATTTGAATTATGTACCATGTATTTGGCGACTCAGAATGGGTTGGTATTGAACCTATTTTGGGGGCGTCACATCAAACCTACGAATTTTCTTCTCCAATACACTTATATTATCTGCCATAAAAAGCCCTAGCAATAGCAATATCTAAATCAAAGCTTAGATAACCAAATTTGCTCAAGAAAGGTATAAACCCTAATTTACATTTGATCTTTGATACTATGTTAGTTTTGTTGTTATGTTGTTTAGTTATGTGTAATAACATGTTAGTTAGTGTTCTGGGTTGATAGATCACGTTTTCATAACATCAAGATGCATCAAATAAGTGTTTTAAGCAATTTGAAAATTTGTTAAAAACTGGTCTGACAACCTTATGTCAGAGCACGTAGATTTTCATGTGTTAATAGTTAGGTCTGTTAATTGTATGCTAGTTTTAGTATTACATGAGTTTAGTAATCTAGAACAAGAATCAGACTTATTTGATTTACAGAATGAAAGATATAGGTGGTCAAATGTGGTTGACCGATCACGAATTTCTGATTTCTGGTACCCAGAAATCTCAAGAACTGTCGAGATAGGTACTTTGATCGACTTGTATATCTCTCTCTCTATGTTGTTAACTTGTCTAAGTGCTTTGTTATTGTACCCTTACATGTATACTATAGGTATGTTACACTTTAACACATAATAGATACATAGGATGACTAGAATTAATGGTCAAAACCCGTTGACCATTCACGGTTTCGTTTTCTAGAAAACCTAGAAAATGAAGAACTTGAAGAACATCTTTTGACAGTACTTTGACCGACCTAGATCTATACCTTAGGAGGTTACTCGGTTCAAACCATTGCTATCTCGTTCAACTATGATATATAGACTACACACTACAACAATTAAAACATCTATCTAATACACAGAATTGAAGCTATTAGTAGTACAATGTCGTTGACCGACGTTGACTGGTGTTCTAGGTTACCTAGAAACCCAAGAACAGCTCTGACAGATACTTTGAGCCTTAATAACTTTTTGATGGTTATAGTTAGAGTCCAAAATTGATATTTAGTTGTAGTATTACATAAACACTATATTACTGAAGCACTTACGAACACAGAATCATAACAAGCTGCTAGAACAAGCTTGGTCAATGTGTCCACTCGGCCTTGACCAAGGCTGTTGTTCAAGCTGAAGAACACCTTCACCGACGCTTCCTGTCGCCTTAGGCCTTTAGCGACAGACATAGTAAAAAGAAATTAAAATAAATAAAATAAATTAAAATAAATAGAAGTAATTAGTAAATAATTATAAAATCAGTTTTAAAAATCATTTTAAGTTATAATAATTAACTTTTAATATTTCGACATAAATTTCATAATTATTTTTATAAATTAATAAATAAATTAATTAATAAATTAATTGATTAAATCATTTATAAAGAATAAGTAATTATTTTAAAATAATTTAAATATTCTAAAAATCATAAATAATGATTATAAATTATTTAAAAATGATACTAAGGTTTAACAATTATACTAAGTAATTGATAATTATTTAAGTATAAAATTAAGGATTTAAAAATCATTCTAATGCATAAATTAATACTTAAAAATTATTATAAGCATTCAAAAATTATTGTAATGATAAATAAATTATCTAAAATTATAATAAAGCTTATAAATAAAGTTTTACCAAGTTTTTAACTTAACAAATATCCATTAAGGTTTTACGACACTGAAATAATACCGAACATAGAACGAACGTATTTAGTTTGAGTAGTTAGGTATTGTTATCAATACTAATGATATATATAAATATGTTTAACATATTTTAGGTATCTTAAACACTTCGAGTAACGTTAGATAGACGTTCTTCGCACAGGCAAGTATTTTATCCGTAACCTTATTACCTTACGCAAGTTTTCTATACTTAATCTTATGATGTTACTTGAATACCTTTTGATATCTTATACCGAACTAGGTTATTACCCATTTATTAAGAAAGTTACTGCTATTGTTTCAGCATAACTTAAGAAATGAATCACTTATTCATATGATATTGAATTATTATTTATTCAGCATAAACTGTTAATCAAACCAAATTATTTTGGTAAGACATCCTATACTGAGTTGAATTTACCCTAAATTGGGTTTTCTAAATGTGCGTATGAATAGACAATAGAAGTAGGATGTTATGCATACTCCTAGGATACTGAATAGGCTGATCCCCTATCTCAGATCCGAATACTCAGATTTCTAAGTCTATGTGACTGACAGAAATGGTTGAGCGAAATAAAAATTCTAGAAATGGTCGTCAACCCTCAATAAAGTGAAATTGGTGAACTATCGTTTATTCAAAATCAAATATTTTGTTATATAAACTTGTTAAGCATGTCATAGCTCATTCTTGCAAATTATTTTCTTTGCAGTTTTAGATGGTAATCCCAGCACTTCTGGCACACATAATGGAAAAAGACCTTGCTTAGATTAGCTTCATATTACTGTTTTTATGAAATGTAAGCCTTATAAGACTTTTGTTGTAATAAGAACTCAATGTTGAGAACCATGTAATCGGACTTATTAAATGAAATATATATATATATATATATATATATATATTATCATCTTTTGTTTCCGCAATCGTGTATTAATACATTCTTAGATGATTAGTAGTATGATATAAACGTTACAGTATCCTTAGGGATTATACATCTGAGTGAGGGTATTGACAATATGTACTGATCATGTTATTGCTGATAGTCTGGATTTCGGATGGATATGAACTGCTGATATGAAAGGGATATTAATAAGATACAATCTATATATCCAAGTGAGGGTATCCAAACACAATAATAGTTCTGACGAGAATTATTTTCTGTTATGGGATATTGTGAACCTTGGATAGATAGGAATTATATCTTATTAAATATTTATAGTTGTTTGAATTGTTATGAACTCCAGATCGGATACCACGGGTGTATAGATTTGGGGGCGTCACAAGTTGGTATCAAAGATTTAGGATATAGCTCTAAGGAAGAAGTAAAGTATTATAGGATATAGTCTTTGAATCCGTAAAAATATTCAACTACACATAAAATAACATTAAAAGTTTCATGTTAGATGTAGAGTTTCTTTGTATATAATCAAATAATGAAAGAAATTTCTATTGTAGAAAATGGCCGACGCAGAGGATATGCCAATATTCATCGATCCACCTCAGATAATGATAGAACAAGATAGTGATTCCGAGGAAGACGAACTACTGCATGATCAGTAAATATTAGAGGTTGACGAAGGTGAAAATCCTGTAGCCAGACAGACAGTTAATGAGGATATAGGAATATGAGGAGGCATTCGCAGCATGGATTCAGCAGGCTGACATCAATATTGTGAATGATAAGTTCAGGGAACATATGGCTAAAGGCTTGCTGGAACATGAGAGGACAAATTCCACCCGGCTGAGGATGCTTCTACATAATGCTTAGAGGGGAAGGCATGAGGCACATTCTAGGTTAACTAAGTTTGTCCGTGGAACTCGTGGGTCATTCAATAGTCAGTAGAATCAAGTGATCAAATATCCAGTTGAAGATAGAAAGATTCTTTATCTCATAAATCGATCAGTGGTATGCCACATAATCTAGGATTCATATGAGGAAACCAGGAATTTCTAGATTTTAGTATAAGAATCAAGGTGCTCAGTTTCTACTATAGAGCAGATTTTGTTGTGATAAGCTAGTGGTAGTAATAAACCACTACTCAAATATGTAATCTACCATTTATGTGATCAACAAAATCTGTTTAAAATATCAGATTCTTACTATATCTATAATTATACTTGTATTTATACTTGGCTTTATTTTATAGAATCATGCCACAGAATAGAAGAAGATCACAGTCAGAGAATGATAATGAATCTACCCAAAGTTTAGTAGACTTATTATTAGGAGCTGTACAGAATAAACCTAACAACCAAAATATATTGTTCAAAGACTTTAAGTTAGTAAGACTATCTGAGTTTAATTGTACCGGAGAACCTATTGAAGCCCAAGTTTGGATCACCGAAATTGAAAAGTTTTTCCTAGTAACCAATGTTAGGGAAGACCAGAAAATAGTTTTTGCAACCTTTTTCTTGAAAGGGGAAGCAAATTATTGGTGGGAATTTACCAAATATCGTGCAGGGGCAGAAGTTATCTCATGGGAAAAATTCAAAGAACTATTCTTTGAAAATTATTTTCCCCAATCGTTAAAGGATCGTATGGAGGTGAAATTTCTGGAATTGAAGAAGGGAGAACTTACTATAGCCTAGTATACAGCTAAGTTTAATGAATTAAGCGATTTGCTTCGCAACAAGTATATATTGAAGCTAGGAAAACCAGAAGGTCCGAGGAGGGTTTAAAACCCCAGATTCGTAGTAAGCTGTTTGTGTTTCAGCTTAGGACTTTCCATGAGATTCTCGAGAAAGCTATTATTGTTGAGAGTGAGAATGAAAATCTCATTAAATATCATAAAGATAAAAAGAGTCAAAGTGAGGGGGGGGGGGAATTGAAGGGAGAACCAAGTTCAGGAGGGTTTACAAATAAGAGGAAGTGGGATACCACTTTTTCAAACAACTATGGGAAAAAGGTATCTAGATTTAATAACAATAACAATTTCAACACCAACATGAATAATAATAAAACAGAGTCTTGTGTCAAATGTGGAAAAATTCATAAGGGTACGTGTCTAAAGAATAGGTGTTTTAATTGTGGTCAGGAGGGACACTATTCTCCTTAGTGTCCTACTCATAATCAAAATAAATGCTTCATCTGTGGAACATTGGGACATATAAGTAGAAATTGTCCAAAAAATAAGACCCAAGGAGGAAGGGGAAACTAGGTACCAAATAATAAACCACTTGTAACAGTAGCTGGAGGTCCGGGTCGTTCAACTGCAAGAACATTTAATATGTCGGTGAGGGATGCAGTTGCTTCATAGGACGTGGTGACAGGTATCATCCCTATCAACACTTTAAATGCATATGTGTTATTCGACTCTAGAGCTACTTGTTCTTTTGTGTCTAAAATTTTTTTCTAAAAATTTAGATATGCCATGTGAAAATTTAGACAAACCATTCTGTGTAGAAATTGCGAATAATGAGAAAGTACCTATTGAAACTATTTATAGAAATTATAGTGTAAACATTAAGGGACACAACTTCTTAGTGAATCTTATTCCTATAGAGTTAAGTGAATTTGATGTAATATTAGGTATGGATTTGCTGGTTAATCATAATACAATGATTGATTGCCATAAGAAATGGATAAACCTTTTGACTGCGTCAAAGTCAAAAGTAGTGTTCAATGGAAGTTCTTCACCTAGACAGTCTCAATGTCTGACTATAACCCAGGCAGAAAGACTACTTAGGAATGGTTGTACAGGTTATTTGGCCTATATAGTAGATACTTAAAAGGAATGAGTTAAACTAGATCAAATACCTGTAGTTAGGAAATTTCTAGATGTGTTCCCTAATGACTTACCAGGTCTTCCTCCTAATAGGGAGATTGAGTTTGTTATTGACCTTGCACCTAGTACGGCGCTAGTTTCTAAAGCACCATACAGAATGGCACCTGTAGAGCTGAAAGAGTTGCTAGTACAATTACAGGAACTCTTAGACAAGAAATACAAACAACCTAGTGTTTCACCATGGAGAGCACCAGTATTGTTTGTAAAGAAGAAGGATGGAACAATGAGGTTATGTGTCAATTATAGGGAGATTAATAAATTAACCATAAAGAATAAGTAGCCTTTACCTAGAATTGATGATCTATTTGACCAGTTGAAAGGAGCCGAACACTTTTCGAAGATCGACTTGCGATCAGGTTATCATCAATTAAAAGTAAGAAAGGAAGATGTGCCTAACACAGTGTTTAGGACACGCAACAGACATTATGAGTTTCTTGTAATGTTTTTTGGATTAACAAATGCACCGGCAGTATTTATGGACCTGATGAACCGAGTGTTTAAATCATGCTTAGACAAATTTATCGTTGTATTTATCGATAATATTTTGATATATTCGAAAACACGGGAAGAATATGCTGAACAGTTGAGAAGCTTATTGGAGATATTATGCAAGGAACAACTTTATGCAAAGTTTTCCAAGTGTGAATTCTGGTTGGAAAGAGTTCAGTTCCTAGGTCATGTGATTGACAAAAGTGGGAATGCAGTAGATCCATCAAAGATTTAAACGGTTGTGAATTGGGAGCAACCAACAACTCCAACTGAAGTAAGAAGTTTTTTCTGTCTAGCGGGTTATTATAGACGTTTTATACAAGATTTTTCAAAAATAACAACCCCGCTAACCAATTCAACTCGAAAGACGGTAAAATACGTCTGGACAGATAAATGTGAAGAAAGCTTCCAAGAGTTGAAGAAACGACTGAGCATGGCTCCAGTGCTATCTTTACCAGATGATACAGGAGGCCTTGTGGTCTATAGTGATGCATCACACAAAGGATTAGGATATGTGTTGATGCAACATGGGAAAGTGATTGCATACGCATCACGCCAAGTCAGGATTATAAGAAGAGGTATCCTAGTCATGACCTAGAGTTAGCTGCAGTAGTATTTGCTCTGAAAAGTTTGAGGTATTACTTGTACTGGGAGAATTGCAAAATATATACGGATCACAAAAGTCTTAAATATATTTTCACACAAAAGGAATTAAATATGAGACAGAGGAGATGGTTAGAACAGATAAAGGATTTTGATTGTGAAATCTTATATTATCCCGAAAAAGTCAATGTAGTTGCAGATGCGTTAAGTAGAAAGAAACAAGAGAAATTAAACATAATAACAGACAACAAGGTACTGATAAAAGACTTTGATAAACTCAAAATAGAGGTGAGAGTTCCAACTACCTCCACCCAAAAATTATTTGTTCTAGAAGGTGTTTTGACCCTATTAGAGAGAATTAAAGAAATACAGGAGAAAGATGAGATATGTCAAAAATGTAAATCCGATACAACTCATATTAAGAATGTCAAATTTCGAGTAGATAAGGACGAGGTATTAAGATACGAAGATAGAGTTTGGGTTCCGTCAGATCAATTAGTAAAAGAAGAAATCTTAAGTGAAGCTCATAATTCAAAATTTATCGTTCACCCAGGTAGTACGAAAAAGTATAGAGACTTATGTCGAAATTTTTGGTGGTCAAATATGAAAAGGGATATAGTGGAGTAGGTAAGCAAATGTCTCACGTGTCAAAGGGTTAAGGCTGAACATCAAAAGCCGAGTGGATTACTTCAACCCTTACCAATTCCTGAGTGGAAGTGGGAACATATAACCATGGACTTCGTGTTAGGCTTTCCTGCGACACAAAAAGGCCACAATGCCATTTGGGTAATAGTAGACAGACTCACAAAATTAGCTCATTTCCTACCTATCAAGGTAACTCATACCTTAGATCAACTTGCTAAGCTATACATAAATGAAATTATTTCTAGACATGGGGTTCCTGTTTCTATAGTGTTTGATAGAGATCCAAGATTTACTTCAAACTTTTGGAGAAGTCTTCAAAAACACTTAGGAACTTAGTTGAGATTAAGTACAGCATATAACCCACAAACAGATGGGCAGA
The DNA here is from genome assembly GCA_020205555.1 of Panax stipuleanatus. NCBI lineage: Eukaryota > Viridiplantae > Streptophyta > Magnoliopsida > Apiales > Araliaceae > Panax > Panax stipuleanatus. The sequence goes on from CM035125.1 coordinate 45,788,852, forward strand.
GTGAGAGGACCATTCAAACTTTAGAAGACATGTTAAGAACCTGTGTCATAAACTTCAAAGGGAGTTGGGAAGAGAAATTACCTTTAGTAGAATTTGCTTACAACAACAGTTATCATGCTACCATAGGTATGCCACCCTATGAAGCTTTATATGGTAGAAAGTGTAGAACACCATTGTGTTGGGATGAGGTCGGGGAAAGAAAAATTCTAGGACCCGAGATAATTCAACAAACTACAGAAAAAATTCAAATTATATGAGGAAGATTGCAAGTATCTCAAGATCGACAACGAAAGTATGCTGATGCACATCGACAATAGCAGAACTTTAATGTTGGAAGCCACGTATTCTTGAAAGTGTTCCCTCGGAAGGGCAAGATACGTTTTGGCAAGAAAGAAAAATTCAGTCCAAGATTCATTGGACCATTTAAAATTTTGAGAAGGATAGGAGAGGTGGCTTATGAAGTAGCTCTACCTCCTGACTTAAACCATATCCATAATGTGTTTCATGTGTCCATATTACGACCATATAAATCGACTACAAACATGTTATATGTTACGAACCTATCCTAATTGAGAAAGACCTATCTTATATAAAAGAACCTGTTCAGATCATCAACCGGAAAGAGTAAATCCTAAGAAATAAAGTGATAGCATTGGTTAAGGTGATCTGGAGAAATTAGAACGTTGAAGAGGCTACATGGGAGCTCGAGAATAAAATGCAAGAGAACTATACCCACTTGTTTACTTAACATGTACTGAAATTTCGAGGACGAAATTCTTATTAGAGGGGGTGAATGTAAGATCCTGAAACCCTAATAAGACTCGGTTATGTAAAATCTTTATTTATTAATAAAATCTCTCCGTTCTGAAAATGTATTGTGTTAGTATATACTTTATTAAAAACTTCGACCAAAAATATTTTTCTCCAAAAAACGTCGTGCTTGACACGTCGTGCTTAAATTTTTTTCCTCGTATTTGGACTTTTCGGTATGTTATTTTATCAAGCTGCTTTGTCATGCTTACATTGACGAAACATTTTGTCGTGCTTCGTCTTGATTACTTGTCAAACCCTAAATTATCAAATCCTAAATGCTAAATTAGGAAACCCTGACCCTAATTTAGAAACCCTAAACCTAAATTCAAACCCTAACCCTAATTAAGAAATATAAACCCTAATTAGGTAATCTTAAACCCTAATTATGTTAACTAAACTTAAATTAGGTGTTAATAACTTCATTAAGTTATCCTAAACACAAAAATCAAAATCCTAAATCACAATTAGAAAAGATTAGGGTAAAATTAGCTTACTAATCAACTTGAAGTTACTCACAAGCAAGTGCCACGACCTACTTTCAAAATTTTATCACATCTGCCCACTAAGCAGGTTGTCATGGCAGCACAAGTTCAGAGGATAGATATTTATGGAGGCAAAGTGGGAAAAAGACCTAAAAATCCTAATCTAGCAATTCTATAAATAGCAGCCTCAATTCAGTTCAAACCTACTAATTTTCTTCACTAATACACTCTTATTATCTTTCATAAGAAGCCCTAGCAATAGCAATATCAGAATGAAAGCTTAGATAATCAAATTTGCTCAAGAAAGGTATAAACCCTAATTTTATATTTGATCTTTGATGCTATGTTAGTTTTGTTGTTATGTTGTTTAGTTATGTGGAATAACATATTAGTTAGTGTTCTGGGTTGATAGATCACGCTTTCATAACATCTAGATGCATCAAATAAGTGTTTTAAGTAATCTGAAAATTTGTTAAAAATAGGTCTGCCAACTTGATGTCAGAGCTCGTAGATCTTTATGTGTTAATAGTTAGGTCTGTTAATTGTATGCTAGTTGTAATACTACATAAGCTTAGTAATCTAGAACAAGAATCAGGCTTATTTGATTAACAGAATGAAAGATATAGGTGGTCAAAGGTGGTTGACCAATCACGAAGTTCAGATTTCTGGGTTACCCAGAAATCTCAAGAACAGTCGAGATAAGTACTTTGACCGGCATGTATCTCTCTCTCCAGATGTTGTTAAGTTGTCTAAGTGCCTTGTTATTGTACCCTTACATGTATACTAGAGGTATGATACACTTTAACATATAATAGATACATAGGATGGCTAGAATTAATGGTCAAAACCCGTTGACCGTTCACGGTTTCGTTTTTAGGAAAACCCAGAAAATTAAGAACATGAAGAAGAACAGCTTCTGATAGTACTTTGACCGACCTAGATCTATACCTTAGGAGGTTACTCGGTCCAAACCATTGCTATCTCGTTCAACTATGGTATATAAGCTAGACACTGCAACAATTAAAACATCTATCTAATACACAGAATCGAAGCTATTGGCAGTACAAGGTCGTTGACCGACGTTGACTGGTGTTCTGGGTTACCCAGAAACCCAAGAATAGATTTGACAGATACTTTGAGCCTTAATAACTTTTTGATAGGTTATAGTTAGAGTCCAAAATTGATATCTAGTTGCAGTATTACATAAACACTATATTACTGAAGCACTTACAAACACAAAATCATAACAAGTTGCTAGAACAAGTTTGGTCAAACTGGCCACTCGGCCTTGACCAAGGTTGTTCTTCATGCTGAAGAACACCATCAGTGACGCTTCCTGTCGCCTTAGGCCTTTAGCGACAGATAGAGTAAAATAAATTAAAATAATTAGTAAATAATTATAAAATCAGTTTAAGTTATAATAATTAAATTTTAATATTTTGACATAAATTTCATAATTATTTTTTAAAATTAATTAATTAGTATAGTTATTGATTAAATCATTTATAAATAATAAGTAATTATTTAAAAATAATTTAAATATTCTAAAAATCATAAATAATGATTATAAGTTATTTAAAAATAATACTAAGGTTTTAACAATTATACTAACTAATAGATACTTATTTAAGTATAAAATTAATAATTTAAAATTCATTCTAACGGATAGATAAATACTTAAAATTTATTATAAGCTTCCAGAAATTATTATAATGATAAATAAATTATCTAAAATTATAATAAAGCTTATAAATAAAGTTTTACCAAGTTGTTAACTTAACAAATATCCATTAAGGTTTTAGGACATCGAAACATTACCGAATATAGACCGAACATATTTAGTTTGAGTAGTTAGGTATTGTTATCAATACTAATGATATATAAATATGTTTAACATATTTTAGGTATCTTAAACACTTCGAGTAACGTTAGATACACATTCTCCGCTCAATCAAGTTTTCTATCCGTAACCTTATTACCTTACGCAAGTTTTCTATACTTAATCTTATGACATTACTTGAATACCTTTCGATATCTTATACCGAACCAAGTTATTACCCATTTATTGAGAAAGTTACTACATTTATTTCAGCATAACTTAAGAAATGAATCACTTATTCATATGATTTTGAATTATTATTTATCAAGCATAAACTGGTAGTCAAACCAAATAGTTTTGGTAAGACATCTTATACTGAGTTGAATTTATCCTAAATTGGGTTTTCTAAATGTGTGTTTATGGATAGACAATAGAAGTAGGATGTTATGCATACTCCTAGGATACTGAATAGGCTGATTCTCTATCTCAGATCCGAATATGCAGATTTCTACGATTGTGTGACTGACAGCAATGGTTGAGTGAAATAAAAATTCCAGAAATGGTCGTCAACCCTCAATAAAGTGAAATTGTTGAACTATCGTTTATTCAAAATCAAACATTTTGTTATATAAACTTGCTAAGCATGTCATAGCTCATTCTCGCAAATTATTTTCTTTGCAATTTTAGATGGTAATCCCAGCAATTCTGGCACACATAATGGAAAAAGACCTTGCTTAGATTAGCTTTATATTACTGTCTTTATTAAATGTAAGCCTTATAAGACTTTTGTTGTAAAAGGAACTCAATTTTGAGAACCATGTAACAGAACTTATTATATGAAATTTATATTATCATTTTTTGTTTTCGCAACCGTGTATTGATACATTCTTAGATGATTCGTAGTATGATCTAAACGTTACAATATCCTTAGGGATTATACATCTGAGTGAGGGTATTGGCAATATGGACTGATCATGTTATTGTTGATACTCTGGATTTCGGATGGATATGAATTACTGATATGAAAGGGATATTCATAAGATACAATCTATACATCTTAGGGAGGGTATCCAAACACAGCAATAGTTCTGACGAGAATTGTTATCTGTTATGGGATACTATGAACCTTGGATGGATAGAAATTATATCTTATTAAATATTTATAGTTGTTTGAATAGTCGTGAACTCCAGATCGGATACCACGGGTGTATAGATTTGGGGGCGTCACAAGTTGGTATTAAAGCTATAGGCTATAGCTCTAAGGAAGAAGCAAAGTAGCTTAGGATATAGTCTTTAAGTCCATAAAAAAAATTAAGTACACATAAAATATCATTAAAATTTTTATGTTAGATGTGAATGCTTAGTTTAGGGCACATGTGGCTGAAGGCATGCTAGAACATGTGAGGGAAAATTCCACCCGACTGAGGATGCTTCTGCATAATGCTCTGAGGGGAAGACATGAGGCACATGTTAAGTTAACTAAGTTTGTCTGTGGAACTCATGGGTCATTCGATAGTCTGCAGAATCGAGTGATCAAATATCTAGTTGAAGATAGAAAGATTCCTTATCTCATAGATCGATCATTGGTATGCCATATGATCCAGAATTCGTATGAGGAAACTAGGAATTTTTAGATTTTAGTATAAGAATCTAGGTGCTCAGTTTCTACTATAGAGCAGATTTTGTTGTGATAAGCTAGTGGTAGTAATAAACCACTAGTCAAATATGTAATCGACCGTTTATGTGATTTACAAGTTCTGTTTAAAATATCAGATTCTTACTATATGTATAATTGTACTTATTTTTATACTTGGGCTTTATTTTATAGAATCATGCCACAAAACAGAAGAAGATCACAGTCAGAGAATGATAATGACTCTACCTAAAGTTTAGTAGACTTATTATTAGGAGCTATACAGAATAGACCAACCAACCAAAATACATTGTTCAAAGACTTTAAGTTAGTAGGACCACCTGAGTTTAAAGGTACCGGAGAACCTATTGAAGCCTAAGTTTGGATCACCGAAATTGAAAAGTTTTTCCTAGTAACCAATATTAGGGAAGACCAGAAAACAGTTTTTGCAACCTTTTTCTTGAAAGGGGAAGCAAATTATTGGTGGGAATGTACCAAAAATCGTGCAGGGACAGAAATTGTCTCATGGGAAAAATTCAAGGAACTATTCTTTGAAAATTATTTTTCCCAATCATTAAAGGATCGTATGGAGGTGAAATTTCTAGAATTAAAGCAGGAAGAACTTACTATAGCCCATTATACAGCTAAGTTTGATGAATTAGCACGATTCGCTTCGCATCAAGTAGATACTGAAGCTAAGAGAACCCGAAGGTACGAGGAGGGTTTAAAACTCCAGATTCGTAGTAAGCTGTCTGTGTTTCAGCTTAGCACTTTCCCTGAGATTCTTGAGAAGGCTATTATTGCTGAGATGAAGAATGAAAATCTCATTAAATATCATAAAGATAAAAAAAGTCAAAGTGAGGGGGGGGGGGGGGAAATTGAAGGGAGAACCCAGTTCAGGAGGGTTTAACAATAAGAGGAAGTGGGATACCACTTTTCAAAACAACTATAGGAGAAAGGTATCTAGATTCAATAACAATAACAATTTCAACACCAACATGAATAATAATAAAATAGACTCTCGGGTTGTCACCGCATACGCATCACGACAACCCAAGGATTATGAGAAGAGGTATCCTACTCATGACCTAGAGTTAGCTGCAGTAGTATTTGCTTTGAAAATTTTGAGGCATTACTTGTACGGGAAGAAGTGCAAAATATATACGGATCATAAAAATGTTAAATATATTTTCACACAAAAGGAATTAAATATGAGACAGAGGAGATGGGTAGAACTAATAAAGGATTTTGACTATGAAATCTTATATCATCCCGGAAAAGCCAATGTAGTTGTAGATGCATTAAGTAGAAAGAACCAAGAGAAATTAAATATAATAATAGACAATAAGGTACTGATAAAAGACTTTGATAAACTCAAAATAGAGATGAGATTTCCAACTACCTCTACCAAAAAATTATTTGTTCTAGAAGGTGTTCTTACCCTATTAGAGATAATTATAGAAATGCAGGAGAAAGATGAGATGTGTCAAAAATGTAAATATGATATAACTCATATTAAGAATGTCAAATTCCGAGTAGATAAGGACGAGACACTAAGATACGAAGATAGAGTATGGGTTCCGTCAGATCAATCAGTAAAAGAAGAAATCTTAAGTAAAGCTCATAATTCTAAATTTACCGTTCACCTAGGTAGCACGAAAATGTATAGAGACTTAAGTCAAAATTTCTGGTGGTCAAATATGAAAAGGGAAATAGCGGAGTGGGTAAGCAAATGTCTCATGTGTCAAAGGGTAAGGCTGAACATCAATAGCTGAGTGGATTACTTCAACCCTTACCAATTCCTGAGTGCAAGTTGGAACATATAACCATGGGCTTTGTGGTAGGCCTTCCTGCTACACAGAAAGGCCACAATGTCATTTGGGTAATAGTAGACAAACTCACTAAATCAGCTCATTTCCTACCTATCAAGGTTACTCATACCTTAGATCAACTTGCCAAGCTATACATAAATGAAATTATTTCTAGACATGGGGTTCCTGTTTCTATAGTATCTGATAGAAATCCAAGATTTACTTCAAACTTTTGGGAAAGTCTTCAAAAACACTTAGGAACTCAGTTGAGATTAAGTATAACATATCACCCTCAAACAGATAGGCAGAGTGAGCGGACCATTCAAACTTTAGAAGAACTGTTAAGAACCTGTGTCATAGACTTCAAAGGTAGTTGGGAAGATCAATTACCTTTAGTAGAATTTGCCTACAACAACAGTTATCACGCTAGCATAGGTATGCCACCCTATGAAGCTTTATATGGTAGAAAGTGTAGAACACCATTGTGTTGGGATGAGGTCTAGGAAAGAAAAATTCTAGGACCCGAGATAATTCAACAAACAATAGAAACAATTCAAATTATACGAGGAAGATTGCAAGCATCTCAAGATCGACAACGAAAGTATGTTGATCCACATCGACAAGAGCGAAACTTTAATGGTGGAAGCCACGTATTCTTGAAAGTGTCCCCTTGGAAGGGAAAGATACATTTTAGCAAGAAAGGAAAATTGAGTCTAAGATTTATTGGACCATTTGAAATTTTGAGAAGGATAGGAGAGGTGGCTTATGAAGTATCTCTACCTCCTGACTTAAACCATATCCATAATATGTTTTATGTGTCCGTATTATGACCATATAAACCGACTACAAACATGTTATATGTTACGAACCTATCCTAATTGAGAAAGACCTATCTTATATGAAAGAACCTGTTTAGATCATCAACTGGAAAGAGCAAATCCTAAGAAATAAAGTGATAGCATTGATTAATGTGATCTAGAGAAACCAAAATGTTGAAGAGGCTACATTGGAGCTTGACAATAAAATGAGAGAGAATTATCGTCACTTGTTTACTTAACCTGTACTAAAATTTCGAGGATGAAATTCTTATTAGATGGGGTGAACGTGAGATCCTGAAACCTTATTAAGACTCGGTTATGTAAAATCTTCAGTTATCAATAAAATCTCTCTGTTTTGAAAATGTATTGTGTTACTAAATACTTTATTAAAGACTTCGGTCAAAAATATTCTTCTCCGAAAAACGTCGTGTTTAAATTTTTTTCCCGTAGTTGGACTTTTTGCGCGGTATGTTATTTCATCAAGCTGCTTTGTCGTGCTTACTTTGACGAAATGCTTTGTTGTGCTTCGTCTAGATTAGGTGTCAAACCCTAAATTAGGAAACCCTAAATACTAAATTAGGAAACCCTAAACTTAATTTAGAAACTCTAACCGTAAATTCAAACCCTAACTCTAATTAAGAAATATAAACCCTAATTAGGTTATCCTAAATCCTAATTATGTTAACTAAACTTAAATTAGGTGTTAAAAACTTCATTAAGTTATCCTAAGCACAAAAATCTAAATCCCAAATCACAATTAGTGAAGATTAGGGCAAAATTAGCTTACTAATCAACTTGAAGTTGCTCACAAACAAGTGCCACCACCTATTTTTGAAATTTTATCACATCTGGCCCCTAAACAGGTTGTCATTGCAGAACAAGTTCAGAGGATAGATATTTATGGAGGCAAAATATGAAAAAAGATCTAAAAACCCTAATCTAGAAATTCTATAAATAGCAGCCCCAATTCACTTCAAACATATGAATTTTCTTCACCAATACACTTATACTATCTTCCATAAGAAGCCCTAGCAATAGCAATATCAGAATCAAAGCTTAGATAGCCAAATTTGCTCAAGAAATGTATAAACCCTAAGTTTTTGATCTTTGATGCTATGTTAGTTTTGTTGTTATGTTGTTTAGTTAGGTGTAATAACATGTTAGTTAGTGTTCTGGGTTAATAGATCACGTTTGCATAACATCTAGATTCATCAAATAAGTGTTTTAAGCAATCTAAAAATTTGTTAAAAACATGCCTGACAGCCTTATGTCAGAGCCCGTAGATCTTCATGTGTTAATAGTTAGGTATGTTAATTGTATGCTAGTTGTAGTATTACATGAGCTTAGTAATCTAGAACAATAATAAGGCTTATTTGATTAACAAAATGATAGATATAGGTGGGCAAAGCTGGTTGACCGATCACAAAGTTCTGATGTCTGGGTTACCCAAAAATCTCAAGAATAGTCGAGATAGGTACTTTGATCGGCTTGTATCATTCTCTCTCTATATATGTTGTTAAGTTGTCTAAGTGCTTTGTTATTGTACCCTTACATGTATACTAGAGGTATGATACACTTTAACATATAACAGATACATAGGATGACTAGAATTAATGGTCGAAACCAGTTGACCGTTCACAGTTTCATTTTTTGGAAAACCCAGAAAATGAAGAACATGAAGAACAGCTTCTGACAGTACTTTGACCGATCTAGATTTATACCTTCGGAGGTTACTCGGTCCAAACCATTGCTATCTCGTTCAACTAAGCTATATAGACTACACAATGTAACAATTAAAACATCTATCTAATACACAGAATTAAAGCTATTAGAAGTACAAGGTCGTTGTCGACGTTTACTAGTGTTGTAACGACCCCAAAATTCAAACAATACAACTCTCGACATCGATCGTTAACAATATATCGAACTTCTAACTTTACAGCATTAATCGGTATTAAACTTAAAAAAATGCGGGGTAATTAAAACTTTTATATTTTTCTTTCTTCATTACCCTGAATCTCAACCTTTATCATTTACATATTTTTGAATCAAATCTACTTTTATGACATGCTTCATCAGAGGTATAAACAAAATCTTACATTACAAATAAATATCCATTATACATCAGAAAACTCAACTTTACAATTCAACCATTATAAAACATACAAACCATCAGATATATTTCTCATCTAAAAGTAAATAATCTTCTTGAATTGATATTGATCTCTATCATTCAATTAGCATGTATCATTAATTTGGTTCGTTGACCTGCAAAATGGTTATTTTGCAAGAATGAGCTAGACAGCTCAGCAAATCTAACAGTCTTTATGAATCACATAGCACACAATATCATTCTCAGTTCATACATCATAATCGTTTACCTAAACATATCATACATGTTGTATTTCAAATCTCAATTAAAGATTGAGTTCCATAACTCAATCAGTTTAGTCATAAATTGACTTTCACAATGTAAAGCATCATTTATAATTGCACATATATTCAACAGTCTGAATTACAACAATCAGTTACCAAGTTCATAAAGCAAATATGAACTGAAAGACTTGCCTGGTTTGTAGATTACAAGATCGATTAACAGCTTATAGCTATTTGCACCTCACGTATCCTACATAATATATAATCATGCACATCATTTATTAGTCACATAGCATTGCTTAGTAATCGTTTAAGTAACTCTACTTTACGATCTACTATCATCTTCTTTAGGTTTGATACATAATGTTCAATTTATGTGGTAAAGTCCTATTAGGGCTCCTCATTGTTCAATCGATTTATTTACTTTAAACTTCATTCTACTTCTCATTACTTTCCACTTTAATACACTTAATATTTAATTAAGTCTTAAACCTCGTCTTTACATAACATTAGATGTATAATGTTTGTTAACATTAATTAAGTTAACATTCGTTTCATATTTCATTATACTTCTCTTTTAATCGACACTTAACGTTTGCTTAAGTCGATATAGTTGTCATTACATTATTGATTAATGTTAAACATCGTTATATTTTTTAATTTTCAAGTCTTATAACTTATAACAACATCTTTTATCGTCAAAAGCACTTCACTTGGATACGTGCATTCCCGACGCCCTCCGATTGACTCTGAATACACATCAGTCTCAAAGATGGCCATTTTGACCCCTTTTAACAACCTCAAATTGAAAAACTTAAAAAATGAAAGTTGTAGGTTTACTCTTCCTCGTTCCGGATCATCTTGAATCGCCTAAATCAGAGTTCTTACTAAAACGTTATGCCCATTTTACTAAAGGATGTCAAAACAGTCCCGCGAACAGCACCATAGGCACGCCCGTGCCCCTTGGCAGCGCTCTCGCGCCAGCTTCGCCCAGACTTCCATATTTCGCGATTTTTGATGCACATACTTAAAATCTTCATAACTTCTTCATTTTAAGTCAAAATTAGTTGGTTTTCGACTCTATGAACTCGTTAAACACTGAACTACTCATCTGCAGAATGATTATAACATTTCAAACACTTTAATAAATTATTTTAAGGGTTCCAATTTAGTGTGCATGCTATATTTTTATATTTCAACATATTTAGCAAGACCAAACACTACAACTTCATTTTAAATCCATTTTGGTTTGTTCAACTTGCGTTGTTTTTGTTTTTCAACATACTAACAACACCAATTATCAATTTAAGGTTTCCATCATAGTTTCATAACTAATTTTAGCCTCAAAATAGACCAATATATATATATATATATATATATATATATATATTTCATCAAGAAGTTCAATTCATCTTCTTCATCATATTTTTCATGATTTTGATAACCCAAAATCATTTATAGATTACATATAACGGATTACTCATACCCATAAACAAGTATATACAACATCTCAAGAAATTCATCATCAAAACTTAATTACAGTGAAGTTATTTTGAGAATAAATTAAGAACCTTTAGAACTAAATTGTTTACCTTAGATGTTAAAGCAAACTTTAAACAATCTTCTTGCTTCTTTCTTCTTCAATTCTCAAATCTCTCTCAAATTCTCAAAGAATTTCCATTCTCTCAACTCTCTCTTCCTCTCCTCTTCTCTAATTTTCTTAGACTTACGAATAATAGATGTAAGCCAAATAAACTGAACATAACATGTTTTTACGTGGGTTATAAACGGTTTCATCAGTTTAAAATATAAGGGCCACTATGCCTTGTTTGGCAATCCCCAAATAAGCTTAATTAATCCATTTCCACATTATTTCATTTATTCCTCTATATTATATGATACACATGTCACACCCCATTTAATTAAATTCTAATATTTTAAATTGAATTAAATTAAACTCAATTCCTTAAGGAATAAAATTAACCTTATCACTAAAATTATAATTTCTAATCAACCATTATAATTATAACTTTAATTAAAAAAATCTCAATTCTCTAATTTAATTATTTAATTAAATTAGAATATTATCATTCCATTAGCATAATAAAATACGCACCAAATATAAAATCACTTAACATAAATCTTATCAATGTTATCACACTTAAACCAATTATTCCATAACCATTCCCATCAAATATTTGTTTTATTCCAAAAATATCCCAATTAAAATATTTATCTTATTCAATAAATATTTTACTATTTACGAAATCCACATTCATATTTTATTAACGTATTACATTTATATGTAATATAAGACTTTCTCATTTTACTAAAATAAATATATTTACATTAATTTATTATTTTAATTAAGTGAATTACTCATATTATTTATGAAATTTAATTCATAACAATTCTATTACCAACAAGACATACTAATCAAATTATATTGTCTCACAATATAATTTTCAACTTAATCAAATTAATTAATAATTCTCAGTTGCTTCTTTTTCGTAACAACTTCATTTATTTCTTTAATAGTTTAATTATATATTAAACCTTTTTTGTCCAATACATGATTATAATTCTCTTTATACCAAATCACAAATTTCAGAATATAACACATATACACATACTCGTACTCGAAACATCTCAAAATAAGAATTTTATTTATTAAATTCTCATTTATTAATTCTTGAAAATCCGAGTTGTCACATCATTCTCTCCTTATAAGGATTCCGTACTCGGAATCAACGAAACCCCCCTTACTTGGTTTTCACTAAATTTCTTTCATAATTATCGTTGAATAACCTAACACATTACCTTAGTGTAGATTTTATTTCGTCACATTCACTTAAACCTGGAACACTTCGAGTATTATATATTATTTAACCCATTAACGTATTCATTTCCTTTTGCTAAGGATCATTGCATATCGTACTTGTTGTAATAATTTAATATCCTGATTTAGCATCATACAAATATTCATGATATCACATTCACCCCTTCTTCTAAGAATTTCATCCTCAAAATTTTGATTTACTAATCTTCGTTCATTTGATCTACCAAAATAGACTTTACATTAATCTTTATTCACTAAATTGTATAACCAAATTCTTTCTCTAAAGATCTTTCATCATCACAAGTTGCGTTTTACAACTACTTCTTTCTAAGGAATATCTTTCTTGCCACATTCACCTTCAGAATAATAAGAATCTTTCACAATTGCTTAATAATTGGGAAATGATATAAATAACTCAGGAATTTAAAAGATTCCAAATCATGTTGAGGGGTCATAAGACCTTGAAATCTTGTCCAGGTTTAATAGTGTATCACCACTGTAAACAATTTTTAATAGAATGTATAGCAATCACACAGACTGAAAATACTCTCTTCAAGTACTCTAGGTGATTAGCCTATCGTACCCCTACGTCGTGCTCGACGTATTACATTATAACATCGTAACAAATATATGCGTTACTTTTGAAACCATTGTCTCCGATAACTTGTCTCCTTTATAGGGTTATTCACCTCAGTTTTCAACATCTGAATCCGCCCCAAAACAATTTGGTTAGGCATACTTTGTCAAGAACGCTCGAATATCATAAACATCTTTCAATATTTGTCTAACTGAGTCAAGTAGAATAGACTTTTAGTAACAATTTGGACATCTTTCGAAATATATATATATATATATATATATATATATTTAACCAACTAAATAAATTTATATATATAATTTTTTATAGTTTAAGGAAACTAAAAATAAATAAATCTTTTTATAATAACCTGATACCGCACTGTAGTAATGGTACGTTGTGGATTTCGTCATCATATGACGTCATCATACTACATCATACCATAGTGGGCTGACGATCCTACGATCACATCCAACACTAGGTTCAACTGCATTGATGACTTCCTCGATTATTATTTCTACACCATATCAAATGATGCATAGAATATATAAAATACATTTTGAAAATTTTAAATCATTTTTGTCTAGCTGAAGAAATTAGCATAGACATGTGAATAATAGCACTATTTTAAAAATCCATTTGTTCAATCATTTGATCCAATGTTTTTCAAAAGACTCAGAAGTGCAAACATCAGCACGAAGTCAATAAATTTCAAAAATCTAGCATAGCTAGAGGATTTAGAATATCCAACTTTCCTCCATCAATGTAAATCTTTACTCCACCGTTTCATTACTTAATCATTCTATCAATCTTTAATATCATGAATGCTCTCTATACCATAACCTTTCTATACCTAGTATAGTTCATCAAACTTACCACACTTTGGAAGTTCAGGAACTTGCCACAATATTATGAGTTTAAGAACTTGTCCTAGCGATACGTAGTCCAAGAACTGATCAAGGTCTGTCCATACGCTTAGGGGTTCAAAAACATACATACGATTATGAGTTACGAACTTACCATCAGCATGAGTTTTAAGAACCGCACATAATCTTAATATCATATAATCTAATCTTAATTGTCTCTAACTATCAAATATAAATATGGGACAAGAATCACATTCTCACCATATATATATATATATCGATAGCGCGACACCAACATTCCAATGATTATCAATGTGATAAACCAAGTGTAAGCACAAAAGCCCTGCCCATATAAAGGTTTGTACAACTCAGCCACCACATGAGTCCTTAGTTGAAATCCCACTTAATTCTATCTTACTATTCTCTTGCTCTTTGCTCGATACAGACTTTGTGTATCTCATCATCTATAACTCCTTGTGAGTTTATCTCATACTATATCATAGTACATTCTCTTTATAGCATCAGATCATAACTATTAAATCATTACAGACCATCTGTCTTTTACAACTTTAAAAGATCACGCCGTGATCTTATTTATAATCATCTCCTTTATGATTCTTTTCTTATCTCATGATCGTTTTGTTTTACAAACTTCTTATCTTTCCCATTAATCATGTCATATTATGATTTTATTTATGCTTTTAATCTTATAGACTTTGTCTATTCATCATTATTCGTCATCTTGATTATTGGAGTTAGGTAACTCATGATTTTTATCTTTATATCTCTTCAAGATTCTTCTTTGAATAATCTTGTTTATTTATCAATTTTTTCCTTTAAGAATTTCTAACTTCATTCATATTGCTCAATATTTTATTTGAGTTTACTCCTCGTCATTCTCATCTTCTTTTTATAACATTTTTAGGAATTAACTCATTAAATACTTCTACGTATATGAAAAGAATCACCTTTTCATTATACATATTCATAACTCTATACTCGGTACATATCGAGCCTCTAACAGTGTTCAATATAGTAAGCTGAGTGGTTTCCCACAAACAACCAACAAAATAGTTTTTCGTCTCTTCTACACTGTATTTCATAGCGAGTTAGATCGATGGCTAGTTCGTATATACCTCCGCTCCCTGAAAGAATCGTTTAGCCCAGATACTATACATCAACCATTAAAGAGTACGACTATACCCCTACTTAAACTTAACTTCTTATAACCTAAGGTCATAGCCTAAGGTACTCTTACATAAGGTGTATAACCTATCAGCTCTGATACCAACTGTAACGACCCCAAAATTCGTACAATACAACTCTTGACATCGGTCATTAATAATACATCGAACTTCTAACTTTACATCATTAATCGGTATTAAACTTAAAAAATGCAGAATAATTAAAACTTTTATATTTTTCTTTCTTCATTACCCTGAATCTCAACATTTATAATTTACATATTTTTGAATCAAATCTACTTTTATGACTCGCTTCATCAAAGGTATAAACAAAATTTTACATTACAAAACAATATATATTATACATCAGACAACTCACCTTTACAATTCAACCATTATAAACATACAAACCATCATATATATTTCTCATCTAAAAGAAAATAATCTTCTTGAATTGATATTGAACTCTATCATTCAATTAGCACGTATCATTACCTTGAATCTTTGACCTGCAAAATGATTATTTTGCAAGAATGAGCTAGACAGCTCAGCAAATCTAAAGTCTTCATGCATCACATAACACACAATATCATTCTTAGTTCATACATTATAATCATTTAACTAAACAAATCATACATGCTGTATTTCACATCTCAATTAAAGATTGAGTTCCATAACCCAAACAGTTTAGTTATAAATTGACTTTCATAGTGTAAAGCATTATTTATAATTGCACATACATTCAACAGTCTAAATTACAACAATCAGTTACCAAATTCATAAAGCAAATAGGAACTGAAAGACTTTCCTGGTTTGTAGATTACAAGAACCGATTAATAGCTTATAGCTATTTTCACCTCACGTATCCTACACAATATATAATCACGAACATCATTTATTAGTCACATAGCATTGCTTAGTAATCGTTTAAGTAACTCTACTTTACGATCTACTATCATCTTCTTTGGGTTTGATACACAATTTTCAATTTATGTGGTTAAGTCCTGTTAGGGCTCCTCATTGTTCATTTGATTTATTTACGTTAAACTTCATTTTACTTCTCATTACGTTCCACTTTAATACACTTCACATTTAATTAAGTCTTAAACCTCGTCTTTACATTACATTAGATGTATAACGTTTGTTAACATTAATTAAGTTAACATTCATTTCATATTTCTTTATACTTCTCTTTTAATCGACACTTAACGTTTGGTTAAGTCGATATAGTTGTCATTACATCATTATTTAATGTTATACATCGTTATATTTTATAATTTTCTAGTATTATAACTTAGAACAACATCTTTTATCATCAAAAGCACTTCACTTGGATACGTGCATTCCCGACGCCCTCCAATTGACTCCGAATACACATCAGTCCCAAAGATGGCCATCTTGACCCCTTCTAACAACCTCTAATCGAAAAACTTAAAAAACAAAAGTTGTAGGTCTACTCTTCCTCGTTCTGGATCATCTTGAATCACCTAAATAAGATTTTGTATTAAATAGGTATGCCCATTTTACTAAAGGATGTCAAAACAGTCACGCGGACAGCACCATAGGCGCGCCGGTGCCCCTGGACAGCGCGCCCGCGCCCGACTTAGCCAAGACTTCCATATTTCACGATTTTTGATGCACATACTTAAAATCTTCATAACTTCTTCATTTTAAGTCGGAATTAGTTGGTTTTCGACTCTATGAATTCATTAAACACTGAACTACTCATCTACAGAATGATTATAATATTTCAAAAACTTTAACAAATCATTTTAAGGGTTCCAATTTAGTGTGCATGCTATATTTTCATATTTCAACATATTTAGCGAGAACGAACACTACGACTTCATTTGAAATCCATTTTGATTCGTTCAACTTGCGTTGTTTTTATTTTTCAACATACTAACAACATCTATTATTAATTTAAGATTTCCATCACGGTTTCATAACTAATTTTAGCCTCAAAACAGACCAATATATATATATATATATATATAGGGTAATCATCCGTGGCAACCAGTTGCCAGGTGCACTGTTCAGCAA
Organism: Panax stipuleanatus; assembly: GCA_020205555.1. Classification (NCBI taxonomy): domain Eukaryota; kingdom Viridiplantae; phylum Streptophyta; class Magnoliopsida; order Apiales; family Araliaceae; genus Panax; species Panax stipuleanatus. The sequence goes on from CM035125.1 coordinate 45,806,113, forward strand.
CCCACTTTTTAGCCCTTGATCAGATTAATGAAAGGCCAAGATTGGATTATTTTTCCCCTGCCGCTACAGCTTGTAGCGGCAGGCACTTAACACAAAAGTCACGCGGTTATTTACTGTTCTGCCCTCATGATATTTGGTTTGCCCACCCTTGCCGCTAGAGGCTCCTTCGACAGGGCATTGGATCACTAGGCTAGGCTTATTTATTTGCAAAGCATATGTTTAGATTTTGAGTCTTTGAGTTAAAATAATACTATTTTAAATTATTTTATCCTCCCATGAAAATAATTCAAAATAAAAATAAATAAAAAATAATAAAATAAAATAAACATATTATATAAAATAATTAAAATACAAATAATAAACATATGAATAAGGCCTTAGTATTATATTAAGTCAAATAATAGTTCAAATAATAAACATAGTATTATATTTTATAAGAATTATTTTATATGTTTATTATTTTATATAAAATAATTTTTATAAAATAATTCGTTTATTATTTTATTATTATTTGAGCTATTATTTGACTTAATATAATGCTAAGGCCTTATTCATATATTTGTTATTTGTATTTTAATTATTTTATATAATATGTTTATTTTATTTTATTATTTTTTATTTATTTTGAATTATTTTCATGGGAGGATAAAATAATTTAAAATAGTATTATTTTAACTCAAATACTCAAAATCTAAACATATGCTTTGCAAATAAATAAGCCTAGCCTAGTGATCCAATGCCCTGCCAAAGGAGCCTCTAGCGGCAGGGGTGGGCAAACCAAATATCATGAGGGCAGAACAGTAAATAACCGCATGGCATATGTGTTAAGTGCCTGCCGCTACAAGCTGTAGCGGCAGGGGAAAAATAATCCAATCTTGGCCTTTCATTAATCTGATCAAGGGCTAAAAAGTGAGTTGCTGAACAGTGCACCTGGCAACCGGTTGCCACGGATGATTACCCATATATATATATATATATATATATATATATATATATTTCTTCAAGAAGTTCAATTCATCTTCTTCATCGTATTTTTCATGATTTTGATAACCAAAACCAATTATAGATTACATATAACGGATTACTCATACCCATAAACAAGTATATACAACATCTCATGAAATTCATCATCAAAACTTAATTACTGTGAAGTTATTTTGAGAATAAATTAAGAACCTTTAGAACTAAATTATTTACCTTAGATGTTAAAGCAAACTTTAAACAATCTTCTTGCTTCTTCCTTCTTCAATTCTCAAATCTCTCTCAAATTCTTAGAGAATTTCCATTCTCTCAACTCTCTCTTCCTCTCCTCTTCTCTAATTTTCTTAGACTTACGAATAATAGATGTAAGCCAAATAAACTGAACATAATGTGTTTTTACGTGGGTTATAAATGGTTTCATCAGTTTAAAATATAAGGGCCACTATGCCTTGTTTGACAATCCCCAAATAAGCTTACTTAATCCATTTCCACTTTATTTCATTTATTCCTCTATATTATATGATACACATGTCACACCCCATTTAATTAAATTCTAATATATTAAATTGAATTAAATTAAACTTAATTCCTTAAGGAATAAAAGTAACCTTATCAGAAAAATTATAATTTCTAATCAACCATTATAATTATGACTTTACTTAACAAATTCTCAATTCTCTAATTTAATTATTTAATTAAATTAGAATATTACCATTCTATTAGCATAATAAAATACGCACCGAATATAAAATCACTTAACATAAATCTTATCAATGTTATCACACTTAAACCAATTATTCCATAACCATTCCCATCAAATATTTATTTTATTCCAAAAATATCCCAATTAAAATATTTATCTTATTCAATAAATATTTTACTATTTACGAAATCTACAATCGTATTTTATTAACGTATTACATTTATATGTAATATAAGACTTTCTCATTTTACTAAAACAATATATTTACATTAATGTATTAGTTTAATTAAGTGAATTACTCACATTATTTATGAAATTTAATTCATAACAATTCTATTACCAGCAAGACATACTGATCAAATTATATTGTCTCATAATATTATTTTCAACTCAATCAAATTAAATAATAATTCTCAATTTTTTTCTTTTACGTAACAACTTCATTTATTTCTTTAATAGTTTAATTAAATATTAATCCTCTTTTCTCCAATACATGAATATAATTCTCTTCATACTAAATCGCACATTTCAGAATATAACACATATACACATATTCGTACTCGAAACATCTCAAAATAATAATTTTATTTATTAAATTCTCATTTATTAATTTTAAAAATTCGGGTTGTCACAGGTGTTCTGGGTTACCCAAAAACCCAAGAACAGCTTTAACAGATACTTTGAGTCTTAATAACTTTTTGATAGGTTATAGTTAGAGTCCGAAATTGATATCTAGTTGTAGTATTACGTAAACATTGTATCACTGAAACACTTACAAACACAGAATCATAACAAGTTGCTAGAACAAGCTTGGTCAAAGTGGCCACTCGGCCTTAACCAAGGCTGTTCTTCAGGCAGAAGAACACCTTCAGCGACGCTTCATGTCGCCTTAGGCCTTTAGCGACAGACAGAGTTAAAAGAAATTAAAAGAAATTAAATGAAATAGAAATAATTATAAAATTAGTTTTAAAAATCATTTTAAGTTATAATAATTAATTTTTAATATTTTAACATAAATTTCATAATTATTTTTATAAATTAATTAATAAAGTAATTGATTAAATCATTTATAAATAATAAGTAATTATTTAAAAATGATTTAAATATTCTAAAAATCATAAATAATGATTATAAATTATTTAAAAATAATACTAAGGTTTTAAAAATTATACTAACAAATTGATAATTATTTAAGTATAAAATTAATGATTTAAAAATCATTCTAATAGATAAATAAATACTTAAAAATTATTATAAGCTTTCGAAAATTATTATAATGATAAATAAATTATCTAAAATTATAATAAAGCTTATAAATAAAGTTTTACCAAGTTTTTAACTTAATAAATATCCAGTAAGGTTTTAGAACACCGAAACAATACCGAACATAGATCGAACGTATTTAGTTTGGGTAGTTAGGTATTGTTATGAATACTAATGATATATATAAATATGTTTAACATATTTTAGGTATCTTAAACACTTCGAGTAACATTAGATACACGTTCTTCGCACAGGCAAGTATTTTATCCGTAACCTTATTACCTTACGCAAGTTTTCTATACTTAATCTTATGACGTTACTTAAATACCTTTCGATATCTTATACCGAACTAGGTTATTACCCATTTATTGAGAAAGTTATTGTTATTGTTTCAGCATAACTTAAGAAATGAATCACTTATTCATATAATATTGAATTGTTGTTTATCAAGCATAAATTGTTAGTCAAACCAAATTATTTTGGTAAGACATCCTATACTGAGTTGAATTTATCCTAAATTGGGTTTTCTAAATATGTGTCTATGAATAAATAATAGAAGTAGGATGTTATGCATACTCCTAGGATACTGAATAGGCTGATCCCCTTTCTCAGATTCGAATACGTAGATTTCTAAGTCTGTGTGACTGACAAAAATGGTTGAGTGAAATAAAAATTCTAGAAAAGGTCGTCAACCCTCAGTAAAGTGAAATTGTTGAACTATCGTTTATTAAAAAATCAAACATTTTGAAATATAAACTTGCTGAGCATGTCATAGCTCATTCTTGCAAATTGTTTCCTTTGCAGTTTTAGATGGTAATCCCAGCACTTCTGGCACACATAAAAGAAAAAGACCTTGCTTAGATTAGCTTTATATTATTGTCTTTATTAAATGTAAGTTTTATAAGACTTTTGTTGTAATAAGAACTCAATGTTGAGAACCATGTAACCGAACTTATTATATGAAATATATATTATCATCTTTTGTTTCTACAACCGTGTATTAATACATTCTTAGATGATTAGTAGTATGTGTTGGGTTTGATAGAAACATAAGCATTCAATCAAATTACATAAACGCATCGCAAGGGATGAAAAATTAGATTTTAAAATTTTCTTACAAACCCTTAACCATGATCTTTCTTGTGCATCAATTATCAGTCAATACATAGAAGGAGAGGATGGAATTATACCTTTGAAGATCCAAGCTTCCTCAGGTACAAGTTCTACTCCTTTGATTCTTTTGATTCCTCTGTAGTGGCTCCTTCCCTTGATCAATGTCAGCCACCCAAATGTTTGGCCTCTAACGGTGATCCACCAAGGAAGATGAAGAACTCAGGAAGATGGGTTATTGGCTTAACCCTTGTTTCTATCTTTATAGAATATGTGTACTCCCAACCTTTGGAAAAATTCACGTATCTTATTTCTGATATAAGACTCTCTTATATAGATATTAGGTTAACCCTCCTAATCCAATTAGAATAGGTTTTTTTATTTAAATAATTAATTAAACACTTTTAATTAATTTATATCCTAATCTTATTAGGATTGAGAGAGAGTACTGATATTATATTAATTCCTAAACTCTTTTAGAATTAAATAATAATAATAATAATAATAATAATAATAATAATAATAATAATAATAATAATAATAATAATAATAATAATAATAATAATAATAATATTAATATTAATAAGACTCCTCTTATTAATTTATATTTAATATTTCTAAAATATTAAATAATAAACATTAAGCTATTTAATTTATTCTATCACCATAGATTAAATTAATTACACTTAATGCATTATTACTATCATGCCATTTTTTTCTTAAATAATTCTTCTTCCTTTTATGGTGTGACCCTTTAGGTTCTCCATATTAAACCGGTTGTGAATAAATTAATTAGAATAATTCTAATCTTATTTAAATAAATAAAGTAAACTAATAATCTATTTAAATAAATAATATTTATGCTACAATAGGGATAAGCCTCCCTAGTGATCAACGACTTTCCAGATAATATAGATTTCAACATTAATCATAAAAGAACCTGTGAGTTAATAGTTACTGTACAATTCAATCATTCCACCATACAATGTCCCAATTAAATATAATATATGGATTTACTATCTAGTCTTAATTTATTTAATCATATGTATTTCGATTAGAAAACGCACAACTCCAAATAATGCAAATTAGAAACCTCTTTCTAATTTCATTCTACCTTGGCCAAGGATTCCTGGGTTGCCATTCAACGAATTACATAGGACATATCTCCTCTTTTACTAGAGGTGGTAGATTCTTTATTGATCATACATTATCTCCATATGCAACTCATTATTCCCAAGCATACCCTATATATGCCTTAAAAGGCCTTAAGAAATAAGTCAAAGTATAATTTGTTACAAACAAGATACTATGATGATCTCAAGTCCAAGGATCACTTATACTACTATCACATTAGGAATTCCTATTGACAGGTGAGTAAAACTCCATTAGGTATTCCATAGCGAGTCACATTCAGTGAACTTATTCTCCAATAAGTACCTACATACTTGCTTTAGTGTCTCCACACAAATGACCATGAGATCAGTCATCCTCATCCAATGAGCAAGCAACATATGTACCAATCTATCCGGATTTACTAATCCTTATTTTAGTAATCCCACAATTGGGAACTATTTTAGTTTTTAAGCTTTCTAAGAATTTAGATCTCATTAGCATGATCTCATCATGATTCGAAAATCATTGCTTAAAACTATGGGTTATTTACATATTATTAAAAATAGCACCATGTAGATAATTAAATGCCTTAAATGAATATTTTATTAATAAATAAATAAGATTGTTTATAAAGTATGTGCTTTATTATCATACATGATTGGCTTGTATGCACACTACTATCAGTATGATCTAAACGTTACAATATCCTTAGGATTATACATCTAAGTGAGGGTATTGGCAATATAGACTGATAATGTTATTGCTGATACTCTAGATTTCGGATGAATATGAACTGCTGATATGAAAGGGATATTCATAAGATACAGTCTATACATCCAAGTGAACGTATCCAAACACAACAATAGTTCTGACAAGAATTGTTATCTGTTATGGGATACTGTGAACCTTGGATAGATAGGAATTATATCTTATTGAATATTTATATTTGTTTGAATAGTGTTGAACTCCAGATTGGATACCAAGGGTGTATAGATTTGGGGGCGTCACAAGTTAGTATCGAAGTTTTAGGCTATAGCTCTATGGAAGAAGTAAAGTATCTTAGGATATAGTCTTTGAGTCTGTAAAAATATTTAACTACACATAAAATAACATTAAAAGTTTTATGTTAGATGTAGAGTTTCTTAGTATATAATCAAATAATGAAATAAATTTCTTTTGTAGAAAATGGTCAATGAAGAGAATATGCCAATTGTCATCAATCCACCTCAGATAATAACAGAACAAGATAGTGATCCTGAGGAAGAGGAACCACTACATGATCAGGAAATATTAGAGGCTGAAGAAGGTGAAAATCCTATAGCCGGACAGTTAATGAGAATAGAGGAACATGAGGAGGCACTCACAGCAGTGATTCAACAGGCTAACATCAATACTGTGAATGCTGAGTTCAGGGAACATATGGCCGAAGGCATGTTGGAACATGAGAGGACAAATTCCACCCGGCTGAGGATGCTTCTGCATAATGCTCAGAGGGGAAGAAATGAGGCACATGCTAGGTTAACTAAGTTTGTCTGTGGAACTCGTGGGTCATTTGATAGTCTGTAGAATCGAGTGATCAAATATCCAGTTAAAGATAGAAAGATTCCTTATCTCATAGATTGATCAGTGGTATGCCACATGATCCAGGATTCATATGAGAAAACTAGGAATTTTTAGATTTTAGTATAAGAATCTAGGTGCTCACTTTCTACTATAGAGTAGATTTTGTTGTGATAAGCTAGTGGTAGTAATAAATCACTAGTCAAATATGTAATCTACCGTTTATGTGATATACAAGTTCTGTTTAAAATATCAGATTCTTACTATATGTATAATTGTAGTTGTATTTATACTTGGCTTTATTTTATAGAATCATGGCACAGAACAGAAGAAGATCACAGTCAGAGAATGATAATGACTCTACCCGAAGTGTAGTAGACTTATTATTAGGAGCTATACATAATAGACCTACCAACCAAAATACATTGTTCAAAGACTTTAAGTTAGTAGGACCACCTGGATTTCGGATTGATATGAATTGCTGATATGAAAGGGATATTCATAAGATACAGTCTATACATCCAAGTGAGGGTATCCAAACATAGCAATAGTTCTGATGAGAATTGTTATCTATAATGGGATACTGTGAAACTTAGATAGATAGGAATTATATCTTATTGAATATTTATAGTTGTTTGAATAGTCGTGAACTCCAGATCAGATACCACGGGTGTATAGATTTGGTGGCGTCACATATAACATTTGAAAGCAGAGTTAATGGTAAGAACGTGAATAAACGTTCTGAGTCGTATGGACTGGGCGTGGTAAGAAATGTAATGAAGCATAACTTAACGAACATTATAGTTATAATGGTTCGGATAGGTTAAGTCTAAAATGGTAATGCAGTTGTAGTCTATAATGGTCGAGATATAGTATCTGGGCTAAACGATTCCGTCAGAGAGCGACGGTATATACGAATTAGCAACCGATCTAACTTACTATGAAAGATAGTGTAGACAAGACGGGAAACTAGTTTGTTGGTTGTTTGTGGAAAACCATTCAGTGTACTATATTTGACTACTATTAGAGGCTCGATATGTGCTAAGTATAATGTAATGAAAAGATAGAAGAAATGAATATGGAAGTTGGTTGCGTAGACTTAGATTACAAGAATGCGAACAATAAGAAGTAAAGTAAAGTTTAAGCTAATACTGAAGTCAAGTATATGATTGATGGATATGTGTATTTCTTATGTGTTATAGAGGGATTATGATGAAGGTAGAGCGTAATCGATTTGCAGAGCAAAGGCAAATTTCCTAATCTTGCTCAAGTTCTAGTTGATGCAAATTTCTAAACTTCCTTCATCCTTTATGATGAATGCAAGTTTCTGACTTTATTCATATTCTTCTATGAATGCTAGCTTCTTAAGTTCTTCTGATGGTGAACATGAGGAAGTATTTCTTATGTGAAGATGTGCAATATTTGTACAAAGTGTTAGTATGGATGAGGCCTTGTGCGACAATGTTAACACTTCGGTGTTTTTATGAAATGAAATGTTTAATGTAAAAGGATGCAGTTATTTATGAACTATTCTTGTTAAGTATGTGCTATTGATTCTAGCCAGACATAATGTGTATAAAAAAGGTAGAAAGACGAAAGTATGACAAAGTAAATGTAATGTATGTTGTAAAATGATAGGAATCGGAACGTATTCCTATTATTTGAGCTACATCATAACCATTATTTGGCTATTGAAGTTTTAAAAGAATTTTGATTCTTGCTTTGGTTGTTATTCAACTGCTATGACTTGCTGAGAAATTGAATGCTCACACTTGCTTGAAATAAAAACATTTTCAGCGAACGATGGTAGTATGTATTAAAGGACCTGATGAAGATCAAATGGATCGCTGTCCTGCTATGGTGAGATGCTATGGTTGCGAATACCATTAGCGTCACAAGATGAAGTGTTGTTTATGTTATGAACAAGCGTGAAGAACAAGCCAAGACTTGTAGAATATTTAGTTAAAACTATTATGTAGATATGGTGACTAGTTAAATCACATTTGTAATGTGATAAGATTAATGTAATTATCATTATTTTTAATGAATGAAGATTTTAAAGTAATAGAACCTGGGAATGGAATAAATATATCATTAATCTTCAGGATATAATGATGTATGTATGGAATGAGAAGTACTCGTAACGTACGGAATTTGGGTGTGAAGATAGACTGAATTTTGGGGCATCACAAAACAGCCCTGGTACCAAGATATAAAAGAATATATGTAGGACAGTTCAATGCCCACTAGGGCAAGTTAAGATAGAAGAAATAGGATTCATAAAATGGCCGTGAAATTCTACTTAAGTGGAGATGATCTCTATAAAAGAATATATGTAGGACGGGTCTACACCCACTAGGGTAAGTTAAGATGGAAGAAAGAGGATTCATAAAATGGCCATGAAATTGTACTTAAGTGGAGATGACCTCTACAAAAGAGATGTAGGAATGGGACTCCTAAGATGTTTAGACAAAGACCAAGCTCAGAGGATTATAAATAAAGTGCACGATGGAGTATGTGGGCTACACATGAGCGGTCTCTTACTTGCCAAGAAGATATTAACAACAGGGCATTACTAGCTCTCTCTCAAAGCTGACTGTGAAGATCACGTCAGAAGATGTTATCAATGCCAAATCCATGGAAATATTATCCATGCTCCTCCAAATAAACTCCACTGGATGAGCTCACCATGACACTTTATAATGTGGGGAATGGACTTGATCGGGTTGATAGAACCTAAAGCTAAAAATGGTCATAGGTTTATCTTTACTATGATCGACTACTTCACCAAGTGGGTGGAAGCTGCCTCCTTTCCCTAAGTCACTAAGGAGGTTATAATCAGTTTCATCAAAAATAATATGATCCGTCGATACGGGCAACCAAAAATAATTGTATCAGACAATGCCAAGAATCTGCTATCAACTTCGTCATCTACCGTCCTAAAATGAATGGTGATGTTGAAGCAGCCAACAAAAATATCAAGAAGAACATGCAAAAGATGTCCGCCAATCATAAAGGATGGCCTGACTTGTTGCCCCTGACTCTGTTAGCATATAGAAGATCAATGCGCACTTCTATTGAGGCCATCCCTTACTTATTGGTCTATAACATGGAAGTTGTACTTCCCATAGAAGTAGAAATGACATCAGTAAGGGTGTTAATAGATGCTTAAATGGAAGAAGACCAATAATTGCAAGGCCTATACAAATAATTATCTTTGATAGATGAGAAAAGGGTTGTCGCCGTATTCCATCATCAGTTATATCAACAAAAGATTACTCGGTCCTACAACAAGAAGGTCCAGCTTCGGCATTTGAAGAAAAATGACCTGGTGCTGAAAAAGGTCATCTCAAATCAAGATGAAGCCAAAGAAAAATTTGCCCCAAACTGGGAAGGCATTTTCATTGTCAAGGAAGTGTTATCCGAAGGAGCCCTCAGATTGCAAGAAATGGATGGTGAAGAATTTCCACAGCTGATCAACTAAGACTTTGTAAAGCGGTATTATACTTGAACCCTTTGCATAACCCTCATGGTCTCATGAAAAAAATCATCAAATTAATCAGGTCTTTACAAATTAGCCTGAACTACGTAAGACCTGATCTCCCTCTAGCTAAAGGAGTACATAGGCAGCCATCTATGGTGCTGTCTAACCCTTGAAAGAAAAATTGTTAAACACTTTACCTCTCAAATTAAACATCAATATCAAACACTAAATCCTATAAAGCCTCAAAAGTCATTGATTTATGTTGAGAGAATCCTTTGACATCTCATTGTCTGCCCATCTGGTATAACTTCCAGAAAGGAAAAGACCGTGGTGAATTAAAGACAACAAGTCAAAGATAAAATGGCAAGCATCGTACAAGGTCAAAACATATCCAAAAGGGACGTGAACTAGGATATATTTACTTTTTATATGATACTGTTAAATATACATAAGTATCCAGTACATATCAAAAGAAAACTAATCTAGTCTATACAGGTAATAGATAAAAGCCAAGCTATAAACCCGCAACGAAACGGGCCAACAAGTCCTGAAGCAAATCCTTCTTTGAAGACTGAGGGGCATCCTTAAACTCCTGTCCAAATGTCTCAATACGCGTCAAAACCTCTGTCGTAGTATGCATAGTACTATTCTGATAACCCAAAAGCTCATTCATCTGAGAGATAATGTCATCAACAAAAGATTTAAGAACAGAACTCTCAGCAACAGCTGCATCTTTGGCAGTGCGAGCCTCATCCCTCTCAAGATAGACATCATCACTGCTAGACAAGGTCGTCAACATCAATGTCCGAGCCTGATCCTTCTCAAAGGTCAGAAGCTATACCCGCTGCTCTAAAGCCTCTTTAGAAAGTGGGGCAGCAGTAGAAGTGGAGCTAGGGGTAGAACTAACCAAAGCTGTTGTCAAACCAGAAAACAGCTCATCCTCTGTCGGGGAGAGTGGAGCCTCCATAGGCTCCTCATCATCTGATTCAATACTCGGCTCTGAATGGTTAGCAACAGCTGCTATGTCTACCTCCAATCAGGCATTATACTCTGTCAAACGACCAGGGTGACTATCACGGAACTCATCTATCTCACTGTGAATCCAGAACTCATATACTCTTGACATATCCTCCTCAGATAAATATGAAGCAGATGATCGGTGACCTAAAGCCCCATTTAACGAATGAAAATTTTAGAACTGATCAAATTGTCGTATGACAGCTAATGGATGGTAAGTAGTTACACCTCTCAAACCAGCCAATGGAAGAAAGTCCATACCTTTAGCATGTGTGATGAAACTCAATAGAGAGCAGTAGCCAGAATAAACTAAGATGGAAAATGGCTCCTCAATGTTATCTTGGAAAATAAACCATGATGTTGCATCCACATAAGTAGTAGGTCAGAAAGAATATGACATCGTTATGCTATGACCAAAATAATATCTATGGCGGCGAGCAGTCCCGATCGGCCTCAAGTGCATCATGAACCAGACATATAATAGTACAGAACTACCCCGGAAGTACCCATCACTATGGGTGTGGCAATAAGAAGCTGACATAAGAATCTCTGCTAAAATTATGGGAAGGATAGTGTGATCATCTCTCAATGAGCGGACCACTATCACTAACCCAACATCCAGATGATCCATGTAAAATGGCATATACAAATATGCTATAAGACACATCAACAAAGCATCAACTCGGGTAGGTCTCTATCGCTCTTCAAAAATAGCAAAATCCTCCCAGTGCAATGTAAAACTATCAATCGATCCGAAATGATCAATCAAAAAATCCATGGATATCACATGCCCAAATATGATCCCATCTAGAACAACTGATCGCCTCAACCCGGTCATCGTCATAAACTGGTGGCGTAAGTGACCAATAGCCATCCTAGTACAAAGTCCATTTAAAGGTAAGCTGGTAATGCGCTGGTACTCCTCCAAAGTAGGAGTCAGCTAGTCTGAACAAAAATAAAAGACCTGCCTCGCTGGAATCTAATGTGCTAGCATACCCTCGACAAATCCATTAGGAACCTGGAATGACAGGTATGACATAGAATGTCCCATCATTTGGTCTATCGATATGTGATCTGAAGCTGGTAGACTATTATATCAGGTCCTCAAAGTCGAAACTATCCGTGTAGGTGGGCTATGATCAATACGGGCCACTGAAGAGGACGACATCTATAAAACAGTATCATAAGACCATACAGGGGTCAATTCTTCATAATATATAAATGCAATTCCATGACATATAATGCATGCATCATGATAAATGATAATATAATAGGTGCAATAAATGAAAAGTATTATATATACATCTCTATGAAATATAAAATTGAATACATAGTCTCTGTCTTACAAATAAAGATAAAAGAAAAAAGTAAAAAGTACATGGAAATGGAAATGGGGAACAAACGCCTGTCGACGTTGGAAAATTTAAGAAAATACCGCGGGTCGATTGATAACCCGATTTTCCTCAAATCGATCTTCCTTAGTTATCTCTACCTTTAGTCTTTTTATTGTGAAAAAGGTTTTGAAGGGTTTTTAGGAAAGAGGCCAACATGTGTATATGTCGACGATTTCATTTAAACAGAGTCGCCAGTTGGTAGTTTTGAAAATGGTTGTACCAACTCAACCGAATTTGATTTGAAAAGAGGCCCAATTGCTGGACACTATCGAAACTTGATCTTTGAAATTGGAGTTTTGAGTTCGGGGGCTTGGTTAAGTGTGGGGAAGGTGTTAGGCACCCCACGACTCCCGTGTAAACACGGTACCGTAATCTTTTCAACATTTCCCTTAAAACTAGAACGCGTGAGTGAATGCTGCTTAAAAATTGGGCCTTTAGATTGATTGAATGCTTTGACAGGCTTCGTTGAGCCTATATACGAAGGGTTTGATTTGATTTTTTTGAAAATCAGTCTTTGATTTGATTTGCAAAAAAAGCCTCATTTGATTTGCAAAAGCTTTTGAATTGAATTGACAGTTATGTTTTGAAAGCTGGTTTTATCAAACCCTTACACTGACATAGGAATTGAAGCATATCGCTACTCTCAATTTTATCTTTATACCCTTAAGGCTGCATGCAAATGGTGATTTGTCGGGCTGCGAAGCATCCTTGGCCACAGAAATATAAAGTGTCGGTCTCCTTATGGGTATAACAACCATTGGAGGGACGCTGACACGACAATCCATATTTTTACTATGTTGAGACCTTAAATCCGGATTACCATTTTAAGGTCTGTGCATGTACATTTTACAGAAAAACTGGCAGGGTACATCTGTAAATCGTAGTTTGTCCATCGTGGGAATCAGATTCTGATCAGTTTGATCATGAATCCATGATTCCTAGGGTCACATATGAATGGCTAAAAAACCTGCACAGTTCAAATTTGTACAGAAATAGATAAATATCCCAAGATAGCCAGAACTAGGGATTCATTCAGTAAATCCCGATCAGCACGGCCGAAGCGTCTCGTTCCCACTAGATAACGATCTAAGGGACGCGAGGTTGCTTTTGCGGCTGAAATTATAAAAATAACTAGATTTAAAGAAATCTCAGCCATTATAGCTTCCAGGTTCTGTCGGAACTTGTTTGAACCGTTGAAAGCTAGAATTGGCGAGATTTGGATAAATCTAGTCTGCCCGCAGAAAAATCAGTGAAAATTCATATACAAATGAATGTTGAATGCAGCAGTTGAATAAATTGAATAAAGCCATATATATAGTTAAATATATATATATATATATATATATATAAGCTGTAAAAGGGTGATAGGTTTTCACTCGCAAGCCCGGACTGGAATTAATATATATATATATATATATATATATATATATAAACTGTAAATAGCAATGAAATAATCCAGGATGTGACAGAAATAATATATATATATATATATATATATATATATACAGTAACAGGGGCGATCGGTTTTCACGCCTGTACCCGTACTGGAATTGAAATTGACAGAAAAATAGTCACCAGTGACTGGGAAGAGCACCGAGTATGGGGAAGTGTGCAAAAGCAGTAAAATGGCCACGAAATAGTCTAGGCCAACTGAATATATATATATATATATATATATATATATATATATATATATTAACAAAAATGTAGTCAACCAGGACTGATAGGAGTACCAGTGATGGTGAAAGTCGCTTATATATGAGTATATATATATAAAATCGATAAACTACCTCGGATTTGACATCTGGGCCTGACTGAATTGAAATGTTAGTACATAAACAGTTAAATATGTACATAAAAAGGTCAAACCCAAACTGGGAAGGTAACCCAGTCAGGCGAAGTTGCCAGAATGTGCGTGCTAGTGCATTGAAGCTATTGGAGCTGACGGATCGTCAATCTGAGTTGTAAAAATGTTGAAAATAGAGTTTATGTACAAAAATGTATTAATTTTTGACAACAATGGCCACGGAACTATGTTTTGGGCCTATTTAGAAGATGAAACTTTGTGTACAAATGTAAAGTAGTGCAAAGTAGTAGTATTGACTAGCTGATCGTAAAAATACTTATAATGGGCTGCAATACGGGCTTTTTGCCAAATTGTAGGCTTTAAACGTCCAAATCTACTGGTGGTTTTTTGATATGTGGTAGTATATGGGTATATCTACGTGTTGGAGTAAAAATATTTGGGTTCGGAAGAGGTGAAAAAGTCAAAAAATCAAACTGCCAGAGCTTCGCTGCGTTCTGACTTTTTTGAAAATGAACGGGGGGCACGTTTATCTATAGGCCAGGGAGCCTCCACTCTACCTGCGGCTGCTGCAGGTAGAGCTGTGGCTCTCCTAGGTGGGGCTAACGTTCCCGGTTTAGTCGTCTCGAGGTGCATGCATGCCAGGCGATGTGATCTTAGGTTTGAAACTTCATAACTTTTGATCGGAGCATCCGTTTGAGGCGTGCTATAGCTTTCCAGAAATCACTCACTGAGAGTGTCTCAATGACATTGGTTTCAACCCTTTTTAGGTCCCCAAAAGTGGGTTCATGACCGAATCTTCATTTCCCCACAGTTTACCCGATGAGCCGTCTGGTGCTGTTTTCACTCAGAATCACCGTTGTAGTTCTTTCTGACCTTGGCGACATCAATTCTACTTGAGTTTGACTGAATCGGTTAAGAGTTGGTAAAAAGACCATTTTGCCCCTCTCGGGGTTGCCCTTGGTGTCGGCATGGCCTCTAGTTGACTTCCTGGAGTTGTTTCCAAGACTTGGATCCCAATTGAGTCTATTTGTCCCTAGTGTTGCCTCTATGGCTGACGTGGTCGTTCCATGTTTTCTTCTGGAAGTGTTTTGGTGCTTCAAGTTTATGTCCAAAGTAGACCTGACTTCTCGGACTGATGCCGGGGGATGACCTGCACTTCCCGGGTTGCTGCTAGGGCTGATTTGTACATCCCGAGGTGCTGCTGGAGCTACGTTGACATCCTGATATGGTTGATTAGTTCTATGGTTATCCCGATATCAGTGATTGGGTTTGAGCTGATGTCCCGATATTGAGATCGGGGATGATCTGACGGTATGATTGACGATCGGGGCAGGATTGACGATCCGATTGACGGTCAGAGTGGGCTGGAGTTCCGATATTGGTGATCAGATTTGACTAGAGTTGACCGACATTGGTGGTCAAATTTAGAATAAAGGACCACTATTGGTGGTCGGATTTAGATTGGATGTCTGGTGTCGGGACTGAGGTTGGCTTAATTGACGGTTTTGCCCTCCTACAGTGTTAGTATTGGGGCAAGGAAAATTTTGAGTGTCTACAGATGCCCCTCTTTATCATGTTTATGCAATGTAGTGGAATGGACAGGATAAAGATTGCTAGACACTTGAAATATGACAAGATATTGATGATGCAAATCGTAATGCAATGAATGTTAACATGTTTTCGCAAATCACATTTTGCACTTCGTATATCGCATCGAAAATAGCATCACCATCGTATCGTAAATCTCATCGCATTGCATCGTATATCGCATCGCATTGCATCGCATATCGCATCACAAATTGCATCGCTTCGCATTACCTTTACCGGTGTTTGTGCTGGTGCCGATATCCACAGTTGGCTTTCATCAATGCTGCTGATGTCTATGCTGGTGTTGACTCCAACGGTATGATTTCCATTGGTGTTGCTGATGATTGCTTGATGAAGATAAATTGAAATGTTTCCCATATTTCTGTTGGGGATAACTTTCCTTATGATAGCCTTTGTTGTTATCTTGGTTTTAAGACGAATGGTTTCCCTAATCTGTCTATACTATAAGGGGGAAGATTCTCTCTTAGCTGATGCCGTTGTATATTTCTGAAGGCTCCTCTGATGGGGATATATATCTTTTGCCGAGTTACCTCAGTGGGTGCTCTCGATGCCTATCCTGATGATAACTTACACCCGTAATTTGCAACAGTGCCTACCCTGATGGTAGGGACAATGGTTAATCATTGGACTGTCCCGATGCCTACTCGAACGGTAGCAGACTTTTCCATCGAGTTTGTGTGTTTAATGTGTATGCATATTTGACTCTATTGGGTATGCATGCCTAATGTTTTGATGGAAATGTGAGCTGATGTAGCGCTTGTTGCACATGTGTAGACCAGACATGATATGATTATCTTAATTTATCCTAGGTTGATGCATATGCTTAATTGAATTGATGTAGAACCATACCTCACCCTTTTTTGAGGTGATTTGGAGTTTGTTTTCAGGCATAGATTTTGATAGGCTTAGCAACTCTAACTCCCGTATGGCTCCTTTTGTCATTCGCTGAGCAGATTTGGATGTTTCCCTTTTATATGCCATTTTTGGTGAGGATCTCACAGGGGCTGCTATTTTCTGGATTTAGATTTGGTGCTGGTCTCTTTGGTGGTCCAAACACTGATGGCTTTATTAGGAGGTATCCTGATATCTTCGCTGAAGTTGCGTTCCACGGTCTACATTACCGGATCATTCTTCGATGCTACGCTGGATTGATGCTAACGGTTTGATCATTGAGTGTGAAAAAAGGGTAAGCTTTACTAGGTTAGACGCTTGCCTGGCTGATGACCCGGGTGATGCTGACGTCCTAGAGGATGTAGCCCGTTCTTTTATTGCCTAGATTTGAACTTCAGTGTAGAGGCCTCGACTTGTGAGGACTTGGCGCAGATTGACATATTTGACGATGCAGATTTCCTTTGCTATATCGTTTGGTCATCGGGCATCTGTCCTTCCCTAGTTAAGGACTCTGTTGAAGACTTTTCCCTTTTTATGGAGGGACAGCTGATGTCGCCTTGATTTATTTCAGGAACTCTCCCTTTTCTTTTGATGAGGAACTTGGTCCCGTCGTTGATCCTTTCCATTTCTTGGAATGGAAAAAATGCCCCAGCCCTTTTGCAGGTTGTTACTGGGGTTCATAGAAAAACTCGCTTTGTTGACCATGTCCACGGTGAGCAATATCCTGCACATTCAGACAAACAATAATATGTGCCGATAGCTTGATGGCTCGGGAACATCGGGATTAGTATGATCTTGTGAATGAGGCATTTGAAGTTGAAATTGAATTCTTCTATTCAATGCGCTCTCATCTTATCCCTAAATATCTTGAAAGGGAGTATGAAAATGAATTTTTCCTAAGGAAATCAAAAATTTTGCTTGACAAGTTATGAAATCGCAAGAAAACTTTTAAGCATCCATGATCATTTTTCATGGGTAGGATTAGATTCACAAGACTTATCTCCCTTCATCAGACATCTCATCTTCGCTTTAGACACTGCTCTTCACAAGATTAAGATCACATGACATGTGCACTATGTGTGACACAACCCTTAGCAGGGGTTTCTCTTCTATGATTTCTAGATGATCTCATTTTTTCTTGCAAAATTTTTTGCTTTTCTTGCTTAACTTTGTCTCGTTGTCTTAGGCTTTTCAGAGTTACCCATGTAACGAGTTTTGGACCAATGACTCCTAAACCAGACGATTTTAGGGCACTAGGTGTTAAGACACCCCTTTGGGTTTACTGGCTCGAGTAATAAAGGCCACACTTCTAGACAAGTCAGGCGGTCTACTTTTTTGATCCTTGCCCGAGTTGGTGCAAGATTCATTTTCTTAGGCTCTAAATTACCCGTGTAGCGAGTGTTGGGCCGGTGACTCCCAAACCAGACGACTTTAGGGCACTAGGTGTAGAGACACCCCTCGGGCTTAATTACTCGAGTAACCTAGGCCACGATTCGAATATGCTTATACTTTGATTGCTTGCAATGCTCGTTTTCTTAGGAACTAGTTACCCATGTAACGAGCGTTGGGCTGGTGGCTCCCAAACCAGATGGCTTTAGGGCACCAGGTGTAGAGACACCCCTCGGGCTTAATTACTCGAGTAACCCAGACCACGATTCGAATCATTAGGTTGGCTACTAATTATCATCCTTGTCGTCATAGTTTTATACCCCACAAGTAAGAGTCAGGTCAATCGCAAAGTGCTGACATGCATATGAGGTCAAGTTTTCTCTAAAAAGTGCTTTAAACTAGGACGTCGTGCCTAATCAAAAGGTTAAATAGTCTTAATTCTCTAATCGCTTTCATGATTCTTCCTCCACGGACGCTTATCAGAATTAATCCAATTCATAACAAGTTTAAGAAAAAATCTCTTTTTCTTCTTCTTTTTTGAGACTTTAATGCAGGAATTATATGTATTATCGCTAATGCATGGCAATTGAAAACTCATAAAAAGATGAAAGAGTCATACCTTATCAGCAGATCACAGTATTCTAAGAAAATTATGATTGGCAAAGGTCAATTGGTCATACCGGATCGCCAATGATGGAAGCTGGACGATGATGGACTATGCTGATGGTGTCGACTGGTTCATATTGATTGGATGGTTGATAAATGCCCCAGTGTTGAATTGTTGCCATTTCTAGAATTGGTCCAGTCTTGTTGCAAGGGTCCCAACATCGGGTTGTTGTTGACTTTGGACTTTCCCCAGTCTTGCTTGTCATCTGGGAGGATGGCTTGGTTGTATATTTGACCAATGGCCTGATAAGATGCAGAGATCGCAAGAGTCTTTAATCGTATGACCCCCATGGTGAACAGGTAGTGGATTCTGGTTTTAATGCTTGGATACCCCAGTCATTGTTTTTGATTTATAGGAGCAATTGGCTTTGATGACCTTTCTTCTTGTTTGATAAAGGTTTGAAATTGAAGGTGTCAGCTCTTCGAAGGTCCTTGCGGATGTTTATGCTTGATATATCACTGTGTTGTTGTTCCAACTTTGACGATTGATGTCGAGATACCTTTGCACTCCAATGAATTGGACTCAAGGGCTTGTGATGGTTGGTGGTGATGGCTTTAACTACGACTTTCGTTGGTGACCTACCGAGTGTCCCTGCCTAAATAGATCTCGGCTATGGCAGATTTGATGGCTTGGATGACCTTCGAAAGAGATCAGACCAGGGCGTTGATGTTGACGGCCCATTCTAGTAGAGATACGAGTTCTTGTTGATAGAGGCGAGGCTCAAGCTACTCGGGAGGCCGCATTTGCTGGGAGGGATGAGGCCATAGTATGCAGATGGCAATGGATGTTCTGGCTCGTATGGAGACCGAGGGTTAGGAGCTTGCAGTTTCTCCTCTATCTTCAGAGAGATGTCGTGTTGGCACTGGTATCCCACTTAGCCACGGGTTTAAAGACTAGCTTTAATTTTCTTCAACAAGGCCTGTTGACCAGGTGGTTTGATAGAATTTGGCTTTTATTTGTCTTTGGTGTCTTGGAACTGGTCTTTATTTTTTTGTATTTTTTGAAGGTCAGACCGTGCCGAAGATGGCTGCCTACGTACTCCTGGGTTGAGGGAGATCAGGTCATTCGTAGTTCCTACTTGCATGAAAGGCTTGAGAAGTGCCTTCTTTTGGCGTTTGAGTTTGGTTTGATATGTTTTTGAATTTTTGTTTTTGGATTCGAGGGTTTTTGAATTTTTTGATTGGTTTGACCGCACAAAGATGGTTGCCTACGTACTCCTAGGTTGAGGGAGATCAGGTCTTTCGTAGTTTACGCTAGCATGAAAGGCTCGATTTTTTGATTTTTTTCTTTTTGATTCTTTTGATTTTTTTGATTTTTTGATTTTTTTTCGTCTTTTGATTTTTTATTATCTACATGCATGGAAAATAAAAGGCATAAGGCTTAAGAAAGTGATAACGTCCCATCATCCTCTGGAACTCGCAACTTTCCTCTGGATATACGTCCTCCTAGCTATCTGTGGCCTGATAGTCCAGTCATCTGTGATTATATCGCCTTCGAGGCTTGTGATAGAGGTTCCCTCTTGGCTCTGAATATCTTCAATCTCTGCCATAGATTGATCGCCTCTTGAATCAGCATATCCCTTAAGGAGGTTCAAACTGGACCCGTCGCAGGAAGGGATGAACTCTAGATTTCTCGATGGGATGGCTTCCTCGAGAACTTCACCACCTTTTTCTTCGTCTGCTCCTTCACCTTTCTCATAGCCTTGAGAGGATTTGAGTATGAAATCCCCCTCGCACTGATGTGGTATCTCTCGCAAGGAACTTTCTTTTTGGGCTTTTCCCATACGGGGAAGGATCAGTATCTCCTCCTCATCTTCTAGAAGGATAAGGTCAGGTATGTCGCTGTTGGCTTTGGGCATCAAGATATTTGATGATGGTGGATGAACTTCATTGGGAGATTCTTTTGTTTCTTTGGTCACTCCCAATTTTAGGGCCGGTCCACCTTGTTTTATGCCAGGATTGATGTTCATAGCCGTCACATCCTTTGAACTGCCCGCTTCGAGTGGACATCATAAGCTCTTTATCTCCCTCTCGCCTTTTCTGGTCATGGGGAATTCTTTCTTTAGTTCTCCATTTTCAATGAGGTTCTGGATTTTGTGCTTTAGAGACCAGCATTCCTCAGTTACATGTTCGGGTGAGTTAGAATGATTGCGACACATCTTTGTGGCATCATAACTTCTTGTCTCGAGCTTGGTAGGAGGCAAAAACTCGGTAATCTTTCTCTGCGCAACCAACAATGCTAATATATTTTCCAATGAGTCCTCCACAGGTGGGAATACCTTTCTTCGCCGACTCTCCCCAACTCTCGGTGTCGTAGGATTTTGAGGGTTTGCTCGTGTTTGGAATGTTGATTGATATTTCTTATTTGGGAATTCGCAATCCTCTAGACTATTTTTCTTTTGGTGAGAACTTTGAGTAATTTGATCATTCCGCCATTCTCGTTCATTCATCATGCCTTGATCCTTTTCATTTAGTCGACGGATATTGGAGGGAGATATGCTCTCATTCTGAATAACCTCCTCTTTCTCTTGGCTTTGAATGAAAAGCTACCTTGTATCCTGATGTTGGTGCACTATCAAATTAGCCAACAGAGTTACTTGATGTTGGATCACATCCAATTTTTGCTTTATTATCATACCCTCCTCTGAATTTTCTGACTCGAGGACATTTATCTTGTTCCTTCGGGGGTAATCCTCTATCCTTCGTATGTATTTATGATTTGGATACATTTCATCGCTTTCCTGACCCAATAATGTTTACTTCCTCTATATCATGCTGCATCAAAAGGTTGGGGTTGGCATTTGGATGGTCAGGTTGTTGTATCACAAGATCACCGCTTTCGATTAGGTTTTGGAGTTTATACTTTAAGGACCAACAATCTTGTGTATCTTGTCCTAGAGATCCTAAATGGTAAGCACATCTCTGGCTAGGATTGTATCTTTTGCTTTTTGGATCCAGAGATGGAGCCAGCTTGGTAATCTTCTTGTGATCTATTAACATCACCAATATGTTTTTAAGGGAATCGCCTAGTGGAGTAAACACTCGATTTTTAGTTCTTTCGAATTTTTTCTTTCTCTCCTGGTAATTGTTAAATACAGGTCTGTTGTGATGGCAGATTTCTTTCCCTCTTCCAAATGGGGGGACTATGGTTAGATCTCCTAGACTGCCCCTGTACAACGAGGGATACATCTTCATCGCCTTTCTTGGGTATCCTCACGGGATCACTCGTATAGTTGCCAGACTGTGTATCCTTGGCGACTATTTTCAAGGTTGTGAGATCTTTGATCTTGCCTGCTTTCAGGCCCATCTCCGTCATTTCCGCCATGTTTGATCATCTCTGAGAATGTCTTTCCTATTCCAGCTAAGATCCTCTCATAGTAGGGTGCCTCTTGGATGTCTATGAAAGTCATCACCATTTCAGCTTCGGTCATAGGCGGGCTGACTTGTGCTGCCAGACGTCTCCATCTTTGGGCATACTCACGAAAAGACTCGGTACTTGCTTTTTGACTTTGGTCAATTGATATCGATCCGGAGTTATCTGAGACTGGAAGCTGTATTGACTTAGGAAGGCATGAGCTAGCTCTTCCCAACTGTGGATTTTTGCATTATCAAGTCTGGCATACCATGTCCTAGCCTGTCCAGTGACACTCGTTTGGAAAAGCTGCATTCGGAGGCTTTCATCTTCAGCATAAGACCCTAGCTTGCCAATGTATACTTTTAAGTGCGTATAAGGATCGCCTGCCCCATTGTACTTTTTAAACTCTGGGACTTGGAATTTGTCAGGATATCTAGCCCTTAGGAATATACAAAGATCTGAATAGGTAACACTTCCAAGGTTTCATGTCCCTTTGATTGCCGGGATGGTTTCTTCCATTTGTCGGACTTTCCTTCGGAGATCGCCAGTTTCCCGATCCTCCTTGAGATTTGTGATTTCAGGGTTTTTTTTTGTTCTTTTAGTGGATCGAGGTTCAGGAATCTGCATTCCCCCCTTTTTGTCAGTACTTTGATTGCTACCCTGTGAGGAGGTCTCTGTTTGTTTGAGCATTCACTGGCCCTAAGTGCTTTTACTCTGTTCTTTCAGGAGGATAGCCAATTCTACTATTTGATTCTTAAGTCCCTCAAACTCTTTTCGAGATACGGAACCCGACTCGCATTGGCTACTTTCAGCCATGTCGATTTTCAAATTATGATCTAGTAGTGAGACCACTTTTTTCACCTACAACCAAAACGTAGGCGTGTCAGTTTCCTGATGTAGGTAAGGATTGGATGCATGATGTGTCTTTTAAGTTTATCCTAAAAAATCGAGGTTAGTTGTTTTGATGGCAGGATGACAGGATATCTGACAGGAAAGTAAATATTTCATTATTGTCATTTACATTGTGCTCCTCAGTAATTGGAGACTTGATATGGAATTGAAAGAAGAAGGCATGAAGAAGCATCCCGTCAGATTCGGTTGATAAGAAGCTGACCTATCCTAGGTTACTCTCGCAGCTTTTGTTTCAGCATGAAGGTTCCTAGATCATCGCAATCTACTAGAAGGGAAGTTAATCCGATCGTTCAACTAGAGTGAATTTGGGTGGAGCATTTTCAGGAGGCAGCCCCGGAGACTTAGTCGTCCCTAGAGTCCTTACTTATCATCGACCGGGTTAGCCTCCTGGTGGAGGGACACACGACATACATTCACATACATCGGCCTCACTGCTTATGCATGCAATGACAGTTTGTACGAAGCACTAATATGGGTGCGAAGCACTAAAGCATTTATTTTAATTCATTCAATGTAAAGGCATAGCATTCATACATTTAATGAAAGCCGCAGTATTCACTCATCCATTGACCATGGAGACGCAGGATTTCACGCATTCAATAGTTTTGAAAGGAAAATGTTTGAAAAGATTGAAAGCGGCCTAAGCCCTCTACTGTCCCCAGTAGAGTCGCCACCTGTCGACGTTGGAAAATTTAAGAAAATACCGTGGGTCGATTGATAACCCGGTTTTCCTCAAATTGATCTTCCTAAGTTATCTCTACCCTTATTCTTTTTATTGCGAAAATGGTTTTGAAGGGTTTTTAAAAAAGAGGCCAACATGTGTATATGTCGACGATTTGATTTAAACAGAGTCGCTAGTTGGTAGTTTTGAAAATGGTTGTACCAACTCAACCGAATTTGATTTGAAAAGAGGCCCAATTGTTGGATACTGTCGAAACTTGATCTTTGAAATAGGAGTTTTGAGTTCGAGGGCTTGGTTAATTGTGGGGAAGGTGTTAGGCACCCCACGACTCCCGTGTAAACACGGTACCGCAATCTTTTCAATATTTCCCTTAAAACTGGAATGCGTGAGTGAATGCTGTTTGAAAATTGGGTCTTTGGATTGATTGAAAGCTTTGAATGTGACAACCCGAGAATTTATAAGATTTTAAATGATTAAATAAAAGTTAAATAATAAGACCTAGACTAGAAATAGAGTATGGATTTAAAAATTTTATGAAGGACTTATATGGTTCTGTGTATTGTTTATATATTTATTTAACACATAAAGAGAGTTAAGAATGAAGTCTTGTAACCTAATATATATATTAGGTATAAAAATTTTAATAACCTAAGGGTTATAATAGGAAAGGATGTTAGTATTTAAAATATTAACTAACACTAATAGATTAAGTTTATTATCTCAATTTATTAATTTTATTAAAGTAAGTCTAATTGGGTTAAGTGATTACATTAGTAAAGATTTGATTAACAATTTAGTGTAATAGAAACCCTAATTAAATGATTAGGGTAGGATAGAATTAAAAGTATTGGACCTAATCTATTTTTTTTATGGCCCAATTATTTTATTAGCAAGCCCAAAATTTCAAATTGGAGCCCAAAATTTTAAATTGGAGCCCAATCTTTTAGCCAATTGAAGAGGGTATTTTGGACCTTGAGTAAAGTTAAATATTGTAATATAAAACAAAATAAAAGTTGGGAGAAGAGGCCATTATGGTCGGATATGATAGAAGAGAGGAGAAGGGGGATGTGAGTAATCATTGCTTACTTTAGTTGTTCAACAACTACCACCAACTCACCTTATGTGCCAAGCTCTCCTTTTAGCATCTCATTTCACCAAGAGTGCAAGCAAAGCTAAAGTGGTTGAGTGACAGAGAGAGAGCTAGAGTGTGGAGAATATGTATATAGAATTATGCAATATATATATATACATTTTTATTTCAAATAAAAATCTTTTTCTTTTCTCTTTCCTCTTACTTTCTTATTTGCTAACAATAAAAAGAAAGAGAGAAAGAGGGAGCAAAAGAGGAGTTCGGCAGCCTTAGGGGAGGGGAAGAGAGATTATTCTCCATTCCACCCTAAAGGTTTGAGATACCTTAGAAGAAGGAGAAATGATGCACTTGATCAAAGGTATAAAACCCTAAAATTATAGCTTTGTTTTTTTTATGGATATTGGTGGAATAAAGGGTTTGTGTTTTTGAACTCCAAAATCTTAGATCTATATGTTTATAAGTGTTATATGTTTGGATCCATCACTTTTAAGTGTTAAAAGTTAGATCAAAAGTAAGAAAAATGAAACTATGTTTCAAAAGTTAGAAAACCATGATTTTCTTAGTATAAATTAAGTTTTGCTTGAATTTGGTGTATGTTTGGTGTAATAGATCATGGATCATGGTAGATCCATGATCTTAAGGTGTATTAGTATGTATTATAATGGATTATTATGTTTAATGTTTGGTTAATCATGAGATCAAGGAAGATTTCTTACAAAACACAATGATTAGAAAAACTATTTTTGGGGAAAACGTAACCTGAAATTCAAAAGACCATATCTCCCATTCTATTTTGAATTTTTGAGTGTGATTAATTTCTAGAGTTAGATCTATGAGTCTTCTAACGGATCCAAGTGGAATCACTGAAAAAGTCCTTGTAGATTTCTGTCCGGACAGTTTTTAGCAAAGGACGCGAAAATTGAAAATGACTTTGAGCAATCTGTTTGAAAATTGTAAGGGCAATTTTGGAAGTTTAATTTATATAATAAATTCCGGCCTTTTGGGACATTAATACATATGTTATAAAGTAGCTTGTGTCCAAAAATGAGAGCATTCCGACTTAAATTGAGTAAGTTATGACTATTTTAATATTTGTATTTTTTTGACGAAAATCTCTATAACCGGAGTTCTATAACTTTGATGGCCACAAAATTTAAACTGGAGGCTCAAGATAACATGTGTAAGATCGCGCCAAGAGTTGGAAATTTTTAGTGTTAAGCCTGAGGTAGCTATTTTCTTAAGGAATTAACTAGAAATGGATTTTTGAAAAATACTAAAGGAAATTGAAAAATTATTTTTTTGTATGAAATATATGTATTTATGTGTGTACAAAAGATAAAAAAATAATAAGATAATTTGGTTAAAAAGGGGGAATCCAGCTTGCTGGATTGCAATCTAGTTTGCTGGATTGGCCATCAAGTTGCTGGATGAGATGTTTGGATAATCCAGGATGCTGGATTAGTCTGTTTAGATAATCTAGGTTGCTGGATTGAAGGATTGATGAATCCAGGCTTGCTGGATTTGAGGTTAGTTGAATCCAGGCTTACTGGATTGGATGTCAGTTTGAATCCAGGCTTGCTGGATTGGAGGTCAGTTGTATCCAGTCTGCTGGATTGGGAATTAGTTACTAAATTAAAATTCAATATGAATCTAGGTTGCTGGATTAGGTATTCGGTTTACTTAATTATAAATGACTTATAAAATGAAAGACTAAGTATTAATTCATAAGTTATATGATACAGTAGTGTTAAGTCTAAGGTAGTACAGTCGTACCCTTTAATGGTTGATGTATAGTAGCTGGGCTAAACTACTCCTTCATATGGGGAAGGTATCTATGAATTAGTAACCGATCTAACTCACTGTGAAAATGGTGTAGACGAGACGGAAACTAATTTGTTAGTTGTTTATGGGGAACCACTCAGTATACTATATTGAATACTATTAAAGACTCGATGTGTGCTAGGTTTGGACTTGTAAATAAGAATGGTGTTAAGGATATCTAATATTTGACTATGTGGTTAAGGGTTAGATGGTTTACTTTTAAAGTACTAGTATTATGAGATAAGTATGTTATACTAATTAAAAGATGTATCTTATAACTGATAGGTATTTTCAATAAGGCAATTAAATTAGATTGCGTAGCAGTAATCGAATTGAGCAAGTTTTCTTTAATTCAAACTTGAGTTATATTTGCAAAGAATGTTCGTGAATAATTATTGTTCATTATTCACATCTATACTGATTATTGATTCGCACCTTGTGCATGTTGTATATGTTCATCAGGTATGAAAGGCTGATCACCTTCATTACCATTTGGTCCAGTTAAATTTGTTCATGTTTATTGTTTACCATTCATCATTATTGATTATGTCATTCAGTTTTGAAATTGATTCATATTCTTTCACAATCACTATATTGTTGAAAGTTTGTCAGCTTATTATTCTTTTCAATCATGATATATCTTCATTTGAACTTAAACTTGCTGGGCAAACTTGTTGCTCACGCTTGCTATATCATGATAAACATTTTAGATTAAAGATGAAACTTCGGACACAGTCAAAGGCAAAGACAAGTTCCAGGGCGAAATTATTATACATTTAAAATGGTAATAGTATTGAATACAAATGACATTGTATGTCGTGTAGGATATTAAATGCAGGCCTTAAGTTAAGGTTGCAGCACTTGGGAATTATGTTGTAAAAGTTATTGTATAAACAATTTATGTTTATATCTTTCGCAATAGTTATAGAAATGATGTATCGTAACGTACCATGTCCGAGGTTCTTGGGACCCGGATTTGGGGGCGTCACAGTTGGTATCAGAGCTGTAGGTTATAAACCTTAGGTAGGGGTACCTTAGGCTATAACCACAGGGATGAGGATATGGAATAAACTCAAATAGAGTTTAAGTTTTAAGAGATGAATTTGGACAAGGTATTAATAAGTCAATAAGATTCAAAGAAGAATCCTGACAAGTAATAAAGATCCAAAGTTACCTAACTCTGATAATAAAGATGAACAGTAGTAATGAATAGATAGAGTCTAAAAGCCTAGAGGTATAAAGGGAAAGAAGATCGTAAAACAAAACGATCATAACATAGAAAAGAATCATAATATAATACGATTATAATATCAGATTACAACGTGATCTGATGAGGTCATAAGAGGACAGATGATCAATCTATTGATTGAAGAATTTATAACAGAATTGCTATACGAATATGGTACTATAAAATAGTACGAGTTAAACTCAGGAAAGAGTTGTGAATTGTAGATACGGATTAAATGGAATTTGTATTGAGTATTGAGGGAGCTAAGATTATGTGGGATTTCAATTGAGGACTCATGAGATAGTTGAGTTGTACAAACCTTTGTATGGGCGGGGGTTTTGTGCTTGGTCTAACGACTACTTAGTTTATCACATTGACAATCATTGAAATGTCGGTGTCGTGCTATTCGCTATATGTATGATGAGAATGTGATTTTTTTCTCATGTGTATAACGAATAGGTAGAGCATATAAGATTAGGTGCGAGTTCTTTAAACTCATACGTATGGTAAGTTCGTGACTCATAATCGTATGGTGGAACCCCTCAGCGAATGGATGACTTTGGTCTGACTAGGATAAGTTCCTAAACCCATATGATTGTGGTAAGTTCCTGAACTCATAACGTGTGGTATGTTTGATGAACTATACGAGGGTATAGGAAAATTATGAATGAAGGATTGAGGATAATAAAAATAGATAGAATTATTAAGCAATTGATCATTAGAAAAATTGATGTTGATATTGGAAGCATAGGTATTCCAAATCTTCTAGCTATGCTAGACTTCGAAATTTTTGACATCAAGCTAAATTCGCACTGATGTTCCTTTAAAAATATAAATAAATTTTTGTTATCAGCAACATGTGGCTATAATTATGTAGAAGTGGGCTTCGTACCACAGACACATCGTTACTTGTTATGGCATGATAACACTAAAAATGAATTTTTGGTTATCTTCAAAACATGGTTACAATTGTGTATGTGTGGACTTCGGGACCCTGACACATCGTTACCTGTTGCGATATGATAATTCCAAAAATGATTTTAAAAGATTTTTGAACCGTTTAACAGAAAAGTCTATGCTAATTGTTTCGGCTAGACAAAAATGATTTAAGATATTAAAATGTATTTTATATATCATCAATGCATCATAGAACCTAATGCAAGGATGATAAAAACGATGGAGTCATTAATGCAGTATTACCTAGTGTTGGATGTGATCTAAAGATCGTCAGTCCACTATGGTATATTGTTGTATCACAAAGTCACAAAAATGACGAAATCTAAAATGGACTGTAAATACAGTGCGGTATTATGACGTCATAAAATAATTTTTAGAATTTCTAAAGAATATTCAAGTGCCAATTAAATTTGGCCAGACACATGTTTTGATTGATATTGGAATTATTGGTATATGTCTAAGCTAATTGATTCAGCTATACAATGTTTATGAAATTTCAAGTATCTTTTTGAGAACTTATCCCGAACCATATTGTTTTGATTCGGACTCCAGGCTGAGTATGAACATCCCTAAATTGGGAAATATTTTTGTGCCGAATGGCAGTGACGTGGAACACAAATGTCGTTCAAATTGTGCCGAATGGCAGTGATGTAGCATCTGATCAATACAGGGCATACGGGCTATTCATCCAATGTGTCCGTAAGTCCAGAGCGATTTGCAGATGAATTTCTGTTTAAACCTTTTCAAAATTGAAAAATAAAAGTTCATGGCCACTCAGCATTATTTGAAAATTTTTTAACATCTTGGAGAGAAGTTTGGGTAAAATGTGATGATAGAATAGTTTCTCATAGAAGGAAGCCGTGTGTACTCATTAAATGAGAATGAAATCAGATAAAGGTTAAGTTGAAAACTTAGTTTTGGGGAATAGAAGGACTAAAGGTTAGTAGGCTATAATTTTGAGGACGAAATTCTTAGAAGAAGTGGTGAATGTGATAACCCAAGAATTTATAAGATTTTAAATGATTAAATAAAGGTTAAATAATAAGACCTAGACTAGAAATAAAGTATGAATTTAAAAATTTTGTGAATGACTTATATGGTTCTGTGTATTGTTTATATATTTATTTAACACATAAAGAGAGTTAAGAATGAAGTCTTGTAACCTAATATATATATTAGGTATAAAAATTTTAAATAACCTAAGGGTTATAATAGGAAAGGATGTTAGTATTTAAAATATTAACTAACACTAAGAGATTAAGTTTATTATCTCAATTTATTAATTTTATTAAAGCAAGTCTAATTGGGTTAAGTGATTACATTAGTAAGGATTTGATTTACAATTTAGTGTAATAGAAACCCTAATTAAATGATTAGGGTAGGATAGAATTAAAAGTATTGGGCCTAATCTATTTTTTAGGGCCCAATTATTTTATTAGCAAACCCAAAATTTTAAATTGGAGACCAATCTATTATCCAATGGAAGAGGGGTATTTTGGACCTTTAATAAAGTTAAATATTGTAATAAAAAATAAAACAAAAGTTGGGAGAAGAGGCCATTATGGCCGGATATGATAGAAGATAGGAGAAGGGGGATGTGAGTAATCATTGCTTACTTTAGTTGTTCAACAACTCCCACCAACTCACCTTATGTGCCAAGCTCTCCTTTTAACACCTCATTTCACCAAGAGTGCAAGCAAAGTTAAAGTGGTTGAGTGAGAGAGAGAGAGAGCTAGAGTGTGGGGAATATGTATATAGATATATCCAATATATCTATACATTTTTATTTCAAATAAAAATCTTTTTCTTTTCTCTTTCCTTTTACTTCCTTATTTGCTAACAAAAGAAAGAAAGAGAGAAAAAGGGAGAGAAAAAGGTGTTCGGCAGCCTTAGGGGAGGGGAAGAGAGATTATTCTCCATTCCACCCTAAAGGTTTGAGCTACCTTAGAAGAAGAAGAAAAGATGCACTTGATCAAAGGTATACAACCCTAAAACTATAGATTTGTTTTTTTTTGATGGATATTGGTGGAATAAAGGGTTTGTGTTTTTGAAATCCAAAACCTTAGATCTATATGTTTATAAGTGTTATATGTTTGGATCTATCACTTTTAAGTGTTAAAAGTTAGATCAAAAGCAAGAAAAATGAAACTATGTTTCAAAAGTTAGAAAATCATGATTTTCTTAGTATAAATTATGTTTTGCTTAGATTTGGTGTATGTTTGGTGTAATAGATCATGGATAATGATAGATCAATGATCTTAAGGTGTATTAGTATGTATTATAATGGTTTATGATGTTTTATGTTTGGTTAATTAAGAGATCTAGGAAGATTTCTTACAAAACACAAAAATTAGAAAAACTATTTTTGAGAAAAACGTAACCTAAAATTCAAAAGATAATATCTCCTATTCTATTTCGAATTTTTGAGTGTGGTTAATTTTTGGAGTTAGATCTATGAGTCTTCTAATGGATCCAAGTGGAATCACTAAAAAATTCCTTGTAGATTTATGTCTGGACAGTTTTTAGCAAAGGGCGCAAAAACTGAAAATGACTTTGAGCAATCTGTCTGGAATATGTAAGGGCAATTTTGGCAGCTTAATTTATGAAATAAATTCCGGCCTTTTGGGACATTAAAATATATGTTATGAAGTAGCTTGTGTCCAAAAATGAGCTCATTCCGACTTAAATTGAGTAAGTTATGACTATTTTAATATTTATATTTTTTCGACAAAAATCGCTATAACCGGAGTTCTATAACTCCGATGGCAACGAAATTTAAATATGATGCTCACAATAACATGTGTAAAAACCCGCAAGGAGTTGGGAATTTTTGGAGTTAAGTGTGAGGTAGCTATTTTCTTAAAGAATTAACTAGAAATGAATTTTTGAAAAATACTAAAGGAAATTAAAAAATTCCTGAAAAATTATTTGTGTATGAAATATATATATTTATGTGTGTACAAAAGATAAAAAAATAATAAGATAATTTGGTTAAAAAAGTGGAATCCTGCTTGCTGGATTGCAATCTGGTTTGCTGGATTGGCCATCAAGTTGCTGGATAAGATGTTTGGATAATCCAGGATGCTGGATTGGTCTGTTTAGATAATCTAGGTTGCTGGATTGAAGGATTGATGAATCCAGGCTTGCTGAATTTGAGGTTAGTTGAATCTAGGTTGCTGGATTGGATGTCAGTTTGAATCCAGGCTTGCTGGATTGGAGGTCAGTTGTATCCAGTCTGCTGGATTGGGAATTAGTTACTAAATTGAAATTCAATATGAATCTAGGTTGCTGGATTAGGTATTCGGTTTACTTAATTATAAATGACTTATAAAATGAAAGACTAAGTGTTAATTCATAAGTTATATGATACAGTAGTGTTAAGTCTTGTAATACTCGAGAATTTTTGAATATTATTAAATAAATATATTAATGGAAATGAGAATTTATTTGAATATAAATGATTTTGTGAGTTAACTCAATTATATTAAATTAAGTAATTATAATAATTGAGGAAAATATGGAGTTTATAATAAACTCGTGAAAGCCTTGTGTGGCACAGTGATGAGATATATTAATTGACGAATGATTTATTAAGTGAACAATTAATTAATTGTTAATTGTTGTTAATTGTTATTGTAGAATATTAATTAATTGTTATAGAATATTAATGATAATTAATTGATGATGTGGGGATTATTATTATTGCAAATAATATAATAATAATAAGTAACGTATTCATAAATATAATAAGATCTATATTCATGTGATAATTAATCCTATGATTATTAATTAAGTGTTATTAATAATTACGAGAAATGGATTAATTAATATTATTGCTAATTAATTGATAAGATGAATAATTATTTATTTGACATTACGAATAATGAAACAAATAAGTAAAATTATTATTATAATAAGATTATATTAATTATTATGTGCAAGTATATTTAATCTATATTACATGATTGTACATACATCATGATGCCTATGTGACGATTGTATGTGAAGAGTATATTAAAATAATGTATTATGAATATAAATAATAACTGATGATTATTTATATATATAATGGAATAATAAAATTTAATAAAGGAGATAATGTGATGTGATTATATCCGAGTAAATTATATCCGGTATTAATAAATGTACATGGATTATATGTATGTTACATTGCCATATCACATCTACTACCTTGAAATATTAAGCATGTGACTTACATTATAATGTTAATTATAATCTAAATATATAGTATGAATATATATGTAATAGCCTAAGTGTATGATATATGTTATAACATTTTATTGTACAATTGCTAGAATGCTGAGATTGAAATTGGCTTGTCCCATTATATGAGACCCATTCTCCTTTACGTGTGTAGCATACAAGCTACTCTACTCTATATTCTCAATTTCAGCAAATAATTCATAACTCTCTATTCCTCAAACTCAGCAATCCTAGCTCATTATTATGGGGGGAGTGGGCACCATGATTTGATTCACCAACCAACTACCAACTCTCCATTAACCTCTATACAATTCAAATTTACGTTGGTTTGATTTGTGGTATAATTTCATTGCTTGTGTAAGGATTTCTCTATAAATAGGAACTCTTCTCCTTCATATTTTCATTTCTGATAATCTTGTTTAATATGAGTTCAGAGCATATAGAGAGTGAGTAATTGTATACTTATCAGAAGAGGAAGTAAGAATTAGCAGCAAGTTCATTATACATTAGCAGAGGTATACTCCTTCCCATGTTCATCATCTCATGTTCTCTGAGATTTACTGATTTTTGAATTAAGCTTGGTCATCATGATAAATTGATTGAGTTATACTTGTTAGTTATTATATAAAATTAGTAACGTCTTAGAATGCAATGTGGCTTGCTAGAAATCAAATTCATATAACAATTCCATGTTCTTCATATTATATTCTCTTAGATTTTCTAAATTGTTGAATTCTTGAATTGATGAAATTGGATGACAATTGGAGGTTAGAATGTTTATTTGATTGTTATATGGCCTTAGTAGTATGTTTAAAGCATAATGTAACTGCTTGGGACTGATTTCGTGAAGTAAATTGGCATTTGGCCTGGAAGTCTGCCAATACAGGCTGCCTCTTGAATCGAACTACACACGGCGCAGCTGTGCCGGGTTTATGCCCAGGCGCAGCGTAGCTGCGCCGGAACCTGATTCCAGTTTCTGCTTTCTGCTTGCTTTTTGCTAAGTCATAGTTTCTTGCATTGATTTAAACGACCATGTTAATATGGGTAGTACGTATATATGGGTACATAAACCTAACATAAGCATGTCTAAACCAAGATGGTATACCTTTTGACAAAATAACTTATGTTCTTCAAAGTGAACTTAGAGTTTTCAACAGGGACTTTGATATATAGGCGCCATGGTTATGTTCTGACTTGTGAGACATATTGGTATGACCTAGACACACACGAAATGCATATTGACTTAAGTATATACGTATTGTGATATAATATGAACATATGAACCTAACTAGTGCACTTACCTAACGAAAATCAAAGTTTTGAAAATAAACTTTGACATGTGTGTAACACATTGATGTTCTGATTTTCAAGGCATGTTGGTATTAGGTAGAGATGCATGAAAGACATATTAACTTATGTATATATGGTTCATAGTATGACAAGAGCATGTTAGACCTCACTATTGAACATTTCTAACAAAAATACAAGTTTTAAAGGTTGATATTGACATGTAAAGACCATATATACATTCTGATTTTTCGGGCATGTTTATATAACCTTGAAATGCATGTCGGACACATTAACTTACGTATATAGATTTTGTAATGTAGCATGAACGTGTTAGACCGTATTAGTAAACATTATTAATGAAAGTGAAAGGGTTGAACAAACATAAAAGTATTCTTTAAAATGTATATATGCAACGTGATATTATATGATGTTACTTGAATCCGATTTTGATGGTTAACTTATGGAAATGCCATAACTTGATAAATAGAAATATATTTAGTATTGATTATGGTCTTATGTGATATTAACAATATGAGAGTATGTTTACTATTTATGGTAGTCTCACATGATAGTAATAATGTATGAAGATGACAAACTTGAGAAGAGGAACATTAATGATAAAAGACATTAAAAGTCGAGACTTGTGAAATTATATGATACTGTATAACTATGTAACTAGGTCAAGACTTAGCTTATGTGTTAATCGTATATATGAGATGAGATATAATGTTAAACTATATGACTAATGGATATCATATATACGTAACTATATTACGATAAGATTCGAAAAGTGTTGATTAAATTACGGGGATAGATTACGCTTAAGGCAAGTTTCCTAACTTACACTCTTTTACGGTGCAAGTATTCTATCCTTGTATATTGCGAGCTAGTTTCTTTACTTACTCGTTTGAATTGAATTAGCATACTTGAACTCTTATTTCATTAAAGTTATTATTCATGTTGAATTTGGTATTGTTCTTGAATATTATGAAAGTGTCTATGCCATTTGATTCGGCTAGACTTGTATTATTGAAAAGTGACCCAAACCAATTGATTGGTGCGGGATCTTGTATTTGACTGAGAAGAACAACCTTCTTTGAAGGGTATATATAATTGTCGGAGAACCAACGTGCGCACTTGAGTATGATTGATTGTTATGCATAACATAGGGTACTTTAGGCTGATCACTTGTTGTACTTATTTTTGTTGAATTTTCAGTTTATTACTGTTAATTCCTGTGGAAGTTCATAGTCCTTAGTGACTGCTCAGTATTCAGTTATCTTGAAATCGTGAATTGATTTATTATTGAATCACATTGATATTATTCTGTCCTTAGCAACTGTTATAAAGAACTGTTGATATTCTTGTTATCCTTGAACTATCAAACCTTGCTATACCCTTCCAAGAATTGAGAACTCACCCTTATTATATATTACTTGCTGGGCAATTTGTGCTCATTCTTGCTTTCCCTAAAACATTTCAGTTAAGGCAGAGGAGTGCGGACCTTCGGGCATAGATAAGGGCAAGGGAAAGGCTACTGAGTAGCTTTAATTATGTATGACTTATGATTGTAATAAAGAACTTATGATATTATGTACTAGTTAAGGTTATTTATGCTTAAGATATGTTTAAGCTATGTAATCACTGTTTAAGTTATGAGACCTTAAGACGTGAATAAATTATATTATTTAAATGTAATCTATTCGGTAGTAGTCGTGTATTATATTCCGCTATACGATGGGACATTTAGTCGTATTATTATTATGATTGTATTACCATGAGCACGTCACGAACCGAATTCGAGAGATCAAGTGGCAGTCCCAAATTTGGGTGCGTCATAGGTTGGTATCAGAGTTGTAGTTATAAACCTTAGGAACGAGTGTCCTTAGACTATAACTTAGGAGAACATAGAAGTTAGGAAGGAGATAAAACTCATGTAGAGTTTTCCTTGAGAGACCTAGTCTGTTATGAAATGTAACTTCATTTTATACAATGAACTTATGTTTTATTTAACATTCTAATGGAGTTGCTGTTTCTTGTCTATGTTTGTGATTATAGATGGCAGATATGGGAGTACCCGCTAGAGTGGCTGAGGATGAGCCCAGGGATATTCATGTAGTGTACGAGGCACCCTTAGAGGCTGTGCCGGTACAGGCTGTGGCACTATCCGAGTCTGATGACGAGGATGAGATTGAGATTGAGATATAGTCTGATCCAGAGGAGGAGCCGATGGAGGACGAGCCGGTTGAGGACGAGCCTTCAGAGGAGGAGCCCATGGAGGACTCCTACGAGCCTAACTTAGAGGATCATATGCTAAGAGAGTATGAAGAACGGATCCTAGAGTTGGACTGCAGAGTCCAGGAGTTAGAGACAGAGGCCCTAGAGAGAGAGTCGGAGTTCCAGAAACTATGGGACGAAGACCACCAGAGGAAGCTGGCTATGCAAGAGTTGGAAGTAGAAATTGCTTATCGCAAAGAGGCGGGAATCCTAATGGGAACCCTATTTCACAAGGCAGTGGCTAGGAATGTGGATATAGCAGGGAAGCTAGAAGAGGTTGAACAGAGGGAACTAAGCGAGAAGACAGAGAAGGAAGCACTTCATACTCAGTTGGAATTAGAGGTGATGGATAGGATACACTTCGAGGAGAAGTGGGAGGCTGCCTGTGAAAGAGCTGATGACCTGGAGGATGAGGTCAGATGCAAGAAGAGGAAAATGAACAAGATGGGGTACGTGTTCCGTTCGACATTTGAGAGAGTGCTTGATGGTGTGTACCACTACCCGACAGAATAGGGACAAACTCTACACACTATGAGTCGAGAGTTGGTAGCTTATATAGCGCAGTTAGAGTACAAGAGCGTTGTGGAGCGTGTCATGATGTGACAAAATTTCCTTAGACGTATTAGTAGTAGTCTAGTAGTATTCTCTTTATGTATTGTATATACTATATTGTAATC
The DNA here is from genome assembly GCA_020205555.1 of Panax stipuleanatus. Taxonomy (NCBI): domain Eukaryota; kingdom Viridiplantae; phylum Streptophyta; class Magnoliopsida; order Apiales; family Araliaceae; genus Panax; species Panax stipuleanatus. Next base: position 45,843,612 of record CM035125.1, read on the forward strand.
CCAATCTTTTGTGTAAGATGTGGGATAGTGATGTGAACTCCGAGTTAGCTTTTGTTAGAGGGGTAGTGTGGTAGTAGGTTGATAGTGTTCCCCGTCTTTTGTGATATTAGGGGATATATGTGATAACATTTATAGAAATATGCTAGGGAAATCATGTAATGAAATGGCATATGAATATAAATGAAGCTTATTTTCAGAAACGTGTTATAAATTTATTCTTTTAGTATTAAAAGAAATACTTAAGTAATATACTTGAATAATAATAAAATGAAAATTTGTGATGTAGATAATGCCGCCCAGACGTAGATTGACTGTACCTGAGGTGTCAGTGAACAATCAGAGGGAACAAGTAGACGCGATCCAGAAATTGGTTGACCTGTTAGAAGAGTCATTAAAGGGAAGGAACAATGAACCCGTTCGCCCCAACCCTCAGGCTGTGCCAGTAACAACCTTAAAGACTTTAAGAGTGTAGGATCCCCGGAGTTCGATGGAACTACCGACCCAATCGTCGCATAAACGTGGATCAAAGAGATCGAAAAAGCTTTCACTATAGCTCGCATAGGCGAAGATCAGAAGACGGTGTTTGCCACGTACATGATGAGGGGAGAAGCGAACTACTGGTGGGAGGCTAATCAACAAAGAGCTGGAGAAGGGATAATAGCTTGGGATAAGTTTAAGACGCTGTTTTTCGAGAATTACTTCCTGAAAAGCATGAAGAATAAGATGGAGGTGAAATTCCTAGAGTTAAAACAAGGGGAGATGACGGTGGCGCAATACGCGGCTAGGTTTAACGAACTAACCCAATTTGCGGAGCACCAGGTAGGAGATGAAGAAAGGAAGGCTAGACGATTCGAACAAGGACTGAAGCCTTGGCTATTCAATAAGGTGTAAATTCTTCAGATTGATTCTTTTGCAACATTGCAGGAGAAGGCTATTATCGTCGAGGGAGGAAGTGAAGCTTTGAGCTTGTATAACAAAGAGAAGAAAGGAAAGAACATTAGTAGTGAAAATCGTGGAGGAAGTAGTGGCGGAGGGAGTAACTCCGAAAAGAGAAAGTGGGACAACAACAACAATAGCAGCAGAAACAATAATCAAGGTGGGAGTCACCAGGGAAATTTTAAGAAAAGGAGTGGAGCTTGTAATAAGTGTGGGAAAAGTCACCAAGGGGAGTGCTGGAAAGGAAAGGGCACGTGTTATAACTGCGGCCAAGAGGGGCACATATCGCCAAACTGTCCTAAGCCAAAGAAGATCCAAGGGTGTTTTGCTTGCAGCTCAACTGAATACCGTATTAAGTATTGCCCGAAGAAGGGAAGTGGCAGAAGTGGTAGCCCACAAGGGGGAGGAAACAAGCTTATGTATATATGGTTTGACATGTGTGTAACACATTGATGTTCTGATTTTCAAGGCATGTTGGTATGAGGTAGAGATGCATGAAAGATATATTAACTTATGTATATATGGTTCATAGTATGACAAGAGCATGTTAGACCTCACTATTGAACATTTCTATCAAAAATACAAGTTTTGAAGGTTGATATTGACATGTAAAGACCATATATACATTCTGATTTTTCGGGCATGTTTATATAACCTTGAAATGCATGTCGGACACATTAACTTACGTATATAGATTTTATAATGTAGCATGAACGTGTTAGACCGTATTAGTAAACATTATTAATGAAAGTGAAAGGGTTGACCAAACATAAAAGTATTCTTTAAAATGTATACATGCAACGTGATATTATATGATGTTACTTGAATCCGATTTTGACGGTTAACTTATGGAAATGCCATAACTTGCTAAAATGAAATATATCTAGTATTGATTATGGTCTTATGTGATATTAATAATATGAGAGTATGTTTACTATTTGTGGTAGTCTCACATGATAGTAATAATGTATAAAGATGACTAACTTGAGAAGAGGAACGTTAATGATAAAAGACATTAAAAGTCGAGACTTGTGAAATTATATGATACTGTATAACTGTGTAACTAGGTCAAGACTTAGCTTATGTGTTAATCGTACATACGAGATGAGATATAAGCTTAAACTATATGACTAATTGATATCATATATACGTAACTATGTTACGATAGGATTCAAAAAGTGTTGATTAAATTACGGGGATAGACTACGCTTAAGGCAAGTTTCCTAACTTACACTCTTTTACAGTGCAAGTATTCTATCATTGTATATTGCGAGCTAGTTTCTTTACTTACTCGTTTGAATTGAATTAGCATACTTGAACTCTTATTTCATTAAAGCTATTATTCATGTTGAACTCGGTATTGTTCTTGAATATTGTGAAAGTGTCTATGCCGTTTGATTCGGCTAGACTTATATTATTGAAAAGCGACCCAAACCAATTGAATGGTGCGGGATCTTGTATTTAACTGAGAAGAACAACCTTCTTTGAAGGGAATATATAATTGTCGGAGAACCGTCGTGCGCACTTGAGTATGATTGATTGTTATGCATAACATAGGGTACTTTAGGCTGATCACCTATTGTACTTATTTTTGTTGGATTTTTAGTTTATTACTGTTAATTCCTGTGGAAGTTCATTGTCCTTAGCGACTGCACAGTATTCAATTATCTTGAAATCTTGAATTAATTTATTATTGAATCACATTGATATTATTCTGTCCTTATCAACTGTTATTGAGAACTGTTGATATTCTTGTTATCCTTAAACTATCAAACCTTGCTATACCCTTCTAAGAATTGAGAATTTTATTACTCACCTTTATTGTATTTTACTTGCTGGGCAATTTGTGCTCATTCTTGCTTTCCCTAAAACATTTCAATTAAGGCAGAGCAGTGCGGACCTTCGGGCACAGATAAGGGCAAGGGAAAGGCTACTGAGTAGCTTTAATTATGTAGGACGTATGATTGTAATAAAGAACTTATGATATTATGTATTAGTTAAGGTTATTTATGCTTAAGATATGTCTAAGCTATGTAATCACTGTTTAAGTTACGAGACCTTGGGACGTGAATAAATTATATTATTTAAATATAATCTATTTGGTAGTAGTCGTGTATTATATTCCGCTGTGCGATACGACATTTAGTCGTATTATTATTATGATTGTATTACCATGAGCACGTGACGAACCGAATTCGAGAGACCAAGTGGCGGTCCCGAATTCCCTTTAATGGTTGATGTATAGTAGCTGGGCTAAACGACTCCTTCATATGGGAAAGGTATCTACGAATTAGTTACCGATCTAACTCACTGTGAAAATGGTATAGACGAGGCGAAAACTAATTTGTTAGTTGTTTATGGGAAACCACTCAGTATACTGTATTGAATACTATTAAAGACTCGATGTGTGCTAGGTTTAGACTTGTAAATAAGAATGGTGTTAAGGATATCTAATATTTGACTATGTGGTTAAGGGTTAGATGGTTTACTTTTAAAGTAATAGTATTATGAGATAAGTATGTTATACTAATTGAAAGATATATCTTATAACTAATAGGTCTTTTCAAAAAGGCAATTAAATTAGATTGCGTAGCAGTAATCGACGATACAGGCAAGTTCCTATACTCTTTTATTGAGTAAGTTTTCTTTAACTCAAACTTGAGTTATATTTTCAAAGCATATTCGTGAATAATTATTGTTCATTATTCACATATATACTAATTATTGATTCGCACATTGTGCGTGTTGTATATGTTCATCAGGTATGAAAGGCTAATCACCTTCATTACCATTTGGTCCAATTAAATTTGTTCATGTTTATTGTTGACCATTCATCATTATTGATTATGTCATTCTGTTTTGAAATTGATTTATATTCTTTCACAATCACTATATTGTTGAAAGTTTGTCAGCTTATTATTCTTTTCAATCATGATATCTCTTCATTTGAACTTAAACTTGCTGGGCAAACTTGTTGCTCACCCTTGCTATATCATGATAAACATTTCAGATTAAAGATGAAACTTCGGACACAGTCAAAGGCAAAGACAAGTTCCAGGACGGAATTATTATACAGTTAAAATGGTAATAGTATTGGATACAAATGACATTATATGTCGTGTAGGATATTGAATGCAGGTATTTAGTTAATGTTGCAGACCTTGGGAATTATGTTGTAAAAGTTATTATATAAACAATTTATGTTTATATCTTTCGCAATAGTTATAGAAATGATGTATCTTAACATACCATATCCGAGGTTCTGGGAACCCGAATTTTGGGGCGTCACATTTACATGCTTAGTTGAGCCTATATACGAAGGGTTTGATTTAATTTTTTTGAAAATCGGTCTTTGATTTGATTTGCAAAAAAAATCTCATTTGATTTGCAAAAGCTTTTGAATTGAATTGACAGTTATGTTTTGAAAGCTGGTTTTATCAAACCCTTACGCTGACATAGGAATTAAAGCATATCGCTACTCTCAATTTTATCTTTATAGCCTTAAGGCTGCATGGAAATGGTGATTTGTTGGGCTGCGAAGCATCCTCGACCACATGAAATATAAAGTGTTGGTCTCCTCATGGGTATGAAACCCATCATAGGGACACTGACACAACAATACATATTTTTACTATGTTGAGACCTTAAATTCGGATTACCGTTTTAAGGTATGTGCATGTACATTTTACAGAAAAACTGGCAGGGTACATCTATAAATCGTACTTTGTCCATTGTGGGAATCAGATTATGATCAGTTGGATCATGAATTCTACGATTCCTAGCCTCACATATGAATGACTAGAAAACTTGCATAGTTCGAATTTGTACAGAAATAGATAAATATCCAAAGATAGCCAAAACTAGGGATTCATTCAGTAAATCCCGGTCTGCACGCCCGAAGCGTCTCGTTCCAACTAGATAACGATCTAAGGGACGCGAGGTTGCTTTTGAGGCTGAAATTATAAAAAATAACTAGATTTAAAGAAATCTTAGCCATTAAAGCTTCCAGGTTCTGTCGGGACCTATTTGAACCGTTGAAAGCTAGAATTGGCGAGATTTGGATATATCTAGTCTGCCCGCAGGAAAATCAGTGCAAATTCATATACAAATGAATGTTGAATACAGCAGCTGAATAAATTGAATAAAGCCATATATATAGTTATATATATATATATATATATAAGCTGTAAAAGGGCGATGGGTTTTCACTCGCAAGCCCGGACTAGAATTAAAATATATATATATATATATAAACTATAAATAGCCACGAAATAATCCAAGATGTGACATAAATAAAAAAAAGGCGGAAGCGGAAGCTCTGAGAGATTGAGAAGAAGAGAGAATGGCGCATACAAAGCTGAATTACAACTATAGCAAAACTATAAGAAATAATAACAGCAGTTCATAAATAAAAATAGAAGTTTGAAATAAATAAAATTTTATTGATTAAAGAAATAATTACAAACAGATAACCTGGTTACTTACAACAAACAAACTCGATTATAGAAATCTAGCATAACTAAGAAAGAAGGCAAGAGTGCTGAAGATTAGTTAGATAGGAATCTAAGTCTTCACAAGCTCTCTATTGGATGTCTAAATCCTGCCTTCTACAATTGACTAAGCCTCCCTTATATAGGAAGAGAAAAGGCCGAACAAATACAACACCATAATTACAAAACATGAATGACTATTGTACAACAGTAATGCTTTATCAAAAGATGAAAGCATTATTACAGCTTTTGACTATAACAAACAACTTTTCAGTATTACAGACGCGTTTTGAATAAAATACAGACTCAGTAATTCAAATACAGAATAACTTTTGACTAAAGAGGTCATATGGCCGACATATAGGACAAGACTCATACAAGACGATAAACCATCCTCAAAACCGCTTTCGTCTACTTTGGACATAGGAGCACGGGCTGCGCGGGCAGGAGCATCTTGTATCAAAGGTGACCAAAATAACTGTAAGCATCTTAAGCAAATAGGTCCTGAGCATCTTGGAGGGAGATGCTTCCATACGGATCATTATGGCTTGAATGATGACTAGAATGAGACGAAGAGGATGAACAGACTGAGGGAACTGAGTCCTCACTGAGTTTATCCATTCGTTTTTGAATAAGCTTGGATAACTGTTTTAATTCTGAATTTGAACAATGCTCAATATCCGCAAAATCTAACTTTGAAACGGAAGATTTTTTGAATTTTGATTTACTAGAGGATGATTCCTTTGGAGGAGGAACCGATTGAATAGGGGAAGGATTAGGAGAAGGAATAGGAGAACCGATTGAGTAGGAAAAATCAGTGCAAATTCATATACAAATGAATGTTGAATACAGCAGCTGAATAAATTGAATAAAGCCATACATATAGTTAAATATATATATAAGCTGTAGAAGGGCGATGGGTTTTCACTCGCAAGCCCGGACTAGAATTAAAAATCTATATATATATATATATATATATAAACTATAAATAGCCACGAAATAATCCAAGCTGTGACATAAATAAAAAAAAGGCGGAAGCGGAAGCTCTGAGAGATTGAGAAGAAGAGAGAATGGCGCATACAAAGCTGAATTACAACTATAGCAAAACTACAAGAAATAATAACAGTAGTTTATAAATAAAAACAGAAGTTTGAAATAAATAAAATTTTATTGATTAAAGAAATAATTACAAACAGATAACCTGGTTACTTACAACAAACAAACTCGATTATAGAAATCTAGCATAACTAAGAAAGAAGGCAAGAGTGCTGAAGATTAGTTAGATAGGAATCTAAGTCTTCACAAGCTCTCTATTGGATGTCTAAATCCTGCCTTCTACAAATGACTAAGCCTCCCTTATATAGGAAGAGAAAAGGCCGAACAAATACAATACCATAATTACAAAACATGAATGACTATTGTACAACAGTAAGCTTGGATAACTGTTTTAATTCTGAATTTGAACAATGCTCAATATCCGCAAAATCTAACTTTGAAACGGAAGATTTTTTGAATTTTGATTTACTAGAGGATGATTCCTTTAGAGGAGGAACCGATTGAATAGGAGAAGGATTAGGAAATTCCTTCTGAACTTGACCGACGATGCGATAAGGATCAAACTTATCCCACCATTTAACTGAAAATTATCGAGTAACAAAATTAATCTGACTAGAGTTAGAGCGGGAAACATCCTTTTCAGATGAAACCACAGAAGAAAGGGCAACATTAGCAACAGGAGAATAAAATCCATAGTTCCATTTGAGAATCTATGATATTTTATATTTGCTAACGAAATGAAGAATAACTGGAATGCAACAATTAGATTCAACAACAGGAACCCTAGAACTAAAAACATTTAGAACTGACTGGAGCTCAATTGGAAGGATTTTATAGATGAGACCAAAACGTTCCCACCATAAAACAAACCAATGAGGGATTTGACTTTTGAATTTGTGGTCAAATTGTATGAACCACGAATGACTAAATGATGGAGTTTGAAACAGAAAAATCCTGTTCCAAGCTTCCATGTAATCATAATAGCAGAACTGGCTATCATGTCCTTCTAACTGTCTTAAATCAGACGGATGATTACCCCAGTTTGGTATGGTGATAATCTGTTTAATATAGAGCGAATGATAGATGATTTTCGAATAATCATTTCTATCATAAATGGGTTTAATAAGAATTGACTGAGTTTAAAGAAAGACATCCTTATAATACATAAGAGATTTATAAGGAGCCAAGGGAAGAAAATGCCAACTAGTTGGGAAGAACTGGGCAGCCAATTTGAATGGATCATCAATTGAATTCATATGTCTTTCGATATGAAATAAATTGGTGGAATAAACAGGAATGTACTCGAATTGAGTACGTTAACCAGCAGGAGGATTACTGGACGAAGCAAAAGGATCAATTGCCTGAGGAGGCTGGGTCAAAGCCGAGCTGTAGGGCTTTGTTCTAGAAATCAGGGGGGTAAACCTATTAACTATAGAAAGAGGGGTAACTGGGTGTGGAATTACAGCTCCCATGGGCTTCTGACTGGGCGGGCCTGGGCCAGGAGGGCCTGGGCCAGGAGGGCCAGGGGGCCGAACACTTTTACTGGATCCTCTCACACTCATTTTTCTGAGGGGTACCTGAATTAATAAATTCCCGAGTCAAAAAATCATGAACTGAATTATCACTGCCTTTAATATAATCAATATCAAAATCGAAAATACTTAAAATAGATTGCCATCTGGCAAAAATATGTTTAGCAGCTATGTTTTTAACATCTTTTTCTAAAATATACTTTGCTGACTTGCAGTCAATACGAACTAAAAATTTTTGATTTAATAAATATTTTGAAATTTACTAATACACAAAACTAAAGCTAAAATTTCTTTTTAATTGTGCTATAATTTAATTGGGCTTGATTCCACGCGCCAGAGTGGAATCGAACAATTTGCTCAGATGAAGCAGGGGTTAATTTATGCTTTAGGATACCACCGAAGCCAATTTCGGAGGCATCAGTTTCAACAATTTTGAAGGCTGATTCATTAGATATGCCAAGGTAGGGAAGAACCTTAACATATTTCTTGACTTGTTGGACGATGGCAGTATGCTCATCAGTCCAGGGAGGAGGATTTTTCTTTAAACGAAGGAACAAGGGTTTACAGATTTTTCTTAAATTTTGATAAAACTTACCGACGTAATTAAGGGACCCTAAAAAACGCTGGAGTTAAGTTTTATCAATAATTTTATCAGGAAATTTATCAACGAATTGAATTACTCTTTGAATTGGGCGTACTAGACCATGATAAATATCATGACCTAAAAATTTAACTCTAGTTTGGAACAGACTACATTTTGTAGGAGAAAGGACCAAACCATTGACTTTAATAGCTTTGAAGAACGAATTCAAGTGTTTGAAATGTTCATCAATTATCTTGGAGAAAACAAGAATATCATCAATATAAACAATGATAAAATGACTGAAGGGATTTAAAATTTCATTAAGAATATTTTGAAATTCACTGGGAGCGTTCTTCAAGCCAAATACTTGACCAACCCATTCATAATGACCAAATGGGGTGGTGAAGGCAGTTTTATATCTATCACTAGGATGTATACTGACTTGCCAAAAACCCGACTCAAGGTCAAACTTACTAAAGATGGTGGCGTTACTAAGCCGACTAAGAAGGTCTTCCTTATTAGGCAATGGGTACCTAATCCATTCTAAAACCTTGTTAAGGGGCTTGTAATTGATGACTAAGCGAGGAACACCTCTTTCTTTCTCAGCTTCATTGTTAACATAGAAGGTTGGGCAAGACCAAGGTGATTTACTATGTTTTATTAAGCCTTTTGCAAGCAAGTCATTAATCTCTTGCTTACAAAGCTCCATTTGCTGATGACTCATTTGGATAGGCCTGGCCTTAGTAGGAATTAAGTGCTCCTTGAATTCCTTAGCATAAGGTAGTCTAACCACATGCTTTCTACGATGCCAAAAGGCATTGGGAGAATCAGCACACAAATTTTTAACCATAAACAACCGAAGCTCTTCGATCTTATCTTGAATTTTATCAAGTAGGAGAAGATCCTCAACTTGCTTATATTTAATTTCTTGTTTTAAATATTTTAACTAAGAAGTTTTACAATTTAACAAGTTGAGCGACTTTGAAATAGATTCGTCTTGAATGAATTTCAAGTCTCTTTCTTTAGGCTGAGTGGTAAATTCAAATACCACTTTCTGCCCAAGATGCTCAGTTGTTAAACCGTTATTACTAGTAGTAAATGGATATAATAAATATATAAACGGGAGACCTAAAATTATCTTATCTGTCAAGTTGCGAACTAAAATAAAAGAAGTTTTAAAACACATATTATCCTGACAAATATGAACTTTAAGCAGTTTATATTTTATTTCCATACTGCTACCATTAGCTGAATTAAGGCGTTCACTAGTTTTCTTATAGAACTTGGTTGGGATTAACCCTTCCCGAATACAATTGAGATCTGCACCTGTATCAACCAGGGCAGGAAGCTACATTGCAAAAGTCCCATCGATAACTAGGCGAACAATAATATACCATTTTTGAATAGTTATATCTTTTAATCTTTTTAATGAATTACCTTGAACCATTAATAAAGATTCATCATCTTTGACTCCTAAAGATTCAGGTTGATCATCATCATCTGAAGAATCAGAAATGTGAAGTTCTGAACCTTTAGAGGCCAAATTAGTCATATCTTTTCTTAAGTCTGAAATTTCAGTCTTAAGACTAGAAATTTTTTTCTTAAGTTTGTTGACTTCTTGATTTAATTCAGAAGTGTGATTTCTTTCTCGACAGTTTTAAATCTTTCAAGGGTTTTATTAAGGCTAATTACAGGCTTATCTTTTCCTCTAATAACCTTTCCCTTACCCGAATTATTTTTAGTAAACAAGTCTTTTAATTGTTTCATATACTGTAATTTTAAATCTTCATCTATAAGTTTACTAATTAACTCGATTAACAAAGAGCTTTCATGATCTTCTTTGTTAAGGACGTTAATAGTTTTACAGCAATCAGATCTACAATTATCAGTACAAAGAGTGACTTCATTATTATCACTAGGGGTTTGACTATTTTCTTCATTACTAGAGGAATAAGGAATGCCAGAGTGATCATTCTCATCATCAGTCTGAATTCTTATTAACTCTAAAAAAATTTCAGTATCTTCATTAGAAATGTTTAACTGACTCAATTTCTGTTTTAACTTACATTCATTTTTATAATGACCCTTTTTACCAAAGTTATAACAAGTAATTTTACTCTTCTCACTAGGTTTTGAAGTAGATTTTTTATTATGTATTTTCTTTCTTGACTTAGGTTTTTCGTAATAACTATCTTTGTTATTAAACTGACTAGAACACTTCTTATGATGCTTGCATTTTTTGTGACTTTCAATTTGCTTTTTCCTATGCTTTCTTCTGGAAGGAGCAATAGGAGGTAAACCGTATTGTTCACAAAATGTTCCAAGCTCATACTTAGCTTTCTTTTTATCTTTAGCGGCTTGTTTAGCAATTTTAAAGTCAATACACATTTTTAATCCAATTTTTTGAATATAGCTGATTATGTCACCATAAGTCAGGTTATTAAAATCAATATATCCAAGGGTTTATTGAGTTCTTCTCTAACCTTGTGAGCAAACAAGTTAGGAAGACCATTAACAAATTTTTCTTTCCAAAAAGGTTTGTTACTATCACTTCTCATCATAACCCGAGAAATAAAAACATCTTTGTACCACCTAAAATCACTTAAATCGGGACAAGTGAGATTACTTAACTGATCATGAATTCTTTCAGTGATATTACTATGAGTTCCTATAAAATGTTTTATTATCGTGAATATTAATGTATTAATACCATCAGGAATACCAAAGACAATATCTTCACAGAAGATAGGCTGACCATTGTCATCTAACTGGCGAGCATGGATAATAGAGTTCCTTGCATCTTCGTCAAGGTGTTTTTTCCACCAAGAACGAAGGACACCAATGAAACCATTAGTTAAAATTTCAACGATATCAGGCTGTGTAAGACTGCTAAATGCTGTAATATAACTATTGGCTACCATAGATAAATGATTCATTTTGGTAAGAATCTGATGCTCACTAAATCCATCAATACTCCACTCATAAATTTTATTAGACGAAACAGAAAATTGATTATCTAGATTCTTCTCCTCATATTGAAGATCAGGAGGGCTGGGTCTAGAATACCAATTTTTTGTTATACTTGTGTTATTAAAGGTTAACTTATTTAATTGTTCAGCAAGATCATGAATAGAAGCGACTTCAAAACTTCCTTCTGAATCACTATTACTTTCATTGTCAGATTCTTGGATCTGGTCAATGATAGCAACAGTTCCACTAGCTTCACCCGAACTTGAACTAATTTTTTAAATTAACTTATCAATACTTTTAACTAGGTCAGAATCTTTATCTGGCAATCCCTTTCCTTCTCTGTCGGAAGGGAGAGTTAATAAAGGTTGATCTAGTTTTTCTTGAGGATTTTGAATCAAAGCATGATCAAATTTTTCTTCAATTTTATCAAGCTGTTTACCTATGGTGGCTAAATACTGATTAGTGAAATTATTTTGTTCAATAATTTTTTTATCATCGGTTTTACCATCAGCAACCTTAAAAGGGCTGGCCACAACCGAAGTGTTTTTAACCTGTAAAAGAATAGTTTCTAAAGGAGGATGAAATGCTAAAATCTTAGACTTATCCTCTTTCATCTACTGACTTTTAGTGAGAACTTTACATTGTGAATGATATTTATCATACCAATCATAAAATGTAAGGTTCTCTCTATTAAGTTTAACATATTTCTTCCAATTATGAATAATTTTATCACGGTCATGCTTATCATAATTACTACGAAAAGCATGGCGTTTATCTTGATTAGATTTGGAATTAAAATCTGCAACCAGACTATCCCAATCTAATTTGTTAACTTTAGTTATGACTCTTAACTGGTGATTAATAGGGGCTTAAAAATCAGAGGGAGTAGGACCTACAGAGACTGTAGGAGACACATCATCTTGTTCATCTTCAGCATGAAAGGCTGGAGTGTAGCAAGGATGACTTGTCTGACATTGATTCAAAACACCTTTTATTTTAATATCAGGAATAAAAAAATCACTTAAAACTTCGGTATCTCTTCTTGAAGTAGAAGAAACTGAAGAATTAGTAAATTCTTCTATAATTAAAGGTCTTTTAGTACGTTCAAAGCTAACCCTAACCGTACCATCAGAAAATTATTTAATATTTTCTAAATTTAATAAATTATTTATAACTGGTTTTTTGCGGAATCTCTTGGGGGAGAATCCACTGACTAGGTAGCGTAATATCTTTCCAAAGAATAGTCTTTGGGGTTTGGATATTAGCATTACTAGTACTTCTTTGAATTAGCACAGTATAATCTTTAGGACTTTTATTAAGTGCGTGAATATTTAAATTATTTTTCATTACCTTGTAATAAATTCTGTATATTAAGGCTATAGGCTGAGAACCCTCAATCATTTGAGTTATCTCTCCTGCAGTTTTAATATTCAGAGTAGATTAATATTCAGAGTTCTCTAACCTTGCTGTTATTATTTCTTATAGTTTTGCTATAGTTGTAATTCAGCTTTGTATGCGCCACTCTTCTCTATGTAAAAACAGCAGTTCATATGTAAAAACAGAGGTTTGAAATAAATTTAAATCAAAAGTTTGAGGGTTCTCAACCTCTGAATATTAACAGCAAGGTTAGAGAACTCTGAATATTAATCTACTCTGAATATTAAAACTGCAGGAGAGATAACTCAAATGATTGAGGGTTCTCAACCTATAGCTTTAATATACAGAATTTATTACAAGGTAATGAAAACTAATTTAAATATTCACGCATTTAATAAAAGTCCTAAAGATCATACTGTGCTAATTCAAAGCAGTACTAGTAACGCTAATATCCAAACCCCAAAGACTATTCTTTGAAAAGATATTACGTTACCTAGTCAGTGGATTCTCCCTCAGGAGATTCCACAAAACTAGTTAATAATAATTTATTAAATTTGGAAAATATTAAACAATTTTCTGATGGTACTGTTCGGGTCAGTTTCGAACGTACTAAAAGACCTTTAATTATAGAAGAATTTACTAACTCTTCAATTCCTTCTGTTTCAAGAAGAGATACTGAAGTCTTAAGTGATTTTTCTATTCTTGATAATAAACTGAAAGGTATTCTTAATCAGGGTCAGACCAGTCATCCTTGTTACACTCCTGCAACTAATGCAGAAGATGATTCTGAGGATGTGTCTCCCACTGTTTCTATTGGTCCTACCCCTTCTAATTTTGAAGCACCTATTAATCATCAGTTAAGAGTCATAACAAAAGCTGTTAAGTTATATTGGGATAGTCTGGTAGCAGATTTTAATTCCAAATCTAACCAAGATAAACGACATGCTTTTCGTAGTAATTATGATAAGCATGACCATGATAAAATTGTTCATAATTGGAAGAAATATGTTAAACTTAATAGAGAGAACCTTACATTTTATGATTGGTATGATAAAGATCATTCACAATGTAAAGTTCTTACTAAAAGTCAGTGGATGAAAGAGGATAAGTCTAAGATTTTAGCATCTCAACCTCCTTTAGAAACTGTTCTTTTACAGGTTAAAAACACTTCAGTTGTTGCTAGCCCTTTTAAGGTTGCAGATGGTAAAACTGATGATCAAAATATTATTGAACAAAATAATTTCACCAACCAGTATTTAGCAACAATCGGTAAACAACTTGATAAAACTGAAGAAAAGTTTGATAATACTTTAGTTAAAAATCCTGAAAAGAAACTAGATCAACCTTTATTAACTCTCCCTGAAAACAGAGAAGGAAAGGGATTGCCAAATAAAGATTCTAACCTAGTTAAAAGTATTGATAAGCTAATTAAAAAGATTGGTTCAAGTTCTGGCGAAGCTAGTGGAACTGTTGCTATCATTGATCAGGTCGAAGAGTCTGACAATGAAGGTAATAGTGATTCAGAAGAAATTTCTGAAGTCGCTTCTATTCCAGATCTTGCTGAACAATTAAATAAGTTAACTTTTAATAACACTAGTATAACAAAAAATTGGTATTCTAGACCCACTCCCCCTATTCTTCAGTATGAGGAGAAAAGCCTAGATAATCAATTTTCTGTTTCGTCTAATAAAATTTATGAATGGAATATTGATGGTTTTAGTGAGAATCAGATTCTCACTAACATGAACCATTTGTCTATGGTTGCCAGTAGTTATATCACAGTTTTCAGCAGTCTTACTCAGCCTAAAATTGTTGGGATATTAACTAATGGTTTCACTGGTGTACTTCGTTCTTGGTGGGAAAAACACCTGGACGAAGATGCAAGGAACTCTATTATCCATGCTCGCCAGTTAGATGACAATGGTCAGCCTATCTTCCGTGAAGATATTGGCTTTGGTATTCCTGATGGTATTAATACATTAATATTCACAATAATAAAACATTTTATAGGAACTTCTAGTAATATCACTGAAAGAATTCATGATCAGTTAAGTAATCTCACTTGTCCCACTTTAAGTGACTTTAGGTAGTACAAAGATGTTTTTATTTCTCGTGTTATGATGCGCAGTGATAGTAATAAACCTTTTTGGAAGGAAAAATTTGTTAATGGTCTTCCTAGCTTGTTTGCTCACAAGGTTAGAGAAGAACTCGGTAAAACTCTTGGATATATCGATTATGATAACCTGACATACGGTGACATAATCAGTTATATTCAAAAGATTGGATTAAAAATGTGTTGATTTTAAGATTGCTAAACAGGCTGCAAAAGATAAGAAAAAGGCTAAGTATGAGCTTGGTACTTTTTGTGAACAATATGGTTTACCTCCTATTGCTCCCTCTCGAAGAAAGCATAGGAAAACCCAGATTGAAAAACACAAAAAGAGGAAGCATCATAAGAAGCGGTCTAGTAATCAATCTAAAAATCAAGATAGTTATTATAAAAAACCTAAGTCTACTCATAATAAAAAATCTACTTCAAAGTCACAGGATAAGAGTAAAATTACCTGTTATAATTGTGGTAAAAATGGGCATTACAAGAGTGAGTGTAAGTTAAAACAGAAATTAAGTCAGTTAAATATTTCTGCTGAAGACACTGATAAGATTTTAGAGTTAATAAGAATTCAGATTGATGATGAAAATGATCACTCTGATATTCCTTATTCCTCTAGTAATGAAGAAAATAGTCAAACTCCTAATGATGATAATGAAGTCACCCTTTGTACTGATAATTGTAGGTCTGATTATTGTAAGACTATTAACGTACTTAGCAAAGAGGATCAAGAAAGCTCTTTGTTAATTGAGTTAATTAGTAAACTTACTGACGAATATCTAAAATTACAGTATATGAAACAGTTAAAAGATTTGTTTTCTAAAAATAATTCGGGAAAGGGTAAGGTAATTAGAGGTAAAGAAAAACCTGTAATTAGTCTTAATAAAACCCTTGAGAGATTTAAGACTACTGAGAGGGAAATCACCCTCCCAGAGTTGAATCAAGAAGTCAATAAGCTTAAGAAAGAAATTTCTGGTCTTAAGACTGAAATTTTAGACTTAAGAAAAGATATGACTACTTTGGCCTCTAAAGGTTCAGAACTTCATATTTCTGATTCCTCAGAAAATGAAGATCAACCTGAATCTTCCGGAGTCAAAGATGATGAGTCTCTCCTAATGGTTCAAGGTAATTCATTAAAAAGATTAAAAGATATAACCATTCAAAAATGGTATATAATGGTTCATTTAATGGTTGATGGAACTTTTGTAATACAGCTTCCTGCCCTCGTGGATACTGGTGCAGATCTCAATTGCATTCAGGAAGGATTAATTCCTACCAAGTTCTATGTTAAAACTAGTGAACGTCTTAATTCTACTAATGGTAGTAGCATGGAAATAAAATATAAACTGCCTAAAGTTCATATTTGTCAAGATAATATGTGTTTTAAAACTTCTTTTGTTTTAATTCGCAACTTGACTGATAAGATAATTTTAGGATTACCGTTTATATATTTATTGTATCCATTTACTACTAGTAACAATGGTTTAACAACTGAGCACTTAGGTCAAAAGGTGGTATTTGAATTTATCACTCAACCTAAGGAAAGAGATTTGAAATTTATTCAGGATGAATCTATTTTAAAATCACTCAATTTGTTAAACTGTAAAACTTCACAGTTAAAATTCTTAAAATAAGAAATTAAATATAAGCAGGTTGAAGATCTTCTCCTTCTTGATAAAATTCAAGATAAGATTGAAGAACTTCGATTATTTATGGTTAAAAACTTGTGTGCTGATTCTCCTAATGTCTTTTGGCATAGAAGGAAACATGTGGTTAGACTACCTTATGCTAAGGAATTCAAAGAACACTTGATTCCTACTAAGGCTAGGCCTATCCAAATGAGTCATCAGCAGATGGAACTTTGCAAACAAGAGATTAATGACTTGCTTGCAAAAGGCCTAATAAAACATAAGAAGTCCCCTTGGTCTTCCCAGCCTTCTATGTTAATAATGAAGCTGAGAAAGAGAGAGGTGTTCCTCGCCTAGTTATTAATTATAAGCCTCTTAATAAGGTTCTAGAATGGATTAGGTATCCCCTACCCAATAAAGAAGACCTTCTTAGTCGGCTTAGTAATGCTACCATCTTTAGTAAATTTGACCTTAAGTCGGGTTTTTGACAAGTCAGTATTCATCCTAGTGATAGGTATAAAACTGCCTTTACCACTCCCTTTGGTCACTATGAATGGATTGTTCAAGCATTTGGCTTGAAAAACGCTCCTAGTGAATTTTAAAATATTCTCAATGAAATTTTGAATCCTTTCAGTCATTTCATCATTATGTATATTGATGATATTTTGGTTTTCTCCAAGTCTATTGATGAACATTTCAAGCACTTGAACTCGTTCTTCAAAACTATTAAAGTAAATGGTTTGATTCTTTCCCCAACCAAATGTTGTCTTTTCCAAGTTAGAGTTAAATTCCTAGGGCATGATATTTATCGCGGTCTGATTCGTCCCATTCAAAGAGTCATCCAATTCGCTGATAAATTTCCTGACAAAATTATTGATAAAACTCAACTCCAGCGTTTTTTAGGTTCCCTTAATTACGTCGGTAAGTTTTATCAAAATTTGAGAAAAATCTGTAAACCTTTGTTCCTTCGTTTACAGAAAAGTCCTCCTCCTTGGACTGATGAGCATACTGCCATCGTCCAACAAGTCAAGAAATATGTTAAGGTTCTTCCTTGCCTTGGCATATCTAATGAATCTGCTTTCAAAATTATTGAAACTGACGCCTCCAAAATTGGCTTCGGTGGTATCTTGAAGCAGAAGTTAACTCCTGCTTTTTCTGAGCAAATTGTTCGGTTCCACTCTGGCGCGTGGAATCAAGCCCAATTAAATTATAGCACAATTAAAAAGGAAATTTTAGCTTTAGTTTTATGTATTAGCAAATTTCTAAATAATTTATTAAATCAAAAGTTTTTAGTTCGTATTGACTGTAAATCAGCCAAATACATTCTTGAAAAAGATGTTAAAAATATTGCTGCCAAGCACATTTTTGCCATATGGCTATCTATTTTAAGTATTTTCGATTTTGATATTGATTATATTAAAGGCAAGTGATAATTCAGTTCCTGATTTTCTCACTCGGGAATTTATTAATTCAGGTACCCCTCAAATTCAAAATGAGTGTGAGAGGATCCAGTAAAAGTGTTCGGCCCCCTGGCCCTCCAGGCCCAGGCCCGCCTAGTCAGAAGCCCATGGGAGCTGTAATTCCACACCAAGTCACTCCCCTTACTATAGTTAATAGGTTTACTCCCCTTATTTCTGGAACAAAACCCTACAGCTCGGCTTTGGCCCAGCCCCCTCAAATGATTGATCCTTATGCTTCGTCTAGTAATCCTCCTGCTGGTCATCATACTCAATCTGAGTACATCCCTATTTATTCCACCAATTTATTTCATATTAAAAGACAAATGAAGTCAATTGATGATCCAGTCAAATTGGCTGCCCAGTTCTTCCCAACTGGTTGGCACTTTCTTCCCTTGGCTCCTTATAAATCTCTTATGTATTATAAGGATGTCTTTCTTCAAACTCAGTTAATTCTTATTAAACCTATTTATGATAGAAATGATTCTTTGAAAATCATCTATCATTCGCTCTATATTAAACAGATTATCACCATACCAAACTGGGGTAATCATCCGTCATATTTAAGACAGTTAGATGGTTATGATAGCTAGTTCTGCTATTATGATTACATGGAAGCTTGGAACAGGGTTTTTCTATTTCAAACCCCATCGTTTAGTCACTCGTGGTTCATATAATTTGACCACAAGTTCAAAAGTCAAATCCCTCATTGGTTTGTTTTATGGTGGGAACGTTTTGGTCTCATCTATAAAATTCTTCTAATTGAGCTCCAGTCAGTTCTAAATGTTTTTAGTTCTAGGGTTCCTGCTGTTCAATCTAATTGTTGCATTCCAGTAATTCTTCATTTCGTTAGTAAATATAAAATCCATGGATTCTTAAATGGAACTATGGATTTTATTATCCTGTTGCTAATGTTGCCCTTTCTTCTGTTATTTCATCCGAAAAAGATGTTTCCCGCTCTAACTCTAGTCAAATTACTTTTGTTACTCGAGAATTCTCAGTTAAATGGTGGGATAAGTTTGATCCTTATCGCATCGTCGGTCAAGTTCAGAAGGAATTTCCCAATCCTTCTCCTATTCAAGCGGTTCCTCCCCCAAAGGAATCATCCTCTAATAAATCAAAATCCAAAAAATCTTCCGTTTCAAAGTTAGATTTTACAGATATTGAGCATTTTTCAAATTTCGAGTTAAAATAGTTATCCAAGATTATTCAAAAACGAATGGATAAACTCAGTGAGGACTCAGTTCCCTCAGTCTGTTCATCCTCTTCGTCTCATTCCAGTCATCATTCAAGCCATAATGATCCGTACGGAAGCATCTCCCTCCAAGATGCTCAGGACCCATTTGCTTAGAATGCCTACAGTTATTGTGGTCACCTTTGATACAAGATACTCCTGCCCGTGCAGCCCGTGCTCCTTTGTCAAAAGTAGCCGAAAGCAGTTTTGAGGACGGTTTATCGTCTTGTATGTGTCTTGTCCTGTATATCGGCCATATGGCCTCTTTAGTCAAAAGTTTTTTTGTATTTGTATTATTGAGTCTGTATTTTATTTAAAACGCGTCTGTAATAGTGAAAAGTTATTTGTTACAGTCAAAAGTTATAATAATGCTTTCATCTTTTGATAAAGCATTACTGTTGATCAATAGTCATTCATGTTTAGTAATCATTGAGTTGTATTTGTTCGGCCTTTTCTCTTCCTATATAAAGGAGGCTTAGTCATTTGTAGAAGGCAGGATTTAAACATCCAATAGAGAGCTTGTGAAGACTTAGATTCCTATCTAACTAATCTTCAGCACTCTTGTCTTCTTTCTTAGTTATGCTAGATTTCTATAATCGAGTCAGTTAAATATTTAAACATCCAGAGCTTCGCTGCGTTCCAGTTTTTTTAAAAATAAACGAGGGGGCACGTTTATTTATAGGCCAGGGAGCCTCCACTCTACCTGCGGCTCCCCTAGGTAGGGCCCACATGCCCGGTTTGGTTGTCTCGAGGAGCGTGCATGCCGGGCGACGCAATCTCAGGTTCAAAACTTCTTAACTTTTGATCGGAGCATCCGTTTGAGGCGTGCTATAGCTTTCCAGAAAGCCCTTCCTGAGAGTGTTGCAATGACATTGGTTTTAACCCTTTTTAAGACCCCAAAAGTTGGTTCATGACCGGATCTTCATTTCCCCACAGTTTGCCCAATGAGCCGTCTGGTGCTGTTTTCACCCGAAATCACCGTTGTGGTTCTTTCTGACCTTGGTGGCATCAATTCTACTTGAGTTTGACTGAATCGGTTAAGAGTTGGTAAAAAGACCATTTTGCCTTTACCGGGGTTGCCCTTGGTGTCGGCATGGCCTTTGGTTAACTTTCGGGAGTTGTTTCCGAGACTTGGATCCCATTCGGGTCTGTTTGTCCCTAGTGTTGCCTCTGTGGCTGACGTGGTCATTCTAGGTTTTCTTCTAGAAGTGTTGTGGTGCTTCAGGTTTATGTCCGAAGTAGACCTGACTTCCCGGATTGATGCCATGGATGACCTGCACTTCCCGGGTTAATGTCGGGGCTGATTTGTACATCCCAAGTTGCTGTTGGGGCTGCGTTGACATCCTAATATGGTTGATCGATTTTGTGGTTATCCCGATATCGGTGATCGGGTTTGAGCTGATGTCCCGATATTGAGATCGGGGATGATCTGACGGTCTGATTGACGATTGGGGCTGGATTGACGGTCCGATTGAGAATCGGAGTGGGCTGGAGTACCGATATTGGTGATCAAATTTAACTAGAGTTGACCGGCATTGGTGGCCGGATTTAGACTGAAGGACCGGCATTGGTTGCCGGATTTAGATTGGATGTCTGGTGTTGGGACCGAGGATGGCTTGATTGACTGTTTTGCCTTCCTACAGTGTTAGTATTGGGGCAAGAAAAATTTTGAGTGTCTACAACGCCCAATGGCTAACAGAGAACTACAAAAAGAAATCCATAACATCTACATCTCCAAGCCAGTCAACCGAAGCTAACTCCTCCTGAGTCACAGTATCTTCGCAAAAGGGAATATTTGGACGGTATAAAAAGGGATCTCCTCCAGTAAAACCATTAATGTATGGAACGCTGGAGGGACCAGCACCAGAACTGGAAGGATCAAAAGTATCTGCCTCTACTAGATCTCTGCCTAAATGGCGAAGGAAACGATGTGCCCGGTCTAACCGCTGGGTCAAGATTACAATCTGCTCCAAATGAGTAGGCTCTCTAATGCGGGCTATCCAATCTGTCATCATCACGGACCCAGGTACCATATCTGCCAAGAATTAGGTACCACGGGTCTGAGGCACAACAGTGCTTGGAGTCCACCACCGATAAAAAGCGTACTGAGTACAAAGACCATTTGACAACATGAAACCATCCAAGCCTATCAGCGGAATATCTGTAACTGACTGGGATAGAGGCCAAGATCGTCTGTCAGGAGGAAGATATGGAATACGAATCTCCTCTATGATGCATCTGATAGCTCGCTCTCCCAAGTAGAGCTCCAAACCTCCATCAATCAGAAAAGGAATCTGGTGGGTAGACAAGGCATACTCCACTCATGTCGGGAAACCATCCTCAAAGTCGACTATAAGATGATCCGTTGTATATGGAACCCATGTCACATCATTAGCAGTCAACAACTCCAGCTGAAGGCGATTGTGAGTAAATCCCTCTGCCACAGGGACTTCTGAAAAAGTAGAATGATGTCACCGACGTCCTCGTGGATGTGACAACCCAAAAAATTATAATGATCTTAATTGATTATAATAAAGGTTAAAGAATAAAACCTAAATGGAAATTTGAGGAAGAATTTAAAATTTTTAAAGAAGAACCTATATAGTTTATGTTGAATTCTTAAAATGTGTATATGTATAGTTACATATATATATTTAGTGATGTGATATACATATTTTAGCAAGAGGAATGATAAGAATAAATATAGTATGAGATTTGTGAAACATTTCTCAAGGTATTAAATTATTTGGTATGAGTAGGTATATTATTTGATTGCTTATATTTGTTTATTATATAATAACCAAATAAAAAAAACTAATATAACCTAATATATATATTAGGTATAGAAATTTAAATAACCTAGGGGTTATAATATGTAAGGATGTTAGTATTTAAATTTTTTACTAACACTAAGAGATTATGTTTATTATCTCAATTTATTAATTTTATTAAAGCAAGTCTAATTGGGTTAAGTAATTAAATGTAAATGAGTAAGAATTTGATTTATAAATTAAGTGAATAGAAACCTTAATTAAATGATTAGGGTATGATAGAATTAAAATTAGTGGACTATGTTAATTTACATAGCCCAACTATTTTATTAGCAAGCCCAAATTATTTTTATGTGAGCCCAATTCTTAGCCACTAGTCAAGAGATAATTTGGACATTTAATAAAGTAAGATGGAGCATTGAAAATTAAAACGGGTATGGAAGGAAAAAGGGCCCAAGATTTCGTCCAAACAAGGAATTAAGAAAGAAAAAAATAAGCCCAAAAGAAAATTATTTATGGCCAACTTAAGCCCACTTGGGCAAGGGTACTATAGTCATTATGCAAAGCTTAAAAGAAAACAAAAATTGGATGGGGGATAGGCCTCTTGGCCGAAATAGAGGGAGAGATAGATAGATAGAGGATAAGATTTGATAAGGATAAGAATAAAGAAAAGATAAGATAGAAGAAAGTAAAGATAAGAAAGGATAAGGAAAGAGAAAGATAAATTATGGAAAAAGGAAAAAGAAGAGAGAGAAATGAAAGGAAAGAAGAAAAGAAAAAAAACATGATATATATAGAGAGAGAGGTCATGGTTAGCAGCTCCAAGGGGAGGGGAGGAGAGAGAAAGAACCTCCATGGGAGGAAAGCAAGGGAGGAGAAGAAGAAGCAAACAAGCTAGGTATAAATCTTATATAGCTTATATAATATATGTTTGATTATTTTCAATCAAAACTTGGATCTAAGATTTCAAAATTCTAAAACCTTAGATCTATATGTTAATAAGTGTGTTATGGTTAGATCTATCACTTTTGATGATCAAAAGTTAGATCAAAAACAAAAAAAAGGAAATTATGTTTTAAAGGTTAGAAAATCTTGATTTTATTAGAATAAATTATGTTTTGCTTGGATTTGGTGTATGTTTGGTGTAATAGATCATGGATCATGGTAGATCCATGATCTTAAGGTGTATTAGTATGTATTATAATGGTTTATGGTGGCTAATGTTTGATTGATCAAGAGATCTTGGAAGATTTCTTAGAAATCACAAAAGTTTTAAAATCATATTTTTGAGAAAACGTAATGTGAAATTCAAACAACCATATCTCTTAGTGTATTTCGCATTTTTGAGTGTGGTCAATTTTTTTTGGACTTAGATCTAGAAGTCTTCTAACATATCCAAGTGGAATAACTAAAAAATTCCTTGTAGATTTCTGTCTGGACAGTTTTTAGCAAAGGACGTGAAATCTGAAAAACCCAAAAAGTAGGCTGTCTGGGATTTCCAAGGGCAGTTTCATCCACTTATTTTGTGAAATAAAATTAGGCCTTTTGGGACATTAAAATATATGTTATCAAGTAGTTTGTGTCCAAAAATGAGCTCATTCCGACTTAAATTGAGTATGTTATGACTATTTTAATATTTGTATTTTTTCGACAAAAATCGCTATAACTGGAGTTCTATAACTCCGATGGCCATGAAATTTAAACTGGAGACTCACGTTAACATGTGTAAGATCCTGTCAAGAGTTGGGAATTTTTGGAGTTAAGCGTGATGTAGCAAATTTCTTAAAGAATTAACTAGAAATGGATTTTTGAAAAATACTAAAGCAAATTGAAAAATTCCTGGAAAAAAAAATTTGTGTATGGAATACATGTATTTATGTGTGAACAAAATATAAAAAAAATAATAAGATGATTAGATTAAAAAAGGGAAATCCAAGTTGCTGGATTGGAATCCAGTTTACTGGATTTCAATCTGGTTTGCTGGATTGGTATGTTTGGATAATCCAGGATGCTGGATTGATCTATTTGGATAATCCAGGTTGCTTGATTGGTGGTCAGTTGAATCCAGGCTTGCTGGATTGAATGTCAATTTGAATTCAGGCTTGCTGGATTGGAGGTCAGTTGAATCCAGTGTACTGGATTGGAAAATAGTTTACTAAATTGAAATTCAGTCTGAATCCAGGTTGGTGGATTAGGTATTCGACTTACTTAATTATAAAGGACTTATAAAATAAAAGACTAAGTGTTAATTCACAAGTTATATGATACAGTAGTGTTAAGTCTAAGGTAGTACAATCGTACTCTTTAATGGTTGATATATAGTAGTTGGGCTAAACGACTCCTTCATATGGGGAAGGTATATACGAATTAGTAACCGATCTAACTCGCTATGCAAACAGTGTAGACGAGACGAAAGCTAATTTGTTAGTTGTTTGTGAGAAACCACTCAGTATACTATATTGAATATTATTAAAGACTTGATGTGTGCTAGGTTTAGACTTGTGTATATGTATAGTGCTAAGGTTATCTAATATTTGACTATGTGTTTAAATGATATATAGTTTACTTATAAGGTATGTTATGCTAATTGAAAGATCAATCTTATAACTGATAGGTCTTTACAATAAAGCGATTAAATTATATTGCGTAGCAGTAATCGATGGTACATGCAAGTTTCCTAACTCGAACACGAGTTGTTATTGTAAAGCATGTTCGTGATTAATCATTGTTGATTATATCACAGCTATGATTTATTGATTCGTACGTTGTGCATATTATATATGTTCATCAGGTACGAAAGGCTGATCACCTTCATTACCATATTATTCAGTTGAATTTATTCATGTTCGTTGTTGGCTATTCAACATTATTGATTCTGTCATTCAGTTATGGAAATTGATTCATGTTCTTTCACAATTCTTATATTGTTGGAAGTTTGACAGCTTATTATTATTATTTTCAATCATGATATATCTTCATTTGAACTTAAACTTGCTGGGCAAACTTGTTGCTCACCCTTGCTATATCATGATAAACATTTCAGATTAAAGAAAAACTTCGGACACAGTCAAAGGCAAAAACAAGTTCCAGGATGGAATTATTATACGGTTAAAATGGTAATAGTATGGGATACAAATGACATTGTATGTCGTGTAGGATATTAATGCATGTATTAAGTTAAGGTAACAGACCTTGGAAATTATATTGTAAAAGTTATTGTATAAACAATTTATGCTTATATCTTTCGCAATAGTTATAGAAATGATATATCGTAACGTACCAGGTCCGAGGTTCTGGGGACCCAGATTTGGGGGCGTCACAGTGGATATGTCTCCAAACCCAAAGTGGTGACAAGGCGCAGTCAAGGGAGCCTCTCATAAATACAAAACTATAAAATTCAAAACTTAAATCAAGTCAGTTATAAAATTGACAACCCGAACGAGGGAAATTGGAAAATAATTAAAATTTACTCACCAGCAAAATGGGATAGAAGCCCAACCAAGCATCTGTCATGCCCTCTTAGCGTAGATGCATCTCGCGAAGGAAATAAGCGAAGGTAAAGGATCCCCAATCAAATTCCCCTATGTGATCTACCTCGCGAATAGCGCCGACCAAGGAAATAAAGACAGTTGAGGAGTTGTCTACGATGAAGCAACCCCTGATGATAGTCAAAAATAAGCATCGCAGAATGCGATCTCTCTCCATTAGATCAACAGGGGTAGGCTCTGATAAATCTCCACTAGAAGCATCAATGCTTAAGGGACCTGAACGGACGACCCTTAAGGGCCGAAGGAGGAACTCCTAGAAGAGATTAGACTGCAGCATGGGAAATGTCCGCTACCAAGGGCACCCTCTCTCCTGTAAACTCCATGCTTGTGATGTATCCCTAATCCATTGGCGTCATCACCACCTCACAATCCAGCAAATGGAGTGACTAACTCTAATGAAACCATCGCTCAGACAAAGCTCTCAAATATCCCCATGGACTATGTCGTGGTACAATGGAAAAGAAAGCCTCGAAACCTCAAGAATGCAAGAGGCCCTATAGTAGGGATGAAGAGTCTGATATATGGAATTGATGCTGAACTAGTCCCCCCTCGACTGAGTAAATTCGGGAACCTACATTACATTCAAACTAAGGTTCAACCATTGCCAAAAATGGAATAAGAAGTAGTTTAAATATAAAAATCCCCAATAACTCATTCGCATGGAGATAAACTGATGGATGATGGTCCAAATAGCCTAAAAGATTAGGAATAGTCACATGTATGCCGGGAAGATCCTGGCGTGAGTTAGAAGAAGAAGGAGTTGGATCTGCAGTAGGAATATCCTCCTCTTCCTCAGGAACTCCGATCCTATCAACTCTGATAGGACGGATCACCGACTCTATTAACCAAAGCACTTATCGAGTCGGGCTGGGCAAGGGAAGGTTTGAAGCCGTCCTCAAACACCAGAAGAAACCCTACGGGAGGTAGAGCTGCTCGGCCTATCAGAATCCATGCCTAAAAAGAAACTCCATATCACCTCAAAAAGGGTGAGGTATGTTTTAACATTAAACTAATTAAATTAAGATCATCACATCATGCATGGTCTACACGTGTAAACTTGCATTATTTTAACATACATCCTTAGTAGAGTTAAATATGCATGCACATTAAATTCTTAGACTCGTGAAAAAAACTCGCCAGAGTCTCCCCTGTAAAATGGACTATCCGCATGCACATAGGCATGACTAGGTGACCATTCAGTAGCACACCAACCCAAAATCAAAAAACATCATATGTAAGCATTAAATCAAGCCCACAATGGTAGCCAAATTTCCCCGGAAAATTAAAATATAGTCAGAACAACTTCATGATCATTTGTCCTAAAATAGGATAGCCAAACTAGCCAAAATGTGTATAATATGATTTCTAAAAAAATTAATTTTTTCACATCAGAACATCCAACATGGTAAAATACAAAAAATTACTAAGCCCGTTCAATTTTATTAAGTCATCTATACATACATATTTGATACATTGAGTTAAAAATCATTAAACATGAAATCTAACAATTTAACGGTCAAAACTCGAAAGAAAAGGATGTAAACGTTACCTGAGAAGTGCATAACGTTTGTATGGTGATGAATTTTGGAAAAACCAGCCTGAAATGAGTAGATCTGAGCAAAAAGGTTCGAATTTTTCGAAAGGAATCAATTAAAAACGACATTTTAAAGGGCATGGGGGGGTTAAATCCACCCATGGCCAGTCGCGACTCTACCTGCGACAGCCAAAAATAGACATGCAGCAGGCTAGGGTGGATCCCACCCCCTCCAGCTTGATCAAATTTAAGTCTCGGCAGGTTCCCCAGAAGCCAAAAATTCAAATCAACAAAAAAGGTTATGCGCGATTGAGCGTAAAGTGCCTAAAACCCTGAAATATGGTATCAAACTTTTGATAAATGTAAATCCCCATCTAAGCCATTTGTGTCAGCCCCAGTATAGCATCGGGAAGGATCCGATGGTGTAAGCCGTTGAAAACTACTTCAGCGAAGATTTCAGAATGTCTGGTATTGTAAACCGTTGGTTTCAGCCCCAGCGTAGCATCGGGAAAGATCCGGTGGTGTAAGCCATTGAAAACTACTTCAGCAAAGATATCAGAATGTCCGGTATTATAAACTGTTAGTGTCAGCCCCAGCGTAGTATCGTGAAGGATCCGGTGGTGTAAGTCGTTGAAAACTACTTCAACGAATTTACCAGAATGTCTGGTATTGTAAACCATTGGTGTCAGCCCCAGCGTAGCATCGGGAAGGATCTGTGGAGTAAGCCATTGAAAACTACTTTTGCAAAGATATCAGAATGTTCGGTATTGTAAACCGTTAGTATCAGCCTCAGCGTAGCATCAAGAAGGATCCGGTGGTGTAAGCCGTTGAAAACTACTTCGGCGAAGATATCAGAATGTCTGGTATTGTAAACCATTGGTGTCAGCCCCAGCGTAGCATCGGGAAGGATCCGGTGGTGTAACCAGTTGAAAACTACTTCAGCAAAGATATCAAAATGTCTAGTATTATAAACCGTTGGTGTCAGCCCCAGCGTAGCATCAGGAAGGATCCGGTGTGCAAGTCGTTGAAAACTGCTTCAGTGATATCCCTAGCAATTGAGATATCGAATATGTCTGATGGAAATCAAATCGTTAGAGTCAACCCCAGTGTAGGCATCAGCAACACTGATGGAAGGGAAATTGTTGGAGTATACTTCAGCAACACTGATGGAAGGTAAACCGTTGGAGTCAACCCCAGCGCGGGCATCGACAACACCAATGGAATGAAACTGTTGGAGTTAACCCCAACGTAGGCATCAAGAGTACTGTTGGAAATCCTATCAGCAAAGGCGTTTAACATTCATTACAACATACCATTTCATTTCATTGCATTGCATCATTAGATGCATCTAGTCATATTTCAAGTGTAAAAGACATAATCAACAGCTTATACCCCGAAGACAACCCCGAGGGACAGCCTCAGCCACTTCAACCCCGGAGACAACCTCGAGAGGGCAAAGATTGAATGTTGACAACACAATGTAAACAACAATCATCCAGCTATGAATAGGGTCACAAAGTGCCATCGCAGTAATCCCAAGTGCAAACTGCTCAAGACAGCTCAACGAACTACCTGTGAAGACTTGAAGATCCTATTTTGGTCATGGACCCATCTTCCCGGATTCGAAAAAGGGCAAGTCTAATGTCATTACGTAGCTCTTGGAGAGAGCTTTATGGAATATTATCGCACATCTCCATAGGATTCCCGGATTGCTAGATGTGACGCCCCCAAATCCGGGTACCTTCAAACCCTAGATATGGTGCTACACGGTGCTACTATCTACTCATACATTCAATTGAAGACTTCAATAACATGCATAAGTTTACTAAATATTACATTATGTTAACCCCTTCCCAGGTTATTTGTAGCCATTACATTCGTTTGGTGTCATAATATCATTCATTACAGAAATAATACTATGTTATTACAAGGATAACTATTTATCCATCTTGGACTTGCCTTGGACTTACCGGATCCTTCGGTCCGTTCGCTCTTAGCTGAAATTGTAACGATTGAGATTTTATATATATTAAGTTTTAATATTTATTGAGTGAATAAATATTTTATATGATTTATTTATTGAGTTAAATAAATAAATGATGTGATTGTGTGGACTGATTTAATTAAGAGTAATATTTAATTAAATTGGTGTGTTAATAATGGTGTAGCATAATTCTAATTTAATTGAGAATAATTGAATTTGATTTAATGTTATGTGCTAAGTGTTGATAATAATTTGTTACATGAATTATGTTTAATAAAAGAATTACAATTGTGTAACAATTTGATATTATGTGCAATTTTAATTAATTAATTAATGTTAGCTTTTATTTAATTAGAATGTTGTAATTTAATTAAATAAGTGTAGTATTTAATCTATGGAGTAAAAATTTATTAAAAGAATGGAAAAGGGTTTTAAGTGGTTTTACCAAACAAGGCCCTTGTACTTGTTTAATCTTATTTTTCCAAACAAGGCCTTAGCTAATAAGCTGTTTTTAAAAATAAAGGGTAGGCTTTTCAAATTCACGTTGGTGTAACCTATGTATTAACTAGTAATTAGTATATGTAATAATTATTAGGAGTTACATATTTTATATATTACTTGTATTATATATTATATGTATATACTACAAGTTTGTACGTTAGTTTTAGAAAACAAAACAAAGAAAGAAAACAAGAGAAGGGTTAGAGAGAGTTATCAGAGAAGAAGAAGAGGAAGAATAAGAAGAAGAGAAACCTTGAGAAAACAAGAGGAGAGCTTTCATCATCTCCATCTCTCTCTTAATTCAAACTAGTAAGGTTATAATCTTAACCCTTATAATCAATTCATATGTTTTGTGTTTATTAGGTTTTCATAATCATGAATCTTATATGTATATATGGTGTTCATATGTTTTCATATGTAATTGTATGACATGAAAGGATTTTCAAAATACAATTGTTGCAAAAACAAGTTTTAAAGTTATGTTCTTCTATATTTTCATGGTTTTAGACTTCTCTATAAAAATCTCTTTGTGTGAAAGTTTTATTTTTGATATATATATGGGATGTGTACATATATATATATATATATGTTTACATATGATTTTTATAATTGTTTAAGTGTTTTAATTCACAAAGATATGATGAACATGGAGAAATCATGTTCATAGTGGTTTATTATGAAGTTATTTTGAAAATAGTTCTTAAATTGTCAAAACAAATTGATGAAAGCATGAAGTTATGTGTAATATGTGATATAGCATGATTATATATGAGTTATATGGTTGTTTTAACAATTCATTTCATGAAATTTTGATAAACAAGAAGAATGGTGTTTATAGTGATTTTTTGTGAATTAATTTTTGAAAAATGGCTTTTGAAACTATCAAATTGATGTTTGATTTTGAGTTATTATTAAAATTGATCATGTATTATGTTAGTATATTAAGAATAAAAGTTATTACAATTAGAATTACTTGAATTGATTGAAAAACGAATTCGTAATAGTAATTTCCGTTAAGAACGCTTAATATTGTGTTTTTTTTCAAAAATTATGAAATCTTGATTTTGGTTATGTGATGTATGTATTTTATATGTTATAATCATGTTAAAGAGTTTACAATATTGTTTGTATCAAGTTTCATGTTTATCATGTTGGGAAAAATCGAATTCGGTGTGAAGGAATAAACCAAATTGGCTTATTTCTCCACCAATTCGCGAACTAGCCCCTGTGCCTAGAGGGAGGACCCACCCCAGCGGGGCTTTTGCCCATAGGGGACCTTCCCCAGCGGGGTATTGTGACACCTCCAAATTTGGATACTTCATTTCCACATCATTTGGTGTTCTCTTTCTAATAAAACATACATCTACCCAATAATAAAGAATTGCAAAGTAAATTACAACATTCATAAAGCTTAATTAAAAAAATCTTCCATTAAAAAGGAATACAACTTGTCCAACAAAATCCCAGGGTTAACTAACCTTAACATCAAATAATAAATGCGGAAATAAACATAACATAATCATCTAAGTCTTATTACAATCAAAACTTGAAACCACAAGCCTTTATTTATTCATCTTTCCTTTTTCTTTACTTGTTGACGGTATGTCAACCTTCTTGGTCTCAACTGCAAGTGGTGGTAAAACATGCAAGAGTGAGCAAACAAAAGCTCACTTGAAAATACAACAGTGATATGACATAAGTGAATCGTTTCAAAAGAGTTTGAATAACTTTACTTTCATCGATATAAAGAATTGAATTATAATTCTTTCATCAATACATAGAATTCGAATATAGAATCATCTGAGGGTCATAAGACCTTGAACTATTGTCCTAGGTTATAAATATTTCTATTTAAACTTTTAACAGTCAATAAGACTATGGACCTTTAACTCGTACTCAGGGGGATCAACCCTTTGTACCTTTAACGCTTTCGCATAAATATCCCCTAATAAATAGGGTTGTTCATTCTTAGTAATTGAATTCAAGTCCGCACCAAAGAGAGTTTGTATTGGATAGATAAGGGATCTTTGAAGTTTCAACTATCATCAACTAGGAGTAGTTGAATCGACTCACAGTACTTTAATAGTTCAAGAATACAAGAATCATGAACCACTTACATGATATGACAATAAACTTTATAATAGATAGGCATGCTTTAGAAGTAACCCAAAGAAATTGAAAGAATAAGTAAATCTTGCTTGAACAGCTAAGTCAAGATTACAATATCCAAATAATACTTCAATATATGAGCATTATGAATATGAGAATACAACAACTCTTAACGTAAGAGTATAAAAATTAGAATGCTTGCACAATAATAAGTTTAGAGATAGGAAATTTGCTTAATGTTAACCAGTTTAGGATTTAGAAGACTTGCCTTAAGCGCAAGCTACACTTAAAACACAATTACAATCACGTCACAAACACCCTACACATTTATATTACATTGAAACCATCTATTAGTATCCAATTACAACATTTAAACCATCGAACTTCATATCCAAGTCCAATTATCAATGTAATTTAGCACATTGGTTGCTAACTAGTCAAGTACGTGAGTCTATACTCACGGCATACATTCACAAGCTTATAACTCAATGAACCGTGTTGTGTACCTTAGGAAAGTAACACACACACACACATGTAGCATATTCACATAATACTTCAATCAAACTTAAACACATCAAAAACATGTTAACTTATTATATATTCCACTTTCCAAGTCATAGAAACAAGTTAGCTAAACAAACGGGGCATAAAAACTCAACAAGCAAAACTCAACATTCCCGGACAGCAACATCACCCACTGGGGCGGGTCCCCATAGGGCAAAACCCCCGATGGGGCGGGTCCTCCCCCAGCTGCACTACATGGTTCGCGAACTGGTGGAGAAATAAGCCAATTTGGCTTACTCCGTTACACCGAATTCGAATTTTCCCAACATGACAAACATTAAACTTGTGACAAACAATATTTTAAGCTTATTAACATGCTCATAACATAAAAATTCATATAACCACATAATCACAACCAAGATTTCATGAAATTCGAAGAAAAACACAATTTTAAGCATTCTTGACGAAAATTGTTACTACGAATTTGTTTTTCATCCAATTGAAGTGATTCTAATTGTAATCACTTGTATTCCTAACATACTAACATAACACTTAATTAATTTTAACAATAACTCATAATCAACATCAATTTTGATAGTTTTAAAAGTAATTTTTCAAAAATTGACTCAAAGAAAAATACTATGAACATGATTCCTATTGTTTATCAAAAATAC
The DNA here is from genome assembly GCA_020205555.1 of Panax stipuleanatus. Lineage (NCBI taxonomy): Eukaryota > Viridiplantae > Streptophyta > Magnoliopsida > Apiales > Araliaceae > Panax > Panax stipuleanatus. Next base: position 45,876,610 of record CM035125.1, read on the forward strand.
ATGGTTTGAATTGCTAATACAACCATATAATTCATATATAATCATGTTATATCACATATTACATATATCTCGTGCTCACATCAAGGATTTAAGAATAATTTTCAACGAAACTACATAATCTATCACTATGAACATGAATTTCATGGTGTTCATCATATACTTGTGAATTGAAATTCTTAAACCACTATGAAACTCTTATGTAAACATATATACATATATATATATACATACATATCCCATTCACATAACAAAATCATGAAGTTTTACAAAGAGATTTTTACATAGAATTCCAAAACTATGAACATATAGAAGAACATGCTTGAGAACTTGTTTTTAAAACGATTGAGTTCCGAAATTCTTTTTATGGCATATAATTATATATATGAAAACATATGAACATGATATAAACATATAATCTTATACACATGAAAACCTAATTTTATAAAAAATCCCAAATAAAACATCTTAATTGAATTTAGGGTTTGTATCATACCCTTGCTAGTCTTTGATTGCAAAAATAGAGATATAGCGATGATGATAATGGGCTTGCTTTGCCTTCTTCAAAGCTTTCCCCTCTTCTTCTTCTTCTTCTTCTTCTTCTCTGAGAATTCTCTCCCTAACCCTTTCTCTTCTTCTTAGTTTAGACTTAAGCTTTTAGAGAAGACTAACGTACTTTTGTTTTTTCTAACTCACATATATAATCATATACATATATATAATATATATGTAACTTATAAATAATAAGTATAATACTTATAACCATATTAATTCTTATTAATAGCATAGGTTACAAAATTTGAAAAGCCCAAGGCCATGTTTGGCAAAACCACATTATTTTTAAAAACTAACTTCTTGAGCTTAAAGCCTTGTTTGGAAGAAATAAGATTAAACAATTACAAAGGCCTTGTTTGGTAAAACACTTTAAAATTCTTTTCTAGTCTTTTAATAACTCTTTAAATCCATAGATTAAATATTACATTTATTTAATTAAATTACCACATTCTAATTCAATTAAATAAACTAGCATTCACATAATACCAAATTATCACACAATTGAATTTCCTTTATTAAACATAATTCATGTAACAAATTATTATCACTTAACACATAACATTAAATCTAATTGAATTGTTCTCAATTAAATTAAATTTATGCTACACCATTGCTAACATATCAATTTAATTAAACATATAGCACTTAATTAAATTGTCCACAACAATAACCTAATTTATTTATTAACTCAAAAAATTAATTCAATAAAATATTTATTTAATTCAAAAAATATTCACAACTAATATATAAAATTCTCAATCGTTACAATCTTCCCTCCTTAAAAGGATTCTGTCCCCAGAATCACAACATAAAAAGAAAATTCTCATTAATTTCCTCATAAAAAAAATTCTCATATGTTACATTCTTCCCTGCTTAAAAGGATTCTGTCCCCAGAATCAATATATAAGGGTTACACAAATCATTTAAGCAAATAGTTGAGGATACGATTTTCTCATTACATCCTCGAGTTCTCACGTGGCTTCTTCAGCACTGTGGTTCCTCCAAATTACCTTAACAGAAGGTATCACTTTATTCCTAAGTACTTGTTCCTTTCTGTCCACTATTTGAACAGGAACCTCCTCATAAGTTAAGTCTTTATCAAATTGTAAAGGCCCATATTCTATTACATGTTTATAGTCGTGCTTGTAAGGTCGTAACACAAAAATATGGAATACATTATATATATTGTCAAGCTCCGGAGGTAATGCCACTTCGTAAGCTACCTCGCCAACTTTTCGTAGTACCTCGAAAGGTCCAATAAATCGGGGACTCAACTTTCCTTTCTTACCGAATCGAATCTTCCCCTTCCAGGGAGATACTTTCAGGAAAATGAAGCTCCCTAGTAAGATTTCTCGGTTCTGCCGATGTTGATCGGTATATTTCTTTTGTCTGACTTGAGCAGCAACCAATCTTGTTCTGATCAGCTTCACAATTTCAGTGGTTTGTTGTACCAAATCCGGTCCCAATAGCTGACGTTCACCAACTTCATCCCAGAACAAAGGAGTTCTGCATTTCCTGTCGTATAATGCTTCGTAAGGCGGCATGCCGATACTCGCGTGGTAACTATTAGTGTAGGAGAACTCCACCAACGGTAGATGATCATCCCAGCTTCCCTTAAAATCCATCACACAAGCTCTCAGCATATCCTCAAGCGTCTGAATTGTTCTCTCGCTCTGGCCATCGATTTGAGGATGGTATGCTGTACTCATTCGCAATTGCGTTCCCAGACAATCTTGCAATCGCTTCCAGAAATTTGACGTAAAACGTGGATCTCTGTCAGACACAATTGACACCGAAACACCGTGTCGAGAGACAATTTCTTTAACATACAGCTTCGCCAATTGTTCCAAGTTGTACTTAATCCTGATTGGTAAAAAGTGGGCTGACTTTGTCAGTCGATCCACAATCACCCAAATTATGACAAATCCTTTCTGAGTCGCTGGAAGACCAACCACGAAATTTATCGTGATATGCTCCCACTTCCATTTTGGAATTTCTAACGATTGCAACAATCCGCTAGGTCTCTGGTGTTCTGCCTTGACTTTCTGACAAGTTAGACATTTTGTAACACATTCAGCAACATCCCTCTTCATATTCGGCCACCAAAAATTGTGCCTGAGATCTTGGTACATCTTTATTCTCCCAGGGTAAATTGAATATCTTGAACTGTGAGCTTCACTCATGATCTCCTCCTTAACTTCTTGTACTGGCGGTACCCAGATTCTACCTTCAAATTGTAGCAATCCTTCACTGTCGATTCTGAATTTAAACTCTTCGCCATCGGCTATTCGCTTCCAAATCTTCTCGCATTCTTCATCGTGGGGTTGTACTTCTTTCACTTTATCCACAATAGTAGAACCAGTAGCTACTTGAAACAACTTCTCATCTGATTCCTTCGGAAACTTCACTTCCAGCTCTAATTTAGCCATCTGTTCTATCAACTGATCCTGATCAGTTAACATATTCAGTTTCTCCCGACCTTTTCTGCTCAAAGCGTCGGTGACAACGTTAGCTTTACCCGGATGGTAAAGTATCTCACAGTCGTAGTCTTTGATCAGTTCCAACCATCTTCTTTGGCGCATGTTCAAATCCTTCTGGGTAAAGATATACTTCAGACTCTTGTAATCTGTGTATATTTCACACTTTTCTCCATATAAGTAGTGTCTCCAAATCTTTAGAGCAAACACCACTGCTGCCAATTCCAGGTCATGGGTCGGATACCCCTTCTCGTAATCCTTCAGTTGACGTGATGCATAAGCAATAACCTTGCCGCTCTGCATCAACACACAGCTTAATCCCTTATGTGAGGCATCACTATATACCACAAAATTCCCCGTACTATCCGGTAAAGACAACACAGGCGCAGTACTCAACCTCTTATTCAATTCCTGGAAACTTTTCTCACACTTTTCCGTCCAAACAAACTTAACTATTTTACGAGTCAAATTCGTTAACGGAGTTGCGATCTTGGAAAAATCTTGGATAAATCTCTGGTAATAACCTGCCAATCCCAAGAAACTCCTCACTTCAGACGGCGTTTTCGGCTGATCCCAATTCATTACCGCTTCCACCTTTAACGGATCTACCGAAATACCATCCTTGTCGATTACGTGGCCAAGAAATTGCACACGTTCTAACCAAAATTTGCACTTCGAGAATTTTGCGTAAAGCTTCTCTTGTCTCAGCGATTCTAAGGTTAACCTTAAGTGTTCAGCATGTTCCTCCTCGGTCTTGGAATAAACCAGGATGTCATCTATGAACACCACTACGAATTTATCCAAAAATGGCTTAAACACCCTGTTTATTAGGTCCATAAATGCAGCTGGGGCATTCGTTAAACCAAATGGCATCACCAAGAACTCGTAATGACCATACCGAGTCCTAAAAACCATTTTTGGTATATCTTCCTTCCTCACCTTCAATTGATGATACCCGCTTCTCAAATCGATTTTTGAGAAATACTTAGCACCCTTCAATTGATCAAACAAGTCATCGATCCTAGGTAAAGGATACCTATTCTTGATCGTAACTTTGTTCAACTCTCTATAATCAATGCAAAGATGCATTGTATCATCCTTCTTCTTCACGAATAACACCGGCGCTCCCCACGGTGAAACGTTCGGTTGAATATACTTCTTGTCTAGCAATTCTTGAAGTTGAACCATCAATTCCTTCATCTCAACTAGAGCCATTCAGTACGGAGCCTTCAAAATTAGAGCAGTTCCTGGCGCTAAATCGATCACGAATTCTATCTCCCTATCTGGTGGAAGTCCTGGCAAATCGCTGGAAAAAACGTCCACAAACTCCATAACTACCGATATCTCTTCTACCTTTGGGCTCTCCTTACGCGTATCTATTATTTACGCTAAATATCCTACACAGCCTTGCATCAAAAGTTTCTTGGCTTACATCACCGTCAGACAACTCGCTTGTCTAGGCGATTTACTACCATGGAATACTACTTTCGATGGAGTCGTGAGGTCTACCGACTTCTTCTGACAGTTGATTACCGCCCCATGGTTGAACAACCAGTCCATACCCAATATGACATCGAATTCCCCAAGTTTAATCTGAATCAAATCTACCCTCAGCTCTTGACCTTTAATATCCAATCTATAGTTCTTGCATACTAACCTAACAGGAATAACTTCCCTATTCATAATTTCTATGTTCAAGGGGTAAGCTAACTCCTCTATAGGTAAGTCTAAGGTCTTAAAAAAATCATCTGATATGAATGAACAAGTAGCACCCGAATCAAATAATACATATGCATTTATACTATTGATCGGAATAATACCTGCCACCACATCTTTTGATTGCACCGCGTCTTGCACCGTCATGTTGAACGTGCGGGCAGTGGGTCGAACAGCTTGCAATGGCGACGGTCTAACAATAGTCAAAGTGTTGCCGCTGCCATTTCCTCCATTCCCTGTTGACCCTGTCGCTGGCTTCTTAGGGAAATTACGAGCCATGTGATCCTTGGATCCACATGTATAGCAGGCTCCCTTCTTCGAGTTTGGCCAATCTGGTGCGATGTTGCCTTCCTGACCACAGTTGTAGCACACTCGTTTCCCTTTTATGCACACTCCAGTGTGAGTCTTCCCGCATGTAGCACATGCTTCGAGCTTTCTCTTTTGTTGTCCTCCCTGCTGACTTCCAGCAGAGGTATTGTCATTCCACTTCCTCTTCTGATGGATAACTATGCTACTACCAGCCTTGTTTTCAATCTCAACTTTCTTCTTCTTATCTTGGTTGATTTTAGTCACCGCTTCACTTCCTCCTTCAGCTAGAATGGCCTTTTCCAGTACGGCTGCAAACGTGTTCAACTAGAACATAGAGACCTTGCTATAGAGCCAGGGTTTCAGTCCCCGCTCAAACCTTTTTGCCTTCCTAGCATCCGTGCTAACCTGGTATGTTGCGAACCTGGCCAACTCGTTGAACTTTGCTGCGTATTCCGACACTGTCATCGTTCCCTGCTTCAGCTCTATGAATTGGACCTCCATCTGGTCCTGCGAACTCACTGGGAAGTACATTTTGTAGAACATTTCCTTAAAATGTTCCCACATTATAACTCCTTCTCCCTCTCGGGTCTTATTCGCCTGCCACCAGAAACTAGCATTTGCCTTCAACATAAAAGTCGTAAATGCTGTCTTCCGGTCTTCACCGACCCTAGCCACGTCAAAGACCTTCTCTTTTTCCATAACCCACGTTTGAGCATCTATAGGGTTTGTCGATCAGTTGAATTCAGGAGGTCCTACTGCCTTAAATTCTTTGAACGTCGTGGCCTGCACTTGCTGCTGATTCACCATCGCTCCTGTCAGCAAGTTCACTAACTGCTGAACCGAGTTATGGTTTGTTCCATCGTTATTGTTGTTGTTCGTCGAACCCTCAGGGTTTTGACCTGTTGGTCTTCTTCTAGGAGGCATTTTCTGTTAAGAAAATATCATTAGTAGATCCTTTATTCGATTCTTAAGTATTTGAGTTCAAATTAAGCAATTAAATAACTCAGTTCATATATGAACACATAGCACATCAATAAACTTCTTTTATTCATTATTCGTAGTTTTAAAAACATAGGATAGATAGCATTCCTGCTATTTACATCATTTTTTCTGAACTGGAACAAGTTACAGGACTACCTCATCACTTTATCCCATTATTATCTCAATTTATGGGACTTACATCATTTATTACAAAAAGAAACACATAATTTAAAAGTTCTAATGTCTAGGCATATTAAGACATCGCACAGCCTCTCTACGTTCTTCCTCTATCACCCGAAACGCTGTCCTTCGGTCCACCACATACCATGGTAACCCTTGGAACTAAGTTGGGTAATAAAAGATACGGTCCTGGGCCCTATCTATAGCCGTATGGAAAGCATATTCTGTTTCCCTTAGCTTGGCTCTCTTGGTTTCTGCCTCGTACTCAGCTCGATCGATTCGTTGAGTAGCCCTCAAGCTTGTTTCCTCAGCTCTGGAACGCTTCGTCGACTCCTCTTGAATATCTTGCTTCAGCTTTGCTAGCTCGGCTCGTGCCTCATCTCGATCATTCTCTACATGAATTAAATTCCACTATGCTTCTCCTAGGTCACTAGACATATCCTCGATAGTGTGTCTCGCTGCTGGATGGATTCCTCGAGCTCTCCGACTCGACCATGAAGCTCCACATTATTGTCGTAAACTACCTCATATATCTCAGCACTAACAGAGTGAGGTGGAAATTCCTCTTCAGGATCCTTTTCCTCCTTTTCAAACTCGTCCTCGTCCTCTTCCTCTGGAATAAGTGTCAGCTCACGCTCTCGACCAGCTACGGTGATCACTCGAGATGGCTCTCTCCTAACCAGCTGCTCCCAGACAATATGGATATCTCGGGGCTCTTCCTCTGTAGGAACCTGAGGTATATCCTCTCTAGCCTGACTGGCTTCTCCAATGTTCGTCATCCTGACAAAAGAATTTTAAAGTTTATTATTACGTGATATCGACTCGTCACTCTTCGAATACCTAAATGTAAACACATAGCACATAATGTAGTTTATTATCTTTACCTATCACCACTATCTTTTCGATCTTCCTATAAGGCTACTACCTAAGGTTTTTCCCCCCACCTAAGGTTCATAACCTATTGCTTCGATACCAAATTGTGACACCCCAAAATCCAGGTACTTCGTTTCCACATGATTTGGTGTTCACTTTCTAATAAAATATACATCTACCCAATAATAAAGAATTGCAAAGTAAATTACAACCTTCATAAACCTTAATAAAAAAAAATCTTCCTTTAAAAAGGAATACAACTTGTCCAACAAAATCCTAGGGTTAACTAACCTTAACATCAAACAATAAATGCGGAAATAAACATAACATAATCATCTAAGTCTTATTACAATCAAAACTTGAAACCACAAGCCTTCATTTGTTCATCTTTCCCTTTCCTTTACTTGTTGACGGTATGTTAACCTTCTTGGTCTCAACTACAAGTGGTGGTAAAACATGCAAGAGTGAGCAAACAAAAGCTCACTTGAAAATACAACAGTGATATGACATAAGTGAAACATTTCAAAAGAGTTTGAATAACTTTACTTTCATTGATATAAGGAATTGAATTATAATTCTTTCATCAATACATAGAATTCGAATATAGAATCATCTGAGGGTCATAAGACCTTGAACTGTTGTCCTAGGTTATAAATATTTCTATTTAAACCTTTAACAGTCAATAAGACTATGGACCTTTAACTCGTACTCAAGGGGATCAACCCTTTGTACCATGAATTGTGCACAACCATCTTAACGCTTTCGCATAAATATCCCCTAATAAATAGGGTTGTTCATTCTCAAAAATTGAATTCAAGTTCGCACCAAAGAGAGTTTGGATTGGATAGATAAGGGAACTTTGGAGTTTCAACTATCATCAACTAGGAGTAGTTGAATAGACTCACAGTACTTTAACAGTTCAAGAATACAAAAATCATGAACCAATTACAAGATATGACAATAAACTTTATAATATACAGGCATGCTTTAGAAGTAACTCAAAGAAATTGAAAGAATAAGTAAATCTTGCTTGAACAGCTAAGTTAAGATTACAATATCCCAATAATACTTCAATATATGAGCATTAGGAATATTAGAATACAACAACACTTAACGTAAGAGTATAAAGATTAGAATGCTTGCACAATAATAAGTTTAGAGATAGAAAATTTGCTTAACGTTAATGAGTTTAGGGTTTAGAAGACTTGCCTTAAGCGCAAGCTACACTTGAAACACAATTACAATCACTTCAGAAACACCCTACACATTTATATTACATTGAAACCATCTATTAGTATCCAATTACAATATCTAAACCATCGATCTTCATATCCAAGTCCAATTCTCAATGTAATTTACCACATTGGTTGCTAACTAGTCAAGTACGTGAGTCTATACTCACGGCATACATTCATAAGCTTATAACTCAATAAACCGTGTTGTGTACCTTAGGAAAGTAACACACACACACACACACATGTAACATATTCACATAATGCTTCAATCAAACTTAAACACATCAAAAATATGTTAACGTATTATATATTCCACTTTCAAAGTCATAGAAACAAGTTAGCTAAACAAACGGGGCATAAAAACTCAACAAACAAAACTCAACATTCTCGGACAGCAACATCACCCACTGGGGTGGGTCCCCATAGGGCAAAACCCCTGTTGGGGCGGGTCCTCCCCCTACTGCACTACATGGTTCGCGAACTGGTGGAGAAATAAGCCAATTTGGCTTACTTCGTCACACCGAATTCGAATTTTCCCAATATGACAAACATGAAACTTGTGAGAAATAATATTTTAAGATTATTAACATGTTCATAACATAAAAATTCATATAACCACATAATCACAACCAAGATTTCATGGAATTCGATGAAAACCATAATTTTAAGCGTTCTTGACGAAATTTGTTACTACGAATTCGTTTTTAATCCAATTCAAGTGATTCCAATTGTAATCACTTGTATTCTTAACATACTAACATAACACTTAATCAATTTTAACAATAACTCATAATCAACATCAATTTTGATAGTTTCAAAAGCAATTTTTTAGAAATTGACTCAAAGAAAAATACTATGAACACGATTCCTATTGTTTATCAAAAATCCATGGTTTGAATTGCTAATACAACCATATAATTCATATATAATCATGTTATATCACATATTACACATATCGCATGCTCAAATCAAGGATTTAAGAATAATTTTCAACGAAACTACATAATCTATCACTATGAACATGAATTTCATGGTGTTCATCATATACTTGAGAATTGAAATTTTTAAACCACTATGAAACTATCATGTAAACATATATACATATATATATATATATATGCATACATATCCCATTCACATAACAAAATCATGAAGTTTTACAAAGAGATTTTTACATAGAATTCCAAAACTATTAACATATAGAAGAACATGCTTGAGAACTTGTTTTTAAGACGATTGAGTTCTGAAATTCTTTTCATGGCATATAATTATATATATGAAAACATATGAACATGATATAAACACACAATCTTATACACATGAAAACCTAATTTTATAAAAAAAAATCCCAAATAAAATATCTTAATTGAATTTAGGGTTTGTATCATACCCTTGCTAGTCTTTGATTGCAAAAATAAAGTTATAGAGATGATGATAATGGGCTTGTTTTGCCTTCTTCAAAGCTTTTCCCTCTTCTTCTTCTTCTTCTTCTTCTTCTTCTTCTTCTTCTTCTTCTTCTTCTTCTTCTTCTTCTCTGAGAATTCTCTCCCTAACCCTTTATCCTCTTCTTAGTTTAGACTTAAGCTTTTAGAAAAGACTAACGTACTTTTGTTTTCTAACTCACATATATAATCATATACATATATAATATATATGTAACTTATAAATAATAAGTATAATACTTATAACCATATTAATTCTTATTAATAACATAGGTTACAAAATTTGAAAAGCCCAAGGCCATGTTTGGCAAAACCACATTATTTTTAAAAACTAACTTCTTGAGCTTAAAGCCTTGTTTGGAAGAAATAAGATTAAACAAGTACAAGGGCCTTGTTTGGTAAAACACTTTAAAACCATTTTCTAGTCTTTTAATAACTCTTTAAATCCATAGATTAAATATTACACTTATTTAATTAAATTACCACATTCTAATTCAATTAAATAAACTAACATTCACATAATACCAAGTTGTCACACAATTGAATTTCCTTTATTAAACATAATTCATGTAACAAATTATTATCACTTAGCACATAACATTAAATCTAATTGAATTGTTCTCAATTAAATTAAATTTATGCTACACCATTGCTAACATATCAATTTAATTAAACATATAGCACTTAATTAAATTGTCCACAATAATCACTCAATTTATTTATTAACTCAACAAATTAATTCAATTAAATATTTATTTAATTCAATAAATATTCACAACTAATATATAAAATTCTCAATCGTTACAGGTATGTTGCTGTTCGAAAAAGTTAGTTTTTGGTTTTTGCGTTTTCATGCCCCGTTTGTTTAGCTAACTTATTTCTATGACTTGGAAAGTGAAATAGGTAATAAGATAACATGTTTTTGATGTGTTTAAGATGGATTGAAGTTGTATATGAATGTGTTACATATGTGTGGGTGTGTTACTTTCTTAAGGTACACAACATGATTGATAACATTATAAGCTTACGAATGTATGCCGTGAGTATAGACTCACGTACTTGACTAGTTAGCAAGCAATGTGGTAAATTATATTGTGAGTTGGACTTAGATATGAAGTTCAACAGTTTAAACGTTGTAGTTGGGTACTAATAGACGTTTTAAACGTAATGTAATGTGTAGGGTAATTGTGAAAGTGACTATAGTTATTAAAGTGTAGATTGCGCTTGAGGCAAGTTTCCTATCTCTAAACTTATTATTGAGCAAGTTTTCTAATCCTTATTCTCTTACGTTAAGCAAGTTTCCATTTCAAACTTGTGGTTTACTTTGTACAAGCTTTGATGTATTCTAATATTCTTATTGCACAAGTATTGAAAATTTTAGTGAAGCAGTGTGATCTTGACTTAGTTGTTCAAGCAAGATCTACTTATTCTTTCAGTTGCTTTGAGTTACTTCTAAAGCATGCCTATCTATTATGTAGATTTGTTCTATATCTTACAATTGGTTCATGATTCTTATATTATCGAACTGTTAAAGTACTATAAGTCGATTCAACTACTCCTAGTTGATGATAGTTGAAACTCTAAAGTCCCCTTATCTAGCCAAACCAAACTTTCTTTGGTGCAGACTTGTATTCAAATACTGAGAATGAACAACCCTAATTACTAGGGGACATTTATACGAAAGCGTTAAGATGGTTGTGCACAATTCATGATACAAAGGGTTGATCCCCCTGAGTTTGAGTTAAAGGTCCATAGTCTTATTGACTGTTAAAGGTTTAAATAGAAATATTTATAACCTAGGACATAATTCAAGGTCTTATAACCCTCAGATGATTCTATATTCGAATTCTACGTATTGATGAAAGAATTATAATTCAATTCTTTATATTGATGAAAGTAAAGTTATTCAAACTCTTTTAAAACTATTCACTTATGTCATATCACTGTTGTATTTCCAAGTGAACTTTTGTTTGCTCACTCTTGCATGTTTTATCACCACTTGCAGTTGAAACCAAGAATGTTGACATACCGTCAACAAGTAAAGGAAAAGAAAAGATGAATAAGTGAAGGCTTGTTGTTTCAAGTTTTGATTGTAATAAGACTTAGTTGGTTATGTTTTATTTCTGCATTTATTTGATTAATGTTAAAGTTTAGTTAACCCTGGGATTTTATTGGACAAGTTGTAATCCTTTATCAAGGAAGATTTTATTGAAGTATTACGAAGGTTGTAATTTACTTTGAAATTCTTTATTATGGGGTAAGTGTATGTTTTAGTTAGAAGTGAACACCAAATCATGTGGAAACGAAGTACCCGGATTTGGGGGTGTCACAGAAATCATATAATTTTAAGCAAGAATGAGCATAACAAGCTCAGCAAGTTTAACATTATATTTTGAGACCACAAAATCAAGAAACATATGACATCATCTTCAATAAATTTACGATAGTTATGAAGTACTACGAATAATCAAAATAGCGTTTTGATTCCTTTAAAACCATTCCCAATGACTTATAGTCTCTTAAGAATCTGAGCTGGTCAACGACTATGAACATTCATTTAGTTTTCATTCATGAAAAGAACAACCCGGCACTGAGACAGTAAGTTTGATATATCTTACGAGCACATCCAGGTGATCAGCCTGTAGTACTCTATGTTGATCAACACTCATTCATTAAATGTATTTACGTTTAAGTTTTGGCAACTTCAAGTGCCTGTCGATTTAACAACCTAAAAACCATTGTGTATTCATACTCAGGCTTACCTTTGAATCCGTACAAATGCAATTGGCATAGGATAGCAACATTATGAATATTTTGGAAAGATTTATGGAAAAACCAACCAAAATACTTTAAGTCTTAGTCTAACCGAATCAAATGGCATCGACTGTTCAATAACAGTTTATGCATAGGAAATCATGCATATTAACAGCTTGCCTAACATAAAGTGTAGAGAAGAGTTTAGAAAACTTGCATTCGCATCTTTTATCCGTTAAGTCTACTTTTCTCGGTCTTTACAACTTCTACAAGACATAAACACATAGTATACCAATGAGATTTTCGCAATTGATACACATTATATAACCTATCTTCTCCTGCTTGTATAACTTAGCCGAATTGTTAAACTAATAACATCCGTTTAAGTTACTTAACATTTGTTACGGCTTATTAACATTCATATGTCATAAACCGACTCTCGTCAATCATCGTTAGGCACAACGACAGACGAAACCCAAATTGGTTTGCTATGTCAATCACATTTCCATCGGATTACAGTTATCGGATTCTGTATAGAATTTACGTAAGTGTTAACTTCATTTCATAACATTCTTATACTATGAACCTCTATTACATATCATATAACCTTAAGGCGCGCATTAAACTCGACTACGATTCACGATTTACATTATCGAATTTTGAGTTTTAAATTTAAATACATTTATTCAACGTTTAATTCTTAAACCCATCCTTAAACATGTTGGTTAAGAAGTTTCTCTTCATGAATATTAACCATATACTTGCCCCATAATTACCATACAACAAGTTGGGTTAACAAACATTCATGTCAAAAAAAATTTGGTTAAGGGCGCAGCAGCACCAACCTTAGCTTTAAAGGCAGCGATGCGGTGCTTGTGACACCTCCAAATCCGGGTACTTCGATTCCACGGGATTTGGTGCTCACTATCTAAATAAAATACAACTACTACCCATAATAAGGAATGCAAAATAAATTACAACCTTAGATAAATAATAAAATCTTCCTTATCAAAAAGATTACAACCTTGTTCAAAATATCCCAGGGTTTGCTAACCTTAACGTCAATAAATGCGGAAATAAAATATCATAATATAATAAAGTCGCATTACAATCATATCATAATATAAATAAGTCTTTACTTGTTCATCTTGTTCTTGCCTTTGCTAGTCGATGGTGCGTCAACGTTTTCGACTTTAGCTGCAATTGTTATTTAATTGCAAGAGTGAGCAAACAAAAGCTCACTTGAAATAACAAATGATAGTGATGATATATTACTGAATAGCTTGAAATGATTTGAGTAACATTTCTTTCATAAATAATAAAGAATTGAATATGGAATATAGAATTCATTTGAGGGTCATAAGACCTTAAACTATGTCCTAGGTTATAAACATTTCTATTTAAAACCTTTAACAGTCGTTAGACTATATGGACTCTTAACTCGTACTTAGGGGGATCAGCCCTTCGTACCATGTATTGTGCACAAATATCTTAATGCTTTCGCATGGTAATCCCCTATTAAATAAGGTTGTTCATCTCAGTATTTAATAACAAGTCCGCACCAAAGAAAGTTTGGTTTGGATAAGCTTCAAGGAAAATTTAGAGTTCAACTATCATCAACTAAGGAGTGGTTGAAACGACTTACAATAATAATAATTCAGCAATAAAGGATTACGAAATAACTTATACTTTAGAACTAAACTTAAAGCAAATGAAAGATAAGATAGACCATGTTTGAACAATTAAGTCAAGGTCACATTAACTCAATAATGAACTTTGATAAGATATTTATTCAATATATAATTTATAGAGAATACAATAACTCGCATATGAATAACAAGTTAGAAATAGGAAACTTGCTCAAGTAAAGTTTGAGTTTAGAAAACTTTCCTAAAGCGCAAGCTACAATTACACTCACGTTCCACAATTATCCTACATATTATATTACGTTAACAATATCAATTAGTTTTATAACCACTACGTTTAACCGTTGAATGTCTTACTTAAGTTCAACTTAACAACGTGATTCATAAACTTAACTCGCTAACTAACCACATACATGAGTCTATACTCACAACATGCATATCACACGTGTATAACAGTTTAAACTATCAAAATCTTTTCCTATGATAACAATATCTAAGTTCACACATAACATGTTAATATGAGTTTTCAAATTATCTTATATATGTCAACAATATGTTATCTTATTGTTTTAACACTTAACATGTCATCACATTAAGTTAGCTAATCATGTAATGCATTTAAAACTACTCGGAACCCAAGTAAAATTTTAGGACAGCCAACACACCCGCTGGGGCGGGTGTTTTTCCCTTGACAGACCCGCTGGGGCGGGTCCCCATGCTGGTGGAAAATCTGGTTCGCGAACTGTGCAGAGAAAAAGACAATTTGGCTTATTTCTTCGTACCAAATTCTGATTTTAACTAACTTAATGCATATGAAACTTTATAAAAATATAATCTTGATCTTTTAACATGTTTTTAATATACATAAATACCACAACATATAATCAAAACACTTAATTTCATGATTTTGGAGAAAACACCATTGTTAAGCGTTTTTGAAGCAAATTAATACTGTGAGTTTATTTTAAACCAAATCACGTAATTCAAATCGTATTAATTTTGTTTCTTAACATATTATCATAATCTGTGGTCAATTTATATAACATATCACAAACAAACATAAATTTTGATAATTAAAGAAATATTTTTAAAACTATTTCACTGTAAATTGCTATGAACATGATTTCTTCATGTTCATCATATTTACGTGAATTGAACAACATAAACAATCATATATCATATATATAAGCATGTTATAAAACCAATTACATATAAACTTTCATGTTTACACTAATTTCATAAAAACTCAATTATAGAGGACTAAAACTTGAAGAACAACAAAATACAATTTCTAAAAACTATAAAGTTAGAGTTATACCCTTTGTTAATTGATTGGAAGAAGAAGATGATGGTGTTGAGTTGATTAACAAGATTCCTCATTCTTCTTCTTTCTTCTTCTTCTCTCTTTTCTCTATAGCTCTCTAATATTTTCTACTTTGTTTTCTCTTTGTTCTTCCTTTTCTTCTAACGTATATCTATATTAGACTTAACTGACAATATAGATATAACATATAATTATTTAATATAACTGACAAAACTTAATCCATCCAAAAAATATATATCAGTTACAATTTATTTTGATAATCAAAAGCCATAAGGCTTTGTTTAGCAAAACCTTTTAATTTAAAAAAAATAGATTTTTAGAACTAAGGTCTTATTTGGTAAAACTGGATTAAAACAGAAGTAAGGGCCTTGTTTGGTAAAAACTCTTTAAAACCCTTTTTATTTCTTTTAATACATAACTTTCCCATGTCACACTTTATTTAATTAAGTCCAAACATTCCAATTTAATTAAATACAAGCTAGCATTAATTAATTAATTAAAATTACCACATAATACTAAATTGTTACAGAATTATAATTACTCACTAATCATAATCTCATGTAACAATTACCACATAATATTCATCTAATTTAATTATCTCAATTAAATTAGAACTATACCACAAAATTGCTTACACAATAATTTAATATTAAAAATTCATTTAATTAACATATTGTACTTAATTAAATTACTCCACAACAATCACATAAATTATTTATTTAACTCAATTAATAAATTAATTAAAATATTTATTTAATTTAATAAATATTTATAATTAAATATACAAAATCTCATTTGTTACAGCGCTGACTCGCAGTATCTCTCCCCTGTCCTGGTGCTGCGGCGCTGGAATACAAAGCCTGGGCGGCGCTGCGGCACCGGCCCCCAGCCTTAAGAATTTTTTTTAAAATGTTGAGATTCCCGAGTTCGTAACACGATTGTTACAACTCGGAATTGGCTCGTTCCAAAGCCATTAGTTCATATATTATATGTTTTACGATTTCATCCAGTCGAAATTCATTTCTGAATTCGTTGACGAGAAATTCGCATATTAGTACATTTTTCGTTAATCATTCGTGAACGTTCGACGCTCAATTCTTCATTTTAAGTCTGAATTCGTTCGTTCTTGCTCCCGCAAGTCTTATTTACCTAATTATATGTTACGCCATCAAAAACCAAGGTTTATTAATTAAACGACGAATTTTAACTTCTATTCTGGGAATTTACGAATTTGACGTTTAACATCTAATTCTCGTAACTTCCGCTATAACTTCGTTATTCAATATTTTTACTACGAACCAAATGGAATTACTCCATTGGTTATTCATTAGTGATTCTAACCAATACAAACTTCTATGTTCTAATGGTTTCACTTACTTATTATTCAAACTCTCAAGATTTTGATAGTTTCTTTATTGAGTTCTTAATCAATCATTATGATTCCACTTATTCATGGTTTATTAGTGTTTTAAGTCTACTACAAGGCCATCCTTATTACGTTTTACCAATAATGCTCCACCAATTCACTTCTCTATCAATTATATATTGAAGGAAGATGAAATTTAAAGTTTAAACGTTATACCTCTTGTTATTCTTGAGTGCTTGGACTTTTGTACTTGACAAAAGATTTAGCTAGCATTCTTACTCTTTGCTTTCTTGCTTCTCACTATCTTCTCTCTCTCTCAATATATAGTTTGTTCAAGTTTGGTAAACCACTAAATGACCAACAAGCTTCTCTATTTATATGTTTTGCAAGACCAAGGGTGTTTTAGTCTTTTAGGCAAACCTCCTCATCCCATGTGAAGCCCATGTGCTAGCACATGGCACCCACATGTCATCCCATGTCTCCACATGTCCCCCCATGTGCCCTATGGGCCCCTCATGGGTTGTTCCATGGGTTTAACCCACGCGTTAACCCATTGGTTTCGACCCACGGGTTTGGTTATTAAAATTAATTTAATTTAAACATATTTACTTCGTATAAAATTTGTATTATACGTCGTATTAATTCTCGTATCCTCTTTGTATTATACTCGTATAATATCTCGTATTATACGCGTATTCATTCCGTATACTAATCATTTATTATCATATTTATCCAATTTATTCTTAGGTTTTACTTTCCCTAACCCTTAGGGTTTTAAGTCCTCACGCGAAAACTTCATGAGCTATAACTGAAATATTATTAGATATTCCATCCCGTCTTTAAATCCTATCATTACGTGTTTCTCGAAATTCAAAAATAATTTTAGAGCAGAAACGGATGAATTGTGATTTTACGAAAATTCCTCGAAAAACTTTTATTTTCATCTTTGAAATTCAAATTATTTATTTCTAGCACGTAGCTAGAATCCTAACCACATCTGCATTCTCTAGGTCATAGAATGACCTTTAATTAGCTTACTCAATTTAATAAGCATATAATTAAATTTTATTCAATAAAATCAAATAAAATTCATTAACATAAAAGTCCGATTTTCTCGGGCGTTACACTAGATACAGAAGTTTCAGCAGACAGCGCAGCGATCAAGTGAACTAACTTCGAGGTAGCGGGACCCACTGGGCCTGGCCACAGGTCTACCTGCGGCTGGTCGGGTCTATAAATCAGACCCCCCAAGCTCATTTGCAAAGAGAGATTTCAGTCGTAGAAATTTTCCACAGAGAGAAATTCGAGAGTTAGAGCGAGAAAAACAGCGATTCTTCATCTTAAACTCTCTAAATCTCAGTTATAAACACTTATATACATATAAACTTTGTCATATCAAATTTTAACCGGTTAAAATCCTGTTTCTGGAAGCTTTAAGCCGTTCGTTTGCCAATCTCATGTAAATACGTATGATCTCTCTAGATCTGTGCTTATTTACTACTTTAGTATATATATAAGTGCTATATATATATATCTTGCTTGGTTGCTGTTAGATCTAACTTTTAATCGTCCATTTCGTGTAAATAGTCAATATTTATAGTGTATTAACTAGATCTATCCTGGATATAGCCAGATCTAGCTTTCAATCGGTTCAAAAATTGCAAAACTTGAACCTTTAAGCTAGATTGGCAAAGATCTAGATAGATCTAGTTTTTTGTAATTATTTAGCAAATACGTGACCCTATATCTGTATCTAGAGGAAATGAAAAGCTTATTTACTCGCGTACAAGGATTTGATCAAGAAATCCCTTGTTTAGCAAAGTTTTAAAGTCATATGTATATATTATGTATAAATATACATATTGCAAGCTTTAAATGATATCATGTGAGCCTAGGAGCCACAGGGTCGATGATTCAATCAATCGATCTAGATCTGACTCCCGTGATGGACTTGTTTAAGTTGTACAACTAGCTTGCAATCCATTGTACATGTAAATCTTGAGCCTTAAAACGGTGTCCGGATTTAAAGCCCCAATATAGTGAAAAATCATGTATGTGGTGGTTGGGTTTGCTTCGATGGCTTCCATGCCTATAAAGAGCCTGACCCTTGTAGATAATATTTTCAATACTATCAAAGATGCTTCGCATCTCAATAAAATAAAACCAAGTTGAATCCAGTTAAAATGGATGTATCAAAGGGCCTCGATTCCTATTTGGGCGAAAGGGTTTGAAAACATCTTTTCAAAACATCATTTTCATATACATTATCTAAAAGTGAACTTTTTCATAAATCAAACTCTTTGTACATAGATCCAAAGAGGCACAACACTACTTTCAAAATAAAGCACTCAAGCACATTTATGTAATCACATACACACATACACACACACACACTTAATGCATAAGGAATGAAAAAGTCGTGGTAACCGTGTTTCACGGAAGTCGGGGGGTGCCTAACACCTTTCCCTCGCTTAAACAAGCCCTCGAACTCTATGAATCTTAGGTTCCAGACCAATTAAACAGAGTCATATATTGAGCCATACTGCGAAAACCTTTCAAAAGCCGGATGAGTTGGTACATCCTTTTGAACTCATACCAACTGACAGCTCTGTCTAACTCGGTCTAATAGCATAAAATCAATCTTTTCAAAATCATAGACATTTATGTCGGTCTTTTCCAAAACCTCACCCTTTAAATAAATAAATCAAACTAGCGAAACACAAAGGGAAGAGGGAGCAAAATTCTCAGCGTCGACAAGGTGTACGTGGGCCATTAGGGTCTAACCTTTATCTATGTGTAGAAGATAATTGTAAAGTTGAGAAACAATCTATAATTAATTAAAGATTACGATTGTGGATTTTTATATCACACATGAAATATAAGTGTAATAAACAAAGGCTTAAGGTTAAAAGTTTCGGGAAAAGTTGTTATTGTTAACGGCTCAAATTGAGCTAATAACATAAATGAATAAAGTGAAGTTAAGATTAAGGAGAATAAGTTTAATGAAAGGTAAAGGTAGTGGAAACTCGTTCATTTTAATGGATAAAGTATCGAGGACACAAATCTTAATTGAGAAGTGTTAATGATTAAGGAAGAAATTTTCTATATGGAAAAGAGTTAAGTTTAACTTAATAAAGCGGTACTGTTAATATATAAGCAAAGAAGCAAGGTACCAGTAGTACTTGAATTAGAAGAAGAAACTAAATAAATTGTTTTAAGGCATAAGATGAAAAGTGCGAATGAAATCATTATATAAAATGATTGCAAAATGAGATCACGACGTGATCAGATTAAGTTATAAAATAGGAGATTATTTGTTAAATGATTGGAATAATATAGTTTGATGCTATAAAGAAAGTGTAATATGAAATGATATTTGGTGGGATTCGAATTAAGGACTCATGTGGTAACTGAGTTGTACAAACCTTTGTATGGACAGAGGTTTTTGTGCTTGGTTTAACGACTACTTAGTTTATCACATTGATAATCGTTGAAATGTTGGCGTCGTGCTATCGATATATATATATATATATATATATATATATATATATATATATACACAATTAAGTGTGAGTTCTTGAAACCCATGCTCATGATATGTTTGTGATTCATAGTTGTATGGTATGTTTTTGAACCTCTGAGCGTACAGTCAATTTCTGATTTGTTCTTGGATTGCGAATTGCTAGGACATGTTCCTAAACTCATATTATTGTGGTAAGTTCCTAAACTGATAACATGTGGTAATTTTGAGGAACTATACTGGAGTATAGAAAGGTTGAGAATTGAGAATTTGTTATGTGAGTAATTGATAAGCAAGATAAGCATTAAGAAATAATGTATACCTTCTGTAGATGTAGTATGAATGTAACATAATACTTTTAAAGCAAAGTAAGAATGTAAAAATAAAAAAGAAGACCTACTATACCTATTTTATGGGTAATGTGTATCGTGATTTTGGGGACAGAATCCTTATAATGGGGGGGGGGGAAGAATGTAACGATCGAGAAATTTCCACTTAGATTAATAATTAAGTTTTTTGTGGATTACTTTTGGATAACATAATATTTAATGAATATTATTTATATTATGTGTTTAAATGTCGTTTTATGACCTAGGATGGTATTTATAAGGTAGTATTTTTGTTACGTGGAAGAATAATCGAGTAAGAATTTTGAAGACGAAAATAAAAAAATTCGAGAAAATTTCCAAAAAAAACACTATTCACCCGAAGAACGATACGAGTTATGGTTAAACCCTAAGCTCTTTTGAGAGATCCGTATGTCGTAATGACATTCCGTTTAAAGATCTAGCGGTAAAATGTGGTGAAAAGTCATATTATCCAACAAAAGTTTTTTCAAAAAACGTGCAGTAATAAGACGAAATAGAGAAAAGACAAAAATTATTTTTATCGACTTTTCGATCGTCTAACCATTTTCTGGGAAAACGTCGCTGAAAACACTATTCATCAAAAATGCTTTTTGCGTTTTTCAATTTTTGACGAATGCGTAAAAGTTAATTCTGTAGAGAAAAGACAAAATATCTAAAAAAAAATTAGAAACAGAGAACCCCAATTTTTCAACTGTCGGAAAAATTCTGAAAGACGGAATAGCGAGAATTAGTAGCTTAGTCTTCGAATATATTTTAAAATATATATATATAAGGGCAAAATGGTAAAAATCTAGCCAAATGACCAAAATACCCCTAGCTTAGTATTTCTATATATACAAGCTCATTTCTTCATTCTTCCTTACCAATTCATCAAATCCAAGAGAGAAAACTCTAGACAATTAAAGAGAGGAAGTGAGAGACTTGGATTTTCAAGTCTCGGAGGAAGAAAACGTAAGATCAAGTCGTTCATTAATGAAGAAACGCGAAGAATCATAAGGTATGAATCGAAAAACTCAAACTCTTCATCTCTTAAACGCTTTGTAGATTGTTATGAAGTGTTGTGTTGGTTGTTGGACGATTCGTTGGAATCGTATGAGTGTTATGGAGAAATAAGGAAGATTAAGTAGATTCAAAAAATGAAATTACAGGTGCAAAATGAATTGTAATTAAAATAACGATAGAAAACGAAGAACGAACGAAGAACGTAGTAAAAATTGTTGATGGACAAATTTAAAACCATCGGTAGGATGTTCTTGATGGACAAATTGAAAACCATCTATAGGAGGTTGTTGATAGACAAGTTTAAAAACATCATTCATAATTAGATTTGAAAGTTCCATGTGGAACGTATTAAGAACAAGCTATAACGAAGTTATGGCGAAAATTTAAGTAAAAGATGTCAAACGTTGAAATTATCGTTTGTTATGACTTCCAAACAAAGTTATGATATGAGTTAATGAATTCAAATGATTGAAGTTTCATAAAATTGTTATAAAATGTAGAAAATATAAGTCGTGGGCTCAAGAACGAACTCATTCCGGGTTCGGATGAGTAATTTATGAATAACGGATGAATAAGTGTCAAGAACGCTAAATTAAGAAATCGTTCGATATGGTATTTTTGAGCCAAGTGTAAGGCTTGTTAACAAATACAAAAATTAGTTTTGTCCTAATGAATTTAAAGTATGCAATAAAGGCTAGAATTACTGTAACACCCTAGTCCCACATCGAAAGATAGGGGAAAAATTTGTCTGTATATATATAAAGAAATAAGTTACTATCAATAGTACCTTAAATCATGACTTTTGGGTGAGCTTGTGGTGGGCTAAGATAACCCACCACAGGCTTAAGGGCTTATTTTGATGGATTTGATTCGATTCGAACTTGGGATTTGACCAGGGTTGATATGGTATCAAAGCCGACTCTCGAAAGCTCAGGTCGGGTTATCCGATCGGGTTGCCGGAGGTGGGGACACGAAGCCAGTCAGTATTATCCCACAATAGCTAGAGAGGCAAAGATCTGTGGACAGTATGTGTGATAGGTTCTGACGGGGACGTTAGAAAATTTAAGTGGGGGAGTTTGTAACACCCCAGTCCCACATCGAAAGATAGGGGAAAAATTTGTTTGCATATAAGGAAATAAGTTACTACCAATAGTACCTTCAGTCATGACTTTTAGGTGAGCCTGGGGTGGGCTAAGATGACCCAAGAAGATACTATTGGGCCAGTGGTTTAAGGCCTTATTTTGGATGAATTTGATTCGATTTGAACTTGGGATTTGACCTGAAATTTTTTCTGGACTCGGGATTTTACTCGGGTTGTTACATATGGTGTCAGAGCCGACTCTCGAAAGCTTGGGTTGGGTTAGCCGATCGGATTGCCAGAGGTGGGGACACAAAGGCTGGTGGTATTATCCCACAATAGAGAGATGGAGGTCCGGAGGTGGGGACACAAAACCAGTCAGTATTATCCCACAATGGCTAAAGAGGCAAAGATCTGTGGACCGTGTGTGTGATCGGTTCTAACGGGGATGTCAAAAAATTTAAGTGGGGGAATTTGTAACACCTCAGTCCCACATCGAAAGATAGGGAAAAAATTTGTCTGCATATAAAAAAATAAGTTACTACCAATAGTACCTTCAATCATGAATTTTCGGTGAGCCTGTGGTGGGCTAAGATGA
Organism: Panax stipuleanatus; assembly: GCA_020205555.1. Classification (NCBI taxonomy): domain Eukaryota; kingdom Viridiplantae; phylum Streptophyta; class Magnoliopsida; order Apiales; family Araliaceae; genus Panax; species Panax stipuleanatus. Next base: position 45,900,031 of record CM035125.1, read on the forward strand.
CCCAAGAAGATACTATTGGGCCATTGTTTTAAGGTCTTATTTTGATGGATTTGATTTGATTCGGACTTGGGATTTGACCCAACATTTGTTCCTGACTTGGAATTTAACCCAGGCTGATATGGTATCAAGGCCGACTCTCGAAAGCTCGGGGTGGGGTATCCGATCGTGTTGCCAGAGGTGGGGACCCGAAGGCTAGTGGTATTATCCCACAATGGAGAGATAGAGGTCCGGAGGTGGGGACACGAAGCCAGCCGATATTATTCTACAGTGGCTAAAGAGGCAAAGATCTATGGACCGTGTGTGTGATCGGTTCTAATGAGGACGTCAAAAAAGTTAAGTGGGGAAGTTTGTAACACCCTAGTCCCGCATCGAAAGATATTGAAAAAATTTGTCTACATATAAAGAAATAAGTTGCTACTAATAGTACCTTCAATCATAACTTTTCGGTGATCCTGTGGTGGGCTAAGATGACCCAAGAAAATACTATTGGGCCTGTAGTTTAAGGACTTTTTTTGATGGATTTGATTTGATTCAGACTTGGGATTTGACCCAAGATTTGTCCCGGATGGATTTGATTTGATTCGGACTTGGGATTTGACCTGAGATTTATTTCGAACTTGGGATTTGACTCGTGTTATTACATATGGTATCAAAGCCAACTCTCGAAAGCTCGGGTCGGGTCATTCAATCAGGTTACAGGAGGTGGGCACATGAAGGCTAGTGGTATTATCCCATAATGGAGAGATGGAGGTCCGGAGGTGGGGACACGAAGCCATCTGGTATTATCCCACAATGGCTAGATAGACAAATATTTATGAACCGTATGTGTGACCGGTTCTGACGGGGACGTCAAAAATTTAAAGTGGGGGAGTTTGTAACACCCCAGTCCCACATCGAAAGATAGGGAAAAATTTTGTTTGCATATAAGGATATAAGTTACTACCAATAGTACCTTCAGTCATGACTTTTAGGTGAGCTTGTGGTGGACTAAGATGACCCAATAAGATACTATTGGGCCAGTGGTTTAAGGCCTTATTTTGGATGGATTTGATTCGATTCCGACTTGGGATTTGACCTGAGATTTGTTCCGGACTCGAGATTTGACTCGGGCTGTTACAATTAGACTCGGGAACAGATTCATTCCGAGTTGGAATGATGAAGTTATAAGTTAGTAAAGTTAGTGTTTTGACCATACTGAAAATGTGACGCCCCCAAATTTGGGTACCTTAAAACCCTAGACATGGTGCTACACGGTGCTACTAACTACACATTCATTCAGCTGAAATACAACACTAAAATGAATATGTTACTATAGTATTACATCATTGTAATGTCTACCCAGGTTCTTTATAACCATTACATTCATTCGGAGTCATAATAACATTTAGTATAATAATAATATTATGCTGTTACAAGGATAAACTATTTATCCATTGTGACGAATGAGAATTTTGTAAATTTATTTAAATATTTATTGAATTAAATAAATATTTTTGATGATTTAATTATTGAGTTAAATAATTAATTGATGGAATTGTGGTAGATTAATTTAATTATATGTGTTACATTGATTAAATTAATGTGTAGTAATTTTAGAGTTCAAAGTATGAATTTAATGGAATTTATTCGATTAAATGAATTATTTAATAAGCATAATGTTATTCTAATTAATTTTATAATTAATTAGAGATTTAGTAATTTGACATAATTAATAAAGAAGAATTTTAATTATGTGATAATGTGATTTAATGTGGAGTCATTATATTTTATTTAATTTAATTTAAATAAGATTATTTGATTAATTAGAAGTGCGACAAATTAACTATATACTAAATAAGTTAATTAAAATAAATGAGAAGGAACTCATTATGCTAGCCAAACATGGCCTTAATGGGAGTTGGAGCAGTTAATCCATTATAGGATTAACTGACCATTACGTTGTCAGTTTATATATACGTAGTTTATATTTTATATTTTATATGCATATTCATATATTGTATATCCTATATCCTATCTGTGAGAGAAGTTCAGAGAACTTAGAGATGTATTGAAGAGAAAACTTGAGAGATTTGAAAGAAAAGTGAGAAGGTTAAATTATATATCATCAAATACAGATTGCAAGGGGTAATCTCTTTAACCCAAATTTTTAATTCACGTTCTTATATTTTCTCCATAAAAACTCTTTTCAAGTTCTCTGTGAAGAACTACTTTGATGATTAACTTAAGATATGATCATATATGTGTCATTTTATGTTAATAACATGTTTTATATCACGTATTCAAGTTTTAGAGTAAACAATTGCACGTAACTATGCTTAATTTGATTTTCAAAAGTCACAGTGTATGAAAAGTTCGTATATGGCCCTTATGTACGAATTATATGCTTTAAATTGTTTAATTAACTTTAAGTTGATGATTGAATATGATTATGCATGTTTAAACATACAAAACGAAACTCAAACGGACAAATTCGAAGTTATAACGAATCTGTAACGTTGAATTTCATATTTTCTTTTAAAACTTTACAAAATATCAAAAACAGTAAATTATATGTTATAATTTGAGTAATTATAAGATATTAAGTGTTAGAAACATGGTAAAAACGTTGTATAATATTTCTGTGAAGTTTATATTTCGTAGGTATCAGTAATTATCATCATGTTAGAGTAAATTGGATTTAATTGGGCTACAAACTGCAAAGTTCGCGAACTGTTCTTGAACCAGTCAAGCCCCCCCCCCCCCCCCGGTGGGCTTTTGGCCTAAGGATTACTCTCCTCGGCGGGCCCTATGCAGCGACCACACCAGCCCCGGTGGGCTACTTGCACTCGGAAACCCCACCCCAGTGGGGGTGGTGCAGATAAAATATTTTTAAAAAAAACTTTTGTGTATTTTTAAGCCATAACATGATGAGTTAACCTAACCTAATAAACATGGTAACATGATGACTATGTAATACAATACTATAATATGTTGTTGACATATATTATATAATTTGAAGTTTCATGTTATATAAACTATGTGTGAACTTGGATATCAATGTCGTAAGACTTGATTACGATTGTGTAAGAGTTCATATTACGGATATGCATGTGGTGATTAAGATTCACGTTATGTGGTTAGTTAACAAGTTAATATTATAAACCAAATTTATAAGTTGAACTTAAATAGGAAGTTCAACCGTTAAACATAGTGGTTACGAAATTAATCGATGTCATATATATAATGTAATGTGTAGGACATTGAGGAAGTGAATTATAATTATATTTGTAGCTTGTGCACGAGGCAAGTTTCCTTATCTATACTCTATAAATTGAGTAAGTATCATATCCCTAAATTACTGTTATTTGAATAAGTTTCCTAATCCTTATTCTTATGTTAAGCAAGTTTCTAAACTCAAAGTTTACTTTTATTGAGCAAGTTTTCTATTCTTGAAATACTACCACAGTGCAAATTCTTATACATGTTATTCAAGTTGAGATTCCATATGAGATATTATAATACCTTTAAAGCATAATTCCAGTTATACAATACTTATTCGATTGTATACTCTTGAGAATTATTATTCGATTTGAATATCGTTTATTGTTGAACCTTGTAAGACTAGCGAACCCTTATTGATTCGACTAGTCCATAGTTGATGAACGTTCTAAATTCTAGGACTATTAGTGAGCTTATCTAAACCAAACTTCCTTTGGTGTGGACTCTGATGCCAAACTAAGATGAACAACCCTGTTATAGGGGATTATTTATGCTTTAGCATTGAGATATTGTGCATAGTATGGTACTAAGGGATGATCCCCCTAAGTACGAGAAGAAGAGTCTATATAGTCTTATGACTGTTAAAAGTTTAAAGTAGAACTACTTAACGACCTGGGACATAGTTCAATGCCTTATGACCCTCAGATGTTCTTTTGATTCTTGCTATTCATTCTCGATTCAAAAGCTGAGTTTTCTTTATTCAGAAGTCTTTGATTCACTCGCATGTTATTATATTGTTATAATTGTATACTTGTGGGCAATCGTGCTCACCCTTGCATAATAATAACATTGTAGTTAAGAACAAAAGGTCCGACGAGCCTTCCACTAGCAAAGGCAAGGGCAAAGTCAACAAGTGATGAAGACTTATTATTTTATTGAGAATGTTTGTTAAGACTTATGTTGTTGTTGTTTAAGACGTATTTAATTATTTATGGTTCTTTACAGAGATTTAAGGTTAGATGAACCTGGGATTGATTATGTATTTATTATTCAGATGTTGTAACCCCATAACGGGAGATAATGGATTTATTCTATCTATTTCATGGTTTGCATTTATTATGGGTAGATAGATATATGATATCTGTACAGTGAACACCAAATCCTGTGAAAATTGAAGTACCCGGATTGGGGGTGTCACAAGTTGGTATCAAAGCCAGGTTATAAACCTTAGGTGGGGGAAAACCTTAGGGTAGTATCCTTCGAGAACATAGTAATAATTAACTCTTATCGAGTTCTAAGAAAGATAATAAATTACCTTATGTGCTATGTGTTTATACTTATACACTCTCGAGTAACGATTAGCATCACGTAATAACTAAGACTTAAAAATTCTGATTGTCAGGATGTCGGATGTTGAAGGATCCAGTCAGCCTAGGGATGTTGTACCCCGAGTGGCTATTGAGGAGGAGCCCCGAGACATTCATAAAGTCTGGGAGCAGTTAGTTCGAATAGAGCCATCTCATTGGATCACTGTTGTTGGTCAGGAGCATGAGCCGGTGATTGATATAGAGGAGGACTCTGAGGAGATTGAGATTTGGGCTAAGGCAGCCCAAGAGGAGGATGAAGACCCTAAAGAGTTCCCACCGAACTCTATCAGTGCTGAGATATACGACGAGTTATACGACCGTAACATAGAGTTACGGGATACTATTCAGGAGCTAAAGGAGCAAACAGTTACTCAGCAGACTACCATCGAGCAGAAGGATGGTGAGGTTGAGACTCTGTACACACGTCTTGGAGACATAGAGTGGGAGTTGGTCCATGAAAAGGGCCAAGGTGAAGAAAAGTCAGCTGAGATAGAGAAGCTGAAGAATGATTTGAAGGAAAAATCAGCAAAGCTTTCAATAGTAGAGGATGCTTGGGTGAGGGCTTCATGACGTGCAGATCTTGCAGAGGATAATGAACGTGCAAAGAAGGCTAAGATTGAGGAGACAGACTACACCTTTCAGAATGCAATTGATAAGGCCCCAGGATCGAGTGATGTACTATCCAGTTCAATTCGAGGATCTTCCTTGGTATATGTTAGATCGCATGACGATGTTTCACATTATTGAAGAAAAGCGCATCAAAGCTGTTCGACGCCTTAGTAGGCAGAGATAGGAATACTATAATTATGTGATACATGTGATTATAAACAAAAGAATATTTTGATGATTTAAATCCTGAAGATTCTTTATCTCGGGATAGTTGATGTAAATAGCAGTGATGATATCTTTCGTTGTTTAAAAACTTTTGATTAAATAAAATATCAGAGTTTATTTGAGATGATATGTGTTAAGTGATTATGTTAAAATGTTTAAGCTAAATCTTAAATATTTAAAGGATTGAATAAAGATCTAATAAGCATATATCTTAATAGAAATATGCCACCGAGAAGACGACCAAACCGTCGACCAGCCCAAGTAAGGGTCAACAAATAACAATAACAACGACGCCAATGTCAACGCGAACCCCATTCAGCAGTTGGTGAATTTGTTAACTGGAGCAATGAACAACCAATCACAAGCTCCACCGAACACCTCGTTCAAGGACTTCAAGGCGGTGGGACTGCCAGAATTTAAAGGATACATGAGTCCGATAGAAGCTCAGACATGGGTTAAGGAGATGGAGAAGGTTTTTGATGTCGCTCGAGTTAGTGAGGATCAGAAGATGACGTATGCAACATTTATGTTGAAGTCAGAAGCCAGCTGTAACGACCCCAAAATTCATACAATACAACTCTCGACATCGGTCGTTAACAATACATCCTTATTCAGACTTTACATCATTAATCAATGATACAATCACTAAAAATACAGAATATTTAGAACTTTTATATTCTTCCTTCTTTATTTCCCTAAATCTCAACCTTTATCGTTACATAACTTTGATTCAACTTTATTTCATGAATCGCTTCGTCAGAGTTATTATAAACTAAAACTTACAACCACGTTCAATAACCGTTATACATCGGGTAAAATTTAAACTTTACAACTCAACATCTGTTAACCATCATACATTATCTGAAACCTTAAACAGGATCCAAAATAACAACAATTCAGCCAAAGTATACAAATCTTATGCATTACATCTGATTCATTTCTTTCAAGTAGAACATAGCGTTACCTTGAATCCTAAACCTGCAAAAGTGATTATTTGCAAGAATGAGCTAGACAGCTCAGCAAGATCTAACAACTTTCATGCATCACATAGCACATAAATACATGCTCAACATACATCTCATAATAATTAAAGTAACATGGCATACATGCTTTACTTCACATAACAAATATAAAGATTGAGTTCCTTACTCAATCAACATTCTTTAATCAATCAATGTAGTCATAAATTGACTTTAACATTTCATGCTTACGACACATATACAACATATCATGCTATTTGCAAAACAATTTAAAACAGTTCATCATCAAGTTCACGTAGAAAATAGGAACTGAAAGACTTGCCTTGGTCGTTGTTTACCAATAACAGTTTAACAGCTTACAGATATCTGCACTTCACGTGCCCTACACAATTATGTAATCATGCACATCAACTATTAGTCACATAGCTAAATATATTAGTTGTAATGTAAACTTTACTATACATCTCATAACCCTTCCTATTATCAATACACAAAGTTCAATTTGATTGTGTTAACTATCGACTTAAATTTCACTACATTTCTTTTTTGTAATATTCGAAATTCATTCAAGTGTTTAAGTCCTGCTAGGACTACCTATTGGTTTTATATTAAACACATCTCATATATTATAATGTTCGTTTCATTAGAATCGAAATACTATTTAAGTGTATTACCACATTACACGGTGCTTCGACGTTTATACGTCACACGCCTAACTCGGCTCTTTTGTATGTGATTTGCATACTCCTATATTGGTTTCATTCTTATTGAAAACATAATATTAAACAAGGTCATACACACTCGTTACGGCGCTGCGACGCTTGCACGTCCGTACGTCAAACTTGCCTATTTGAACGCCCAAACGACACGCATTGGCGCACGCATAGTACGCCCATACGAATTGTCTAATACCCAAGGATTAATGTTACCTATCATTATAATGCATAATAGTTATTTTATGAAAGTTAGAACATCATTTTACATGGTCGGGAGCATTACATGTGCATATGTACATGCCCGACGCCCCCCGATTGCCTCTAAAAAAACATCAGTCCCAAAAATGACCATTTTGACCCCTGCTACTGACCTCAAATCAAAAAACTTAAAGAACAAAAGTTGTAGGTCTACTCGTGCTTGTTCTGAATTATCTTGAATCGCCTCAATAAGAGTTCGTATGAAAAGGTTATGGCTATTTTACCATAGGAGGTCAAAACAGTCCCGAACTGACACTGTTCCCGGAGCAGCTGTGCCCCAAATAGCCTTGGGGGCAGCGTAGCTACGCCCCTAGTAGCGTGCTAGGTAAATTTTCTTTCTAGTTTGTGGTTCTGGCAAATTTTTTAACCCTTTCGTCCTTCCCATCTTCATAAATCAAGCTATACACATCCAATTGGGTCCGTTTTCAACTCTATGAATTCGTGAAACACTGAACTACTCATCTATATGATAGTTATAACACTTCAAAAATATTAACAATTCTTTTTAAGGGTCCAATTCAGTGTTCATGCTAATTCTTCATATTTTACATATATTTAGCGAATTCAATCACTACGAATTCGTTTTACATCACTTTTGACTCGTTCAACTTGGGTTGTTTTTATTTTTTCGAGTACTATCATAATACATCATCAATTTGTAGATTACTGCATGCTTTCTTAGCCAATTTTAGCCTCAAAGTAGACCAAAACATACATATTACCATCAAAACCCAAATTCCTCTTCTTTAACCTAAATACATGAATTTGATTAATTACAAACAATTATTGAAGCTATATATCAGATTATACAGACCCATGTATATACATATACATATATATACACAACATCTCTTGAATTTACCCAACCAAAATAGCTTTCTAAATGAAAAACTTGAGAAACTATAAATTAGAGTTTTAATACTAGAGTAATACCTTTGATTCTTCTCAAACTTGATTAGAGGATGAGAAATCTTCTTCTTCTTCTTTCTTAGAATCTCCAATCCATCTCATAGAGAGTTCTTCTCTTTTTTTTCTCCCATTTTCTTCTCTGTTTTCTCCCTTTCTCTTTTCTTCTCTTAGTTTAGGCTTAGAATAGGACTCAACGTAAAATTACATTGACATATAATACGTATATTAACTAATACTTATTATATTACTTAATATATAATTAAATTAGGGGTTATGGAAATCCAAAAGCCACAAGGCCATGTTTGGCTAACCCCTTCAAATCTCCTTTTAATTTATTTTAATTCCTTCTTTATCGTATAGTTTATTTGTCACAACTATTATAAAATTAATCCTCAATATAATTATAACTTCCATTTTGCCAATATAACAAATTACTAAATCTCTAATTTAATTACTTAATTAAATTAGGATATTCCCTTCCATCAATATTATCACACTTTCATTAAATTATTCCGTAACGATTTCCATCAAATATTCATTTTAATTTCATAACTATTCCAACTAAAATATTTATTTTATTCAATAAATATTTTAACTATTCACGAGATTCACAATTGTAATACATTAACATTTTACGTCTATAGGTAATATGTATTAATTTCTCATCTTATTAAAACAATATATTTACATTAATTCACTATTTTAATTAAGTGAACTGCTCCCATTATTTATGAGATTTAATTCATAATAAATTCATTGCCACAAGGCATATAATCAAATTATATTATTCAATAATATAACTTTTAACTTAATTAAATTAACTTAATTCCCTTTTCAAACAATTTCATTTCCCTTCTTTAATAGTTAAAATAAATTAACTACTAAATCTCATTCCTCCATCATATGAATATATATATATATATATATATATATATATATATCTTTTATATTCACACCACATAATATACTTCACCACATATAACACATATCCAAACTCAAAACATCTCGTAATAAGAATTTTATTTATTAAATTTTTATTATAATAATTTTTGAAAATTCGGGTTGTCACATCCTTCCCTCCTTATAAGGATTTCGTCCTCGAAATCACCGAAATCCTACCTTACTCAGGTTTTTATCAAATCTCTTTAAAAACATTTATCGTTGAATAACTTCAACACATTACCTTAGTATAGGTTTTATATTTCCTACTACATTCATTTCTTCAACAAATTCTAGGTTTTATTTCATAACTTTAACTTGAGCTCAATTATATTTTGAGTATTATATATACTCTAACTCGTTCATTTCCTTTCTAAGGATCATTACCATATACTTTACTTGTCGAAGACATATAATTCATAATTCACTATCTTATAAGTATTCGGGTTATCACATTCACCCATTCTTCTAAGAATTTTGTCCTCAAAATTTTTATTAATCTTCATTCATTCAATCTATCAAAGTAGATTTTACGTTAATCTTATTCACTAACTTGTTGTGTTCTACAACTATTTCTTTCTAAGGAATATCATTCTTGCCACCTTCACCTTCAGAATAATAAGAATCTTCTACAATGGCTCAATAATTGGGAAGCGATATGAATAACAGGAATTTAAAAGATTCTAATTCATGCTGAGGGGTCATAAGACCTTGAACTCTTCTCCCGCTTTAATAGTGCATCACCAATGTAAACCATCTTTAACAGAATGTTTAGCAATCACACAGACTGAAAACACTCTCTGCAAGTACTCTAGGTGATCAGCCTATCGTACTCCTACGTCGTGCACAACGTATTACATCTTAACATTGTAACGACTAAATGCGTTACTTTCGGAACCATTGTCTCCGATAACATGTCCCCCTTTTATAGGGTTGTTCACCTCAGCTTCTTAACATCTGAATCCGCACCAAAACAATTTGGTTTGGCATAGTTTGACCAAAAACGCTCGAATTTCATAAACATCTTATATTTGTCTAGCTGAATCTAGTAGCATAGACCTCTAGCAACGATTCGGACATCAATCGAAATATATATATATATATATATATACATATATATTTTTAACCAACAAAATAAATATTTATTTATTTATTTTTAAAAAATGTTTTTTTTTGTAGTCTAAGGAAACATAAGTAGATAAATCTCTTTTTTTTATATAGTTTAAGGAAACTAAAAATAGTAAGTAAATCAATTCATAATATACTGATACCGTACCGTAATAATGGTATGTTGAGGATTTTGTCATTACATGACGTCATCATACTACATCATACCATAGCGGGCTGATGATCATACGATCACATCCAACACTAGGTTTAACTGCAATGATAACTTCCTCGATTATTGTCTCTACACCATATCAAATGATACATAGAATACATAAAATACATTTTGAAAATTTAAAATTATTTTTGTCTAGCTGAAGCAATTAGCATAAACTTGCAAATAATAGCACTATTTTAAAAAAAATTCGTTGGTTCCATCATTTGATCCAATGTTTTTCAAGAAAATAGAAGTGCAACATCAGCACGAAGTCAATAAATTTCAAAAATCTAGCAAAGCTAGGAGATTTAGAATATAAAACTTTCTCCATCAATTAAATCTTTACTCCATTATTACTTAATCATTCTATCAACCTTCAACAACATCAATATTTCCTACACCATAAACTTTCTATTCCCAGTATAGTTCATCAAACTTTCCACACTTTGGAAGTCAGGAACTTTCTACAATAATATGAGTTTAAGAACTTCCTAGTCAGACCATAGGCGTCCATTCGCTGAGGAGTTCCAAACATACCATATGATTATGAGTCATGAACTTACCATAAGCATGAGTTTTAAGAACTCGCACTTAATCCTAATAACATCTTACTAATCTTAATAGTTTCTAACTATCAACTATACACATGAGAAAACAATCACCTTTTCACCACATATACATTGATAGCGCGACACCAATATTTCAATGATTATCAATGTGATAAACTAAGTGCAAGCACAAAACCCTCGCCCATACAAAGGTTTGTACAACTCAGCCATCACATGATTCTTCAATTAAAATCCCACCTAACTCTATCTTTTTCATAACTTGCTCTTTACTCGATACGAATTTTCCGCATCTCATCATTTATAACTCCTCGTGAGTTAACCTCGTGCTATATCATAGTACATTCTCGTTATAGCATCAAACTATAACTATTCAATCATTACTAACCATCTGTCTTTCAACTTTAAAAGATCACGTCGTGACCTTATTCTATAATCATCTCCCATATGATTCTTTCTTATGTTATTATCGTTTTGTTTTAAAACTTCTTATCTTTTCCTTTCATCAAGTTATATCAGGACCTCATTATGATTTAATCCTATAGACTTCATCTATTCATCGTTATTCGTCATCTTTATATTGGAGTTATGTAACTCCTGATTCTCATCTTCATATCTCTTCAAGATTCTTCTTTGAATCTTTTTGTTATTTATTAACTCTTCTTTTAAGAATTTCTAATTTCGTTCATAAATTTCAATACTTTATTCAAGTTTTATTCCTCGTTATTCTCACCTTCTTCTTATAACATTTCTAGGACTTAACTCATCCTATACTTCTACGTATGTGAAAGAAATCACCTTTTCGTTATACGTAACTTAACTTCTCATTCTCTAAGGTCATAGCCTAAGGTACTCTTACCTAAGGTGTATAACCTATTGGCTCTGATACCAACTGTAACGACCCCAAAATTCATACAAAATAACTCTCGACATCGGTCGTTAACAATACATCCTTATTCAGACTTTACATCATTAATCAATGATACAATCATTAAAAATACAGAATATTTAGAACTTTTATATTATTCCTTCTTTATTTCCCTGAATCTCAACCCTTATCATTACATAACTTTGATTCAACTTTATTTCATGAATCGCTTCGTCAGAGTTATTATAAACTAAAACTTACAACCACGTTCAATAACCCTTATACATCGGGTAAAATTTAAACTTTACAACTCAACATCTGTTAAACATCATACATTATCAAATACATTATCTGAAACCTTAAACAGGGTCCAAAATAACAACAATTCAGCCAAAGTATACAAATCTTTATGCATTACATCTGATTCATTTCTTTTAAGTAGCACATAGCGTTATCTCGAATCCTTAACCTGCAAAAGTGATTATTTACAAGAATGAGCTCGACAGCTCAGCAAGATCTAACAGCTTTAATGCATCACATAGTACATAAATACATGCTCAACATACATCTCATAATAATTAAAGTAACATGGCATACATGCTTTACTTCACATAACAAATATAAAGATTGAGTTCCTTACTCAATCAACATTCTTTAATCAATCAATGTAGTTATAAATTGACTTTAACATTTCATGCTTACGACACATATACAACATATCATGCTATTTGCAAAACAATTTAAAACAGTTCATCATCAAATTCACGTAGAAAATAGGAACTGAAAGACTTGCCTTGGTCGTTGTTTACCAATAACAGTTTAACAGCTTATAGATATCTGCACTTCACGTGCCCTACACAATTATGTAATCATGCACATCAACTATTAGTCATATAGCTAAAAATATTAGTTGTAATGTAAACTTTACTATACATCTCATAACCCTTCCTATTATCAATACACAAAGTTCAATTTGATTGTGTTAACTATCGACTTATATTTCACTACATTTCTTTTTCGTAATATTCAAAATTCATTCAAGTGTTTAAGTCCTGCTAGGACTACCTATTGGTTTTATATTAACCACATCTCATATATTATAATGTTCGTTTCATTAGAATCGAAATACTATTTAAGTGTATTACCACAATACACGGTGTTTCGACGTTTATACGTCACACGCCTAACTCGCCTCTTTTGCATGTGCTTATATGCTCCTATATTGGGTTACATTACACTATAAGGTTTCATTCTTATTAAAAACATAATATTAAACAAGGTCATACACACTCGTTATGGCACTGCTACGCTTGCACGTCCGTACGTCAAACTTGCCTATTTGAACGCCCAAACGACACGCATTGGCGCACGCATAGCACGCCCATACGAATTGTCTAATACCCAAGGATTAATGTTACTTATCATTATAATGCATAATAGTTATTTTATGAAAGTTAGAACATCATTTTACATGGTCGGGAGCATTACATGTGCATATGTGCATGCCCGACGCCCCCCGATTGCCTCTAAAAACACATCAGTCCCAAAAATAATCATTTTGACCCCTGCTACTGACCTCAAATCAAAAAACTTAAAGAACAAAAGTTGTAGGTCTACTCGTGCTCGTTCTAAATTATCTTGAATCGCCTCAAGAAGAGTTCGTATGAAAAGGTTATGGCTGTTTTACCATAGGAGGTCAAAATAGTCCCGAACTGACACTGTTCCCGGAGCTGCTGCGCCCCAAATAGCCTTGGGGGCAGTGCAGCTACGTCCCTGGCAGTGTGCTACACAAATTTTCTTTCCAGTTTATGATTCTGGCAAATTTTCTAACCCTTTCCTCCTTCCCATCTTCATAAATCAAGCTATACACATTCGATTGAGTCCATTTTTGACTCTATGAATTCGTGAAACACTGAACTACTCATTTATATGATAATTATAACACTTCAAAAACATTAACAATTCCTTTTAAGGGTTCCAATTCAGTGTTCATGCTAATTCTTCATGTTTTACATATTTAGCGAATTCAATCACTACGAATTCGGTTTACATCCGTTTTGACTCGTTCAACTTGGGTTGTTTTTATTTTTTTGAGTACTATCATAATACATCATCAATTTGCAGATTACTACATGCTTTCTTAGCCAATTTTAGCCTCAAAGTAGACCAAAACATACATATTACCATCAAAACCCAAATTCCACTTCTTTAACATAAATACATGAATTTGATTACTTGCAAACAATTATAGCAGCTATATATCAGATTATACGGACCCATGTATATACATATACATATATATGCACAACATCTCTTGAATTCACCCAACCAAAATAGTTTCTAAATGAAGAACTTGAGAAACTATAAATTAGAGTTTTAACACTAGAGTAATACCTTCGATTCCTCTCAAACTTGATTAGAGGATGAGAAATCTTCTCCTTCTTCCTTCTTAGAATCTCCAATCCTTCTCACAGAGAGTTCTCTCTCTTTTTTTCTCCCATTCTCTTCTCTATTTTCTCCCTTTCTCTTTTCTTCTCTTAGTTTAGGCTTAGAATAGGACTCAACGTAAAAGTACACTGTCATATAATACGTATATTAACTAATACTTATTATATTACTTAATATATAATTAAATTAGGGGTTATGGAAATCCAAAAGCCACAAGGCCATATTTGGCTAGCCCCTTCAAATCTCCTTTTAATTTATTTTAATTCATTCCTTATCGTATAGTTTATTTGTCACAACCATTATTAAATTAATCCTCAATATAATTATAACTTTCATTTTGCCAATATAAAAAATTAATAAATCTCTAATTTAATTACTTAATTAAATTAGGATATTCCCTTCCATCAATATTATCACACTTTCATTAAATTATTCGTAATGATTTCCATCAAATATTCATTTTAATTTCATAACTATTCCAACTAAAATATTTATTTTATTTGATAAATATTTTAACTATTCACAAGATTCATAATTGCAATACATTAACATTTTACGTCTATAGGTAATATGTATTACTTTCTCATCTTATTAAAATAATATATTTACATTAATTCACTATTTTAATTAAGTGAATTACTCCAATTATTTATGAAATTTAATTCATAATAAATTCATTGCCACAAGGCATATAATCAAATTATATTATTCAATAATATAACTTCTAACTTAATTAAATTAACTTAATTCTCTTTTCAAACAATTTCATTTCCCTTCTTTGATAGTTAAAATTAATTAACTACTAAACCTCATTCCTCCATCATATGAATATATATATATATATATATATATATATTCTATATTCACACCACATAATATACTTCACTACATATAACACATATCTAAACTCAAAACATCTCGTAATAAGAATTTTATTTATTAAATTCTTATTATAATAATTTTTTGAAAATTCGGGTTGTCACACCAGCTATTGGTGGCAGGCAAACAAGGTCAAAGGAGGAGAGGGCATCATAACCTGGGAGAGGTTTAAGGAGATGTTCTTTGAGATGTATTTTTCGACAAGCTCACAAAATCAGATGGAGGTGCAATTTCTGGGGCTCAAACAGGAAAATATGTCCGTACCAAACTATACGGAGAAATTCAATGAGTTGGTTAGGTTCGCCACATAGCAAGTGTATATCGACGAGAGAAAGGCTAGAAGGTTTGAACAGGGACTGAAGCCCTGGTTGTATAGCAAGGTGTCAATGTTTCAACTGAACACCTTTGCTGGAGTACTAGATAAGCCAATTATTGCTAAAGGTGGTAGCGATGATGTGACCAAGTACAACCAGGAGCAGAAAAAGAAGAAGAGTGAAGGTGAAGGAAATAACAAGGCTAGTGGTAGCAACACGGGAGGAAGCAATAATCAGAAGAGGAGGTGGAATGACAACCCATCAACTGGGAATTAGCAATGAAGCCAGAAGAAAAGAGTTAAAGCATGTCTGACCTGCGGGAAAGCTCACCTGGGGGTTTATATGAAAGGAAAGCGGGTGTGCTACAATTGTTGTCAGGAAGGCCACATAGCACCTAACTGCCCTAACCCTAAGAAGGGCGCCTGCTTCACATATGGATCGAAGGACCATTTTGCTAGGGATTGTCCCAAGAAAGTATTTGGAGGGGCAGGAGCAGGAGGGAACAGAGGAAGCGGCGGTGGAAATGCTCTGACTATCACAGGACCAACCACAACAAATCGACCTACCGCTAGGACATTCAACATGACAGTGCAGGATGCTGTGCAGTCTCGCGATATAGTGTCAGGTATCATTTCGATCAATAAAGTTAATGCATATGTATTATTTGATTCGGGTGCTACTTGTTCATTTATATCTGACAACTTTGCTAATAACCTAGAATTGCTTAAGGACGAGTTAGATTACCCTATGAACATAGAGATTGCGAATAGAGAAGTGATCCCTGTTAAGTACGTACACAAGAACTGTGGGTGGATATTAAGGGTAACGTAATGAACGTAGATCTTATTCTGATTAGACTTGGGGAATTCGACGTTATCTTGGGAATGGATTGGCTATTCAATTATAGAGCGATAATTAATTTCCAGAAGAAATGTATTAACCTTATGACTCCGTCAAAGGTTGTGTTTTATAGCAGCAAGTCCCCTAGACAAGCGAGTTGTCTGACGATGATGCAGGCAAAGAAGTTATTGAGACAAGGCTGTGTAGAATATTTAGCCTACATAGTCGATAGTCGTAAAGAGAGCCTGAAGTTAGAGGAAATACCAGTCGTGAGGGACTTTGTAGATGTGTTTCTGGATGATATGCCAGGACTTCCGCCAGATAGAAAGGTAGAGTTCGTGATCGATTTGCCGCCAGAAACGACTCCAATATCGAAGGCACCGTACCGTATGGCTCCGGTAGAGATGAAAGATATAATGGTGCAACTGCAAGAGCTACTGGACAAGAAGTACATTCAACCGAGCGTATCGCAATGGGGAGCGCCGGTGTTATTTATTAAGAAGAAAGATGGGACGATGCGGCTATGCATCGATTATAAAGAGTTGAATAAGGTCACGATTAAAAATAAGTATCCATTGCCAAGGATTGACGGCCTGTTTGATTAGATGAAGGGAGCTAGATACTTTTTGAAGATAGACCTAAGAAGTGGTTACCATCAGCTGAAGGTGAGGCCAGAGGATGTTTCGAAGACTTAGAACTCGATATGGTCACTACAAATTTTTAGTAATGTTATTTGGTCTAACAAATGCGCCTGCAGCATTTATGGGCCTAATGAACGGAGTGTTCAAGCCATTTTTGGACAAATTCGTAGTGGTGTTTATCGACGACATTTTGGTATATTCGAAGACCAAAGAAGAATACGTAGAACATCTGAAGGTGACATTGGAGGCATTGAGAAGGGATAAGTTGTACCCCAAATTCTTGAAATGTGAATTCTGGATTGAAAGGGTGCAATTTCTGGGCATGTAATTGATAAGGACGAAATTTCGGTAGATCCCTCCAAGGTCAAAGCTGTGATGTATTGGGATCAGCCGAAAACACCGTCGGAGGTGAGAAGTTTTCTTTGATTGGCAGCTTATTACAGAAGATTCATTCAAATTTTTTCCAAGATCGCAACTCTGCTGACGAATTTGACTAGGAAAGCTGTGAAATTCGTTTTAACAGAGAAGTGTGAGGAAAGTTTCCAAGAGCTTAAGAAAAGGTTGAGTACAACACCTGTGTTATCTCTATCAGATAGCACGGGAAATTTTGTGGTGTATAGTGATGCGTCGCATAAAGGATTAGGCTGTGTGCTTATGCAAAATGGCAAAGTCATTGTGTATGCGTCACGACAGTTGAAGGACTATGAGAACGGATCTCCGACCCATGACTTGGAATTGGCTGAGGTGGTTTTTTCTTTGAAGATCTGGAGACACTATCTCTACGGAGAGAAGTGTGAAATATATATAGACCACAAAAGTCTGAAATATATATTTACCCAGAAGGATATAAATATGTGCCAGAGAAGATGGTTGGAACTAATAAAAGATTACAACTGTGAGATCTTATACCACCAGGGTAAAGCAAATGTGGTTGCCTGTGACACCCCCAAATTCTGACCGCCACAGGGTCACTCGAATTCGGTTCATCACGTTCTCACGATAATACAATAATAATATATAAGGCATACATTCACAGCGGAAGATCTAATCTAGAATAATATACAATGATTTATTATAATTATTTTCCCAAGTCTTTGCAACCTATAGTACTTAATAGATTACATAATAATATCAAATACATACTAATTACATAACTCTACTTAAGCTTAAACATAGATCTGAAATAGTCTTAATATAACATTAAAGATTTTAAAACATGAAAAGAGACAAGCTAGTCGGTAGCATTGCCCTTGCCCTTATCGACGCCCGAAGATCCACCCTGCTCTGCCTTAACGAAAATGTTTTTAGGGAAAGTAAGAATGAGCACAAATTGCCCAGCAAGTAATATACAATAAGGGTGAAGAGTTTTATAACACGAGTTTGAAATATCAAAGTATAATCTCAATGATAAATCAGAGTTTCAAGAATAACATCATGAATAACAAGTATCAACAATTCTCAATTCAAACCTTTGAAATATGAAATGGTAGTTCAATATAGATCGACAAATATATATATGAATTCAAAGGCAATCAACATATCCAACTGGATAAAATAAAGTATACTGAGAAGTCACTAAAGACTATTGAACATCTACTAGAATTATCAATATTAAACTAATAACCCAAAAGAAATAAGTACGATAGATGATCAGTCTACAATACTTTATGTTATGTATAAAACCACAGTAATTTTCATGCGTGTGTTGGGGCTTCCAACAATATACACTCCCCTTACCATAAGGGTTGTTCAACTCAGTTTTCAAGATTTTCGCACCAGTCAATTTGTTTGGACAGTTTTTTAAACATGCATATAGTCTAGCCGAATCAATTGGCATAGATATTTTCACGATACTCAAGAACAATACCAAGTTTAACATGAATAATAGCTTTCATAATACTCAAATGAAATAAGAGTTTAAGTATACTAACTCTATTTAAAACGAGTAAGTAAGAAACTTGCTTACGATATTCTTTGAATAAAGTAAACACAAGGATATAATACTTGCACTGTAAAAGAGTGTAAGTTAGAGAACTTGCCTTAAGCGTAGTTTACCAAAGTATAGTTTAGCAACACTCTTTCGAATCCTAACATAATATAGTTACGCGTATAGGATATTCATTAGTTACATATGCTCATTCAGGATATGTAAGTTTAACCATACACATAAACGTCTAACTTAGTTGTATAATCTATACATACTACATCACATATCCTACATTCTCTTAGCACAAAATCAATTTGTTAGACACCACAAAGTCAAACAACTCCTTTTCAAATCATTGCTTATAATTTGCAATTACCTTTTTGGACTTCACATTTGAAAGTTATAATTACTCATTAAATTATTCGATTCTATTATCTAGAATGCTTCTGACCACATTGGATGTATACTGATCATATACTACAAGTTAAAGTAATCATATAAGCATGCTTTAAACATCAGATCACAAACAAAATTTATAATTGTCTGCAGGATGGCGCAGCTGCGCCTTGGCTAGGCTTAGGGATGGCGCAGCTGCGCTGTCCTCTAGCCTGGCTAGAGTTGAGCTTTTGCTCTCCTGGTTTCAGTCCAACCTTAACATACCTATATACTTAGATTTAACACGCATACATGCTAGCGGTCTTCACATAAGCATCTAACCATTCTTGAGTTCACTTTTACAAGCTTTAGTTTACGAATTCCATGGAAGTAAAACAAAAAATCATGTAATCACCATACTTTATAACTTTGGCCATATGTCCACATAGAGATATCACATAATCTGTTAATACACATGCTCATAGTGTTCATATCATTTATTCATAACTAGCATCGTTTAGTACTTTGAAACATGCTTCAAACTCATGCTTGGTTTACTTCTACTATATCAAACACATAAGAACCATAATGAACATAAACATGTTATTTTAGATTCTTAGAACTTAACTACTAATACTAAGGTAATTTGTTTGAAAGCATATTCAAGTTCGCCTTTGAAATCATTTTAAACTTGAATAATGAAATTCAACACATACCAGACAACTTTAAAGCTCTTATTATGTGTACTTAAGTCATGTTAACATCTTCTCAAGATCAGAATGTACATCATGTAATATTCATGCATATTAGCTTTGATATGTCAAGTTTTTCTTTGAAAAAGTTCGCTAGCTCAACGCCTATCAACTTGGTCATGAACAAAGGACTATAAATCACCACTCATGCTTATAGATGTCATAATTAGTTATACGAGTACACTATTATGTTCAAAAAATTAGAATGCAACATGGTATGTATATATATCAAGGTTCATTTAAAATTATAGGTTCATTCCCAAAACATAAGTCTTTCCGTCAATAACGTGTACTAACATAGATTTGAACATGCAAGTTATATCAATGGTCTTATAGATGCATGTTAAGCCTGTTAGCATACTTTTTTAAGCTACCTTAGTTACTATCCCTTAACAGAGTTTGCAGCAGAAAGAAAAAACTGATCACAGAGGCTGGCGCAGCTGCGCTGCGCCTCAGTTATAAACCGGCGCAGCTGCGCCGTATCTGGTTCGTGCCAGACAATGGCCTGCTTTGGCAATTTTCAGCCCAATTACCAAATTTCCTATCAAATTTGATTCTAGACAAGTTACCTTGCCAAACTAACATGATTATAAGTCCACATAACACTTAAACACGCATTCTATATCCTAATTACACTCTAATTCAACATGATCAAAAATATAAGAAATCTAAGAAACTGCAGAAACGAAAAATGAAGAACAAGAGAGGAATATTATACCTCTGCTACTTGGTTGATATGAGATTGCTTGCTAATGCTGCTATAGAAATCCTTCCTCAACTCAATAGACAATCACAGTATACTAACTTCACTTGGAATTCTCAGCAAATTGAAATATGAAGGGAAGAGGCTATATTTATAGGAAAACCAAAACACAGTCCATGCTTTTAACTCCCAAATTAAACTAACGAAAGAATGAATTTCATGGTCGTTAAGAAGTTGGTAGATGGTAGTTGGATTACACTATTTTGCCCACTCCACCATTGATCATAAGCTAGGAAGCTATGGAAGTCTTTTGCTGAGTTTTGTAGAATATAGGCTTAGACTTCATAATGCTATTCACGTAAGGAAGGGGACTCTCATTATAGGACAATAATATCTCAGCATTTGGGTGATGTTATTATATACAATACTTAAGTTACTTGCACATATTATATACCTAAGTTGTATTCATATAATACATGTTTAGGTTGTAATTTTAATGGCACAATGTAATTCACATAATGTAGTAAGTGTAATTTGCACACATATAATCCATGTATATTTTATCTTACCGATATAATTTAACCGGATATTCTCACATTACATCATCTCCTTTATTTAAAACAATTGTTTACAATATATTCATGATGTATTATTTTAATGTATACTCATATACATATTGTCACATAGGCATAAATCATGTAACTTATATAGTTTAATCAATCTTAATACATGGTTTCTATATATAGTATAGTCACATAAATGTTGCACTACACTATATAATATAGTTGTATCTCATATACTTTATATGTTTAATTTTTGCATACTTGCACATAACAATTAATATAATCTTACTATATTAATAACTTACTTATTTGTTTTATTATTCATAATGGTAATTACTCAATTAATAAAATATTAATTAATTCATCCCTATTAAATCAATGTAATTATTAATCTCCATAATAATTAACTAACATTTATATGATTAATTATCACGTTAAATAAATATAAATTTTATTATATTTATAAACCATTTTCTTAGTATTATACCATTACTTGCAAAAATACTAAATCAACAGACTATTATTATATTTCTCCTAATAACAATTAACAATTAATATAGATTAATTGTTCACTCAATAATTCCTTCATTGATTAATATAATCATTATTATTTCTCATCACTGTGCCACATAAGGCATTCAACGAGCTTATCGCAAACTCAATAATTTCTCAATTATTATAAATATTCAATTTAATATAATTGAGTTACTCATCTCAGAACACATAAATATTTATATTCAAATAAATATTTATTTTCATTAATATATTCATTTAATAATATTCAAAAATTCTCGTGTATTACATCCTCCCCCTTATAAAAATTCCGTCCTCGGAATTGCTACAAGGTTACACAAATAGATGGGGATAATCCCTCATCATCCTATCTTCTAACTCCCACGTAGCCTCCTTGACATTGTGGTGACGCCAAAGTACTTTTACAGACGAAACAGGAATTTCTTCATGCGCCAAGTTCTTCTCCACTTGAATGGGCTCATAAGAAATCACGTGCTTGTAGTCGGCCTTGTACGGTCGTAACACGAAAATGTGGAACACGTTGTGGATGTGCTCCAACTCGGATGGTAATGCAACTTTGTATGCCACTTTGCCCACTCGCTTCAGTACCTCGAACGGTCCTATGAATCTTGGACTCAATTTTCCTTTCTTGCCAAAATGGATCTTTCCCTTCCATGGAGATACCTTTAAGAATACGAAACTGCTGACTTTAAAGTCTCGGTCTTGCCGATGCAAATCTGTGTACTTTTTCTGGCGGTCTTGAGCTGCTACTAGTCTGGCTCTTATCACTGTCACCACGTCTGTGGTTTGTTGTACTAGCTCTGGTCCGAGTATTCGTCGTTCTCCTACTTCGTCCCAACATAATGGCGTTCTGCACTTTCTTCCGTAAAGAGCTTCGTAAGGTGGCATGTCGATACTCGCATGGAAACTATTGTTATACGCAAATTCAACTAAGGGTAGGTGGTCATCCCAATTTCCCTTGAAGTCCATCACGCAAGTCCTAAGCATGTCCTCCAGCGTTTGTATAGTTCGCTCACTCTGTCCGTCTGTCTGAGGATGATAAGCGGTACTCAACCTCAACTATGTTCCCATTCTCTCTTGCAAGCTTTTCCAAAAATTTGACGTGAAGTGCAGATCTCGATCTGAGATAATTGACACCGGCACTCCATGTTGTGAAACAATCTCCTTTATGTAAAGACTCGTTAATTGATTCAAACTATAGCGGATCATGATCGGTAGAAAATGTGCGGTCTTCGTTAATCGATCCAGGATAACCCAAATGGCATCATATCCCTTCTGTGTGACTAGAAGTCCTACCACGAAGTACATCGTAATATGCTCCCATTTCCACTCAGGTATTTCCAAAGGTTGTACTAAACCACTCGGTCGCTGGTTCTCTGTTTTGACGCGTTGGCAAGTTAGACATCTACTAACGCACTCTGTGACTTTCCGTTTTAGATTGGGCCACCAATAGTGTTGCCTCAAATATCGGTACATCTTAGTGCCTCCCGGATGAACGGAATACGTCGTATTGTGTGCCTCGTGCAAAATCTCTTCCCTCAACTCGGTTACCGCTGGTACCCACACTCTTCCTTCGAATCTTAAGATATCGTCTTTATCCATTCAGAATCTTTCTTCTTCATTTCCTACGATCCTCTTTCTGATTTTCTCGCATTCTTTATCCTTTTCTTGCGATTCCTTCACTCTATCCAACAATGTCGGGCGAGCTTCCATTACAAATAACTTCTCTTCAGACCCATTTGGTCCTTTCACTTCTATCTCCAATTTCTCCATCTCTTTGATCAACTCTTCCTGAGTCGTCAAATGAAACAATTTCTCCTTTCCTTTTTTGCTTAGAGCGTCGGCAACTACGTTTGCCTTACCTGGGTGATAAAGAATATATCACAGTCATAGTCTTTGATCAATTCTAACCACCTTCTCTGATGCATATTCAACTCCTTCTATGTGAAGATATATTTCAGACTCTTGTGGTCCGTGTATATCTCACATTTCTCTCCGTACAAATAATGCCTCCAAATCTTTAACGCAAAAACTACTACCGCTAACTCTAAGTCGTGAGTAGGGTATCGTTTTTCGTAATCCTTTAATTATCGTGATGCATATGCAATGACCTTGCCGTGCTGCATGAGCACACAGCCAAGTCCCATGTGCGATGTATCACTATACAACACAAAATTTCCCACATCATCTGGTATTGACAACAAAGGCGCCTCGCTTAATCTCTTCTTCAGTTCTTGAAAACTCTCCTTGCATTTGTCTGTCCATACAAATTTCACCGTCTTTCTTGTCAGATTGGTCAATGGGGTTGCTATCTTAGAAAAATCTTGGATGAATCTTCAATAGTACCCAGCTAACCCTAAAAAACTTCTCACCTCTGTTGGTGTTCTCGGCTGCTCCCAATTACTTACTGCTTCAACCTTTGCAGGGTCTACTGCGATTCCATTCTTATCCACTACATGACCTAAGAATTGAACCTTCTCCATCAAAAATTCACACTTAGAAAATTTTGCACACATCTTCTCTTTCCTTAGAGCCTCCAAAACAATCTTCAAATGTTCGGCGTGTTCTTCCTCTGTTTTGGAGTAGATCAAGATGTTGTCGATAAAAACTACTACGAATTTATCCAAGTATGGCTTGAAAACTCGATTTTTCAAGTCCATGAATGTTGTCGGAGTATTAGTCAAGCCAAATGACATTCCAAAAAACTCGTAATGTCCATAACGGGTTTGAAACGTAGTCTTTGGTATGTCCTCATCCCGTACCTTCAGTTGGTGATAACCCGTCCGTAGGTCTATCTTTGAGAAACACTTCGCTTCTTTCAGTTGATCAAATAAGTCGTCTATCCTCGGTAGCGGATATCTGTTCTGGATCGTAACTCTATTCAATTCTCGATAATCGATATAGAGCCTCATCGATCCGTCCTTTTTCTTAACGAATAACAATGGTGCTCCCCAAGGAGACACACTCGGTCACACGTAACCTTTATCTAATAACTCTTGTAGTTGTATCATCAATTCCTTCATTTCTACTGGCGCCATACGATATGGAGCTTTCAAAATCGGTGCCGTTCCCGGTGCTAAATCTATTACGAATTCAATTTCTCTGTCTGGCGGAAAACCAGGCAAATCGTTCGAAAATACATCTTGAAATTCATTCACTACGGATATATCTTTAATTTCTACTCCCTTTTTTCGAGTATCTACAATGTAAGCTAAGTAACCTACACATCCTTTCCTTAACAAGTTCTTGGCCTGCATCATCGTAAGACAACACGATTTCTTAAGAGATGAGCTACCATAAAACACTACCTTAGACTTACTCGGAGTCTGAATATTCACACATTTGTTTTGACAGTCAATTATTTCTGCATGGTTATACAACCAATCCATTCCTAGTATTATGTCAAATTCTCCCAATCTAATAGGAATCAAGTCTACGCTCAGTTCATGTTCTCTAATGTTTGTGCGATAATTTCGATAAACGTATTCTATAGGGATTACTTCCTTATTCGTAACTTCTATGTTCAAGGGATCTTCTAATCGTTCTCGGGGTGTATTAAGTTTACTAGCAAATTCTTCAGATACAAAAGAACAGGTGGCACCCGAATCAAATAATACATAAGCATTTATATCATTGATTGGGATTATACCTGACACCACGTCCTTCGCAGCTACTGCGTCCTGGACGGTCATGTTAAAGGTCCTAGCGGTTGGGGGGTTAGATTGTGCCTGTCCGCTGATCATCAGTTTGTTTTCCCCTTGTTGGCTGCTACCTCCGCCACTTCCCTTCTTTGGGCAGTCCTTAATCCGGTGCTTCGTCGAGCCACATGTAAAACATCCTTGTATCTTTTTCAATTTCGGGCAGTTGGACAAAATGTGTCCCTCCTGGACGCAGTTGTAGCAAGTGTCGCGTCCCTTCTAGCACTCGCCCTGATGATTCTTTCCACATTTTGGGCATCCCTCAACCTACTTCTTAAAACCTCCACAAAAATTTCCCGACTGATTGTTGTTGTTTTTGTTGTTGTTGTTATTTTCCCACTTCCTTTTTCCCAAATTACTTCTTCCACTGCTGCTACCTCCTCCACGATTTTCTCCTCCAGTGTTCTTACCCTTCTTCTCCTTGTTATAAAGACTTAAGGCCTCACTGCCTCCTTCCGTAATGATCGCCTTCTCCAGCAATGTCGCAAAGGAATCGATCTGAAGAACTGACACCTTATTAAACACCCAAGGCTTCAGTCCTTATTCAAAACGTCTCGCCTTCCTCTCTTCATCTCCTACTTGGTGTTCTACAAACCGCGCTAGTTCGTTGAACTTAGCAACGTACTGCGCCACCGTCATATCACCTTGCTTCAGTTCTAAGAACTTCACCTCCATCCTATTCTTCATGCTGTTCGGGAAGTAGTTCTTGAAAAATAGAGTCTTGAATCTATCCCAAGCTATTATCCCTTCTCCAGCTCTTTGTTGATTAGCCTCCCACCAGTAGTTGGCTTCGCTTCTCAACATATATGTAGCGAATACAGTCTTTTGGTCTTTACCCACACAAGCGATAGTGAAGGCCTTCTTGATTTCCTTAACCCATGTCTGCGCAATGATTGGGTCGGTAGTACCCTCGAACTCTGGGAGTCCTACACTCCTAAAGTCCTTAAAGTTTGTGACTGGTACTCCTTGAAGATTGGGGCGAACGGATTCGTTGTTCCCTCCCCTAAGGGCCTCTCCTAACAGATCTACTAGCTTCTGGATCGGGTCTACTTGTTCACTCTCATTGTTCACTGACTCCTCTGGTGCAGTCAATCTACGTCTGGGCGGCATTATCTGCATCACAAATTTTTATTTTATTATTACTTAGTTATATTACTTAAGTATTTCTTTTAATACTAAAGGCATAAAATTTTATAACACATTTCTGAAATAAACTTCATTTATATTCATATGCCAAATCGTTTCATTACATGATTATCCTAGCATATTTATATAAATGTTATCACATATCCCCTAATATCACAAAAGACGGGGAATACTAACATACTACCATACTACCCCTCTAACAAAAGCTTACTCGGGGTTTACATTACTATCCCACACTTCACACAAAAATTTGGGATTACAATATAGTATATACATCACATAAAGTAAATACTACTACTAGACTAACTAAGGGTCTCATCCCATCATCCCACGCTCTACAGCGCTCTTGTACTCGATCTGTGCTATATATGCTACCAGCTCTCGACTCATAGTATGTAGGGTTTGTCCCTGCTCCGCTGGGTAGTGGTACACACCATCAATCACCCTCTCGAAAGCCAAACGGAACACATACCCCATCTTGTTCATCTTCCTCTTCTTGCATCTGACCTCATCCTCTAGGTCGTCAGCTCTCTCATTGGCCGCCTCCCACTTCTCCTCGAAGTGTATCCTATCCATAACCTCCAACTCTAGCTGAGTATGGAGTGCTTCCTTCTCAATCTTCTCACTCAACTGCCTCTGCTCGACCTCTTCTAGCTTCCCTGCCAAGTCTACATTCCTGGATACCGACCTGTGGAATAAGGTTCCCATCTGGATCCCTGCCTCCTTGCGATAAGCAATCTCTACCTCTAACTCTTACGTGGCCAGCTTCCTCTGGTGGTCTTCGTCCCTTAGTTTTTGGAATTAGGACTCTCTTTCTTGGGCCTCAGCCTCCAACTCCTGGATTCTGCAGTCCAACTCTAGAATACACTCCTTGTACTCTCCCAGTATATGCTCCTCTAGGTTAGGCTCGTAGGAGCCCTCCATGGGCTCCTCCTCGGTAAGCTTGTCCTCAACAGGCTCGTCCTCCATAGGCTCCTCATCGTGGTTAAACTCCACTCGATCTCATCCTCGTCGTCAAACTCGGATGGTGCAACAGCCTGCACGGGCACAGCCTCTAAAGGTGCCTTGTATACTACATGTATATCTTTGGGCTCCTCCTCGGCCACTCTACTAGGTACTCCTGTGTCTGCCATCCTACAATCACAAACACAAGACAAACAAACAGCAACTCCATTAGAATTTTAAATAAAACATAAGTTCATTGTATAGAATGAAGTTACATTTCAGAACACACTAAGTCTCTCAAGGAAAACTCTACATGAGTTTTATCTCTTTCTAACTTCCTAAGTTATAATCAAAGGCCACTCGCTCCTAAGGTTTATAACTACAGCTCTGATACCAACCTATGACGCCCCCAAATTCTGACCACCACATGGTCACTCGAATTCGGTTCGTCACGTTCTCACTATAATATAATAATAATATATAAGGCATACATTCACAGCGGAAGATCTAATCTAGAATAATATACAATGATTTATTATAATTATTCCCCCAAGTCTCGCAACCTACAGTACTTAATAGATTACATAATAATATCAAAAACAGACTTATTACATAACTCTACTTAAGCTTAAACATAGATCTGAAATAGTCTTAATATAACATTAAAGATTTTAAAACATGAAAAGAGACAAGCTAGTCGGTAGCCTTACCCTTGCCCTTATTGACGCCCGAAGATCCACCCTGCTCTGCCTTAACTAAAATGTTTTTAGGGAAAGCAAGAATGAGCACAAATTGCCCAGCAAGTAAAATACAATAAGGGTGAAGAGTTTTATAACACGAGTTTGAAATATCAAAGTATAATCTCAATGATAAATCAGAGTTTCAAGAATAACATCATGAATAACGAGTATCAACAATTCTCAATTCAAACCTTTGAAATATGAAATGGTAGTTCAATATAGATCGACAGATATATATGAATTCAAAGGCAATCAACATATCCAACTGGATGAAATAAAGTATACTGCGAAGTCACTAAAGACTATCGAACATCTACTAGAATTATCAATATTAAACTGATAACCCAAAAGTAATAAGTACGATAGATGATCAGTCTACAATACTTTATGTTATACATAAAACCACAGTAATTTTCACGCGTGTGTTGGGGCTTCCAACAATATACACTCCCCTTACCATAAGGGTTGTTCAACTCAGTTTTCAAGATTTTCGCACCAGTCAATTGGTTTGGACAGTTTTCTAAACATGCATATAGTCTAGCCGAATCAATTGGCATAGACATTTTCACGATACTCAAGAACAATACCAACTTTAACATGAATAATAGCTTTCATAATACTCAAATGAAATAAGAGTTTAAGTATACTAACTCTATCTCAAACGAATAAGTAAGAAACTTGCTTACGATATTCTTTGAATAAAGTAAACACAAGGATATAATACTTGCACCGTAAAAGAGTGTAAGTTAGAGAACTTGCCTTAAGCGTAGTTTACCAAAGTATAGTTTAGCAACACTCTTTCGAATCCTAACATAATATAGTTACGCGTATAGGATATTCATTAGTTACATATGCTCATTCGGGATATGTAAGTTTAACCATACACATAAACGTCTAACTTAGTTGTATAATCTATACATACTACATCACATATCCTACATCCTCTTAGCACAAAATCAATTTGTTAGACACCACAAAGTCAAACAACTCCTTTTCAAATCATTACTTATAATTTGCAATTACCTTTTTGGACTTCACATTTGAAAGTTATAATTACTCATTAAATTCTTCGATTCTATTATTTAGAATGCTTCATACCACATTGGATGTATACTGCTCATATAATACAAGTTAAAGTAATCATATAAGCATGCTTTAAACATCAGATCACAAACAGAATTCATAACTGTCTGTAGGACGGCGCAGCTGTGCCCTGGCTAGGGTTAGGGACGGCGCAGCTGCGCTGTCCTCTAGCCTGGCCAGAGTTGAGCTTCTGCACTCCTGGTTTCAGTCCAACCTTAACATACCTATATACTTACACTTAACACGCATACATGCTAGAGGTCTTCACATAAGCATATGACCATTCTTGAGTTCACTTTTACAAGTTTTAGTTTATGAATTCCATGGAAGTAAAACAAAAATCATGTAATCACCATACTTTATAACTTTGGCCATATGTCCACATAGAGATATCACATAATCTGTTAATACACATGCTCATAGTGTTCATATCATTTATTCATAACTAGCATTGTTTAGTACTTTGAAACATGCTTCAAACTCATGCTTGGTTTACTTCCATTATATCAAACACATAAGAACCATAATGAACATAAGCATGTTATTTTAGATTCTTAGAACTTAACTACATATACTAAGGCAATTTGTTTGAAAGCATATTCAAGTTTGCCGTTGAAATCATTTTAAACTTGAATGATGAAATTCAACACATACCAGACAACTTTAAAGCTCTTATTATGTGTAGTTAAGTCATGCTAACATCTTTTCAAGATCAGAATGTACATTATGTAATATTTATGCATATTAGCTTTGATATATCAAGTTTTTCTTTGAAAAAGTTCGCTAGCTCAACGCCTATCAACTTGGTTATGAACAAAGGACTATAAATCACCACTCATGCTCATAGATGTCATAATTAGTTATACGAGTACACTATTATGTTCGAAAAATCAGAATGCAACATGGTATGTATATATATAAAGGTTCATTTAAAAATATAGGTTCATTCCCAAAACATAAGTCTTTCCGTCAATAACGTGTACTAACATAGATTTGAACGTGTAAGTTATATCAATGGTCTAATAGAAGTATGTTATAGCATACTTTTTTAAGCTACCTTAGTTACTATTGCTTAACAGAGTTTGCAGTAGAAGCAAAAACTGATCACAGAGGCCGGCGCAGCTGCGCTGCGCCTCAGTTATAAACTGGCGCAGCTGCGCCGTGTCTGGTTCGTGCCAGACAGTGGCTTGCTTTGGCAGTTTCCAGCCCAATTACCAAATTTCCTATCAAATTCGATTCTAGACAAGTTACCTTGCCAAACTAACATGATTATAAGTCCATATAACACTTACACAAACATTCTATATCCCAATTACACTCTAATTCAATATGATCAAAAATATAAGAAATCTAAGAAATTACAGAAATAGAAAATAAAGAACAAGAGAGATATATTATACGTCTGCTACTTGGTTGATATGAGATTGCTTGCTAATGCTGCTATAGAAATCCTTCCTCAACTCAATAGACAATCACAGTATACTAACTTCACTTGGAATTCTAAGCAAATTGAAATGTGAAGGGAAGAGGCTATATTTATAGGAAAACCAAAACACAGTCTATGCTTCTAACTCCAAAATTAAACTAACGGAAGAATGCATTGCATGGTAGTTAAGAAGGAGTTGGTAGATGGTAGTTGGATTACACTATTTTGCCCACTCCACTATTGATCATAAGCTAGGAAGCTATGGAAGTCTTTTGCTGAGTTTTATGGAATATAGGCTTAGACTTCATAATGTTATTCACGTGAGGAAGGGGACTCTCATTGTAAGACAATAATATCTCAGCATTTGGGTGATGTGAATATATACAATACTTAAGTTACTAGCACATATTATATACCTAAGTTGTATTCATATAATACATGTTTAGGTTGTAATTTTAATGCCGCAATGTAATTCACATAATGTAGTAAGTGTAAGCACACATATAATCCATGTACATTTTATCTTACTGATATAATTTAACCGGATATTCTCACATTACATCATCTCATTTATTAAAAACAATTATTTATAATATATTCATGATGTATTATTTTAATGTATACTCATATACATATTGTCACACAGGCATAAATCATGTAACTTATATAGTTTAATCAATCTTAATACATGGTTTGTATATATAGTATAGTCACATAAATGTTACACTACACTATATAATATAGTTGTATCTCATATACTTTATATATATAATTTTTGCATACTTGTGCATAACAATTAATATAATCTTATTATATTAATAACTTACTTATTTGTTTTACTATTCATAATGACAATTACTCAATTAATAAAATTTTAATTATTTCATCCCTCATAAATCAATGTAATTATTAATCTCCATAATAATTAACTAACATTTATATGATTAATTATCACGTTAAATAAATATAAATCTTATTATATTTATAAACTATTTTCTTAGTATTATACCATTACTTGCAAAAATACTAAATCAACATACTATTATTATATTTCTCCTAATAACAATTAACAATTAATATAGATTAATTGTTCGCTCAATAATTTCTTCGTTGATTAATATAATCATTATTATTTCTCATCACTGTGCCACACAAAGCATTCAACGAGCTTATTGCAAACTCCATAATTTCTCAATTATTATAAATATGCAATTTAATATAATTGAGTTACTCATCTCAGAACACATAAATATTTATATTTAGATAATTATTCATTTTCATTAATATATTCATTTAATAATATTCAGAAATTCTCGGGTATTACATTGCTGACGCCTTAAGTAGAGAGGGTCGAGAGAAGTTGATGATGTTGACTGCCCAAGAGGAGCTAATTTCAGCAATGGAAAAGCTGGAATTGGAAGTAAGATGTCCTATGGAGACTGACGAAAAGCTAGTTCCAGATACAAGCTGGTACAACTTTACTGGAAAAGATTAAGGAAGCACAACTCCAAGATGAAGAATGTGCAAAGGTAAAGAAGAAGTTATCTGAAGGGGATGAACTGAAATTTAAGGTAGACAGTGAGAGACTGTTGAGATTTGAGAGCAGAGTTTGGGTACCGCCAGTGCCAGAGATGAAGGAGGACATTTTGAGCGAGGCTTATAGTACGCAGTATTCGATTCACCCCGAAAGTACCATGATGTACCAGGATCTCCGATAACATTTTTAATGGCCGAATATGAAACAAAATGTTGCCGATTGTGTTTCTAAGTGTCTGACATATCAGACAATGAAGGCATAACATCAGAGGCCGAGTGGTTTGCTACAACCTCTAGAGATCCCAGAATGGAAATGGGAACATATTATGATGAATTTCGTAGTTGGCCTTTCGACGACTCAGAAAGGCTACGACGCAGTATGGGTTATCGTTGATCGACTGTCGAAATCAGCTCACTTCCTTTCGATCAGAATTAGATTCAACTTGGATCAGTTGGCGAAGCGGTATATGAGAGAGATTATTTCAAAGCATGGAGTTCTAGTGTCGATTGTTTCCGATCGAAATCCGTAATTCACATCGAACTTTGGAAGCGACTTCAGGAATGCATGGGGACGCAACTGAGAATGAGTATGGCATATCACCCTCAGACCGACGGACAGAGCGAAAGAACTATCCAGACATTAGAAGATATGCTGAGAGCATGCATCATGGATTTCAAAGGAAATTGGGATGATCACCTACCACTTATGGAATTCAGTTATAACAATAGTTACCACGCAAGTATTGGCATGCTGCCTTACGAAGCGTTGTACGGAAGAAAGTACAGAACTCCACTATACTGGGATGAAGTTGGTGAAAAATAATTACTAGGTCCAGAGTTGGTACAACAGACATCATAAATAGTCAAGGTGATCCGGACAAGATTAGTAGCTGCTCAAGATAGGCAGAAGAAATACGTCGATCCGCACCGCAAGAATGTGGAATTTGAATCGGGTAACTTTGTATTTTTAAAAGTCTCTCCCTGGAAAGAGAAGATCAGATTTTGTATGAAGGGGAAATTGAGCCAGAGGTTCATTGGACCCTTTGAAGTGCTGCGAAGGATTGGAAAAGTCGCATATGAGGTAGCCTTACCTTCGGCGCTAGAGTATGTCCACAACGTTTTCCATGTGTTAGTGTTACGAACAAATAAACCCGATTACAAACATGTGATAGAATATGAACCCCTACAATTTGAGAAAGACTTATCTTACGAAGAAGTTCCTGTTCAGATTGTTGACAGGAAATAACAAGTTCTCGGAAATAAAGTGATACCTTCTGTTAAGGTAATCTGGAGGAACCACAACACTGAAGAAGCTACGTGGGAACTCAAAGAACATATGATGAAGACTTCCACACACTTAATTGCTTAATTTATATGTAAGCGATTCTGGGGACAAAATCTTTGTAAGGGGGAGAATGTAACGAGATGAAATTAATAGAACCGTAATTCTGGGAACAGAATCCTTTTAAGGGGAGAAATATGTGACGAACGAGAATTTTATAAATTTATTTAAATATTTATTAAACTAAATAAATATTTTTGATGATTTAATTATAGAGTTAAATAATTAATTGATGGAATTGTGGTAGATTAATTTAATTATATGTGTTACATTCATTAAATTAATGTGTAGTAATTTTAGAGTTCAAAGTATGAATTTAATGGAATTTATTCGATTAAATGAATTATTTAATAAGCATAATATTATTCTAATTAATTTTATAATTAATTAGAGATTTAGTAATTTGACATAATTAATAAAGGAGAATTTTAATTATGTGATAATGTGATTTAATGTGGAGTCATTATATTTTATTTAATTGAATTTAAATAAGATTATTTGATTAATTAGAAATGTGACAAATTAACTATATACTAAATAAGTTAATTAAAATAAATGAGAAGGAACTCATTATGCTAGCTAAATATGGACTTAATGGGAGTTGGAGCAGTTAATCCATTATAAGATTAACTGACCATTACGTTGTCAGATTATATATACGTAGTTTATATCTTATATGCATATTCATATATTGTATATCCTATATCCTATCTGTGAGATAAGTTCGGAGAACTTAGAGAGAGATTGAATAGAAAACTTGAGAGATTTGAAAGAAAAGTGAGAAAGGTAAAGTATATATCATCAAACAGAGATTGTAAGGGGTAATCTCTTCAACACAAACTTTTACTTCACGTTCTTATATTTTCTCCATGAAAACTTTTTTCAAGTTCTCTGTGAAGAACTACTTTGATGATTAACTTAAGATATGATCATATATGTGTCATTATATGTTAATAACATGTTTTATATCACGTATTCGAGTTTTAGAATAAACAATTCCATGTAATTATGCTTAATTTGATTTTCAAAAGTCACAGAGTATGAAAAGTTCGTATATGGCCCTTATGTACGAATTATATGCTTTAAACTATTTAGTTAACTTTGTGTTGATGATTGAATATGATTATGCACGTTTAAACAAACAAAACGAAACTCAAACGAACAGATTCGAAGTTATAACAAATCTGTAACGTTGAATTTTATGTTTTCTTTTAAAACTTTACAAAATATCAAAAACAGTAAATTATATGTTATAATTTGAGTAATTATGTGATATTAAGTGTTAGAAACATGCTAGAAACGTTGTATAATGTTTTGGTGAAGTTTATACTTCATTGGTATCAGTAATGATCATTATGTTAGTGTAAATTGGATTTAATTAGGCTACGAACTACAAAGTTCGCGAACTGTTCCTGAACCAGTTAAGGCCCCCCTGCCCTGGCGGGCTTTTGGCCTAAGGATCACCCGCCCCGGCGGGCCCTATGCAGTGACCACACCAGCCCTGGCGGGCTACTTGCACTTGGAACCCCCGCCCCAGCGGGGGTGGTGCAGAGAAAATATTTTTTAAAAAACCTTTTGTGTATTTTTAATCCATAACATAATGAGTTAAACTAACATAATGAACATGGTAACATGATGACTATGTAATACTGTAAAGACCGAGAATTTCACATGATTATATGAGTAATTTTTACGAATAATTTTTTTTTAGAATGTACTTGAACCATATAAGGTATATGTGGATTAAGCTAGAAAGTTAATTTATTAACTACGAAGTATACTTACTCATTTTTAAGAAAGAATAATATAAGTTATGTTAGAAATGAACATAGCTTGAATGTTAGCCTTGATTATTAAATTGAAAAGATTTACAATCTTTAAGTAATTAATTATTTATATGAGTATGTAAGTGTTTATAACTTATTAAGCCAATTTAGGCTATTAAGTTAATAAACTAGGGGAATATGTTATGACATATGTGAATTATGTACGTGATTGAATAAATATGTATTATATAATGTGTATATATTTATTTTGTAAAGAGATTAAGAATAAAGTTGGGTAACCTAATACATACATTAGGTATAGTAATAAATAACCTAATGGGTTATAGTATAAGAGCATGATAGTATTTAAAAATATAAACTAATCTTAGGAGATTTATTTTATACATCTCAATTAATTAATTTTATAACCTAAGTAAGGCAATTCTAATTGGGTTATGAAAGTAAAGTGGTATTCTTGATTTATGGGTATGTGTTATAGTCCAAGTAGTAAGTGTTACTAGTGGGTTAGCCCAATTGAATGATTAAATCAAGCCCACTAATTTTATTGGGAGATATAATTTAATGGCCTTAGTTAAATGAATTAACTTAGCCCAACTTGTGGAATTATAATAGTAGCCCAAGTAATATAAAAATAAACTTGACTACTAATAGCCCAAACTAATTAATTGCAAGCCCAAACATTAATTAAAAAGGCCCAACCTTTGGTTCATGGAAGAAAAGATAATTAATCATTATAGTATGTATATAACACAAAAAAAAAAATTCTATAATGGGTAAATAGAGATATGGTCAGCCACATGAAGGCAAAAGGGGGAGAAAAATTTAAATTTTAACAAAGCTTGGACAATATCTTGTATATAATCTTTGAGCCCAACACCCATGACAAGTGTCATCCTCTTAGCATGCCCAACACATATGTTTAGTGACTAAGCTTGTAAGTAATGATTAAGTTGAAAGTGAGTGGAATGCATGCTTACAATTTCAATTATACCCAATTCCACTAACAACACTTCATTTGCACAATTACACTTCAAGCCCCTTTAGCTAGAGAAAGAAAGGAAACATAGAGAGAAAAGAGGGAGAGGTTTTCGGCCAAGAGGAAGAAGAAGAGAGAATCTTGTGCTTCATGCATGCCAAGTTTGTAAGCTACTTTGGCAAGATAGGAAGATAGCAAGAAAAACTAGGTATTGATTCTCTTTATTTTTAAAGTTTGATTTCTTATTTGGGGGATTTTTGATGAAACAAAAGTCTTAAGTTTGATCTTCAATAAACTCTTCATCTATTGGTGTATAAATATTTTATTTGATGATCAAAACATTTTTGAAGTTGAATATAAGATCAAAAGGGAGATTTGTACCAAATGAGTAGAGAAAAGCACATGCATGCATGCACTAGGTGATTTTATGATAGATTCTTGTGATGCATGTTGAATATGGTTAATATCATGATTAGAGTGTTAGATCTTGAGTTTAACAAATGAGACTTGTGGATTTATGTGAGTTCATATGGTGAGATTTGGAAAAAGGAAGTTAAATAAATTTTTGAAGTAATTTTTATTTAACTAGTGTGCTTTATCATGTGCATGTTGATATCTACAAGTGATATTTGAGGTTTTCTTTCTTGGTATGCTAGATGCATGAGTTAAGGGCTAAACCCCTTTGGAATCACTCAAATATGTTTTAAAATGAGCAAGATATGGATTAAATCCCAAACTACCCAACTGTTGAGAACATGCTACTGATCAGTCACTTGTAGACTATTTTCGGTAACCAAAACAAACTCAAATTTGATGTTTAATATATGAAAAACATATTTCGGGAAAATATGAATCCAACGATACTAAATGAACCCAAATTCGAGATGTATATCTCGAGATATGAGCATTTCCGTAAAGGACCTCAAATCTGGAAAACGACTTAACTGTTGCGAATTTTCCTGCTGATCAGTCACTTTGGTACTGATTTCTGGGACCTAAACAAAATAGAATCTGATGTTTGATGAATGAAAATTGGAGTTCGAGAAGATACGAATCCAACGCCTCCGACGGAACCAAAATCCGAGTTGTAGACTTTATTCTACGTGCGTTTTCGTGAAGGACCCCAAATCTGGAAATTTTGGGCGGAAATTTGAGTATCTTTATGGAATGAAATGAAAGCAAGATATTGTAATAAATAACTTTAAGGCCACTAATGGGCTATTAAGTTAAATACATATAAAATGAAATATAATTAATGATTTAATTATTATTTAAATGATGTTAAGTAATAATTAAAATGGGTTAGTGTTAGTAAGATAACTACTTATTATTTAACTAAGCTTGAATAATAAATTGAGTTAATCAATTAATTAATTATTATTTAATTAATATTAAATAATGATTAAAGTATAATTAAGTAAGATTAAATAATTACTTACTTACTTTGACATGAAAGTTTATAGAATTAATTATTTATTATTTCAATAATAAATAAAGATGAATGTTAATTAATTATCCTTTTAAAATAATAAGGAATAATTAAAGAAGAATGAAGTGAATAAATCAAATATTATTTATTCAAAGATGAGAGAGTTATTAATTACTATTTAAAGACAAATAATAATTTAATTGTCCATTATTTAATTAACATTAAATAACGAGGAGTTATAATTCGTTATTTGTAAGTAATAACTAAAGGTAAATAGTTAATTACTATTTAACTAATATTAAATGGTAATCGAAGGAAGAGGGAGTTAACAATTGAACGAAATTAAATAACTCCTTAATTAAATAATTAAAATAAATTGTTTAAAGATCTAATAAGTGTTAATTCACAAATTATATGATATAGTAGTGTTAAGTCTAAAGTAGTATGGTTGTACTCTTTAATGATGATTATGTGTTTACATGCTAGA
The DNA here is from genome assembly GCA_020205555.1 of Panax stipuleanatus. Lineage (NCBI taxonomy): Eukaryota > Viridiplantae > Streptophyta > Magnoliopsida > Apiales > Araliaceae > Panax > Panax stipuleanatus. Next base: position 45,938,561 of record CM035125.1, read on the forward strand.
TAAATTATTGTGAGTAAGATATATGATGCTAATTAAGAGATCGATCTTATTAATGATAGGTCTTACAAAAAAAGTTAACTTAAATTGCATAGCAGTAGTCAACGAATCAGCCAAGTTTTCTAACTCAACTTGAGTTACTATTTTTCAAGCATGGTAGTGAATATACATAATGTAATCGATGTCATATACATAATCGATGTCATATACATAATGTAATGTGTAGGACGTTGAGGAAGTGAATTGTAATTATATTTGTAGCTTGTGCACGAGGCAAGTTTCCTTATCTATACTCTTTAACTTGAGCAAGTATCCTATCCCTAAATTACAGTTGTTTGAATAAGTTTCCTAATCCTTATTCTTATGTTAAGCATGTTTCTAAACTCAAAGTTTACTTTTATTGAATAAGTTTTCTAGTCTTGAAATACTATCATGATGCAAGTTCTTATACATGTTATTCAAGTTGAGATTCCATATGAGATATTATAATACCTTTAAAGCATGATTCCAGTTATATACAATACTTATTCGATTGTATACTCTTGAGAATTATTATTCAATTTGAATATCGTTTATTGTTGAACCTTGTAAGACTAGCGAACCCTTATTGATTCGACTAGTCCATAGTTGATGAACGTTCTAAATTTTAGAACTATTAGTGAGCTTATACAAATCAAACTTCCTTTGGTGCGGACTCAGATGTCAAACTGAGATAAACAACCGTGTTATAGGGGATTATTTACGCTTTAGCGTTGAGATATTGTGCACAGTATGGTACTAAGGGTTGATCCCTCTAAGTATGAGAAGTAGAGTTCATATAATCTTATGACTGTTAAAGGTTTAAAGTAGAAATACTTAACAACCTGGGACATAGTTCAATGACTTATGACCCTCAGAAGTTCTTTTGATTCTTGTAATTCATTCTCGATTCAAAAGCTGAGTTTTCTTTATTTAGAAGTCTTTGATTCACTTGCATGTTATTATATTGTTATAATTATATACTTGTGGGCAATCGTGCTCACCCTTGCATAATAATAACATTGCAGTTAAGAACGAAAGGTCCGACAAGCCTTCCACTAGCTAAGGCAAGGGCAAAGTCAACAAGTGATGAAGACTTATTGTTTTATTGAGAATGTTTGTTAAGACTTATGTTGATGTTGTTTAAGACGTATTTAATTGTTTATGTTTCCGCACAGAGATTTAAGGTTAGATGAACCTCAGATTGATTATGTATTTATTATTCAGATGATGTAACCCCGTAAGGGGAGATGATGGATTTATTCTATCTATTTCATGGTTTACATTTTTTATGGGTAGATAGATATATGATATTTGTACAGTGAACACCAAATCCCGTGGAGATTGAAGTACCCGGATTGGGGGTGTCACATCCATCTTGGACTTGCCCTTCTCCTTACCGGACCCTTCGGTCCGTTTGCTTTTAGCTGAAATCATATAATTTAAACAAGAATGAGCATAACTAGCTCAACAAGCTTAACATTATAATCTACAACCACAAAATCAAGAATCATATGATTTCATCTTCAATAATTGTACAATAGTTATGAAGTACAACAGATAATCAAAATAATGTTTTGATTTCTTTAAAACAATTCACAAGGACTTATAGTCTTTTAAGAATCTCAGCTGGTCAAAGACCATGACCATTCCATTTAGTTTTCATTCATGAAAAGAACAACCCGGCATTAAGACCGCAAGATCAATATAGCTTACGAGCACATCCAGGTGATCAATCTATAGTACTCTATGTTGGTCAACACTCATCCTTAAACGTATTTACGTCTAATTATAGCAACCTTATGTGCTTGTCGATTAAACGACTATAAAACATTTGTTTATTCATACTCTAGCTTACCTTTGAATTTGTACCAAAGAAATTGGCATAGGATAGAAACATCAAGAATACTTTAAAAGATTTGTGAAAAAATCAATCAAAATACTTTAAATATAAGTCTAGCCGAATCAAATGGCATTGACTATTCAATAACAGTTCATGCATAGGAAACCATGCATAATGACTACTTGTCCAACTTTAAAGTGTTGACAAGAGTTTAGAAAACTTGCCTTCGCGTCTTTAAACCTTTAAGTCTACTTTACTCTGGTCTTTATAACTTCTACAAGACATAAACACATAGTATACCAATTAGATTACCACAATTGATACACATTGTATAAACTATCTTCTCCTTCTTGTATAACTATTCAGAATTGTTAAACTAATAACATTCGTTTAAGTTATTTCGCATCTGTTACGGCTTATTAACATTCATATGTCATAAGTCGACTCCTATCGATCATCGTTAAATATAATGATAGACAAAACCCTAACCGATTTGATAACTCGGATAAACCTTCCCTGGATTACCGATATCAAACTCCGTATAGAAATCACATGAGTTTTATCTTCATTTCTTATCATTCTCCTACTACGCACATCTATTTCATACCATATGACTACAAGACGTGCATTCAACTCAACTATGATTAACGGTTTACATTTTCAGACTTCGAGTTTTTGAATTGAAATACGTTTATTCAACGTTTAATTCTTAAAACCATCCTTCAACATGTTTAAAAGTTCTCTCTTCATGTATATTACTTTTGTACTTGGCCTATAATTACCATGTAAAAATTTGGGTTAACAATTGTCCATGTCAGAAAAATTTTCCCTTAAGGGCATTGCAGCGCAGTGATTTACTCACAAAGTGGCGCTGTCGCGCTGCTCTCGCAGTAACTAAGACCCTGGTCTGGCGCTGCGGCACCATATTTTGTTCATCAAGCCGTGCTGCGGCGCCATCCATCTAGAGAATTTCTCCCGGACAGGCGCTGCGGCGCTGGAAATCTAGGCCTGGGTGGTGCTGCGGCGCCGGCCTTGAACCTTTGAATTTTTTTTAACTTTTTAAAAATTACACGAAATTCGCGAGCTCGTAACTCAATCATTATAACTCTGAATTTTCTCATTTTAGATCCATAGCTCACACATAACATGTTCTACGACTCCATCTAGTCGGAATCCATTTCTGAATCTGTTGGCGAGAAATTTGTCGTTTCGCCCATTTTTTCTCGTTCGTTAAACGTTTGTGAACGTTCGACTCTCATTTCTTCGTTTTAAGTCCGAATTTAACCACTCTTGATCCCGCAAGTCTTATTTACCTAATTATCAAAAACCAAGGTTTCCGAGTTAACCGGCGACTTTTGACTTTCATTCCGAGAATTGTACGATTTCAACGTTTTAACATTTAATTCTCGTAAATCTCACCGTAACTTCATTAGTTAAGATTTTTACTCTAAACCAAATGAAATCAATCCATTGGTTATTCATTTATGATTCTAACCAATATAAACTTATAAATTTTAATGGTTTCACTTGCTCATCCTCAAAAATCTCAAGATTTTGATAGTTTCTTCTTTAAGTTCTTAAAGGTTTAAACAATTATACCTCTTGGTGTTTTTTGAGTTCTTGAACTTTTGTTCTTGACAAAAGGCCTAACTAGCTTCCTTGCTCTTTGATTCCTTGTTAAAGCTTTCTTCTCTCTCTCTTAATACGCTAGTTGCTCAAATTTGTGAAACCATCAAATGACCAACCAAGCTTCTCTTATATAGATTTTCAAGACCAAAGGTATTTTGGTCTTTTAGGCAAACCTCCTCAACCCCATTTCATACCCATGTGCTATCATGTGCTATCATGTGCACCACATGTCATTCCATCTGTTCCCATGTGCTACCACATGCCCCCATGGACCCCTACATGGGTTTCCCCATGAGTTTTATGTAACACCCCTAAATCCGGGTCCCTTGAACCTCAGACCTAGTGCATCACGATACAACCTTCATCTGATTATTTATATCTTTTATTCATAACTTAATGAATATAACTTCGCTTTGTTACCAATTAGAATATAAATTCCTTCCATTTCCAGGATCTGTATAACGACCCCCAACTTTCGATAAGGCAACTCAACCTCGATTGTTAATCATTCCTGACTTACGTCATATTTGATGTTAAACTTAATACAATTGCAAAATACTAAAATTTTTAAATCCTATTTCTTTATTTTCTCTGAATCACAATCTTTATCAAGTACATATCTTTGAATCAAATTTATGTTATGATTCACTTCATCCGAATTACTATATAAAATTTTACATCTCAATTCGATATCCTCTATGTATCAATTAGTACAACTCTACAACCCAACATGTATTAAACATTGTAAACTACTATCATGTACATCCCCTAGAACCTCAAACATAGTTCAAAGTAATAACTTCAGCTAAATATTAATCTTCTTGTGTTACTATTGATCTCTATCGTTCAAGTAGCACGAAACGTTACCTTAAATCCGTAACCTGCAAAAATGGTTATTTGCAAGAGTGAGCTCGACTGCTCAGCAATTTTAATTGTTTGTATGCATCACATAGCATGTAAGATCATGCTCAGATTATACAATTATAATCATTTAAATTCAATACGCATGCTGTGACGCCCCGAAATCCGGCCTATTCTTCTTACCGAATCTCGTGCATTACGAGTACTTCTCATTCCATACATACATCATTAAATCCTGAAGATTAATGATATATCATTCCATTCCCAGGTTTTGTTACCTAAAAACGTTCATTCATTAAGAATAATGATAATTACATTATTCTTATCACATTACATCTGTGACTTAATTGGTCACCATATCTAAAGAATAGTTTAATCTAACTATTGTCCAAGTCTTGGCCTTGTTCTTTACGCTTGTTCATAACATGAACAATACTTCATCTTGCGACACTAATGGTACTCATGACCACATCATCTGACCATAGCAGGACATCCATCATCATGATCTTCATCATGTCCTTTAACATATACCACCGTCATTCGCTGAAAATGTTTTTATTTTCAAGCAAGTGTAAGCATTCTATTGCTCAACAAGTCATAACAGTTGAATATTAACAACTCAATAATCAAAATTCTTTTAAGACTTCAATAACTGAACAATGGTTATGAAGCAGCTCAAATAATAGGAATACGTTCCAATTCCTATTAATTTAAAACATACATCATACTTTCATCCTTCTACCTTTTCCATACACATTCTGTCTGGCTAGAATCATTAGCACAGACTTAACAAGATCGGCTCATGAATAAATTGAACTCTATCATACTTAACAGTTCAATCATAGAACAGTTCATTTTACTTAAACACCGAAGCATTAACATTGTGGCACAAGGCCTCATACATACTACCATCTTGTACAAAAATCGTACATTTGCACATACGAAATTTCTTCCTCATGTTCAACATTTGAGAAGTTAAGAAACTAACATTCATATGAAAATGAATGAAGTTAGGAACTTGCATCAAGTAGAACTTGAGCAAGATTAGAAAACTTGCCTTCCGCACAGTTATCGCTTAGGGTTTACGCTAAGCTACTCATCGAAGTTCCTATGTATCACATAAGGAATAACAAATACCAATTAGTCAAATACTTGACTTGAATTAGTTTAACTTCACTTTACTTCTCTTTAGTTCCTATTGTTCCCGTTCTTGTAAATTAAAGTGTATGCGACTAACTTTCAATAACGTCTAAGTCATACAACCAATGTATACTTAGAATGTTCCCTCAACGCCGATACGATTCACGAGAAACGTTCACGTATAATGTGTTCACTTTACTCGTCCCTTTCATTTATTACACCTTTACTTAAGGTTTCAATCACTTGTTTAAGTGTTACATTCAGTGAATTATATGTTCACTCTAACTCTCATCAATTATCACAAGTATGATGATCGACGAGACCTTAACTTGTTCTTCAATTTGAACTTGGTCTTCACCTAAATCTTTGGTTTACGGTTGACGTTTCCAAAGTTTAAGTTGAATTACGTTATATTAACGTTCATTCCTTATAACCCTTGATTAAACATGTCGTTTAAAGGGTATAATTTCATCTCATTCATTTCTTACTAACCCTTTAATCCCTTTGGAAAAAGGTTGAGTACATGACCAACTTAGTCAACTTTTCTTTCTGGTCAGCGCGCCACGCGCCACACTTTCCTTGCAAGCGGCACGCCCCGCGCTGCCTATGCTGGGAATCTGTGTAGCGCCCCCAAATTCGGGTCCCCAGAACCTCGGACCTGGTACGTTACGATACATCATTTCTATAACTATTGCGGAAGATATAAACATAAATTGTTTATACAATAACTTTTTACAACATAATCCCCAAGGTCTGTAACCTTAACTTATTACCTGACTTCAATATCCTATATGATATACCATGTCATTTGCGTCCAATACAAAAGTTTAACCTGCATCCAAATCCAATTTTGGAGTTTGTCTTTGTCTTTGCCTGTATCCGAAGTTTCGTCTTAATCTGAAAGTTTTATCATGATATAGCAAGGGTGAGCAACAAGTTTGTCCAGCAAGTTTAAGTTCAAATGAATATATATCATGATTGAAAAGAATAATAAGTTGACAAACTTTCAACAATATAAGAATTGTGAAAGAACATTAATCAAAAATGCTGAATAGCCAACAATGAACATAAATAATTTAACTGAACAATATGGTAATGAAGGTGATCAGCCTTTCATACCTAATGAACATATACAATATACACAATGTGCGAATCAATAAATCATATATGTGATATAATCAACAACGATTAATCACGAACATATTTTACAATAACAACTCGAGTTCAAGTTAGGAAAACTTGCATGTACCGTCGATTACTACTACGCAATATAATTTAATCGCTTTATTGTAAAGACCTATCAGTTATAAGATTGATCTTTCAATTAGCATAACATATCTTATTCCATAATTCTATTCCTATACTATCTAACATTTAAACACATAGTCAATATTAGATATCCTCAATACCATACATATACACAAGTCTAAACCTAGCACACATCGAGTCTTTAATAATATTTAATATAGTATACTGAGTGGTTTCCCACAAACAACTAACAAATTAGTTTCCGTCTCGTCTACACTATTTTTACAGTGAGTTAGATCGGATACTAATTCGTAGATCCCTTCCCCATATGAAGGAGTCGTTTATCCCATCTACTATACATCAACCATTAAAGGGTACGACTGTACTACCTTAGACTTAACACTACTATATCATACAACTTGTGAATTAACATTTAATCTTTTCATTTTATAAGTCCTTTATAACTAAGTAAGTCAAATTTCTAATCCAACAACCTGGATTCAAACTGAACTATAATCCAGCAACCTGGATTCACACAATCCCATAATCTAGCAACCTGGATTCAAACTGACATCCAATCCAGTAACCTGGATTATCCAAACAGACCAATCCAACATCCTAGATTGTCTAAACATCTCATCCAGCAAATTGATGGTGAATCCAGCAAACCATATTGCAATCCAGCAACCTGATGGCCAATCCAGCAAGCTGGATTCTCTTTTTTTAATCTAATCATATTATTATTATTTTTATCTTTTGTACACACATAAATATATGTATTCCATACACAAAAATAATTTTTCAGGAATTTTTCAATTTTCTTAAGTATTTTTCAAAAATCCGTTTATAGTTAATTCCTTAAAAAATTTGCTACATCACACTTAACTCCAGAAATTCCCAACTCTTGGCGGGATCTTACACATGTTAACATGAGCCTCCAGTTTAAATTTCGTGGCCATCGGAATTATAGAACTCCGAATTATAGCTATTTTTATCGGAAAAACGCAAATATTGAAATAATCATAACTTGCTCATTTTAAGTCGGAATGATCTCATTTTTGGACACAAACTACTTTATAAAATATATTTTCATGTCCCAAAAGATTGGAATTTATTACACAAATTAAGTGGATGAAACAGTCCCTTAAATTTCCGGACAGCCTACTTTTTGTTATTTTCAGTTTTGGCGTCCTTTACTAAAAACAGTCCACACGGAAATCTATATGGAATTTTTTAGTGATTCCACTTGGATCTGTTAGAAGACCCATAGATATAACTCTAAAAATTGACCACACTCAAAAATTTGAAATACAATAGGAGATATTGTCGTTTTCATTTCATGTTACGTTTTCGCAAAAACTGATTTAAAACTTTTGTGTTTTCTAAGAAAACTTTCATGATCTCTTGATTAATCCAACATTAGTCATCATAAACTATCATAACACATAGTAATACACCTCAAGATCAAGGATCTACCATTATCCATGATCTATTATACCAAACATACACTAAATCCAAGCAAAACATAATTTATGCTAAGAAAATCAAGATTTTCTAACTTTTAAAACATAGCTTCCTTTTTCTTGCTTTTGATCTAACTTTTAACACTTAAAAGTAATAGATCTAAACATATAACACTTATACATATGAAGATTTATGGTTTTGGAGTTTTGAAATCATAGATCCAAGTTTTGATTCTAGGTAATCAAAATAAATTTGATAAAAGGTGTTTTATACTTTTTTGGATCCTCTTCTTCCTTCTTTCTTCTTCTTCTATTCTTTTATTTCCATGAATGACATTTCTCTCTCTCCTTCTCCCTCTCAAGGGCTGCCGCCCCTCCCATCTCTCTCTCTTTATTGTATTTTTCTTTTGCTAGTTGGACTAGGAAGTGAGAGAAATGAAATGAAGTAAATGTTGGTTTGTTAAAGTGGGGAGGTTTTTTAATGTTTGGTCAACTAAAATACATATATCTTGTATATCTAATCAAATCTTCCAACACAATTTTTTCTCTCTCTAATCACCTTAGCTTTGCTTGCACTCTTGTATAAAATAAGTGGCCAAGTTAATTAGTGACACCTTGTATAGTTAGTGAACAACTAAAGTAACTCATCATTACATTCATTCCCTCCTCTCTTATTCCTTGTTTGGCCAAAATTCTAGCCATTTTCTCCCACACTTTGTTTTCTTTTTATTGCAATATTTGCTCACTTAAATATCTAATTAAATCCTTTATAATTGGGCTAAAGTCTTGGGCTCCCATTAAAAGTTTGGGCTTGCTAATAATTGGGCCATGTAAATTAATATAGTCCACTAATTTTAATTCTATCCTACCCTAATTATTTAATTAGGGTTTCTATTCACTTAATTTGTAATTCAAATCCTTACTCATATACATTTAATTACTTAATCCAATTAGACTTGCTTTAATAAAATTAATAAATTGAGATAATAAACTTAATCTCTTAATGTTAGTTAATATTTTAAATACTAACATAATTTTCTATTATAACCCTTAGGTTATTTAAATTTCCATACCTAATATATATATTAGACTACATTAATTTCTTTTATTTGCTTATTATATAATAAACAAATATAAGCAATCAAATAATATTCATACACATACCAAATAATTTAATACTTTGAGAAATGTCCCACAAATCTCATATAATCTTTATTCTTATCATTCCTCTTGTACAATAATACATATCACATCACTAAATATATATATATATGTACCTATACATATACATATTTTAAGAATTCCAATCAAACCATATAGGTTTCTTTAAAAATTTTAACTAAATCCTCAAATTCCCATATAGATTTTATTCTTTAACCTTTATTTTAATCATTTAAGATTTTATAAATTCTCGGGTTGTCACAATCTTCCCGGACAGGCGCGCCTTGTGCTTGGGAGGCACGGCCCAGTGCTGGCTCTGCTGCCTAGAAAATTTGCTAAGTGTTGAAAATTTTTGAATATCCCGAGTCCATAACGTGATCGTTCTAACTCAAAATTGGCTCATTTCAAAGCCAATAGTTCATAAACGTTATTTTCTATGATTCCATCCATTTGGAATTCATTTCAGAATCCGTTGACGGAAAATTGATCTTTTCGTCCATTTTTTACATTTTCGTTGAACGTTCGTGAATGTTCAACGCTCGTTTCTTCTTTTTAACTCCGAATTCGTTCGTTCTTTCTCTCGCAAGTCTTTTTTACATAATTACACGTGTTGCAATCGAAAACCAACGTTTCCGAATCACACAACGACTTTTGACTTTCATTCTGGGAAATTCACGATTTCGACGCTTAACGTCTAATCGCGTAAACTTCCGCCGAATCTTCATTACTCATTATTTTTAAGTCCAACCAAATGGAATCAAACCATTGGTTAATCCTCCATGATTCTAACCATATTAAATATTTAAGTTTCATGGTTTTACTTCATTAATCCATTCAACCATTTCACTTATGGTTTTAACTCATTTTCCATTAACTTCTAAACCATTCACTTATGATTTTACTTGTTCTTGATTATTAATGGTTCTAAGGTCCACTAATATCAATCTCATCATCTCTACAATTCATGCTCTATCCATTTTCATTTCTCTATCAATGTAAGAATTGAAAGAAAAGATGAAAATTATGTTTAAAACTTATACCTTACAAGTGTTCTTAAGCTCTTGACTTTGTGTTCTTGACAAAGTCTTACATAACTTTTCCTTGCTTCTTGATTGCTCAACACAAGAGCTCTTCCTCTTCTTCTCCTCTTCTTACTCTCAAAAGAGGAGTTGGTGGTTTTCAAAAACCCACCAAATTAAGCCTTAAGATTCTATTTATAGGCAAATGAAGACCAAGGGCATTAAGGTCATCTAGGCAAACTTCCTCTTGCCCACCTCCTCCCACATGCTAGCCCATGTCCCCCCACATGCAACCTATGTCTTCCCATGTGCTAGCATGTGCTAGCACATGGCCACCTTGTGCTAGCATGTGCGCATGGGTTGCCCCATGGATTTTACCCACCCATTTACCCGCTGGTTCGACCCACTAGTTAAATTCTTTGATTTAATTCAAATTAAATCTATTTACTTCGTATAAAATTTGTATTATACGCTGTATTAATTTCCGTATCCTTCTTGTATTATATTCGTATAATAACTTGTATTATACTCGTATATATTCTGTATAATAATCATTATTTATTATACATAACCTATTAATTCATAGGTTTGATCTTTCCATTCCTTAGGGTTATAAGTCCTCAGGCGAAAACTTCGTGAGCCATATCTGGAATTTTATTACATATTCCATCTCACCTCAAAATCCTATCATTAAGCGTTTCTCGGAATTTCAAAATAAATTCCCGAACAAAAATGAATGAATAGTGATTTTCGTCCTTTTCTTCCTGAGAAAACTTTACTCGGCTAACTTAACTTTTCACGGTATATTACCGTCAAATCTTTCGACAGAATGTCATTTCGACATTTCAATCTCCCGAAAAGTCTTAGGGTTAAACCCTAACCCTTAGGGTTTTATGAATAGTACCTATTTCGTCTTTTTCCCATAAATATTTTTATTTCCGGAAATCTTTTATTTTCGTCTTGAAAATTTTTACTCATTCATTTTAGCTCGTAGCCAGAATCCTCCCCATTTCTAATCATCCTATGTCATAGAATGATTAATAAACATATATCAGAGAATATAATCAATAAAATTACTTTTATTAATTATTAATTCTTTAATCTTAATTTCTGGACAATCCGATTTTTTGGGTTGTCACATTCTTCCCTTCTTATAAAAATTTCGTCCTCAAAATTTCATAAACCACATCCATACCCGGATGTTTAATCCTTATAACCCTTCAACAAAGAGTTAATCTTACTTCTTCCTATTATGTTGAAAAACTCAACATCTTTTTTCAATTAGGTATTTACCTAATTATTCCTTCTCATTAATTCATCAACATCCTTCCCCCAAGGATCCTTATCTGTTATAATCGTCAGATGATGAACATCCTGACAATTATAATTTTAATTTCTTAGGATATCACATTCACCCCTTCTTCAAAAAATTTCATCCTCGAAATTGTTAACATATCCTTTTCTCAACTTCTCATCACAGAAGTCATCATCCTACGCCCATTTAAGAGCATGTCATAATAGAACATCCCGGCACTAAGGCCGTATGCTCGAAATTGTTAACTTATCCTTCTTCTCAACTTCTCTTCCCTGAAGTTCTCATCTTCCCTTCCTTCAAGAATCCCCACAACTTTAAATGAATTATGGAGTTGAACAAAGGACTATGAATATACAGATTCCTTTAAAACTTACAATAAGTTGTTGAGGGGTCATAAAGACTATGAACTCTTGAGTTTGATCTATCGGTATTTATCGAAAACCAATTCCTCTGTCGACCTATTTACAATCACAAAGAATGTAAACTACCTCTTTGTCGGCCTGTTTACAATCATAAAGAAAGTAAACTACCTCTTCTGGTACGTTAGGTGATCAACCTATTGTACAACCTCATTTAGTGGTATGTTCTCCTCAAACTTATGTATTCAGATTCCGCACCAAAATAATTTGGTTTGGCATAGCTTCTAAAAGAAATCTCGTTTTTTTTTAAACATGATATACCATTTGTCTGGCCAAATCAAATAGCTCAAACCATCCAATAAACTGGATATCAACTTGAACCATTCGTCTAGTCAAATCAATTGACATCGACTATTTCTTTAAATTCTTTCATCATAACTCAAAACGTTTAATGACGTTATAATACCGTACTACTTTCAAGTACGTTGAGGACTTCGTCATTTTATGACTTCGTCATACTACATAACATCATACACTTCAAGGTATGCTCAGATGTAATATTAACTTCGTCTTTTTATCATCTATGCATCAAAATGCACTAGTGATATAAAATTCATTTTTATATTTCAAATCAAATTCTGTCTAGCCGAAATGATTAGCATAGACATACAAAGAATATTTCTTTTCAAAATCCATTGGTTTCTAAAAGTTGAAACCAATATTTTCCTTCCAAAGACCTCCACATCAGCACGATGTCAATAACTTCGAAATCTAGCATAGTTAGAAGACTTGGAATTTTCTACTTTCTTCTTCTTCCTTCATTGTCATTCTTGAGACAATATTAACCTCTTCTATCACCTTAAGTGCTATTTATACCGAAAGTCACTCATTTTCAGTTTAAACTTCCTATACCTTAGTATGGTTCATCAAACTTGCCACACTTTATGTGTTCAGGAACTTTCCACAACTATATGTGTTAAAGAACTTAGCTTCGCAATATGTAATCCAAGAACAAATCAAGGACTGTCCATGTGCTCAAGGCTCAGAAACATAACATACAACTATGAGTCACAAACTTTTTATAAGTATGAGTTTCAAGAACTCGCACCTATCTTAGTACATTCTACTATCTAATATGCACATGAGAAAAGATTCACCTTCTCGTCATATACATATTGATAGCGCGACATTACAATTCCAATGATTATCACTATAATAGACTGAGTGGTTGTTACACCAAAGCATAAACCTCACCCATAACAAAAGTTCATACAACTCAACTATCATATGAGTCCTCAATTGATATTTACCAACTTCTCACATTCTCTTGACTTAATACGATTTTTCTTTAATTCGTATACCTTATAACTCTTCTGAGTTCTTCTTCTCGTACTATTCACAATACTATTACATTAGCCTCGCGCTATAATTCATCCCTCGTTTAACAGGAAACTTGTTATTATGATTCAATGTGATCACGTCGTGATCTTCATCCTTAATTGTTTAACTCAATGATTTTCTTATCCTTCTCTATCACTCGTTCTGAGTTCCTTTTGCCCGTACTATTCATAGTACCCTTTCATTATAGCACGTAGCTATAACTCATCGATCGTTTGATAGGAAACCTGTTCTTACGATTTAATGAGATTACATAGTGATCTCATCCTTAATTGTTTATCTCCACGATTTTCTTACCCTTCTCTTCTCAACTATAGTCTTAGGTACTCATACCTAAGGTTTATAACCTATCAGCTCTGATACCAACCTGTGACGCCCCAAAATCTGGCCTATTCTTCCTACCAAATCTCGTGCATTACGAGTCTTCTCATTCCATACATACATCCTTAAATCTTGAAGATTAATGATATATCATTCCATTCCCAGGTTCTGTTACCTCAAAACGTTCATTCATTAAGAATAATGATAATTACATTATTCTTATCACATTACATCTGTGACTTAATTGATCACCATATCTACAGAATAGTTTAATCTAACTATTCTCCAAGTCTTGGCCTTGTTCGTTACGCTTGTTCATAACATGAACAATACTTCATCTTGCGACACTAATGGTACTCACGACCACATCATCTGACCATAGCTAGACATCCATCATCATTATCTTCATCGTGTCCTTTAACATATACTACCGTCATTCTCTAAAAATATTTTTATTTTCAAGCAAGTGTGAGCATTCAATTGCTCAGCAAGTCATAGCAGTTGAATATTAACAACTCAAGAATCAAAATTCTTTTAAGACTTCAATAACTGAACAATGGTTATGAAGCAGCTCGAATAATAGGAATACGTTTCGATTCCTATTAATTTAAAACATACATCATATTTTCATCCTTGAACCTTTTCCATACACATTCTGTCTGGCTAGAATCATTAGCACAGACTTAACAAGATCGGATCATGAATAAATCGAACTCTTTCATACTTAACAGTTCAATCACAGAACAATTCATTTCACTTAAACACCAAAGCGTTAACATTGTGGTACAAGGCCTCATACATACTACCATCTTTTACAAATACCGCACATTTGCACATACAAACTTTCTTCCTCATGTTCAACATCTGAGAAGTTAAGAAACTAACATTCATATGAAAATGAATGAAGTTAGGAACTTGCATCAAGTAGAACTTGAGAAAGATTAGAAAACTTGTCTTCCGCACAGCTACCACTTAGGGTTTACGCTGAGCTGCTCATTGAAATTCCTATGCATTACATAAGGAATAACAAATACCAATTAGTCAAATACTTGACTTGAATTGGTTTAACTTCACTTTACTTCTTATGGTTTGCGTTCTTGTAAATTAAAGTGTACGCGACCAACTTTCATTAACGTCTAGGTCATACAACCAATGTATACTTAGAATGTTCCCTCAACGCTGATACGATTCACCAGATATGTTCACGTATCATGCGTTCACATTACTCGTCCCTTTCATTTATTCCACCTTTACTTAAGGTTTCAATCACTTATTTAAGTGTTACATTCAGTGAATTATATGTTCACTCTAACTCTCATCAATTATCACAAAGTATGATGATCGACGAGACCTTAACTTGTTCTTCAATTTGAACTTGGTCTTCAACTAAATCTTTGGTTTACGGTTTACGTTTCCAAAGTTCAAGTTCAATTACGTTTTATTAACGTTCATTCCTTATAACCCTTGATTAAACATGTCGTTTAAAGGGTATACTTTCATCTCATTCATTTCTTACTAACCATTTAATCCCTTTGGAAAAAGGTTGAGTACATGACCAACTTAGTCAACTTTTCTTCATGGCCGGCGCGATCCGCGCCACACTTGCCTTGCAAGCTGTGCACCCCGTGCTGCATATGCAGGGAATCAGACCGGACTGGAGCGCCTCGCGCTTGGGTGGCGCGGCCCGCGCTGTCTCTGCTGCCTAGAAAATTTGCTAAGTGTTGATAATTTCTAAAATTTCAGAGCCCGTAACGAGATCGTTATAACTCGAAATTGGCTCGTTCCAAATCCATAGTTCAAAAATTTTATGTTCTACGATTCCATCCATTTGGAATTCATTTCTGAATCCGTTGACGGAAAATTGACCGTTTCGTCCATTTTTACGTTTTCGTCGATTGTTCGTGAACGTTCAACGCTCGTTTCTTCGTTTTAACTCCGAATTCGTTCGTTCTTGCTCTCGCAAGTCTTATTTACATAATTACACGTGTTGCAATTGAAAACCAACATTTCTGAATCACTTGGCGACTTTTGACTTTCATTTCGGGAAATTCACGATTTCGACGCTTAACGTCTAATCGCGTAAACTTCCGCCGAATCTTCATTACTCATTATTTTTACGTCCAACCAAATGGAATCAATCCATTGGTTAATCCTCCATGATTCTAACCATATTAAATATATAAGTTTCATGGTTTTACTTCATTAATCTATTCAACCATTTCACTTATGGTTTTAACTCATTTTCCATTAACTTCTTAACCATTCACTTATAATTTTACTTGTTCTTGATTATTAATGGTTCTAAGGTCCACTAATATCAATCTCATCATCTCTACAATTCATGCTCTATCCATTTTCATTTCTCTATCAATGTAAGAATTGAAAGAAAAGATGAAAATTAAGTTTAACATTTATACCTTATAAGTGTTCTTGAGCTCTTGACTTTGTGTTCTTGACAAAGTCTTACATAACTTTTCCTTGCTTCTTGATTGCTCAACACAAGAGCTCTTCCTCTTCTTCTCCTCTTCTTACTCTCAAAAGAGGAGTTGGTGGTTTTCAAAAACCCTCCAAATGAAGCCTTAAGCTTTTATTTAAAGGCAAATGAAGACCAAGGGCATTAAGGTCATATAGGCAAACCTCCTCTTGCCCACCTCCTCCCACATGCTAGCCCATGTCCCCCAACATGCAACCTATGTCCTCCCATGTGCTAGCATGTGCTAGCATGTGCTTGCACATGGCCACCTTATGCTAGCATGTGCTCATGGGTTGCCCCATGGGTTTTACCCACCCATTCACCCGCCGGTTTGACCCACTGGTTAAATTCTTAGATTTAATTCAAATTAAATTCTATTTACTTCGTATAAAATTTGTATTATACGCCGTATTAATTCTCATATTATACTCGTATAATAACACGTATTATACTCGTATACATTCTGTATAATAATCATTATTTGTTATACATAACCTATTAATTCATAGGTTTTAATCTTTCCATTCCTTAGGGTTATAATTCCCCAGGTGAAAACTTCGTGAGCCATAACTGGAATTTTATTACATATTCCATCTCGCCTCAAAATCATATCATTACCCGTTTCTCGAAATTTCAAAATAAATTTCCGAACAGAAACGGATGAATAGTAATTTTCGTCCTTTTCTTCCCGAAAAAACTTTTCTCGGCAAACTTAACTTTTCACAGTATATTACAATCAAATCTTTCGACAGAATGTCATTCCGACATTCCAATCTCCCGAAAAGGCTTAGGGTTAAACTCTAACCGTTAGGATTTCATGAATAGTGCTTATTTTGTCTTTTTCCCAGAAATATTTTTATTTCCGGAAATCTTTTATTTTCGTCTTGAAAATTCTTACTCATTCATTCTAGCTTGTAGCCAGAATCCTCCCCATTTCTAATCATCCTATGTCATAGAATGATTAATAAACATATATCACAAAATATAATCAATAAAATTACTTTTATTAATTATTAATTCTTTAATCTTAATTTCTAGACAATTCGATTTTTCAAGTTGTCACACATGCTACTTCTCACATCACAAGTATAAGATCAACTTCTTAGACATATAATCATAAACTTTCAATTTCCTATATAACTCATAGGCATTTCGACATCTCATGGCATAGAATATAATACATATCTCATATGCATTTCATATATAATTTAACGCTCCAGATCATAGCATAAATTAATCAGCAGTTATCAAATCCATAGAGTAAATAGGAACTGAAAGACTTGTCTGTCTCGTAGATTACCAACTACCACTCAACTACTTATAACTATCTGCACTTCGTGTATTCCTGCATAATTGTATAATTATGTATTCATACCCATCAGTCATACATATTCATACGCTCTTAATATAAGAAAATTTTTATATCGTCTTCTAACTTGGTTTTTAAACATTCATTTCACTTCTTGAATATATCATTAGGTTAGCTATGTTGCTAGCCCGTTCCACTTTCATGTTTATCTAAACACTCTTGTTTCATATCTTGAGGTTCGTAATGATTATATAAAGACATGACTAAAGTCCAAACATTTAACAAACTGTTCTTGACCATTCTGCAAAACGGCGCGGCTGCGTTAGATATTGACTTAGGAGTGGCGCGACCGCGCTGCTGCCTCTCAACACCAGAACTGAAATTGAGTTTGCATAATCCTAACTTACCCACTATTATACATTGATGATGATACATACTGTACATACACGTTATGGGACTCTAGGCTAGGTTCGATGCCTCTCATGATCATTTTTGTTTACTTTCACAAGTCATGGTTTTATTTGGAAACTTTTCTTTAATCAAAGCCAAATAAGTTCCTTTAACAAAGGACTATCATATTAATCATTAAACCACATAAGGATGTTATATATACTGTTAATACACATGCTCAAAGTCATTCAACTCTTTTATACATAGTTGACATAGCCATATACTTGAAAATTTGCTTTTAAACCAAGTTGGAAAAGTCCATATCATATCTAACTAGTTGGATGCACATATCAAACATGTTTAGAGGTATAAAGAGTACTATCACACTTACACATAAGGTCATAATGCAATTAATACAATGTTCATCAAAATTAGTTTCCATAACTTAAATTTTCCTTTAAAACACATACTAAATCGAGCTAGACCACCTTTTATATGCAATGTATATTGAAACCACATTCCTTACCCATTCACGCACATAACTAGGCCACATACACATGTTCGCGAAGTCGGAACATAAGACACAAAGTTCGTCAAGTTTTGTTTTCAAAACATCAAGTTTTCTTTAGAAAATCATTAACACCAAGCTAACACCACTCGTTACATGCAAGGTAACCTTAGACCACATGTTAGATTCATTTACATACATATTTAAGTTATCTACACATGCTCACAAGGTCAGAATACAAGTAAGTTTATTTTCAACAAGGTTTTTATTTCCAAACTTATAAGTTTCCTTTAAAACTCAAACTAAAACAAGTTATAGTGACCTACTATAACTAAGGCAACTTCAACCCATTATTTATATGCATTTTCAGACCAATCTAACATGCTTAGAAAATTAGATTATAGCAGAAGTTAGATTTAAAGACTGACAGATGGCACGACCGTGCTAGATTTGTACTGGGAAGTGGCGCGACCGCGCCACTTTGGCACAGCACCAGACAAGGCTCTATTCTGCAATAGTTCAAACCCAACACATACCCATTTGATTTAGCATACTCTGAACAACTATCATGATTCCATATAACTCAGATAATATCATGATATCAATTTACAAACCAATTCAAAAGTAATTTCATGAAAATTTTATAAAGCTATCATACTTGAAAGTAAGAACACATATGGGGACATTACCTATTCAAAGCTTGAATTTGCTAAATTCCTTCCTAATCAGTTTGCTCACTCAATTCCAAAGCACTCACTCTCTAATATAGACTTATCAAACTTTTAGCAACTTGGATTTGTGAAGGGGAGCTTCTAATTTTTAGAGAAACCATTACCCATACAAAGCCATTACCCACTATTTTGATTTACCATGAAGAAGAGAAAACCAAAGGACAAGGAGGAATTGGTGGAATGGTACTATTGAACCCACTCCCCCCTTCATCATTTCCATAGCCATCATCTCCATCCTTGCTAGCATTTTCAGCAACAATGAAGTAGGATAGGCCAATGGCCTAAACACGTGATGAAGGAAAACATGGGACTATGAATATGGGACACACTTCCTAATACTCAGCATTTAGCAAAATGGGGACTAGCATACTAGGTTTTATTTCCTTTTTGGACTTGCAAGCTTATATTTAATAACTTAATGTTATTATCATATGATAAGTTAAGGGCATATATACCCATAATCATATAATCCATGTACATTGGGTTAGCCCAAATAATATTGGGTCCGAAAATAATTCAGTTGGGTACTAACATCCCATCATTTTCCATAAAACTTTATTTATTTTAAATACACCCAAATATCATAATGATAATTAACATTAAACATTTATTCCCTTACCATTAATTTTCTTTTAATACTTCCAGTTAGACCTTTAGTTGATTTAACTTTAATATTCATGCCACACAAGGCTTAATTATGTAAGCTTAGTACATTATAGATCCCAAGCTTAATATGATATAGTCTCACAAAATAATCATATTCTTAATATCACATTTTATAATATACTCATGATGTAATATCATTACATTACTTATTTATATGCTCTCATAACATGTATACTTGCACATAGAAATTTATTCATCTAATAACACTAATTAATCCATTTAATCATTCCTTCATTAATTTATTTAATGAATTACTTATTCCACCTTAACATAACATAAAATATTTTTATTAAATTTTTTTGAAAACTAAAAGCGTTAATTATAATAAAAGAAATTACTCATTTTCTCAAGATATTATCTTTAATATAATATATATATCTCATTAAAATAATTACATGTAAGGCACATGTACACATATCACATATAAAAAATAGATAATAAGTTTATTTTCTCTTATTATAAATTATTTATATTAATTTATTTACATATAGCAAATATATTTTAATATATTTACCATATTGCTTAATCATACATACTACCTCATACAAAGTCATACATATAAGGTAATATCAGTATTTAAAATAATGTTATCCCTTTATTAAAATAATTCTATGCTAGAATTTATTTTAATATCCTTTATTTAAAATATACAATAATTATTTCTCTTTCCTTTCTATAAATTGTCCCAAAACAATTTCTTCAATCCTCACATTTAGCCATATATCAATTTAATTTATAAATCTCTAACCAATATTTATCTAAAGATATATTGGTTTTCTTTTCTCCTCAACAACATATATATTTCATTAACATCATTCCGAACATTCGAACATTAGACTCTTTCATATATTACCATGATAAGTAATATATAAAAACAATACTAAATTTAATTGCATACTCATTTCATTTTCCTTATCCAAAACATATGTATTAATTCACCATTTACTTAAGTGAATTAACCCCTTCACTATATCACCACTTTCAATTAAGGTTTTAATATTCAAATTATATTATTCCATAATATAACTTTCAACTTAAATTAACGATTATTTATTCTTGTTTAGTTGATTCCAATAACTAATTCATGCTTTGCTATCTCAATCCATTCATGGACAGTTTGAGTACCAATTATAACCCATAGTACAACATAGTAGTCACTAATATACATACCCTAAATTTTTGAATATACGAACTCCTCCAGAATCATTTGCAGACCTGCGCGGCCGCGCTGGTCTTAGACTTGGAAGTGGCGCGGTCGCGCCACCTCAAGTTCAGATGCAGACATGTTCTGCTTCAGCAGAAATAGAAAAATAAATCACACATCCTTAGAACATGCTAACTTGTTATACTAGTTAACCAAAATCAATTTCCTCTTTGATTTTACAACATCAATCACTACCTTCTTCAATAAATTAGAGATCAAACTTCAAGTTCAAACTCTACTTCCTTTAATAGTTAATCAACTATAAAATCTCATATATATAAAATTTCTTCTTACCAAACCACATACTTTAAAATACATAACGCTTATATATTCTTATTTGAACCCAACACATACCTTACGAATTTTATTTACTAAATTCTTATTTTAATAATTTCTGAAAAATTCGGGTTCTCACATTTTACCCACCCGTTAACCCATCGGTTCAACCCACGTGTTCAGTTCATGGTGTGGGCTTTAGAATTAATTCACTTTGGGCCTATGCTTGGGCTTAATTTAATCATCATTGGGCCTTAATTAATCACCAATTGGGCTTGACAAAATCCAATTCCAATGGTAAAAGTCCATTAAAAATTATCGTATTCTTATCGTATATACTTCGTATGATATTCGTATTATACGTCGTATTATCTTCGTATTATACTCGTATAATATCTAGTATTATACTCGTATTCATCAAGTATAATAATCATTATTATTACACTTAACCAATTTAATTCTTAGGTTTTACATTCCCTAACCCTTAGGGTTTTAAGTCCTTAAGCGAAAACTTCACGAGCCATAACTAAAATATTATTAAATATTTCATCTCGTCTTCAAATCCTATCATTACGCGTTTCTCTAAAATTCAAAAAAATAATTCTCGATCATAAACGGATGAATAGTGATTTAACGAAAATTTCTCGAAAATCTTTTATTCTCGTCTTGAAAATTCAAATCATTTATTTCTAGCACCTAGCCAGAATCTTAACCACATTCGCATCTTCTACGTCATAGAACTACCTTTAAATAACTTACTCACTTTAATAAACATATAATTCAAATTTTATTCAATAAACTCAAATAAAGTTTATTTGCCTAAAAGTTCGATTTTCTCAGGCGTTATATTCTCCCCCCCTATAAGAATTATGTCCCCATAATTTCAATACAAGTTAGTCAAATAGATGGGGAAATGCCTTCCTCATCTTGTCTTCGAGTTCCCACGTTGCTTCTTCGGTATTGTGGTTCCTCCATATCACCTATCACCTTCGCCGAAGGTATTACTTTGCTCCTTAAGACTTGTTATTTCCTATCAATAATTTGAATCAGAACTTCCTCGTACGTTAAGTCTTTCTCAACTTGAATAGGTTTATACTTGATTACATGCTTGTAATCTGTCTTATAAGGACGCAATACCGAAACGTGAAACACGTTGTGTATGTCCTAACTCCGGAGGTAATGCTACTACGTAAGCCACCTCTCCTACCCTTCGCAAAATGTCAAAAGGTCCTATAAATCTAGGGCTTAGTTTTCCCTTCTTTCCGAAGGGTATCTTCCCTTTCCAAGGTGATACGTTCAAGAATGCGTACGAACCGATTTCAAACTCTCTATTCTTTCGATGCGTATCTGCATACTTTTTCTGTCTGTCTTGAGCTGCTACTAGCCGCGTTCGTATCAACTTAACCACCTCCGTCGTTTGTTATACCATTTCTGGTCCTAACATTCGACGTTCTCCTACTTCATCCCAGCATAGAGAAGTTCTGCATTTTCGTCCGTATAACGCTTAGTAAGGCGACATGCCTATACTTGCGTGATAACTGTTGTTGTAAGCAAACTCTACCAAAGGTAGATGATCATCCCAACTTCTTTTGAAATCCATAACGCAAAACCTTAACATATCTTCTAGCGTTTGAATTGTTCTCTCACTTTGTCCATCCGTCTGTGGATGATACGTCGTGTTTAACCTCAGCTGCGTTCCCATTTGCTCTTGCAAACTTTTCCAAAAAATTCAATTGAATCGTGGATCACGATCTAACATAATTGAAACTGGTACTCCATGTCTTGAAACAATCTCCTTGATATAAAGCTTAGCTAACTGGTCCAAGTTATACTTGATTCTTATCGGCAAGAAATGAGTTGGCTTCGTCAAACAATCCACTATTAACCAAATAGCTTCGTATCCCTTCTGCGTCGTTGGAAGTCCTATCACAAAGTCCATCGTGATATGTTCCCACTTCCATTCTAGAATCTCCAATGATTGTAACAATCCACTCGGTCGTTGATGTTCAGCCTTAACTTTCTGACAAGTAAAGCACCTACTTACATACTCTGCTATTTCCCTCTTCATGTTTGGCCACCAAAAGTTCTGTCAAAGGTCTTGATACATCTTGGTACTACCAGGATGAATCAAGTACCTCGAGTTATGTGCTTCGTCCATTATCTTTTCCTTCAAATTCGTAACACAAGGAACCCAAATTCGTCCTTCAAATCTTAATAACCCTTCGTTATCAAGACTATACTTATCCTCTGTCATATTTGCAATCTTCTTCTTTATCTATTCACACTCATCATCTCTGAGTTGCACTTTCTTCGTCTTTTCCACGATTGTAGGTTGAACCTCCATTGCAAACAGCTTCTCCCCTTCCTCACTTGGAAATCTTACTTCTATTTCCATCCTTGCCATCTCTATTATCAGTTTCTCTTGAGCCGTTAACATTGATAGTTTCTTCTGACCCTTTCTACTTAAAGCGTCGGCCACCACATTTGCCTTCCCTATGTGATACAGGATATCGCAATCGTAATTCTTTATCAACTCCAACCATCTTTGTTGTCCCATATTCAACTCCTTCAGTGTGAAGATATACTTGAAACTTTTATTGTTACGCCCCCAAAATAGGTTCACACAACCCATTCTGAGTCGCCAAATACATGGTACAGAATCCAAATATAAAATTTTTTATATCAAACGGTCGTGCAAAATACGAGCACACAAACTTTGAGCTTCAATACATATCGTATATAATACGAAAATATAAACACTCAAATAAGTCCTCATTACAATTATTATCACACTATTTTATAAAATAGTGAGGACTTCTACAGCTCTATCTCGGACCATCACTCTATTCCCCGACTAGTCCCCGCGATAGTCTCATTTCCTGAAGAAAATAATAGAAGAAAAGGGTGAGCTCAACTAGCCCGGTAAAGAAAATTATGACTAAGATAATGAAGAATAAATTATCGTTAGCCTACAATAAATCAGCTAAAATATTATGGACAACAAGTTTTAGATCAACAACTGCAGTGAAAATAACAATCCATTAGAAGAGTCAAGTAGAGAATGATGTCTGCTATCTTCTATGATTTAAAATTCCATCATCAATATTTTATCCATGTAACATCAATCAATAAATATTTCAAATCAATAATTCATCTTTGCACTACGGACCAAAGATATTTATTTATATCACTAGTGGTCATGATCATGCCAAATATCTTTCCATCTTTGCACTACAAGCCAAAGATATTCATAAATCAACAGCTCATTTTTACAATACGGGCCAAAAATATTCATCAATCAACAGTTCATCTTTGCATTACGGGCCAAAGATAACTTTCACCACAATTTAAGACTGAGGATGATGAAAAATGATATGAATAACAAATCTAGTGAGATAAAGCACAAATATTAGAGATTTATAATTTAATTTATCAAGAGTTCAAGAACGAAGATCAAAACATGGATCCAATTTCAAGAATAAGATCCATAAAAGATAACTTGGACAAAGAAAAGAAAATTTAATTTTGGTGGTGAATAGTACTCGTGAATAGTACTGTATGTATGAATAGTACCGTATAAATAGTACCCCGACATGAATGATAAAAATTTCATAAGAAAGTTCAGACCAATATTCTAGTGAAATGATATTAGATGAATCACAAACCTTAAGAAATTTCTAATCATTTCAGGAATTATAGAAGCAATACTTATCATAGTAAGTTTAAATTTAGAAATATAAAATTAAATATTATCACTTACATACTATATAGTATGGAAGAAAATAATATTCTTTACGAATATTGAACGAAAATAACATCTTTTACGAGAAAAATAATATCATTTACCTTAATAGGAAAGTAGTTCTAACTGGAATAACGGAGATTATGTTGAAAAAATCTTGCACTGTTATCAACACTCAAAATATCTTTATATTCACAAGAAATACGCTCAATATTATAGAGAAAGAATTTTCTGATTCTGGTGTGATTTTCATTTCTAACTAAGCACCCTATTTATAGGAAAGGTGTGGCACACCATCTCTGACAAAATTAACATACGGAGGAATTTCTTAGCATACCTATTTTGAAAAACTTTCAGCACACCCAAAAGGACACAATTCAAGATCAAACATATCACCTCCACCACTTTTACATGTTTTTGTTTTAAAATTTATTTAAAACATTTATAATTATTAAAAGAATTCAAATTCAATTTGCTTTCTTCCACCTCATTTAATTTTTATACCATGCATTTATTATACTAATGTTATCATTCAAATTATAAAATTATACTATTATATTATCACATTCTGCTATTATAATATAATATTATAATAATATATTTGAATGAATTATTTTATCAAAGAAGATAAAATGTCAACTTTCAAAAAATGTCTCATGCTAAAAATTCCTCCATTTATATCAAAATTGAACCAATATCCACCATATAATAATTATTCATAATTAATATTATAAGCTCACAATATTAACAACCAGATCATTCCCAGGAAAGAGGGGCTTTCCGATAAGGATTTATCATTACTGGAGCGCAATTAAATAACCTAACCCCTTTTTCTCGACAGAATTTTTTAGACATTATCAATAATATTATCTAATAATATGAGTTACTGTGTTGTGGCAATTATTGATTTAATAATATAAAATATTATGCAATTATCAATTTAGCAATTATTGACTCACTAATATAAAATATTGAACAGTAATTATTGTAACAATAATTGAGTAAGTGACTTCTTACGTAAGAATCAATAATTAAAAAAAATACTGTGCAATATCGTGTGCTACTATGCAACAACGCGTATTAATATTCTTTTATCACTGGGCATTTCAACAGTTTTATCGGTAAAAGTTTTGCCGTTTTTTTTAGAAAACTTATTCTTGTTGTTTTCTTCATAAGACAGTTTTTCGTTATGAGGCTCACCAATGATTGCTCCATCGTACGAATATTCCCCGACAAAAAAAATATTCCCCGACCAAACGATTATTCCCCAACACAATGAATATTTTATGACCACTTGCTTACTTTGTAAAATTTGCACATATCATCCATAACTTATCACATTTATCAAATCAACACCTTACTATTTAAAATAATATATGGAGGAAATTAAATCTTATTCATAAAAAGTTGGGGTCTTACAACCTCTCCTCCTTATGAAATTTCATCCTCAAAATTGACGTACGTACCTGGTATTTCGAAGAGGTGAGGATACCTTGCTTTCATTTTCGATTCTAACTCCCAAGTCATTTCATCAATATCATGGTTTCTCCAATAAAACTTTGACTTGAGGTATAACCTTTGAGCATAGAATATTTTCCTTTTTATCCAAGATCTTGACAGGTACCTCCTCATACGTTAAATCTTCGGCTATCTCGTCTGGTTCTAACTCAATAATGTGGTTTGAATCTTTCACATATTTAAGTAGCATGGATATGTGAAAAATGTTATGAACACGAGACATATTTGGCGGTAAGGCGAGTCTATAGGCCACAGTTCCTACTCTATCGAGAATTTCAAATGGACCGTTAAATCGTGGGTTGAGCTTTCCTCTTTTTTTGAATCTATTAACTCCTTTCCATTGAGCAACACGTAACAATACATGGTCTTCGACATTAAATTCCATGTCCCTTCGATGAAGATCAGCATAACTCTTTTGTCGACCTTGTGCTGTTTATATACGTTGTCGGATCATTTGAATCTTTTCTGTAGTTATACGTATTAACTCCGGTCCCAACAATGTTGCTTCACCCACCTCGTCCCAGCATACTGAAGAACGACACTTTCGTCCATACAATGCCTCGAATGGAGCCATGCCTATACTTGCTTGATAACTGTTATTGTAGGAGAATTCCACCAATGGTAAATACTTATCCCAACTTCCCTTGAAGTCTAAAACACAGAGTCTCAATAAATCTTTAAGAGTTTGAATAGTCCTTTCTGATTGCCTGTCTGTTTGAGGATGATATGCAGAACTGAATCGTAAATCGGTGTCCATAGCTTTCTGCAAGCTGACCCAAAATCGTGAAGGGAATCTTGGGTCTCGATCTGAAACCATAGATACTTGCATACCATGCAGTCTTACAACCTCATTTATGTACATACGAGCAAGTCGTTCAAGTGAATAAGTCTCTCGTATAGGCAAGAAATGAGCAGACTTGGTTAATCTATCGACAATAACTTAAATTGCATCTATGCCTTGAGAAACCATAGGAAGATGTAATACCCGAAAATTTCAAAATATTATTAATGAATAAATTAATGAAAGTCAAATATTTATTTGAATATAAATATTTATGTGTTATGAGATGAGTTAACTCAATTAATTCAAATTGAATTTATAATAATTGAGAAGAATATGGAGTTTATGATAAGCTCGAAGAATGCCTTGTGTGGCACAGTGGTGAGAATTATGGTGATTTAATTTAATTGAAGAAGAGATTAATAAGTGAATGATAAATTAATATTATATTGTTAATTAATTGCTATTATGAGTAATAGAATATTATTGAGTAAATAATTGATGAATATAATAAGAGTTATATTTATTTAATTATTTGTTGTGTGCCATACATATGATAATTAACCATATAATAAGGTTATTAATTGTGGTTATGAATGATAATCGGTTAAAGAGTAAATGAATAATTAATATAATGATTACTCAAATAATTGCTTAGTATATAGTTATGTAATCGCATATTGTATAGTAACTACAACTATATAATATAAAGTATAGTGTCACAATTGGTTATGGCTATGTAATATAGAAACTATATTATAAGAGTAATAAATTGTATAAGATACATAAATGATGCTTATGTAACCATGTGATAGGTGTAGTACATTAGTGTGCACTTTATGAAATATTAAATAAAACTATATAATAAGATATAATGAAACACATGAGTTACATGGATAATGCTTAGGTGACAACATGTCTGTGTGGGCACATTAATAGTACAATTTACAAAATAGACTATATAAATGATTTATAATAATAATTGTTTCAATAAGTAAAATTATTGGAATAATAAAGTTTATGATAATTGTGACGCCCCCAAACCTAGGTCCTCTAACCTCGGATTTGGTGCGTTACGGAATTTTATTTTTTATACACATTCTATCATCTAATGCGGAACATATAAACATATGTTGTTTATTTCAGATGATTCTACAACAATTCCCCAAGTTCCTTAACCTTAACTAAATACATACCTTTAACACTCAAAAAGGTTTACATAAGATAACTAAATAGTTATTCTTGCATAACAATATTCTACTATTGTACTTTGCTCTTGACTGTGTCCTTCTTCAAGCCTTCGTCTTAATCTGAAATTGGTTATCATGATATAGCGAGGGTGAGCAACAAGTTTGCCCAGCAAGTTTAAATTCAAATGAAGATATATCATGATTGAAAAGAATAGTAAGCTGACAAACTTTCGATAATATGATAGTTGTGAAAGAATATAAATCAATTTTTTTCATAACTGAACGACCGAGTCAATAATGATGAATGGCCAACAATGAATATGAACAAATTCAACTGAAACCCTATGGTAATGAAGGTGGTCAGCCTTTCATACCTGATAAACATACGCAACATGCACTAAGTCTTTAAAACGAATTTGAGTCAACAAATTTTAAACATGCCTGATCTAGCTGACACAACTAGCATAGATCCATCTCATAAGCAGTTCATAAATAAAAGAACTTTAATCCATTCGCAGTTCAATAAATAGTAGAACATGAATTCAATTGCACAAAGTGCGATTCACAATAATTCATCAGGATGTGGAATAATCAACAATATTTATCCACCAACATGCTTGAAAAATAATAACTCAAGTTTGACTTAGGAAACTTGCAATAAATGCGAATATTCAATATTAATCTTAGATGTGAAATAATCAACAATAATTATCCACTACCATGCTTAAACAATAATAACTAGTGTTTGAGTTAGAGAACTTGCCTGTTTGACGAGCTACAACTTTCTAACTTTAATTAACACTCTTTGAATGACCTATCATTGATAATGTAGATCTATCAATTAATACTGCGTATAATTGTTCATCAATACGCTTACTCGTATTATTATCTAACCAATAATACAATCACAAGGTACATACATCTAATGTACTATCATTAATCATATAAGATATTTAATTGATCTTAGGTTAATGATTAATAAGGTTTTCCTTAAGTGATAAACACTTATTAGTTCTTTAAACAGTTTATTATAATTGTTTAATTAAGGAGTTATTTAATTTTCTTTAATTGTTAACTCCCTCTTCCTTCGATGACTATTTAATATTTGTTAAATAGTTACTACCTATTTACCTTTAGTTATTACTTAATAATAACCAATTATAACTTCTCATTATTTAATGTTAATTAAATAATAGACAATTAAATTATTATTTATCTTTAAATAATAATTAATAAATCCCTCATCCTTGAATAAATAATAATTGATTTATTCACTTCATTCTTCTTTAATTATTCCTTATTATTATTAAAAGAATAATTAATTAACATCCATCTTTATTTATTATCTTAATAATAAATAATTAATTTTATAAACTTTCATGTCAAAGTAAGTAAGTAATTACTTCATTATTACTTAATCTTACTTAATTACTCTTTAATCATTAATTAATATTAATTAAATAATAATTAATTAATTGATTAACTCAATTTTATTATTTAACCTTAATTAAATAATATGTAGTTATTCCATTAATACTAACTCATTTTAATTATTACTTCACATCATTTAAATAATAATTAAATAATTAATTATATTTCACTTTATATGTAATTAACTCCTTAGCCCATTAGTGGCTTTAAAGTTATTTATTATAATAACTTACTTTCATTTCGCTTCATATTGATACTCTAATTTTCACCCAAAATTTTATATTTGGGGTCCTTCACGGAAATGCTTGTAGAACGAAGTCTACAATTCGAATTTAGGTTCCGTCAGAGGCGTTGGATTCGTATCTTCCTGAAATCCAATTTTCATTTATTAAACATCAATTTCTGCTCTGGTTAGGTCCCGGAAATCAGTGTTAAAGTGGACTGATCTGCAAGGACATTCATAACAGTTAGTTCGTTTTCCAGATTTGGGATCCTTCATGGAAACGCTTGTAACTCGAGATCTACATCTTGGATATAGGTCCAGTTGGTATCATTGGATTCGTATTTTCCCGAACTATAATTTTCATATATCAAACACCACTTTTGAGTCTGTTTTGGTTACCGAAAATAGCCCATAAGTGGCTGATCAGTAGCATAATTCCAATAGTTGGGTAGTTTGGGATTAAATTCATAACTTGCTCATTTTTAAACATATTTGAGTGATTCCAAAGGGTTTTTGGCCTTAACTCATGTATCTAGCGTACTAAGAAAGAAAATCTCAAATATCACTTGAAGATTTCAACATGCATATGTTATAGCATACTAGTTAAATAAAAATTTTCCAAAAATCCATCTAACTTTCTTTTTTCGAACTTTTTCATATGAACTCATACAAATCCACAAGTTTAACTTATTAAACTCAAGATCTAGCATTATAACATAATATTAACCATATACAACATGCATCTCAAGATTCTAACATAAAATTTCCTAGAGCATGCATACATAAGATTTTTCTTTACCCATTTTGTACAAATCTCTATTTTCTCTCTTTTGATCTAACTTTCAACTTTAAAAATGTTTTGATCCTCATATAAAACACTTATACTCATATAGATGAAGAGTTTTTAAAGATCAAACATAAGGCTCCTTGTTTCATCAAAATCTAACAAAATAAGTAATCTAAACTTGAAAATTTTAAGAATCATTATCTAGTTCTTCTTGATATTCTTCTTATTCTTCCAAAGTAGCTTAGATACTTAGCATGCATGAAGATCAAAGCTCTCCTTAGTCCATGAAATAAATTATCATTTAGGCTCTTATACATTATTATTAATATAAACACATTCTCATATATTAATAATATCAATTAACTTACATAACCCAATTAGACTTTTCTCCATAGAAGTCAACTGTTGACTTTGATCAAAAAGTCAACCTTACACATTTTGTGTTTATTGTCCTCTCTGACTAAACTTAATGTTCCGGACGCAACCGAGCAGTCCGTGCTTCAAAATTCTATCTCTAACTCAAATTTTAAGTTTTAACTTACTCTATTTTTATTGCTAATTATAGTAGCTAATAACTTTCAACTTATTCCACTTCTTATTTGTCAGTCAAGGCCAACATTCACACTATGTTAATTACTAACATAGTTTTATTTGGATTCTCATATCCTTAACACTTAATTCATCATTACTCTTGCTAAAATATATAGCACCTTAGTAAGTATATATATATATATATATATATTTATACATATACTCATCTTCGTTTAACCTCATAGCATCTCTTCAAGAAAAATTTTATTTCCTTAATAAATGTCCACGTATATCATTATAGCATTTCTAACACTATTTAATTCACATTGAATTTATAGGTATCTCAATACCTTATTCTTAACATTCCTTCCAATACATGTAACTCATTTCTAGGATTTGGAATTTTGTAACCCATATTTTATCTATTCTCATTCGAATAGCAAACCATATAGGTTTTACTTGAAAATTTTAAATAAATCCTCAAATTCTCATCTAGATTTTACTCTTTAACCTTTATTCTAATCATTTAAGATTTTATAAATTCTCAGGTTGTCACATTCACCCCTTCTTCTAAGAATTTCGTCCTCGAAGTTACAGTCTACTAATCACTGCTCATTCTATTTATCAAAACTAGGTTATTTATTTAACCTTTACAATTTCCTCCTATGAGGATTTTTCTTCTATCATCACATTCTTCTATGACTTCTCTCTAAGGAGTGAAAACTTTTCATATCTGCCTGAGGGGTCATATAGACCGTGAACTCTCAGGTTTAACGGTTCTTCACCTCTGTACTTCATACCGTAAACATTCTCTACTAGGTATTCTTTACAATCACGAAGAAGGTACACTTCCTAGTCGAGTACATTAGGTTATCAGCCTATCACACCTTAGTTTTCAGAATGGCTATATGCGTTCTTAGATTGGAATATATCATCAACCAATATATCCTCATTTATTCATCAAAACTAGGTTTTTACAATAACTTTTATTCAATCATATTAGATTGTACCCATAAGTAATGAGTTTACACTATTTCATACCCATCATCACATACTATCACCCCATCACTCTAAAGAGTAAGAATTTTCATATCATGCTGAGGAGTTATATAGACCATGAACTTTGAGGTTTAGGGGTATTACTACCTGCTACCTTTTTCAATTACAAAAAAAAGTATTCTACCTCTGAAAAGGTTAACGGTACTTCACCTCCGTACTTCATACCGTAAACATTCTCTACTAGGTATCTTTACAATCATAAAGAAGGTAAACTACCTTTTCGGGTACGTTAGGTGATCAACCTATTGCAGCTTAGTTTTCAGAACGGCTATATG
This sequence comes from Panax stipuleanatus, assembly GCA_020205555.1. Taxonomy (NCBI): domain Eukaryota; kingdom Viridiplantae; phylum Streptophyta; class Magnoliopsida; order Apiales; family Araliaceae; genus Panax; species Panax stipuleanatus. The sequence continues at coordinate 45,971,427 of CM035125.1, forward strand.
CGTTCTTAGATTGGAATATATCATCAACCGATATATTCCCATTTTTTTTCTTTCGGGGTTGTTCACCTCAGTCTTAACATTAGAGTCCATATCAACACAATTTGGTTACGGAATAAATTCTCATAGAGATACTTGAATGTTCATAAACATTTGTCTAGCTAAATTAATTAGCGTAGACGTATTCCAATAATTCGAACATCAATCGAAACATATATCTGACCAAATCCAATTGGCACTCAACTTTTCTTTAAAATTCAAAAAATCATTTTATAACGTCATGATACCGCACTGTATTCTCAGTCCGTTTGAGGATTTCGTTATTTCATGACTCGTCATACTACATCGTACCATAGTGGGCTGACGATTCTTAGATCACATACAACACTAGGTAATTCTGCATTGATAACTCCATCATTTTTATCATTCTGCATCAGGTTCTATGATGCATTGATGATATATAAAATATATTTTGACATCTCAAATTATTTTTGTCTAGCCAAAACAATTAGCGTAGACTCTTCTTTAAACAGCTCAAAACCATTGCAAAATCATTTTTGATGTTATCATGCCGCAATAGGTAACGATGTGTTAGTGGTATGAAGCCCACTTCTACACAATTGTAACCATGTGATGCTGATAAAAAAAACTCATTTTATTTCGAAAGGCACATCAGTGCGAATTTAGCTTGATGTCAAAAATTTGAAGTCTAGCACAGCTAGAAGATTTCGAATACCTATGCTTCCATCATCAACTTCAATTTCTCTAATGATCAATTGCTTAATCATTCTATCTATTCTATCACCATTAGAATTTAATAATTTTTCACTCTTCATCCATCACTTTCTATACCCCAGTATAGTTCATCAAACATACCACACGTTATAAGTTCAGGAACTTTCCATAATAATATGAGTTTAGGAACTTATCCTAGCAATACGTAGTTCAAGAACCAATCAGAAACTGTCCATACGCTTAGGGGTTCAAAAAAATACCATACAATTATGAGTCACGAACTTACCATAAGTATGAGTTTTAAGAACTCGAACCTATTCTTATATTCTCTACCTATCTATCATACACATGAGAAAAGAATCACCTTCTCAGCATACATATAGCGAATAGCGTGACATCAACATTTCAATGATTATCAGTGTAAGAAGCTAAGTGGTTGTCGAACCTAACACAATCCCCTGCCCATACAAGGAATTGGTCAACTCAGCCACTAATCAATACAGGAAGCTAAGCTGTTTGTTAGACCAAGGACAACTCCCTGTCCATACAAGGAATTGTTCAACTCAACCACTATATCAATATAGGAAGCTAAGTGGTTCTAAAACCAAGCATAAATTCCCCGCCCGTACAAGGAATCATACAACTTAACTGCTAATATGAGTCCTCAATTGAAATCCCACATAACTCTATCTTGCTCATAACTTCTCGTTCTATGCTCGATACAGATTTTTTTGTATCTCATTATTTAAAACTCCTCATGAGTTTATCTCGTACTATCTCATAGTACATTCTCTTCTTTGCTCAATACGAATTTTATTTAATCCGTATTTCATCCTTTTCGACTCTTTTAAGTTGAACTCGTACTATTTCATAGTACCATATTCGTATAGCAATTCCGCTATAAAGTCTTCAATCAATAGATTGATTATCTGTCATCATATAACCTCATCAGATCACGTTTTGATCTCTTCTTATAATTGTGTTATATTACGATTCTTTTCAATCTTAGGATTGTTTTATTTTACGATCTTCATTTCTTTCATCCTTAATCATATTATTTATGATTATCTGAATCAGGTGTCCCCTGATCCTCTACTTCTTGCCTTTCTAAGATTCTTCTTTGAATCTCTTTTCTATCTCATGATCATTTTGATCCATACTCTTCTCATTTCATTCTTTAATCATATTACTTTATGATTAACCGAATCAGGTGTCCCCTGTTCCTTAAGCTTTTCAAGATTCCTCTTTGAATCTTACTTATCATCTTTTTATCTTAATGATGAATTTTCAGAATTCATCTCTTATCACTTAAACTCTATTAAAGTTTATTACTTATCATCCTTATCATCATTTCTACGGTTATAGCCTAAGGTACTCCTACCTAAGGGTTATAACCTTTCAGCTCTGATACCAACCTGTAACTGTAACATACGAGAATTTTTTTTTTGTGCTTCTAGGTACAGAATCCTTTTAAGGATGGAAAATTGTAACGATTGTGATTTATATAATATTTTTAAATATTTATTGAGTTAAATAAATATTTTATGTGAATTATTTATTGAGTTAAATAAATAAATTATGTGATTTATGGAGTGATTTAATTAAGTGTTATATATTAATTAAATGAATGTTTCATAATTATTTAATTAGTGTATATTAATTCTATATTATAGTTCTAATTTAATTGAGATAATTGAATTAGATGAAATATGTGATGAAGTGTTACATAAATTATAATTAGCGAGTAATTATAATTATGTGGAAATTTTATATGATTAATTGATGTTAGATTTTAATTGATTAAATTAGTTGTTTAATATTTAATTGATTAAATTAGTTGTTTAATATTTAATTGATTAAAATATGACATTAAAGTATGTGTTAAAATGATTTGTTAAAATAAAAGAAAATTGATTTTAAACCTATTTTCCAAACAAGGCCTTAGCTAATAATCTATTTTTAAATAAAGGGTTTGCCAAACAAGGCCCTTGTATTTGTTTTAAACCTATTTCTACCAAACGGGGCCTTAGTTACAAAAAATGTTTCTTATAAAGGGTTTTACCCAAACAGAGCCTTATGGATTTTGAATTCTTGCAACTGACAAATTTTAAATTACTAATTATTATGTATTAAGGAATATAACGGTTATAAGATTATATGTATATTACGCTAAGTTATATTACGTTAGAAAAGTTAGTCTAAAACTAAGAAAGGAGAAGAAGAAAGTACAGAGAAGAGACACTCTGTGATTTTTTTTCTTAACAAAGAAGGTTGAGAATTCTGAGAACCAAAGGAAGATTATCAGAGCTATTCTTACCCTCTAGTAAAGCTTAATCAAGAATTAAGGTAATAATTCACCTCTTGTTTATTAGTTTCTTGTATTCTTGAGTTTTTGATAAATAAATGGGATTGTAATTGATGAATTTGTTAATTACATGTTATATGAATTAAGGGATGTTGTAATCCATTACATGTATGCTATGAATGATTTGTTTTAAAAAAATCAAAATACTGGAAAAATAAGTTTTATATGTGAAAATAGTGTTCTTATGGAATTTCATGTTTTGGTTGAGTTTTAGAATGAAAATTTATGAAAATGTTATGTAGTAATATGCATGTTTAGAATTGTTTATGATGCTATCTTCAATCATGAATATAATGCATGTGTTATAAGTTTAATTGGAGGAGAAATGTTGTTACAGTGAATTATTTTATGAAAAGTATGAGTTTTATGAAAATATCAAATTGGATTTTAAAAACTTGTGATTATCGTTATTTATATGGTTTTGTGTTTTAGAAGCATGTTATATAGATGTGTTATGGTATATGTATGATTTTCAATGTATATGTTGCTTGAAATTTTCGTTGGTTAGCTTATTGGATGAAGCAGTGAAGTAGAGGGTCGAAATTGTCTTTGTCTGGCCGCGTTGCTGGGCAGTTGCGCCGGCAGCAAGGCCAGGAGTAGCGCAGCTGCGCCGCTTGCCCTTCCCTGATTCATTCCCTGCGCAGCTGCGCCGGGTTTAAGGCAGCTGGCTGCGCAGCTGTGCCACTGGCTGTGTAGCTGCGCCGCTGGCTGTGCAGAGGGAGTAAGTTTCGTTTGTTTGTGCAGTTTTATTTGATAGCTTATGTTAAATTGATTTTGATAATGAGCATGAATAAAGTGACTATAACATGTGATTAACATGAAGTTGACAATTTCATAATTTGAGAAAAAGAAGTTTTGAAAACCTTAATATAGTATTTAAATTAAGCTATAATTGTTTAATTGTATTATGAGTTACTTAATTATAAATTGATTATTTATAATTAAAAGTAAGTATTTAATTTAAAGTATGATATTAGTTGATTTATTTTAAATAATTAAATGTTAATTGAAATTGTAATTATAATTTAATAAATGCAAGTTTAATTATGGATTATAAATTGATAATTGCATGATTTATTATAATTTGTGTAATTATAATGCATGATATAGTTTAATTGATTATAAATTATAAATTGTTTATAATTTAAAAGGTAATTATAATTTAAGTAATTATAATTAGATTAAGTGTTTAAATTATAATTTAACTAAATACATAATTAATTTAATTATATGACTACGGATGTGATGTAATTAACTATGTGATAGTTGATTATTAGTATTTATTTTATTAGAGTGAGTTAATCATGAGGGTTAACCACTTATGTGAATTAGTTATGTGTTAACTAACTTAGGTTGTTGTGATTAAATATATATGTGTAGGAAGTGTTAAAGTACGTGAATTGAGTTAAGTAGCTTGCGCATAAGCCAAGTTTTCTAAACCCTGATCTTGCATTAATTTTATGCAAGTTTTCTAAACCCTGATCTTGTATTAATTTTATGCAAGTTTTCTAAACCCTGATCTTGTATTAATTTTATGCAAGTTTTCAAAATCCTGATCTTGTATTAATTTTTATGCAAGTCTTCTAACCCTAAACTTGTTAATTCTATACAATTTCTTGAGTTCATATATTGATTGTTGAGAATGTCCTTTCCATTTTTGTATTGGACAATTGTTTATTTAATTGAAATGATCTTAACTTATTATTCAAGTAAGATCCAGTTATTATTTTAAATACTTTAAGTTGATTCTAAAGCATATGTTAGTTCATAATTCTGTTATTTACGAATTATTGAAAGATGATTCAACTAATCCTTAGTTGATGAACGTGAACTCTAAATTTTCTTGTAAGCTTATCCAAACCAAAATTTCTTTGGTACGGACTTGAATTCAAATTACTGAGTTGAACAACCCTAATTATTAGGGGAGGTTACTACGCATAGCGTTAAGATGTTTGTGCACAATACATGGTACGAAGGGCTGATCCCCCTAAGTACGAGTTAAGGTCCATAGTCTTATTGACTGTTAAAGGTTTAAATAAAAATATTTATAACCTATGGCAAGAGTTCAAAGGTCTTACGACCCTCAGATAAATTCTATATTCAAATTTTAATGTTGATAGAGAATTATTATTCAATTCTTTATTGTTGAAGCAAGCTAAGTTATTCAAATCTTTTTAAAGATATCCTTTTATGTATTTATTATTGTTAAACTCCAGTGAGTTATTGTTTGCTCACTCTTGCATTAAATAACAATTTCAGTTAAGGTTGATAACGCTGATGCTCCATCTACAAGTAAGGGAAAGGGAAAGCAAAGCAAGTGAAGAATTGTTTTTATTTAATTAAGAAGGATTGTAATAAGACTTGAATGATATGTTTTATTTCCGCACTTTATTGTTTATATCAAGGTTAGAGTAACCCCGGGATTGATTTTTGAGAAGATCGTAACCCTTGTTTTAAGAGAGATTTTATTATTTTGAATAAAGATTGTAATTTATCTTGAGATATATTGGGTAGATGTTTGTTATAGTTAGAAAGTGAACACCAAATCATGTGGAAACGAAGTACCCAGATTTAGGGGTGTCACAGTTGGTATCAAAGCTGTAGGTTATGAAACCTTAGGTGGGGGAAAACCTTAGGTAGTACCCTTATAGGTAAGATTAAAAAGATAGGTGTGCTAGGTAAAGATAATAAACTACCTTATGTGCTATGTGTTTACGTTTTAGTATTCGAAGAGTGTCGATTCGATGTCACGTAATAATGAACTTTAAAATTCTTTTATCAGGATGTCGAACGTAGGAGAACCTAGTCAGACTAGAGAGGATGTACCTCAGATGCCTAGAGAGGAGGAGCCCCGTGACATACATATTATTTGGGAACAGCTGGTTAGGAGAGAGCCATCTCCAATGATCACCGTAGCTGGTCGGGAGCGTGAGCTGACACCTATTCCAGAAGAAGAGGACGAGGACGAGTCTGAAGAGGAGGAGGAGGAAGAGGATCCCAAAGAGGAATTCCCACCTCACTCTACTAATGCTGTGATGTACGAGGCAGTCTACGATAGCAATGTGGAGCTTCATGGTCGAGTCGGAGAGCTCGAAGAAACCATTTAGCAGCGAGACGAGACGATCGAGGAAATGGCAAGTGACCTAGGAGATGCACAGTGGAACCTGATACATATGGAGGTTGGTAGAGATGCTGCTCGATTTGAACTGGCAAAGCTGAAGCAAGACATCCAGGAGGAGTCGAGGAAGTGTGCCAGAGCTGAAGAGTCAAGCTTGAGAGCTAATCAACGAGCCGATCGAGCTGACGGTGAAGCTGAAGCCAAGAGGGCTAAGCTGAGGGAAACGGAATATGCTTTTCATACAGCGATAGAGAGAGCTCAGGACCGTGTTTTCTACTACCCAGCTCAGTTCCAAGGTTTACCGTGGTATATGGTGGACCGAAGAACGACGTTTTGGGTAATGGAAGAGGAACGCAGAGAGGCTGTGCGACGTATTAATATGCCTAGGCAGTGGCAGTAGCAGTAGCAGTAGTAGTGGCAGTAGTAGTAGCAGTAGTAGTAGAGCTTTTGTTTATGTGTTGCTAAATAAAGTAAATCCCATAATTTGAGATAAGAATGGGATAAGTTAATAATGTAATCCTACAACTTTTCCAGTTCAGGAAGGATGATGTAAATGGCAGAAATGCTATCTGATTGATGTTTTTAAACTACGACTAATGAATAAAAGAAGTTTATTGATGTGCTATGAGTTCTATGTGAACTAAGTTATTCGAACGTTTAAGTATGAACTTGAATATTTAAAAATTGAATAAAGGGTCGAATAATAATATTTTCTTAACAGAAAATGCCTCCTAGAAGAAGAATAACACGTCAAAACCCTGAGGGTTCGATGAACAACAACAATAACGATGGGACGAATCCCAACTCGGTTCAGCAGTTGGTGAACCTGTTGACAGGAGCTCTTGCGAATCAGCCGCAAATGCAGAGTACTATGTTCAAGGAATTCAAGGCAGTAGGACCGCCTGAGTTTAAAGGATCGACTAACTCTATCGAAGCTCAGACATGGGTTATGGAAATAGAGAAGGTATTTGACGTGGCTAGGGTAGGGGAAGACTAGAAGACAGCATTCGCGTTTTTCATGTTGAAGTCGGATGCTAGTTTTTGGTGGCAGGCTAACAAGACCCGAGAGGGAGAAGGAGTTATCACATGGGAACGTTTCAAGAAAATGTTCTACGAGGTGTACTTTCCAGCTAGTTCGCAACACCAGATGGAGGTCCAGTTTCTAGAGCTTAAGCAAGGAGGGATGACTGTGTCCGAGTATGCCGCTAAGTTCAAAGAATTGGCCAGGTTCGCTACATACCAGGTCAGCACTGACGCTAGGAAAGCGAGAAGGTTTGAGCGGGGACTAAAGCCCTGGCTCTACAACAAGGTTTCCATGTTCCAGCTGAACACATTTGCAGCTGTGCTGGAGAAAGCCATACTTGCTGAAGGAGGAAGCGAAGCGGTGACGAAGTTCAACCAAGATAAGAAGAAGAAGAATGAGGTAGAAACCAAGGCTGTGGGTAGCAGCGCTGTGAACTAGAAGAGGAAATGGTATGACAACACCTCTGCTGTAAGTCAGCAAGGAAGCCAAGCAGAAGAGGAAGTTCGAAGCATGTGCTATATGCGGTAAGAATCACACTGGCGTGTGCATGAAGGGGAAGCGGGTGTGCTTCAACTGTGGTCAGGAAGGCCACATCGTTCCTAATTGCCTAAACCTGAAGAAGGGAGCTTGCTTTACATGTGGATCCAAGGTCACATGGCTCACAACTGCCCTAAGAAGGTGACGGCAGGGTCAACAGGGAGTGAAGGGAATGGAAGCGACAGTACTGTTACTATCGCTGCACCATTGCAAGCTGTTCGACCCACTGCACGGACATTCAATATGACGGTGCAGGATGCTGTGCAATCAAAAGACGTGGTGTCAGGTATTATTCCGGTCAATAGTATAAATGAATATGTATTATTTGATTCGGGTGCTACTTGTTCATTCATATCTGATGATTTTGCTAAAACCCTAGACTTACCTGTAGAAGAGTTAGTTTACCCTTTGAACATAGAGATTGCGAATAGGAAAGTTATTCCTGTTATGAGCGTTTATAAGAACTGTAGATTGGACATTAAAGGTCAGGAGCTTAGAGTAGATTTGATTCCGATAAAACTTGGGGAATTCGATGTCATACTGGGTATGGACTAGTTGTTCAACCATGGGGCGATAATCGACTGTCAGAAGAAGTCGGTAAACCTTACGACTTCGTCGAAGTTAGTGTTCTATGGTAGTAAATCGCCTAGACAAGTGAGTTGTCTGACGGTTATGCAAGCCAAGAAACTTCTGACGCAAGGCTGTGTGGGATATCTAGCCTACATAGTAGATACGCTTAAGCAAAACCCGAAGGTGGAGGAGATATCGGTAGTTAAGGAGTTTGTGGACGTTTTTTCGAGCAATTTGCCAGGACTTCCGCCAGATAGGGAGATAGAGTTCGTGATCGATCTAGCGCCAGGAACTGCTCCGATTTTGAAGGCTCCGTACAGAATGTCTCCAGTTGAGATGAAGGAACTGATGGTTCAACTACAAGAATTGCTAGACAAGAAGTATATTCAACCAAGCATTTCACCGTGGGGAGCGCCAGTTTTGTTTGTAAAGAAGAAGGATGGATTGATACGTCTTTGCATTGATTATAGAGAATTGAATAAAGTTACGATCAAGAATAGGTATCCTTTACCTAGGATCGATGACGTATTTGATCAACTGAAGGGTGCGAAGTACTTCTCGAAAATTGATTTGAGAAGCGGGTATCATCAATTAAAGGTGAGGAAGGAAGATATACCGAAAACTGGCTTTTAGGACTCGATATGGTCATTATGAGTTCTTGGTGATGTCATTTGGTCTCACGAATGCCCCAGCTGCATTTATGGACTTAATGAACAAGGTGTTCAAGCCATTTCTAGACAAGTTCGTGGTAGTGTTCATAGATGACATCCTGGTTTATTCCAAGACCGAGGAGGAACATGCTGAACACTTACGACTAACCTTAGAAGCCCTGAGACGAGAGAAGCTTTACGCTATATTCTCGAAGTGCAAATTCTGATTGGAACGTGTGCAATTTCTTGGCCACGTGATCGACAAGGATGGTATTTCTGTAGATCCGTCGAAGGTTGAAGCTATTATGAATTGGGATCAGCCGAAGACGCCATCTGAAGTGAGGAGTTTCTTGGGATTGGCAGGTTATTACCGTAGATTTATCCAAGACTTTTTTAGAATCGCAACTCCGTTGACGAATTTGACTCATAAAACGGTTAAATTTATTGGGACGGAGAAATGTGAGGAAAGTTTTCAAAAGCTGAAGAAGAGGCTGAGTACTGCGCCTGTATTGTCTTTACCGAATAGTTTGGGGAATTTTATAGTATATAGCGATGCCTCACATAAAGGATTAGGCTGTGTTGATGCAGAGCGGCAAAGTCATTGCCTATGCGTTACGTCCGCTAAAGGATTTTGAGAAGGGGTATCTGACCCATGATCTAGAATTGGCGGCAGTAGTGTTTGCCCTAAAGATTTGGAGGCACTACTTATATGGAGAAAAGTGTGAAATATACACAGATCACAAGAGTCTAAAGTATATATTTACCCAGAAGGATTTGAACATGAGCCAAAGAAGATGGTTGGAACTGATTAAAGACTACGATTGCGAAATACTTTACCATCCAGGTAAAGCTAACGTTGTCACCGACGCTTTGAGCAGGAAAGGTCGGGAGAAGCTGAACGTGTTAACTAATCAGGATCGGTTAATAGAACAGATGGCTAGATTGGAGTTGGAGGTGAAGCTTCCGAAGGAATCGGATGAGATGTTGTTTCAAGTAACCACTGGTTCTAATCTAGTAGACAAAGTGAAAGAAGCACAACTTCACGATGAAGAATGTGAGAAGATTCGGAGGAGGATAACCGATGGCGAAGAGTTCAAGTTCAAGATCGATAATGAAGGTCTATTACGGTTTGAAGGTAGAATCTGGGTACCGCCAGTACCTGAGGTCAAAGAGGAGATTCTGAGCGAAGCTCATAGTTCTAGATATTCTATTCACCTTGGGAGTACGAAGATGTACCAGGATCTCAGGCATCATTTTTGGTGGCCGAATATGAAGAAGGACGTTGCGGAATGCGTTGCGAAATGCTTTACGTGCCAGAAAGTTAAAGCAGAACACCAGAGACCGAGTGGTTTGCTGTAACCGTTAGAAATTCCGGAGTGGAAGTGGGAGCACATCACGATGGATTTTGTGGTAGGTCTTCCAACGACTCAGAAGGGATTTGATGCGATATGGGTTATAGTGGATCGACTGACGAAGTCAGCCCACTTTCTGCCGGCCAGGGTTAAGTACAACCTAGATAAGCTAGCGAAGCTGTACGTGAAGGAAGTTATTTATAGACACGGTGTTCCGGTGTCAATTATGTCCGACAGAGATCCACGTTTTACGTCTAATTTCTGGAAGCGATTGCAAGAATGTCTGGGAACGCAATTGCGAATGAGTACATCGTATCATCCTCAGACTGATGGACAGAGCGAGAGAACGATTCAGACGCTTGATGATATGCTGAGAGCTTGTGTGATGGACTTCAAAGGAAGCTGGGAGGATCATATACCGTTGGTGGAGTTTGCCAACAACAATAGTCATCATGCGAGTATTGGCATGCCGCCCTACGAAGCGTTATACGGCAGAAAATGCAGAACTCTTTTGTGCTGGGATGAAGTCGGTGAACGTCAATTGTTGGGTCCAGAATTAGTATAACAAACTGTCAAAATTGTGAAGCTGATCAGAACGAGATTAGTTGCTACTCAAGACAGACATAAGAAGTATGCCGATCTTCATCGACAAAACCGAGAATTCTTACCAGGAAGTTTCATGTTCCTGAAAGTATCTCCCTGGAAGAGGAAGATTCGATTTGGTAAGAAGGGAATGCTGAGTCCCAGATTTATTAGACCTTTTGAGGTGTTGCGAAAAGTTGGCGAGGTAGCTTACGAGATTGCATTACCTCCGGAACTCGAGAATATACATAATGTCTTCCATATTTCTGTGTTAAGACCTTACAAGCATGATTATAAACATATAATAGAATATGAACCTTTATAATTTGATAAATACTTAACATATGAAGAGGTGCCTGTTCAAATAGTTGATAGAAAGGAACAAGTACTTAAGAATAAAGTGATACATTCTGTTAAGGTAATCTGGAGGAACCACAGTGCTGAAGAAGCTACGTGGGAACTCGAAGATGTTATGATGAAATCTTATCCGCATTTATTTGATTAGTTTTGTGTAACCCCTTATATACCGATTCTGGGGACAGAATCCTTTTAAGGGGGGAAGAATGTAATAGACGAAATTTTTTTTTGTGTGATTCTGGGGACAGAATCCTTTTAAGGAGAGAAGATTGTAACGATTGTGATTTATATAATATTTTTAAATATTTATTGAGTTAAATAAATATTTTATGTGAATTACTTATTGAGTTAAATAAATAAATTATGTGATTTATGGAATGATTTAATTAAGTGTTATATATTAATTAAATGAATGTTTAATATTTATTTAATTAGTGTATATTAATTCTATATTATAGTTCTAATTTAATTGAGATAATTGAATTAGATGAAATATGTGATGAAGTGTTACATAAAATATAATTAGCGAGTAATTATATTTATGTGGCAATTTTATGTGATTAATTGATGTTAGATTTTAATTGATTAAATTAGTTGTTTAATATTTAATTGATTAAAATATGACATTAAAGTATGTGTTAAAATAATTTGTTAAAATAAAAGAAAAAGGATTTTAAATCTATTTTCCAAACAAGGCCTTAGCTAATAATCTGTTTTTAAATAAAGGGTTTGCCAAACAAGGCCATTGTATTTGTTTTAAACCTATTTCTACCAAACTGGGCCTTAGTTACAAAAATATATTTTTTATAAAGGGTTTTACCTAAACAGAGCCTTATGGATTTTGAATTCTTGTAACTGACAAATTTTAAATTACTAATTATTACGTATTAAGGAATATAACGGTTATAAGATTATATGTATATTACGCTAAGTTAAATTACGTTAGAAAAGTTAGTCTAAAACTAAGAAAGGAGAAGAAGAAAGTACAGAGAAGAGACACTCTGTGATTTTTTTTCTTAACAAAGAAGGTTGAGAGGAGTTGGAATTCTGAGAACCAAGGGAAGATTATCAGAGCTATTCTTACCCTCTAGTAAAGCTTAATCAAGAATTAAGGTAATAATTCACCTCTTGTTTATTAGTTTCTTGTATTCTTGAGTTTTTGGTAAATAATTGGGATTGTAATTGATGGATTTGTTAATTACATGTTATATGAATTAAGGGATGTTGTAATCCATTACATGTATGCTATGAATGATTTATTTTTAAAAAAATCAAAATACTGGAAATATAAGTTTTATATGTGAAAATAGTGTTCTTATGGAATTTCATGTTTTGGTTGAGTTTTAGAATGAAAATTTATGAAAATGTTATGTAGTAATGTGCATGTTTAGGATTGTTTATGATGCTATCTTCAATCATGAATATAATGCATGTGTTATAAGTTTAATTGGAGGAGAAATGTTGTTACAGTGAATTATTTTATGAAAAGTATAAGTTTTATGAAAATATCAAATTGGATTTTAAAAACTTGTGATTATCGTTATTTATATGATTTTGTGTTTTAGAAGCATGTTATATAGATGTGTTATGGTATATGTATGATTTTCAATGTCTATGTTGCTTGAAATTTTCGTTGGTTAGCTTATGGGATGAAGCAATGAAGCAGAGGGTCAAAATTGTCTGCGTCTGGCCTCGTTGCTGCGCAGTTGCGCCGGCAGCAAGGCCAGGAGCAGCGCAGCTGCGCCGCTTGCCCTTCCCTGATTCATTCCCTGCGCAGCTGCGCCGCTGGCTGTGCAGAGGCAGTAAGTTTCGTTTGTTTGTGCAGTTTTATTTGATAGCTTATGTTAAATTGATTTTGATAATGAGCATGAATTCAGTGACTATAACATGTGATTAACATGAAGTTGACAATTTCATAATTTGAGAAAAAGAAGTTTTGAAAATCTTAATATAGTATTTAAATTAAGCTATAATTGTTTAATTGTACTATGAGTTACTTAATTATATATTAATTATTTATAATTAAAAGTAAGTGTTTAATTTAAAGTATGATATTAGTTGATTTATTTTAAACAATTAAATGTTAATTGAAATTGTAATTATAATTTAATAAATGCATGTTTAATTATGGATTATAAATTGATAATTGCATGATTTATTATAATTTGTGTAATTATAATGCATGATATAGTTTAATTGATTATAAATTATTTATAATTTAAAAGGTAATTATAATTTAAGTAATTATAATTAGATTAAGTGTTGAAATTATAATTTAGCTAAATACATAATTAATTTAATTATGTGACTACGGATGTGATGTAATTAATTATGTGATAGTTGATTATTAGTATTTATTTTATTAGAGTGAGTTAACCATGAGGGTGAACCACTTATGTGAATTAGTTATATGTTAACTAATTTAGGTTATTATGATTAAATATATATGTGTAGAAAGTATTAAAGTACGTGAATTGAGTTAAGTAGCTTGCGCATAAGGCAAGTTTTCTAAACCCCGATCTTGTATTAATTTTATGCAAGTTTTCTAAACTCTGATCTTGTATTAATTTTATGCAAGTTTTCTAAACCCTGATCTTGTATTAATTTTATCCAATTTTTCTAAACCCTGATCTTGTATTAATTTTATGCAAGTTTTCTAAACCCTGATCTTGTATTAATTTTTATGCAAGTCTTCTAACCCTAAACTTGTTAATTCTATACAATTTCTTGAGTTCATATATTCATTGTTGAGAATTTCCTTTCCATTTCTGTATTGGATAATTATTTATTTAATTGAAATGATCTTAACTTATTGTTCAAGTAAGATCTAGTTATTATTTTAAATACTTTAAGTTGATTCTAAAGCATATGTTAGTTCATAATTCTGTTATTTACGAATTATTGAAAGACGATTCAACTAATCCTTAGTTGATGAACGTGAACTCTAAATTTTCTTGTAAGCTTATCCAAACCAAAATTTCTTTGGTGCGGACTTGAATTTAAATTATTGAGTTGAACAACCCTAATTATTAGGGGAGGTTACTACGCATAGCGTTAAGATGTTTGTGCACAATATATGGTACGAATGGCTGATTCCCCTAGGTACGAGTTAAGGTCCATAGTCTTATTGACTGTTAAAGGTTTAAATAGAAATATTTATAACCTAGGACAAGAGTTCAAAGGTCTTATGACCCTCAGATAAATTCTATATTCGAATTTTAATGTTAATAGAGAATTATTATTCAATTCTTTATTGTTGAAGCAAGCTAAGTTATTCAAGTCTTTTTAAAGATATTCTTTCATGTATTTATTATTGTTAAACTCTAGTGAGCTGTTGTTTGCTCACTCTTGCATTAAATAACAATTTCAGTTAAGGTTGCCAACGCTGATGCTCCGTCTACAAGTATGGGCAAGGGAAAGCAAAGCAAGTGAAGAATTGTTTTTATTTAATTGAGAAGGATTGTAATAAGACTTGAATGATATGTTTTATTTTCGCACTTTATTGTTTATGTCAAGGTTAGAGTAACCCTGGGATTGATTTTTGAGAAGGTCGTAACCCTTGTTTTAAGGGAGATTTTATTATTTTGAATAAAGATTGTAATTTATCTTGAGATATATTGGGTAGATGTTTGTTATAGTTAGAAAGTGAACACCAAATCATGTGGAAACGAAGTACCCGGATTTGGGGGTGTCACAGTGACTCCCCCAAACCCGGGTCCTCTAACCTCGGATTCGGTGTGTTACGGTACTTCATTCTTCATACACATTCTATCATCTAATGCGGAACATATAAACATATGTTGTTTATTTCAAATGATTCTACAACAATTCCCCAAGTTCCTTAACCTTAACTAAATACATACCTTTAACACTCAAAAAGGTTTACATAAGATAACTAAATAGTTATTCTTGCATAATAATATTCTACTATTGTACTTTGCTCTTGACTGTGTCCTTCTTCAAGCCTTCGTCTTAATCTGAAATTGGTTATCATGATATAGCAAGGGTGAGCAACAAGTTTGCCCAGCAAGTTTAAGTTCAAATGAAGATATATCATGATTGAAAAGAATAGTAAGCTGACAAACTTTCAACAATATGATAGTTGTGAAAGAATATAAATCAATTTTTTTCATAACTGAATGACCGAGTCAATAATGATGAATGACCAACAATGAATATGAACAAATTCAACTGAACCCTATGGTAATGAAGGTGATCAACCTTTCATACCTGATAAACATACGCAACATGCACTAAGTCTTCAAAACGAATTTGAGTTAATAAATTTTAAACATGCTTGATCTAGCTAACACAACTAGCATAGATCCATCTCATAAGCAGTTCATAAATAAAAGAACTTTAATCCATTCGCAGTTCAATAAATAGTAGAACATGAATTCAGTTGCACAAAGTGCGATTCACAATAATTCATCAGGATGTGGAATAATCAACAATATTTATCCACCAACATGCTTGAAAAATAATAACTCGAGTTTGAGTTAGGAAACTTGCAATAAATGCGAATATTCAATAATAATCTTATATGTAGAATAATCAACAATAATTATCAACTACCATGCTTGAACAATAATAACTCGAGTTTGAGTTAAAAAACTTGCCTGTTTGACGAGCTACAACTTTCTAACTTTAATTAACACTCTTTGAATGACCAATCATTGATAATGTAGATCTATCAATTAGTACTGTGTATAATTGTTCATCAATACGCTTACTCGTATTATTATCTAACCAATAATACAATCACAAGGTACATACATCTAATGTACTATCCTTAATCATATAAGATATTTAATTGATCTTAGGTTAATGATTAATAAGGTTTTCCTTAAGTGATAAACACTTATTAGTTCTTTAAACAGTTTATTATAATTGTTTAATTAAGGAGTTATTTAATTTCCTTCAATTGTTAACTCCCTCTTCCTTCGATTACTATTTAATATTTGTTAAATAGTTACTAACTATTAACCTTTAGTTATTACTTAATAATAACCAATTATAACTCCTCATTATTTAATGTTAATTAAATAATAGACAATTAAATTATTATTTGTCTTTAAATAATAATTAATAAATCCCTCATCCTTGAATAAAAAATAATTAATTTATTCACTTCATTCTTCTTTAATTATTCCTTATTATTATTAAAAGAATAATTAATTAACATCCATCTTTATTTATTATCTTAATAATAAATAATTAATTCTATAAACTTTCATGTCAAAGTAAATAAGTATTTACTTCATTATTACTTAATCTTACTTAATTACTCTTTAATCATTAATTAATATTAATTAAATAATAATTAATTAATTGATTAACTCAATTTTATTATTTAGCCTTAATTAAATAATAAATAGTTATTCCATTAATACTAATTCATTTTAATTATTACTTCACATCATTTAAATAATAATTAAATAATTAATTACATTTCACTTTATATGTAATTAACTCCCTAGCCCATTAGTGGCTTTAAAGTTATTTATTATAATAACTTACTTTCATTTCGCTTCATATTGATACTCTAATTTTCACCCAAAATTTCAGATTTGGGGTCCTTCACAGAAATGCTTGTAGAACGAAGTCTACAACTCTGATTTAGGTTCCGTCGAAGGCGTTGGATTCATATCTTCATGAAATCTAATTTTCATTTATTAAATATCAAATTCTGCTCTGGTTAGGTCCCGGAAATCAGTGTTAAAGTGAACTGATCCGCAAGGACATTCATAACAGTTAGTTCGTTTTCCAGATTTGGGGTCCTTCACAGAAACGCTAGTAACTCGAGATCTACATCTCGGATTTAGGTTCAGTTGGTATCGTTGGATTCGTATTTTCCCGAACTATAATTTTCATATATCAAACACAACTTTTGAGTCTGTTTTGGTTACCAAAAACAGCCCATAAGTGGCTGATCAGTAGCATGATTCCAACAGTTGGGTAGTTTGGGATTAAATTCATAACTTGCTCATTTTTAAACATATTTGAGTGATTCCAAAGGGTTTTTGGCCTTAACTCATGTATCTAGCATAACAAGAAAGAAAATCTCAAATATCACTTGAAGATTTCAACATGCATATGTTATAGCATACTAGTTAAATTAAAATTCCCCAAAAATCCATCTAACTTCCTTTTTCCAAACATTTTCATAAAAACTCATACAAATCTACAAGTTTAACTTATTAAACTCAAGATCTAGCATTCTAACATGATATTAACCATATACAACATGCATCTCAAGATTCTAACATAAAATTTCCTAGAGCATGTATGCATAAGATTTTTCTTTACCCATTTTGTACAAATCTCTATTTTCTCTATATTGATCTAACTTTCAACATTAAAAATGTTTTGATCCTCATATAAAACACTTATACTCATATAGATGAAGAGTTTTTAAAGATTTAACATAAGGCTCCTTGTTTCATCAAAATCTAACAAAATAAGTAATCTAAACTTGAAATTTTTAAGAATCATTACCTAGTTCTTCTTACTATTCTTCTTATTCTTCCAAAGTAGCTTAGATACTTAGCATGCATGAAGATCAAAGCTCTCCTTAGTCCATGAAATAAATTATCATTTGGGGTCTTATACATTATTAATAATATAAACACATTCTCATATATTAATAATATCAATTAACTTACATAACCCAATTAGACTTTTCTCCATAGAAGTCAACTGTTGACTTTGACCAAAAAGTCAACCCTTACACATTTTGTGGTTGTTGTTCTTTCTGACTAAACTTGATGTTTTGGACGCAACCAAGCAGTCCGTGCTTCAAAATTCTATCTCTCACTCAAATTTTGAGTTTTAACTTGCTCCATTTTTATTGCTAATTATATTAGCTAATAACTTTTCACTTATTCCACTTCTTATTTTCCAGTCAATGCCAACATTCACCTTATGTTAATTACTGACATAGTTTTATCTGGATTCTCATATCCTTAACTTAATTCACCATTCCTCTTGCTAAAATATATAGCACCTTAATAAGTATGTATATATATATATATATATATATATATATATCTTTCTATACATATACTCACCTTCATTTAACCTTATAGCATCTCTTCAAGGAAAATTTTATTTTCTTAATAAATGTCCACGTATATCATTATAGCATTTCTAACACTATTTAATTCACATTGAATTTGTAGGTATCTCGATACCTTATTCTTAACATTCCTTCCAATACATGTAACTCCTTTCTAGGGTTTGGAATTTTGTAACCCATATTTTATCTATTCTCATTCGGATAACAAACCATATAGGTTTTACTTGAAAATTTTAAATAAATCCTCAAATTCTCATCTAGATTTTACTCTTTAACATTTATTCTAATCATTCAAGATTTTATAAATTCTCGAGTTGTCACAATAATGAGGTGTGTCACTACCTAATTAAATTATAATTTGACATTATAAAAATGTGCATGGATTATATATTAATGTGTGTACATGTACCCCAAATTGCTACCATATAATATTGTTAGATCATTGAAATCCATGTATTTAAAACCTAAGTATATATATATGAGTATGTATATTTAACCTAAGGTGTACATATGTGTATTAAACTTAGTGTGTGGCATTATTTCAATTGTCAAAATGCTGAGGATTAGAGTTTGTCCCAAAATGAAAGACACTCCCTTCTCCTTCACGTGTATGGCCATTAGCCTAAGACTAACTATCCCCTTCATCTCTCAATTTCCTCAATCTAGCTAGCTAATGATGGCCATGATGAAGAAGGGTGTGGGTGATAGGGGTTGGTTGGCAACTATTACACCTAATCTTGATTACCCAATGTGTTCCCCTTCCATCTCTTGGTTTCAATTCTTGGGCAATAGCATGGCATGGTCAATCATTTCTCTATAAATTGAACCCTCCACTTCTCAATTGTTTTTGCTGAGTTCTTGCTAAGTAATATAGAGAGAGGGAGGTGATTACATTGAGGAAAAATTCTATCCACAGTAAACTCAAGAGGTATAAACCTTACCTTGTATTCTTAGTTTCTAGTTCAAAGATTCATGGAAATTAGCATGAAATACTTGAAATTGATGATCCTAGCATGTTAGATAAAGTTTATATGCATATCTAGAAGCATTGTAGTGGGTCTGGGTTGTAGATATAAGGATTTAGCAATGCTTGTGTTAAAACTCTGCAGAAGCAGAGCCATTTTTGCCTCTGCTCGAAGTGGCGCCACCACGCCACTTCTATAGTACAAAACTGCGCGGTCGCGCAGGCTGCCAGTCTTGGAAACTGATTTTGTTTGCCTTGTGTTGTTATGAGCATGTTATTTTGGTATGATTATGCATGTGAATGACCCTTACATATGTGTTGATGTTGTCTTGGTTATAGTAAATCAGTTTAGCTTAGTTTGGTATGTGTATTCAAAGAAAACTTAAAGACTTGGAAACAAATTTTGGCAAGCTTTGTGTAATGTATATTCTGATCTTATGTACAAACATAAAGGCATCTCTTATGACTCTAAGCATGGTTGATATGTGCATTCAACTTGTTAAGCGTAATATATACGAGTCAAGCATATTTTAAAGAAGATTTTCGAGTAAAGGACTATACTAGTTATGTGTAAGTAAACTAAATACATGCATGCATGCTTAGTAAAAATGGTTTAGTGTCGATATGTTATATATAAAGCAATAAGATAACTCTTTGGCATAATGAATTCTCTTAACCTCATTTAATGGAAACTTTCGGAATGAAACTATGAGATTTGAAAGAGATCTTGAAATAAGTAAAAGGATTATAAGACCGGTCTAACATCTGCTAATGGGTGTATGAGATATATATTAGTACCCCCGCATGTTTAGATCGGAACTGCATACATGAAAACTCAAGTCTGTGCTTGACAGGGAGCAGCGCGGCCGCGCCACTCCCTAGTCTAAAATCTAGCGCGGCTGCGCTACATGTCAGAACAGTCTGACTATTTTCAAAACTTTGCAGCATGTGTGCATTAACGTCTTAAGCTGTAATACATTATTAGAATAATAATTCAAGTATTCAAGCCTGTAGTAGTGATATAGAACCAATAATCTAAAAACTTTTACAAATTTTCCATGTTAAACTTCTAAAAGTAAAAACAACGTTGATATGGAAAGAATATGATATATTGTGTAACTACGATAAGACTAAAAATATATGTTTAGTATCTGTGAATTTCACTTGCGTATCATGATAGTATAAGATAGTAGGTACACATATTGAACTTGTATAACTAATATATTTATATATAAAATGGATAATATAGTTCATTGAAGCAGTATTAAGCTATAAGTTGGTAATCGACACGAGAGACAAGTTCCCTAACTTAAACTCTTTTATTGTGCAAATGTCTTTGAACCCGTTCTTGTATTATTAATTGTAAGTTTCCTAAACCCTTGCATTACTTTATTTGACGAATATTGTAAGCAAGTACTTAACTTTACTCTTATTGAGCATTCAATTGAACTTGTGCTATTATTGTGTACAAGTAAGCTATTCGAATTATGATTCGTGTCTTATGACTTGTTGCTTTATAACTAAGATAAAGTTGATTATATTCTTCAAACTTTAATTGAACTTATAAAGAGTGGTCCATGCTATTTGATTCGGCTAGACCTATATCATGATTAGAAAGCTATCCAAACTAATTGAATGGTGCAGAATCTTATAGTGGTTGAGATGAACAACCTTCTTTGAAGGGAAACTATATATTGTCAGGAGACCGACATGATACTTTAGGCTGATCACCTGTTGTACTTATTTTTGTTGGATTATCAGTATATTTCTATTAATTCTAGTAGAAGTTCATAGTCCTTAGTGACTGCTCAGTATCCATTGTTTTGAAATCTTAAATTGTTTTAGTATTGAATCTTATTGATATTCTTTTGTCCTTGGCGACTGTTGTTGAGAACTATTGATACTTCATATTATACTTGAAATATCCTTATTGATATACCCCTTTGGGATTTGAAAACTATATTACTCACCCTTATTGCTATATTACTTGCTGAGCAAACTTGTTGCTCATTTTTGCTTTCCCTAAAATATTTCAGTTAAGGCAGAGCAGGGCGAACCTTCGGGCATCGATAAAGGCAAGGGCAAGGCTACTGACTAGCCAGTCCCTTTATGTTTTAGAAATTCCAGTGTTGTATTATGACAACTACGATGATTTATTATGACCGATTCAGAACTATGTTTAAACTTAAGTAGGGTTATGTAATAAGTCTTTATTTGATTTTATTATGTAATCTATTAAGTACTGTAGGTTGGGAGACTTGAGGGAATAAATATAATAAATTATTATATATTATTCTAGATCATCCGCTGTGATTGTATATGTTAGTTATTATTGTTAGATAGTGACACACCGGATTCGAGGCATTGTGGCTCGAATTTGGGGGCGTCACAGAAGACCCGTAACGAAATCCATGTTGATGTGTTCCCACTTCTATTTTGGAACTTTCAAGTGGTTGTAATGGACCTTTTGGTACTTGATGCTCCGACTTGACACGTTGACACATTAAACACCTCGAGATAAACTCTTCTCTCTCTCTCTCTCTTCATGTTGCTCCACCAAAATGTATGTCGAAGATCACGATACATTTTGGTACTCCCCGGATGGATTGCAAACGGTGTGTTGTGTGCCTCCATCATAATTTTATACTTCAAATTAGAGTCGTTAGGAACACAAAGTCTAGAGTTGACTCGAAGAATTCCCTCTTCGTCGATTCTTGCTTCTGGAATAGCACCTTCTTGCACCTTCTTCTTCATATTCATCAGCTCCGGGTCTGTAGCTTGAGCAGCTTTAACTTTATCAATTAAAGTTGGTTCTACGCGTATATTTGCCATCTTCACGTGGGTCCCTGGAGTCTTTAACTCTATCTCCATCTTTTGTAAGTCATACAAAATGGGCCTTTGTGTTGACAGCATCGCTCTCGTTCCTGCATATGATCTTCTACTCAACGTGTCCGCTACCATATTCGTTTTTCCAGGATGGTATTGGATGGTATGTTCGCAATCTTTCAACAGCTCAAGCCAATATCGTAGCGGCATGTTTAGTTCCTTTTGAGTGAAGAAATATTTAAGGCTCTTATAATCCGTATGATCTCCACTTTCTCCCCATACAGGTAGTGTCTCCAGATCTTTAGTGCGAAAATGACAGCTGTCAACTCTAGATCATGAGTAGGATAATTCCTCTCATATTCTTTGAGTTATCGTGAGGCATAGGCTATTACTTTCTCATGTTGTATGGGAACACATCCTAACCCTTTGCTTGACGCATCGTTGTAGATGACAAATCCATTCGAACCAGATGGTATTCTCATAACAGGTGCCGAAATGAGTCTCCTCTTGAGTTCCTGATAACTCTCCTCTTGAGTAGCGATTCGAGAAAATCTTTCCAAGAATCTCCGATAATAACCAGCTAAGCCCAGAAAGCTACGTATTTCAGTTACTGACTTAGGTTGCTCCCAACTTTGTATTACTTCAATCTTCACCGGGTCAACCGATATTCCATGTTTCGATACCACGTGCCCAAGGAATGCTACTTCCTCAAGCCAAAACTCGCATTTCTTCAACTTGGCATATAGCTTGTTTTCACGAAGCTTTTGGAGAATCAGATTCAAGTGTTGTTCATGATCTTCACGGCTTTTGGACTAAATGAGGATGTCATCAATAAAGACAACCACAAAATGATCTAAATATTCCTTGAATACACGGTTCATCATATCCATGAAAGTAGCAGGAGTATTAGTCAATCCAAAAGACATGACTAAGAATTTATAATGCCCGTGTCGAGTTCTGAAGGCAGTCTTTGGAATGTCATCAGTTTTAATCTTTAACTGATGATATCCAGGATGAAGATCAATCATTGAGAAGAATTTAGCACCTTGTAACTGGTCAAACAAGTCATCAATGCGAGGTAATGGATACATATTCTTAATGGTGACATGGTTCAACTCCCGATAGTCAATACAAAGTCGCATACTCTCGTCTTTTTTTTTAACAAATAAAACAGGAGCACCCCAAGGCGCTGTACTAAGACGTATACAGCCGATGTCTAATAACTCCTGTAGTTGGACCTTTAACTCCTGAAGTTCAATAGCAGCCATTCGATATGGGATTTTGAAAATGGGTTTTGTACCAGGTTCAAGGTCAATAAAGAATTCAACTTCACGTTCTGGGGGTAGGGCAGGAAGTTCTTCGGGAAATACATCAGGGAACTTATTAACAATAGAAATATCATTCAAATCTGACGTATTCTTATTTAAATCGGTGACATGGGCTAAGAAAGCTTGACATCCGTTTTTCAATAAACGAATAGCTTTATGACTTGAAATGACATTGATTGATTTTAGTGGTTTGGTTGTTTGAATTCGCATAACAGGTTGGTTAGGAATATGAAAGCTAACAACCTTATGAAAACAATCAATTTTAATATGATGAGTGGTTAACCAGTCGATTCCTAAAATCACATCAAATGCAAGTAGTTTCAAAGAGATGAGATCAACAGGTAATGTGAGGGTGCCAATTTAAATCAAACAAGGTTTGTAAACTGTGGATGTAACAAAGGTTTCTCCCAACAGAGTTTCAACGGATAAATCAAAGTCTAGTTTCTCAGGGGTCAAGTTCAAACGTTGAGCACAAGCAGGTGAAATAAAAGAATGGGTAGAGCCGGTATCTAATAAGGTATAGACTTTGCAAGAGTTTATGATTAGCTTACCCGTGATAACTTCGTTCGGGTTTCTCGCTTTTTGGGTAGTCACGAAAAAAGCTCTCTCCTGAACCACCGACTTTGACTTGTCCGAGACAGCCTTTGGAGTCACCATCCCAGCTGGACTTGACTTTGCTATAGGGCACACTCGAGCTATGTGATCTTCCTTTCCACAATTATAGCACACCTTGGATTGCTATGTGCAGTTTGGACTGATGTGTCCCTCTTGTTCACATTTATAACATACGACCGGTGGTCGTTCTCCTCCCCTAGAAACTGTTGTTGGTGCTGGTGCTGTTGCCGATGTCTTTCCGTCGTCATTGTCGTATCTTCTCTTCTTAAAATTTCCACCCGACTCACTTCTTCTATTATCCTGGCCATGATTACCACCGAAGTGGTTACCATTTCTAGCATGATAATTTCCTCCCCTCTGGTTATCATTGTTCCGATGACTGTTGCCACCAGTACGACTGTGGTTGTTATCCCTTGCTTGAACAGACTGAATATCTCGTTCCAACAATTGAGCCCTGTTCACAACATCTAAATACAAATAAAGTTTTTGAGAAATGAGGTATTGACGAATTTCAGGTTTTAAACCTCTCAAAAACATTCGTGTCATTCGTTCCTCATTATCCACCAAATGAGTTGCAAACCGGGATAACTCAACAAACTTAGCCTCGTATTAGGACACAGTCATATTGTTATATTCAAGTTTGATGAATTCTATCTCCTTCATATGACGAATACTTTCTGGAAAGTACTTGTTGTTGAACAATTTCTGGAACTCCTCCCAAGACATCATAAGTGCTGAAAGATGTGTACGCTTCACAGATTCCCACCAGTAATCTGCTTCTCCACGAAATATAAAGGTGGCGAATGGAACCTTTTGCTCCTCTGTGCATCCCAGGACATCAAATATCTTGGTGATTTGCTTAACCCAAGCTTCTGCCTTGATTGGGTTTGGCTTTCCCAAAAACTATGGCGATCCCAACTCCTTGAATTGCTTGACAATGACAAGCCGCGAGTTACCATTGTTTCCACATGCATTTTGAACATGAGTCTCTCTCGTCTGATTTTGTATAAATTGTAGAAAGGTTCTAAACATCCTATCGTTCATCGTTTGATTGATGGTGTTATTTATAGGAGGATTATTGCCTTCGTGATGCACATTATCCTGGTTGGTGATTAGCGATGCCTCAATGGTGTCAAATGCTCTATTGCTTAGATTTTCAGATGCCATTCTCAAATACTGTCACAAAATAAGGGATAATTAAATAAATTGACATGTCATATATTATCCCTATGTTTCGACCGACAAATTAAACAACAAGTAAGCTTAGGTAGAACACACTAGCGAAGGATTTACTCATCTCTTCCCTTCTAGTTCTATTCCCCGATCTCTGCTAGAGATCATATCCCTAAGCTCTAATACCAACTGTGACGCCCCCAAAATAGGTTCACACAATCCATTCTGAGTCGCCAAATACATGACACAGAATCCAAATACAAATCTTTTTATGTCAAACGATTCTGCAAAATACAACCGCACAAACTGTGAGCTTCAATACATATCGTATACAATACGAAAAATATAAACACTTAAATAAGTCCTCATTATAAATATTATCACACTATTTTATAAAATAATGAGGGCTTCTACAGCTCTATCTCGAACCATCACTCTATTTCCCAACTAGTCCCCTCGATATTCTCATTTCTTGAAGAGAATAATGGAAGAAAAGTTTGAGCTCAACTAGCCCAGTAAAGAAAATTATGACTAAGATAATGAAGAATAAACTATCGTTAGCCTTCAATAAATCAGATAAAATATTATGGACAACAAGTTTTAGATCAACAACTATAGTGAAAATAACAATCCATTAGAAGAGTCAAGTAGAGAATGATGTCCACTATCTTCTATGATTTAAAAGTTCATCATCAATATTTTATACTTGTAACATCAATCAATAAATATTTCAAATCAATAATTCATCTTTGCACTACGGGCCAAAGATATTCATTTGTATCACCAGTGGTCATGATCATGCCAAACATCTGTCCATCTTTGTACTACAGGCCAAATATATTCATAAATCAACAGCTCATCTTTGCACTACGGGCCAAAGATATTCATCAATCAACAGTTCATCTTTGTACTACGGGCCAAAGATAACTTTCACCATAATTTAAGACTGAGGATGATGAAAAATAATATGAATAACGAATCTAGTGAGATAAAGGATAAATATTAGAGATTTATAATTCAATTTATCCAGAGTTCAAGAACGAAGATCAAAACATAGATTCAATTTCAAGAATAAGATCCATAAAAGATAACTTGGACAAAAAAAAGAAAATTTAATTTTGGTGGTGAATAGTACTTGTGAATAGTACCGTGTGTATGAATAGTACCGTATGTATGAATAGTATCGTATGAATAGTACCCTGACATGAAAAGATAAAAATTTCATAAGGAAGTTCAGACCAATATTCCAGTAAAAGGATATTAGATGAAGCACAAACCTTAAGGAATTTTTAATTATTTCAGGAATTATCGAAGCAATACTTACCATAGTAAATTTAAATTTAGGAATATGAAATAAAATATTATCACTTACATACTATAGAGTATGGAAGAAAATAATATTCCTTAAGAATATTGAGCGAGAATAACATCTTTTACGAGAAAAATAATATCATTTACCTTAATAGGAAAGTAGTTCTGACTGAAATAACGGAGATTATGTTGAGGAAATCTTGCACTGTTATCAACACTCAAAATATCCTTATACTCACAAGAAATACGCTCAATATTATAGAGAATTTTTTTTTGATTCTGGTGTGATTTTCATTTCTAACTAAGCACCCTATTTATAGGAAAGGTGTGGCACACCATCTCTGACAAAATTAACATACGGAGGAATTTCTCAGCATACCTGTAAGAACCGTGAATTTCATGAATAAATACTAATATTGATATAATAAGAAAATGAATATTTATTTGAATATAAATGTTTATGTGTTATAAGACGAGTAATTCAATTAATTTCAAATTGAATTTATGATAATTAAGAGAATGTGGAGAATTACGATAAACTCGTAGAATGCCTTGTGTGGCGCGAGAATGGATATGATGATGATTAAATTAAATTAAAGAATGAATGAATTAAGAAGTGAATGATTAATGAAAATCATATTGTTAATTGTTATTATGAGTAACAGAATATTAATGAGTAAATAATTAATATAATAAGATTTATATTTATTGTTGTGTGCAAGATAGGTGATAATTAATAGTATTATATATTGTACCTACATTCAATTAAAAAAGAAGTGTAGTGTGACACTTTAATGTGATTATATAATATATAAAACTATATAGTAAAATTGAATGAATTGCTTAAGTGACAACATATATGTGTGAGGACATTAAAGATGTACTTTATGTAATATTAAATTAGAATGAATTAATGATTTGCAAATTAATAATTATTCCAATAAGTAAGTATAATTGGGATAATAAAATTGTGTAGAAATAATGGATTGTTAATACCCAACTAATTATATTCCAACCCAATTTAAATATTATTTGGACTAGACTAATGTACATGGATTATATGGTATGTGTACATATATAATCCCAAGTTTTTCATTATGTAGTAGTATTAACACATTAAAATCACACTTGTAGACCAAAAAGTGTGAGAACCCAAAATTTCACATAATTCAAATTTTTGAATATTTTTTTTTTAATATCGATATTGATTATCAATATTGTGCTGAGTATCTGTGATACGAGTTTATCAAAGTGGTCAAACTGTGTATTGACTGAGAAATATGAGTACAGTTTTATTTAACAGAGAATAGAAACTCTAACCCTAGTTACGAATAAGGATTCGGTAGAAAATTTAGTTATAATAATTTTATTGATGAATATGTGAGTGTTTATAACTTAGTAAGTCAATTAAAGATATTAAGTTAATACACTAGGAGAATATGTTATGACATTTGTGGATTATGTTTGCGACTAAATAAATATATATTATTTAATGTGTATATATTTATTTAGCGTCTAAAGAGAATTAAGAATAAAGTTATGTAACCTAATTCATATATTAAGTATGATAATTAAATAACCTAATGGGTTATAATATAAGAGAATGTTAATATTTAAAATTTTTACTAACCTAAGAGATTAATTTTATTATCTCTATTAAAGCGAGTCTAATTGGGTTAAGTAATTAAATATATTTGTGTAAGGAAGTAACTTACTAATGTGTGTAAGGAAAACCTAATTAAAGGATTAGGGAAAGACAAAATTAAAAGCAATGGAACTAGCCTAATATACATGGCCCAAATAATTGCTTGGGAAGCCCAAAAGAAATAAATTATAGTCCAATCTTTTTGCTAGTGGAAGAGGGGCATGTTGGACATTTAATATACTAATAAAGGCATTAAAAGAAAACTAAACTTGGAGAAAAAGAAGGCCACATGGCCGGCCCATTAGGAGAAGGGAGAGAAAGGGGGATGAATGTAATGAGTAAATAACTTTAGTTGGTAAACCGCTCCCACCTAACCCACTAGGTGTCATTTTATTAGTTAGCCACCATATTTCTCCAAGCTTACAAGCAATCTCTAACTTGCAAGTAACCACTTAATAATAATAGAGAGAAGGAGCAAGATATCTTAGAGATTTTGTTTAGATATATGTGTTATATCTATAGCAAATTACTAACACCAAACTCATTTCTCTTTCATCTCATTTCATTAGCTAGCAAAGCAAAAGGTAGAGAGAGAGAGACATGTTCGGCCACAAGAGAAAGGAAAGAGAGGGAGTGTTTTTTCTTGTTTCCATATTTTTTAACTAAAATTTGGGAAGAAGAAGGAAGAACAAGCTAAGGTATAAAAGGTTTCTATTTAATATAGTTTAATTTTCTTTGTGATTTGATTTGAGTTTGATTTTTAAGGTTTTGATTTGGTGGTTCAAAAATCTTGGATCTATATGTTTTTAAGTGTTATATGTTTGGATCTATCACTTGTAAGTGTTAAAAATTGGATCAAAAGCAAGAAGAATGAAACTATGTTTCAAAAGGTTGAAAACCTTGATTTTCTTAGCACAAATTATGTTTTGTTTGTGTTTAGTGAGTTTTGATGTAATAGATTATGGATCATGGTAGATCCATGAGTTTATGATATATGGGTATGTATTATGATGGTTTATGGTGGCTAAAGTGAGATTTATCAAGAGATCATGAAAGTTTTCTTTCAAATCAAAAAGTTAAAAAAATCAGATTTTTGAGAAAACGCAACTGGAAATTCAAACGACCATATCTTCTAGTGTATTTTGAATTTTTGAGTGTGGTCAATTTCTAGACTTAGATCTATAAGCCTTCTAACTTTTTCAAGTAGAATCACTGATAAATGAGTTGTAGATTTTCGTGTGGACTGATTTTAGCAAAGTAGAAAAAATCTGAAAAATGATAAAAGTAGGCTGTCCGGATTTTTGAAGGGCAGTTTCGTAAATTTAAATTATGTAATAAATTCCTGCCTTTTGGGAAATGAAAATATATGGAATGAAGTAGGTTGTGTCGAAAAATGAGCTCATTCCGACTTAAATTGAGCAAGTTATGGCCATTTCAATTTTTGGGATTTCTCGACGAAAAATGCTATAACCGGAGATGTATAACTCCGATGGCCATGAAATTTAAACTGGAGACTCACGTTAATATGTGTAAGATCCCGCCAAAAGTTGGAAATTTCTAGAGTTAAGCGTGATGTAGTTATTTTCTTAAGGAATTAACTAGAAATGGATTTTTGAAAAATACTAAAGGAAATTGAAAAATTCTTGAAAAATAATTTTTGTGTATGAAATACATGTATTTATGTGTGGACAAAAAAAATATGATTAGATTAAAAAGGCGAATCCAGCTTGCTGGATTGGCCATCAGTTTGCTGGATTGCAATCTGGTTTGCTGGATTGGCCATAAATTTGTTGGATGAGATGTTTAGACAATCCAGGATGCTGGATTGGTCTTTTTGGATAATACAGTTTATTGGATTGGATGTAAGTTTGAATCCAGGTTGCTGGATTAGGAATTTGACTTAATTAATTGTAAAGAACTTATAAAATGAAAGACTAAGTGATTATTCACAAGTTATATGATACAGTAGTGTTAAGGGTTATCTAATATTTAACTATGTGTTTAAATATTAGATAGTTTACTTATAAAGTATGTTATGCTAATTGAAAGATCGATCTTATTAATGATAGGTCTTACAAAAGAAGTTTAACTTAAATTTTGTAGCTGTAGTCAGCGAATCAGGTAAGTTTTCTTAACTCAATCTCGAGTTATTACTTTTCAAATATAGTGGTGGTTAATTATTGCTGATTATACCACGTCTGAGAATTATTGTTGATTATTCGCAGTTAGTGCGTGTTTATTAATTCAAATTGAATTATTGATTTTAAGAATATGCTTGGGGAATAACTATTGTTGGTTATTCACATCCGTAGAAGTTATTATTGATTGCAAATAGTACAGCTAATTCCTGTCTATTATTGAATCATGTTGAGATATGTCGTAGCTAATTGTTTTGGCTAGATGAACATTTGTTGAAACTTGATAGGTTCGAAAAGAGAACTCAATTATTATTGACAGGTCAATGCCAATTATTCCGGCTAGATCGAGAAAGCGATTAGATATTGAAATCATTGTATTTCGTTGTTGTGATGCTAATTCTGGTTGTAAGACTGAGAGGAACAACCTTTTTATATAAAAAGGGGCTTTGTGGTCGTATATTCGGTCGTTGCTCGCGTGTAAGTATTATGCATAATATGGGATATAATGAAGCTGATCACTTTATATACTTGCGGAGGGGTATGATTTAATCTTTATGGTTATATGATACAGCTGGGTACTTCAAAGTAAAACCTTTGATAGTTACTCGAGAACTTCAAGATCGTATGGGGTCGCTCAGCTTAAAAAAATGTGGATAATATTCCACTTTGTTATTGCGTAGAATTGATTCTTGTTATTCAATTGAGAAATTTCAAAAGCGTTTTACTCTTTCACTATCAAATTATTATTTTGCATAAAATGCGAGAAAGTCTTGTTATTGATTAACGCTTTATTCAGCTAATTCAAAGTCCTTTGAACTTTGGTGATATTCTATCGAATTGATAGTCTTATATTCTTGATTCTTATAATTTATTGTATGATTTAACTTGCGGAGCAAATTTGTTGCTCACCCTAGCTTAAATACAATATTTCAGCTAGGAACGAGGTAGCCGGAGGGGCAGAGAAAGACAAAGGCAAAGGTGTATTGCTGGAGTAGTTATAATGAACATATTTATTATGTTATTTTGTATAACCCTTTTTGTATATCTAAGGGTATATTTGTTATGTTAAGGTTAGAAAACCTGGGATAGTGTATTATAAATATCAGTTAATGATATGTATATTTATATTCATAAATAAATAGGTAGTTAGATGATATTCAAATGTTGGATCTTGAGCACCAAACTCGGGGGTCAGGTAACCCGAATTTGGGGGCGTCACAAGTTGGTATCAGAGCTATAGGTTATAAACCTTATGTGGGGGAAAAATCCTTGGATTATAACCATAAACGAGATAGAGAAAACTCATTTAGAGTACCAAGTGAGGGATTGCCGAAGTACATCAATAGAAAGATGTGTGGACACATAGTGAGTATGAAATTCGTACTGGTAAAGTATTAATCAAGTTATTTAAACTGATTGTAGGATGTTAGGAGAAGATGAAATGAGTACAGAAGTGTTGGCAGCTGTTGCACCAATGCCAGTAGCCGAGGTGCCAGCGCAGAGCGAGTCAGTTGAGGAAGTTGGAAAAGATGAACCCATGATGAATCTAGGGAGTGATCATGATGAGTATCCCGAAATGTATCTGAATGAAGATAAGGAGGCAGAGTCCGAAGAAGTTAAGGTGGAGACAGAGATTAAGACCAAAGTGGGAGAAAAAGATCAAGTATCTGCAGAAGTTCAAGAACTCCGGAGTAAAGTATTTCTCTTGGAGGAGTTGTGGAAGACGGAACGAGCATTATGCGAGATGACCGAAGAAAGAAACGAAATGAAGACACAAGTAGAAAGAATGAAGGCTGAAGGTGGTGGATCATCTGAGGGAGTAGTCAAGCAGAAGAAGAGAAGCAATAAGCGGAAAAGGGACAATGACAGTGATAATAACTCAGGGAACTCAAACCCGAAAAAGAAAAAAGTCTGTGGCAAGTGTGGAAAGACTCACTTGGGAGAATGTATGATGTGGAAGAACGTGTGTTTCAATTATAAATAGGAAGGACATATTTCTTCAAATTGTCCTAAGCCGAATATGAGAAAATGTTTTTCATGTGGAGGAATGGGTCACGAATTTAACAAGCGTCCCAGTAAGAAGGCAGTAGAAGGGAGTAGATTGTAGACAGCTTAAGTATAAGCAGTAGTTCGTTTTGGTAACAAGGTGTAATATAAAGATTGTAATATCAAGAACAATGAGTCAGCATATGTAATATATCTGTTTGTATGAATGTAATCTTTATTTTCAATATAAATATTAAGATGATTTTGGAGAATTGTAACTTTTTGTATAAAGTTGTGGTAATTGCAACTTTTTGTGTAAAGTTGTGGTAATTGCAACTTTTTGTGTAAGGTTGTGTTGTTAATCCCGATATTTATCAAAAAGGGATAGTGACTGATTATAACAGTAGGTGTTAAGTACTAAAAGTATTATGTGCTATTTGAATAAATATGCGATTATATTAGAAATTTGTGTTAAATTCTTATGTTACTAATAAGAATTTGTGTAAAGAAAAAAAAAGATTAATGTAAGATTTTCATTTAAATCAGATAATGCCGCCTAGGCGACAGAATCAAAATCAAAGAGAAGAGCAATCAGTGAATAATGAAGGAGGTCAAGCAGACCCGATGCAGAATTTTATGGATATGTTAGCCCAAGCTATGCAACATAGGGCGCCAGCAGCAAGAGCAAGAGCAAGAGAACAGCTAGCTAATAGATTGGCAAACTTTAAAGATTTTAAAGCGGTAGGACCGCTAGAATTCAAGGGAACTACGGATCCTATTGAAGCTCAAACTTGGGTAAAGGAGATAGAGAAAGCATTTATTATTGCGAGAGTGGCAGAAGAGCAAAAGACAGCTTTGGCCACCTATTTGATGAACGGAGAAGCCAATTACTGGTGGAAAACCAATCGGTCTAGAGCTGGGACAGCTGTAGTGACTTGGACAAAGTTTAAAGAGTTGTTCTTTGAGAACTATTTTTCGCCGAGTATGCAAGCCAGGATGGACGTCAAGTTTCTAGAACTAAAGCAAGAGAATATATCGGTATCAGAATATGCTGCTAAGTTCAATGAGTTAGCGAGATTTGCACCTCATCAGGTGGACTCGGAGGTAAGAAAGGCGAGAAGATTTGAGAATGGATTGAAGCCAGGGATATTTAACAAGGTAGCTGTATTGCAGATTAATACGTTTGCGGCTTTGTTAGAGAAAGCGATAATTGCTAAAGGGGGAAGCGAAGCAGCATCCCAATATCATCAGGAGAAGAAGAAGAAAACAAATGAAGGAGGTAGTAGTGGTGGTAGTAATCCGAACAAGCGAAAATGGAGTGAGAATACCCAATCAGGTAATAAGTCAGAAGAGAATAGGAAGGGAGTCTGTTATAACTGTGGTCAAGAGGGACATATGTCTCCAAATTCTCCCAGTTTGAAGAAAATACAAGGTTGTTTTGCGTGTGGATTGACAGATCATCTGGTTCGGAATTGTCCGAAGAATAATGTGGAGAAAGGAAGTACCAACAAGAGACCCGGTGGCGGAACCCTAACGATTAGAGGTCCTGCACAATCAGGAAGACCAACGGCCCGTACATTCAACATGACGGTGCAAGATGCAGTAGCTGCCCAGGAGGTGGTGACAGGTAACGATTTAGTTGAGTAAATAAATTACGCGAGAAATATTGGGTAGATTTAGCTGTGAATTGTTTTCTTTTACAAATCCCAAGTCACAGGTTAGTACATAAGACACAAATTAATATTGTGTTGATAAGAATAAATTGATGATACAACTTTAAAAGATATTAGAGAGTAAGAAAGCGGTGATTCCGAAGATGGAATCCTTATAAGGAGGGGAGAATTTGAGAACCAAAAATTTCACATAATTCAAAATTTTCAAATAAAATTTTTTTAATATTGATATTGATTATCAATATTGTGCTGAGTATCTGTGATACGAGTTTATCAAAGTGGTCAAACTGTGTATTGACTAAGAAATATGAGTATAATTTTATTTAACAGAGAATAAAAACTCTAACCCTAGTTACGAATAAGGATTCGGTAGAAAATACAGTTATAATAATTGTATTGATGAATATATCAGTGTTTATAATTTAGTAAGTCATTTAGGGCTATTAAGTTAATACACCAGGGGAATATGTTATGACATATGTGGATTATGTTTACAACTAAATAAATATATATTATTTAATGTGTATATATTTATTTAGCGTCTAAAGAGAATTAAGAATAAAGTTATGTAACCTAATTCATATATTAAGTATGATAATTAAATAATCTAATGGGTTATAATATAAGAGAATGTTAGTATTTAAAATTTTTACTAACCTAAGAGATTAATTTTATTATCTCATTAAAGCGAGTCTAATTGGGTTAAGTAATTAAATATATTTGTGTAAGAAATTAACTTACTAATGTGTGTAAGGAAAACCTAATTAAAGGATTAGGGAAAGACAAAATTAAAAGCAATGGAACTAGCCTAATATACATGGCCCAAATAATTGCTTGGGAAGCCCAAAAGAAATAAATTATAGCCCAATCTTTTTGCTAGTGGAAGAGGGGCATGTTGGACATTTAATATACTAATAAAGGCATTAAAAGAAAACTAAACTTGGAGAAAAAGAAGGCCACATGGCTGGCCCATTAGGAGAAGGGAGAGAAAGGGGGATGAATGTAATGAGTAAATAACTTTAGTTGGTAAACCATTCCCACCTAACCCACTAGGTGTCATTTTATTAGTTAGCCACCTTATTTCTCCAAGCTTGCAAGCAATCTCTAACTTGCAAGTTGTGACTTCCCTAAATCCGGTATCTTAATTTTCACAGAATTTGGTGTTCACTGTTCAAATATCATATGACTATCTACCCGTAATAATATAAATTCATTTATTAGATAAATAATCCATCATCTTACATCATTTGAAATAATAATACATAATAAATCCCAGGTTATACTTAACCTTAAATCTCTATTGCGGAAACATAAATAAATAAGTTTTATACATCACACATTAGTCTTGAACTTTAACATATCCATATCATCACAAGTCCTCATCACTTGTTAGTTTTTCCTTTGCCTTTGCTACTAAAAGGCTCTTCACATTATTCGTTCTTAGCTGCATTATTATTATTATGCAAGAGTGAGCATGAATGCCCACAAGTATAAAATATGACAATTATAACATGCGAGTGAAATTAAAGAAATATGAATAACAGAAAGCTCAACGTTTGATTCAAGAATAATAATCGAGAATCAAATTACATCTGAGGGTCATAAAATCTTGAACTCTGTCCTAGGTTATCAAGTATATTAACCTTCAAACCTTTAACAGTCATAAGACTATGGACTTAACTTCGTACTTAAGGAGATTAGCCCTTCGTACTGATACTGTGCACACTACCTCAACGCTTAAAGCATCATCAATTCCCCTTTAATAGGGTTGTTCATCTCAGTTTGACATCAAAGTCCGCACCAAATAAAGTTTGGTTTGGATAACTCAATAGTAGTTCTGGAATTTAGAACGTTTATCAACTATGGACTAGTCGAATCATTAAGGGTTCGCTAGTCTTAAAGGTTTCAACAATATAAGCTATTCAATTTGAATAATAACTTCTCAAGGATATACAATCGAATAAGAATTATATAACTAAAATGATACTTTTAAAAGAATCATGGCATCTCATATGAAATTCTGCTCTTCAATAATCAAGGATAAATACTTTGCTCGATATAGAATTTAAATCTATAACTTGCTCAAATGTAAAGATTTGAGTTAGGAAACTTGCTCAATTTAAAAGTAAGGTTTAAAAACTTAATCAATAATAAGATTAGGGATAGGAAACTTGCCTCGTGCACAAGCTACAATTATAACTCACTTCTTTAATTACTCTTACCTATCAATACATTCACAATATCAATTAATCACAGGTTCGATATGTATATCGATTCACAACTGTGTTCTTCGAACTCATTATTAGGTTTTTCAAATAATGGTTTACGTGGATTAGTTAACTTGTTAATTAATCACATAAATTAAGTTATTAACTTATCAATAACTTATTACATACATAACATGTCTTCATGATTATTAGACTTAAAATAATATCTTCATGTTTATATCACATTATTTAAACTTTACAAATAATTGTTTAAGTCACATAATGAATTTATTAATTAATCACATTACATAAATTATTAAACTCATATTAACATCTTATCATATATGTAACATGTCTTCATGTTTATTATATTCAAAACTCATTTCTCAAAATTCAACACTTAACGAAATTTTTCAAAAATTTCAGACAAGCGCGGCCGCGCGCCATTTAGCTCTGCACCCGGTGCGGCCGCGTGGCTGCGTTTTTCTAGATTCTGAAGTTCGCGAACGAACACAGAACTCGGCCATTTTCTCCCAATTTACACCATTACACTAATTTGTAATGTTACCCATGAAGTATAAACTTCATAAGAACATCAAAAATCATTACTAACATGTTTCTACCAATTTAGATCATGTAATTACATCAATTACAACAATCACTTTCACTGTTCTTCATAAATTGTAAAGTTTTTATGAAAAAAATATAAAATCTAACATTAAGGATTCTTTACTACACCGAATTCGTTCATTTCAATTCCATTCTCTTTGTTTAAACATATACAATCATATTCTTATATCAATTTAAATATAAACATATGATTAAATCATTAATTTAACCCATATGGGTTATTCACCCATATTCGCTACTCTATATTTTTAAGAACCCAATTCTTGACCAAATCCCATGGTGTGATCACTGTAATTTACATATATATGGCATAACCCTTTTTTTTAACATACGCAGACCTCTATATGATCACATCATACTTTAATTTTCAAAACCACTCATCACAAAGAACTTTCCCAATACGTAAATAAAACTTTGTAAATATTTGAAAACCCAATTAAGGCTAAATTAAATAAAATTGATCCTTTAAAACATGATTATATGTTTAAAAACACGTTATGATCACATACCCATATAGATAAAGTCATATCATAACCCAATTGGAAAACCCAAATTTCATAGAAAACTTTAAAACACGTATATGAAAACTTTAGAAAATACAACTTTTGAAAACTTAAAAAGGAAGATTACCCTTTGTTAGTATGAAAATATTCAAAGACACACAATTGATTCTCTCAAATCTCTCTTCCTTTCAATCTCTCTCAATTCTTCTCTTCTTCTTTTTCTCTCTAACCTTTCTCTGACATTTTTAAGTTTTTAAACAAAATGCCAATACGTATATGTATAAGTATATATATAATACGTAATAATCTATCCGTTGCATTGCCAACTGTTAAACTCCCATAAGGGCCCTGTTTGGCTAGCACATTAATTCTTCTTTTCTATTTATTTTAATTAACTAATTACTATATAGTTAATTGTCACATTATTAATTATTCCATTAATTTTTATTGAAATCAATTAAATATAATATAATAACTTTTCATTAAATCACATTGTCACATAATTAATATTTTTATTAATTAATTATGTCAATACATTAATTCTTTAATTAATTATTAAATTAATTAAAGTAACAGTATGCTTATTTAATTAATTAATTTAATCAAATAAACTCCATTAAATATATACTTTAAACTATTAAATTACTACACATTAATTTAATTAATGTAACACAGATAATTAAATTAATCTACCACAAATTCATGGATTAATTATTTAACGCAATAATTAAATTATTAAAAATATTTATTTATTTTAATAAATATTCAAATAATTATACAAAATTCACGTTCGTCATACAAGTAACCACTTAATAATAAGATAGAGAAGGAGCAAGATATCTTGGAGATTTTTTTTAGATATACATGTTATATCTATAGTAAATTACTAACACCAAACTCATTTCTCTTTCATCGCATTTCATTAGCTAGCAAAGCAAAAGGTAGAGAGAGAGAGAGAGAGAGAGAGAGAGAGAGAGAGAGAGAGACATGTTTGGCCACAAGAGGAAAGAAAGAGAGGGAGTGTTTTTACTTGTTTTAAAGTTCTTTAACTAAAATTTGGGAAGAAGAAGGACGAACAAGCTAAGGTATAAAATATTTCTATATTTAATATAGTTTAATTTCCTTTGTGATTTGATTTGAGTTTGATTTTTAAGGTTTTGATTTGGTGGTTCAAAAACTTTGGATCTATATATTTGTAAGTGTTATATGTTTGGATCTATCACTTTTAAGTGTTAAAAATTGGATCAAAAGTAAGAAGAATGAAACCATATTTCAAAAGGTTGAAAACCTTGATTTTCTTAGCACAAATTATGTTTTGTTTGTGTTTGGTGGGTTTTGATGTAATAGATTATGGATCATGGTAGATCCATGAGTTTATGATATATGGGTATGTATTATGATGGTTTATGGTGGCTAAAGTTTGATTTATCAAGAAATCATGAAAGTTTTCTTTCAAATCAAAAAGTTACAAAAATCAGATTTTTGAGAAAACGCAATGGGAAATTTAAACGACCATATCTTCTAGTGTATTTCGAATTTTTGAGTATGGTCAATTTCTGGACTTAGATCTATAAGTCTTCTAACTTTTTCAAGTGGAATCACTGAGAAATGAGTTGTAGATTTTCGTGTGGACTGATTTTAGCAAAGTAGAAAAATCTGAAAAATGATAAAAGTAGGCTGTCCGGATTTGTATAGGGCAGTTTTGCCCACTTAAATTATGTAATAAATTCCGGCCTTTTAGGACATGAAAATATATGGAATGAAGTAGCTTGTGTCCAATAATGAGCTCATTCCGACTTAAATTGAGAAAGTTATGGCCATTTCAATTTTTGGAATTTCTAGACGAAAAACGCTATAACCGGAGTTGTATAACTCCAATGGCCATGAAATTTAAACTGGAGACTCACGTTAGCATGTGTAAGATCCCGCCAAAAGTTAGGAATTTCTGGAGTTAAGCGTGAGGTAGTTATTTTCTTAAGGAATTAACTAGAAATGAATTTTTGAAAAATACTAAAGGAAATTGAAAAATTCCTGAAAAATAATTTTTGTGTATGAAATACATGTATTTATGTGTGGACAAAAGATAAAAAAATAAAAAGATGATTAGATTAAAATGGAGAATCCAGCTTGCTGGATTGGCCATCAGTTTGTTGGATTGCAATCTTGTTTACTGGATTGGCCATAAATTTGTTGGATGAGATGTTTAGACAATCCAGGATACTGGATTGGTCTTTTTGGATAATACAGTTTATTGGATTGGATGTAAGTTTGAATCCAGGTTGCTGGATTAGGAATTTGACTTAATTAATTGTAAAGAACTTATAAAATGAAAGACTAAGTGATTATTCACAAGTTATATGATACAGTAGTGTTAAGGTTATCTAATATTTAACTATGTGTTTAAATATTAGATAGTTTACTTATAAAGTATGTTATGCTAATTGAAAGATCGATCTTATTAATGATAGGTCTTACAAAAGAAGTTTAACTTAAATTTCGTAGCAGTAGTCAGCGAATCAGGTAAGTTTTCTTAACTCAATCTCGAGTTATTACTTTTCAAATATAGTGGTGGTTAATTATTGCTGATTATACCACGTCTGAGAATTATTGTTAATTATTCGCAGTTAGTGCATGTTTATTAATTCATATTGAATTATTGATTTTAAGAATATGCTTGGGGAATAACTGTTGTTGGTTATTCACATCCGTAGAAGTTATTATTGATTGCAAATAGTACAGCTAATTCCTGTCTATTATTGAATCGTGTTGAGATATGTCGTAGCTAATTGTTTTGGCTAGACGAACATTTGTTGAAACTTGATAGGTTCGAAAAGAGAACTTAATTATTATTGACAGGTCAATGCCAACTATTCTGGCTAGATCGAGAAAGCGATTAGATATTGAAATCATTGTATTTCGTTGTTGTGATTCTAATTCTGGTTGTAAGACTGAGAAGAACAACTTTTTTATATAAAAAGGGGCTTTGTGGTCGTATATTCGGCCGTTGCGCGCGTGTAAGTATTATTCATAATATGGGATATAATGAAGCCGATCACTTTATATACTTGCGGAGGGGTATGATTTAATCTTTATGGTTATATGATACACTTGGGTACTTTAAAGTAAAACCTTTGATAGTTACTCGAGAAGTTCAAGATCCTATGTGGTCGCTCAGCTTAAAAAAATTTGGATAATATTCCACTTTGTTATTATATAAAATTGTTTCTTGTTATTCAATTGAGAAATTTTGAAAGCGTTTTACTATTTCACTATTGTTTTGCATAAATCGCGAGAAAGTCTTGTTATTGATTAACGCTTTATTCAGCTAATTCAAAGTCCTTTGAACTTTGGTGATATTCTATCAAATTGATAGTTTTATATTCTTGATTCTTATACTTTATTGTATGATTTAACTTGTGGAGCAAATTTGTTGCTCACCCTTGCTCAAATACAATATTTTAGCTAGGAACGAGGTAGCCGGAGGGGCAGAGAAAGACAAAGGCAAAGGTGTATTGCTGGAGTAGTTATAATGAACATATTTATTATTTTATTTTGTATAACCCTTTTTGTATATCTAAGGGTATATTTGTTATGTTAAGGTTAGAAAACTTGGGACAATGTATTATAAATATCAGTTAATGATATGAGTATTTATATTCATAAATAAATGGGTAGTTAGATGATATTCAAATGTTGGATCATGAGCACCAAACTCGGGGGTCAGGTAACCCGAATTTGGGGGCGTCACAAAAAGGAACCAAACTAAACATTGTACATCCAAGTTGCTGAGTATTAGAAAACTTTATCCCAAATTAGTTGGCAATAGTACCGTTTATTTCCTTTACGTGAAGTGCAAAGCCTTGAACAGTGAATAGCTAGGGGTGGTGATGATGGCTATGAAGATGGTGGGGAAGGGCTGGTTGGCCAACTTCTTCATGACCAATGTTCCCTTCTATCTTCCATTGGTTCAAACCATAGTGCAAAGCCATAAACTGGGCAGCCATTTATCTATAAATAGTAGCCATATCCCCTCATTTCTCAGTTATTAGAAATTTCTGAAGAGTCCATATAGAGAGTGTGAGGGAGTAATTTGATTTTGAAAAGAAGCTCTGCCCAATTCAAACCATAAAGGTATAACATTACATTGTGTTCTTAATTAGAGTTTGATTGATGCTTGAATGTGCATAAATTCTTGTTAATTAGTTGGTAACTATTATCCATGTGTTATCTAAGTTTATATGCATGTCTAGAAGCATTGTAGTGGGTCTGGGTTGCAGCTAGAAGGATTTTACAATGCCTATGTTAAAGCTCTGCAGAAGCAGAGCTATTTTTTTTGCCTCTAGTCAAAGTGGCGCGACCGCGCCACTTCTATAGTACAAAACTGCGCAGTCGCGCAGGCTGCCAGTCTTGGAAACTAATTTTGTTTGCCTTGTGTTGTCATGAGCATGTTATTTTGGTTTGATTATGCATGTAAATGACCCTAACATATGGATTGGTGTTGTTTTTCTTATAGTAAATCATTTTAGCTTGGTTTGGAATGTGTATTCAAAGAAAACCTAGGATTTGGAAACTAATTTTGGCAAGCATGGCATAATGTATATTCTAACCTTAAGTACAAACATATCAAACTTTTTTATACTCTAGCATGTGACTAATATGTTGGTTTGTATTGTTAGGCGTAATATAGATTATTCAAGCATGATTTAAAACGAGTTTTTAAGCAGAGGACTATACTAGCTATGTATAAATGAACTATGTACACTCTAAATTCTGGACTTAAAAGTATGCTTATGAGGTCTATTTATGTGAATATGAAAGCATGATATAAAATATGTGGACTTACCTTACATACTCGAATGGTTAATAACCTTCTAAGAGAAACTTAGAGTTTCCAATACGAAATTGATGAACTATATGTCCTTCACGTTTTGAAACTTCTAAGCATGCTTATGTGGCTTGATTATGTATATATATAAGCATGAAATATGGCATGTGAAGTTACCTTGCATATATTCTGAATTTCATAACCATCTTGATAGGGTATCATAAGCTTCTAGACATGATCTAAATGTATACCTAACTAGTCTTATGCATGGTAAACTAGTTGAACACGAATTGAGACGAGTGCTAAAGAAGGTGGAACTTCATAACTTGAAATACATGACTAAACTAACGTGAGGATGTATAGTTGAGACTTATTGACCTCATAGCATATGTATAACGATTAAGCGTGAGAAACCTTGTTACTTGAACACTTACAGCCTTTATTAAATGAGAATGGATAACAAACTATGTTAAAGATAAGACATGGGATCGAACTTAGTTATCAACATCCTGACATGTGTGTTTTGCATGATTTATCATATATGTGCGAATCGTGATGAGCTGGGATTCTGCAGGGGCAACTATGTCATGGTTTGAACCAGGAGCAGCGCGGCTGCGCCACTCTTTAGCGCAAACCTAGCGCGGCCGCTCCAATATACAAAATGAACAGAGCATGTTAATTGTAATCTGAAACTTTATGCATGCTCGTTATCTAAATCTACAATACATGTTTAGTGGTATGTCTAGATGTTAATGAGCATGCTAATAATAGAATCATAGATTTGATGAGTATGTGCGAACTTTCAAATAATAAGTCACCAATGATTACAAACTATGATTATCAATTATGATTACGTATTATGTTATTAATTTCATAGTATCCTATAAGCTAATCTTGTGCTATGTGTACGTAAAGTACGTAATGACGTACGTATAGGATTATACGGCTAAGTTAAAATCGATTTTGGTTGTTGCTCCATGAGAAATTCGGATGGTTCCTCGCCCCCTGATTATATGCATTCTGATGTGTTCGGTGGCTTGTTATAGCTACCCACAAACTGAACTAAAGCTGGGTTGATCGCACACTATTTTATCGGATGCTCACCTACACAAAGTTCACATATAAATGTTACCTGTTGCACATTTCCCATAGATATAGCATCCATCTTCTTTGATAACGCTGCTAATTGTGCAGATATAGCTGTCATAGTATCCACCTCCAAATTTCCTGCTGCTTTGGGTTGAGTCATTCTTTCAGTCGGCCACTGATAGCTGTTTGTAGCCATTGTTTCAATCAAGTCACATGCCTCCTCAAATTTCTTTTCTAGAAAAGCTCTACCTGAGGCTGCATCTATGCTGGTCCGTATATGACTCCCTAACCCGTTATAGAATGTGTTTATCTACATCCAATGCGGTAGTCCATGATGAGAGCATTTTCTCAACAGCTCTTTATACCTCTCCCATGCTTCATATAATGGCTCTCCTTGTAGCTGTGCAAATGAAGATATTTTCGTTCTCATTTTATGTGTCTTTGAAGGCGGGAAGAACTTGGCCAAAAAATTCTGCGCCAAATCATTCCATGTGGTGATTGATCCCGGTGGTAGAGAATGGAACCAACCTTTTGCCTTATCTCTGAGTGTGAATGGAAATAACCTTAATCTGATTGCATCATCTGAAACCCCGTTGCACTTGAAGGTATCGCAGATTTCTATGAAACTGATAATATGCTCGTTCGGATCATCATTCGGAAGACCCCCAAATTGGCAATTATTTTGCACCATCTGTATTGTTCCATGCTTTATCTCAAAGTTGTTAGCATTAATCGCCGGCCTGGTGATACTTGACTGAATTTTTGAAATCCGTGGTGTAGCATAATCCCTCAGTGCTTTCTCTTCCGGTTCAGTAGCCATATTGTCTTTGGGTGTTTCAAGTTCTTCTCGAGTCTTTGCAATCAACGTAGTTAACTTCTGAAACCGTATGTTGATGTTGTCCTCTAAAGGCAACAAATCTGTCTTCTTCAATCAAGTTTGCATGCACTACTCGAGATTACCTGAAATAACCAATGAAACAAAAAAAATTAAGAATAAAAATATAAATATATGTTTAACTAAAATTGATCTAATTAAACTGATATTGTAAGTAATAAATGAAATTACTGTCCCCGAAAATGACGCCAAAAACTTGTTGGGTAAAATCTATACACGCTACATGCAAGTGTACGCGGTCAACAAGTAATACAATGATAAGATCAAGTATCGTACCCACAGAGACAATAATTCCAATTTATCCAAACAAGTACCAATTTTATATTATTTCAGCTTTATTAAACTGATGATTTCTTTAATAATTTTTTTTACTTAGACCAAAATTAACACTAATTCAGGATTTTAACAAGTTTTGGAGAATTAAGCCTACAACTTCACCTATTACTTCACTTTAGATAATATACTTTCCTT
The DNA here is from genome assembly GCA_020205555.1 of Panax stipuleanatus. Classification (NCBI taxonomy): domain Eukaryota; kingdom Viridiplantae; phylum Streptophyta; class Magnoliopsida; order Apiales; family Araliaceae; genus Panax; species Panax stipuleanatus. Next base: position 46,016,071 of record CM035125.1, read on the forward strand.
CAGTTTATATCAATTACTCCAGATTACTAACCAAGAACACAAAAGCAGATATAACCATCTCTCAATGCATTACATCCATACTCACTCAAATCAACAAACGATTGAATTAAGCAAGACACCTTAATTAACTAACTCACTATATCTCTATATTAATTATAATTGAAAAAGGTTTATTACCAAGTTCTCTTCAGATTACGTATGATGCATAGATATCTCTATCCTACACATGAATTATGAATCCTAACTATGGTAGAAATCTCAAACATACGTTACTATGGCCAGTTCTAATCTCATATATCATCTCTCGAATTTATATGGGATAACAGATAATTGGTGATCAAGTAACTATATAAATTATGCACAACACATAGTAAATAACCTGGAAATAATATTCATAAACTAAATTGAAAGCAATTCAATCCTACGTTACATAATAAGATCCGTCATAGGCTGAATCAAGAATTTAGTTCATCATGAATGAATAAAAACCCATAATCCACAAAGTATTAAACATTCTGAATACAAGATAAATATGAAGAGAGGAAAATAGAATGTGAAATTCTGTCGTTACTCGTCTCCACGTTCTCCTTGCGTTCGTCGTGTTCCGCTCTGCGTTAAATCTCCTCACGTGTCCAAGTCACGAACTAGGGCTTCAATCTGTCTAAGTGTGTCATGATATGTCCTTTGCAACCCTATATATTATGTTATTCACCCTCAGACTCTAGTCAACCTCCTTCAGAATCCTAGTCAAAGTAGGAAAAAAATAATCCAATCTACCTTAAATGTGCCCCGGCGCATTTTTATGCCTTGGAGGCGATCCCAGGCACCCATGCGTCCATGCGCCCCGACGGATATTCACACTAAGCAAGCGCGCCCCGACGCAGGTGGCAGCTATCAAACATATTTTTCTTGTTAAACTTCCATTCCATCCGCTTCTCATCTCGATCAGTCCTTGCACACAAACCAATGCACATGCATGAAAAAGAACCTAAAACATACTTCAAGTAGCAATATCCTAGGTTTAACTAGCATCGATTCGTAGGTATAAAACCTACTTATCATTGTTATAGAATCATGTAAAAAAAATAATTTATGTTTATATATTTCGCATTAGATGATAGAATATGTATGATAATGAAGTACCATACTATACCAGGTCCGAGGTTCTAGGGACCCAGATTTGATGGCGCTATAGTTTATAACAGTCGATTTACCTGATTTGATTCCTACTTGAATGGTAGTTTACAGAGTTTGACCATCACCCAACCTCCTCGGTTCCTACTCGAACGGTAGTTTACAATGGTTGATTTAGTTGACTTGATTCTTACCCGAACTGTAGTTTGCAGAGCTTGACCATTATTGAACCTCCTCGGTGCCTAATCGAACTGTAGTTTACAACCGTCGGTTGAACTGATTTGATTCCTACTTGAACGGTAGTTTGTAAAGCTTGACCATCACCAAACCACCTCGGTGCCTACTCGAACGGTAGTTTACAATGGTCGATTGAACTGATTTAATTTCTACTCGAACGGCAGTTTGTAGAGCTTGACCATCACCGAACCTCCTCGGTGCCTACTCAAATGATAGTTTTCAATGGTCGGTTGAACTAGTTTGATTCCACATCTTGGGATTTGTATAACAGATTCCATCATCGGTTTTCCCCTGGAAGGATAGTTTTCCACGATTTTCATTATCGGATCTTTCCCGATGCTACGCAGGAGTTGTCGCCAACGGCTTCAAAATATCAGACAAGTTGATCCTCGTTGAAGTAGTTTTTAATGGATTTCATCACCGAACTTCTCCCGATGCTACGCTGGAGTTTTTGCCAATGGTTTGTAATGTCAGATACTCTGATCTTCGTTGAAGCAGTTCTCAATGACTTTCATCACCAGCTCTTTCTCGATGCTACGCTGGAGTTGTCGCCAATGGTTTGTAATCTCAGACCTACCTGGTCTAGATGTTGAGGGTATCTTTCTGATAAGTTATACCCTCAGACAAATCTGGATACTTTGACGCACTCAAAACCCACTATTTACAATGTCGGACCTTCTCGAGGCTTTGACAGAGGCAATTTTCAACAATTTTCATCATCGGTATTCCAGATACCACATCAGAGTTTATACCAATGTCTTACATGAAGATTTTCTTTCTTTAAGAGTTTGACGCTCGAAATCAGGGTTTCAAGCCATTTCTGCTCAATTGCGTAGCACTTTTTTTCCCTGATTTGACTTTATAGTGTTGTGAACTCTGCTTTAACTTCATTTGGACCAAATCGGAGGTGGTGGGACCCACCCTAGAGTGTCCCAAATCTACCTGCGGCTACCGCAGGCAGAGGTGCGGCTCCCTATGGATATAATTTGGTCCCCTCGTGGTTTTCATAAGTCATTTTCAAGTTGAACTATTTATAAGATCCAAAAATTCCTCTTCAGATCTACTGAGTTCAGGATGCTTTTTTCAAATTTCGTCACTGTACAATCGTTTTGTACAACTCCGGTAACGTTTACATCCCTTCTTTTCAAGTTTTTGACCGTTAGAATGTTAGATTTCATATAGAATGCTTCTAAACACAATAAGTGAATATGCATGATTATATAACTTGATAAAAAAAATTAGACTTAGAAAATGTGTATGTTTTACTATGCTGAACGTTTTGATGTGAAAAAATCTGATTTCTGAGACTGTCATTTGGTGCCATTTTTGGTCAGTTTACTCATCATATTTAAGGACAAATGAGCCTGGATTTTCAACTAAAAATACACATGGTAATTTAGCTGCCATTGGGAGTTTGATTTTGTTGTTTTTCATATATATGAAATATTCATGATTTTTGGTAGGTGTGCTACTGAATGGCCACCTAGTCATGCCTATGTGCATGCAGATAGTCCATTTTACAATGGAGACTCTGGCAAAAAAATTTCAAAAGCCTGAGCATTTAATAAATATGCAATTTTAACTCTACTAGAGATGTATGTTAACCAATGCATGCCTTACGACTTAGAATATGCATAAAACAATGATTTAATTTTAATAGGCAGTAAGTTTAAGGCTTACCTCACCCTTTCTTAGGTGATTTGGAGATTTTGTCCAAGTTATGGATTCAGATAGACTAGGCAGTTCTAGCAGGGTCTCTGCAGCTATGAGGAGTAGGAGGGCTTCTGATGTCCCTCAGCCTCGTCCAGTCCGACAACCTCGTCGGTTAGTTGAGTGAATGATTCGTCTAATCCAGGCTTAGAGGCCGGATTATGTAGACAACAAGGAGGATGTCCCCTTCGTGGATCCCGCTCCAGCTCCTGCTCTGCGTAGGGAGCTTCCAGCCATCGTTGTGCCGATTTCGGAGCTTTTGGACGATTTGAGACGCCATCCTTCGATTTATCGTCATGCCAATGAGGTGACTGAAGCTTCTATTCTGGATTTTTCTTTCTTTTGCCATTTCAGGACAAAGGTTTAATCTGGATTTTATAATTTAATGTAGGTTCCTGGCTTTACTCAACCCAGGGGGAATTAGTTTAGTGTCCATTCTTTGTATCATACTCTGCATCCGGAGTATCAGACCATCGTTAACATTTTGGGTTTCGAGGTCTTTTTCTCTATTCCTCCCCGTCGTTTCCCTTGGGGTTATTTGCGAGCTTTATCTGAGCGCTTGATTAGTGGGTTTCATACCTACGAATCGATAGTCGTTATAGCTTGATTCTGAATGTTTTCGAGTAATTTGCCTATCATTTCTACTAGGTTTATACGTTTATGTGCAGGTACAATTAAAGAGCTTGCAAAGGAAATTGAAGCAGCCCAGCCTTCAGTTTGGTGTTGGAATGATCAAGTGGGCCATGCACATGCCTTTCATGCATTTCAAATTGAATTAGCAACTCACAGATTAATAGTTGGGAGAAAGGATTTAGCAATCAATATATAGATGTGGCCCAGAGATTTATTAGCACCCATGTTTCCTAGCAGTCGGATAATTAATATATAGTGATGTGGGCCCCCATGCTTGTAGCAGTTAAATAGAGTTCAGATCCATGCAAGTTTTAATAGGCTACGTGGGCCACGAAATCAGCAACAAAGAGTCCATGCAAGGGGAAAGATGCAAGGCTAGACAGTACCCACACCCGCTAGGGCGGGGCATTATGCAAGGGAACCCCGGCTGGGGCGGGGAGGCGGCAGCTGAATACTTCTTTTCCTTTTCTCACACGGATTGGTACATGAAAAGGATGAATGGAGGGCTACGTATATATTATTTATCTAAGTGGGTTATCAATTGGGATGACAAGGCTGCTAATCTCTTTTCCTATTTCAAGTGGGACGCAGATGCAACAAGCTTGGGCTATCAAATGGAGACAATCAAAGCTGCAGGGGGATTACTAGCGCGGATTGGACTTGGACCTTTTTTGAGAAGGACACGCATGTGACCTGTTATAAGGGAGTGGGTCAGCTGATGTCATTTGCTTATTCGGATTTAGGAGCAAGAAGCTGGCATGTCTTTTTTTCCTAGTGGGACTCGTATACAACAAAGAGGATATAAAGTAGACTTGACCAGATTATAAAAAGTGACACGGAGTAGCTTAGTTGATGATTATTAGCTTAGTATTATTATAGTAGATTAGTTTATTTTTAGTTTTAGTTTTCAAGTAAATAAAAAAAACCTAGTTGAAAGGGGATTGGAGATTGAAGCACTTGGAGCCATTGGAGATCAAGCGATGGAGCAAGAAGGAGCAAGAGTTTGCTGACAACAGATTCTTTTCTTCTCTTTAATCCTTCTCTTATCTTTTAATGTTTATTCAATTGTGGATTCTTAGTTTTAATTAAATGATAATGAACTAATTCTTGTTTAAGATTACAATGGATCTTATTGTGTAGTTTGTTTTAATATGCTTCTCTATCAATTATTGTGATCTATCGTTGTGAATTGTCTATTGTGATTTGGACTTGACTGTTTAATTGCCTAATTATCAATTATCGTGATAATCCATATGAACTCGACAGACGAATTATGGGTTTAGATCTGATCATAATAGCATGTGTTTGTGATTTTTGCGTAGATAGAATTCATGATTCGTGTTTAGGATAGAGATATACCTTTACGCTATATGTAATCTAATAGAGAACTTGTGCTTGAAATCCTTTTTAATTGTAATTCACATAGAGATATAGTGGATTAGTTATTTAGGGTGTCTTGCTTAAGTCTATCATCTGTGGATGTGAGTGAGTATGGGTATAGTGCATCGAAAGGTGGTTATATCTGCTTTAGTGTTCTTAATTAACAATTCAGAATAGTGAGAATAGTTGATAAGAAGTGTATTAACTTAAATAAACAATAAGTGAAGTTGTGATCTTAAATCTCCGTAATCTTATCTTAAGTAGTGGTGCTTAGTAGTAGTTTAATTATATATTTGAAGTTCATTCGTTTGAATAAGATTGATTAGTATTTGGGAACGATACTTTACTTTCACTATATTACTTGTTAACCACGTATACTTGCGTGTTGTGCTTAACTAGATTTTACCCAACAAGTTTTTGGTGCCGTTGTCGGGGAACTAGTTAATATTTTTTGCCAATATTAATTTCAATCAAATTAGTCATAATTTAAACATTTTTTTATTTATTTCTCTTCCTATTTTACTCTTTTCTCAGGTACCATGGCTGGATGCAATTATCAATGGCCATATTTGAGTACGACTCAACCAAGGGATACATGGATTGAGATATTTAATGCATTTTTTGCATTGTCAGCACAGATTGAGGCACTTTCGAGGAAGTTGGAGGTTGTTGTATCCTAACGGAGTCGAAGGATAGCAGTTACGTGTGATTATTGTGCTGGCAATCATCCGAGTCATCAATGCACCATCAGTTTGGAACCTGTACAATATAGTGGTGATTACCTCAACAACAACGCTTATCCTAACTATCACCAAGATTGGGGGTATCACCCAGATTCTTCATGGAGTTACAATTATAAAGACCAATACTACGCTCCAAATCCATCATACACACTGAAATTTTCATGTCCACCTCCAATGCCACAAGAAGAAATGCCAAATCTGAGGGAACTACTGTTGAAGGGCATAGCAGACCTAGAGGAGAGGAGGATTAGTCAGGAGTTGTCAAGTCAAAATCTTAATAATCAGATGGAACAACTCACCAATGCCTCAACCAATGGTCCTCAATACATGGATTCCGAAAAGCAAACAGATAAGTCAAATATGAGGGAAGCAGTGTTGAAGATCATAGCATACATAGAGGAGAGGAGGATTAGTCAGGAGTTGTCAAGACAGAATCTTAATAATCAGATGGAACAACTCACCAACTAAAATAGTCATCCTCCAAACACTTGGCTTTATGATATGGATGACGAAACTGATGGAGAACCGGAACCAAATATACTACTAGATGAGCCACAAGATATCAAAAGTGAGGAGACAAATGAGGATAATGAAATAGAGGTCAATGAAGATCTAAATGGGACTCCACCAAAGATCAAAGAGGTAGTCCGATTTGCAAAACCATGCCCACTTGGTAGTCATGTCATCTGCGACACTCTTTATGACATAAGAGCGAGTGCAATGTTGAAGCCATGGTGGGACGAGAAAGAGAAGATAGACGGAGAGCCCATTGTGTTTGACAAGCTTCCATGCCCTAAAGTGATCATATACACAATGGAGAAAACACCTAGCTGTTGGATGTTTTGGAATGAGATTATACCGAATCAGAGCATGCTAGGTGATTTTGATGCACTGGCCATCGCCTGTGGGAACCTCCAAAAGGATAATTTGCTATTGATGGATGGAGGGTTCCTCAACTTCCGAAGAAGAATTGGATAGCGTTGACAAGACAAAGTCCGGCTGAAGGACTATAAATCAAGCGCTTATTGGGAGGCAATCCAAGTTTAATTTTAATTTTTAGTTTTTCTAGGTTTCATATTATTTGATAGATTTTTCATTTTTTTAGGATTTAATAAACTTGCTTTTATTGTGTTCACAGGTTAGTCAAGTCCAACTCAAGTGTGGTGCCCGATTCATTCCAATATGCCTAGCCTATTCTTCCTACTTAGCAGACAAGGGGGGAAATTGCTATATTTTCAGGGAAGTCCTCTACTTTATTTTTTTTCTATCTTAGCCATTGAGGACAATGTTTATTTTAAGTTTGGGGGTATTTATCATGTTTGGTATTTACTTGGGCAATGTTTTGATGAAATTGATTTTGGCTAATGATAAGTGGGTGGTTAATGAGTTTTTAACTCTTGAAGAATTGATGAGCATGCTTAGTCTATATTTCAACTCATTAGTTGGTTTCACACTACTTGCAAATTTTTTGAAAAATTTTACACATATCCATTTGTTTAGCCAGTTGGGATTGAATTTTTTTGACTAAATGCTTATGAAAGATACCATTGCAACTTAAGAAATCTTATTTGAGCATCATTCAAAGTGAAAATTAGGCACTCACATAAGTTTGGGGGAAATATTGGGGTATTTTTGAAAAAATATTTATTGGAACCTTCCCGAGTTGAATAATTGAAGCATGTGGTGGGTCGAGATGGAGCGTAAAACGCACTCGTTCAATGGAAATGGAAAGTGAGATGGAGCGTAAAACGCACTCACTAAAAAGATAGAACAAAAAGAGTATTTTTGAAGTACTTAGGAAGGGTTCATATGTGCTTAAATGTTTAAATATCCGTTGATCCTCTAGAAAAAAATTGTGCTTTGTCTATATTAGTGGTGATTGATGTGATAAGAAGTTTTTATAGTTGCTTTTGAAAATCTTTTAGGAGTATTGGTTGATCTTGCTTAAATTATGACTAGTTTGAACATTTAGATGCACACACGCACTTAAAAGAATCATGAGTAGATGCGGAACTAATGAAAGTTGTTGAAATTTTAGACATGGCATTGTTTTGAAATTTTCTATGGGTTATCATTTGTTATAACCTTTGAGGCCATTGTTCAAATTCATATTACTTCATTGCTTGAGTGGATCATTGCTAGAGAATGAATCTGTCTAATTTGTGTGTTTGCTTGAGGACAAGCAAAGTCTCAAGTTTAGGGGTATTTGATGAGTGGGTTTCTTACCAATGAATCGATAGTCGTTATAGCTTGATTATGAATGTTTTTGAGTAATTTGCCTATCATTTCTACTAGGTTTATACGTTTATGTGCCGATACAATTGAAGAGCTTGCAAAGGAAATTGAAGCAGCTCAGCCTTCGGTTTGGTGTTAGAATGATCAAGTGGGCTATGCATATGCCTTTCATGCATTTCAAATTGAATTAGCAGCTCACGGATTAATAGTTGGGAGAAAGGATTTAGCAATTTCCTTATAGATGTGGGCCAGAGATTTATTAACACCCATGTTTCCTAGCAGCCGATTAATCAACATATATTGATGTGGGCCCCCACGGTTGCAACAGTTAATTAGAGTTCAGATCCATGCAAGTTTTAATAGGCTACATTGGCCACAAAATCAGCAACAAAGAGTCCATGCAAGGGAAAAGATGCAAGACTGGACAATACCCACCCCCGCCGGGGCGGGGAGGCGGCAGCTGAAGACTTCTTTTCCTTTTCTCACACGGATTGGTACATGAGGGAAGGATGAATGAAGGGCTACGTATATATTATTTATCTCAGTGGGCTATCAATTGGGATGACAAGGCTGCTGATCTCTTTTCCTATTTCAAGTGTGACACGGATGTAACAAGCTTAGGCTATCAAATGGAGACAATCAAAGCTGCTGGGGGAGTACTTGTGCGGATTGGACTTGGGCCTTTTTTGAGAAGGACACGCACGTGACCTGTTATAAGGGAGTGGGTCAGCTGATGTCATTTGCTTATTCGGATTTAGGTGCAAGAAGCTGGCATGTCTTCTTTTCCTAGTGGGACTCGTATGCAACAAAGAGGATATAAAATGGACTTGACCAGATTGTAAAATGAGACACGAAGCAGCTTAGTTGATGATTATTAGCTTAGTATTATTATAGTAGATTAGTTTATTTTTAGTTTTATTTTCCAATTAAAAAAAACCCTAGTTGAAAGGGGATTGGAGATTGAAGCACTTGGAGCCATTGGAGATCAAGCGATGGAGCAAGAAGGAGCAAGAGTTTGCTGACAACAGATTCTTTTCTTATCTTTAATCTTTCTCTTACCTTTTAATGTTTATTCAATTGTAGATTCTTAGTTTTAATTCAATGATAATGAACTAATTCTTTGTTTAAGATTACAATGGATCTTATTGTGTAGTTTGTTTTAATATGCTTCTCTATCAATTATTGTGATCTATCGTTGTGAATTGTCTATTGTGATTTGGACTTGACTGCTTAATTGCTTAATTATCAATTATCGTGACAATCCATATGAACTCGACAGACGAATTATGGGTTTAGATCTGATCATAATTGCATGTGTTTGTGATTTTTGCGTAGATATAATTCATGATTGATGTTTAGGATAGAGATATACCTTTACGCCATATGTAATCTAATAGAGAACTTGTGCATGAAATCCTTTTTAATTGTAATTCATATAGAGATATAGTGGTTTAGTTATTTAGGGTGTCTTGCTTAATTCTATCATCTATGGATGCGAGTGAGTATGGGTATAGTGCATCGAAAGGTTGTTATATCTGCTTTAGTGTTCTTGATTAACAATTCAGAATAGTGAGAATAGTTGATAAGAAGTGTATTAACTTAAATGAAGCAATAAGTGAAGTTGTGATCTTAAATCTCCGTAATCTTATCTTAACTAGTGGTTCTTAGTAGTAGTTTAATTATATATTTGAAATTCATTCGTTTGAATAAGATTGAGTTGTTACGGGTTAGTATTTGGTGATTCTTATTAAATAATTCCTCGTGGGAACGATACTTTACTTTCACTTTATTACTTGTTGACCACGTATACTTGTGTGTTGTACGTAACTAGATTTTACCCAACAACGCTCTTTCCACCAGACCTAGTCACTCCACTTGCTGGACTATGAGATTATGATGACACCGATGGATTGGCGGTTCATCACAGGGATAGAGTTTACCGGGGAGCCAGTGCCTTTGATGGCTGACATTTCACCAGCTGTCGTTCGATCCTTTCTGGGAGTTCCTGTGACAGCCATCAAAGGACAGACTATCCGTTCAGGGCCCTTGAGTATTGATGCCCAAAGCGGGGCTTTAATTGATCCTCTTCTTGATGATCAGAGGGTTAGAGATCGCATTCTTTTGCGACTATTCTTGGTCATCATTAGGGGTTGTTTCATATCAGACAACTCCTCGACGATCTCTTTTGCTCTGGTGAACGCTACTATGGATGTGGAGCGCATCAGGGATTTTGAATGGGGCACCTACATCTTCGCCTATTTTCTTTGTGGGTTGCGCCTACGCTCTAAGGGCGTGAATGAGGCTTGGCTGGGTTTTTATCCCTTTCTGCTGGTGAGTAATTTCTCTTTCACCTTTCAATATCCCTCATTTTGTGTTTATCAATTTTTATCACTGAGGACATTTGATTTGGCACTTCTAGTTTTGGGCATATGAGAGGCTCTCTTGCCTACGCCCGGCCACTACTTTGGGCTTGAAGACATATCTGCGGGGACGACGTTGGCATCATCCTACTTTGACAGAGGTCCCTATAGCAGAGGGGTTCACCTATTCCTGCTTGCAGTTAAAGTTATTGACCGTCGACTCTATCACGTGGGTTCCTTATAGCCCGGATTATCTGACAGTCGAATTCGAGTATGGATTCCCGACTGGATTAGAGTTTGCATTGGCCACTCGTCGGATTCCCCTTTTGACCGATGGAGGCTGGGAGCTTTATTTTGGAGAGCGAGCTATTAGGAGCGTCACAGGAGAGATCCGCATTCCATTCCCTCATTTTGCTAGGCATCATTAGCCCTTATCTCAGCCAGTCATAGATATTCCCTTGGTGGGCTTAGATCGCTTCACCCTATCAGAGGATCCTCACAATCAGGAGGCCTTTTATCATTGGTGGAGTCCTCACACTATTGGGGCTCAGACTCGTGCCACTCAGTTCATGCCAGACATGGTTCTTTGGTCTGTTATGATGACAGACTAGATATCTTGCCTGCGAGAGCCTACTCATTTAGAGCAGATTTCCAGTTTGACCTAGAGGTTGGATCGGGCACAATTTTTTATCAGGCACCTTGGCAGGGATCCTTCAGAGGCATATTCGTTTGATCCTTCCAGCTCCGGAGCTGGCCCCTCAGGAGGTCCATATTTTGGCAGTTATGCAGGTGCAGATTCTCCCCTCTATCGACCAAACATGCCTTCTGGCTGAGATTCAGGGACTCAAGAGGAGTTGCGGCAGGTTGATCGTCTAGATGCAGATATCATAAACTTCTTTTGATAGATTTCTTGTTATATCTTTGGATAAGCCTATGTTAGATATTGGGCGGTTGTGCCCCATTTCTCGTTATCTCTTTTGATAGGCCTCTATTAGTCATTGGGCGGTTGTGCCCCATTTCCCTGTACTTTTTATTTTACATTTTAGTGGCAGACAGAGATGATGCTTTCAGTAGACAGTGTATTTAGAAATGCATGATATTTCCTATCTATTGCATCTTATTGTCATTTATCATTATCTTCTATCATGATGCATGCATTATGTCATGGATATGCATTCAGATAGGTTAGTTTAGCTTTGACCCCTGGATGGTCTCATGATATGGTTCTACAGATGTCTTCATCTACCGTTAGCCGTATTGAGCACCTGCCACCTTTATTGATAGCATCTTGTTTGAGATCCTTGTATGACAGTTTACCTCTCACAGACAGCGGGACAATTGATCAGTTGTTGGGGCATTCTATGGCCATCTTGAATTTCCAGGTTCTACTGGGCTTTGTGGACAACATGTTACCTTGCTGGATACCAGATTCGGTATCCATGAGCTGACTTTTACATTAGATGAGTATAAGCGCATCACTGGTTTAGCATTGGATCGACCTTGTGCTAGGATGGCCCTTAGTGATATGAGACGATAGTTTATGACCTTGACTTGCTTGAAGCATAGAGTTGTCATAGACGAGATTATTTTCGGGCATGTGGTGTCCCTGGACTTCTTGATTGATCAATTTTGCCAGCTAGACAGCTATGCATGATACTCAGGAGACTTTATCATCACTGCAGGTGAGTGACAGGTTGCACGTGTAGATATTTTGTTAATGTGAGTCATAGCCTACCTGTATATGCCACTGTATATATAGATCACTTGGATATCGACCTGATCATAGTGGTTAGTGGTCTTAGACAAGGTTGTACCATCCTGCCCATGATATTGGCAGAGACCTTGAGGTCGGCTACATTCTGCCATACCCATCATTTGGGGTTCGTCAGGGGTAGTGCCGTTTTATTGTACGTGTGGTTCATGACACACTTGAGACCCATTGGCACTTTTAGACATCATGGGTACTGCTTTACTCATAAGATAGCCATGTTCTACTCCTTTCATCCTGCTGAGTGTACAGATGCGACATCATGGTTGGCCTTTTTAACGGCGATCGAGCATCCATTTGCAATCTTGCCCTGTTCAGGGCTCAGCTCACCTTATAGCTTCATTACTCAAGTAGTTAGCATAGATTATCTACCCCTGGAAGGTTTGAGAGGGGTGACCATATATCATCCACCGGCAGTCATGGTTCAGTTTGATCAGTTTCATGATATTCCCCACTTTAAGGGAGATTTGGATCAGCAACTATCAGCTTTGTCTTTGTCATCAGCAGACTTGACCAGGATTTATGATTGTTAGACTCGTCGTGAGATGGCTAATTTTTTGACTAGTCATCCGGGTCGTTCTCTAGAGTATTCTGTATAGTTGGAGGCAGACATTGAATCAGCTGCGTTTGTTCACTCAAAGTCGAGTACTGATTCTGATGATGAGGAGCCTATGGACGACCCTAATTCTCATATCGAGGACGATTTATTTGTTGGTTTGACAGCAGCTTTGGTCAGTGACCCTCCGAGCACTTCTACTACTGCGGATCCATCTCTTATAGATTCGTTAGCTTGGATGACCTTTGAGAGGGATCAGGCGAGAGCACTGATGTTGATAACCCTTTCTGGTATGGATGCTGCTTTTATTGATAGGGATAATGTTCGAGCTACTCGGGACGCAACTTTTGTTGAGATAGAGGAGGCTCTAGTTGCCCGGGATGCTGCTTTCATTGAGCGGGATAAGGCTCTAGCTACCTAGAATGTTTACATCGCTGATAGTACTGCACTCAGGTCCTATTCAAAAAGCATCGTTGCAGATATGAGTGCCTTCATACATGATCATAGTAGCACTATGTAGATGGCTGTGGATCTTCTAGCTCGCATGGAGACCATATGACATGAGCTTACAGATGCACCTCCATCTTCTGAGAGGGATGCGATGTTAGACTTGCTATTCCGTTTGTCAGCGGGTTTATAGATTAGCTTTCATTTTCTTGCACAGACTAGGTTAGCCATTTTTGTCATGTACATGATACATTGTATATTAAACAACATTATATAGCAGAGAAATATATTTTAATTCACTTCCCTTTTGGATATGTATTGTCATTACTGAGTGATTACTACTTTTTTTTATGACTTGCTCTCTTTATGTATTATGAGCTTTTCCTTGATGGATTGACATTGAGATGTCAAAGATTACCTCAGACGGGCCTGTTGATCAGGGACGCTTGATAATATTTGGATTTTATATGGGTTTCGCTGTCTTGGGACTAGTTTTTGATTGGGTTTTGAGTTTTTTCTTGAAGGTTAGACCGCACCATAAATGGCTGCCTACGTACACTCGAGTTGAGGGATATCAGGCCATTCGTAGTTCAGGCTTGGCCTGAACGATGGAAAAGTGTTTATTTAGGTTTAAGCTTGATTTGAGGGGTTTTTGGATTTTTTTTGTTTGGTTTGACCGCACTATAAATGGCTGCCTACGTACTCCCAGGTTGATGGAGATCAAGTCATTCGTAGTTCAGGCTTCTAATGAAAACCTGAATTAACTTGATTGATTTTTTGTCTTTCACGGGACCAGGATGATGGCTTGCAGGTGCTTCAGACATAGTACCTCTTCACGGTGTCTGAATTGATGAGCTGGGGAAATTCTTTCCCATCCATTTCATGTAATCTGATGGCTCCTCCTGCTAACACTTCTTTGACAATGAAAGGGCCTTCCCAATTTCGGGTAAACTTTCCTTTGGCTTCATCTTGATTGGCAAGAACTTTCTTCAGTACGAAGTTATTTTCTTTGAATTGCCAGAGTCGAACTTTCTTGTTATATGACCGAGCAATCCTTTGCTGATATAATTGCCTGTGAAATATGGCTGTAGCCCATTTTTCATCTATTAGGGATAACTGGTGGTACCACTCTTGCAACCACTGGTCTTCTTCCATCGGAGCATCTATTTGTTGGGTTTGTACGTAACGCAATCATGCAATCAAATCACATAAATAGGGCGGAAGCGTAAAAAACTAGGTTTTCAAAATTTATACAAACCCATTACCATGATCATTCTTGTGCATCAATTATCAGTGAATGAAGAAGGAGAAAAACAGAATTATACCTTTGAAGATCTAAGCTTCCTCAGGTACAAGTTCTACTCCTTTGATTCCTTTGATTCCTCTGTAGTAGCTCCTTCCCTTGATCAATGTCAGTCACCCAAATGTTTGTCCTCTAACGGTGATCCACCAAGGAAGATGAAGAACTCAGTAAGATGGGTTATTGGCTTAACCCTTGTTTCTATCTCTATAGAATATGTGTACTCTCAACTCTTGAAAAATTCACGTACCTTATTTCTGATATAAGACTCTCTTATATAGATATTAGGTTAACCCTCCTAATCCAATTAGAATAGGGTTTTATTTAATTAATTAATTAATTACTTCTAATTAATTTATATCCTAATCTTTATTAGGATTGAGAGAGAGTACTGATATTATATTAATTCCTAAACTCCTTTAGAATTAAAATAATAATAATATTAATAAGACAACTCTTATTAACTTATATTTAATATTTCTAAAATATTAAATAATAAACATTAAGCTATTTAATTTATTCTATCATCATAGATTAAATTAATTATACTTAATGCATTATTACTATCATGCCATTTTCTTCTTAAATAATTCTTCTTCCTTTTATGGTGTGACCCTTTAGGTTCTCCATATTAAACCGGTTGTGAATAAATCAATTAGAACAATTCTAATCTTATTTAAATAAATAAATTAAACTAATAATCTATTTAAATAAATAACATTTATTCTACAATAGGGATAAGCCTCCCTAGCGATCAACGACTTTCCAGATAATATAGATTTCAACATTAATCATAAAAGAACCTGTGAGTTAATAGTTACCGTACAATTCAATCCTTCCACCATACAATGTCCCAATTAAATATAAGACATAGATTTACTGTCAAGTCTTAATTTATTTAATCATATGTATTTCGATTAGAAAATGCACAACTCCAAATAATGCAAATTAGAAACCTCTTTCTAATTTCATTCTACCTTGGCCAAGGATTCCTGGGTTGTCATTTAACGAATCACATAGGACATATCTCCTCTTTTACTAGAGGTGGTTGATTCTTTATTGATCATTCATTATCTCCATATGTAACTCATTACACCCAAGCATACCCTATATATGCCTTAAAAGGCCTTAAGGAATTAGTCAAAGTATAATTTGTTACATACAAGCTACTATGATGATCTGAAGTCCAAGGATCACATGCACTACTATCACATTAGGAATTCCTATTGATAGGCGAGTAAAACTCCATTAGGTATTCCATAGCGAGTCACGTTCAGTGAACTTATTCTCCAATAAGCACCTACATACTTGCTTTAGTGTCTCCACACAAATGACCATGAGATCAGTCATCCTCATCCAATGAGCAAGCAACATATGTACCAATCTATCCGGATTTACTAATCCCACAATTGGGAACTATTTTAGTTTTTAAGCTTTCTAAGAATTTAGATCTCATTATCATGATCTCATCATGATTCTAAAAACATTTCTTAAAATTATGGGTTATTTACATATTATAAAAACAGCACCATGTAGATAATTATATGCCTTAAATGAATATTTTATTAATAAATAAATAAGATTGTTTACAAAGTATGTGCTTTGTCATCATACATGATTGGCTTGTATGCACACTACTATCAATCTCTCACTTGCACTAAAGCCAATCGCCATGGTATCTCATACCCATCTTCTCTAAGTGACGATCAAACTGCTGTTGTGTTAAAGCTTTAGTAAATGGATCTGCAATGTTGTCTTGAGAGTCTACACGCTCCAAGGTGACGTCTCCTCTTTCAATGATCTCCCTGATCAAGTGAAATCGCCGCAACACGTGTTTAGATTTCTGATGAGACCTGGGTTCCTTAGCCTGTGCAACCGCTCCGGTGTTGTCACAGTATACGGGAACTGCTTCTCCAATACTAGGAACCACACCAAGTTCAGTTATGAACTTCTTCATCCAAACAGCTTCCTTTACAGCTTCACTTGCAGCTATATACTCTGCCTCTGTCACTGAATCAGCAACCGTTTGCTGCTTGGAACTCTTCCAACTCACTACACATACGTTCAAGGTAAACACATACCCTGAAACAGATTTACTGTCATCTTGGTCTGTTTAAAAACTTGAGTCCGTGAATCCCTCGAGTTTTAATTCAGACCCACCGTAGACAAGAAAAATATCTTTAGTCCTTCTCAAGTACTTTAGGATATTTTTCACTGCCTTCCAGTGCTCTTCTCCTGGATTCGACTGGTATCTTCTTGTTACACTAAGTGCGTGAGCAACATCCGGTCTAGTACATATCATACCGTACATGATAGATCCTATTGCAGAAGCATAAGGGATCTTACTCATACGGTCTCTCTCCTCAGGTGTCTTTGGGGCCTGTTTCTTGGAGAGATTTATTCCATGGCTCATCGGCATGAGACCTCTTTTGGAATCTTCCATGCTAAACCTCTTTAGCATCGTATCAATGTACGTTCCTTGGGATAAGCCGAGCATCCTTTTAGATCTATCTCTATAGATCTTTATCCCCAAAATATAGGATGCGTCACCCAAGTCCTTCATGGAGAAGTTTTTAGATAACCAAATTTTAATGGATTGTAACATAGGAATGTCATTCCCTATCAGTAATATATCATCAACATATAATACAAGGAATGATACTGCGCTCCCACTAACCTTCTTGTATACACATGGGTCATCCTCGTTTTTGATAAAATCAAACTCTTTGATTGTCTCATCAAAACGAATGTTCCATCTACGAGAAGCTTGCTTCAACCCATAAATGGATCGTTGTAGCTTACAGACTTGATTTGTTCCAACTTTTAAAATAAATCCCTCTGGCTGTGTCATATACACATCCTCCTCAAGTTTCTCATTGAGGAAGGCCGTTTTCACGTCCATATGCCAGATCTCATAGTCGTTGTAAGCTGTAATCGCAAGCAAAATCCGAATGGACTTGAGCATGGCTACTGGTGAGAAGGTTTCATCATAGTCAACTCCTTGTCCTTGTTTGAAACCTTTTACAACCAGTCGGGCCTTATAGGTCTCTACCTTTCCGTCTGCTCCAGTCTTTTTCTTAAAAACCCATTTACACCCAATAGGTTTAATACCTTCAGGTGGTGAAACCAAAGACCATACTTTGTTTTCATACATGGAGTCCATTTCGGATTTTATGGCTTTAAGCCATTTTCCTGAGTGTTTATTACTCATAGCCTGTTCGTAATTCAATGGATCATCATCATTCATGATGTGTACCTCATCGTCATCCTCTATAACGAATCCATACCTCTCAGGTATCTTCGGTACTCTTCCAGATTTACGAACAGGGTGTGGTACAGTAGATTCTTCTACTTGGTTAGGTACCTGACTTTGGTCCGTGGTAACTTGTGGTTCTTGAACTTCTTCAAGATATATCTTGCTCCCACTGACCCCTTCATTGATAAACTCTTTCTCCAAGAAGGTAGCATGTTTCTCAACAAACACCTTTTGATCAGTTGGATGATAGAAATAGTACCCTACGGTTTCTTTAGGGTATCCCACAAATCTACACTTATCGGATTTAGTCTGTAGCTTATCATTTTCAAACTTTTTGACATAAGCTGGACAACCCCAAGTCTTAACATGCTTAAGATTTGGTTTCCTCCCTTTCCACATCTTATATGGAGTCTTTGGGGCGGATTTGGTAGGTACCTTGTTAAGTAGGTATGCAGCCGTTTCTAGGGCATATCCCCAGAAGGAAATTGGAAGGTCGGTAAAACTCATCATGGATCGAACCATGTCCAACAGTGTTCGATTTCTCCTTTCAGATACTCCATTTAACTGTGGTGTACCTGGAGGAGTCCATTGTGAGATTATACCATTTTCTGTGAGACAATTGAGAAACTCACTGCTTAAGTATTCTCCACCTCGATCTGATCGAAGTATCTTAATACTCTTGCCCGTTTGTTTCTCTACTTCACTTCTGAACTCTTTGAACTTTTCAAATGATTCTGATTTGTATTTCATTAAATACACATATCCAAATCTTGAGTGATCATCAGTGAAAGTAATAAAATAAGAATACCCACCCCGTGCACTTGTTGTCATAGGTCCACAAACGTCTGTGTGAATCAATGCCAACAACTCTGTAACTCTCTCTCCTTTTCCACTAAAAGGAGATTTAGTCATTTTACCCATGAGACAAGATTCACAAGTTGGATATGATTCATAATCAGATAGCTCGAGGAGCCCATCTTTATGCAACTTGGATAATCTTGTTTCATTAATATGACCGAGTCTACAGTGCCACATATAGGTATAATTAATATCATCTCTTTTCCTTTTCTTAATTTGTTCAATTTGAAATATATTTTCTTGTAAGTCAAGTGTATAAAGTCCATTTCGCAAATTTCACATACCATATAAAACATCGTCTTTATAAATAGAACAACCATTGTTCTTTATAATAACGTCAAAATCTTCCATATCCAGTACATAAATTGAAATAATGTTTTTAATAATATTCGGAACATAATAACAATTATTAAGATAAATGGATTTGCCCGAAGGCATTGCTAAATAATAAGTTCCTACAGCTAATGCAGCAACTTTTGCTCCATTTCTCACTCGTAAGATCACCTCATCTTTGTTCAGCTTTCTACTTCTGACCAGTCCCTGCACAGTATTACATATGTGAGAACCAAAGTCGGTATCCAATACCCAAGTAGAATTATGACTTTCAGAAAAATTAATTTCAATCATAAACAAACCTTGATTGGAAGTCGAAGCTTCTCCAAGCTTCTTCTCTGCTAGAAACTTCTTGCAGTTCCTCTTCCAATGTCCCGGCTCATTGCAATGAAAGCACATTCCTTTAGTTGGTTCAGGTTTCTTTTGCTCCTTTTCTTTCCCTTTTCCCTTAGCCTTCTTAGATTTCTTCTTTTCAGAAGACACCTTGGGCCTCTACCTTTTATTGGAAGAATCCACCACAAGACATGGTTCTTCCTGGATGAGAAGTGACCTTTTGCAGTTTTTAGCATGTTAAGCAGCTCAGGTAAGCTGACATCTAGCTTATTCATGTGAAAATTAACCACAAACTGCGAGAAGGTCTCAGGGAGTGACTGCAAGACCAAGTCTTGACTCAACTCCCCATCCATGACGAACCCAAGCTGTCCAAGGCGTTCAATCAAATTGATTACCTTCAGAACGTGAGTCTCGACGGCAGTGCCCTCGGTCATCCGAGATCGGAAGAGCTCCTTAGATATCTCATATCTAGCAGTCCTACTCTGTTCACCATACAACTCCTTGAGGTGAAGCAGCATAGCAGGAGCATCCATTTTTTCGTGCTGACGCTGAAGCTCGTTATTCATGGATGCGAGCATGATGCATTGAGCCACAGATGCATCATCTTGCCACTTATTGAAAGTGGCAATCTCTTCCTCAGAGGCTGTTTCTGAAACAGATTCAGGGATAGTGGAATTTAGGACATAAGAAATCTTTTCAGCAGTGAGAACAATTCTCAGATTTCTTAGCCAGTCCTCATAATTCGGGCCGGTAAGCTTATTTGCATCAAGTATGCTTCGTAGTGAGATTAGTGATTTTGACATTTTTTAAAATTCTGCATGTGAAAAAACAACATTTTAGCAAACATTCATTTTATTAACTTTGCATACCAAAATAAATTTAGGTCTTTATTTTAAATTGGTATCTCCCACTATTTTCATCAAACTATATTACCCTCACTCATATAGTTCGGCAACATCTAATTAATGATTTGCTAGTGAGATTAAGGATCCCATTTCAAATGTATATAACCTTGTGGATAGCACAACAAGCGATATACAAATAAATAGGTAGACAACTCTTGTCAATTACATCACCATGTAACTCCTTTTATTTTGCCTCTTAAATCATAATGGTCATGTGTGTGCACATCCGAACTAAAATGATTTAAGTTAAGTCCAGCCTAGCACTTCCATAAATTCAAAAAAGAAAAATTTTCGTCCTTGTGGATAGCACAACAAGACTAGATCGTTCAATTTTCTTGATAAGCATCAAATGTGATTAATTAACATCTTAAATATTTAATATTCGCCTTGTGGATAGCACAACAAACTCATATTAAATATTTAATACTCTATTAACTAATCATGCTAGAAGGCGACGTTCGATATTCCAAATATCATTTGAACGCTTCAGACTTAATAATATTTCTTTGAGGGGTTTGTTATTATTTGTCTCATCTTTTTAGGCGCGCATGCACATATATATATAAAATACGCGTCATTTTATTAAACATGCGAAGCATGTTTGTATAAAATATAATATATATAATATTTAGCATGCAATATAGAATACTATATTCTACCCGGATTGATTATGGACTTTTATTCTAGTTTGGTTCACTAGAGCCACCAAGTAAACCAAAAGGTCAAACCTAGGAGTGCAAAAATTTAAATTTAAACGTAACTGTTACATTTAAACCCGGGCTCCATACAAACGGGTCTTCACACGCTCCTTGCTCCTTGGTCTCCAGTTTCTTCAAGATAATTCTAACTATCTCTATTACATAAATTATTTTTAAATAGAAACCTTGATCAGCAGTCAAGGGGAAGTACATAGAAGGGAGATAGAATTTACATCGAGAATAAAACTAGAGAAGACGAGGTACGCAGACCCCATTTTATAAAACCCATTCATTCAAGCATTCAACCAAAATAAAATCCAATCACATTGGTCATAGTCCATAATCAATCCCTTTTATTACCATACATATCATCATACGTATCAATAAAACTTATTCATCTCATGAAAAAAAAACATTCCATATATGTATTAATATCAGTTAATGGGCAAAAGTTTTCTAAACTTTGTTTTTGGAAGAATAAACTCCTTTATTTCATTCAAAAACAATTCCAAATTAAACTCTTTAATTTTAGCAATTCTGAAAGCTCATTTCATATAAAATAAACATCTTTATTTAAAACCTTTATTAATTAAATAAACCATTCATTTAATTAAATAAAACAAAAAAAAATTCAGTCCCTGTCCAGTGGCGCAGCTGCGCCAAGAATGTAAAGGGAACCGGCGCAGCTGCGCAGCAATATTGCCTTGTACCGGCGCAGCTGCGCATCTTCGCAGAATCTGAAAAAATTTTGTTGCCCAGAACTCGATCCAATCGCATATCATACATGTATGGAATCACATAGACTGACAATTAGCACAAGATTGGCTCTGATACTAATGTTGGGTTTGTACGTAACGCAATCATGCAATCAAATCACATAAATAGGGCGGAAGCGTAAAAAACTAGGTTTTCAAAATTTATACAAACCCATTACCATGATCATTCTTGTGCATCAATTATCAGTGAATGAAGAAGGAGAAAAATAGAATTATACCTTTGAATATCCAAGCTTCCTCAGGTACAAGTTCTACTCCTTTGATTCCTCTGTAGTGGCTCATTCCCTTGATCAATGTCAGCCACCCAAATGTTTGGCCTCTAACGGTGATCCACCAAGGAAGATGAAGAACTCAGTAAGATGGGTTATTGGCTTAAATTTTGTTTCTATCTCTATAGAATATGTGTACTCCCAACTCTTGAAAAATTCACGTACCTTATTTCTGATATAAGACTCTCTTATATATATATTAGGTTAACCCTCCTAATCTAATTAGAATAGGGTTTTATTTAATTAATTAATTAAATACTTTTAATTAATTTATATCCTAATCTTTATTAGGATTGAGAGAGAGTACTGATATTATATTAATTCCTAAACTCCTTTAGAATTAACATAATAATAATAATAATAATATTAATAAGACTCCTCTTATTAATTTATATTTAATATTTCTAAAATATTAAATAATAAACATTAAGCTATTTAATTTATTCTATCATCATAGATTAAATTAATTATACTTAATGCATTGTTACTATCATGCCATTTTCTTCTTAAATAATTCTTCTTCCTTTTATGGTGTGACCCTTTAGGTTCTCCATATTAAACCGGTTGTGAATAAATCAATTAGAACAATTCTAATCTTATTTAAATAAACAAATTAAACTAATAATCTATTTAAATAAATAACATTTATTCTACAATAGGGATAAGCCTCCCTAGCGATCAACGACTTTCCAGATAATATAGATTTCAACATTAATCATAAAAGAACCTGTGAGTTAATAGTTACCGCACAATTCAATCCTTCCACCATACAATGTCCCAATTAAATATAAGACATGGATTTACTGTCAAGTCTTAATTTATTTAATCATATGTATTTCGATTAGAAAATGCACAACTCTAAATAATGCAAATTAGAAACCTCTTTCTAATTTCATTCTACCTTGGCCAAGGATTCCTGGGTTGTCATTTAACGAATCACATAGGACATATCTCCTCTTTTACTAGAGGTGGTAGATTCTTTATTGATCATTCATTATCTCCATATGTAACTCATTACACCCAAGCATACCCTATATATGCCTTAAAAGGCCTTAAGAAATTAGTCAAAGTATAATTTGTTACACACAAGCTACTATGATGATCTCAAGTCCAAGGATCACATGCACTACTATCACATTAGGAATTCCTATTGACAGGCGAGTAAAACTCCATTAGGTATTCCATAGCGAGTCACGTTCAGTGAACTTATTCTCCAATAAGCACCTACATACTTGCTTTAGTGTCTCCACACAAATGACCATGAGATCAGTCATCCTCATCCAATGAGCAAGCAACATATGTACCAATCTATCCGGATTTACTAATCCCCATTTTAGTAATCCCACAATTGGGAACTATTTTAGTTTTTAAGCTTTCTAAGAATTTAGATCTCATTATCATGATCTCATCATGATTCTAAAAGCATTGCTTAAAACTATGAGTTATTTACATATTATAAAAACAGCACCATGTAAATAATTATATGCCTTAAATGAATATTTTATTAATAAATAAATAAGATTGTTTACAAAGTATGTGCTTTGTCATCATACATGATTGGCTTGTATGCACACTACTATCACTATTAACACCTTTAATGACTCCATTTCTACTTCTATGGGGAGTACTGCTTCCATGTCATAGACTAATGAGTATGGGGTAGCCCTAGTAGATGTACGCATTGACGTTTTGTAGGCTAGTAGAGTCAGAGGCAATAGGTCAGGCCATCCCTTGTGATTGGCGGACATTTTTTGCATGACCTTCTTGATGTTTTTGTTGGCGCTTCGACAGCACCATTAATCTTGGGACGATAGATGATGGAATTGAGATGCTTGATTTGAAACTTGCTGTATAATTCTTTCATCGTCTGGTTGTTTAGATTCTTGGCATTGTCTGATACGATCACCTCCAGTTGTCCATATCGACAGATCACATTGTTTCGGCTGAAACCAATGATTACCTCTTTGGTGACTTTGGGAAAGGATGCAGCTTCAACCCATTTGGTGAAATATTCAATCATGGTTAAGATGAATCGATGACCATTGCTGGCTTTGGGTTCTATTAGCCCAATCACGTCCATTCCCCATATGGAAAAGGGCCATGACGAACTCATATTGTGCAGCTCTATTGGAGGAGCGTGGATGGCATTTCCATGGACTAGGCATTGGTTGTGACGCCACCAGAATAGGTCCAATCAACCCAACCCATTCTGAGTCACCAAATACATGGTACAGAATCCAAATACAATCTTTTATATCACACGGTCGTGCAAAATACGACCACACAACTATGAGTGTCCATACAAATATGTAGAAAATATAAATATTCAAACTAAGTCCTCATTACAATTATTATCGCACTATTTTATAAAAATAGTCAGGACTACTACTACTCTAACTCGGACCATCACTCTGTCCCCCGACTAGTCCCTGCAACATTCTCATTTCCTGAAGAGGACAATAGATGAAAAGGGTGAGCTCAACTAGCCTAGTAAAGAATATTATGACTAAGATAATTAAAAATAAATTATCGTTAGTCTTCAACAAATCGGATAAAATAATATGGGCAACAAGTTTTAGATCAACAACTGCAGCGAAAAAAATAATATATCAGAAAAGTTAAGTAGAGAATGATGTCTACTATCTTCTATGATTTAAAAGTCCATCATCAATATTTTATCCCTGTCAATCAATATATCTCTCAAATCAAATATTCATCTTTGCACTACGGGCCAAAGATATTTATTTGTATCATCAGTGGTCATGTTCATCTCAACACCTGTTATCTTTGCACTACGGGCCAAAGATATTCATCAGGTAAACATTCATCTTTGCACTGTAGGCCAAAGATATTCATCAAATAATCATACATCTTTGCACTACAAGCCAAAGATATTCAGTTATATCATCATTTAGGACTGAGGATGATGAAAAATATTTTAAAGAATGAATCCAGCGAAATAAAGAACAAAGATTAGGGATTCGTAAATCAGTTTATCCAAGTTTAAAAATACTCCATAACAATCAATTGTGGAGCAAAATTCAAGAATAAAGATCAAAATTTGGATCCAATCAAAGATAGGAACCATAACAGCCAACTTGGATAAAGAAAAGAAAATTAAATTTTTTGGTGAATAGTACCGTATTCATGAATAGTGCCATATACATGAATAGTAATCCCGACATGAAAAGGTAGAAATTTTATAAGAAAAATTATACTTCGTGAATAGTACTTGTGAATAGTACCGTATTCATGAACAGTGCCGTATACGTGAACAGTGCCGTATACGTGAATTGTAATCCCAACGGAAAAGGTAAAAATTTTATAATAAAATTCATACCAATATTTTGATGAATGATATTGAAAGCAATAACATCATTTACGAAAAATATAACATCCCTTACTTCAAAAGAACAATACTTCTGACTAGAATATTGGATATACAACTGAAAAAAACTTGCACTGAATAGTAACACTCAAACTATCTAAATACTCACAAAAATACGCTCGATATTATAGAGAGAGAAAACTTCTGATTCTGGTGTGATTTTTAAATTCTAATTCAGCACCCTATTTATAGGAAAATGCTTGGAACACCAAAGCAGAAAATTTAATAAAATAATATTTTATTTAAAAAAAATTCACGCCCACCTCTTCACCAAATTCATCAGCCACCACCAGTGGGGCCCACCAACATTAAAAAACATTTTTCTTTTAAAAAACATTTATAACCCCAAAAATTAATTATTCCGAAACTTCAATAATTCATAAAAAAATAGCCCTTTTATCAGAAAAATTCAAATCTTATGTCCATTCCATAGAAAATTTAATTCTCTACAACTTTGTAGAAGAAAGTTTTTCCAAATTCCAAACGAAAAATGGCCGAAATCTACATACGGATGATTTTCCACACCAAAATACTGATAAAAACATCAACACTAATTCCTTCTTTTATATCCACAAAAATAAATATTTCCTTATCATATAAATTAATAATTAATTATTCACAAATAATATTATAGAACTATAATATTAACAACCAGGTCGTTCCCAGGAAAGAGGGGGCCTTCCGATAAGGATTTCTCCTTACTGACGCGCAATTAAATAACCCCTTCTAGACAGAACTTCCTTAGACATTGCCAATAATGCTATCTAATAATATTATTCAAATAATTTGAATTATTGATCTGATAATGGAAAATACTGTGCAGTAGCAATTATTGAATTAACACTAATATAAAAATATTGTGCAATACCGTGCGCTACTGTGCAACAACGCGTATTACATAATTTTAACCACCGGGTCTTTCAACAGTGTTAACGGTAACCGTTACGCCATTATTATTAAAAAAACTCATTCGTGTCGTTTTCTTCATCCGACAATTTTCTGTTATGGGGACCACAAATGGCTGCGCCGTCGTACGAGTATTCCCTGACAGCAATAATATTCCATGACCAAACGAATATACCGCGACAACAATGACTATTTTATAACCACTTGCTTATTTTAAAATATTTGCATATTTTACCCATAACTTACCACATTATTCAAATCAACCTCTTACTATTCAAAATAATATATAGAGAAAATTCAATTTTATTCATAAAAAGTTGGGGTCTTACAACCTCCCCTCCTTATGAAATTTCGTCCACGAAATTGACGTACGTACCTGGTATGTCGAAAAGGTGAGAATACCTCGTTTTCATTTTCGATTTAACTCCCAGGTCATTTTTCGATTCCAACTGTGACTCTTATGGTGCTTCAACCATTGTACCTTACAATGGTACCCATCAGTTTGCCACCGCACAAAAACGGCGTCCCCTATGAAGAGTCTGGCTTCGGTGCATCCCATTTAAGAAGTCACCAACGAGAGGCTCAGGGCTCTTCATAACTTATGGCTCTTGATGTTTCGCCTTGACACGTTGAAATGTTAAACACCTCGAGACAAACTCCGTGATCTCTAGATTCATATTGCTCCACCAAAATGTATGTCAAAGATTACGATACATTTTGGTACTATTGTGAATAGTGTGTTGTGTGCTTCCATCTGATAGTAGTGTGCATACAAGCCAATCATGTATGATGATAAAGCACATACTTTGTACACAATCTTATTTATTTATTAATAAAATATTCATTTATTAAAAGGCATATAATTATCTACATGGTGCTGTTTTCATAATATGTAAATAACCCATAGTTTTAAGCAATGCTTTTAGAATCATAATGAGATCATGATAATGAGATCTAAATTCTTAGAAAGCTTAAAAACTAAAATAGTTCCCAATTGTGGGATTACTAAAATGGGGATTAGTAAATCCGGATAGATTGGTACATATGTTGCTTGCTCATTGGATGAGGATGACTGATCTCATGGTCATTTATGTGGAGACACTAAAGCAAGTATGTAGGTGCTTATTGGAGAATAAGTTCACTGAACGTGACTCGCTATGGAATACCTAATGGAGTTTTACTCGCCTGTCAATAGGAATTCCTAATGTGATAGTAGTACATGTGATCCTTGGACTTGAGATCATCATAGTATCTTGTATGTAACAAATTATACTTTGACTAATTCCTTAAGGCCTTTTAAGGCATATATAGGGTATGCTTGGGTATAATGAGTTACATATGAAGATAATGAATGATCAATAAAGAATCTACCACCTCTATTAAAAGAGGAGATATGTCCTATGTGATTCGTTAAATGACAACCCAGGAATCCTTGGCCAAGGTAGAATGAAATTAGAAAGAGGTTTCTAATTTGCATTATTTGGAGTTGTGCATTTTCTAATCGAAATACATATGATTAAATAAATTAAGACTTGACAGTAAATCCATGTCTTATATTTAATTGGGACATTATATGGTGGAAGGATTGAATTGTACGGTAACTATTAACTCACAGGTTCTTTTATGATTAAATGTTATTTATTGTACAATAAATGTTATTTATTTAAATAGGCTTATCCCTATTGTAGAATAAATGTTATTTATTTAAATAGATTATTAGTTTAGTTTGTTTATTTAAATAAGATTAGAATTGTTCTAATTGATTTATTCACAACCGGTTTAATATGGAGAACCTAAAGGGTCACACCATAAAAGGAAGAAGAATTATTTAAGAAGAAAATGGCATGATAGTAATAATGCATTAAGTATAATTAATTTAATCTATGATGATAGAATAAATTAAATAGCTTAATGTTTATTATTTAATATTTTAGAAATATTAAATATAAATTAATAAGAGGAGTCTTATTAATATTATTATTATTATTATTATTATTTTAATTCTAAAGGAGTTTAGGAATTAATATAATATCAGTACTCTCTCTCAATCCTAATAAAGATTAGGATATAAATTAATTAAAAGTATTTAATTAATTAATTAAATAAAACCATATTCTAATTGGATTAGGAGGGTTAACCTAATATCTATATAAGAGAGTCTTATATCAGAAATAAGGTACGTGAATTTTTCAAGAGTTGGAAGTACACATATTCTATAGAGATAGAAACAAGGGTTAAGCCAATAACCCATCTTACTGAGTTCTTCATCTTCCTTGGTGGATCACCGTTAGAGGCCAAACATTTGGGTGGCTGACATTGATCAAGGGAAGGAGCCACTACAGAGGAATCAAAGGAATCAAAGGAGTAGAACTTGTACCTGAGGAAGCTTGGATCTTCAAAGGTATAATTCTGTTTTTCTCCTTCTTCATTCACTGATAATTGATGCACAAGAATGATCATGGTAATGGGTTTGTATAAATTTTTGAAAACCTAGTTTTTACGCTTCCGCCCTATTTATGTGATTTGATTGCATGATTGCGTTACATACAAACCCAACAGTGGTATCAGAGTCAATCTTGTGCTAATTATCAGTCTATGTGATTCCATACATGTATGATATGCAATTGGATCGAGTTCTGGGCAACAAAAATTTTTCAGATTCTGCGAAGCTGCGCAGCTGCGCCGGTACAAGGCAACATTGCTGCGCAGCTGCGCCGGGTGCTGTTCCTGGTTTTCATGTTGCGCAGCTGCGCCGGTTCCCTTTACATTCCTGGCGCAGCTGCGCCACTAGACAGGAATTAAAAATTTTTTGTTTTATTTAATTAAATGAATGGTTTATTTAATTAATAAAGGTTTAAAATAAAGATGTTTATTTTATATGAAATGAGATTTCAGAGTTGCTAAAATTAAAGAGTTTAATTTGAAATTGTTTTTGAATGAAATAAAGGAGTTTATTTTTCCAAAAACAAAGTTTAGTAAACTTTTGCCCATTAACTGATATTAATACATATATGGAATGAATTTATTTTCATGAGATGAATAAGTTTTATTGATACATATGATGATTAGTATGGTAATAAAAGGGATTGATTATGGACTATGACCAATGTGATTGGATTTTAGTTTGGTTGAATGCTTGAATGAATGGGTTTTATAAAATGGGGTCTGCGTACCTCGTCTTCTCTAGTTTTATTCTCGATGTAAATTCTATCTCCTTTCTATGTACTTCCCCATGACTGCTGATCAAGGTTTCTATTTAATTTTAAATAGTTAATGTAATAGAGATAGTTAGAATTATTTTGAAGAAATTGGAGACCAAGGAGCAAGGAACGCGTGAAGACTCATTTGTATGGAGCCAGGGTTTAAATGTAATAGTTATATTTAAATTTAAATTCTTGCACTCCTAGGTTTGACCTTTTGGTTCACTTGGTGGCTCTAGTGAACCAAACTAGATTAAAAGTCCATAATCAATCCGGATAGAATATAGTATTCTATATTGCATGCTAAATATTATATATATTATATTTTATACAAACATGCTTCGCATGTTTAATAAAATGACCCGTATTTTATATATATATATATGTGCATGCGCGCTTAAAAAGATGAGACAAATAATAACAAACCCCTCAAAGAAATATTATTAAGTCTGAAGCGTTCAAATGATATTTGGAATATCGAACGTCACCTTCTAGCATGATTAGTTAATAGAGTATTAAATATTTAATATGAGTTTGTTGTGCTATCCACAAGGCGAGTATTGAATATTTAAGATGTTAATTAATCACATTTGATGCTTATCAAGAAAATTGAACGATCTAGTCTTGTTGTGTTATCCACAAGGATAAAAATTTTTCTTTTTTGAATTTATGGAAGTGCTAGGCTGGACTTAACTTAAATCATTTTAGTTCAGATGTGCACACACATGACCATTATGATTTAAGAGGCAAAATAAAAGGAGTTACATGGTGATGTAATTGACAAGAGTTGTCTACCTATTTATTTGTATATCGCTTGTTATGCTATCCACAAGGTTATATACATTTGAAATGGGATCTTTAATCTCACTAGCAAATTTTTAATTAGATGTTGCCGAACTATATGAGTGAGGGTAATATAGTTTGATGAAAATAGCGGGAGATACCAATTTAAAATAAAGACCTAAATTTATTTTGGTATGCAAAGTTAATAAAATGAATGTTTGCTAAAATGTTGTCTTTTCACATGCAGAATTTTAAAAATGTCAAAATCACTAATCTCACTACGAAGCATACTTGATGCAAATAAGCTTACCAGCCCGAATTATGAGGACTGGCTAAGAAATCTGAGAATTGTTCTCACTGCTGAAAAGATTTCTTATGTCCTAAATTCCACTATCCCTGAATCTGTTTCAGAAACAGCCTCTGAGGAAGAGATTGCTACTTTCAATAAGTGGCAAGATGATGCATCTGTAGCTCAATGCATCATGCTCGCATCCATGAATAACGAGCTTCAGCGTCAGCATGAAAAAATGGATGCTCCTGCTATGCTGCTTCACCTCAAGGAGTTGTATGGTGAACAGAGTAGGACTGCTAGATATGAGATATCTAAGGAGCTCTTCCGATCTCGGATGACCGAGGGCACTGCCGTCGAGACTCATGTTCTGAAGGTAATCAATTTGATTGAATGCCTTGGACAGCTTGGGTTTGTCATGGATGGGGAGTTGAGTCAAGACTTGGTCTTGCAGTAACTCCCTGAGACCTTCTCGCAGTTTGTGGTTAATTTTCACATGAATAAGCTAGATGTCAGCTTACCTGAGCTGCTTAACATGCTGAAAACTGCAGAAGGTCACTTTTCATCCAAGAAGAACCATGTCTTGATGGTGGATTCTTCCAATAAAAGGAAGAGGCCCAAGGTGTCTTCTGAAAAGAAGAAATCTAAGAAGGCTAAGGGAAAAGGGAAAGAAAAAGAGCAAAAGAAACCTGAACCAGCTAAAGGAATGTGCTTTCATTGCAATGAGCCGGGACATTGGAAGAGGAACTGCAAGAAGTTTCTAGCAGAGAAGAAGCTTGGAGAAGCTTCGACTTCCAATCAACGTTTGTTTATGATTGAAATTAATTTTTCTGAAAGTCATAATTCTACTTGGGCATTGGATACCGGCTGTGGTTCTCACATATGTAATACTGTGCAGGGACTGGTCAGAAGTAGAAAGCTGAACAAAGATGAGGTGATCCTACGAGTGGAAAATGGAGCAAAAGTTGTTGCATTAGCTGTAGGAACTTATTGTTTAGCAATGCCTTCAGGCAAATCCATTTATCTTAATAATTGTTATTATGTTCCGAATATTATTAAAAACATTATTTCAATTTCTGTGTTGGATATGGAAGGTTTTGACGTTATTATAAAGAACAATGGTTGTTCTATTTATAAAGACGATGTTTTATATGGTATTGGAAATTTGCGAAATGGACTTTATACACTTGACTTACAAGAAAATATATTTCAAATTGAACAAATTAAGAAAAGGAAAAGAGATGATATTAATTATACCTATATGTGGCACTGTAGACTTGGTTATATCAATGAAACAAGATTATCCAAGTTGCACAAAGATGGGCTCCTCGAGCTATCTGATTATGAATCATATCCAACTTGTGAATCTTGTTTCATTTGTAAAATGGCTAAATCTCCTTTTAGTGGAAAAGGAGAGAGAGTTACAGAGTTGTTGGCATTGGTTCGCACAGACGTTTGTGGACCTATGACAACAAGTGCACGGGGTGGGTATTCTTATTTTATTACTTTCACTGATGATCACTCAAGATTTGGATATGTGTATTTAATGAAATACAAATCAGAATCATTTGAAAGGTTCAAAGAGTTCAGAAGTGAAGTAGAGAAACAAACGGGCAAGAGTATTAAGATACTTCGATCAGATCGAGGTGGAGAATACTTAAGCAGTGAGTTTCTCAATTGTCTCAGAGAAAATGGTATAATCTCACAATGGACTCCTCCAGGTACACCACAGTTAAATGGAATATTTGAAAGGAGAAATCGAACACTGTTGGACATGGTTCGATCCATGATGAGTTTTACCGACCTTCCAATTTCCTTCTGGAGATATGCCCTAGAAACGGTTGCATACCTACTTAACAAGGTACCTACTAAATCCGCCCCAAAAACTCCATATGAGATGTGGAAAGGGAGGAAACCAAATCTTAAGCATGTTAAGACTTGGGGTTGTCTAGGTTATATCAAAAAGTTTGAAAATGATAAGCTACAGACTAAATCCGATAAGTGTAGATTTGTGGGATACCCTAAAGAAACCGTAGGGTATTATTTCTATCATCCAACTGATCAAAAGGTGTTTGTTGCGAAACATGCTACCTCTTGGAGAAAGAGTTTATCCATGAAGGGGTCAGTGGGAGCAAGGTATATCTTGAAGAAGTTCAAGAACCACAAGTTACCACGGACCAAAGTCAGGTACCTAACCAAGTAGAAGAACCTACTATACCACACCCTATTCTTAAATCTGGAAGAGTACCGAAGATACCTGAGAGGTATGGATTCGTTATAGAGGATGACGATGAGGTACACATCATGAATGATGATGATCCATTGAATTACGAATAGGCTATGAGTAATAAAGACTCAGGGAAATGGCTTGAAGCCATGAAATCCGAAATGGACTCCATGTATGAAAACAAAGTATGGTCTTTGGTTTCACCACCTGAAGGCATTAAACCTATTGGGTGTAAATGGGTTTTTAAGAAAAAGACTGGAGCAGACGGAAAGGTAGAGACCTATAAGGCCCGACTGGTTGCAAAAGGTTTCAAACAAAGAGAAGGAGTTGACTATGATGAAACCTTCTCACCAGTAGCCATGCTCAAGTCCATTCGAATTTTGCTTGCGATTGCAGCTTACAACGACTATGAGATCTGGCAGATGGACGTGAAAACGGCCTTCCTCAATGGGAAACTTGAGGAGGATGTGTATATGACACAGCCAGAAGGATTTATTTCAAAAGTTAGAACAAATCAAGTCTGTAAGCTACAACGATCCATTTATGGGTTGAAGCAAACTTCTCGTAGATGGAACATTCATTTTGATGACACAATCAAAGAGTTTGATTTTATCAAAAACGAGGATGAACCATGTGTATACAAGAAGGTTAGTGGGAGTGCAGTATCATTCCTTGTATTATATGTTAATGATATATTACTGATAGGGAATGACATTCCTATGTTACAATCCATTAAAATCTGGTTATCTAAAAACTTCTCCATGATGGACTTGGGTGAAGCATCCTATATTTTGGGGATAAAGATCTATAGAGATAGATCTAAAAGGATGCTCGGCTTATCCCAAGGAACGTACATTGATACGATGCTAAAGAGGTTTAGCATGGAAGATTCCAAAAGAGGTCTCATGCCGATGAGCCATGGAATAAATCTCTCCAAGAAACAGGCCCCAAAGACACTTGAGGAGAGAGACCGTATGAGTAAGATCCCTTATGCTTCTGTAATAGGATCTATCATGTACGGTATGATATGTACTAGACCGGATGTTGCTCACGCACTTAGTGTAACAAGCAGATACCAGTCAAATCCAGGAGAAGAGCACTGGAAGACAGTGAAAAATATCCTAAAGTACTTGAGAAGGACTAAAGATATTTTTCTTGTCTACGATGGGTCTGAATTAAAACTCGAGGGATTCACGGACTCAAGTTTTCAAACAGACCAAGATGACAGTAAATCTGTTTCAGGGTATGTGTTTACCTTGAACGGAGGTGCAGTGAGTTGGAAGAGTTCCAAGCAGCAAACGGTTGCTGATTCAGTGACAGAGGCAGAGTATATAGCTGCAAGTGAAGCTGCAAAGGAAGCTGTTTGGATGAAGAAGTTCATAACTGAACTTGGTGTGGTTCCTAGCATTGGAGAAGCAGTTCCCGTATACTGTGACAACACCGGAGCGGTTGCACATGCTAAGGAACCCAGGTCTCATCAGAAATCTAAACACGTGTTGCGGCGATTTCACTTGATCAGGGAGATCATTGAAAGAGGAGACGTCACCTTGGAGCGTGTAAACTCTCAAGACAACATTGCAGATCCATTTACTAAAGCTTTAACACAACAGCAGTTTAATCGTCACTTAGAGAAGATGGGTATGAGATACCATGGCGATTGGCTTTAGTGCAAGTGGGAGATTGATAGTAGTGTGCATACAAGCCAATCATGTATGATGATAAAGCACATACTTTGTAAACAATCTTATTCATTTATTAATAAAATATTCATTTATTAAAGGCATATAATTATCTACATGGTGCTGTTTTCATAATATGTAAATAACCCATAGTTTTAAGCAATGCTTTTAGAATCATGATGAGATCATGATAATGAGATCTAAATTCTTAGAAAGCTTAAAAACTAAAATAGTTCCCAATTGTGGGATTACTAAAATGGGGATTAGTAAATCCGGATAGATTGGTACATATGTTGCTTGCTCATTGGATGAGGATGACTGATCTCATGGTCATTTATGTGGAGACACTAAAGCAAGTATGTAGGTGCTTATTGGAGAATAAGTTCACTGAACGTGACTCACTATGGAATATCTAATGGAGTTTTACTCGCCTGTCAATAGGAATTCCTAATGTGATAGTAGTACATGTGATCCTTGGACTTGAGATCATCATAGTATCTTGTATGTAACAAATTATACTTTGACTAATTCCTTAAGGCCTTTTAAGGCATATATAGGGTATGCTTGGGTATAATGAGTTACATATGGAGATAATGAATGATCAATAAAGAATCTACCACCTCTAGTAAAAGAGGAGATATGTCCTATGTGATTCGTTAAATGACAACCCAGGAATCCTTGGCCAAGGTAGAATGAAATTAGAAAGAGGTTTCTAATTTGCATTATTTGGAGTTGTGCATTTTCTAATCGAAATACATATGATTAAATAAATTAAGACTTGACAGTAAATCCATGTCTTATATTTAATTGGGACATTTTATGTTGGAAGGATTGAATTGTACGGTAACTATTAACTCACAGGTTCTTTTATGATTAATGTTGAAATCTATATTATCTGGAAAGTCGTTGATCGCTAGGGAGGTTTATCCCTATTGTAGAATAAATGTTATTTATTTAAATAGATTATTAGTTTAGTTTGTTTATTTAAATAAGATTAGAATTGTTCTAATTGATTTATTCACAACCGGTTTAATATGGAGAACCTAAAGGGTCACACCATAAAAGGAAGAAGAATTATTTAAGAAGAAAATGGCATGATAGTAATAATGCATTAAGTATAATTAATTCTATGATGATATAATAAATTAAATAGCTTAATGTTTATTATTTAATATTTTAGAAATATTAAATATAAATTAATAAGAGGAGTCTTATTAATATTATTATTATTATTATTATTTTAATTCTAAAGGAGTTTAGGAATTAATATAATATCAGTACTCTCTCTTAATCCTAATAAAGATTAGGATATAAATTAATTAAAAGTATTTAATTAATTAATTAAATAAAACCCTATTCTAATTGGATTAGGAGGGTTAACCTAATATCTATATAAGAGAGTCTTATATCAGAAATAAGGTACGTGAATTTTTCAAGAGTTGGGAGTACACATATTCTATAGAGATAGAAACAAGGGTTAAGCCAATAACCCATCTTACTGAGTTCTTCATCTTCCTTGGTGGATCACCGTTAGAGGCCAAACATTTGGGTGGCTGACATTGATCAAGGGAAGGAGCCACTACAGAGGAATCAAAGGAGTAAAATTTGTACCTGAGGAAGCCTGGATCTTCAAAGGTATAATTTTGTTTTTCTCTTTCTTCATTCACTAATAATTGATGCACAAGAATGATCATGGTAATGGGTTTGTATAAATTTTTGAAAACCTAGTTTTTACGCTTCCGCCCTATTTATGTGATTTGATTGCATGATTGCGTTACGTACAAACCCAACACCATCATGATTTTATACTTCAAATCAGCATCGTTAGGAACACGAAGTCAGGCGTTGACTTGAAGTATTCCTTCTTCATCAATTCTCGCCTCTAGAGTAGCACCTTCATGCACCTTCTTCTTCATCTTCATCAGCTCCGGGTCTGTAGCTTGAGCAGCTTAAACTTTATCAATTAAAGTTGGTTCTATGCGTATACTTGATATCATCACGTGGATCCCCGGAGTCTTGAACTCTATCTCCATCTTTTGTAAGTCACACAAAATAGGTCTTTGTGTTGACAGCATCGCACTCGTTCCCGCATATGATCTTCTACTCAATGTGTCAGCTACCACGTTCACTTTTTGTAATCTTTCAACAGCTCTAACCAACGTCGTTGTCGTATATTGAATTCGTTCTAGGTGAAGAAATATTTGAGGCTTTTGGAGTATATTAGGATGTCATGAATAATGACAACCACGAAATGATCCAAATATTTTTTAAATATTCGGTTCATCATGTCCATGAACGTAGCTTGGACATTGGTCAATCCGAAAGATATAACTAGAAATTCATAATGCGTGTATCGAGTTCTAAAGACAGTCTTTGGAATGTCAACAGTTCTAATATCTAATTGATGATATCTAGAACGGTGATCGATCTTTGAGAAGAATTGTGCACCTTACAACTGGTCGAATAGGTTATCAATGCAAGATAATGGATACCTATTCTTGATGGTGACATGGTTCAACTCCCGATAGTAAATACAAAGTTGCATACTACCGTCTTTCTTCTTTACGAATAAAACAGGAGCACCCCAAGGAGATATACTAGAACGAATAAAATCGATGTCTAACAACTCTTGTAGTTGGACCTTTAACTCCTGAAGTTCAATAGGAGCCATTCGATATGGGGTTTTAGAAATAGGCTTTGTACCGGGTTCAAAGTCAATAAAGAATTCAACTTCACGTTCTGGGGGTAGACCGGGAAGTTCTTCGGGACATACATCAGGAAACAACAAAAATATCATTCAAATCTGATGTATTCTGATTTAAATCTATGACATGGGCTAAGAAAGCTTGACATCCGTTTTTTAATAAATGAATAGCTTTCTAACTTGAAATAACATTGATTGAATTGAATTCGCACAACGGGTTGTTGAGGAATAACAACCTCACGAAAAAAATCAATTTTAGCATGATGAGTGGTTAACCAGTCGATTCCAAAAATCACATCAAATTCAAGTATTTTCAAAGATATAAGATCAATAGGTAGGGTGAGGGTACTAATCTGAATCAAACAAGATTTCTAGACTGTCGATGTAACGAAGGTTTCTCCTAATGGAGTTTCAACAGATAAGTCGAAGTCTAATTTCTCAGAAGTTAAGTTCAAACATTGTGCACAAGCAGGTGAAATAAAAGCATGGGTAGCACCGGTATCTAATAAGGTATAGACTTTGCAAGAGTTTCTGATTAACTAACTCGTGATAAATTCGTTCGGGTTCCTCGTATTTTGGGAAGTCACGACAAACGCTCTTCTAGGAACCACCGACTTTGACTTGTCCGGAACAACCTTTGGAACCACCACCCCCGCTGGACTTGGTTTTGCTATAGGACAATCTCGAGCTATATGACCTTCCTTTCCAAAGTTATAACATACCTTGGATTGCTGTGTGCAGTTTGGACTGATGTGTCCCTCTTCTCCACATCTGTAGCATATAATCGGTTGTCGTTCTCCTCCCCTAAAAATAGTTGTTGGTGTTGGTGCTGCTGTCGACGTCTCCACGTTATCATTGTTGTATCTTCTCTTTTTGAAATCACCCCCGACTCGCTTCTTCAATTATTTTGTCCATGATTACCACCGAAGTACCATTTCTAGCCTGATAATTCCCTCCTCGCTGGTTATCTTTGTTCTGATAACTGCTGCCACCGGTACGACCTTCGTTGTTCCCCATTGGTTGAACAGACTTATTATCTCGTTTTAATAATTAAGCCCTATTCACAACATTTATGAAAAATATAACATCCCTTACCTCAAAAGAACAGTACTTCTGACTAGAATATCGGATATACAACTGAAGGAAACTTGCGCTGAATTGTAACACTCAAAGTTTTTAAATACTCACAAAAATACGCTCGATATTATAGAGAGAGAAAACTTCTGATTTTGGTAATTCAACACCCTATTTATAGGAAAATGCTTGGAACGCCAAAGCAGAAAATTTAATAAAATAATATTTTATTTAAAAAAATTTCACGCCCACCTCTTCACCAAATTCATCAGCCACCACCAGTGGGGCCCACCAACATTAAAAAAACATTTTTCTTTTAAAAAACATTTTTAACCCCAAAAATCAATTATTCCGAAACTTCAATAATTCATAAAAAAAAAATAGACTTTTTATCATAAAAATTCAAATCTTATGTCCATTCCGTAGGAAATTTAATTCTCTACAACTTTGTAGAAGAAAGTTTCTCCAAATTCCAAACGAAAAATGGCCGAAATCCACATACGGATGATTTTTCACACCAAAATACTGATAAAAATATCAACACTAATTCCTTCTTTTATATCTACAAAAATAAATATTTCCTTATCATATAAATCAATAATTAATTATTCACAAATAATATTACAGAACTATAATATTGACAACTAGGTCGTTCCCAGGAAAGAGGGGGCCTTCCGATAAGGATTTCTCCTTACTGGCGCGCAATTAAATAACCCCTTCTAGACAGAACTTCCTTAGACATTGCCAATAATGCTATCTAATAATATTATTCAAATAATATAAATTATTGATCTGATAATGGGAAATATTGTGCAGTACCAATTATTGAATTAACAATAATATAAAAATACCGTGCAATAACGTGTGCTACTGTGCAATAACGCGTATTACATAATTTTAACCACCGGGTATTCCAACAGTGTTAACGGTAACCGTTACGCCGTTATTATTAAAAAAAACTCATTCGTGTCGTTTTCTTCATCCGACAGTTTTTCGTTATGGGGCCCACAAATGGCTGCGCCGTCGTACGAATATTTCCTGACAGCAAGAATATTCCACGACCAAACGAATATTTCCCGACAACAATGAATATTTTATAACCACTTCCATATTTTAAAATATTTGCGCATAACTTACCACATTAATCAAATCAACCCCTTACTATTCAAAATAATATATAGAAAAATTTAATTTTATTTATAAAAAGTTGGGGTCTTACAACCTCCCCTCCTTATGAAATTTCGTTCTCGAAATTGACGTACGTACCTGGTATGTCGAAAAGGTGAGAATACCTCGTTTTCATTTTCGATTTTAACTCCCAGGTCATTTCTTCGATTCCAACTGTGACTCTCATGGTGCTTCAACCATTGTACCTCACAATGGTACCCATCAGTTTGCCACCGCACAAAAATGGCATCCCCTATGAAGAGTCTGGCTTTGGTGTATCCCACATAAGAAGTCACCAGCGAGAGGCTCAGGGCTCTTCATAACTTATGGCTCTTGAAGCTTCGCCTTGACACGTTGAAACATTAAACACCTCGAAACAAATTCTGCGATCTCTCTCTTCATATTGCTCCACCAAAATGTATGTCAAAGATTACGATATATTTTGGTACTATCGTGAACGGTGTGTTGTGTGCTTCCATCATGATTTTATACTTCAAATCAGCATCGTTAGGAACACAAAGTCTGGCGTTGACTTGAAGTATTCCTTCTTCATCAATTCTCACCTCTAGAGTAGCACCTTCGTGCACCTTCTTCTTCATCTTCATCAGCTCCGGGTCTGTAGCTTGAGCAGCTTAAACTTTATCAATTAAAGTTGGTTCTATGCGTATACTTGATATCATCACGTGGGTCCTCGGAGTCTTGAACTCTATCTCCATCTTTTGTAAGTCACACAAAATAGGTCATTGTGTTGACAGCATCGCACTTGTTCCCGTATATGATCTTCTACTCAATGTGTCAGCTACCACGTTCACTTTTCGTAATCTTTCAACAGCTCCAACCAACGTCATTGTCGCATATTGAATTCGTTATGGGTGAAGAAATATTTGAGGCTTTTGGAGTATATTAGGATGTCATTAATAATGACAACCACGAAATGATCCAAATATTTCTTAAATATTCGGTCCATCATGTCCATGAACGTAGCTTTGATATTGGTCAATCCGAAAGATATAACTAGAAATTCGTAATGCGCATATCGAGTTCTAAAGACAGTCTTTGGAATGTCATCAGTTCTAATCTCTAATTGATGATATCCAGAACAGTGATCGATCTTTGAGAAGAATTGTGCACCTTGCAACTAGTCGAACAGGTCATCAATGCGAGGTAACGGATACCTATTCTTGATGGTGACATGGTTCAACTCTCGATAGTCAATACAAAGTCGCATACTACAATCTTTCTTCTTTGCGAATAAAACAGGAGCACCCCAAGGAGATATACTAGAACGAATAAAACCGATGTCTAACAACTCTTATAGTTGGACCTTTAACTCCTGAAGTTCAATAGGAGCCATTCGATATGGGGTTTTAGAAATAGGCTTTGTACCGGGTTCAAGGTCAATAAAGAATTCAACTTCACATTCTGGGGTAGACCGGGAAGTTCTTAAGGAAATACATCAGGAAACAACAAAAATATCATTCAAATCTGATGCATTCTGATTTAAATCTGTGACATGGGCTAAGAAAGCTTGACATCCTTTTTTCAATAAATGAATAGCATTATAACTTGAAATAATATTGATTGATTTAAATTCGCGCAATGGGTTGTTTAGGAATAACAACCTTACGAAAATAATCAATTTTAGCATGATGAGTGGTTAACCAGTCGATTCCAAAAATCACATCAAATTCAAATATTTTCAAAGATATAAGATCAATAGGTAGGGTGAGGGTACCAATCTGAATCAAACAAGATTTCTAAACTGTAGATGTAACAAAGGTTTCTCCTAACGGAGTTTCAATCGATAAGTCAAAGTCTAATTTCTCAGAAGTTAAGTTCAAACATTGAGCACAAGCAGGTGAAATAAAAGAATGGGTAGCACCGGTATCTAATAAGGTATAGACTTTGCAAGAGTTTATGATTAACTAACCCGTGATAAATTCGTTCGGGTTCCTTGTATTTTGGGAAGTCACGACAAACGCTCTTCCAGGAACCACCGACTTTGACTTGTTCGGAACAACCTTTGGAACCACCACCCCCGCTTGACTTGGTTTCGCTACAGGACAATCTCGAGCTATATGACCTTCCTTTCCAAAGTTATAACATACCTTAGATTGCTGTTGCAGTTTGGACTGATGTGTCCCTCTTCTCCGCATCTGTT
The DNA here is from genome assembly GCA_020205555.1 of Panax stipuleanatus. NCBI lineage: Eukaryota > Viridiplantae > Streptophyta > Magnoliopsida > Apiales > Araliaceae > Panax > Panax stipuleanatus. The sequence continues at coordinate 46,057,580 of CM035125.1, forward strand.
GCAGATGATTGGTTGTCGTTCTCCTCCCCTAAAAATAGTTGTTGGTGTTGGTGCTGTTGTCGATGTCTTCACGTTATCATTGTTGTATCTTCTCTTTTTAAAATCTCCCCCCGACTCGCTTCTTCTATTATTTTGGTCATGATTACCACCGAAGTGGTTACCATTTCTAGCCTGATAATTTCCTCCTCGCTGGTTATCTTTGTTCTGATGGCTGCTGCCACCGGTACGACCTTCTTTGTTCTCCATTGGTTGAACAGACTCATTATCTCGTTCTAATAATTGAGCCCTGTTCACAACATCGGAATATAGAGAAAATTTGTGATAAATGAGGTATTGAAAAATTTTGGGTTTCAAACCTCTCAAAAACATCCGCGTCATACGTTCATCATTCTCCACCAAATGAGATGCAAACCGGGATAACTCCGCGAACTTAGCCTCGTATTGGGAAACAGACATGTTGTTCTATTCCAGTTTAATAAACTTTACCCCTTTCATAGGACGAATACTTTCGGGAAATTACTTGTTATTGAACAGTTTCTGGAACGCTTCCCAAGACATCTTGAGTGCGGCAGGCTGGATACGCTTCACAGATTCCCACCAGTAATCCGCCTCTCCACGGAACATAAAGGTGACAAATGGAACCTTCTGTTCCTCCGTGCATCCCAAGACATCTAATATCTTGGTAATTTGCTTAACCCACATTTTTGCCTTGATCGGATCCGGCTTTCACAAAAACTCTGGTGGTCCCAACTCCTTGAACTGCTTGGTTGTGACAAGCCGCGATTTGCTATTATTTCCAGCTATATTATGAACACGAGTCTCCCTCGTCTGGTTTTTGCATAAACTGCAAAAAACTTCTAAACATCCCATCTTTTATTGTCTGATCAGTGGTGTTGTTTACAGGAGGAATATTGCCTTCCTATTGCACGTTCTCCTGGTTGGTGATTAAAGATGTCTCCACGGTCTCATTCACTCCATTGCTAACATTTTCAGTTGCCATTCTCAAATACTGCCATAAAACAAGGGTTAATTCAACAAATTAACATATCACATATTAACCCTATGCTCCGACCGACCAATTAAATTATCAAATAAGCTTAGGTAGGACACACTAGCGAAGAATTTACTCGTCTCTCCCCTCCTAGTTCTATTCCCCGATCTCCGCCAGATATCATATCCCTAAGCTCTGATACCAACTGTGACGCCCCCACAATAGGTCCAATCAACCCAACCCATTCTGAGTCGCCAAATACATGGTACAGAATCCAAATACAATCTTTTATATCACATGGTCGTGCAAAATACGACCACACAATTGTGAGTGTCCATACAAATATGTAGAAAGTATAAACATTTAAACTAAGTCCTCATTACAATTATTATCACACTATTTTATAAAAATAGTGAGCACTACTACTGCTCTAACTCGGACCATCACTCTGTCCCCCGACTAGTCCCTGCAACATTATCATTTCCTGAAGAGGACAATAGATGAAAAGGGTGAGCTCAACTAGCCCAGTAAATAATATTATGACTAAGATAATGAAAAATAAATTATCGTTAGTCTTCAACAAATTGGATAAAATAATATGGATAACAAGTTTTAGATCAACAACTGCAGCGAAAATAACAATATATATCAGAAGAGTTAAGTAGAGAATGATGTCTACTATCTTCTATGATTTAAAAGTCCATCATCAATATATTTATCCCTATCAATCAATATATATCTCAAATCAAATATTCATCTTTGCACTACGGGGCAAATATATTCATTTGTATCATCAGTGATCATGTTCATCTCAACACCTATCATCTTTGCACTACGGGCTAAAGATATTCATCAGGTAAACATTCATCTTTGCACTGCAGGCCAAAGATATTCATCAAATAATCATCCATCTTTGCATTACAGGCCAAAGATATTCAGTTATATCATCATTTAGGACTGAGGATGATGAAAAATATTTTAAAGAACGAATCTAGTGAAATAAAGAACAAAGATTAGGGATTCGTAAATCAGTTTATCCAAGTTTAAAAATACTCCATAACAATCAATTGTGGAGCAAAATTGAGGAATGAAAATCAAAACTTGGATCCAATCAAAGATAAGAACCATAACAGCCAACTTGGACAAAGAAAAGAAAATTAAATTTTTCGGTGAATAGTACCGTATTAATGAATAGTGTCGTATACGTGAATAGTATTGTATACGTGAATAATAATTCCGACATGAAAAGGTAGAAATTTTCATATGAAAAATCATACTGCGTGAATAGTACTCTTGAATAGTACCGTATTCATGAATAGTGTCGTATACGTGAATAGTGTCGTATACGTGAATAGTAATTTCGACGAAAAAGGTAAAAATTTCATAATAAAATTCATACCAATATTTCGATGAAATAATATTGAAAGCAATAACAACATTTATGAAAAATATAACATCCCTTACCTCAAAAGAACAGTACTTCTGACTAGAATATCGGATATACAACTGAAGGAAACTTGCGCTGAATAGTAACACTCAAAGTATCTAAATACTCACAAAAATACGCTCGATATTATAGAGAGAGAAAACTTCTGATTCTGGTGTGATTTTTAAATTCTAATTCAACACCCTATTTATAGGAAAATGCTTGGAACGCCAAAGCAGAAAATATAAAAAAATAATATTTTATTTAAAAAAATTTCACGCCCACCTCTTCACCAAATTCATCAGCCACCACCAGTGGGGCCCACCAACATTAAAAAAACATTTTTTTTTAAAAAAACATTTATAACCCCAAAAATCAATTATTCCGGAACTTCAATAATTCATAAAAAAATAGACTTTTTATCAGAAAAATTCAAATCTTATGTCCATTCCGTAGAAAATTTAATTCTCTACAACTTTGTAGAAGAAAGTTTCTCCAAATTCCAAACGAAAAAAGGCCGAAATCTACATACGGATGATTTTTCACACCAAAATACTGATAAAAACATCAACACTAATTCCTTCTTTTATATCCACAAAAATAAATATTTCCTTATCATATAAATCAATAATTAATTATTCACAAATAATATTACAGAACTATAATATTGACAACCAGGTCGTTCCCAGGAAAGAGGGGGCCTTCCGATAAGGATTTCTCCTTACTGGCGCGCAATTAAATAACCCCTTCTAGACAGAACTTCCTTAGACATTGCCAATAATGCTATCTAATAATATTATTCAAATAATATAAATTATTGATCTGATAATGGGAAATACTGTGCAGTAGCAATTATTGAATTAACAATAATATAAAAATACCGTGCAATACCGTGTGCTACTGTGCAATAACGCGTATTACATAATTTTAACCACCGGGTATTCCAACAGTGTTAACGGTAACCGTTACGCCGTTATTATTAAAAAAACTCATTCGTGTCGTTTTCTTCATCCGACAGTTTTCCGTTATGGGGTCCCACAAATGGTTGCGCCGTCGTACGAATATTTCCTGACAGCAAGAATATTCCACGACCAAACGAATATTTCCCGATAACAATGAATATTTTATAACCACTTAGCTTATTTTAAAATATTTGCGCATAACTTACCACATTAATCAAATCAACCCCTTACTATTCAAAATAATATATAGAAAAATTTAATTTTATTTATAAAAAGTTGGGGTCTTACAACCTCCCCTCCTTATGAAATTTCGTTCTCGAAATTGACGTACGTACCTGGTATGTCGAAAAGGTGAGAATACCTCGTTTTCATTTTCGATTTTAACTCCCAGGTCATTTCTTCGATTCCAACTGTGACTCTCATGGTGCTTCAACCATTGTACCTCACAATGGTACCCATCAGTTTGCCACCGCACAAAAATGGCATCCCCTATGAAGAGTCTGGCTTTGGTGTATCCCACATAAGAAGTCACCAGCGAGAGGCTCAGGGCTCTTCATAACTTATGGCTCTTGAAGCTTTGCCTTGACGCGTTGAAACATTAAACACCTCGAAACAAATTCTACGATCTCTCTCTTCATATTGCTCCACCAAAATGTATGTCAAAGATTACGATATATTTTGGTAATATCGTGAACGGTGTGTTGTGTGATTCCATCATGATTTTATACTTTAAATCAGCATCGTTAGGAACACAAAGTCTGGCGTTGACTTGAAGTATTCCTTCTTCATCAATTCTCACCTCTAGAGTAGCACCTTCGTGCACCTTCTTCTTCATCTTCATCAGCTCCGGGTCTGTAGCTTGAGCAGCTTAAACTTTATCAATTAAAGTTGGTTCTATGCGTATACTTGATATCATCACGTGGGACCCCGGAGTCTTGAACTCTATCTCCATCTTTTGTAAGTCACACAAAATAGGTCTTTGTGTTGACAGCATCGCACTTGTTCCCGTATATGATCTTCTACTCAATGTGTCAGCTACCACGTTCACTTTTCGTAATCTTTCAACAGCTCCAACCAACGTCATTGTCGCATATTGAATTCGTTCTGGGTGAAGAAATATTTGAGGCTTTTGAAGTATATTAGGATGTCATTAATAATGACAACCACGAAATGATCCAAATATTTCTTAAATATTCGGTCCATCATGTCCATGAACGTAGCTTGGATATTGGTCAATCTGAAAGATATAACTAGAAATTCGTAATGCGCATATCGAGTTCTAAAGACAGTCTTTGGAATGTCATCAGTTCTAATCTCTAATTGATGATATCCAGAACAGTGATCGATCTTTGAGAAGAATTGTGCACCTTGCAACTAGTCGAACAGGTCATCAATGTGAGGTAACGGATACCTATTCTTGATGGTGACATGGTTCAACTCTCGATAGTCAATACAAAGTCGCATACTACTGTCTTTCTTCTTTACGAATAAAACAGGAGCACCCCAAGGAGATATACTAGAACGAATAAAACCGATGTCTAACAACTCTTGTAGTTGGACCTTTAACTCCTAAAGTTCAATAGGAGCCATTCGATATGGGGTTTTAGAAATAGGCTTTGTACCGGGTTCAAGGTCAATAAAGAATTCAACTTCACATTCTGGGGTAGACCGGGAAGTTCTTCGGGAAATACATTAGGAAACGACAGAAATATCATTCAAATCTGATGTATTCTGATTTAAATCTGTGACATGGGCTAAGAAAGCTTGACATCCATTTTTTAAAAAACGAATAGCTTTATAACTTGAAATAACATTGATTGATTTGAATTCGCACAACGGGTTGTTTAGGAATAACAACCTTACGAAAAAAATCAATTTTAGCATGATGAGTGGTTAACCAGTCGATTCCAAAAATCACATCAAATTCAAGTATTTTCAAAGATATAAGATCAATAGGTAGGGTGAGGGTACTAATCTGAATCAAACAAGATTTCTAGACTGTCGATGTAATGAAGGTTTCTTCTAATGGAGTTTCAATAGATAAGTCAAAGTCTAATTTCTCAGAAGTTATGTTCAAACATTGTACACAAGCAGGTGAAATAAAAGAATGGGTAGCACCGGTATTTAATAAGGTATAGACTTTGCAAGAGTTTCTGATTAACTAACTCGTGATAAATTCGTTCGGGTTCCTCGTATTTTGGGAAGTCACGACAAACGCTCTTCTAGGAACCACCGACTTTGACTTGTCCGGAACAACCTTTGGAACCACCACCCCCGCTGGACTTGGTTTTGCTATAGGACAATCTCGAGCTATATGACCTTCCTTTCCAAAGATATAACATACCTTGGATTGCTGTGTGCAGTTTGGACTGATGTGTCCCTCTTCTCCACATCTGTAGCATATGATCGGTTGTCGTTCTCCTACCCTAAAAATAGTTGTTGGTGTTGGTGCTGCTGTCGACGTCTCCACGTTATCATTGTTGTATCTTCTCTTTTTGAAATCATCTCCCGACTCGCTTCTTCTATTATTTTGTCCATGATTACCACCGAAGTACCATTTCTAGCCTGATAATTCCCTCCTCGCTGGTTATCTTTGTTCCGATAACTGCTGCCACCGGTACGACCTTCGTTGTTCTCCATTGGTTGAACAAACTTATTATCTCGTTTTAATAATTAAGCCTTATTAACAACATCTGAATATAGAGAAAATTTGTGAGAAATAAGGTATTGACAAATTTTGGGTTTCAAACCTCTCAGAAACATCCGCGTCATACGTTCATCATTCTCCACCAAATGAGATGCAAACCGGGATAACTCCGTGAACTTAGCCTCGTACTGGGAAACAGACATGTTGTTCTATTCTAGTTTAATAAACTCTAGCTCTTTCATAGGACGAATACTTTTGGGAAAGTACTTGTCATTGAACAGTTTCTTGAACGCTTCCCAAGACATTTTGAGTACCGCAGGCTGGGTACGCTTCACAGATTCCCACCAGTAATCCGCCTCTCCACGGAGCATAAAGGTGGCTAATGGAACCTTCTGTTCCTCCGTGCATCCCAAGACATCTAATATCTTGGTAATTTGCTTAACCCACATTTTCGCCTTGATCGGATACGGCTTTCAGAAAAACTCTGGTGGTCCCAACTCCTTGAACTACTTGGCTGTGACAAGCCGCAATTTGCTATTATTTCCAGCTGTATTATGAACACGAGTCTCCCTCGTCTGGTTTTTGCATAAACTGCAAAAAACTTCTAAACATGCCATCTTTCATTGTCTGATCAGTGGTGTTGTTTACAGGAGGAATATTGCCTTCCTATTGCACGTTGTCCTGGTTGGTGGTTAAAGATGTCTCCACGGTCTCATTCACTCCATTGCTAACATTTTCAGTTGCCATTCTCAAATACTGCCATAAAACAAGGGTTAATTCAATAAATTAACATATCACATATTAACTCTATGCTCCGACCGACCAATTAAATTATCAAATAAGCTTAGGTATGACACACTAGCGAAGGATTTACTCGTCTCTCCCCTCCTAGTTCTATTCCCCGATCTCCGCCAGATATCATATCCCTAAGCTCTGATACCAACTGTGACTCCCCCAGAATAGGTCCAATCAACCCAACCCATATAAAGTGGAATTGATGGAGAAAATTTCTTACAGTGGATTATTTTGGAAAAATATGAGTTTTCATGAAAATGGCCAAATTGGATTTTTAAAACTTGTGATTATCATTATTTAGATTGTTGTTATGTTGTAGAAACATGTTATGTTATTTATTATTGCATGTGTATGGAGTTACAGTGGCTACGTTACTGTAATTTTCCGTTTGATGGCTTATATGGGTTGTTCGGTAAAGCAGAGAGCTGTGGCTGTCTGCGTCTGGCCGAGTTGCTGCGCAGCTACACCGGCAGCAAGGCCAGGAGTAGCGCAGCTGCGCCGCTTGCCCTTCCCATATCCTTTCCTTGCACATCTATGCCGATTTTAAGGCAGCTGGCTGCGCAGCTGTGCCGTGCACAGTGCTTGGGCAGTGACTTTAGTTTCTTATGCAGTTTATTTTAAAGCCTTAGTTTTATTATTCCTTGATAGTGGACAAATATTTAAATGATATAACATGTTGTTATATGATTGTGACAAATTCATATTTGGGAAATAAAAGAATTTGTGAAAACATTAATTAGGTTATAAATGTTTTATTGTAAATGAGTTACTTAATTATAATTTGATTAATTATAATTAAGAGTAAGTGTTTAATTTAAAGTATAATATGGTTAAATTATAATTGATTTATTTTAATCAATTAGATGTTAATTTAAATTATAATTTAAGTCATTGTAATTTAATAAATGCATGTTTAGTTATAGATTTTAAGTTTATAATTACATGATTAATTATAATTTGTGTAATTATAATGCATGATATAGTTTAATTAATTATTGATTATTAATTGGTGATAATTTAAGAGGTAATTGTAATTGAATAATTATAATTAGATTAAGTGTTTAAATTATAATTGTTTAATTATAATTTAGTTAAATACATAATTAATTTAATTATGTGAGTATGTGTGCGATGTAATTAACTATGTGATAGTTGATTGTTATTATTTATTTAATTAGAGTGAGTTAACCATGAGGGTTAACCACTTATGTGAATTAGTTACGTGTTAACTATATTAGGTTATTGTGATTGAATATGTATGTATGTAGGAAGTGTTAAAGTACGTGATTGAGTTAAGTAGCTTGCGCTTAAGGCAAGTCTTCTAAACCCTAAATTCGCTATTTCTACGCAAGTTTCTTTGAGTTCATATATTCATTGTTGAGAATGTCCTTTTCATTTCTGTACTAGACAATTATTTACTTAACCGAAGAGATCTTGACTTATTGTTCAAGTAAGATCCAGTTTATTATTTTAAATACTTTAAGTTTACTTCTAAAGCATATGTTAATTCATAATTCTTTTATTTATGAATTATTGAAAGTCGATTCAACTAATCCTTAGTTGATGAATGTGAATTCTAAATTACCTTTGTAAGCTTATCCAAACCAAACTTTCTTTGGTGCGGACTTGAATTCAAATTACTGAGTTGAACAACCCTAATTATTAAGGGACGTTACTACGCATAGCGTTAAGATGTTTGTGCACAATACATGGTACGAAGGGCTGATCCCCCTAAGTACGAGTTAAGGTCCATAGTCTTATTGACTGTTAAAGGTTTAAATAAAAATATTTATAACCTAGGACAAGAGTTCAAAGTTCTTATGACCCTCAGATAAATTCTATATTCGAATTTTAATGTTGATAGAGAATTATTATTCAATTCTTTATTATTGAAGTAAGCTAGGTTATTCTGATCTTTTTAAAGATATCCTTTCACGTATTTATTATTGTTAAACTCCAGTGAGCTGTTGTTTGCTCACTCTTGCATTAAATAACAATTGCAGTTAAGGTTGATAACGTTGATGCCCCGTCTACGAGTAAAGACAACGGAAAGATGAACAAGTGAAGACTTATTTAATTATTTTGAAATGATTGTAATAAGACTTTTATGTCATGTTTTTATTCCGCACTTTATTGTTTATGTCAAGGTTAAAGTAACCCTGGGATTGATTTTTGAGAAGGTTGTAACCCTTTGTTTTAAGTAGATCAAAAAGGCCACGGATTTGAAATCCAGACGAAACCAGAAGCTATAAATATATATATACGCTCAGACATATATGATAAAGCGGTAAAAAGCTTCAGATCACAAGAAATCTTACAGTGTGTAGCGCTAAAAACTTTAAACCACTTGGAGGGCTTGAAAACTCCATTTCCACCGATTAAAATTTGATACGTTAGTTTATATACATATACAAACGTATTAGAAGAATAAAATTGAAGTTTCGAGCACTATAGGTAGGGTTAAAAGCTAAAATGGGCAGAATTTCATTCCTTTTCTTCTTTTTTCTCTTTTTTTTTGCTAGTGGGGGTCTCTATTGATAGACCAAAATAGCTGCGGGTCTACCTGGGGTCCCCGGGTGGGCCCCGGTCCCTTGGGTCCCGTTGTCTCGAAGTACGTGCACTTTGAATAACGCATTGTCTCCTTCAAACATTCATAACTTTCAATCCGGGAGTCTGATTGAGGCGTGCTATAACTTTTCGGAAAGTCCTTTCCGAGAGCTACACAATGACATAGGATTTGAACTTTTTCGAATCCGTGAAGAAGGTTCCATGAACAGAACTTCGAGTCTTCGCAGTCTATCCGTTGAGCTGTCTTGTGTTGTTTTCACTTGGGATTGACGTTATGGTTTAGCATGACCTTCATGGCATCGATTTGACTTGATTTGATGTCAAGTCAATAAAATGACCATTTTGCCCTTCCGGGGTTGTCTCAATGATTGACAAGGTTTTCGACTGTTTCTCTTGGTTCTTTCCGAAGTTTGATCCCAGCCGACTCTGTTATTCCTCAAGGTTGTCTCCGAGGTTGACTTGATATCCCAGGGTTGCCTCTAGGGATGCTTTGATGCTTCAAGGTTGTATCCGAAGGTTGATTTGGTCTCTCAGGGTTGTCGTCTAGGTTTGATTTGATCTCCCGCTGTTGTCGTCGAGGTTTACTGTATCTCCTGGGGTTGTCGCCGAGGTTGAATTTAATTTCCCAGGGTTGTCGCCGGGGTTTTACTTGATCTCTGGGTGTTATCACCAGGGCTTGATTTGATCTCCCAAGTTTGTCACCAGGGTTTGCCTTGATCTCCCGGTGTTGTCTCCGGGTACGGTTTTGCCCTCATGCAGGGTTAGTAACAGGAATGCAAAATTTTAAGTGTCTACAGAGTTTGATCTAGAGATAGCTGACAAGATCAGATATGTGGATGCATGGGTAGAGGTAGCTAGAAGAGTTGATCAGTTGAGAGATAAAGTGGAAGCTAAAGATGTGAGGATTGACACTTTAGGTTGAGCTATAGACACGGCTTATATGAGCCAGCCTGTTAGTGTGAGGAGGCAACTGTTTGAGGTCGGTAAGTCGAGTCGTTTCGTTCGACGCTGTGTGGTTGGAGGTGCACTCCAGGAGCAAGAGCATGTTCATACTAAGGTGTCTCAACCGGACGTGCAGTGATGGCTTAGCAGTTCTATATTATGTGTTTAGATGCAGTTTTTACCCTTTTTGTTTATTAGGGTTATATTATGAATGATGCAAACCTCAAATAGTATGAGGTAGTATGTACCCCCATCTTATGTGTTTAAGGGGAGTATATCTTTTGATAGTAAACATTTATGGGAATATACCAGGCATGTAAGTGTATGACATTAAGGTTTGGCTTGTATAAATGCGAAATTATGTTATGGGTATGATTAAGTAAATAAGTTTTAGGAATTAAGATAGTAAGATGTCTATTTGATAAATTGATAATTTATTAAACTGAATTCATTAATTCGGTAAACCGAATGTGGTAATTAGGCAAACCGAATGTGTTAATTCAGCAAACTTGTGACACCCCCAAAATAGGTTCAATACTCAACCCATTCTGAGTCGCCAAATATATAGTATAGAATCGAAATAAAATCTTTTATATCAAACGGTCGTGCAAACTACGACCACACAACTGTGAGTGTCAATACATATATGTAGACAATACATATATGTAGAAAATATAAACACTCAAACTAAGTCCTCATTACATTTATTATCACACTATTTTACAAAAAAAAAATAGTGAGGACTTCTAGAGCTCTAACTCGGACCATCACTCCATTCCCCGACTAGTACCCGCAATATTCTCATTTCTTGAAGAGGACAATAGATGAAAAGGGTGAGCTCAACTAGCCCAGTAAAGAATATTATGACTAAGATAATGAAAAATAAATTATCGTTAGCCTTCAATAAATCAGATAAAATATAATGGACAACAAGTTTTAGATCAATATTCGCAGCGAAAATAACAATTCATTAGAAGAGTTAAGTAGATAATGAAGTCTACTATCTTCTATGATTTAAAAGTCTATCATCAATATTTTATCCCTGTAACATCAATCAATATACATCTTGAATCAAATATTCATCTTTGCACTAAGGGCCAAAGATATTCAGTTGTAACACCAGTTGGTCATGTTCATCCAACACCTGTCCATCTTTACACTACGGGCCAAAGATATTCATCAGGTAATCATTCATTTTTGCACTACATGCCAAAGATATTCATCGAGTAATCATTCATCTTTGCACTACAGGCCAAAGATATTCAATTATAACACCATTTAGGACTGAGGATGATGAAAAACAGTACGAATAACGAATCTAGTGAGATAAAGGACAAATATTAGAGAATTTATCCAGAGTTCAAGAAAGAAGATCAAAACCTGGATCCAATCAAAGATTTAAAAAAATAATTTTTTTTACCGTAAATAGTATACTGTGAATAGTAACTCGACATGAAAAGATAAAAATTTTAAGAAAAAGTTTATAAAATTATTTCGGTGAAATGATACTAGATGAAGCGCAAAACTCAAAGAATTTCTGATCATTTCAAGAATTATATATGCAATACTTATCATAGTAAGTTTAAATATAGAAATATGAAATGAAATATTATAACTTTCATAATATGAAATATGAAAGAAAATAATATTCTATATAAATATTGAAAGAAAATAACATCATTTACAAGAAAAATAACATCCTTTATCTCAGTAAAATACTAGATCTGTCTGGATTATCGGATATTATACTGACGAAAACTTGCACTATAATCAACACTCAAAGTATCTAAATACTCACAAGAAATACGCTCGATATTATAGAGAAAATTTTCTGATTCTGGTGTGATTTTCAATTCTAACTTAAGCACCCTATTTATAGGAATTGTGTGGCACACCAAGATTGAAAAAAAAAATCACACGGATGATTTTCAAGCCCAAACTTTTGAAAATATGCAGTACGCCAAAATGGAACACTCCAAGTTCCCACCCACCACATGTTTATATAATGTGTATATATATATATATATATATATATATATATTAAAATAATTATTTCTGAAACTTCAATAATTCATAATAAATAGTCCTTTTATTAGAAAAATACGAACCTTATGTCCATTCCATATAAAATATAATTCTCTACGACATTGTAGAAGAAAGTTTTTCGAAATTCTGAATGAAAAATGACCCAAGTTTACATACGGATTATTTTTCTACACTCACTACTCTTGAAAATCTCCAGCACACTCAAAATTTCAAAGCCTCCACTTTTAAAATAATGAATTCCACCACATGTTTATATATATATATATATATATATATATATATATATATATATATATATATATATAAACATTTATAATTATTAAAAGAATTCCAAATTTTATTTTCTCTCTTCCATCTCATTTTATTCATATATCGTGAATTTGTTGTAAAAAAAATATCATCACTATTATATTATTATATTATCACATTATACACTTATAATATAATATTATTATAATATATTTGAATGAATTATTTTATCAGAACAGATAAAATATCCATTCTCAATAATTGTCACTTTTACTAAAAATTCATCCGTTTAAATCTACATTGAATAAAATTTATTTATTATTTTTATCAATAATTATTATTCACAAAAAATATTACAGAACCACAATAATGACAACCAGGTCGTTCCCAGGAAAGAGGGGGCCTTCCGATAAGGATTTCTCCTTATTGGCGCGCAATTACCTAACCTCTTTCCTAGACAGAACTTCCTTAGATATTGCCAATAATGCTATCTAATAATATTATTCAAATAATATGAATTATTAATTTGATAATGTGAAATACTGTGAAGTGACAATTGTTGAATCAATAATACAAAAATCAACGTAGCAACTATTTAATCAATAAAATATTATGCAATTATCAATGTAGTAATTATTAAATCAATAAAATAAACTATACAGTAATTACTGTAATAATTATTGAGTAGTGACTTTTTACGTAAGAATCAATAATACAAAATACTGTGCAATACCGTGTGTTACTGTGCACAACGCGTATTACTGTATTTTTATCACCGGGTATTTCAACAGTTTAACGGTAACATTTTTACCGTTATTTTTATAAAAATTTACTTCTGTCGCTTTCTATATCTGACATTCATTCCATTGTGGGGTCCACCAATGACTGCGCCGTCGTACGAATATTCTCCGACAGAAAGTATATTCCTCGACCAAACAAATATTCCCCGACACCATGAATATTTTATAACCACTTGCTTACTTTGAAATATTTGCATATTCCACCCATAACTCACCACATTTATCAAATCAACACCTTACTACTTCAAAATAATGTATAAAAAAAATTAAATCTTTATTCATAAAAGTTGGGGTCTTACAACCTCCCCTCCTTATGAAATTTCGTCCTCGAAATTGACGTACGTACCTGGTATGTCGAAGAAGTGAGGATACCTCACTTTCATTTCCGATTTTAACTCCCAAGTCATTTTCTCGATATCATGGTTCCTCAACAAAACTTTAACTTGAGGTATAATCTTCGAGCGTATAACATGTTCCTTCTTATCCAAGATCTTGACAGGTATCTCCTCGTAAGTTAAATCTTCAGCTATCTCGTCTGGTTCTAACTCAATAATGTGGTTTGGGTCTTTCACATATTTACGAAGCATGGATATGTGAAAAACTTTGTGAAAATGAGACATGCTTGGAGGTAAAGAGAGTCTATAACCCATAGTTCCTACTCGGTCAAGGATTTCAAATGGACCAATAAATCGTAAATCGGTGCCCATAGCTTTCTGCAAGCTGACCCTTTGGCACTTGATGTTTCGCCTTGACACGTTTACATGTTAAACACCTCGAGATAAACTCCGCAATCTCTCTCTTCATATTGCTCCACAATAATATGTATGTTGAAGATCACGATACATTTTGGTACTTCCAGGATGGATTGTAAACGGTGTGTTGTGTGCCTTCATCATGATTCTATACTTCAAATCAAAGTCGTAAGAACACAAAGTCTGGATTTGACTCGAAGTATTCCCTCTGCATCGATTTTTTACTTCTGTAATATAGCCCCTTCTTGCATCTTCTTCTTCATATTCATCAGCTTTGGGTCAGTAGCTTGAGCAGCTTTAACTTTATCAATTAAAGCTGGTTCTACGCGTATATTTGACATCATCATGTGGGTCCCTGGAGTCTTTAACTCTATCTCCATCCTTTGTAAGTCATGTAAAATGGGTCTTTGTGTTGACAGCATCGCACTCATTCCCGCATGTGATCTTCTACTCAACGCGTTAGCTACACCGTTCGCTTTTTTCAGGATGGTATTGGATGGTATGGTCATAATCTTTCAACAGATCGAGCCAACGTCGTTGTTGCATATTGAGTTCGTTCTGGGTGAAAAAATATTTGAGCCTTTTGGAGTATATGAGGATATCATCAATAAAGATAACCTTGAAATGATCCAAATATTTCTTGAATATTCGGTTCATCATGTCCATGAACGCAGCATCGACATTGGTCAATCCGAAAGATATAACTAGAAATTCGTAATGCGTATCGAGTTCTAAAGGCAGTCTTTGGAATGTCATAAGTTCTAATCTCTAACTGATGATATCCAGAACGGAGATCGATCTTTGAGAAGAATTGCGCACCTTGCAACTGGTCGAACAGGTCATCAGTGCGAGGTAGCGGATACCTATTCTTGATGGTAACATGGTTCAACTCCCGATAGTCAATATAAATTGCATACTCCCATCTTTCTTCTTTACGAATAAAATAGGAGCACCCCAAGGAGATGTACTAGGACGTATAAAACTGATGTCTAACAACTCCTGTAGTTGGACCTTTAACTCCTGAAGTTCAATAGGAGTCATTTGATATGGGGTTTTTAAAAATGGGTTTTGTACTGGGCTCAAGGTCAACAAAGAATTCAACTTCACGTTTTGGGGTAGACCAGGAAGTTCTTCGGGAAATACATCAAGAAACTCATGAACAACAAAAATATCATTCAAATCTGATGTATTCTGATTTAAATCAGTGATATGGGCTAAGAAAGCTTGACATTCGTTTTTCACTAAACAAATAGCTTTATGAATTGAAATGACATTGATTGATTTTAGTGGTCTGGTTGTTTGAATGAAAGCTAACAACCTTACGAAACAATCAATTTTGGCATGATGAGTGGTTAACCAGTCGATTCCAAAAATCACATCAAATGCAAGTATTTTCAAAGATCTAAAATCCACAGGTAGGGTGAGGATGCTAATTTGAATCAAACAAGATTTGTAAACTGTGAATGTAACGAAGGTTTCTCGTAACGGAGTTTCAATAAATAAGTCAAAGTCTAATTTCTCAGAAGTCAAGTTCAAACGTTGAGCACAAGTAGGTGAAATAAAAGAATGGGTAGAACCGGTATCTAATAAGTTATAGACTTCATAAGAGTTTATGATTAGCTTACCCGTGATCACCACGTTCGGGTTCCTCGTATTTTGACAAGTCACGACAAACGCTCTCTCCTAAACTACCTGATAGTAGTGTGCATACAAGCCAATCATGTATGATGATAAAGCACATACTTTGTAAACAATCTTATTTATTTATTAATAAAATATTTATTTATTAAAGGCATTTAATTATGTACATGGTGCTGTTTTTATAATATGTAAATAACCCATAGTTTTAAGCAATGCTTTTAGAATCATGATGTTGATCATGCTAATGAGATCTAAATTCTTAGAAAGCTTTAAAACTAAAATAGTTCCCAATCGTGGGATTACTAAAAAGGGGATTAGTAAATCCGGATAGATTGGTACATATGTTGCTTGCTCATTGGATGAGGATGACTGATCTCATGGTCATTTGTGTGGAGACACTAAAGCAAGTATGTAGGTGCTTATTGGAGAATAAGTTCACTGAACATGACTCGCTATGGAATACCTAATGGAGTTTTTCTCGCCTGTCAATAGGAATTCCTAATGTGATAGTAGTACATGTGATCCTTGGACTTGAGATCATCATAGTATCTTGTATGTAACAAATTATACTTTGACTAATTTCTTAAGGCCTTTTAAGGCATATATAGGGTATGCTTGGGTGTAATGAGTTACATATGGAGATAATGAATGATCAATAAAGAATCTACCACCTCTAGTAAAAGAGGAGATATGTCCTATGTGATTCGTTAAATGACAACCCAGGAATCCTTGGCCAAGGTAGAATGAAATTAGAAAGAGGTTTCTAATTTGCATTATTTGGAGTTGTGCATTTTCTAATCGAAATACATATGATTAAATAAATTAAGACTTGACAGTAAATCCATGTCTTATATTTAATTGGGACATTGTATGGTGGAAGGATTGAATTGTACGGTAACTATTAACTCACAGGTTCTTTTATGATTAATGTTGAAATCTATATTATCTGTAAAGTCGTTGATCGCTAGGGAGGCTTATCCCTATTGTAGAATAAATGTTATTTATTTAAATAGATTATTAGTTTAATTTTTTTATTTAAATAAGATTAGAATTGTTCTAATTGATTTATTCACAACCGGTTTAATATGGAGAACCTAAAGGGTCACACCATAAAAGGAAGAAGAATTATTTAAGAAGAAAATGACATGATAGTAATAATGTATTAAGTATAATTAATTTAATCTATGATGATAGAATAAATTAAATAGCTTAATGTTTATTATTTAATATTTTAGAAATATTAAATATAAATTAATAAGAGGAGTCTTATTAATATTATTATTATTATTATTATGTTATTATTTTAATTCTAAAGGAGTTTAGGAATTAATATAATATCAGTACTCTCTCTCAATCCTAATAAAGATTAGGATATAAATTAATTAAATAAAACCCTATTCTAATTGGATTAGGAGGGTTAACCTAATATCTATATAAGAGAGTCTTATATCAGAAATAAGGGACGTGAAATTTTCCAAGAGTTGGGAGTACACATATTCTATAGAGATAGAAACAAGGGTTAAGCCAATAACCCATCTTCTTGAGTTCTTCATCTTCCTTGGTGGATCACCGTTAGAGGCCAAACATTTGGGTGGCTGACATTGATCAAGGGAAGGAGCCACTACAGAGGAATCAAAGGAATCAAAGGAGTAGAACTTGTACCTGAGGAAGCTTAGATCTTCAAAGGTATAATTTCATGTTCTCTCTTTTCTGTTATTGATAACAAGCACAAAGCATGATCATGGTTATGGGTTTGTATAAATTTTAAAAACCTAGTTTTTACGCTTCCGCCCTATTTATGTGATTTGATTGCATGATTGCGTTACATACAAACCCAACAGTGGTATCAGAGCTTAACTTTGTGCTAATTATCAATTTTATAATTCCATGTATGAATTGATGTGAGAATTGGATCGTTTTTCTTGACAAAAATCAGTTTTCTGCAAGTTTCTGCGGCGAACGGCGCAGCTGCGCAGCCTCCCAGTTCATTACTGGCGCAGCTGCGCCGGTCTGCAAAAATTGTTGCTTCCGTCTACCCGCGCAGCTGCGCAGATGCCCAGTTCATTACTGGCGCAGCTACGCCGGTACCTGGACAAACCCTGAAAATTGATTTTAATTAATTATGTAAACTGTTTATTTAATTGATAAAGTTTTAAAATAAAGAAGTTTATTTTATCTGAAATATGATTTCAGAATGCTAAAATTAAAGGAGTTTAATTTGGATTTATTTTTGATTAAAATAAAAGAGTTTATTTTGTTTCAAAAATAAAATTTAGCAAAACTTTTGTCGATTAAATAACATCGATCCATATATGAAATAGCATTGTTATTCATGAGATGAATGGATATTTATTGAGGCATATGTAGATGTGTATGAAAATAAATGGGGTTGATTATGGACTATGACCAATGTGATTGGATTTTATTTTGGATGAATGCTTGAATGTATGGGTTTTATAAAATGGGGTCTGCGTACCTCGTCTTCTCTAGTTTTATTCTCGATGTAAATTCTATCTCATTTCTATGTACTTCCCCTTGACTGCTGATCAAGGTTTCTATTTAATTTTAAAATAGTTAATGTAATAGAGATAGTTAGAATTATTTTGAAGAAATTGGAGACCAAGGAGGAAGGAGCGCGTGAAGACCCGTTTGTATGGAGCCCGGGTTTAAATGTAATAGTTACATTTAAAATTTAAATTCTTGCACTCCTAGGTTTGACCTTTTGGTTCATTTGGTGGCTCTAGTGAACCAAACTAGAATAAAAGTCCATAATCAATCCGGGTAGAATATAGTATTCTATATCGCATGCTAAATATTATATATATTATATTTTATACAAACATGCTTCGCATGTTTAATAAAATGACGCGTATTTTATATATATATGTGCATGCGCGCTTAAAAGATGAGACAAATAATAACAAACCCCTCAAAGAAATAATATTAAGTCTGAAGCGTTCAAATGATATTTGGAATATCGAACGTCGCCTTCTAGCATGATTAGTTAATAGAGTATTAAATATTTAATATGAGTTTGTTGTGCTATCCACAAGGCGAGTATTGAATATTTAAGATGTTAATTAATCACATTTGATGCTTATCAAGAAAATTGAACGATCTATTCTTGTTGTGCTATCCACAAGGACGAAAATTTTTCTTTTTGAATTTATGGAAGTGCTAGGCTGGACTTAACTTAAATCATTTTAGTTCGGATGTGCACACACATGACCATTATGATTTAAGAGGCAAAATAAAAGGAGTTACATGGTGATGTAATTGACAAGAGTTGTCTACCTATTTATTTGTATATCGCTTGTTGTACTATCCACAAGGTTATATACATTTGAAATGGGATCCTTAATCTCACTAGCAAATCTTTAAATAGATGTTGCCGAACTATATGAGTGAGGGTAATATAGTTTGATGAAAATAGTGGGAGATACCAATTTAAAATAAAGACCTAAATTTATTTTGGTATGCAAAGTTAATAAAATGAATGTTTGCTAAAATGTTGTCTTTTCACATGCAGAATTTTAAAAATGTCAAAATCACTAATCTCACTACGAAGCATACTTGATGCAAATAAGCTTACCGGCCTGAATTATGAGGACTGGCTAAGAAATCTGAGAATCGTTCTCACTGCTGAAAAGATTTCTTATGTCCTAAATTTCACTATCCTTGAATCTGTTTCAGAAACAGCCTCTGAGGAAGAGAATGCCAGTTTCAATAAGTGGCAAGATGATGCATCTGTGGCTCAATGCATCATGCTCGCATCCATGAATAACGAGCTTCAGCGTCAGGACGAAAAAATGGATGCTCCTGCTATGCTGCTTCACCTCAAGGAGTTGTATGGTGAACAGAGTAGGACTGCTAGATATGAGATATCTAAGGAGCTCTTCCGATCTCGGATGACCGAGGGCACTACCGTCGAGACTCATGTTCTGAAGGTAATCAATTTGATTGAACGCCTTGGACAGCTTGGGTTCGTCATGGATGGGGAGTTGAGTCAAGACTTGGTCTTGAAGTCACTCCCTGAGACCTTCTCGCAGTTTGTGGTTAATTTTCACATGAATAAGCTAGATGTCAGCTTACCTGAGCTGCTTAACATGCTGAAAACTGCAGAAGGTCACTTCTCATCCAAGAAGAACCATGTCTTGATGGTGGATTCTTCCAATAAAAGGAAGAGGCCCAAGGTGTCTTCTGAAAAGAAGAAATCTAAGAAGGCTAAGGGAAAAGGGAAAGAAAAGGAGCAAAAGAAACCTGAACCAGCTAAAGGAATGTGCTTTCATTGCAATGAACCGGGACATTGGAAGAGGAACTGCAAGAAGTTTCTAGCAGAGAATAAGCTTGGAGAAGCTTCGACTTCCAATCAACGTTTGTTTATGATTGAAATTAATTTTTCTGAAAGTCATAATTCTACTTGGGTATTGGATACCGGCTGTGGTTCTCACATATGTAATACTGTGCAGGGACTGGTCAGAAGTAGAAAGCTGAACAAAGATGAGGTGATCCTACGAGTGGGAAATGGAGCAAAAGTTGCTGCATTAGCTGTAGGAACTTATTGTTTAGCAATGCCTTCGGGCAAATCCATTTATCTTAATAATTGTTATTATATTCCGAATATTATTAAAAACATTATTTCAATTTTTGTATTGGATATGGAAGGTTTTGACGTTATTATAAAGAACAATGGTTGTTCTATTTATAAAGACGATGTTTTATATGGTATTGGAAATTTGCGAAATGGACTTTATACACTTGACTTGCAAGAAAATATATTTCAAATTGAACAAATTAAGAAAAGAAAAAGAGATGATATTAATTATACCTATATGTGGCACTGTAGACTCGGTCATATCAATGAAACAAGATTATCCAAGTTTTATAAAGATGGGCTCCTCGAGCTATCTGATTATGAATCATATCCAACTTGTGAATCTTGTCTCATGGGTAAAATGACTAAATCTCCTTTTAGTGGAAAAGGGGAGAGAGTTACAGAGTTGTTGGCATTGATTCACACAGACGTTTGTGGACCTATGACAACAAGTGCACGGGGTGGGTATTCTTATTTTATTACTTTCACTGATGATCACTCAAGATTTGGATATGTGTATTTAATGAAATACAAATCAGAATCATTTGAAAAGTTCAAAGAGTTCAGAAGTGAAGTAGAGAAACAAACGGGCAAGAGTATTAAGATACTTCGATCAGATCGAGGTGGAGAATACTTAATCTCACTAGCAAATCTTTAAATAGATGTTGCCGAACTATATGAGTGAGGGTAATATAGTTTGATGAAAATAGCGGGAGATACCAATTTAAAATAAAGACCTAAATTTATTTTGGTATGCAAAGTTAATAAAATGAATGTTTGCTAAAATGTTGTCTTTTCACATGCAGAATTTTAAAAATGTCAAAATCACTAATCTCACTACGAAGCATACTTGATGCAAATAAGCTTACCAGCCCGAATTATGAGGACTGGCTAAGAAATCTGAGAATTGTTCTCACTACTGAAAAGATTTCTTATGTCCTAAATTCCACTATCCCTGAATCTGTTTCAGAAACAGCCTCTGAGGAAGAGATTGCTACTTTCAATAAGTGGCAAGATGATGCATCTGTAGCTCAATGCATCATGCCTCGCATCCATGAATAACGAGCTTCAGCGTCAGCATGAAAAAATGGATGCTCCTGCTATGCTGCTTCACCTCAAGGAGTTGTATGGTGAACAGAGTAGGACTGCTAGATATGAGATATCTAAGGAGCTCTTCCGATCTCGGATGACCGAGGGCACTGCCGTCGAGACTCATGTTCTGAAGGTAATCAATTTGATTGAATGCCTTGGACAGCTTGGGTTTGTCATGGATGGGGAGTTGAGTCAAGACTTGGTCTTGCAGTAACTCCCTGAGACCTTCTCGCAGTTTGTGGTTAATTTTCACATGAATAAGCTAGATGTCAGCTTACCTGAGCTGCTTAACATGCTGAAAACTGCAGAAGGTCACTTTTCATCCAAGAAGAACCATGTCTTGATGGTGGATTCTTCCAATAAAAGGAAGAGGCCCAAGGTGTCTTCTGAAAAGAAGAAATCTAAGAAGGCTAAGGGAAAAGGGAAAGAAAAAGAGCAAAAGAAACCTGAACCAGCTAAAGGAATGTGCTTTCATTGCAATGAGCCGGGACATTGGAAGAGGAACTGCAAGAAGTTTCTAGCAGAGAAGAAGCTTGGAGAAGCTTCGACTTCCAATCAACGTTTGTTTATGATTGAAATTAATTTTTCTGAAAGTCATAATTCTACTTGGGCATTGGATACCGGCTGTGGTTCTCACATATGTAATACTGTGCAGGGACTGGTCAGAAGTAGAAAGCTGAACAAAGATGAGGTGATCCTACGAGTGGGAAATGGAGCAAAAGTTGCTGCATTAGCTGTAGGAACTTATTGTTTAGCAATGCCTTCAGGCAAATCCATTTATCTTAATAATTGTTATTATGTTCCGAATATTATTAAAAACATTATTTCAATTTCTGTGTTGGATATGGAAGGTTTTGACGTTATTATAAAGAACAATGGTTGTTCTATTTATAAAGACGATGTTTTATATGGTATTGGAAATTTGCGAAATGGACTTTATACACTTGACTTACAAGAAAATATATTTCAAATTGAACAAATTAAGAAAAGGAAAAGAGATGATATTAATTATACCTATATGTGGCACTGTAGACTTGGTTATATCAATGAAACAAGATTATCCAAGTTGCACAAAGATGGGCTCCTCGAGCTATCTGATTATGAATCATATCCAACTTGTGAATCTTGTTTCATTTGTAAAATGGCTAAATCTCCTTTTAGTGGAAAAGGAGAGAGAGTTACAGAGTTGTTGGCATTGGTTCGCACAGACGTTTGTGGACCTATGACAACAAGTGCACGGGGTGGGTATTCTTATTTTATTACTTTCACTGATGATCACTCAAGATTTGGATATGTGTATTTAATGAAATACAAATCAGAATCATTTGAAAAGTTCAAAGAGTTCAGAAGTGAAGTAGAGAAACAAACGGGCAAGAGTATTAAGATATTTCGATCAGATCGAGGTGGAGAATACTTAAGCAGTGAGTTTCTCAATTGTCTCAGAGAAAATGGTATAATCTCACAATGGACTCCTCCAGGTACACCACAGTTAAATGGAGTATCTGAAAGGAGAAATCGAACACTGTTGGACATGGTTCGATCCATGATGAGTTTTACCGACCTTCCAATTTCCTTCTGGGGATATGCCCTAGAAACGGCTGCATACCTACTTAACAAGGTACCTACCAAATCCGCCCCAAAGACTCCATATGAGATGTGGAAAGGGAGGAAACCAAATCTTAAGCATGTTAAGACTTGGGGTTGTCTAGCTTATGTCAAAAAGTTTGAAAATGATAAGCTACAGACTAAATCCGATAAGTGTAGATTTGTGGGATACCCTAAAGAAACCGTAGGGTATTATTTCTATCATCCAACTGATCAAAAGGTGTTTGTTGCGAAACATGCTACCTTCTTAGAGAAAGAGTTTATCCATGAAGGGGTTAGTGGGAGTAAGATATATCTTGAAGAAGTTCAAGAACCACAAGTTACGACGGACCAAAGTCAGGTACCTAACCAAGTAGAAGAACCTACTGTACCACACCATGTTCGTAAATCTGGAAGAGTACCGAAGATACCTGAGAGGTATGGATTCGTTATAGAGGATGACGATGAGGTACACATCATGAATGATGATGATCCATTGCGAACAGGCTATGAGTAATAAAGACTCAGGGAAATGGCTTGAAGCCATGAAATCCGAAATGGACTCCATGTATGAAAACAAAGTATGGTCTTTGGTTTCACCACCTGAAGGTATTAAACCTATTGGGTGTAAATGGGTTTTTAAGAAAAAGACTGGAGCAGACGGAAAGGTAGAGACCTATAAGGCCCGACTGGTTGCAAAAGGTTTCAAACAAAGACAAGGAGTTGACTATGATGAAACCTTCTCACCAGTAGCCATGCTCAAGTACATTCGGATTTTGCTTGCGATTGCAGCTTACAACGACTATGAGATCTGGCGGATGGACGTGAAAACGGCCTTCCTCAATGGGAAACTTGAGGAGGATGTGTATATGACATAGCCAGAGGGATTTATTTCAAAAGTTGGAACAAATCAAGTCTGTAAGCTACAACGATCCATTTATGGGTTGAAGCAAGCTTCTCATAGATGGAACATTCGTTTTGATGAGACAATCAAAGAGTTTGATTTTATCAAAAACGAGGATGAACCATGTGTATACAAAAAGGTTAGTGGGAGCGCAGTATCATTCCTTGTATTATATGTTGATGATATATTACTGATATGGAATGACATTCCTATGTTACAATCCATTAAAATCTGGTTATCTAAAAACTTCTCCATGAAGGACTTGGGAGAAGCATCCTATATTTTGGGGATAAAGATCTATACAGATAGATCTAAAAGGATGCTCGGCTTATCCCAAGGAACGTACATTGATACGATGCTAAAGAGGTTTAGCATGGAAGATTCCAAAAGAGGTCTCATGCCGATGAGCCATGGAATAAATCTCTCCAAGAAACAGGCCCCAAAGACACCTGAGGAGAGAGACCGTATGAGTAAGATCCCTTATGCTTCTGGAATAGGATCTATCATGTACGGTATGATATGTACTAGACCGGATGTTGCTCACGCACTTAGTGTAACAAGCAGATACCAGTCAAATCCAGGAGAAGAGCACTGGAAGGTAGTGAAAAATATCCTAAAGTACTTGAGAAGGACTAAAGATATTTTTCTTGTCTACGGTGGGTCTGAATTAAAACTCGAGGGATTCACGGACTCAATTTTTCAAACCGACCAAGATGACAGTAAATCTATTTCAGGGTATGTGTTTACCTTGAACGGAGGTGCAGTGAGTTGGAAGAGTTCCAAGCAGCAAACGGTTGCTGATTCAGTGACAGAGGCAGAGTATATAGCTGCAAGTGAAGCTGCAAAGGAAGCTGTTTGGATGAAGAAGTTCATAACTGAACTTGGTGTGGTTCCTAGCATTGGAGAAGCTGTTCCCGTATACTGTGACAACACCGGAGCGGTTGCACAGGCTAAGGAACCCAGGTCTCATCAGAAATCTAAACACGTGTTGCGGCGATTTCACTTGATCAGGGAGATCATTGAAAGAGGAGACGTCACCTTGGAGCGTGTAGACTCTCAAGACCACATTACAGATCCATTTACTAAAGCTTTAACACAACAGCAGTTTGATCGTCACTTAGAGAAGATGGGTATGAGATATCATGGCGATTGGCTTTAGTGCAAGTGGGAGATTGATAGTAGTGTGCATACAAGCCAATCATGTATGATGATAAAGCACATACTTTGTAAACAATCTTATTTATTTATTAATAAAATATTTATTTATTAAAGGTATTTAATTATCTACATGGTGCTGTTTTTATAATATGTAAATAACCCATAGTTTTAAGCAATGCTTTTAGAATCATAATGTTGATCATGCTAATGAGATCTAAATTCTTAGAAAGCTTTAAAACTAAAATAGTTCCCAATCGTGGGATTACTAAAAAGGGGATTAGTAAATCCGGATAGATTGGTACATATGTTGCTTGCTCATTGGATGAGGATGACTGATCTCATGGTTATTTGTGTGGAGACACTAAAGTAAGTATGTAGGTGCTTATTGGAGAATAAGTTCACTGAACGTGACTCGCTATGGAATACCTAATGGAGTTTTACTCGCCTGTCAATAGGAATTCCTAATGTGATAGTAGTACATGTGATCATTGGACTTGAGATCATCATAGTATCTTGTATGTAACAAATTATACTTTGACTAATTCCTTAAGGCCTTTTAAGGCATATATAGGGTATGCTTGGGTGTAATGAGTTACATATGGAGATAATGAATGATCAATAAAGAATCTACCACCTCTAGTAAAAGAGGAGATATGTCCTATGTGATTCGTTAAATGACAACCCAGGAATCCTTGGCCAAGGTAGAATGAAATTAGAAAGAGGTTTCTAATTTGCATTATTTGGAGTTGTGCATTTTCTAATCGAAATACATATGATTAAATAAATTAAGACTTGACAGTAAATCCATGTCTTATATTTAATTGGGACATTGTATGGTGGAAGGATTGAATTGTACGGTAACTATTAACTCACAGGTTCTTCTATGATTAATGTTGAAATCTATACTATCTGTAAAGTCGTTGATCGCTAGGGAGGCTTATCCCTATTGTAGAATAAATGTTATTTATTTAAATAGATTATTAGTTTAATTTTTTTATTTAAATAAGATTAGAATTGTTCTAATTGATTTATTCACAACCGGTTTAATATGGAGAACCTAAAGGGTCACACCATAAAAGGAAGAAGAATTATTTAAGAAGAAAATGGCATGATAGTAATAATGTATTAAGTATAATTAATTTAATCTATGATGATAGAATAAATTAAATAGCTTAATGTTTATTATTTAATATTTTAGAAATATTAAATATAAATTAATAAGAGGAGTCTTATTAATATTATTATTATTATTATTATTATTTTAATTCTAAAGGAGTTTAGGAATTAATATAATATCAGTACTCTCTCTCAATCCTAATAAAGATTAGGATATAAATTAATTAAATAAAACCCTATTCTAATTGGATTAGGAGGGTTAACCTAATATCTATATAATAGAGTCTTATATCAGAAATAAGGGACGTGAAATTTTCCAAGAGTTGGGAGTACACATATTCTATAGAGATAGAAACAAGGGTTAAGCCAATAACCCATCTTCTTGAGTTCTTCATCTTCCTTGGTGGATCACCGTTAGAGGCCAAACATTTGGGTGGCTGACATTGATCAAGGGAAGGAGCCACTACAGAGGAATCAAAGGAATCAAAGGAGTAGAACTTGTACCTGAGGAAGCTTAGATCTTCAAAGGTATAATTCCATGTTCTCTCTTTTCTGTTATTGATAACAAGCACAAAGCATGATCATGGTTATGGGTTGTATAAATTTTGAAAACCTAGTTTTTACGCTTCCGCCCTATTTATGTGATTTGATTGCATGATTGCGTTATATACAAACCCAACACTACCGACTTTTACTTGTCCAGGACAGCCTTTGGAGTCACCATCCCCGCTGGACTTGGTTTCGCTACAGGGCACACTCGAGCTATGTGTCCTTCCTTTCCACAGTTATAACACACCTTGGATTGTTGTGTGCAGTTGAGACTGATGTGTTCCTCTTCTCCGCAGTTATAGCATACGACCGATGGTCGTTCTCTTCCCCTAGAAATAGTTGTTGATGGTGCTACTATCGACGTCTTCACATTCTCATTGTTGTACCTCCTCTTCTTTTAATCTCCCCCCGACTCACTTCTTCTATTATCATGGCCACGATTACCACCGGAGTGGTTACAGCTTCTGTCATAATACTTTTCTCCCCTCTGGTTGTCATTGTTCCGATGACTGCTGCCACCGGTATGACCTTGGTTGTTGTCCCTTTGTTGAACATAATCATTATCTCATTCTATCAATTGGGCCCCTGTTCACCACATCTGAATATAAAGAAAGTTTGTGAGAAATGAGGTACTGAAGAATTTTGGGTTTCAAACCTCTTAGAAATATCCGCGTCATACGTTCCTCATTATCAACCAAATGAGATGCGAACCAGGATAACTCCGCGAACTTAGCCTCATACTGGAACACAGTCATGTTGTTCTGTTCCAATTTAATAAACTCTACCTCCTTCATATGATGAATACTTTCTGGAAAGTACTTGTCATTGAACAGTTTTTGGAACTCCTCCCAAGACATCTTAAGTGCGGCAGGCTGGGTACGCTTCACAGATTCTCACCAGTAATTTGCCTCTCCACGGAACATAAATGTGGCGAATGGAACCTTCTGTTCCTCCGTCCATCCCAAGACATCAAATATCTTGCTAATTTGCTTAACTCACGTCTCTGCCTTGATTGGATCTGGCTTTCCCTGAAACTCTAGTGGTCCCAACTCTTTGAATTGCTTGGTAGTGACAAGGCGCGAGTTGTTATTATTTTCACCTGTATTATGAACACGAGTCACTCTCGTCTGGTTTTTCATGAACTGCAAAAAGCTTCTAAATATCCCATCATTCATCGTCTGATCGGTGGTATTATTTACAGGAGAAATATCGCCTTCTTGTTGTACGTTCTCCTGGTTGGTGATTAAAAGTGTCTCAACGGTCTCATTCACTCCATTGTTTAGATTTTCAGCTGTCATTCTCAAATACTACCACAAAACAAGGGTTAATCAAATAAATTAACATTATCACATATTAACCCTATGTTCAAATCGACCAATTAAATAACAATTAAGCTTAGGTAGGACACACTAGTGAAGGTTTTACTCGTTTCTCCCCTCCTAGTTCTATTCACAGATCTCCGCCAGAGATCATATCCCTAAGCTCTGATACCAACTGTGACGCCCCCAAAATAGGTTCAATACTCAACCCATTCTGAGTCGTCAAATACATAGTACAGAATCGAAATACAATCTTTTATATCAAACGGTCGTGCAAAATACGACCACACAACTATGAGTGTCAATACAGACATGTAGAAAATATAAACACTCAAACTAAATCCTCATTATATTTATTATCACACTATTTTATAAAAAAAAATAGTGAGGACTTCTACAGCTCTAACTCGGACCATCACTCCATTTCCCGACTAGTACCCGCAATATTCTCATTTCCTAAAGAGGACAATAGATGAAAAGGGTGAGCTCAACTAGCCCAATAAAGAATATTATGACTAAGATAATGAAAAACAAATTATCGTTAGCCCTCAATAAATCAGATAAAATATAATGGACAACAAGTTTTAGATCAATATTCACAGCGGAAATAACAATTCATTAGAAGAGTTAAGTAGAGAACGAAGTATACTATCTTCTATGATTTAAAAGTCCATCATCAATATTTTATCGCTGTAATATCAATCAATATACATCTTGAATCAAATATTCATCTTTGCACTATGGGCCAAAGATATTCATTTGTATCACCAGTTGATCATGTTCATCTCAACACCTGTCCATCTTTGCACTACAGGTTAAAGATATTCATTAGGTAATCATTCATCTTTGCACTACAGGCCAAAGATATTCATCAAGTAATCATTCATCTTTTCCATACAGGCCAAAGATATTCAGTTATATCACCATTTAGGACTGAGGATGATGAAAAACAATACGAATAACGAATCTAGTGAGATAAAAGACAAATATTAGAGAATTTATCCAGAGTTCAAGAATGAAGATCAAAACCTGGATCCAATTAAAGATAAAAAAATTAATTTTTTTACTGTGAATAGTATCCCATGAATAGTAACTCATGAATAGTAACTCGACATGAAAAGATAAAAATTTCACGAGAAAGTTTAAAAAATTATTCCGATGAAATGATAATAGATGAAGCGCAAAACTCAAAGAATTTCTGATCATTTCAGGAATTATAGAAGCAATACTTACCGTAGTAAGTTTAAATATAGGAATATGAAATGAAATAATATAACTTTCATAATATAGAATATGAAAGAAAATAATATTCTATATGAATATTGAAAGGAAATAACATTATTTACGAGAAAAATGACATCATTTACCTTAGTAAAATACTAGATCTGTCTGGATTATCGGATATTATGCTGACGAAAACTTACACTGTTATCAACACTCAAAGTATCTAAATGCTCACAAGAAATACGCTCGATATTATAGAGAGAAAATTTTCTGATTCTGGTGTGATTTTCAATTCTAACTTAAGCACCCTATTTATAGGAATTGCGTGGCACACCAAGATTGAAAAAAAAAAATCACACGGATGATTTTCAAGCCCAAACTTTTGAAAATATGCAGTACACCAAAATGGAACACTCCAAGTTCCCACCCACCACATGTTTATATAATGTATATATATATATATATATATATATTAAAATATTTATTTCTGAAACTTCAATAATTCATAATAAATAGCCCTTTATCAGAAAAATACGAACCTTATGTCCATTTCATATAAAATTTAATTCTCTACAACTTTGTAGAAGAAAGTTTTTCCAAATTCTGAACAAAAAATGGCCCAAGTTTACATACAGATGATTTTTCCACACTCACCACTCTTGAAAATCTCCAGCACACTCAAAATATCAAAGCCTCCACTTTTAAAATAATGAATTCCACCACATGTTTATTTATATATATATATATATATAACGTTTATAATTATTAAAAGAATTCCAAATTTTATTTTCTCTCTTCCATCTCATTTTATTCATATATCGTGAATTTGTTGTAAAAAAAATATCATCACTATTATATTATTATATTATCACATTATACACTTATAATGTAATATTATAATAATATATTTGAATGAATTATTTTATCAGAACAGATAAAATAACCATTCTCAATAATTGTCACTTTTACTAAAAATTTCTCCGTTTAAATCCACATTGAATAAATATTTACTTATCATTTTTATCAATAATTATTATTCACAAATAATATTACAGAACCACAATAATGACAACTAGGTCGTTCCCAGAAAAGAGGGGGCCTTCCGATAAGGATTTCTTATTACTGGCGCGCAATTACCTAACCCCTTTTCTAGACAAAACTTCCTTAGACATTGTCAATAATGCTATCTAATAATATTATTCAGATAATATGAATTATTAATTTGATAATGTGAAATACTGTGCAGTGACAATTATTGAATCAATAATACAATATATCAACGTAGCAACTATTTAATCAATAAAATATTATGCAATTATCAATGTAGCAATTATTGAATCAATAAAATAAAATATTGAATAGTAATTACTGTAACAATTATTGAGTAGTGACTTCTTACGTAAGAATCAATAATTCAAAATACTGTGCAATACCGTGTGTTACTGTGCACAACGTGTATTATTGTATTTTTATCACCGGGTATTTCAACAGTTTAACGGTAACAGTTTTACCGTTATTTTTATAAAAATTTACTTCTGTCGCTTTCTATATCCGACATTCATTCCGTTGTGGGGTCCACCAATGACTACGCCGTCGTACGAATATTCAATGAATATTCCTCGACCAAACGAATATTCCCCGACACCATGAATATTTTATAACCACTTGCTTACTTTGAAATATTTGCATATTCCACCCATAACTCACCACATTTATCAAATCAACACCTTACTACTTCAAAATATTGTATAAAGAAAATTAAATCTTTATTCATAAAAGTTGGGGTCTTACAAAACTGAATTAGTTAATTCAGTCAACTAAACTGGTTAATTCAGCAAACTGAATTCGTAAATGCAGTAAACCAAAATTTATCATATTTTTGATTTTTTTGATTATCCGAGTTTAAATTACGTGTTATAATTTAAACATAATAAGATACGATATACAATGAAACTCGACGTAATAATTTAAGGTTTTGGTTTAACCAAATAATGCCTCCAAGACGTCAAACTTGTAACTAAATGGAGGAAAGATTCGTAAATGACGAAGGTGGTCAAACAGACCCAATGCAGAACTTTGGAAACATGTTAGCTCAGGCTATGCAAAATAAAGCACCAGCAACAAGAAATCGACCAAATAACGGATAGGCGAATTTCAAAGACTTTCGGGTAGTTGGACCGCCAAAGTTTAGGGGAACCACTGACCCTATCGAAGCCCAAACTTGGGTGAAAGAAATGGAGAAGGCTTTTGTTATTGCTGGAGTAGCAGAGGAGCAAAAGATAACTTTTGCTACATATTTAATAAAAGGTGAGGCGAATTACTTGTGGGAGTCAAACCAAGCTAGAGCCAGGACAGCAGTGGTAACCTGGACAAGGTTTAAGAAATTGTTTTTCGAGGATTACTTCTTACCGAGTATGCAAGCCAGGATGGAAGTTAAGTTTCTAGAATTGAAGCAGAAGAATATGTCAGTTTCTGAGTACGCTGCCAAATTCAACGAACTATCAAGGTTTGCACCTCATTAGGTGGACACGAAGGCAAGGAAGGCGCGTAGGTCTGAGAATAGATTAAAACCATGGATATACATTAAGGTGGCATTATTACAGATTAGT
This sequence comes from Panax stipuleanatus, assembly GCA_020205555.1. Classification (NCBI taxonomy): domain Eukaryota; kingdom Viridiplantae; phylum Streptophyta; class Magnoliopsida; order Apiales; family Araliaceae; genus Panax; species Panax stipuleanatus. The sequence continues at coordinate 46,089,548 of CM035125.1, forward strand.
TCATTTTCCACGTGTTTGGAGAAAGCTATCAATACGGAAGGTTGTAGTGAAGCAGTATCCAAATACAATCGGGAGAAGAACAAGAAGAAGATAGAAGGAGGAAATTCGAATGTTAGTAGTGTGTCAACAATAGCAAGAAACACAAATGGAATAGCAATGACAATAGTTCAGAGATTCAGTATGGTAACTCTCAGCAACAAAAGAAATCAGCATGTGGAAAGTGTGGAAAGAATCACTCCGAGGAGTGTATGAAAGGGAAAAATGTTTGTTATAATTATGGTTAAGAAGGACATAATTCACCAAATTGTCCTAAGCAAAAGAAAGGAGGCTGTTTCTCATGTGAAGGAACTATACATCGGTTCAAAGACTGTTCGTTGAAGAAGAGCCTTGAAGGAGGAAGTGGCAACAAGGGCAGTAGTAGTAAATTAACCATTGGAGGACTAGCCCAGCCCAGCAAGCCGACAGCCCTAACATTCAACATGACAATGCAGGATGCAATGGCATCGATGGAGGTTGTGTTAGGTATAATTCCGATCAATGATATAAATGCATATATATTGTTTGATTCGGGAGCTACCTGTTCATTTGTGTCTGATGAATTTGCTAGAAGGTTAAATTTATGTCGTGAAAAGTTAAGAAACCCAATGAATATAGAAGTTACAAACAAAGAAGTGATCCCTGTAGAATTTATCCATAGAAATTATTGTGTGGACATAAGGGGACATAAGTTAAGTGTGAACTTAATTCTGATACGCTTAGGAGAATTTGATATGATCCTAAGAATGGATTGGTTGTTTAACCACGAGGCAGTTATTGACTATCAGAAGAAGAGTATACGCCTTAAGACGCCAAATGAGTTTAAGGTTATATTTTATGGTACCAAGTCGCCAAGACAAATGAGTTGTTTGACGATGATGCAGGCCAAAAGAATGTTACGGAAAGGATGTGAATGTTATTTAGCTCATGTAATGGATACACATATGGTGAATTCTGACATGGGGCAAATATATATAGTTAATGAGTTTGGGGATGTCTTTCTAGAGGAATTACATGGACTTTTTCCAGACAGAGAGATAGAATTTACGATTGATTTAGTAGCAGGGACAACGCTGATATCAAAAGCACCTTATAGGATGGCTCCGGTAGAAATAAAAGAGTTAATGCTCCAGCTGCAGGATTTGTTAGACAAGAAGTACATTCAGCCTAGTGTATCTTAGTGGAAAGCACTGATGTTGTTTGTAAAGAAGAAGGATGGGTCGATGAGGTTGTGTATGGATTATAGAGAATTGGATAAGGTGACAATCAAGAACAAGTATCCGTTACCGAGAATAGATAATATGTTCGATCAACTTAAAGGAGCGAGATGTTTCTCGAAGATTGATTTGAGAACTGGTTGTCATCAGTTGAAGGTGAGGGCAGAGGATGTACCAAAGATAACATTTAGAACTCGTTATGGCCATTATGAGTTTCTAGTGATGTTATTTGGACTAACAAATGTGCCAGCTGTTTTTATGGACTTGATGAACAGAGTATTTAAATAGTACTTAGATAAGTTTGTGGTGGTGTTCATTAACGACATATTGATGTATTCAAAGAGTGAAGATGAGCAAGTCGATCATTTAAAGATAGTACTAGAGACATTGAGAAAGGAGAAATTATACGTCAAATTTTTAAAATGTGAATTCTGTTTGAACAGAGTTCAATTTTTGGGACATGTTATTGATAATGAGGGAATTTTTGTTGACCCAACAAAGGTAAAAGTGGTGAGAAATTGGGTACAACCGAAGACACCGACGGAGGTTAGAAGTTTCTTGGGATTGGCAGGATATTACCGGAGATTTATTCAATATTTCTCGAAGATTGCGACGCCGTTGACAAATTTGACCAGAAAGACAGTTAAGTATGTATGGACGGAAAAATGTGAGCAGAGTTTTCAGGAGTTGAAGAAAAGATTAAGTGAAGCATATGTGCTATCCTTACTAGATAGTACGAGAAGTTTTATAGTGTATAGTGATAAGTCACACAAAGGATTAGGTTGCGTGTTAATGCAGAATGATAAAGGCATTGCGTATGCATCACGATAGTTAAAGGACTATGAAAAGGGATATCCTACCCATGACCTGGAGTTGGCTGCAGTAGTATTTGCTTTTAAGATTTGGAGACATTATCTCTATGGAGAAAAATGTGAGATATATATAGATCACAAGAGTCTGAAGTATATATTTACACAAAAGGAGTTGAACATGAGGCAGAGAAGGTGGTTAGAATTGATAAAAGGATTATGATTGTGGTATTCTATATCATCCAGGAAAGGTAAATGTAGTGACAGATGCTTTAAACAGAAAAAGTAGAGAAAAATTATTTGTATTGACAGAGCAAGAGGAATTAGTAAGAGAAATGGAGAAAATTGAGTTGGAGGTGAAAAATCAGAAGAATTCAGATTAAGTAATAGAAATGGAAGCAAGTCTGACCTTATTAGATAAGGTGAAGGAGGCACAAGAAAATGACGATGAATGTTGTAACATCAAGAAGTGGTTAATTGAAAGTGAAGGGTTGAAGTATAAGATTGATGACACCGGACTGTTAAGATTCGAAGAAAGAGTTTGGGTACCTTCAGTACCAGAGTTAAAAGAAGAGAGTTTGCAAGAAGCCTATAGTACGAGATACTCGATACACCCGGGATGCACGAAGATGTATCAAGATCTGCGTCAACACTTTTGGTGGTTGAATATAAAGATAGAGGTTGTAGAATGTGTCATCAAATGTTTAACTTGTCAGATAGTCAAGGCGAAGCATCAATAACCAAGTGGATTATTGTGGCCGTTAGAAATTCTAAAATGGAAATGGGAGCACGTCACGATGAATTTTGTAGTGCGACTTCCAGTAACGCAAAAAGGACACGGCGCCATATGGGTAATTGTTGATCGTCTTACGAAGTCGGCACACTTTTTGCTGATCAGAATCAGATATAATTTGGATCAGTTAGCCAAATTGTATGTTAAATAAATTATTTCAAGACATGGAGTGCCAATATCAATTATTTCGGATAGAGATCCACGTTTCACGTCAAACTTTTGGAGGATTCTTCAAGAAAGAATGGGGACACAGGTTGAGTACCGTGTATCATCCACATACCAATGGGCAAAGCGAGAGGGAAATTCAGATATAATTAAAAGACATGCTCAGAGCCTATGTGATGGATTTCAAGGGAAGCTGGGAAGATCATCTTCCATTGGTAGAATTTGCATATAATAATAGTTATCACGCAAGCATTGGTATGCCCCCATATGAAGCACTATATGAGAGGAAATACAGAACGCCCTTATGTTGGGATGAAGTAGGTGAACAAAGACTGTTGGGGCCAGAATTGGTACAACAGACTGTAGAGATCATCAAAGTAATAATAGCTCAATTGGTAGTAGCTCAGGATTGTCAAAAAAAGTATGCAGATTTACATCGCAAGAAAAATAGACTTTGAAGTGGGAAGTTATGCGTTTTTAAAAGTATCTCCCTGGAAAGGGAAGATAAGGTTTAGAAAGAAAGGTAAACTGAGTCTGAGATTTATTGGACCATTTGAGATATTGAAGAAGATATGTGAAGTGGCGTACGAGGTAGCTCTACCCCCTAAACTGAAACATATTCATAATGTGTTTCATGTGTTAGTGTTATGTCCATATAAGACGGATTACAAGCATATGATATCATACGAGCCAATTCAAATCGAGAAGGACTTATCGTATGAAGAAATTCCGGTAGAAATATTAGATAGAAAAGAGCAGAAGTTAAGGAATAAGGTTATACATTCTATCAAAGTCTTGTGGAGGAACCACAATGCTGAAGAAGCTACGTGGGAACTCGAGGAAAAGATGAGGAAGAAATATCCGAATCTTTTTGAGTATCCTTATGGGAAATTTCGGGGACAGAATTCTTATAAGGAGGGGAAAATGTGATAACCAAGAATTTCTAAGTCACTCTATAATTAAAAATATTAATGATATTGTAAAATTGGGGACTTGTAATGAGTAAATATATGGATATATGAGTATTGTAACGAGATGAATTAATTGAATCGTTATTCTTGGGATAAAATCCTTTTAAGGTGGGAAGGATGTGATGAACGAGATTTTTATAATTTATTTTAAATATGTATTTAATTAAATAAATATTTTGTTAATTTATTTATTGAGTTAAATAAATATTTGATGGAATTATTGTAGATTAATTTAATTAAATATGTTACATTAATTAAATTAATGTAGAATAATTTTATAGTTCAAAGTGTGAATTTAATTGGGATGATTAAATTAAATGAGTTGTTAAATAATTATAATGTTGTTCTAATTAATTTAATAATTAATTATAGATTTATTGATTAGTTATAATTAATAAATAAGAATTTTAGTTATGTGATAATTTGATTTAATGAGTAATATTGACTTTAATATAATTAAATTTAAATAATATAATTTGATTAATTAAGGTATGACAAATAAACTATATTATAAGTGAGTTAATTAAAATAAACTAAAAAGGAGCCTTTAAGTAACTAGTCAAACATGTCCTTGAGAACATGGGATCAGTTAAGGCCATAATGCGCTTAACTGATACCCACATATATCATGTAGACACTCAAAATTTTACATTCCTGTTACTAACCCTGTATGAGGGCAAAATCGTCTTTTACCTTCTAGAGAAAACCCTGGAAGTCCAAATCATAAAGTTAAATCCCGGTGACAACACCGGGAGATACAGTCACCCCGACGACAACACCGGGATGTCAAGTCAAGCCTCGACAACAACCCCGGGAGATACAGTCACCCCGGCGACAACCCTGGGAGGTACAGGACCCCAGCGACAACACCGGGAGATCAAACTTAACCCCGACAACAACACCGAGATGTCGAAGTAAGCCCTGGCGATAACCCCGGGAGGTATATGGCCCTGGCAACAACACCGGGAGACCAAATCAACTTCGGAGACAACCCTGAAGCATCAAATCATCCCCAGAGACAACCCTGGGAGACCAAGTTAACCTCAGAGACAATCCTGAGGAAGAACAGAGTCGGTTGGGATCAAACCTTGGAGACAACATCGAGAAAACAGTCAAAAATCTTGTCAATCCTGGAGACAACCCCTGGAAGGGCAAAATTGTCATTTCACTGAGTTGATGTCAAATCAAGTCAAAATCAAGCTAGATTGATGCAATGAGGGTCAGAAAGAGCCATAACATCAATCCCGAGTGAAAACAACACAAGACAGCTCAACGGACGCATTGCAAAAATTTGAAGATCTGGTCATGGACCCATCTTCCAAGATTCAGAAAAGGTCAAATCACATGTCATTGTGTAGCTCTCGGAATGGGTTTTCTAGAAAGGTATAACATGTCTCAAACGGATTCTCGGATTGAAAGTTATGAAGGTTCACAGCAGACATCGCGTTGCTCGGAGTGCACGTACTTCGAGATGATGGGACCAATAGGAGTGGGGCCCACTCAGGCAGCCGCACTTCTACCCGCGGCTGCCGCGTGTAGACCTGCTGCCATTTTGGTCTATAAATAAGACCACCCACCTTGCAAAAAAAGGAGAAAAAAATCAAAAAATATAGATAAACTCCGCCCATTTCGACCTTTAGCCTTACTTCTAGTACTCCAAACTTCAATTTTATTCTTCCATTACGGTTGCATACGTATATTCTACAACATATCAAGTTTGAACCGGTGGCAACGGAGATTTGAAGCCCTCCGAGTGGAAAAAAGCCCGTGAAGATGTCCAATGTAAGTTTTTTTACGATCAGAAACTATTTACTACTTTATCGAGCATATGTTAATGTTCATGTGAAGTTTTAGCTTCTGGTTTTGCTCGGATCTCAAATTTGTGGCCTTTCTAGCTTACTTTTTAGTATATATAAGAATATATATAAGTTTTTCTTTGTTTGCACAGCCTGGATTGTTAATCCGTGGCTTTTTACTACTTTCCTATATATATAACTATATATATATATATACGCTATTTTGTTTGGCCTGGATTGCTAATTCGTGGCCTTTTAGCATTATTATATATATAACTGACTATATATATACTAACATTCAATTTCGTCAAGCCTGGATTATAAATCCGTGGCATTTACCGCTTATATATATATATATATATATATATATTAATTCTAATTTTTTTTGGCCTGGATTACTAATTCGTGGCATTTTCAGCTTTAATATATATATACTAACTGTATATATTAACATTTCATTCAGTCGAGTCTGGATTAGAAATTTGTGGCTCTTTACAACTTATATATATATATATTTACATTTCTCAGTTGAGCCTGAATTAGAAATTTGTGGCTCTTTACAGCTTTCATATATATATATATATATATATATATTTACATTTCTCAGTCGAGTCTGGATTATAAATTCGTGGCTCTTTACAACTTATATATATATATATATATATATTTACATTTTCTCTATCGGACCTAGATTGAAAATCAGTGGCCCTTTACAGTTTTTTTTTATATATATAAGCATATATATATATATATTATTTATTCAATGTGATTAAATATTTGCTTTAATTTTTCATTTGATGTGAATCTATTTCAATGTAAATTTTGTGGATTAGATTCATCTAAATCTAACCCTTTCTAACTTTCAAACAGTTCAAGATCGGTCAAACCGGAACCAGGGAACTAGAATGGCTAAGATTTATTTAAATCTAGCTGTCTTTCTAGTTTTGTAAATATAAAGCGACTACGCGACCCTAGATCCATATCTAGTGGGAACGAGAAGCTTCGGCTACACGCATGGAAGGATTTAACTGATGAATCCTTCGTTTTGCGACGTCTAGAGTACAATTTGCACTATATGTCAATATATTTGCTGTGCAGGTTTCTTGATCATTTTATATGAGCCTATGAATCATGGGATTAATGATCAACTACATGGATATAAATCTGATTCCCATGATGGACAACTACGTAATGTAAATACATCCAACCAGTTTTTCTGTAAATGTAAATCAGATGGGCCTTAAAACCTGTTATCCGGATTTAAGGTCTTCACATAGTACACTGTGGCTTGTCGTGCTAAGGTCACTTGGATGGCTTTCATGCCCATAAGAAGACCGACACTTGTATATACATTCTGTGGTTGAGGATGCTTCGCATCCCGACAATAAACATCCACGTCAAGCCGAATGCTGAATAAAATAAAAATGGAAGTATCAAAAAGCTTCAATTCCTATGCGAGCGTAAGGGTTTGAAAACCATATTTTAAAATGTCATTTTCATATCTTGTCTAAAAATGGACTTTTTAAACAAATCAAACCCTTCGTATATAGGTCCAACAAGGCACGACACTACTTTCAAATCAAACACATAGGTTCAATTACTTCCAGCATACACGCACACATTGCAAATAAAAAAGGGAAAGTTGAAAAGATGCGGTAACCGTGTTTCGCGGAATTTGGGAGGTGCCTAACACCTCCCCCCCCCCCCCCCCGCTTAACCAAGCCCTCAAACTTTGTGAATCTCAGTTTCCAAGGCCAAGTTTTGACAATGTCCAGTAATTGGGCCTACTTGCAAAAATTAAATAAAACTCGGTTGAGTTGGTGCAACCATTTCAAAATATACCAACTGACGACTCTGTAATCCTTTCAAATCATCGACATGATACTTGTTGACCTTTTCCTAAATATTTCACCCTTCATAAAACAGATAAGACAAACAAGGGTAGAAAACAAAAATTTAGGGAAAGGAAGATCAGTTTAGAAGATTTTTCCCGACGTCAACATGTGGCGACTCTGCTGGGGATTGTAGAGGGCTTAAGCCGCACTTCAAATCTTTTAAAAATTTCCCTTTTATCTGCGTGTGTGTGGATGCTGTGTTTTACATTGAATGGATGTAAATAACTTCTTTACTGCTTTATATTAGTGCTTCGCACAATGTCATCATTTCATACGGTGAGACACGATGTATGTGAATGTATGCTGTGTGATTCCTCCACCAGGAGGCAAACCCATCGGTGATTAATTACTGGACTCAAAGGAGACTAATCATGCGAGGCTCAAGAAAGACGTCACTCAGATCCGCTCCAATTGAAAGAACAGATTAATTTTCCCTCGAGTATATTGCGATGATCTGGGGACCTTCTACCCAAAAAGCCGCGAGAGTTGCCTAAGATAGGTCAGCCTCTGATTAACTAAATCCGAAGGGATGCCTCTTCATGCCTTCCTTTTTCAATTCAATGTAAATTTCAAATTCAATGAAAATTTCAAATAAATGTAAATATACATTTCATTGTAAATCATGTCATACTATCATGTGATTAAAATAACACACCTTTGTTTTGTAGGAAAAGATCAGAAAACTTCAAAAATAAACACATTGCATAACATGCATCCCATTGATATATATACATTAAAAATTAACATACCTACTTTTATTGTAGGGAAAAATTGGTCCCATCAACAGATAAAAATCTAAAAAAGCACTAAGCCCATCTCCAATCATGGCTTCAAGTGCTCAACCAGAATCCACTCCAGTCTCCAGGGAAGATTTCGAAGGATTAAAGAATCAGATAGCGAAATTGGCTATTTTTCTCAAAGAGCAAAGCAAAAGTCTTCAGGGTAAACAAAAACCCGGTCAAACAGAATCATCCACACCAGGTGGTAGTGAGGATACTGGCAAGAAAGATATTCAGACCCCTGAGCCTCATAACCAAGATCTGACTAACAAAACCATTGAAATCACCAATCTCAACAAAGATCAAGAAACTGGAGATATTCAGAAGAAGGTTCAGCAAATGGAAGAAACAATCTGGTCTATCAAAGAGACTGGGGCATTTGGAAGTGTAAATTACTCAGATTTATGTATATTCCCAAGGGATCGATATGCAGACAAGTTTTAAGTGCCTGATTTTCAAAAATATGATGGATTAGGAGATCCTTACACCCATTTGAAGGTATTCATTGGGGAGCTCGGATCCTATGCAAAGGACGAGAAGCTCAGGATGCAATTATTCCAAAAGAGTCGGACCGGAGAGGCTAGAGCCTGGTATGCTCGACTGGACAATTCCAAAATTCACAGCTGGGAAGAGCTAACACATGTCTTCCTAAATCTATACAGCTTCTAGTCTCAGATGGCTCTAGACAGATATCAAATCACCAAAGTCATGAAGCAAAACACTGAGTCATTTAGATAGTATGCCCAACGGTGGAGACGAATGGCGGCACAAGTCACTCTGCCTATAGACTAAAATAGCCCTAACTTTCATAGACATTCAAGAAGCTCCATATTACGAGAGGGTCCTAGCAGGCATAGAAAAATCATTCTCGGAGATAATCAAACATAGAGAGATAGCCGAAATGGGTCAAAAGTCTGGGACGATAAAAGTGAAAGTAGTATGTATATAAGCCAATCATGTATGATGATAAAGCATATACTTTGTAAACAATCTTATTTATTTATTAATAAAAGTATTCATTTATTAAAGGCGTTTAATTATCTACATGATGCTATTTTTATAATATATAAATAACACATAGTTTTAAGCAATGCTTTTAGAATCATGATGTTGATCACGCTAATGAGATCTAAATTCTTAGAAAGCTTAAAACTAAAATAGTTCCCAATCGTTGGATTACTAAAAAGGGATTTGTAAATCTGGATAGATTGGTAAATATGTTGCTTGCTCATTGGATGAGAATGATTGATCTCATGATCATTTGTGTGGAGACACTAAAGCAGGTATGTAGGTGCTTATTGGAGAATAAGTTCACTGAATGAGACTCGCTATGGAATACCTAATGGAGTTTTACTTGCCTGTCAATAGGAAATCCTAATGTGATAGTAGTACAAGTGATCATTGGACTTGAGATCATCCTAGTATCTTGTATGTAATGAATTATACTTTGACTTATTCCTTAAAAACCTTTAAGGTATATCAAAGGGTATGTTTGGGTATAATGAGTTACATATGGAGATAATGAATGATCAATAAAGAATCTACCACTTCTAGTAAAAGAAGAGATATGTCATATGTGATTCGTTAAATGACAACCTAATAGTCCTTGGCCAAGGCAAAATGAAATTAAAAATGAGTTTTGAATTTGTATTATTTGGAGTTATGCATTTTCTAATCGAAATACATATAATTAAATAAAATAAATCTTGACAGTAATTCTATGTCTTATATTTAATTGAGACATTGTATGGTGGAATGATTGAATTGTACGGTAACTATTTACTCGCATGTTCTTTTATGATTAATGTTGAAATCTATATTATTTGAAAAGTCGTTGATCGCTAGGGAGGCTTATCTCTATTGTAGAATAAATATTATTTATTTAAAAAGATTATTAATTTAATTTATTTATTTAAATAAGATTAGAATTGTTCTAATTGATTTATTCACAACCGATTTAATATGGAGAACCTAAAGGGTCACACCAGAAAAGGAATAATAATTATTTAAAAAAGTAATGGCATAATCGTAATAATACATTAAGTGTAATTAATTTGATCTATGATGATAGAATAAATTAAATAGCTTAATTTTTATTATTTAATATTTTGAAAATATTAAATATAAATTAATAGGAGGAGTATTATTAATATTATTACAATTATTATTATTTTAATTTCTAAAGTAGTTTAGGAATTAATTTAATATTAGTACTCTCATTTATTCATAATAAGATTAGGAGGCAAATTAATTAAATGAATTTAATTAATTATTTCCAATGTGGTGAGAAGCCTAAATTATCTAAAGGAGTTTAATTAATTAAATGAAACCACATGTCTAGTAGGATTAGAAGGATTGACTAATATCTATATAAGTGCAGTCTTATAATAGATATTAGTTGATGAAATTTAATTGTTGGAGAGTACTCCTTTTCTGTAGATGATAGAAAACTAGGGTTTAGCCAACCACCCTCCTTCTTGATAATTTCTCTTCCTTGGTGGATCACCTCTAGAGGCCAGACACTTAGGTGGCTAACGTTGATCAAAGGAAGGAATATAACCCAAAAATTCAAGGAGATCACGAAGAACAAGGAGTTGAACTCGTACTTGTGGAAGTTTCGTTCTACAAGGGTATGATTCCATAACTTCTTATTTATTATTTTAAATGAATAATTTGCATAAAGGATGATCCGTGTAAAAGTTTTGTAGAAATTTTTTAAACTCTGATATACCATGTTTCGGCTAATTATCGCAATTTGATTGCGCCACGATTTCGTACAAACCCAACAGTGGCATTAGAGTCAAACCTTTATGCAATTATTAATTGTTTTTATTTCATATATGTATGGGTATGTATTTAGAATAATTTATTGGGCATAATTAATTGTATAAAATTATTATTATTATTATTATTATTTTGAAAGGAAAAAAAATAAGAATGTTTCAAAAAAAATTCGCGAAAAAGGAAGCTAGTGGTTGTTATGATTACAAAGGATCCTGATTGTTTTTAAAAAAGAACCCACGAATTATCCTAGAAGAAAAGTAACCTGCAGGATTTACTTTTCAAAAGTGAATGCAGGATTCTTTTATGTATATATATATATATATATATATATATATATATATATATATATATATATATATATATATATATATATATATATATATAGTAACATTAGTAGTAGTATATATATATATATATATATATATACATAATATGGTTATATATATAATATTCTTAATAATTTTAAAATTAAAATAAAGAGTTTATTTTAATCTTGAAATTGGATTTCATGCAATTTAAAATTGTCCATTAAATGATACTCATATATATATATATATATATATATATATATATAATGTTTTAATTCATAAGATGAATATTTTTTTATTAATGTATATGGTGATATGTATGAAAATAAATGGGGTTGATTACGGACTATTGACCAATGTGATTGGATTTTATTTTAGTTGAATGCTTAAATAAATGAATTTTATTAAATGGGGTCTGCATACCTTGTCTTCTATGGTTTTTTCTTGATGTAAAATTCTATCTCCTTCCTATGTACTTCCCCTTGACTGCTGATCAAGGTTTCTATTAAAATAAATAGTTTAATGTAATAGAAATAGTTAGAATTATCTTGAAGAAATTGGAGACCAAGGAGCAGGAAGCGCGTGAAGACCCGTTTGTATGGAGTCCGGGTTTAAGTGTAATAGTTACGTTTAAATTTAAATTCTTGCACTCCTAGGTTTGTCCTTTTGGTTCACTTGGTGGCTCTAGTGAACCAAACTAGAATAAAAGTTCATAATCAATCCGGGTAGAATATAGTATTCTATATGTGCATGTTATTATTATATATATTATATTTTATGCTAGCATGCTTCGCATGTTTTAATAAAATGACGCATATTATATATATATATATGTGCATGCGCGCTGATAAGTGGTTTTTATGACCACTTATTTGGATAGTAACCAGCTTGTTCTGTTGCCGAAACTCAAGTACTTTTGTACTTTTCACGTGTTTTTCCTTTGTTTTGTAGATTTTATATCTAGGAACTCACTCGGTGCTTTTGAGGCCAAAACGATGCAAAGAATGCTAAAAGGATTGATGGCTTGACAATGGAAAGAAGGCAAGCGACCAAATAGGAAGGAAATGCAATCCGGACATCGTTTGGGTGGTTCACGTTCATTTCATGTTCTTGGATTGGAACTTGGTTCATATTGTAGAGCATCTTATAAGCTTTCCAGAACATCTTGAATCATCCAAATCGGAGTTCGGAGGTGAGAGTTATGCCCCGTATAGCAATGGACGCCAAACTTCACGGTTTTGGGTGTTCATTGCACAGCTGTCACTTGGAGCTCAATTTCAGCCTTCATCCATTCATTATTTCTCAATACTCAAATAATGAAAGTTGTAGAGCTCTTCAATAACTTCGATTTGACAGGTGGCAGACCTCGTAACTCCTCCCGGATCAAAAGTTATGGCCGTTTTACCAGAGGACTCTGTAGCAGAAAAGTGTTGGCGCGGGTGCGCGGACTCTAAGGCATTTTTGGGCGCGGTCGCGCCAATCTTCAGCTGTGCCAGACTTCACTTTTCAATTGCACGGGACTTGGCTTTTGATTGGGATATAAGGGGGCTCGTTTGGGGCAAGAAAGAGCATCATATATTGGCCCTAAGCCCTAGCTCCTCTCTTTTCTTCCTTTACCTCTTGTTTAGTCTAGATTTGGAGTAGATTAGAGAGTAGATTAGTGTTAGATTAGGGTTTAGTTAGTTAGTTAGTTTTTAGGGTTAGATTAGGTTTGAAGATTGAAGCAAGTGGATTCCATTGGAGATTCAACAAGGAGCTTGAGCACTCAGATTTGCTATTTTTTATCTTTTGAATCTCTTTGCTTCCTATTTGCAATCTTATGATGTATATTCAACTTGTGGACGACATGTTTGAGTCATTTATGACTTAGACCTTATTTTGAGGTTCCAATGGAATCTAATGAGTAGTCTATGTTGATTTCTCTTTCATGTTGGTTCTTATTGATTGCTATGTGATTGTCTACTGCGATTTATGCTTTCATTGCTTAATGGAGTCATGACCAATTACTGTGATAACCTATGTGGACTTGAAAGACGAAGTGTAGGTTTAGATCTAATCGTAGTGGCGGGCGATTGTACGTTCACATGATGTTGGACGTATGATTTGTGCTTAGGATAGACATATACCGAAGCGCCGCTCGTAGTCAATAGAGAACTTAACCTTAAACCCTAATTATTTATAAATCACATAGACATATAGTGGTTTAGGTAATGCGGGTGTTCACGTGCGCTCTATCATCTGTGGATTGCACGTGATATGGATTAGGAGCATCGAAAGATGGCCTTCTCTCACTTTTGTGTTCTCGGCTAGCAACTGTAACTATTAATTTGACCTAATTGGAAGTATGTTGACTTAGACGAATCATTAGGGGAAATTGGAATCTCTTCTTTTCATTATCTGATTTTAACTCTAGAATTAATTAGTTTAAGTTAATTGCTTGCCTAGTTTAACTTAGTTTTAATTCATCCTCTTTACCATCCGTTTAAATAAGACTGAGATGATTATGTGCTAGTGGTTTGGTGTCTTTTATCCATTAATTCTCTGTGGGACGATATCTGTACTTACACTTTATTACTCGTTGGCCGCGTATACTTGCGCGAATATATTGACCGATAAATCGGCCAACAAGTTTTTGGCGCCGTTGCCGGGGAATTAATTGGATAACTGTTTGCCAACATTAGTTTCAATCAAATTAGTCTTAATTTAAATATTTTTATTTTTTTTATTTAATTCTCTTCTTATATTCTCTTCTCAGGTACAATGGACTTGAATTTCTATCCATGGAACCAAAGGCAAGAACAACCAAGGGAAGCATATAATGATGGCGTCAACCCAATTGCAACACTTTCAGCACAATTGGAGGTTCTCTCGAGGAAGTTGGATACTGTTTCAGCCAAACAGAGTCGAGAGCCAGTTATTTCGTATGACTATAGTGCTGGAAGCTGCACGAGCCATCAGGAGCCTATCAGTTTTGGATAGGAGCAGTATGGGGGTGAGTACTTCCACAATTAACCTTATCCGACGTATCAGCCAGATTGGGGGTGTCACCCAGACCCTTCAGCAAACCCTTCATCAGACTATTATCAAGACCAGTATTGGGATCCAAATTCCGTTTACGCCCCAGAATGCACTTTCCAGACTCCAGTTTACGAGCCTCAATACAATTTTGAGGGTGACACAGAAAATGCAAAATTGGAGGAAGGAGGTGACATATCACTGAAGGACATCTTGATTGAGCAACAGAAGTCAGTCAAGAATATCCAGAACTGGGCGGAGCAAATTAACAAGGCCTTGATGATAGAGGAAGAACAAGGGATTCTGACCAATACTGCGAGCTATCAAGAACAATATGAGCAAAGTCTAATTTATGCACCCGAACCCACATACCAACCCCCGTGTTTACAAGGAGAGCAGTCTTCAATGGAATTCATGTATGCAAGCTCAGAAAACCAAGAGGAGTTGTTTGGGAGCCCAGAAGAATTGAGCCAAAATTTTCAATATCAGATGGCCCCAATCAACCATGCTTCTACCAGTGAGACTCAGTACATAGATCTTGTGGCTGAAACAGAAAAGGAAGGATTGGATAGTTTGTGGGGGAACTCATTAGCATCAACACAAGAGACCTTGATTGAGCAAGAGCAATCGATTGAGAATCTTCAGATTTGGGTGGAGCAGATTAGCACGGCATTAAGGAAGGAAGAGGTATGTGAAAAAGAGACAACAGTGTAAGATTTTGTGCCTCCAATGACCGAAGCCGTAAGTTATGACCCTCAGAAGGATTGGTGCTATGGGATGGATGCAGAGACTAATGAAGAGCCCGAAGTGCACTTGGAACTGGATGAGCGAAAGGAAATGGATATCGAGGAGCCAATTGGGGCTGTGGAGTATAAATGTGAACCAACAGTGACAATCCCCCAAGAGCCTCCTCTGCCTAAGTGGAATAAGCCAGTCAAGTTTGCACACCCTTGCACCCTTGGTAGCCACATTACAGATACGGATCTCTTTGACATGAGAGAGTCTGTGAGCTTCAAACCATGGTGGTCAAAAGAGAAGAGAATAGAATAAGAGTCCATTGTGTGGTCTATACCTCCATGCCCCGATCATTTCACCTACACAGCAGAACCATTGCCTAGCTCCCCGACCTTTTGTCTGGGGAATTCATATACATATCCGACGCTAGGTAGTTTAAATCCGAGTCCTCCTCTATTTGGAAGCCTCCAAAAGCATATAGCAATTCTGATGGATGGAGGGGTTCTCCAATATCGTCGGGGAGTCGGATAGCAGTGGTCAGACACAGTCCAGCTAGAGGACTATAAATCAAGCGCTCGATGGGAGGCACCCCATCATTTCTCTTTCTCCCTCCTTGTTTAATTCTCCATTTCCTGCTTTCTATCATACTTCCGTCCCCCTTGTTTAATTCTTATTAGTTTAGTATTTAGTTTAAAATTTTTGAATGCTTTTAGATTTAGGAGTTCATGCCTACATTTTTGGTTTTAGGCATGAATGCGTATAATTTTTGGGAACATAAAGCTTATAGCATACTTTTGATGCACTTGCACATTACGTATACGCACTTAGAGAATTTTTGGGAAGCAAATGCATATATCTTTCCATGTTGGATTCTGTTGATGTAAATAGATTTTATATACTTTTGTTAGTCTAGGAGTGCTTAATAAGTATTATCTGCGTATTTCAGGTCAAAGGCTGCTCGGAATGAATGAAAAGCAAAAGCCAATCTCAGTTCATGCAAAAAATCTACAGCAACAAAATCTGATGGTCCGCGCGGCTGCGCTTAATCCAAGGCATTACCACGCGAGACCGCGCCACACATAAACTGGGCCTGTCTTGGGAAAAATCCTACATATTTTCGGGGGTACCACTTCATGTCAATTATTAGCAGCCCCCAAGCCTCAGTCCCAATAATCCCAAACCCTCAGTTCCTTAATGCAATCCTCCATCTCTTCTATTTTATGCAATTCCCCCCCACTACAAGCCTTAGTTTTGAAAACCTCCTACCTCCTAATCCAAAGTACCAATTCTCATCCACCTCATCCTCTCAACCTGATCAATTGAGATATTGAGTGTGGGATCTCTAGCAGAGCAAGATTGATATGGAGTTAGGTTGGTTCGTTGAGTACAGTGCTGAGCGGGGTTTATTTTGCCAGAGCAGAGAGAGGCGGGGAAACTTCTGAGAGGGCGCCATTTTATTTCATGAAGCATCAGAAGCCAAATAGGGGAGTTTCTTTTTACCTTTACCTTCAATGAGGACATTGAATAGGTTAAGTTTGGGGGTATTGGATTTATTTTGCATATAGGGTAGTTGCATTCATATTGCATATTGTGTTTGTTTATATAGTGCATGTAGGTCATAGTTTATTAAAATTTGTGAAAATTTTAAAAATTTTCTTTTATTTTTGCATTATGTGTTAGAGCATACTGCATGAATCCAGTTTTCAGTTTGTTAGTTATGTATGTTGCCTGTGAAGAAACTGAAATCACTTGATTGTTGAACTGATTTGAGACTTAAACCTGATTTCATGGTCATATATATAAATCCTTACCTGTCAGATACTGTGTAGCCAGTGAGCACGATAGAGTAACCACCATGACATGCTAAGTCTAAATTTTCACATAATTATCTTCTGGTGGAAAAACTATGATTTAATAAAAGAGTTTCAGTTCGCATATAATAATAACTAGACTGTTAAAAGCTTAAGTTTGGGGGAAACAGGGGTTTTGCATGCTATGTGGGGAGATGGAGCGTAAAACGCACTCCCTTTTGAAAAGAAAAGAAAAATAAAAGAAAATGCATTGAAAAAGGAAAAAATTAGAATAAACACTTCGGCTACGTTGAGTTTTGTGGCCTTTGATATTCGAGCAAGTAAGCCCTTGGGGTGTCTCTGCACCCAGCGCCCTAAGGTCGTCTGGACTGGGAGTCGTTGGTCGAAAGCTCGCTACACGGATATCATTGAAAAGCCTAAGAGGACTAGGCATTGCACTGTCGATTGTGTACAAGGGAAAGTGCGAATACGCCCTCGTGAGTAATAAAAGCTTAATGAAAACCCCCTGTGACTCGTAGCTTAAGTAATGCATGGTCTTGGTTAGAACTTATCTGATTTACTGCTTTTCTTGAATTGAAACTTATTTTTCCCCTAAGAAGCGTAGTATGTGATAAATTTGTTCAAAAGTATGTTTAATGGTTGCTAGGCACACAACGCACAATACGTCAGTGCTGACAGCTTTGAATTTGCAGAATATGCCTTATGGTCTTGTTTTGGGTAGCTTATCTGTTCGACTATCTCGTGGTTTTCTGAGGCATTGCTTTGATAGTTCAATACTGGCTAGGAACTTGGATTCACATTCATCATAGTGTAGGTTGCATATATTGTAGATACTGCATTGCATATTTTGTTTAGTTTTATTTTGGTTGCTTGAGGGCAAGCAACGGTTAAGTTTGGGGGTATTTGATAAGTGGTCTTTATGACCACTTATTCGGATAGTAACCAGCTTGTTCCGCTGTCAAAACTCAAGTATCTGTGTGCTTTTCACGTGTTTTTGCTTTGTTTTGTAGTTTGCATGTTTTAGAACTCCCTTGGTGCTTATTGAGCTTAAAAGGACAAAATGAGGTCAAAAGGAGCAAGAATGGAATGATGGCATGACAATGGGAAGGAAATGCAATCCGGACATCGTTTGGGGGGTTTATGTTTATTTCATGTTCTTGGATTGGAGCTTAGTTCATATTGTAGAGCATCTTATAAGATTTCCGGAACATCTTGAATCATCCCAATCGGAGTTCGGAGGCGAGAGTTATGCCCCGTATACCAACGGACGTCAAACCTCACGGTTTTGAGTTTTCATGCATAGCTGTCACTTGGAGCTCAATTTCAGCCTTCATACATCCATTATTTATCAATGCTCAAAGAATGAAAGTTGTAGATCTCTTCGATAGCTTCGATTTGACAGGTGGAAGGCTTCTTAACTCCTCCCGGATCAAAAGTTATGGCCGTTTTACCAGAGGACTCTGTAGCAGAAAATGCTTGGCGCGGGCGCGCGGATTGTAGGGCATTTTTGGGGGCAGCCTCGCCAATATTCAGCTGTGCCAGACTTGAATTTTTAATTGAACGAGACTTGGCTTTTGATTGGGATATAAAGGGGCTCGTTTGGGGCAAGAAAGGGTATCAAATATTGGCCTTAAGCCTAGCCCTAGCTTGTTCTTCCATTTCCTTTACATTTCTTGTATAGATTAGGAGTAGATTAAGTCTAGATTAGGGTTTAGTTTAATTAGTTAGTTTCTAGGGTTAGATTAGGTTTGAAGATTGAAGCAAGGGATTAGCATCAAAGATCCAAGCTTGGAGAAAGACCAAAGAATTGCATTTCTCTATCTCTCAACTCTCTTCGCTATTACATTGTATATTTGGATGATGTCTATGAATCTTGTGGATAATATATTTGGGTTGTCTATGCCTTAAATCTATTTTGAGGTTCCAATGGAACCTAATGAGTAGTTAATGTTGATTTCTCTTCCATTTTGGTTCATATTTATTGTTATGTGATTGTCTACCACGATATATGCTTTCATTGCTTAATTGAGTCATGACCAATTACTGTGATAACCCACATGGGATTGAAAGACGAAGTGTGGGTTTAGATCTAATCGTAGTAGCGGGCAATTGTACGTTCACATGGCGTTGGACGTATGATTTGTGCTTAGGATAGACATATACCGAAGCGCCGCTCGTAGTCAATAGAGGACTTGACCTTAAACCCTATTTATTTGTAAACACCATAGACATATAGGGGTTTAGATAATGTGGGTGTTCATGTGCGTTCTATCATCTGTGGATTGCACGTGATATGGATTAGGTGCATCGAAAGATGGCCTTCTCTTACCTTCGTGTTCTCGGCTAACAACTGTAATGATTAATTTCACCTAATTGGAAGTGTGTCGACTTAGACGAATCATTAGGGGAAATTGGAATCTCTTATCTTCATTATCTGATTTTAACTCTAGAATTAATTAGTTTAAGTTTAATTTCTTGCCTAGTTAACTTAGTTTAAATTCATTCTCTTTACCGCTCGTTTAAATAAGACTGAGATGATTATAGGCTAGTGGTTTGGCGACCTTTTATCTGTTAATTCCTCGTGGGAACAATATCTGTACTTACACTTTATTACTTGTTGACCGTGTATACTTGCACGAATATATTGATCGGTAAAATGACCAACACGCGCTAAACAAGATGAGACAAATAATAACAAACCCCTCAAAGAAATCATATTAATTCTAAAGCGTTCAATGATATTTGGAATATCGAACGTTGCCTTCATGCATGATAAATTAATAAATTATTAAATATTTAGTACGAGTTTGTTGTGCTATCCACAAGGCAAGTATTGCGTATTTAAGATATTAATTTAATCACATTTGATGCTTATCAAGAAAATTGAACAATATTGTTATGTTGGGCTATCCACAAGGATAATATATATTTTTTTAATTTATGAAAGTGCTAGGTTGGACTTAACTTAAATCATTTTAGTTCGGATGTGCACACATTTGACCATTATGATTTAAGAGACAAAATAAAAAGGAGTTACATGTTGATGTAATTGACAAAGAGTTGTCTACCTATTTATTTATATATCATTTGTTGTGCTATCCACAAGGCTATATACATTTGAAATGGGATCCTTATTCTCACTAGCAAATCTTTAATTAAATGTTGCCGAACTATATATATGAGGGTAATATAGTTTGAAGAAAATAGTGGGAGATACCAATTTAAAATAAGACCTAATTTATTTTGGTATATAAAATTAATTAAATGAATGTTTTCTAAAATATTGTCTTTTCACATATAGAAATTTAAAAATGTTGAAATCACTAATTTCACTGCATAACATACTTGATGCTAACAAACTGACTGGACAGAATTATACGGACTGGTTAAGAAATCTGAGAATAGTTATCACTGCTGAAAAGATTTCTTATGTCTTAAATTCATTTGTCCCTGGAACTGTTTCAGAAATAACCTCTGAAGAAGAGATTTCCACTATTGTAAAGTGGCAAGATGATGCATCTGTGGCTCAATGTATCATGCTCGCATCCATGAATAACGAGCTTCAGTGTCAGCAAAAAAACATGGATGTTCCTAGTATGTTGCTTCACCTCAAGGAGTTGTATGGTGAACAAAGTAGGACTGCTAGATATGAGATATCTAAGGAGCTCTTTCGATCTCGAATGACCGATGGCACTGCTGTTGAGACTCATGTCCTAAGGGTGATCAATTTGATTGAACGCCTTGGACAACTTGGGTTCGTCATGGATGGAGAGTTGAGTCAAGACTTAGTCTTGCAGTCACTCACAGAGACCTTCTCGTAGTTCGTCATAAATTTCCACATGAATAACTTAGATGTCAGCATGCCTGAATTACTTAACATGTTGAAAACTGCAGAAGGTCACTTCCCATCTAAGAAGAACTATGTCTTAATGGTGGATTCTTCCAAGAAAAGGAAGAGGCCCAAGGTATTTTCTTGAAAAGAAGAAATCTAAGAAGGCTAAGGGCAAAGTGAATATGAAGGATCAAAAGAAACTTGATCTAGCTAGCAAAGGAATGTGCTTCCATTGCAATGAGTCGGGTCATTGGAAGAGGAACTGCAAGAAGTTTCTGGCAGAGAAGAAGCTTGGAGAAGCTTTGACTTCCAATCGAGGTTTGTTCATGATTGAAATTATTTTTTCTGAAATTCAGAATTCTACTTGAGTATTGGATACCGGCTGTGGTTCTCACATATGTAATACTGTGCAGGGACTGGTCAGAAGTAGAAAGCTGAACAAGGACGAGGTTGTCCTACGAGTGAAAAATAGAGCAAGGGTTGTTGCATTAGCTATAGGCACTTATTGTTTAGCAATGCCTATGGGCAAGTCCATTTATTCAAATAATTGTTATTTTGTTCCGATTATCATTAGAAACATTATTTCTATTTTCGTATTAGATATGGAGGGATTTGACATTATAATAAAGAACAACAGTTGTTCTATTTATAAAGACAATATTTTATATGGTGTTGGTAATCAGCGAAATGGATTTTATATACTTGACTTGCATGAAAATACACTTCAAATAGAACAAACTAAGAAAGCAAAAGAGATGATGTTAATTATACCTATATGTGGCACTATAGACTCGATCATATCAATGAAATAAGATTATCCAGGTTACATAAGGATGAGCTCTTAGAGCTATTCGATTATGAATCATATCCAACTTGTGAATCTTGTCTCATGGGTAAAATGACTAAATCTTCTTTTAGTAGAAAAGGAGAAGGAGTTACAGAGTTGTTAGCTTTGGTTCACACAGATGTTTGTGGACCTATGACAACAAATGCACGGGGAGGGTATTTTTATTTTATTACTTCACTGACGATCACTCAAGATTTGGATATGTGTATTTAATGAAATACACATCTAAATCATTTGAAAAGTTCAAAGAGTTCAGAAGTGAAGTAGAGAAACAAACGGGCAAGAGTATTAAGATTCTTCGATCAGATCGAGGTGGTGAATACTTAAGCGGTGAGTTTCTCGATTGTCTCAAAGAAAATGGTATAATATCACAATGGCCTCCACCAGGGACACCACAATTAAATGGAGTATCTGAAAGAAGAAATCGAATATTATTAGACATTGTTTGTTCTACGATGAGTTTTACCGATCTTCCAATTTCATTCTAGGGCATGCCCTAGAAACGGCTGTATATCTACTAAATAAGGTCCCCTCGAAATCCGTCCCCAAGACTCTATATGAGATATGGACAGGGAGGAAACCTGGTCTTCGGCATGTTAAGGTTTGGGGATGTCCAGCTTATGTGAAAAAGGTTTCAAAAAGATAAGCTTGGGACAAGATCTGATAAGTGCACGTTTGTGGGATATCCAAAAGAAAGTTTGGGATACTATTTTTGCAATCCTACTGAGAAAAATGTGTTTATTGCGAAACACACTGCCTTCTTGGAAAAGGAGTTTACCCTTAAAGAGGCTAGTGGGAGGAAAATAGATCTTGAAGAAATTCAAGAACCACAAACCACTACAGATCAATTGGATGAACCTGTCCAAGTAGAGACACCTACTGTACAACACCCTATTCATAAATCTGGAAGAGTATCGAAGATACCTGAATGGTATGAATTCGTCATAGAGGATGACAATGAGGTACACGTCATGAATGATGATGATCCATTCAATTACAAACATGCTATGAGTAATTAAGACTCAGAGAAATGGTAGATGACCTTAAAATCTAAAATGGATCTTTGAAGCAATGCACAAGACCATTTGGATTTTACTTGCGATTGCAGTTTATTATTACTAGATTATGCAAAATAGACGTGGAGACGCCCTTCCTCAAATATACATTGTTAAAGGAGAATGTATGTATGATATAGCCAGATGGATTTGTTTCAATGGTTGAAGCAAATCATGCATATGAGCTACAACAATCCATTTATGGGTTGCAGTAAGCTTCTCAAAGATGGAACATTCATTTTGATGAGACAATCAAAAGAGTTTGATTTTATCAAAAACAAGAATGAGCCTTGTGTGTACAAAAGGGTTAATGGAAGCGCTGTTTCATTCCTTGTATTATATGTTAATGATATATTACTGATAAGGAATGACATTCCTATGCTACAATCGATCAAAATAAAGTTTTCTAAACATTCCTCCATGAATGATTTGGGTAGAGCATCCTATATTTGAGATATAAATCTGTATAGATAGAATTAAAAAGATGACCGGCTTAACCTAAGGAACGTATATTCATTAGATGCTAAAGGCGTTTAGCATGGCAACCTCCAAAAAGGTGTCTCATGATGATGAGCCATGGAGTGTATCTCTCTAAAATTGTCCTCAATAAAAGAGAGATCGCATGAGTTACTATCATGTATGCAATAAAATATATGAGACTTAATGTTGATCAGTCAGATTCTGGAGAAGATCACTGTAGGACAGTGATAAACATCTTAAAGTACTTAACGGACACTAAGGATGTCATCATGACACATGATGGGTCTGAATTAAACTAGAGGACTAAACAAACTCAAGTTTTCAGACTGACTAAGACAACAACAAATCCACTTTAGGGTAAGTCGTTACCTAGAAAGGTGGTGCAGTGAATTGGAAAGGTTTTAAACAGCAAAACGTTATTGGTTTAGTGACAAAGACAAAGTATATAAATTATAACTGAAGCTGAAAGTTGATGTTTCGGATGAAACGTTCATTATAGAACTAGGAATAGTTCCTGAGTCTCATCTTGAATCCAAACATGTGTTATGACACTTTGATTAAAGAGATCATTGAAAGAGAAGACGTCACCTTGGAGCATGTAGACTTTCAAGATAACATTGCAGATCCATTTACTAAATCTTTAACACAACAGAAGTTTGATAGTCACATAGAGAAAATGAGTATGAGATACCGTGGCGATTGGCTTTAGTGCAAGTGGGAGATTGAAAATAATATGCATACAAGCCAATCATGTATGATGATAAAGCATATACTTTGTAAACGATCTTATTTATTTATTAATAAAAGTATTCATTTATTAAAGACATTTAATTATCTACATGATACTGTTTTTATAATATGTAAATAACCCATAGTTTTAAGCAATGCTTTTAGAATCATGATGTTGATCATGCTAATGAGATCTAAATTCTTAGAAAGCTTAAAACTAAAATAGTTCCCAATCGTTGGATTACTAAAAAAGGGATTAGTAAATCCGGATAGATTGGTACATATGTTGCTTGCTCATTGGATGAGGATGATTGATCTCATGATCATTTGTGTAGAGACACTAAAGCAAGTATGTAGGTGCTTATTGGAGAATAAGTTCACTGAACGTGACTCGCTATGGAATACCTAGTAGAGTTTTACTTGCTTGTCAATAGGAATTCCTAATGTGATAGTAGTACAAGTTATCCTTAGACTTGAGATCATCATAGTATCTTGTATGTAATGAATTATACTTTGACTTATTCCTTAAAAACCGTTAGGGTATATCAAAGGGTATGCTTGGGTATAATGAGTTACATATGGAGATAATGAATGATCAATAAAGAATCTATCACTTCTAGTAAAAGAAAAGACATGTCCTATGCGATTCGTTAAATGACAACCCAGTAGTCCTTGGCCAAGGCAGAATGAAATTAGAAAAGAGTTTCTAATTTGCATTATTTGGAGTTGTGCATTTTCTAATCGAAATACATATAATTAAATAAAATAAGACTTGACAGTAATTACATGTCTTTCATTTAATTAGGACATTGTGTGGTGGAAGGATTGAATTGTACGATAACTATTTACTCACATGTTCTTTTATGATTAATGTTGAAATTTATATTATCTGGAAAGTTGTTGATCGCTAGAGAGGCTTATCTCTATTGTAGAATAAATATTATTTATTTAAATAAATTATTAGTTTAATTTATTTATTTCAATAAGATTAGAATTGTTTTAATTGATTTATTCACAACCAGTTTAATATGGAGAACCAAAAGGGCCACACCATAAAAAGAAGAATAATAATTTAAGAAAGTAATGACATAATCGTAATAATACATTAAGTGTAATTAATTTGATCTATGGTGATAAAATAAATTAAATAGCTTACTGTTTATTATTTAATATTTTGGAAATATTAAATATAAATTAATAAGAGGAGTCTTATTAATATTATTATAATAATTATTATTTTAATTTCTAAAGTAGTTTAGGAAATAATTTAATATTGGTACTCTTATATATTCCTAATAAGATAAGGAGGCAAATTAATTAAATGAATTTAATTAATTATTCCCAATGTGGTGGGAAACCTAAATTAATTAAAGCAGTTTAATTAATTAAATGAAACCAAATGTCTAATAGGATTAGAAGGGTTAACCAATATCTATATAAGAGGAGTCTTATAATAGATATCAGTTGATGAAATTCTAACTGTTAGAGAGTACTCCTTTTCTATAGAGGATAGAAAACTAGGGTTTAGCCAACCACCCTCCTTCTTGATAATTCCTCTTCCTTGGTGGATCACCTCTAGAAGCCAAACACTTGGGTGGCTAACCTTGATCAAAGGAAGGAATCTAACCCGAAAATTCAAAGAGATCACAAAGAACAAGGAGTTGAACTCGTACATGTGGAAGCTTCATTCTACAAGGGTATTATTCCATAACTTCTTATTTATCGTTTTAAATTAATAATTTGATTAAAGGATGATCCGAGTAGTGGTTTTGTAGAAAATTTTCAAACTCTGAAATACCATGCTTCCTCTAATTTTTGCAATTTGATTGCGCCACGATTTCATACAAACCCAACAAAAAGACCTTACCGCTTTGGAGGCCGTGGTCGAGTATATTCAATCTGGAAGCTATGGGAGTAATCCCCGGAGAGTACACAAGAAGAATGTGGAAGAGGTATCTTTGATACTTTAGGGACAGAATCAGAGAGGCAATAGAAGTAGCTTGCCCATTCCAAGGAGAAATTATTCCCCTTTCCAAGCTCTTGTACAACCTTCTAATCCACCTTTTCAGAAAGCTGGAGAAGTCAGACATTGAAGAACGTTCACACCCTTGGGGGATTCACTAGAAAATATGCTAAAACTGCTGACAACACAAAAGAAGATCGTTCAACTCCTTCCGCCGGCCAGTTCAAGCGGACGAAATTTCTACCCGAGTAAGAAATGTGCGTACCATTCTGGAGCACCGGTCCACGACACGCAAGATTGTTGGTCTCTTAAGCACAAAATCCAAGACTTGATAGATATCGGAGAGATTGTGGTGACAAAACAAGAGCAGCCACATGTACAAGATAATCCTCTCCCTCAACGCAATGAGGAGAGTGTTAATATGATTAGCACGAGAAACGGAGAACGATCCAAATACCTCCAGTATGTTGGAGAGTCAACCCAAGCAAGCACTAATAACCCAGACAATTGGGAGTTCTCAGAAAGGCAGTTCCTGATAGAACAGGAAATCAAGTCTATCAAGGAACATGTTGGACAATTGGCAGAGCTGGTAGTGTATCAACATCAGATAACAAGACAGTTGATAAATCAGACCAACCAGTATGATGCAAATCTACATATGCCTGAAATTAGCCCCATTGCTATGAGGGATCATTACCGAATTTATGAGCTTGAACCCTGGCTGACAAGGTTACCAAGGAGGAAAAATTCCAAGCCAATAAGGAATTCGCCTTTAAGAGGAATTTCACTAATTTGAACCAGCCGATGAAAGAAATCCTCCAAACGCTGATCAATGAGGGAATGGTCACCGATTTGTTACCCCCGGTGGACCCTCGATCCAGGAAGTTCAAACTGGATAAAATATGTCAATATCATTCCAACACGCCTGGTCATGACACAGAGGATTGTTGGGGACTGCGTCACCTGATTCAAAACCTCATTAAAAGTGGTGAGCTGATGAAAGTAAATTAATATTATGGATATCTTGATGAGGAAGAAATCTTTCTGCCCAGGCCATTGAATTTGAATGAAGTAGTGGCTGTCATTTCCTGTGAGAAGGATATAGCCATAACACCCCTGATATTGTAGGGAAAAGGGGTCTAGGAAGGAAAGAATCCTGTGAAAGTGGCTGCGCCCGAGCCCCTAATATTATCGTTCAGATCGTAATATCCTGTATTCAGCTTGAAGAAAGTCCCATAGAACTATGGGAAAGATGAAGGTTAAACATCAAACAACATTGCCAGTGTATCAAAAGAAAACCCGCTAGACCTGCCTCAGCGGGTGATCAACTCAGTCATTACAGCTAAAGGGAGAGTGGCTGAAGGGAAAATTGAAGAATTCCTCATGAAAATGAGGCATAATGAGATCAAAGTGGTGCAAATCTTGAAAGAGGCACCCAAAAAGATATCCATTCTAGATTTGGTCCTATCCTCTGAGGATCATCTCAAGATTCTGGTGAAAGTACTGGAGGAAGTACATCTACCGAATACGGTAGATACTGAGAAATTCCATCACGTGATAGAGCACATTTTCAATAGCAATGTGATATCTTTCAATGATGATGATATAACCACAGAAGGGACGTGTAATTATAAGTCACTGCACATAGCAATGATGTCCTCAGGATATATTATCGGAGGTGTGCTGATAGATGGAGGATCATCCCTAAACATCTGCCCCTACGACACCTTAGAGCAGTACATTATTGATGGCAATCTGATCACTATAAATGTCGAGCCAAATATCGTGTCTGCATACAGGGTGATATGCTAGTAATCAGTCTCGATGAGGGGGTTGAAACTTCTAGTTTTCAAGCTCTGGAAGTGAGCAACACTCAATACTTACCTATCGGGGCACCTGCCTTAAAGCCGAAAGTTTCTCCTGAAGTGATGACAGTCGGTCAGGAAATAGTATCCTTGGGTTTCTACCCTGGGGAAGGGTTAGGGAAAAATTAGTAAGGAATCATAAGTCCAGTGCAAATCCCTAGCCAGTCATGGAAAGCCAGATTAGGCTATTCATCCAGATCAAACCATCGGAACCCTTACAAGCATCCAACGGTTCCCGCCTCCACTATCATGTTGCCAAACCTCACTGATGTCGGGTTTGTGAAACCAAGGAGGAAGATTCTTGCTGTTGTGTCAAGTATGCTATTTCCTCCGGTAAAACCAATTAGTCAGAGAAGAGTTCCAAAGCCTGCTGAGGAAAGCAAAAAGGGCAAAGATAAGTTTATGTATGAGGGACGAGACCCCTTTGCAATTATGTATTTTTTGGTACACTATGAGGGAATAAATGACAATATCCCAGACAATGATGATTTGGAAGATCAAATCTGAATCCCTCGCATCAAGAGGGATAGGGGTAGCAGTTCAAAGAAGAACCTCGACCTTGATATGAAGGATGTCTCAGTCGTCATCAAAGAAGAGACAGACGACAACAACTCCTTTATCCTCCCTATTCATGAGGACTTAACTCTAGACAATTTGAACAGCACTCCATGCCTCAGTCGAAAAGGGTAAAAGGGAAGAAAGTCCATCTGCCTTATTGCATGGTTTTATTTACTGCTTATTTTATTGCACAATTATAGCAGTTACTTTTATCATACTTTTGCTAAATGCTTTGTATGATTAAACAGTTTTATATATTAAAGTGAAAACATTTTGTTTTTAGGACTCAAGAGTTAGTTTTGTTTGTCCCTGCTGATGAGATGCCAAATTTTCATAGTGACTACAACTTTGATGTAGAACTCGACTTTGACTTGATGGAGATTGATCAAGAGGAGATAAATGACTATGAGGTGCCCGAGGAGATCAAAGAATGGGTTGAAGATAAACCTAAGTCAAACCTCGATCACACCATCGCTGTCAATATCAGAACCTAAGAAAACCTCAAAGAAATTTAGATAGTCATAAACCTTACCCAAAACCAAAGAGTAGACCTGATTGAACTCTTAACTCAGTTCTAGGATGTTTTTGCATGGTCACGTGAAGACATGATTGGTTTGTCTACTGACATTATCATCCATTGACTACCCATTAAAGATGGATTCAAGCAAGTTAAGCAAAAGCTCAGGCGATTGAAACCTGAGTGGAGTCTACAAGTCAAAGAAGAAATTATGAAGCAATTTAAAGCCAGCATCATCATGGTATCAACATACCCGGAGTGGTTGTCCAATATAGTTCTCGTGCCTAAGTCCGGAGGGAAGGTTCGAGTATGCATGGATTACCGAGATTTAAACAATGCTTATCTCAAGGATAATTTTCCAGTACCTTTTATCCACATCCTGATAGACAACACGACACAGTATGATATGTATTATTTTGTTGACTGTTTTGCCGGATACCATCAAATCATAGTGGCTGAAGAGGACATGGAGAAAATAACCTTCATCACTCCCGTTGGAACCTTTTGTTATAGACGTTTATCTTTCAGCCTTATCAATGCCAGTGCCACATATCAGCGAGCCATGATGGCCCTGTTTCAAGATATGATGAAACAGGAGATAGAGGTATATGTGGATGACATCATCGTCAAATCCTGGAAGGAGGAGGACCACATCAGCCATCTCATAAAGCTTTTCAACAGGTTGTGCAAGTACAACCTAAAGCTGAATTCGGCTAAATGGGCTTTTGGTGTCAAATCAGGCAAGTTGTTGGGATTCCTAGTTAGCAATGTAGGCATTGAACTGGATCCCGCTAAGATTAAAGCCATCACCAAGATGCTGGTGCCCCGAACAGAAAAAAAATTACGGGGGTTCCTGGGGAGAATCAATTTCATAAGTAGGTTCATCTCTCACCTCATAGCAACGTGTGAACCCATCTTTAAGCTGCTAAGGAAGAATTCCTCCATAAAATGGAATGAAGATTGTCAAAAAACCTTCCTTTCCATCAAGAAGCAGTTGATTGAAGCACCTGTCTTGGTACCTCCAAGGGATGAGGTTCCCCTATTTATGTACCTATCAGTCAATGCCAATGTAATGGGCTGTATGCTGGGGCAGAAGGATGATAAAAGCAAGGAGAGAGCTATCTATTACCTATGCAAAAGATTCAGTAGCGGCGAGCAGAAGTACACTTTCATTGAAAGGACCAGTTGTGCTTTAGCGTGGGCCGCCATGAGGTTACAATATTACCTGCATGGGCACACGACCTATCTCATATCCTGCATGGATCCACTGAAGTATGTGTTCAGCAAACCCATGTTGAATTGTTAATTGTCCAAATGGCAGTTGATCCTCCAATAATTCGGCATTATCTGCGTGACTCAAAAGTCTATCAAAGGTTATGGGATTGCAAATCAATTAGCCGAAGCACCGTTAGGGGATTTTGAACCCTTGGAAACTTATTTCCTAGTTGATGGGATCATGACAATTTAGCAAATCCCTCAAGAAAATACAGTCCAATATTGGAGAATGTATTTTAAAGGAGCAGTGAACATGGAAGGTACCAAAGCTGGGGCAGTGCTTGTATCTTTTACGGGAGAACAGTATCCCGTGGCTATCAAGTTGCTATTTATCAACACCAATAACACAGCTGAGTATGAAGGCTGCATAATGGGGTTGAAATTAGCCCAGTCCATGGGTATTAAACACTTACTAGTCTATGTGGATTCTGAGTTATCAAGAAAACCACCAGGGCATATCAAGATATCTATGGAGTTTGAAGAAATAACCTTCATCCACATCCCTCGAGATAGGAATGACTTTGATGATGCACTGGCAATGTTGGCTTCCTTGATCCATATATCTGATAAGATGGGATTTACCGACATCAAATTTGCAAGCCAAAAGGCTCCGACATATGGGAATTACATTGGCGAAATATCAGATGAAATACCCCCTGTCAAACAGCCTTGGTACTAGGACATAAAAGAATATCTGCGAGATGGATCTACACAAGCTGAGGCAAGTCAAGATGAACGAAAGCAGATTCATAAGATGGCTATAAAATTCTATCTAAGCGGAGACACACTCTATAAAAGGGATGCTGGAATAGGCCTTTTAAGATGCCTGGATAAAGATCAATCCTAGAGACTGATGGATGAAATCCATGGTGGAGTCGGTGGCTCACACATGAGCGATTATTTGCTGGCCAAGAAGATATTGAGAACCGAACATTACTGGATCTCTCTCAAAGCTGACTGTGATGATTACGTCATAAAATGCTACCAATGCTAAGTCCATAGAAATGCCATCCACGCTCCTCTAGACGAACTGCACAATATGAGTTTGCCATGACCTTTTTCCATGTGGGGAATGGATGTGATTGGTCTAATAAAAACCCAAAGCCAGTAATGGTCATCGATTTATCTTCACCATGATTGATTACTTCACCAAATGGGTTGAAGTTGCCTCATTTCCCAAAGTTACCAAAGCGGTAATCATTGGTTTCATCAGAAACAATGTCATCTGTCGATATGGACAACCGGAGGTGATCGTATCAGACAACGCCAAGAATCTAAACAACCAGATGATGAGATAGTTATGCAGCAAGTTTCATATCAAGTGTGACGCCCCCAAATTCAGACCTCCACGGATCTCTCAAATTCGGTTTGTCACGTTCTCACAATAATAATATCTCAAATATACATTCACAGCGAAAGATCTAATCTAGAATAATATACAATGATTTATTATAATTATTCCCCTAAGTCTCGTAACCTATAGTACTTAATAGATTACATAATAATATCAAATAAAGACTTATTACATAACCCTACTTAAGCTTAAACATAGTTCTGAAATAGTCTTAATATAACACCAGAGATTTTAAAACATAAAAGGGACAAGCTAGTCAGTAGCCTTTTCCTTGCCCTTATCGATGCCCGAAGGTCCACCCTGCTCTTCCTTAACTAAAATGTTTTTAGGGAAAAGCAAGAATGAGCACAAATTGCCCAGCAAGTAATATACAATAAGGGTGTAGAGTTTTATAACACGAGTTTGAAATGTCAAAGTATAATCTCGTTGAAAATTCAGAATTCCAAGAATAGTATCATGAATAACGAGTATCAACAATTCATAAATCAAATCTTGGAAATATGAAATGATAGTTCAATATAGATCAAAAGATATATATGAATTCAAAGGCAATCAACGTATCCAACTGGATAAAATAATTTACACTGAGAAGTCACTAAGGACTATTGAACATCTACCAGAATTATCAATATTAAACTGATAGCCCAAAAGAAATAAGTATAATAGATGATCAGTCTACAATACTCTATGTTATGCATAACACCACAGTAATTTTCACGTGTGTGTTAGGGCTTCTAACAATATACACTCCCCTTACCATAAGGGTTGTTTAACTCCGTTTTCAAGATTTCTGCATCAGTCAAATGGTTGGTTAATTTTCTAAATATGCATATAGTCTAACCGAATCAAATGGCATAGACCTGTTTACGATACTCAAGAACAATACTAAGTTCAACATGAATAATAGCTTTCGTAAAACTCAAATGGAATAAGAGTTTATTTAATAAGCATACTAACTCAATTTAAACGAGTAAGTAAGAAAACATGCTTACAATATTCCTTGAATAAAGTAAACACAAGAATAGGATACTTGCAATTAATAATACAAGATCGGGTTCAAGGAAACTTGCACTTTAAAAGAGTGTAAGTTAGAGAACTTGCCTTAAGCGTAGTCTATCCACGTTAAATAAATCAACACTTTTGAATCCCTATCGTAATATAGTTATGTATATATATGATATCCATTAGTCATATAGTTTAACATCATACTTTATCTTATATATACAATCAACATATAAGTTAAGTCTTTAACTTACTATACTGTCGTATTAATTTACAATCTTGATTAACGTAACTCTTATAGTCTTTTATCCTTATCGTTCCTCTTTTCGGGTTAATCAAGTTCACATATCATCATTATCACATAAAATCACAACCAGTACCAAACACATTTTATTTAGCAAGCTATAGGATGGATATGAGGTAACTGCCAAAATCAGATTAGCAAACTGATTCAATTCTACTGCCAGATTGGCGCAGCTGCGCCATGACTAAGCCTAGGGGTGGCGCAGTTGCGCTGCCCCCTGGCCAAGCCAAGGTTGGGCTGCTGCCTTATACTTTCTATCCGACACGCAAGCATACAACACAACATAGCATATAAACATTTTAAAAATCCTTCCATGCTTGTACAACCCTTCCAAGTTCAATCATGCATGATATAGTTTCTAAGTTAATACCTTTAATAACTTAAGGCCATTCAAGGTCATGAAATCACAAAGTCTATCATGCTCGCCTTTTTAAACACATAAGGTATTCATATCACCAGTGTTAGGCATGTTCATGAGTATCCATATCACATATATGTAACTAGCATCGTTATCGATTTGAAAACATGCTTTATTTATGCTTAACTTGATTTCACGACATCTAACATGGTAGGCATACATATATGATACATTAGTGAGGTTAAGAGCTCTATCAAACATGTCCATAAATATCAGAATTTAAATCTCAATATAACATGCCAAGGTTCACGTTCAACATTTATACTTCCATTAGTATCGTTCACTAATAAGGTCTAACATGTTCATGATATATATATACATATGTTAACATGTCCGTCATGCATTTCTAGGCCATATAAACATGCTCGCAAAATTAGAATGCATGTATGATACCTACATGCCAAGGTTCACCTTCAAAACTTACGTTTTCATTAGAAATGTTCACTAGCGAGGTCCGTATGTTCATGTTAGATTATGAAACATATACACACAAGTTGACATGCTTTTTCATGAATTTCTAGGTCATACTAACATGCTCGCAAAGTTAGTATATTAACATGGCCTGCATATATATCAAGTTCCTTTCTAAAATTCTAAGTTTAATTCGAAAACTATAACTTCATCAATCATGCATACTAATCATAGTAAAACATGCTCACGCTAGGCTAATGTACTCATATATATATGTTACTCATGCTATCATGCTTGTTTAAGTAGTATATTAACTAACTAGCACTAACAGCATTAACAGAAGTCAGAAACTGGTGCAGGGGACTGGAGCAGCTGCGCTGTGCCCCAGTTCACAACTGACGCAGCTGCGCCGTTGCCTGAACCGAACCGAAAGCTTCTGCTTCGGCAAAAAGAAAGCTAAACCTCAAAAATTCTCTACGAAATTGATTCCAATCAACCTACATTGTCTTTCTAACATAATTGAAAGCTAGTACGACCACTAACAATCATTCCTCAATAAATTCAATCATGAAATGCAAGTATAATCAAAGATTAAAAATTTAAGATATGAAGAACTTGAGATAGGAATGTACCTCTGCTAAGGAAATTAGCTTGATGCTATATCACTCCCTCAACTGATATCTCAGAATGCTATCACTGCTCTCAATTCTTAACTTAGGAAAATCTCAGCAATTTGATTTGTGAAGAGGAGGGGCAATATATATAGGAAAACCATAATCCAGTCAATGGATTCCTTCATTGAATCAAACTAAAGGATTAAAGATTTGCATGTTGGTTAAGGAGTAGGTAATTAGTTGGTGAAATCAATCATGAAAGCCACTCCCCCAATGATGACTGCTATGATCTTTGCTGAGTTTGAGGAGAAGAGTAGGTTTAGGCTTGCAAGCTATACACGTGAAGGGAATGAAATGTGACTCTTATTGAGAGACAAGCCAATACAAGCTCAACAATCATGCATATATACATACATAGCTTATTACACACATGTATTATTTACTTAGGCTATCACATATTATATATTTAGATTACAATTAGAGTTACAATATAATCCCAAAAGGTAAATAATACTACCATGTAGTAAATTTAATTTGCACATATATAATCTATGTACATTTTATTATACCGGTATAATTTAATCGGATATTATTACATTATATTTTCTAATTTATTATTCAATTAAATATTGAAATAATCATCAATTAGCAATTGTTTATAATATATCCAAGCAGTACTCAATTAATGTCCACACACTCATATTGTCACATAGTATTATGATGTATTCATATACTTAGTCATATCATATAGTTTCTATATATAGTATAGTCACATTCAATGCCACATTACACTATATAATATAGTTGTAACCCATACACTTTATATGTTTAATTATCGAATACTTGCACACAATAATTAATTGAGTAATCATTATATTAATTATCCATTTACTCTATTAACCGATTATTAACAGTTATTAACATTATTATTCGATTAATTATCGCATTTCTCAACAATGAAATAAATATAATTCTTATTATATTTATAAACAATTTACTCATTATTATACTATTACTTGCAATAATAATAAATCAACATACTATTATTATATTTCTTATAATAGCAATTTAACAATTAATAAAGATTAATTGTCCACTTAGCAATTCCCTCATCCTCGAATTCATTAATTCATTAGCGTTTCTATTCTCGTGCCACACAAGGCATTTCAACGAGCTTATCATAAACTCCATATTTTCCTCAATTATTATATATATTCAATTAGAAACAATTGAGTTAACCCAGCTCATAACACATAATCATTTATATTCAAATAAATATTCATTTCCATGAATATATTTATTTAATAATATTCAAAAAATCTGGGGTATTACATCCTCCCCCCCCCCCCTTAAAAAAAATTCCGCCCTCCGAATTGCTACAAGGTTACACAAATCGATGAGGATAGTCCCTCATCATCCTATCTTCTAATTTCCACGTAGCCTCCTAGACATCGCGGTTACGCCAAAGTACTTTTACTGATGAAATAACTTTATTCCTTAATATCTGCTCTTTTCTATCTAATATTTGGACAGGAATTTCTTCGTATGCCAAGTTTTTCTCCACTTGAATGGGCTCGTAAGAAATCACGTGCTTGTATTCGGCCTTGTATGGTCGAAACACGGAGATGTGGAATACGTTGTGGATGTGCTCCAACTCGGGTGGTAATGTAACTTTGTATGCCACATATCTCGAACGGTCATATGAATCTTGGACTCAGTTTTCCTTTCTTGCCGAATGTGACACCCCCAAATCCGGGTACTTCAATTTCCACGGGACTTGGTGTTCACTGTACAAATATCATCTATCTATCTACCCATAGTAAGTGCAAACCATGAAATAAATAGAAATAATCCTCCCCTTATGGGGTTACAACATCTGAAAAGAAATACATCAATCCCAGGTCGTACTTAACCTTAAATATCAAATGCGGAAATATAACTAATTAAATAAGTTTTACACAACTTTAACATAAGTCTGAAACATAAACACATAAAATAAACAACAAGTCTTCATCACTTGTTGACTTTGCCCTTGCCTTTGCTAGTAGAAGGCTCGTCAGACCTTTCGTTCTTAACTGCAATGTTATTATTACGCAAGAGTGAGCACGGTTGCCCACAAGTATAATAATATGACAACAATATAATAACATGCGAGTGAATCAAGGACATCTGAATAAAGAAACTCAACTTTTGACTCGAGGATAAATAACAGGAATCAAAATATCATCTGAGGGTCATAAGACCTTGAACTATGTCCTAGGTTGTAAAGTGTTTATACTTAAAACCTTTAACAGTCATAAGACTATGGACTCTACTTCTCGTACTTAGGGGGATCAGCCCTTAGTACCATATTGTGCACAATATCTCAACGCTAAAGCGTAAATAATCCCCTTTTTCAGGGTTGTTCATCTCAGTTTTGACATCAGAGTCCGCACCAAAGGAAGTTTGGTTTGGATAAGCTCAATAAGTATTTTGGAATTTAGAACGTTCATCAACTATGGACTAGTCGAATCAATAAGGGTTCACTAGTCCTATAAGGTTCAACAATAACATCGATATTCAACTTGAATAATAAATCTCAAGAGTATACAATCGAATAAGTATTGTATAACTGAATCATGCTTTTAAAAGAGTTACAATATGTAATATGAATTTCGAACTTGAACAATTAAAAACACGAGCTTACTCGATATAGAAACACAAGTCTAAGGCTTAATAAATGAATAAATTAGAATTTAGGGAACTTGCTAAATCAATAAATTAGGGATAGGATACTTGCCTCTTGCACAAGCTACAATTATAATTCACGTTCTTTATTAAACCCTACACATCAATACGTTCACAATACAAATTAATCAATAACTCGATATACGTATCGAATCACACACATCGGTCTTGAGCACGTTATTGGACTATACAATTAACGATTCAAGTCATGTAATTAACTTATTAATTACTCGCGTAATATAAGTTATTAACCTCTTATTATATGTTTAGCATATCTTTATGTTCATTACATTAGGTTTTAAACCACCTCTTAGAACACACGAACACTTAGCAAAAAATTTCAAATTTCTGCAAGGGGCGCGGCCGCGCGCCAGTTACCCTTGGGACCAGCGCGGCCGCGCGGAAACGCAGACCCAGATTTCCAGTTCGCGAATGACACACAGAGCAACCCAAATAAATCCAAATTAAACTAACGAAATGAATTTAAGGCTACCCATGAGATATAGAATTTACAGAAACATCATACCATGTTCTAAGCATGCTTTTAACACTTTAAATCATGGAATTACACAAATCACAACATTTAATTTCACTATTTTCAATATTTTATAAAGTTTTGAAAGAAAACAAGAATTCAACGTTACGGATTCGTTATAACACCGAATCCGTTCGTTTAACTTCCATTTTGTTCGTTTAAATGTACACAATCACATTCAAGTGTTAATTTAAGTTAAATAAACGCATAAGGTGTGTAAATTTTGTACGTAAGGGCCATATGGGCCATATGTACAATTTTTACACTCTGTAACTTTTGAAAACCCAATTATCAACAAAATTCCATGGTGTGATCACTGAAAGTTATGCATATATGGCATATAATATGTTATGGACATCAATTAATATATATATAGCCATATCATGAACAAGTCATCAATTTAGTCTTTTACAGAAAACTTCAAAGTACGTTAATGGAAGTTTTGAAAACTTAATTAAGACGTAATTACATAAAATTGATCACTGTGATTTATGTATACATGGTATAAAACATGTTATAAACATAATTTAACCCATATAAAACCATATAACCAACAATGATTCAAAATTGACGATTACAGAGAACTTCAAAGTACGTAAAAATAGAAAGCTTAAAACTTAATATAACTGAATTTACCCTTGCTAGTTGGTGAAGATGATTCAAGGATGATGATATAAACTTTTCAAATTCTTCTTCCTCAATCTTTTCTCTCAAAATTCTCTCTGATATGAATATATGAATTGATATAGTATATATGTATATAAGTATAATACGTATAATATATAATGGGTGAGTGGTTGTCAGTTGGTCCCTTAGTGGGTTAACTGACCAACTCCCCTTAAGGCCTTGTTTGGCTAGCTTAAGGAATCCTTTCTCATTTATTTTAATTAATTTATTATAATATAGTTAATTAATGTCACACCCAATTAAATCAAATAATGCTATTTAAATCAATTAAATAAAATAGCATAAATCTACATTAAATCACATAGTCACATAATTAAAATTCTTATTTATTAATTATGTCTAATCATAAATCTCTAATTAATTAATAAATTAATTAGAATAACATTATGCTTATTAATTAATATATTAATCAAATAAGCTCAATTAAATACATACTTTGAATATAAAAATTCACCACATTAATTTAACTAATGTGACACATATAATTAAATTAATCTACCACAAATTCATCAATTAATTATTTAACTCAATAATTAAATCATCAAAAAATATTTATTTAATTCAATAAATATTCAAAATAAATTACAAAAATCTTGTTTGTCACATCTTTCCCCCCTTAAAAGGATTCTGTCCCCAGAATCACGGTTCAATTAAATTTCGTCCCGTTACATTCTCCCCCCCTTACAAAGATTCTGTCCCCAGAATCGCATAAACAAAAAAATTAAGTAAATAAATCTGGGTAATTCTTCATCATATGCTCTTCGAGTTCCCACGTAGCTTCTTCAGCATTGTGGTTCCTCCAAATTACCTTAACAGAAGGTATAATTTTATTTCTGAGGACTTGCTCTTTCCTGTCAACAATCTGAACAGGAATTTCTTCATAGGATAAGTCTTTCTCAAAATGTAGGGGTTCATATTCAATCACATGTTTGTAATCGGGTTTGTAGGGGCGTAAAACTGACACATGAAAGACGTTGTGGACATTCTCAAGCGCCGGAGGTAAGGCTACCTCATACGCAACTTCTCCAATCCTTCGCAGTACTTCAAAGGGTCCAATGAACCTTGGGCTCAATTTTCCCTTCTTACCGAATCTGATCTTCCCCTTCCAGGGAGAGACTTTCAAGAACACATAGCTACCCGATTCAAACTCAACGTTCTTACGGTGTGGATCGGCGTATTTCTTCTGCCTATCCTGAGCTGCTACCAGTCTTGTTCTGATCACTTTGACTATCTCTGCTGTCTGCTGTACCAGTTCTGGACCTAATAGTTGTCTCTCGCCAACTTCATCCCAGTATAGCGGGGTTCTGCATTTTCTTCCGTACAACGCTTCGTAAGGCGGCATGCCAATACTAGCGTGGTAACTGTTGTTGTAACCGAATTCCACAAGCGGTAGGTGATCATCCCAATTTCCTTTAAAATCCATGATGCATGCTCTCAACATATCTTCCAATGTCTGGATCGTTCTTTCACTCTGCCCATCTGTCTGAGGGTGATAAGCCGTACTCATTCTCAACTGTGTCCCCATGCATTCTTGTAGTCGCTTCCAGAAGTTCGATGTGAAACGCGGATCTCTGTCGGAAACAATTGACACCGGAACTCCGTGCCTCGAAACAATCTCTTTCACATATAGCCTTGCCAACTGGTCTAAGTTGAATCTGATTTTAATCGGAAGGAAGTGTGCGGATTTCGTCAGTCGGTCAACGATAACCCATACTGCGTCGTAGCCTTTCTGAGTCGTCGGAAGGCCAACCACGAAATCCATCGTAATGTGTTCCCATTTCCATTCTGGGATTTCCAGGGGTTGTAGCAAACCACTTGGTCTCTGATGTTCTGCTTTCACTTTCTGACAGGTTAGACACTTTGCAACACACTCAGCCACATCTCGTTTCAAATTCGGCCACCAGAAGTGCTGTCGAAGATCCTGGTACATCTTGGTACTACCGGGGTGAATTGAATACCGTGAGCTATGAGCCTCTCTCAAAATGTCATCCTTAATTTCTGGCACTGACGGTACCCGAACTCTATTCTCAAATCTCAGTAGTCCCTCACTGTCTATCTTGAATCTCGGTTCGGTTCCTTCAGATATCTTTTTCTTAACCTTCTCACATTCTTCGTCCTGAAGTTGAGCTTCCTTAACTTTATCCAATAGGGTTGTACCAGCTTGAATCTGAAACAACTTCTCGTCAATCTCCATCGAATACTTCACTTCCAATTTCAGCTTTTCCATTGCTGAAATTAGTTCCTCCTGAGTAGTCAACATCATCAATTTCTCCCGACCCTTTCTGCTTAAGGCGTCGGCAACCACATTAGCCTTACCCGGATGGTATAAGATTTCACAGTCATAATCCTTAATTAACTCCAGCCACCTTCTCTGGCGCATATTCAAGTCCTTCTGTGTAAAGATATATTTCAGACTCTTGTGGTCTGTATATATTTCACACTTCTCCCCATAGAGATAGTGTCTCCAAATTTTTAAGGCAAATACCACGGCAGCTAACTCCAAGTCATGGGTCGGATACCCCTTCTCATAGTCTTTCAATTGTCGTGACGCATACGCAATGACCCTGCCGTTTTGCATAAGCACACAGCCAAGTCCTTTATGCGACGCATCACTATAAACCACAAAATTGCCTGTGTCGTCCGGAAGGGATAACACAGGTGCTGAACTCAACCTCCTCTTGAGCTCTTGGAAACTTTCCTCACACTTCTCTGTCCAAACGAATTTCACCGATTTTCTAGTCAAATTTGTCAGCGGAGTTGCGATCTTGGAAAAGTCCTGAATAAATCTTCTATAATAACCCGCCAATCCAAGAAAACTCCTCACTTCCGACGGTGTTTTCGGCAGATCCCAGTTCATCACAGCTTCGACTTTAGAGGGATCTACCGAAATTCCGTCCTTGTCGATCACATGTCCAAGAAATTGCACTCTTTCAATCCAGAATTCACATTTAGAAAATTTGGCGTACAACTTCTCTCTTCTCAACGCCTCTAATGTTAACTTCAGATGTTCTACATGTTCTTCCTTGGTCTTCGAGTATACCAAAATATCGTCGATAAAGACCACCACGAATTTGTCCAAAAACGGCTTGAACACTCCATTCATTAAGCCCATGAATGCTGCAGGAGCATTCGTTAGACCAAATGACATTACCAAAAATTCGTAGTGACCATATCGAGTCCTAAATGCTGTCTTTGGAACATCCTCTGGCCTCACCTTCAGCTGATGATAGCCACTCCTCAAGTCTATCTTTGAAAAGTACCTTGCACCCTTCAATTGGTCGAACAGATCGTCGATCCTCGGTAATGGATATCTATTCTTAATTGTGACCTTATTCAGTTCTCTGTAGTCGATGCAAAGCAGCATCGTCCCGTCCTTCTTCTTCACAAATAACACCGGCGCTCCCCACGGCGATACGCTCGGTTGGATGTACTTCTTGTCCAGTAACTCTTGTAGTTGTACCATTAACTCTTTCATCTCTACCGGAGCCATCCGGTATGGTGCCTTCGATATTGGGGCCGTCCCTGGCGCCAAATCGATCACAAACTCAACCTCTCTGTCTGGCGGAAGTCCTGGCAGATCATCCGGAAATACGTCTAAGAAGTCCCTCACGACTGGTATATCTTCTAATTTCGAATTTTCTTTACGACTATCGACTATGTAGGCTAAATATCCTACACAGCCTTGTCTTAACAACTTCCTGGCCTGCATCATCGTCAGACAACTCGCTTGTCTAGGCGATTTACTGCCATAAAACACAACCTTTGACGGGGTCATAAGGTTGATACACTTCCTCTGGCAATCAATTACAGCCCCATAATTGACTAGCCAATCCATTCCCAGAATAACATCGAATTCCCCAAGTCTAATCGGGATAAGATTTACGTTCATAATGTTACCCTTAATATCTACTCTACAGTTCTTGTGTACATACTTAACAGGGATTACTTCTTTATTCGCAATCTCTATATTCATGGGGTATTCTAACTCGTCCATAGGAAGTTCTAAGTTCTTAGCAAAGTCATCGGATATAAATGAACAAGTAGCACCCGAATCAAATAGTACATAAGCATTAACTTTATTGATCGGAATGATACCTGACACCACATCGCGAGACTGCACAGCATCCTGCACGGTCATGTTGAAGGTCCTGGCGGTTGGTCGGTTGGTTGCGGTTGGTCCCGTGATAGTTAAAGCACTTCCACCGCTGTTTCCCCTGTTTCCACCTGATCCTTCCCTTCCAGATCCCTTCTTGGGACAGTCCCTTGCCAGATGGTCCTTTGAGCCGCAAGTGAAGCAAGCGCCCTTCTTTGGGTTCGGACAGTTAGGTGCTATGTGGCCTTCCTGACCACAATTATAACATACTCGTTTTCCCTTCATACAGACCCCCAGGTGAGCTTTCCCGCAGGTCGAACAAGCTTCGATCCTCTTTTTCTGACCACCTTGCTGATTCCCAGTCGATGAGTTATCATTCCACCTCCTCTTCTGATTATTACTCCCTCCCGTGTTGCTACCACTAGCCTTGTTAATTCCTTCACCTTCACTCTTCTTCTTTTTCTGATCTTGGTTATACTTTGTAACTGCATCACTCCCGCCTTCAGCGAGAATGGCCTTCTCCAACACCCCAGCAAAAGTGTTCAATTGGAACATTGACACTTTGCTATACAACCAGGGCTTCAGGCCCTGTTCAAACCTCCTTGCCTTCCTCTGATCGGTGTGCACTTGATACGT
The DNA here is from genome assembly GCA_020205555.1 of Panax stipuleanatus. Classification (NCBI taxonomy): domain Eukaryota; kingdom Viridiplantae; phylum Streptophyta; class Magnoliopsida; order Apiales; family Araliaceae; genus Panax; species Panax stipuleanatus. The sequence goes on from CM035125.1 coordinate 46,132,564, forward strand.
GGCAAACCTAGCCAACTCATTGAATTTCGCCGCATATTCTGGTACGGACATATTTCCCTGTTTCAGTTCCAAGAACTGGACCTCCATTTGATTCTGCGAGCTGGTCGGAAAGTACATCTCGAAGAACATCTCCTTGAACCTCTCCCAGGTAATCACACCTTCACCTCCCCGGACCTTATTCGCTTGCCACCAATAGCTGGCCTCAGATTTCAGCATGAACGTTGCATAGGCGGTTTTCTGGTCCTCTCTGACTCTGGCGACGTCAAAAACTTTTTCCATCTCCATGACCCAGGTTTGAGCTTCTATCGGGTTCATGGTGCCTTTAAACTCTGGCGGTCCCACCGCCTTGAAGTCCTTGAACGTTGTGGTCGGTGGAGCTTGAGGTTGGTTGTTAAGCGCTCCAGCAAGTAAGTTCGCCAACTGCTGAACGGGGTTAGCATTGGCGTCGTTGTTGTTGTTAGTTGACCCTTCTTGGGCCTGTTGACGGTTAGATCGTCTCCTTGGCGGCATTTTACTCTTAAGAAATACGCGTATTAGAACTTTATTCAATCTTTTAAATATCTAAGGCTTAACTTAAACATTTAGACACAATCAGTCAACACATTATCTCAAATAAACTCTGATATATTACTAAATCAAAAGTTTTAACATAATACGATAGCATCACTGCTATTTACATCAACTATCCTGAGATAAAGAATCTACAGGATTTAAAACATAAAATATTCCTCTGTTTATAAACACATTGGAATTTACATTATTAACTACCAGATAGGTTTCACAAAATCAAATGTTCCTATCACTGCCCATTAAGGCGACGAACAGCTTTGCCACGCTCTTCTTCCATAATCCGAGACATCGTCCTGCGATCTAGCATGTACGACGGTAGTCCTTCAAACTGAATTGGGTACCTCATAACCCGATCCTGGGCCTCGTCAATTGCATACTGAAGTATAGAGTACGTCTCTTCAAGCTTGGCCTTCTTCGCCCGACAATTATCTTCTGCGAGATCTGCTCGTCGTGATTCCCTTACTCAAGCCTCCTCTGCTATGGCCAGCCTTGCTGATTTCTCTTTTAGTTCATTCTTCAATTCCTCAATTTCCTCTGACTTCTGCTCGGTTTGGCCCTTCTCGTGAGCCAAATTCCACTCTACATTTCCCAAACGTGTGTGAAGAGCCTCAACCTCTCCATCCCTCAGCTCGATGGTAGACTGTTGAGTAACCGACCGCTCCCTCAGCTCCTGAACAGTCTCCCTCAGCTCCTGAACAGTATCACGTAACTCTATGTTACGGTCATACAGCTCGTCATACATCTCAGCACTGATAGAGCTCGGCGGGAACTCTTCAGGGTCTTCCTCCTCCTCTTCAGCTGCCTCAGCCTGAACTTCAATCTCCTCAGGGTCTTCCTCAGAGTCCTCCTCTGAATTAGACACCGGCACAATCTCCTGACCAATGACTGTGATCAAGGGTGATGGCTCTCGTCGGACTAACTGCTCCCAAACTACGTGGATATCTCGGGGCTCCTCCTCTCTAGCCTCTAGGGGTACAAGGTCCCTGGACTGACTAGGTTCTCCAGCATTCGTCATCCTGACAAATAAAATTTTAAGTTTTAGTAATTACGTGATGCTAATCGAGACTCGAATATATAAGTATAAGCACGTAGCACATAAGGTAAGTTATTATCTTTCTTAGAACTCGATAAGAGTTATCATTACTATGTTCTCGATCTCTAAAAAGGCTACTATCCTAAGGTTTTTCCCCACCTAAGGTTCATAACCTACAGCTCTGATACCAACCTGTGACACCCCCAAATCCGGGTACTTCAATTTCCACGGGACTTGGTGTTCACTGTACAAATATCATCTATCTATCTACCCATAGTAAGTGCAAACCATGAAATAAATAGAAATAATCCTCCCCTTATGGGGTTACAACATCTGAAAAGAAATACATCAATCCCAGGTCGTACTTAACCTTAAATATCAAATGCGGAAATATAACTAATTAAATAAGTTTTACACAACTTTAACATAAGTCTGAAACATAAACACATAAAATAAACAACAAGTCTTCATCACTTGTTGACTTTGCCCTTGCCTTTGCTAGTAGAAGGCTCGTCAGACCTTTCGTTCTTAACTGCAATGTTATTATTACGCAAGAGTGAGCACGGTTGCCCACAAGTATAATAATATGACAACAATATAATAACATGCGAGTGAATCAAGGACATCTGAATAAAGAAACTCAACTTTTGACTCGAGGATAAATAACAGGAATCAAAATATCATCTGAGGGTCATAAGACCTTGAACTATGTCCTAGGTTGTAAAGTGTTTATACTTAAAACCTTTAACAGTCATAAGACTATGGACTCTACTTCTCGTACTTAGGGGGATCAGCCCTTAGTACCATATTGTGCACAATATCTCAACGCTAAAGCGTAAATAATCCCCTTTTTCAGGGTTGTTCATCTCAGTTTTGACATCAGAGTCCGCACCAAAGGAAGTTTGGTTTGGATAAGCTCAATAAGTATTTTGGAATTTAGAACGTTCATCAACTATGGACTAGTCGAATCAATAAGGGTTCACTAGTCCTATAAGGTTCAACAATAACATCGATATTCAACTTGAATAATAAATCTCAAGAGTATACAATCGAATAAGTATTGTATAACTGAATCATGCTTTTAAAAGAGTTACAATATGTAATATGAATTTCGAACTTGAACAATTAAAAACACGAGCTTACTCGATATAGAAACACAAGTCTAAGGCTTAATAAATGAATAAATTAGAATTTAGGGAACTTGCTAAATCAATAAATTAGGGATAGGATACTTGCCTCTTGCACAAGCTACAATTATAATTCACGTTCTTTATTAAACCCTACACATCAATACGTTCACAATACAAATTAATCAATAACTCGATATACGTATCGAATCACACACATCGGTCTTGAGCACGTTATTGGACTATACAATTAACGATTCAAGTCATGTAATTAACTTATTAATTACTCACGTAATATAAGTTATTAACCTCTTATTATATGTTTAGCATATCTTTATGTTCATTACATTAGGTTTTAAACCACCTCTTAGAACACACGAACACTTAGCAAAAAATTTCAAATTTCTGCAAGGGGCGCGGCCGCGCGCCAGTTACCCTTGGGACCAGCGCGGCCGCGCGGAAACGCAGACCCAGATTTCCAGTTCGCGAATGACACACAGAGCAACCCAAATAAATCCAAATTAAACTAACGAAATGAATTTAAGGCTACCCATGAGATATAGAATTTACAGAAACATCATACCATGTTCTAAGCATGCTTTTAACACTTTAAATCACGGAATTACACAAATCACAACATTTAATTTCACTATTTTCAATATTTTATAAAGTTTTGAAAGAAAACAAGAATTCAACGTTACGGATTCGTTATAACACCGAATCCGTTCGTTTAACTTCCATTTTGTTCGTTTAAATGTACACAATCACATTCAAGTGTTAATTTAAGTTAAATAAACGCATAAGGTGTGTAAATTTTGTACGTAAGGGCCATATGGGCCATATGTACAATTTTTACACTCTGTAACTTTTGAAAACCCAATTATCAACAAAATTCCATGGTGTGATCACTGAAAGTTATGCATATATGGCATATAATATGTTATGGACATCAATTAATATATATATAGCCATATCATGAACAAGTCATCAATTTAGTCTTTTACAGAAAACTTCAAAGTACGTTAATGGAAGTTTTGAAAACTTAATTAAGACGTAATTACATAAAATTGATCACTGTGATTTATGTATACATGGTATAAAACATGTTATAAACATAATTTAACCCATATAAAACCATATAACCAACAATGATTCAAAATTGACGATTACAGAGAACTTCAAAGTACGTAAAAATAGAAAGCTTAAAACTTAATATAACTGAATTTACCCTTGCTAGTTGGTGAAGATGATTCAAGGATGATGATATAAACTTTTCAAATTCTTCTTCCTCAATCTTTTCTCTCAAAATTCTCTCTGATATGAATATATGAATTGATATAGTATATATGTATATAAGTATAATACGTATAATATATAATGGGTGAGTGGTTGTCAGTTGGTCCCTTAGTGGGTTAACTGACCAACTCCCCTTAAGGCCTTGTTTGGCTAGCTTAAGGAATCCTTTCTCATTTATTTTAATTAATTTATTATAATATAGTTAATTAATGTCACACCCAATTAAATCAAATAATGCTATTTAAATCAATTAAATAAAATAGCATAAATCTACATTAAATCACATAGTCACATAATTAAAATTCTTATTTATTAATTATGTCTAATCATAAATCTCTAATTAATTAATAAATTAATTAGAATAACATTATGCTTATTAATTAATATATTAATCAAATAAGCTCAATTAAATACATACTTTGAATATAAAAATTCACCACATTAATTTAACTAATGTGACACATATAATTAAATTAATCTACCACAAATTCATCAATTAATTATTTAACTCAATAATTAAATCATCAAAAAATATTTATTTAATTCAATAAATATTCAAAATAAATTACAAAAATCTTGTTTGTCACACCGAATCGGATTTTTCCCTTCCAAGGAGATACCTTCAAGAATATGAAACTGCCAACTTTAAAGTCTTGGTCTTGTCGATGCAAGTCTGCATACTTTTATCTGGCGATCTTGAGCTGCTACTAGTCTGGTTCTTATTACTGTCACCACGTCCGCGGTTTATTGTACTAACTCTGGTCCGAGTATTCGTCTTTCTCCTACTTCGTCCCAACATAACGACCTTCTACATTTTCTCCTATAAAGAGCTTCGTATGGTGGCATGCCAATACTCGCATGATAACTATTGTTATACGCAAATTCTACTAAGGGTAGATGGTCGTCCCAATTTCCCTTAAAATCCATCACGCAAGTCCTAAGCATATCCTCTAGCGTTTGTATCGTTCGCTCACTCTGTCCGTCTGTCTGAGGATGATAAGCGGTACTCAACCTCAACTGCGTTCCCATTCTCTCTTGCAAGCTTTTCCAAAAGTTTGACGTGAAGTGCGGATCTCGATCAGTGACAATTGACACCGGCACTCCATGTCATGAAATAATCTCCTTTACGTACAGACTTGCTAATTGATTCAAATTATAGCGGATCTTGATCGGTAGAAAATGTACGGTCTTCGTTAGTCGATCCACGATAACCCAAATGGCATCATAACCTTTTTACATGACTGGAAGTCCCACCACGAAGTCCATCGTAATGTGCTCTCATTTCCACTCCGGTATTTCCAACGGTTGTAGTAAACCTCTCGGTCGCTAGTGTTTTGCTTTAATGCGTTGGCAAGTCAGACATCTACTAACGCACTCTGCGACTTTCTGTTTTAGATTGGGCCACCAAAAATGTTGTCGCAAATCTCGGTACATATTTGTGACTCCCGGGTGAACGGAATATATCGTATTGTGTGCCTCGTGTAAAATCTCTTATCTTAGCTCGGTTACCGCTGGCACCCACACTCTCCCCTCAAATCTCAAGATACCGTCTTTATCTATTCGAAATCTTTCCTCTTCATTCTCTGCGATCCTCTTTTTGATTTCCTCGTATTCTTCATCCTTCTCTTGTGATTCCTTCACTCTGTCCAACAATGTCGGACGAGCTTCCATTACAAATAACTTTTCTTCAGACCTCTCCTGTCCCTTTACCTTTATTTCCAATTTCTCTATCTCTCTTGTCAATTCCTCTTGAGTCGTCAAATGAAACAATTTCTCCCTTCCTTTTTTGTCCAGAGCGTCGATAACTACATTTGCCTTACCCGGGTGATAAAGAATATCACAGTCATAATCCTTGATTAATTCTAACCACCTTTTCTGCCGCATATTCAACTCCTTTTGTGTGAAGATATATTTCAGACTTTTGTAGTCCGTGTATATCTCACATTTCTCTCCGTACAAATAATGCCTCAAAATCTTGAACGTAAAAACTATTACTGCTAACTCTAAGTCGTGAGTAGGGTATCATTTTTCGTAGTCCTTTAATTATCGTGATGCATACGCAATGACTTTGTCGTGTTGCATTAGCACACAACCAAGTCCCTTGTGCGATGCATCACTATACACCACAAAATTTCTCGCATCATCTGGAAATGACAACACAGGTGCCTCGCTTAATCTCTTTTTCAATTCCTGAAAACTCTCTTCGCATTTGTCCGTCCATACAAATTTCACCATCTTCCTCGTCAGATTGGTCAACGGGGTTGTTATCTTAGAAAAATCTTGGATGAATCTTAGATAGTACCCATCTAACCCTAAGAAAATCCTCACCTCCGTTGGTGTTCTCGGCTGCTCCCAATTACTCACTGCTTCGACCTTTGCAGGGTCTACTGAGATTCTATTCTTATCCACCACGTGTCCTAAGAATTGAACCTTCTCCATTCAAAATTCACACTTTAAAAACTTCGCATATATCTTCCCCTTCCTTAGCGCTTCCAAAATAATCTTCAGATGTTTGGCGTGCTTTTCTTCTGTCTTCTAGTAGATCAAGATATCGTCGATGAAAACTATACCACAAACTTATCCAAGTAGGTCTTGAAAATTCTGTTCATCAAGTCCATGAATGCTTCCTGAGCATTAGTCAATCCGAATGACATTACCAAAAACTTGTAATGTCCATAACGGGTTCGAAAAGCATTCTTTGGTATGTCTTCCTCCCGTACTTTTAGTTGGTGATAACCTGTCTGTAGGTCGATCTTTGAGAAACACTTCGCTCCTTTCAGTTGATCAAATAAGTCGTCTATCCTCGGTAACGGATATCTGTTCTTGATCGTTACTCTGTTCAATTCTCGATAATCGATACAGAGCCTCATCGATTCGTCCTTTTTCTTAACGAATAACACTGGTGCTCCCCAAGGAGACACACTCGGTTGCACGTAACCTTTATCTAATAACTCTTGCAGTTGTATCATCAGTTCTTTCATTTCTACTGGCGTCATACGAAATGGAGCGTTCAAAATCGGTGCAGTTCCCGGTGCTAAGTCTATTACAAATTTGATTTCTCTGTCTGGCGGAAGACCAGGCAGATAGTCCAGAAATACATCTTGAAATTCATGCACTACGGATATATCCTTAATTTCTACTCCCTTTTTTCGAGTATCAACAATGTAAGCTAAATAACCTACACATCATTTCCTTAATAATTTTTTGGCCTGCATCATCGTAACACAACATGATTGCTTAAGCGATGAGCTACCATAAAACAGTACCTTCGACTTACTCGGAGTCTAAAGTTTCACACATTTATTCTGACAGTCAATTATCGCTGCATGGTTATACAACCAATCCATTCCCAGTATTACGTCAAATTCTCGCAATCTAATTGGAATCAAGTCTACGCTCAGTTCGTGATCTCTAATGTTTGCGCGATAATTACGATAAATAAATTCTACAGGTATTACATCCTTATTCGCAACTTCTATATTCAAGGGATCTTCTAATCTTTCTCGTGGTGTATTAAGTCTACTAGCAAATTCTTCAGATACAAAAGAACAGGTGGCACCCGAATCAAATAATACATATGTATTTATATCATTGATTGGGATTATACCTAACACCACGTCCTTCGCATCTACTGCGTCCTGAATGGTCATGTTAAAGGTTCTGGTGGTTGGGCAGTTGGATTGTGCCGGTCCGCTGATCATTAGCTTGTTTCCCCCTTGTTGGCTGCTACCTCCACCACTTCCCTTCTTTGGGCAGTCCTTAATCCGGTGCTCCGTAGAGCCACATGCAAAACATCCTTGTATCTTTTTTGGTTTCGGGCAGTTGGGCAAAATGTGTCCCTTCTGTCCGCAGTTGTTGTAACGACCAGGAATTTTAAGCTCCTTATTAATTTTATATGTGATTTAAAATTTTTAGGAGTTAATTTTTCAAACTTATTTAAACCTTATGTGGTTATGTGCTTATGTGAATTTAATCTATGCGAATAAATGCTAGGATTTTATTAAAGGGAATCAATAATGGTTATTTAAATTAGTAGATTAACCCTGAGACTTCTATATCAGAGTATGGATAAAAAGTGTTAGTAAATTATATATTAAAATTTCTTGAATATAGTGTAGAGATTTAATCGGGATTAATTATTTATATACGAGTAATTAATTGGAGTGTATTGATTAATTATTATTATGAATAAATAATAATTAATGAGTAAGAGATTAATAAATATAATAATATTATATTTACTTGATTAATTGTTTTATACAAACATGTGTTATATAAATGGTAGTTAACTATAAGGTGACCTTTGATAAGGCTATTATATATAGACTATATAGTAATCTTAATTGTATTATGTGAGATTGATAAGTGTAATGAGTACTTAGAGCATGTGACATGATGAGGGTAGGAAAACTATTATGAATACCCTATCACCTTATATTAATATCAATAGCATTATTAATTGATAATGTTTTCCCATAAGTTATTATTATAATAATAGTTATTAAACACAATTATATTATATTTAGTGTTAATAGAAAATATACATGGATTATATGTATGTACCTTACTTGACACCTTGTAATTTGAAAATACACTGTATACTTTTTTTTTACTCATTATAACCTAAGTTATATAGAATGAAATGTGTAACATAAGTGTATATTATATAAACCAAGTGTTGTATTTTACAAATGCTGAGCTCTTATCTTGTCCCTAAAAGAATGTCTCACCTCTTATTCACGTAAGCTCAAAGCCTAGCTACTCTACTTCTCCTCATTTTCTTCACCAAGTATAGAGCTAATGAGTTTGGGGGAGTGGGTTTCATGATTTGAAATACCAACTCCTCAACCACTTCTTGTTAATCACCATGTTCTTGTGCAATCCATTGGTTTAAACTAGTGGGAAATAGCATTATATGGATATTAATTTGCCTATATATATAGCTCATCCTCTTCATAAATTCTTTTACTGAGAATTGCTTGAGTGTTGGAGTAAGAGTAATACATATCAGTGTAGTAGCATTGAAAGAGTAAGAGATAGCAACAAGCCATATTACAGAGGTATAATTACTTACATTCAAGTTCCTCATTCTCTGTTAATTTTCTAAAATTGTTGAAATATTGAATTGTTCATGGTTTGGGTAATTGAATTGTGGAGTATAGTTATTAAGTGTTATATGATGATATACGCTTACTAGAACTATTTCATGGCTACAATAGAATCGAATTCATAATCATTTTCTAAGATGAGCTGAAGGAATTTGCCAAAACTGCAAGCTCCTGGCCTGGCAGCCAGCCTGCGCAGCTGCGCCAGTGCCTGTTCTGAGTTTTTTGATTTCTGTTGTAGCACCTGTTATGCTATCATGTATTATCCCTTAGAGCAGGCATGTGGACTAACTTAATACACTTATAGGAGTATCTACAAGTAATTGAACATGCATAACAATGATGATACACATGGTTGACATATCACTTATGGTTTTGAAATAAAACTTAAGATTTCATGAATGAATGTTAACATATATGAAGAATGTTAGTGTTCTGACTTTGCAAGCATATTAGTATGATTTAAAAATATATGAGAAGCATGCTAACTAGCGTATATAGGTTCCATAATGAAATGTGATCATATGAACCGTATTAATGCGCGTTCCTAGCAATAATGTATGTTTTGAAACACAAACCATGACATGTTATGCCATGTTACTATTCTGATTTCTACGAGCGTAGTAGTGTGGTTAAGAAGTGTATGAACAACCTATTAACTTGTGTTTATATGATTCGTAATGAAGCACTAGCATATTGACCACGTTAGTGAACATTTCTAACGAAATATATAAGTTTCAAAGGTGAACGTTAGCATGAAAGTATTGTATATACATTCTAATTTGGCGAGCATGTTAATATGCATGATTAGAGTATTAAACGCACTAGTATACGTGTTTGAAAGACTCAAAGGTTTACAAAGGAAAAACTTATGTTTTGAAAATGAAGCTTATAGTTTTGAATGCGAACGTTGTCATATAAGTAGCATGTGTATATTTTGATATTATGAGCATAATAGTATATTTACATTGACATGAAATGCGTGTTTTAAGTGTTGTACACACTAGCATTCGAGATTGATGGATTTAAGGAGTTTTCAAGGAAAACTTAAGAACTTTCAAAGTAAACTTGACCAATAATTTTGTCTTGTGATATGAGAGAATTAACGTGGCTTTGGTATGTGTTTCTAATGCAAGTGAGTCATAGTTACAAAACACTTTGATTATACTGAAACGATATTTGTGGACTTAGTATACTTTTGAAGGAGAACGTAAGATTTGAAAGTTAAATACCATGTGAGATATGTTGTGAGCATATAAGCATAAGTATTAAGATTTCATTATGACTATAGACGTATTGACATGAACCTCATTTGTTTATGTACAAAATTCACATATGCACGTATTCATAGAAAATGAATTTCTAAGACATAAAATAGGTGGATTAAAGTATACATGTATAGTATACGCACGAGTATGCATATTATATATTGTTTAGCCTTGTTATGTGATAACATGACCTTAATAACCAATCTTGAAGCATGAACTTATATTGATTGAAGTATGTGAATATTCGACATACAAACATGTGGTCTTGAAGAGGACATAGAATAAACATGTTAGGTTTTGAACTTGAGTTAGATAAACTTGATAAACATGTGTGTTGATTTATATCAGTAACTGGAAGTGCTATGTGTTCAAGCCTATATTGACGGATAGAAACTAAGTAATCTAAAGTTAGTAAATCTAAAGACAAGATTAGATTGACTTACGTGAACTATGTGATAGAATTATATAATGACTAGATTCTTGTATGTGTGAACTTATATTAGTTTATATATACTAATTAGAGAGATCGACTTGTTAATATTAGGTCGTTCTAACGCCGTTTAATTAAAGCTAGAATTATTTGTAGCTGAACAATCAGGCAAGTTCCCTAACTTTATTCAAATTTATATTGAGCAATTCTCCAAACATCACTCTTTGATTGTGCAAGTTCTTTTGAACCCGTTCTTGTATTATTTGCAAGTCTCCCTAACTTTACTCAAATTTATATTGAGTAGGGTATTATCATATTGCAAGTTTTCCTTAACTACTATTTTATTTGAGCAAGTTTTTCTTGACTTATACTTATTTATTGTACAAGTATCCGGACCCTATTGTGCAAGTATTCTCAATTCTTGTACTACCTTATTCAATGAACCGTGTAAGCGAGTTTCTAAACTTCACTTGTTTTTGGTGAAAGTTTCCTATCCTGCTCATATTGTATTGAGCAGGTTATTACTGTATTGTGCAAGTTCCCCGAACTTCACACTTTGGTTATTGTGAAAGTTCCCCGAACTTCACACTTTGGCTATTGTGAAAGTTCCCCGAACTTCACATTTTGAGTATTGTTAAAGTTCCCCGAACTTCACACTTTGGTTATTTTCCAGGTTCCCGAACTTCATTTCTTTATTATGCAAGTTCTCTAAACTTATACAAACTCGTATATTGTGCAAGTATCTTATCTTTGTGTTTACTTTACTCAAAGAACGTTGTAAGCAAATGTCCTAACCTATGCATTTACTTTATGCAAGGGATCTATTATGGTGAAATTCTCCAAATTTCACTCTTTGATGTTGTAAATGTCTAAGCCTATGCATTTATTTTATGCAAGGAATCTATTATCGTGCAAGTTCCCCGAACTTCACACGTTGAGTATTGTGCAAGTTCCCCGAACTTCACATGTTGAGTATTGTGCAAGTTCCCCGAACTTACACAAATTCATATATTGTGCAAATTCTAAACTTCACTTTGTGCAAGTTCTTTATCCTTCTCATATTGTATTGAGTAGGTTATTGTTGAGTCGAAAATTGTTTACTTAATTGCTTGAACTTTATTTCCAAGCATGTTATTTAGTGGTTTAATTACTTATCAATTATTCCACATCGATATTATTGATATCCGCACTTAGTGCATTTGAGCTCGTACAGTCTTGGACTTGTACATTATTCAAGGTTTTAAATTTCTTGAACTATGTTAGTAAGAGTCTGAACCTTAGCTCGGTCAGACTAGTGTATGAATTTTTCTTTAAAGCTATTCAAACCAATTGATGGTAAGGATTCTTAGACGGAACAGAACACCCCTCATATGTAGGAGTGTGCCCATGTATCTAATATATATGATACGAGTAAGCAGATATAAGTGTTATGCATATTCACGTTGTATCCGAGGCTGATCTCCTCGAGGTACTAAGTTTCTGTAGCCAGAAGCCAGTAATCTAAAAGGGGTCAATTAGCTATTGAACCCATTGGAAAGTTATAGTTCAAAGTCTACTCAACTATCAGTCATTCTAAAGACAATTATTACCTTTGTTTTTAATAGTCATATTATTGAATCTTTCAGATATTCATAGTGTTGAATCATACAGGTTGTTGAACCTTACAGATATTCATATCGTTGAATCATACAGATATTCATAGTATTGAATCATACAGATTGTTGAATCATTCTAACATTCATATTGTTGAATCTTTAAGATATTCATTTTGTTGAAATCATTGTCAGATATTTTTCCATTCATCATGATATATCTTTTATTGTTGTATTTAAACTTATTGAGCAAACTTGTTGCTCATTCTTGCTATATCATGACTTATATTGCAGTTAAGCCCGAGCCCTCAGGGAAGGACAAGGGTAAAGGAAAGATATACGATGGTTTGCAAGGAACATACTTTATCTTTATAATTTATTTAATTACTATTAATGTAATATGAACCCTAATGTTTATTATAGGGTATGTTTGTATTGATGTATTAAGGTTATCGAATCTTGGGACTAGTAACAACTTTTGAATGAACGACGTACGTTTATTAGATTCCGCATTTTAGTTATCGTATGTTACTTAAAGGTGGATGTTAGTATTGTTTCGTTGCGACCGGACCGGGGTCAGAGGACCCAGATTCGGGGGTGTCACAGTTGTATCAAGTGTCGCGTCCCTTCCAGCACTCACGTTGGTGATTCTTTCCACATTTTGGGCATCCCTCAGCCCTCTTCATAAAACCTCCACGAAAATTCCCTGATTGATTGTTGTTGTTTTTGTTGTTGTTATTCTCCCACTTCCTTTTACCCAAGTTGCTTCCTCCACTACTGCTTCCTCCACTACTGCTTCCTCCTCCTTAGTTTTCTCCTCCAGTATTCTTTCCCTTCTTCTCTTTGTTGTACAGACTTAAGGCCTCACTGCCACCTTCCGCAAAGATCAACTTCTCCAGCAGTGTTGCAAAGGAATCAATTTGAAGAACTGATACCTTATTAAACGGCAACGGCTTCAGCCCTTGTTCAAAACGTCTCGCCTTCCTCTCTTCATCTCCCACTTGGTGCTCCGCAAATCGCGCTAGTGTATTGAACTTAGCCGCGTACTGCACCACTGTCATATCACGTTATTTCAGTTCTAGGAACTTCACTTCCATTCGGTTCTTCAAGCTCTTCGGGAAGTAGTTTTAGAAGAACAGTGTCTTAAATCTCTCCCACGCTATCGTTCCTTCTCCAGCTCTCTGCTGATTAGCCTCCCAACAGTAGTTTGCTTCGCCTCTCATCATATACGTAGCAAATACTGCCTTCTGGTCTTCACCCTTGCGAGCGATGGTGAAGGCCTTTTCTATTTCTTTTATCCAGTTTTGGGCGATTATTGGGTCAGTAGTGCCCTCGAACTCTGGGGGTCCTACACTCCTAAAATCTTTAAAGTTTGTCAATGGCATGGCTTGAGGGTTAGGGCGAACGGGTTCGTTGTTCCTTCCCCTTAGAGCCTCTCCTAGAAAATCTACAAACTTCTGGATCGGGTCTTCTTGTTCCCTCTTATTGTTAACTGATTCCTCAGGTGCAGTTAATCTACGTCTGGGCGGCATTTTCTGCATCACAAAATTTTTCATTTTAATATTATTCAATCATATCACTTAAGTATTTCTTTAATATTAAAAAGAATAAAATTTATAACACGTTTCTAAAATAAGCTCATTTATATTCGTATGCCAAATCGTTTCATTACATGATTATCCCTAGCATATTTCTATAAATTCCATCACATATCCCTAATATCACAAAAGACGGGGAACTAACATACTACCCCTCTAACAAAAGCTTACTCGGGGTTTACATCACTATCTCAAACCTTGCACAAAAGATTGGGATTACAACATAGTATATACATCACATAAGGTAAATACTACAATTACAATGGCTAGACTGACTAAGGGTCTCATCCCATCATCCCACGCTCCATAGCGCTCTTATACTCGATCTGCGCTACGTATGCTATCAGCTCTCGGCTCAAAGTATGTAGGGTTTGTCCCTGCTCCACCGGGTAGTGGTACACACCATCAATCACCCTCTCGAAAGCTGAACGAAATACATACCCCATCTTGTTCATCTTCCTCTTCTTGCATTTGACCTCATCCTCTAGGTCATCATCTCTCTCGTTAGCCTCTTCCCACTTCTCCTCGAAGTGAATCCTATCCATAACCTCCAACTTTAGCCGAGTACGGAGTGCTTCCTTCTCAGTCTTCTCACTCAACTCTCTCTATTCTACCTCTTCCAGCTTTCCTGCCAGATCCACGTTCCTAGCTACCGACCTATGAAACAAGGTCCCCATCTGGATCCCTGCCTCCCTGCGGTAAGCAATATCCACCTTTAACTGTTGCATCGCTAGCTTTCTCTGATGGTCCTCATCCCTCAGCTTCTAGAACTCGGACTCTCTCTCCTGGGCCTCAGCCTCCAGCTCCTGTACTCGGCAGTCTAACTCTAGAATACGCTCCTCGTACTCTCCCAGCATATGCTCCTCCAGGTTAGGCTTGTAAGAGTCCTCCATGGGGTCCTCCTCTATAGGCTCGTCCTCCATAGGCTCGTCCTGTATAGGCTCCTCTTCTGGATCGGACTCTACCTCAATCTCATCCTCATCGTCAAACTCGGATGGTGCAACTGCCTGCACAGACACAGCCTCTAGAGGTGCCTCGTATACTTCATGTATATCTCTGTGCTCCTCCTCGGCCACTCTACTAGGTACTCCCATGTCTGTCATCCTACAATCACAAACACAAGACAAAAAAATAGCAACTCCATTAGAATGTTAAATAAAACATAAGTTCATTGTATAAAATAAAGTTACATTTCATAACATACTAAGTCTCTCTCTAGGGAAAACTCTACATGAGCTTTATCTCCTTTCTAACTTATTAAGTTTCCCCTAAGTTATAATCTAAGGACACTCGCTCCTAAGTTTTATAACTAAAACTTTGATACCAACCTGTGACGCCCCCAAATTTAGACTGCACTGATCTCTCGAATTCGGTTCATCACGTTCTCACAATAATACAATAATAATATCTAAAATTTACATTCATAGCAAAAGATCTAATCTAGAATAATATACAATGATTTATTATAATTATTTCCCCAAGTCTCGCACTCTACAGTACTTAATAGATTACATAATAATATTAAATAAAGACTTATTATATAACCCTACTTAAGCTTAAATATAGGTCTGAAATAGTCTTAATACAACACCAGAGATTTTAAAACAGAAAAGGGATAAGCTACTCAGTAGCCTTGCCCTTGCCCTTATCGACGCCCGAAGGTCCACTCTGCTCTGCCTTAACTGAAATATTTTTAAGGAAAAGCAAGAATGAGCACAAATTGCCCAGCAAGTAATATACAATAAGGGTGTAGAGTTTTATAACACGAGTTTGAAATGTCAAAGTATAATCTCGTTGAAAATACAGAGTTCCAAGAATAGTATCATGAATAACGAGTATCAACAATTCTCAAATCAAATCTTGGAAATATGAAATGATAGTTCAGTATAGATCAACAGATATATATGAGTTCAAAGGCAATCAACATATCCAACTGGATAAAACAATTTATACTGAGAAGTCACTAAGGACTATTGAACATCTACCAGAATTATCAATATTAAAATGATAACCCAAAAGAAATAAGTATGATAGATGATCAGTCTACAATACTCTATGTCATGCATAACACCATAGTAATTTTCACGCAGTGTGTTGGGGCTTCCAACAATATACACTCCCCTTACCATAAGGGTTGTTCAACTCAGTTTTCAAGATTTTTGCTCCAGTCAAATGGTTTGGATAGTTTATTAAATATGCATATAGTCTAGCCGAATCAAATGGCATAGACCAGTTTACGATACTCAAGAACAATACTAAGTTCAACATGAATAATAGCTTTCATAAAACTCAAATGGAATAAGAGTTTATTTAATAAGCATACTGACTCAATTTAAACGAATAAGTAAGAAAACATGCTTACAATATTCCTTGAATAAAGTAAACACAAGAATAGGATACTTGCAATTAATAATACAAGATCGAGTTCAAGGAAACTTGCACCTTAAAAGAGTGTAAGTTAGAGAACTTGCCTTAAGCGTAGTCTATCCACGTTAAATAAATCAACACTTTTGAATCCCTATCGTAATATAGTTATGTATATATATGATATCCATTAGTCATATAGTTTAACATCATACTTTATCTTATATATACAATAAACATATAAGTTAAGTCTTTAACTTACTATACTGTCGTACTAATTTACAATCTTGATTAACATACCTCTCATAGTCTTTTATCCTAAACGTTCCTCTTTTCATGTTAATCAAGTTCACATATCATCATTATCATATAAGATCACAACCAGTACTAAACACATTTTATTTAGCAAGATATAGGATGGATATGAGGTAACTGCCAAAATCAGATTAGCAAACTGATTCAATTCTGCTACCAGACTGGCGCAGCAGCGCCATGGCTAAGCCTAGGGGTGGCGGAGCTGCGCTGCCCTCTGGCCAAGCCAAGGTTGGGATGATGCCTTATAGTTTCTATTCGACACGTAAGCATACAACACAACATAGTATATAAATATTTTAAAGGTCCTTCCATGCTTGTACAACCCTTCCAAGTTCAATCATGCATGATATAGTTTCTAGGTTAATACCTTTAATAACTTAAGGCCATTCAAGGTCATTAAATAACAAAGTCTAACATGCTCGCCTTTTTGAACACATAAGGTATTCATATAACTCGTGTTAGGCATGTTCATGAGTATCCATATCACATACATGTAACTAGCATCGTTATCGGTTTGAAAAACATTCTTCATTTATGCTTAACTTGATTTCACGACATCTAACATGGTAGGCATACATGTATGATACATTAGTGAGGTTAAGAGCTCTATCAAACATGTCCATAAATATTAGAATCTAAATCTCAATATAACATGCCAAGGTTCACATTCAACACTTATACTTCCGTTAGTATCGTTCACAAATAAGGTCTAACATGTTCATGCTATATATATACATATGTTAACATGTCCGTCATGCATTTCTAGGCCATATAAACATGCTCGCAAAATCAAAATGCATGTATGATACCTACATGCCAAGGTTCACCTTCAAAACATACGATTTCGTTAGAAATGTTCACCAGCGAGCTCCGTATGTTCTTGTTACATTATGAAACTTATACACACAAGTTAACATATTTTTTCATGCATTTCTAGGTCGTACTAACATGCTCGTAAAGTCAGTATATTAACATGGCATGCATACATGTCAAGTTCCTTTCAAAAATTCTAAGTTTATTTCGAAAACTATAACTTTATCAATCATGCATACTAATCATAGTAAAACATGTTCACGCTAGGCTAATGTACTCATATATATATGTTACTCATGCTAGCATGCTTGTTTAAGTAGTATATTAACTAACTAGCACTAACAGTATTAACAGAAGTTAGAAACTGGTGTAGGGGACTGGCGCAGTTGTGCTGCGCCCCAGTTCACAACTGGCGCAGTTGCGCCGTTGCCTGAACTAAACTGAAAGCTTCTGCTTCGACAGAAAGCAAGCTAAACCTCAAAAATTCTCTGCAAAATTGATTCCAATCAACCTACATTGTCTTTCTAACATAATTGAAAGCTAGTACGACCACTAACAATCATTCCTCAATCAATTCAATCATGAAATGCAAGAATAATCAAAGATTAGAAATTCAAGATATGAAGAACTTGAGATGGGAATGTACCTCTGCTAAGGAAATTAGCTTGATGCTATATCACTCCCTCAACTGATATCTCAAAATTCTATCACCGTTCTCAATTCTTAACTTAGGGAAATCTCAGCAATTTGATTTGTGAAGAGGAGGGGCTATATATATAGGAAAACCATAATCTAGTCAATGGATTCCTTCATTGAATCAAACTAAGGGATTGAAGATTTGCATGTTGGTTAAGAAGGAGTAGGTAATGAGTTGGTGAAATCAATCATTAAAGCCACTCCCTTAATGATGATTGCTATGATCTTTGCTGAGTTTGAGGAGAAGAGTAGGCTTAGGCTTGCAAGCTATACACGTGAAGGGAATGAAATGTGACTCTTATTGAGGGACAAGCCAATACAAGCTCAGCAATCATGCATATATACATACTTAGCTTATTACACATATGTATTATTTACTTAGGCTATCACATTATATATTTAGATTACAATTAAAGTTACAATATAATCCCAAGAAGTAAATAATACTACCATGTAGTAAATTTAATTTGCACATATATAATCCATGTATATTTTATTATACCGGTATAATTTAATCGGATATTATTACATTATATTTTCTCATTTATTATTTAATTAAATATTGAAATAATCATCAATTAGCAATTGTTTATAATATATCCAAGCAGTACTCAATTAATGTCCACACACTCATATTGTCACATAGTATTATGATGTATTCATATACTTAGTCATATCATATAGTTTCTATATATAGTATAGTCATATTCAATGCCACATTACACTATATAATATAGTTGTAACCCATAAACTTTATATGTTTAATTATCGCATACTTGCACACAATAATTAATTGAGTAATCATTATATTAATTATCCATTTACTCTATTAACCGATTATTAACAGTTATTAACATTATTATACGATTAATTATCGCATTTCTCAACAATTAAATAAATATAATTCTTATTATATTTATAAATAATTTACTCATTATTATACTATTACTTGTAATAATAATAAATCAACATACTATTATTATATTTCTTATAATAGCAATTTAACAATTAATAAAGATTAATTGTCCACTTAGCAATTCCCTCATCCTCGAATTCATTAACTCACCAGCGTTTCTATTCTCGTGCCACACAAGGAATTTCAACGACCTTATCATAAACTCCATATTTTCCTCAATTATTATATATATTCAATTCGAAACAATTGAGTTAACCCATCTCATAACACATAATCATTTATATTCAAATAAATATTCATTTCTATTAATATATTCATTTAATAATATTCAAAAATTCTCGGGTATTACATCCTCCCCCCATTAAAAAAAATTCCGCCCTCAGAATTGCTACAAGGTTACACAAATAGATGGGGATAGTCCCTCATCATCCTATCTTCTAATTCTCACGTAGCTTCCTAGACATCGCAGTTACGCCAAAGTATTTTTACTGATGAAATAACTTTATTCCTTAATATCTGCTCTTTTGTATCTAATATTTGGACAGGAATTTCTTCGTATGCCAAGTTTTTCTCCACTTGAATGGGCTTGTCAGAAATCATGTGCTTGTATTCGGCATTGTATGGCCGAAACACCGAGATTTGGAACACGTTGTGGATGTGCTCCAACTCGGGTGGTAATGCAACTTTGTATACCACGTATCTCAAACGGTCCTATGAATCTTGGACTCAGTTTTCTTTTCTTTCTGAATTGAATTTTTCCCTTCCAAGGAGATACTTTCAAGAATACGAAACTGCCAACTTTAAAGTCTCATTCTTGTCGATGCAAGTCTGCGTACTTTTTCTGGCGATCTTGAGCTGCTACTAGTCTGGCTCTTATTACTGTCACCACGTCCGTAGTTTATTGTACTAACTCTGGTCCGAGTATTCGTCGTTCTCCTACTTCATCCCAACATAACGACCTTCTACATTTTCTCCTGTAAAGAGTTTCGTATGGTGGCATGCCAATACTCGTATTATAACTATTGTTATACGCAAATTCTACTAAGGGTAGATGGTCGTCCAAATTTCCCTTGAAATCCATCACGCATGTCCTAAGCATGTCCTCCAGCGTTTGTATCGTTCGCTCAATCTGTCCGTCTGTCTGAGAATGATAAACGGCACTCAACCTCAACCGCGTTCCCATTCTCTCTTGTAAGCTTTTCCAAAAGTTTGAGGTGAAGTGCGGATCTCGATTAAAGATAATTGACACCGGCACTCCATGTCGTGAAATAATCTCCTTTACGTACAGACTCGCTAATTGATTCAAATTATAGCGGATCTTGATCGGTAGAAAATGTGCGGTCTTCGTTAGTCGATCCACGATAACCCAAATGATATCATAACCTTTTTACGTGACTGGAAGTCCCACCACGAAGTCCATCGTAATGTGCTCCCATTTCCACTCCGGTATTTCCAGCGGTTGTAGTAATCCACTCGGTCGCTAGTGTTCTGCTTTAACGCGTTGGCAAGTCAGACATCTACTAACGCACTCTGCGACTTCCCGTTTTAGATTGGGCCACCAAAAATACGCAAATCTCGGTACATCTTTGTGCCTCCCAGGTGAACGGAATATGTCGTATTGTGTGCCTCATGTAAAATCTCTTCTCTTAGCTCGGTTACCGCTGGGACTCACACTCTCCCTTCAAATCTTAAGATACCGTCTTTATCCATTCGGAATCATTCTTCTTCATTCTCTGCAATCCTCTATCTGATTTCCTCGTATTCTTCATCTTTCTCTTGTGATTCCTTCACTTTGTCCAACAATGTCGGACGGGCTTCCATTACAAATAACTTTTCTTCAAACCTCTCAGGTCCCTTTACCTCTATTTCCAATTTCTCCATCTCTCTTATCAATTCCTCTTGAGTCGTCTAATGAAATAATTTCAACCTTCCTTTTCTGCTCAGAGAGTCGATAACTATGTTTGCCTTACCCGGGTGATAAAGAATATCACAGTCATAATCCTTGATTAATTCTAAACACCTTCTCTGTCGCATATTCAACTCCTTCTGTGTGAAGATATATTTCAGAATTTTGTGGTCCGTGTATATCTCACATTTCTCTCCGTACAAATAATGCCTCCAAATCTTGAACGCAAAAACTATTGCTGCTAACTCTAAGTCGTAAGTAGGGTATCGTTTTTCATAGTCCTTTAATTGTCGTGATGCATACGCAATGACTTTGCCGTGCTGCATTAGCACAAAACTAAGTCCCTTGTGCGATGCATCACTATACGCCACAAAAATTTCCGCATCATCTAGAAATGACAACGCAGGTGCCTCACTTAATCTCTTTTTCAATTCCTGAAAACTCTCTTCGCATTTGTCCGTCCATATAAATTTCACCGTCTTCCTCGTCAGATTGGTCAACTAGGTTTGTTATCTTAGAAAAATCTTGCATGAATCTTCGATAATACCTAGCTAACCCTAAGAAACTCCTCACCTCCGTTGGTGTTCTCGGCTGCTCCCAATTACTCACAGCTTCGACCTTTGCAGGGTCTACTGAGATTCCATTCTTATCCACCACGTGTCCTAAGAATTGAACCTTCTCCATTCAAAATTCACACTTTGAAAACTTCGCATACATCTTCTCCTTCCTTAGCGCTTCCAAAATAATCTTCAGATGTTTGGCGTGCTCTTCTTTTGTCTTTGAGTAGATCAAGATGTCGTCGATGAAAATTACCACAAACTTATCCAAGTAGGGCTTGAAAACTCAGTTCATCAAGTCCATGAATGTTGCCTGAGCATTAGTCAATCCGAATGACATTACCTAAAACTCGTAATATCCATAACGGGTTCGAAACGCAGTCTTTGGTATGTCTTCCTCCCGTACTTTTAGTTGGTGATAACCTGTCTGTAGGTCGATCTTTGAGAAACACTTCGCTCCTTCCAGTTGATCAAATAAGTCGTCTATCCTAGGTAACGGATATTTGTTCTTGATAGTTACTCTGTTCAATTCTCGATAATCGATACAGAGCCTCATCGATCCGTCCTTTTTCTTAACGAATATCACTGGTGCTCCCCAAGGAGACACACTCGGTTGCACGTAACCTTTATCTAATAACTCTTGCAGTTGTATCATCAGTTCTTTTATTTCTACTGGCGCCATACGATATGGAGCTTTCAAAATCGGTGCAGTTTCCGGTGCTAAGTCTAATACAAATTCGATTTCTCTGTCTGGCGGAAGACCAGGCAGATCGTCCGGAAATACATCTTGAAATTCAGTCACTACGGATATGTCCTTAATTTCTACTCCCTTTTTCCGAGTATCAACAATATAAGCTAAATAACCTACACATCCTTTCCTTAATAATTTCTTGGCCTGCATTATTGTAACACAACACGATTGCTTAAGCGATGAGCTACCATAAAACACTACCTTAGACTTACTCGGAGTCTGAAGGTTCACACATTTATTCTGACAATCAATTATCGCTTCATGGTTATACAACCAATCCATTCCCAGTATTACGTAAAATTCTCCCAATCTAATTGGAATCAAGTCTACGCTCAGTTTGTGATCTCTAATGTTTACGCGATAATTACGATAAATAAATTCTACAGGGATTACTTCCTTATTTGCAACTTCTATGTTCAAGGGATCTTCTAATCTTTCTCGGGGTGTATTAAGTCTACTAGCAAATTCTTCAGATATAAAAGAACAGGTGGCACCCGAATCAAATAATACATATGCATTTATATCATTGATTGGGATTATACCTGACACCACGTCCTTCGCAGCTACTGCGTCCTGAACGGTCATGTTAAAGGTTCTGGCGGTTGGGTGGTTGGATTGTGCCGGTCCGCTGATCATTAGCTTGTTTCTCCCTTGTTGGCTGCTACCTCCACCACTTCCCTTCTTCGGGCAGTCCTTAATCCGGTGCTCCGTAGAGCCACATGCAAAACATCCTTGTATCTTTTTTGCTTTCGGGTAGTTTGGCGAAATGTGTCCCTCCTGTCCACAGTTGTAGCAAGTGTCGCGTCCCTTCCAGCACTCACCTTGGTGATTCTTTCCATATTTTGGGCATCCCTCAGCCCTCTTCTTAAATCCTCCATGAAAATTCCCTAATTGATTATTGTTGTTTTTGTTATTGTTATTCTCCCACTTCCTTTTACCCAAGTTGCTTCCTCCACTACTGCTTCCTCCTCCTCAGTTTTCTCCTCCAGTATTCCTTCCTTTCTTCTCTTTGTTGTACAGACTTAAGGCCTCATTGCCACCATTCGTAATGATCGCCTTCTCCAGCAGTGTTGCAAAGGAATCAATTTAAAGAACAGATACCTTGTTAAATAGCCACGGCTTCAGCCCTTGTTCAAAACGTCTCGCCTTCCTCTCTTCATCTCCCACTTGGTGCTACGCAAATCACGCTAGTGTATTGAACTTAGCCGCGTACTGCGCCACCGTCATATCACCTTGTTTCAGTTCTAAGAACTTTACTTCCATTCGGTTCTTCATGCTCTTCGAGAAGTAGTTCTCGAAGAACAGTGTCTTAAATCTCTCCCACGCTATCGTTCCTTCTCCAGCTCTCTTCTAATTAGCCTCCCACCAGTAGTTTGCTTCGCCTCTCATTATATACGTAGCAAATATCGTCTTCTAGTCTTCACCCACACGAGCGATGGTGAAAGCCTTTTCTATTTCTTTTATCCAGTTTTGCGCGATTATTGGGTCAATAGTACCCTCGAACTCTGGGGGTCCTACACTCCTAAAATCTTTGAAGTTTGTCAATGGCATGGCCTGAGGGTTAGGGCGAACGGGTTCGTTGTTCCTTCCCCTTAGAGCCTCTAATAGAAAATCTACTAACTTCTGGATCGGGTATACTTGTTCCCTCTCATTGTTAACTGATTCCTCAGGTGCAGTTAATCTACATCTGGGCGGCATTTTCTGCATCACATAATTTTTCATTTTATTATTACTCAATCATATCACTTAGGTATTTCTTTAATATTAAAAAGAATAAAATTTATAACACGTTTCTGAAATAAGCTCATTTATATTCATATGCCAAATCGTTTCATTACATGATTATCCCTAGCATATTTCTATAAATGCCATCACATATCCCCTAATATCACAAAAGATGGGGAACTAACCTACTACCCCTCTAACAAAAGCTTACTCGGGGTTTACATCACTATCTCATATCTTACACAAAAGATTGGGATTATAACATAGTATATACATCACATAAGGTAAATACTACAATTACTACGGCTAGACTGACTAAGGTTCTCATCCCATCATCCCACATTCCACAGCGCACTTATACTCGATCTGCACTATGTATGCTATTAGCTCTAAGCTCAAAGTATGTAGGGTTTGTCCCTGCTCCACCGGGTAGTGGTACACACCATCAATCACCCTCTCGAAACTGAACGGAATACATACCCCATCTTGTTCATCTTCCTCTTCTTGCATCTGACCTCATCCTCTAGGTCATCAGCTCTCTCGTTAGCCACTTCCCACTTCTCCTCGAAGTGAATCCTATCCATAACCTCCAACTCTAGCTGAGTACGGAGTGCTTCCTTCTCAGTCTTCTCACTCAACTCTCTCTGTTCTACCTCTTCCAACTTTCGTGCCAGATCCACGTTCCTAGCAACCGACTTGTGAAACAAGGTCCCCATCTGGATCCCTGCCTCCCTACGGTAAGCAATCTCCATCTTTAACTGCTGCATCGCTAGCTTTCTCTGATGGTCCTCATCCCTCAGCTTCTGGAACTCGGACTCTCTCTCCTGGGCCTCAGCCTCCAGCTCCTGTACTCGGCAGTCTAACTCTAGAATACGCTCCTCGTACTCTCCCAGCATATGCTCCTCCAGTTTAGGCTTGTAAGAGTCCTCCATGGGCTCGTCCTCCATAGGCTCCTCTTCTGGATCGGACTCTACCTCAATCTCATCCTCATCGTCAAACTCGGACGGTGCAACTGCCTGCACAGGCACAGCCTCTAGAGGTGCCTCGTATACTTCATGTATATCTCTGTGCTCCTCCTCGGCCACTCTACTAGGTACTCCCATGTCTGTCATCCTACAATCACAAACACAAGACAAACAAACAGCAACTCCATTAGAATGTTAAATAAAACATAAGTTCATTGTATAGAATAAAGTTACATTTCATAACATACTAAGTCTCTCTCTAGGGAAAACTCTATATGAGCTTTATCTCCTTTCTAACTTATTAAGTTTCCCCTAAGTTATAATCTAAGGACACTCGCTCCTAAGTTTTATAACTACAGCTTTGATACCAACCTGTGACGCCCCCAAATTTTGACCGCACTGATCTCTCGAATTCGGTTCGTCACGTTCTCACAATAATACAATAATAATATCTAAAATATACATTCATAGCAAAAGATCTAATCTAGAATAATATATAATGATTTATTATAATTATTCCCCCAAGTCTCGCACCCTACAATACTTAATAGATTATATAATAATATTAAATAAAGACTTATTACATAACCCCACTTAAGCTTAAATATAGATCTGAAATAGTCTTCATACAACACCAGAGATTTTAAAACATAAAAGGGACAAGCTAGTCAGTAGCCTTGTCCTTGCCCTTATCGACGCCCGAAGGTCCACCCTGCTCTGACTTAACTGAAATGTTTTTAGGGAAAAGCAAGAATGAGCAAAAATTGCTCAGCAAGTAATATACAATAAGGGTGTAGAGTTTTATAACACGAGTTTGAAATGTCAAAGTATAATCTCGTTGAAAATTAAGTGTTCCAAGAATAGTATCATGAATAATTAGTATCAACAATTCTTAAATCAAATCTTGGAAATATGAAATGATAGTTCAATATAGATCAACAGATATATATGAGTTCAAAGGCAATCAACGTATCCAACTGGATAAAATAATTTATACTGAGAAGTCACTAAGGACTATTGAACATCTACCAGAATTATCAATATTAAAATGATAACCCGAAAAAAATAAGTATAATAGATGATCAGTCTACAATACTCTATGTCATGCATAACACCATAGTAATTTTCACGCGTGTGTTGGGGCTTCCAACAATATACACTCCCCTTACCATAAGGGTTGTTCAACAAAGTTTTCAAAATTTTCGCTCCAGCCAAATGGTTTGGATAGTTTTTTAAATATGCATATAGTCTAGCCGAATCAAATGGCATAGACCTGTTTACGATACTCAAGAACAATACTAAGTTCAACATGAATAATAGCTTTCATAAAACTTAAATGGAATAAGAGTTTATTCAATAAGCATACTAACTCAATTTAAACGAGTAAGTAAGAAAACTTACTTACAATATTCCTTGAATAAAGTAAATACAAGGATAGGATACTTGCAATTAATAATACAAGATCGAGTTCAAGGAAACTTGCACCTTAAAAGAGTGTAAGTTAGAGAACTTGCCTTAAACGTTCCTCTTTTCGGGTTAATCAAGTTCACATATCATCATTATCACATATGATCACAACCAGTACCAAACACATTTTATTTAGCAAGCTATAGGATGGATATGAGGTAACTGCAAAAATCAGATTAGCAAACTGATTCAATTCTGCTACCAAACTGGCGCAGCAGCGCCATGGCTAAGCCTAGGGGTGGCACAACTACGCTGCCCCCTGGCCAAGCCAAGGTTGGGCTGCTGCCTTATAGTTTCTATCTGACACGCAAGCATATAACACAACATAGTATATAAACATTTTAAAGGTCCTTCCATGCTTGTACAACCCTTCCAAGTTCAATCATGCATGATATAGTTTATAAGTTAATACCTTTAATAACTTAAGGCCATTCAAGGTCATGAAATCACAAAGTCTAACATGTTTGCCTTTTTAAACACATAAGGTATTCATATAACTCGTGTTAGGCATGTTCATGAGTATCCATATCACATACATGTAACTAGCATCGTTATTGGTTTGAAAACATGCTTCATTTATGCTTAACTTGATTTCACGACATCTAACATGGTAGGCATACATGTATGATACATTAGTGAGTTTAAGAGCTCTATCAAACATGTCCATAAATATTAGAATCTTAATCTCAATATAACATGCCAAGGTTCACATTCAACACTTATACTTCCATTAGTATCGTTCACTAATAAGGTCTAACATGTTCATACTATATATATACATATGTCAACATGTCCGTCATGCATTTCTATGCCATATAAACATGCTCAGAAAATCAAAATGCATGTATGATACCTACATGCCAAGGTTCACCTTCAAAACATACGATTTCGTTAGAAATGTTCACTAGCGAGCTCCGTATGTTCTTGTTACATTATGAAACTTATACACACAAGTTAACATGCTTTTTCATGCATTTCTAGGTCGTACTAACATGCTCGCTAAGTCAGTAGATTAACATGGCATGCATACATATCAAGTTCCTTTCTAAAATTCTAAGTTTATTTTTAAAACTATAACTTTATCAATCATGCATACTAATCATAGTAAAACATGTTCACGCTAGGCTAATGTACTCATATATATATGTTACTCATGCTAGCATGCTTATTTAAGTAGTATATTAACTAACTAGCACTAACAGCATTAACAGAAGTCAGAAACTGGTGCAGGGGACTGGCGCAGCTGTGCGCCCCAGTTCACAACTGGCGTAGCTACGCCGTTGCCTGAATCGAACTGAAAGCTTCTTCTTCGGTAGAAAGCAAGCTAAACCTCAAAAATTCTCTACAAAATTTATTTCAATCAACCTACATTGTCTTTCTAACATAATTGAAAGCTAGTACGACCGCTAACAATCATTCCTCAATCAATTCAATCATATAATGCAAGAATAATCAAAGATTAGAAATTCAAGATATGAAGAACTTGAGATGGGAATGTACCTCTGCTAAGGAAATTAGCTTGATGCTATATCACTCCCTCAACTGATATCTCAAAATGCTATCACTGCTCTCAATTATTAACTTAGCAAAATCTCAGCAATTTGATTTGTGAATAGGAGGGGCAATATATATAGGAAAACCATAATCCAATCAATGGATTCCTTCATTGAATCAAACTAAGGGATTGAAGATTTGCATGTTGGTTAAGAAGGAGTAGGTAATTAGTTGGTGAAATCAATCATTAAAGCCACTCCCCCAATGATGATTGCTATGATCTTTTCTGAGTTTGAGGAGAAGAGTAGGCTTAGGCTTGCAATCTATACACGTGAAGGTAATGAAATGTGACTCTTATTGAGGGACAAGCCAATACAAGCTCAGCAATCATGCATATATACATACTTAGCTTATTACACATATGTATTATTTACTTAGGCTATCACATATTATATATTTAGATTACAATTAGAGTTACAATATAATCCCAATAAGTAAATAATACTACCATGTAGTAAATTTAATTTGCACATATATAATCCATGTACATTTTATTATACCGGTATAATTTAATCAGATATTATTACATTACATTATCTCATTTATTATTCAATTAAATATTAAAATAATCATCAATTCGAAACAATTGAGTTAACCCATCTCATAACACATAATCATTTATATTCAAATAAATATTCATTTCCATTAATATATTTATTTAATAATATTCAGAAATTCTTGGGTCTACATCAAGCATCTCAATTCTATCATCTATTGTCCCAAGATGAATGGTGTTGTTGAAGCGACCAACAAAAATATCAAGAAGATTATGTATTAAATGTCTGCCAATCACAAAGGATGGCCTGACTTATTGCCTCTTACTTTGCTGGCCTACAGAACGTCAATGCGTACTTCTATTGGGGATGTCCCCTACTTATCGGTCTATGGCATGGAAGAAGTACTTCCCATAGAAGTAGAAATGGAGTCCATGAGAGTGTTAATAGACACCCAGATAGAGGAAGACCAGTGGTTGCTAGAGCGATTCCACCAGTTGTCCCTGATAGATTAAACAAGGGCTACAACCATCTTTCACGGGCAATTATATCAGCAAAGGATTACTCGGTCATATAACAAGAAAGTTCAACTCCGACAATTCAAAGAAAATTACTTGGTACTGAAGAAAATCCTTGCCACTCAAGATGAAGCCAAAGGAAAGTTTGCCCCGAATTGGGAAGGCCCGTTCATTATCAAAGAAGTATTGACAGGAGGAGCCATCAGATTAGAAGAAATGGATGGGAAAGAGTTTCCCCAGCCCATCAATTTAGACACCGTGAAGAGATACTATGTCTAAAACATTTACCAGCCATCATCATGGTCCTGTGATAAAAAATCAAATCAATTAAGGTTTTCATTAGAAGCCTGAACTACAAATGACCTGATCTCCCTAAACCGGGGAGTACGTAGGCAGCCATTTATGGTGCGATCAAACCAAATAAAAAGTTCAAAAACCCTTCAAACCAAGCTCAAACCCAAAATAAACACTTCTCGAACCTTTCAGGCAAAGCCTGAACTACGAATGACCTGATCTCCATCATCCCGAAAGTACATAGGCAACCATTCCTGGTGCGGTCTAACCTTCAAAAAAAAAATAACCCAATAAAAACAAGTCCCAAGACACCGAAACCCATATAAAACTAAATACTATCAAGCCTCCCTGATCAACAGGCCATGTTGAGGTATTCTCAGACATATCAATGTCAATCCATCAAGGAGAAGCTTATTCACATCAAAAACAACAAGTCATGAAAAAAGTGGTAATCACTCAACAATGACAATACATATCCAACAGGGAAGTGAATCAAAATATATTTCTCTGCTATATAATATTGTTTGATCTATAAAATTTATCCTGTACATGACAAAAATGGCTGCTCTAGTATGTGCAGGAAAATCAAAGCTAGTGTATAAGCCCATGGATAAATGGGATAACAAAGCCTACATGGAATCCCTCTCAGAAAATGGAGGAGCATCTGTAAGCTCATGTCCCACAGTCTCCATGCGGGCTAGAAGATCCACAATAATCTGTATAGTGCTTCTACGAACATCTATAAAAGTACTCATATCTGCAATGATGTTGTGTGTATACGACCTGAGTGCAGTGCTATCAGCAATATAAACATCTCGAGTAGCTACGGCCTCATCCCTCGCAATATAAGCAGCATCGCGGGCGACTAAAGCCTCCTTAATCTCAACAAAACCTCCATCCCGAGTAGCTCGAGCCTCGTCTCTATCAGCAAAAGCTGCATCCCTGCCAGAAAAGGCTGTCAACATCAGCGCTTTAGCCTGATCCCTCTCAAAGGTTATCCGAGCTAACAAATCGATAAAAGCTGAATCTGTCCCAATAGGAATGCTCGGGGGGTCACTGACTAAAACTGTTGTCAAACCAACAAATAAATCATCCTCAATGGGAGAGTCAGAATCCTCCATAGACTCCTCCTCATCTGAATTAATACTCGGCTCTAAGTGCATAACTGTAGCCAATGCAATATCTGTCTCCAACCATGCAGAATACTCTGGAGAATGATCAGGATTGCTAGTAGAAAAATCAGCCCTTTCACGACGAGTCCAACAATCAATAGTCCTGGTGAGGTCTGCTGACGATAAAGATGAAGTAGATATCTGCTGATCCATAGCCCCCTCAAAATGGTGGATGCTCTGAAATTGATCAAACTGTCCCATGACAGCAAGCGGATGATATGTGGCCACCCTTCTCAAACCCGCCAGGGGCAGATAATCCATGCCGACTGCATGAGTAATGAAGTTGTAAGGAGAGCTAAGCCCTGAGCAAGGCAGGATCAAAAAGGGATGATCGATCGATGCCAAAAAGGCCAACCATGATACCGCATCTGTACACTCTGCTAGCCGAAAAGAGTAAGACATGGCTATCTCATGAGTAAAGCAATACCCATGATGTCTGAAGGTGCCGATGGGTCTCAAGTGTGTCATGAACCACACGTACAGCCAAACGGCGCTACCCCTATAAAACCCCATTGGATGGGTAAGGAAAAATGTGGCCGATCTCAAGGTCTCGGCTAATATCATCGGCAGGATAGTGCAACCCTATCTATGAGCACGAACTACTACCATCAGGCCAATGTCCAAGTGGTCCATATAAAGTGGCATGTACAGATAAGTTGTGATGCACATCAACAGAACATCCACGCGTGCAAACTGCCACTCATCTGTAAGGATGATAAAGTCTTGTGAATATCGCTCGTAGATGTCCAGCCGGCTAAACAGATCGATCAAAAAATCTAGGGACACCACATGCCCTGCAGTAATCTCTTTATTGACGACTCTGCTCCTCAAACCCGTCATAGTCATGAACGGTCATCTCATGTCACTTAGTGTCGTCCTGGCACAAGGCAGATCTAATGTCAAACCTGTAAGGCGCTCATACTCTTCCAGTGTGGGAGTCAGCTCATGAAAGCCGAATCTAAAAACCTGGCGCTCGGGTATCCAACAAGATAATATGTTATCCACAAAGCCCAGTGGAACCTGGAAAGCTATCCAAATAAATTTATAATGTCTGCATCTAGGCGATCAACCTCCTCCTGAGTCATATAATCTCGCCCAGTAGGAATGTCTGGTCGATATAAAGGATGATCGGCACCTGCATATCGGCCAAAATATGGACCTCCTGAGGGGTCAGGTCCAGAGCTGAAAGGATCAAATGAATCTGACTCTGAAGGATCCCTGCCAATGTGCCTGATGAAAAACTAAGCCCCCTCCAAACGCTGGGTCAAATCGGAGATCTACTCCAAATGAGTTGGCTCTCTGAGGCAAGCTATCCAGTCTGTCATCATAACAGACCATGGCACCATGTCTGCCATGAACTGGGTAGCACGAGTCTGAGCTCCAATAGTGCGGGGACTCCACCAGAGATGAAATGCCTCCTGAGTGTGAGGACCCTCTGATAGGGTAAAGCCATATATGCCCATTAGGGGAATGTCTATGATTGGCAGAGCCAAGGGCCAATGATGCCAAGCAGGAGAACCAAAGGGAATGCAGATATCTCCCGTGACGCTCCGGATTGCGCTCTCTCCCAAGTAGAGCTCCCAACCTCCCTCGGTCAAAAGGGGAATCCGACGAGTGGCCAATGTAAATTCCATGCCTTTCGGAAAGCCATCCTCGAACCCGACTGTCAGATAGTCCGGGGTGTAAGGAACCCACATGATAGAGTCAGCAGTCAACAGCTTTAGCTTCAAGCGGGAATGGGTAAATCCCTCTGCTAAAGGGACCTCCGTCAAGGTAGAATGATGCAAACACCGTCCTCGCGGATATGTCTCCAAGCCCAAAGTAGTGGCTGGGCGTACACAAGGGAGCCTCTCATATGCCCAAAACTGGAAGTGCAAGGATCAAATGACCTTAGTGATAAAATTGATAAACATAAATAAGGGAAAAGGAATGGTGAAAGAGAAAGTACTCACCAGCAGGAAGAGATAAAAACCTAGCCAAGCCTCCGTCACGCCCTCAGAGCGTAGACTCATCCCATGAAGAAAATAGGCAAAGGTGTAGGTTCCCCAGTCAAAATCCCTGAGGTGCTCCACGTATCGAGTAGCGCTAACTAGAGTAAAGACACCGTCGAGGAGTTATCTGTAATGAAACAACCCCTGATGATAACAGAGAACAGTTGTAGAAGAATGCAATCTCTAACGCTCTGGTCATCAGTCAGAGGTTCAGTCAAAGCCCCGCTCTGGGCATCCACACTCAAGGGACCAGAATGGACAGTCTGACCCTTGATGGCCGTCGCATGAACTCCCAAAAGGGATCGAACGGCAGCAAGCGAAATGTCAGCCACCAACGACACTGGCTCCCCTGTAAACTCTA
Organism: Panax stipuleanatus; assembly: GCA_020205555.1. Taxonomy (NCBI): domain Eukaryota; kingdom Viridiplantae; phylum Streptophyta; class Magnoliopsida; order Apiales; family Araliaceae; genus Panax; species Panax stipuleanatus. The sequence continues at coordinate 46,165,442 of CM035125.1, forward strand.
TCCCTGTGATGAACCGCCAGTCCATCGGTGTCATCATCACCATATAGTCCAACAGATGGAGAGACTGGGTCTGGTGGTACTAGCGCTCAGATAATGCCCTCAGATAACCCCAGGGGCAACGACGGGGAGGAATAGAAAAGAAGGCTTTGAAACCCCAAGTGTTGACAATGGCCTGATACTCCGGATGCAAAGTATGATATAGAGAATGGACGCTGAACCAGTTCCCCTTGGGCTGCATAAAGCTGGGAACCTGCATCAAATAGCAAGTCCAGATTAAACCTGTGCCCTGAAATGGCAAAAGAAAGAAAAGTCTAAAATGAGAACTTCAGTCACCTCATTGGCATGAAGGTATATCGAGGGATGGCATCTCAAATTGTCCAAAGCCTCAAGAATAGGCACAACAATGGCTGGGAGCTCCTTACGGGGAACATGAGCTGGAATGGGATCCACGAATGGGACATCTTCGTCGTCCACGTCATCAGGCATCTCAGCCCGGATCGGACGAATCACAGACTCAGCCAAACGGCAAGGTGGCCGAGCTAGACGAGGTTGAGGAACATCAGAAGCTCTCCTCTGCCTCACCTCTGAAGTGACCCTGTTAGCACTACCTAGTCTATCTGGCTCTATAACCTGGACAAAGTCTCCAAATCACCTCAAAAAGGGTGAGGTAAACCTTGAACCTACGGCCTATTCAAATTAATTCCTTGCTTCATGCATATTTTAAATCCTAAAGCATGAATTAGTTAACATAAATCCCCAATAGAGTTAAAATTGCATGTTCATTAAATGCTCAGGCTGTTGAAATTTTTTGCTAGAGTCTCCTCTGTAAAATTGATTGTCCGCATGCACATAGGCATGACTAGGTGGCCATTCAGTAGCACACCTACCCAAAATCATAAACAGTTCATATATATAAAAAAATCAAAATCAAACTCCCCATGGCAGCTAAATTATCATGTGTATTTTTAGTTGAAAATCCAGGCTCATTTTGCCCTCAAATAAGATGAGTAAATAGGCCAAAAAGGGCGCCAAATGACTGTCTCATAAATCAAATTTTTTTCACATCAAAACGTTCAACATAGTAAAACATTCATATTTACTAAGTCTAAAAATTTTTATCAAGTCATATAAGCATGCATATTTGCTATATTGTGTTTAGAAGCATACTGTATGAAATCTAACATTCTAACAGTCAAAACTTGAAAAGAAAGGATGTAAACGTTACAAGATATGTGCAGAACGATTGTACGGTGATAATATTTGAATAAAGCAGCCCGAACTTAGATCTGAATAAGAAATCTCGAATTTTCTTTATAGTTCAAACTTGAAAATGAATTATGAAAGCCACGGGTGCCTAAGTTATACTCAAAGGGAGTAGCAACTCCACCTGTGGCAATAGTAAGTGGACCTATGGCTCCCTAAGGTGGGACCCACCCCGTCTGGTTCAGTCTAATTATAGTTGAAACGGAGTGTAAAAAAGTTAAAAAGTCAAATCAGGAAAAAAACTGCTACGCGATTGAGCGGAATGGCATGAAACCCTGATTCTGAGCGTCAAGTTCATGACAAAGGAAGAAGCTCCTTGTAAGCCATTGGTAGATGTGACATCCCAGATTTTTAGAATTTATAAATGAGAATTTAATAAATAAAATTCTTATTATCTGATGTTTTGAGTTTAAGTATGTGAATACGTGTCATATATGGTGAAATATGTGAATCTATGTGAAGATAATTTAAATATTAATGTTAATATTTATTGGAGTAAATAAATATTTTAATTGAATTATTTATTGAGTTAAATAAATAATTATGTGATTATTATGGAGTAATGTAATTAAGTGTAGTATATTAATTAAATGAATATTTAGTATTTAATTGATATAATAATTTTATGTTATAGTTCTAATTTAATTGAGATAATTAAATTAGATGAGTAATGTGATGAGTGTTACATGCAATTATAATTAGCAATTAATTGTAATTATGTGACAATTTTATGTGCTTAATTGATGTTAGACTTTTAATTAATTAAATTAGAATGTTAAGATTTAATTAATTAAAGAGTAGCATTAAAGTATGTGTTAAAAGGATTTATTAAAATAAAGAAAAAAGTTTTTAAATGATTTTTTTTTCCAAACAAGGCCCTTACTTTTGTTTTAAAACTGTTTTACCCAAACATGACCTTAACTACTAAAAATCTGTTTTTAAAATAACTTGTTTTGCCAAACAAGCCTTAGGGCTTTTAAAAAAAAAATCAAAGGTGTAACCTCTATTTTAATTGTAATTAGTATTGGATTTATTATATACATTAATATTGTAAGTTACATATTATGTATATATGTTGTATGTATATTTTGTATATACGTTGGTTAAAAGAAAAAAAACAAAGGTTAGTCTGTGTTAGAGAGAAAACACAGAGAAAGATGGAGTGAAAAGAGAAGAAGGGAAGAAGAAGAGAAAGAAAGGGGAAAAAGACCTTGAAAGAATTCTCGTTAAGCCATTATCTTCTTCTCCTAAGCATAATCAAAGGGTATAACTTCTAAATTTAGTTTTAATAATGTGTTTTATGTTGTGGAACTTCTCTGTAAAAACGTTTTTCATGAAAGTTAGTAATTTTGTTGAATATATGTTGGAATTTTGTTAATATACTGTTTATAAATTTAATTAGATGCCATAAACAATGATTTTCAGAAATCAAATTGATTGTAGAAACATGTTTTAATAGAAAAGTTATGTTCATATGAGTTCATATGAGTTTTAGGTATTATGGTTGATTTTAGTTTGAAGAAATTGATGAAATTGATATATGTTAATATGTTTATTAAGAATTTGTTTGATGCTATCTTCAATTACGTATATAATGCATGTATATAGAGTTAAATTGCTTGAGAAAGTGATTTACAGTGAATGGTTTTATAAAATATATAAGTTTTATGAAAATATCAAATTTGATTTCTAAAACTTTTGATTATTGTTGTTTAAATGTTTTTGTGTTTGGAGATATGTTATATGAGTGTATTGTATCAAGTATATGCTATACATTGTTCTAGTAGCTTGTTATTGCCGTTTGATGGCATGTTGGGTTTAATCGGTAAAACAGGGAGGCTGCACTGCCTGCTTCTGTCTGCGTACCTGCGCAGCTGCGCCAGGAGCACAGCCAGAAGCAGCGCAGCTGCGCCACTGGGTTTTCTCAGGCTGGTCACCTGCGCAGCTGCGCCAGTGCCAAGGCTTATGGCTGCGCAGCTGCGCCGTGTCCTGGGCAGAGGCAGTGAGTTTTATTTAAGTGTGCAGTTTATTTTTATGACTAAGTTACATTGTTCCTAGAATAATGATCATATATTTAAGTTGCAATAGCATGTTGATAACATGAATTTGACAATTTGGTAATTGTAAAAGAAAAGAGATTTTGAAAACCTTAAAGTATTAATTGAATTATTGTTTAATGGTGAATTGGTTAATTATAATTTGTATAATTATAATCAAGAGTAAATGTTTAAATTAAATTATAATTTTTGTTAAATTATAATGAATATTAGTTGATTTATTTTAATCAATTAGATGTTAATTTAAATTATAATTTATGTAATTATAATTTAATAAGTGCATGTTTAATTATGGATTATAAATTGATAATTGCATGATTAATTATAATTTGTGTAATTATAATGCATGATATAGTTTAATTGATTATAAGTTATAATTTGTTTAATTATAACTTAATATGTGATTATAATTTGGAATAATTATAATCAAGGTAAAAGTGTAATTTAAATTATAATTTATATAATTATAATTTAATGAGGGCATGAATAAAAATTGAGTATAATCTAAGTAATGGGTTAAGTTAAGTATGCTTAAATTATGATTTAATGCATGATGTTGTTGATTCATTATAAAATATGATTGTTTAATTGTAGTTTGATTAAAGTGGATGTTCAAATCATAATTTGTTTAATTATAATTTAAAATGAGTATATAATTATTAGTTGATTAATCATGAGAAATGTAAAATGACTATGTGATGTGATTAATTATGTGGTAATTAATTATTAACTTATGAGTTAAAGAGGAATGAGTTAACCTAAAGTGGATAACTAAATATTAGGATTAGCTATCTGATAATTAACTGATATTGTTAATTATACATAAGGTTTGACAGCGAGTGTCAAACGAGTAAATAGAAGAGAATTAGAAAGTATAAAGTATTATTTACTTAGACATTTGATAAGCATTGCTAGGTGACTAATAATTGATGCGTATGGTAATACGTTATGTAGGATCATGAAGCAGATTATATTAAGCTATTTTTCGGTAATTGGTAATCTACGAGCCAGGCAAGTCTTTCGGTTCCTATTTTCTATGTGAACTTGATGATATTATGAACTGTTTTAAATTGTATTGCAAAGAGTATGCTATGTTGTATATGTTGCAAGCATGAAATGTTAAAGTCAATTTATGACTACATTGATTGATTTAATAATGTTGATTGAGTAAGGAACTCAATCTTTATATTTGTTATGTGATTAAAGCATGTATGCCATGTTACTTTAATATTGAGCATGTTAATTATGTGCTATGTGATGCATGAAAACTGTTAGATCTTGCTGAGCTGTCGAGCTCACTCTTGCAAATAATCATTTTTGCAGGTCAAGGATGCAAGGTAAAGATACGTGTTAAGTGATTTATAGAGATCAATGTTAAAGAATATTAATTTTGTTAAATTTCAAATTGTAGTTGATGTTTTCATTGTAACTTAATTGTTAAGTTGTAAGTTGAGCTATCCGACGTATAATGGATATTGCTTAGTGATGTAAGACTTTGTATAGTCCTTTCGTTGTAGCGATTCATGTAATAGAATTGAATCAAATATTTGTAATGTTAAGGTTGCGATTCAGGGCAATATAGAAAGAAAGTTTATAAAAATTTTAAATATTCCGCATTTTTAGTGATTTTTAATATCGAATAATGATGTAAAGATAGATTAAAGATGTATTGCTAACGATCGAGGATGGGAATTATATTGTATGAATTTTAGGGTCGTTACAGTAGAAGCCTTGATGTGGTGTTCGGAATGTCGATGATAAAAATTACTGAAAACTACTAAAAACTACATCTATTAGAGTAGTGGGAAGGTCCAGTGTAGTGAACGGTAGGTTTTGAATGTATAAAAGTATCCAAATTTGTCCTAGGGTATGACTTATCTGAAATATCATACCCGTGTCGAGATCGATTAGGTTTGACATAGCAAACCGTTTGTGACAACTCCAACGAAGCACCGGGAATGAGCCGGTGGTGAAAGTCGTTGATAACTGCTTTAACAAAGGTCAGATTATATGACATAGCAAACCGTTGGCGATAACTCCAGCGAAGCATCGGGAACGAGCCTGTGGAGAAAGCCATTGATAACTACTTCAACGAAGGTTAGGGTATATGACATAGCAAACTGTTGGCGACAACTCCAGCGTAGAATCGGGAATGAGCCGGTGATGAAAACCATTTATAGCTATTTTAACGAAGGTCAGAATATCTGACATTGCAAACCGTTGGCGATAACTCCAGCGTAGCATCGGGAATGAGCCGGTGATGAAAATCGTGGAGAAATTTTCCCTAGAGAGAACAGATGATGGAATATATTATACAAATCCCCAGCCGAGGAATTAAATCAGTTCAATCAACCGTTGTAAACTACCATTCGGGTAGGCATCGAGGAGGTTCGATGATGGCCAAATCGTTATCAACTATTGTTCGAGTAGATCGTGAGACTTCTATCCCCGAAAAAAACATCGGCATTAACCAAACAACAATCCAAACCGTATGCGACAACTCCAACGTAGTATCGGGAAGGATCTGATGATGTAAACTGGTGTAAGCTATCATCAGGATAGGCATCAGGAATCCCCAATGAGGTCACTCGTTACAAGAGGAACATCCCCAGCGGAGTAAAAAGTTAGAAAGCTTATCTGGAGACAAAAGATGTTGGTGACAACCCCAATGTCGAATTCAGAAATGTCTAATGGCATCGGCCAAGGAAGAATCTTCCCCATAGAGATCTTGAAAACATCTTTACAGCATATCATAGGATTAGTATTGATAGCACCGATGAACATGGTAACCCATTGGCTTTAACCCAATGTAACATCAGGAAAGATCTGGTGATGAAAGCTTTGCCAACTACCGGTCAAGTAGGCATTAAAGGAGTTAAGTGAAAACCAGCATAAATAACTCCATCCCCAACAGGAAGTGCAGGAACAGTCAGTGATAGAATGCCATGACAGCTAACACCACAAGAGCATATAGCATTCTTAACATGGCATATTGTGCATTGTATTACATTTGCATATGTTATATTTCAAGTGTCTAGCAGCCTTTATCCTGTTTATTCCATTGCATTGCATAAACATGATAAAGAGGGGCATTTGTAGACACTCAAAAATTTTCATTCCTGTTACTAACCCTGAAGGAGGGCAAACCTTTCTTTTACCTTCCAGAGACAACCTTGGAAGTCCAAATCATCAAGTCAAGCCCCGGCGACAACCCCGGGAGATACAGTCACCCCGACGACAACACCGGGAGACCAAATCAATTTTAGAGATAGCCCCAAAGCATCAAATCATCACCAAAGATAACCTTTGGAGACCAAGCCAACCTCGAAGACAACCCCGATGAAGAACAGAGTCAGCTGGGATCAAACCTCAGAGACAACCCCGAGAAAATAGTCAAAAACCTTGTCAATCCTGGAGACAACCCCTGGAAGGGAAAAATGGTCATTTAACTGACTTGACATCAAATCAAGTCAAAATCAAGCCAAATTGATGCAATGAGGGTCAGAAAGAGCCATAACATCAATCTTGAGTGAAAACAGCACAAGACAGCTCAACGGACGGACTACAAAAATTTGAAGATCTAGTTATGGACCCATCTTCCAAGATTAAGAAAAAGTTAAATCCCATGTAATTGTGTAGCTCTCAGAAAGGGCTTTCCGAAAAGGTATAGCACGCCTCAAACGGATTCACGGATTGAAAGTTATGAAGGTTCGAAGCAGACATCGCAATGCTCGAAGTTCACGTACTTCGAGATGACGGAACCTACGCGAGTAGACCTGCTACCATTTTGGACTATAAAGAAGACCCCCCATCCTTGCAAAAAAAGGAGAAAAAATAGAAAAATAAAGAGAAACTTCGCCCATTTCGACCTTTAGCCCTACTTCTAGTACTCCAAACTTTAATTTTATTCTTCCAATACATTTCCATATGTATATTCTACAACATATCAAGTTTTAACCGGTGGAAACGAAGATTTCAAGCCCTCTGAGTGGCAAAAAGCCCGTGGAGCTGTCCATTGTAAGTGTTTTTTATGATCAAAAACTATTTATTGCTTTATCGCACATATGTGAACATACATGTGAAGTTTTAGCTTCTGATTTTGCCCGGATCTCAAATCTGTGGCCTTTCTAGCTTACTTTTTAGTATATATATATATATATATATATATGTTTTTCTTTGTTTGCACAACCTGGATTAATAACCAGTGGCTTTTTACTACTTTCCTATATTTATAAATATATATATATATATATATATATATATATTTACGCTATTTCGTTTGGCCTGAATTGTTAATTCGTGGCCTTTTAGCTTTATTATATATAACTGACTATATATATACTAACATTCAATTCTGTCAAGCCTGGATTGTAAATCCGTGGCATTTACCGCTTTTATATATATATATATATATATATATATATATATATATTCATATTCATTCTAACTTATTTGGCCTGAATTACTAATTCGTGGCCTTTTCAGCTTTAATATATACATACTAACTATATATATTAACATTTTATTCAGTCGAGCCTAGAACACCGTGTTCGCCCCGGTCTTTTTGCCCTTTGTAAGTCTAAGAGTGGAGCAGTGTCGGGTGTCTGACCTAGAACATAGGTATGCGTCTGCTTAAGGTAAGAAGGGTATGTATGGCAGAACTTTGAATCATTAAAAAAAAATTAATTTTTCTAAATGAGTAGATTGTTCAGATCTAGTTCTTCAGTTAGCAATCGGTCAACTTTACCTCCTGTTCCAGACATAGTTAATCAAGAAGAACATAGTTATGAAAACGTTAATCAAAATTTGAGTAATTAAAACATACCTAGTGTATCCCCTAGAGAGATATATCAGTCAATTTTTTTTAGATAATTTTAAAACTGATTATAATGTTAAAACAGTTGAGAGAGTTTATGCTATTAACAAAGAATATGAAAATTGTAGTCTTTTATCTCCTGATGTTATTAATAAACACCGAAAGAAAGGTTATAATTTTATTCATATTGGATTAGTTCAAGTCGCAGTTAAACCTTTGAATATAAAGGGAATTAATTCGAGTATTTTTCTGTGTTTAAGAGATGCTCGTTTTCTCAATTATTTTCCTATTATCATTGGAATAATGGAATCAAGTCTGCATGAATGACCCGTCCATTTTAATTGCTTTATTGATCTTCCATTAAGCCTCAACGATGTTAATTTGTTAAAAGCATTAGTTTTAAACATTAAAACTACAGGAGAAATCACTCAAATGATTGACCTCTAGCTTTAATATACAGAATTTATTATAAAACCATGAAGACAAATTTAAATGTTCATGCTCTTAATAAAAGCCCCAGAGATCATACTGTTTTGATTCAAAGCAGTACTAGTAATGCTAATATCCAGACTCCAAGATCTATTCTTTAGAAGGATGTTACTTTACCTAGTCAATGGGTTCTACCCAATGAGCTTCCACAAAAACTAGTTATTAACAATCTGTTAAATGTAGAAAACATTAAACAATTTTTTGATGGTACTGTCAGAGTCAGTTTTGAATGTACCAGAAGACCTTTAATCATAAAAAGAATTTACTAGTTCTTCAGTTCCTTCAGTTACTTCAAGAAGAGACACTGAAGTACTAAGTAATATTTATATGCCAGATGTTAAAATGAAAGGTATTTTAAACCAAGGTCAAACTAGTCATCCTTGTTACACTACTAATGATATTGTAGAAGAAGATCAAGATATTTCACCTACATCTTTATTAGGTCCTACTCCTTCAGATTTTGAAGCTTCGATTAATCCTCAGTTAAGTGTTCTTACTAAAGAATTTAAATTTGGTTGGAATAATCTAGTTGAAGATTTTAATTCCAAATCTAATAAAGATAAAAGGCATGTTTTTCGTAACAAATACGACAAACATGATAGAGATAAAATTGTTAATAAATGGAAAAGATTTATTAATAATGAAAAAATAAACATTACTTTTTATGATTGGTATGATAAATATCATTCTCATTGTAATGTTTTAACCAAAAGTCAGTGGACTAAAGAGGATAAGTCAAGAGTGTTGGCCAGTCATCCTCCTTTAGAGACTGTTCTTTTGACTATTAAAAATACTTCGGTTGTTGCCAGTCCGTTTAAAGTGGCTAACGGCAAAACTGAAGAAAATAAAATTATTGAACAAAATAATTTCACTAATCAGTATTTAGCCACAATTGGAAAGCAGTTGGATAAGATTGAAGAAAATTTTGATCAATCTATGGTTAAAAATCCTAATAAAAAGATAGATCAGCCTTTATTAACTCTCCCTGAAAATAGAGATGGTTTGGGAATGCCTAATAAAGATTCTGATTTAGTTAAAACAATTGATAAATTACTAAAAAAAATGAATCTTGGTGAAGCTAGTGGTACTATTGCTATCATAGATCAGATTAAAGAATCATCTGAAGATGAAAGCGATAGTCAATCGGATAATAAATCTGAAATAGTTTCAATCCCAGATCTTAACGATCGGTTAAATAAGTTAACTTTTAATAATACAAGTATAACAAAAAATTGGTATTCTAGACCCACTCCTCCAGATCTTCAGTTTGAAGAGAAGAATCTAGATAATCAATTTTTTGTTTCCTCTAATAAAATTTATGAATGGAATATTGATGGATTTAGTGAACATCAAATTCTTACAAAAATGAATCACATGTCCATGGTCGCTATTAGTTATATTACAGCATTCAGTACTTTAACACAACCTGAAATTGTTGAAATATTTACTAATGGATTTACTAGTGTCCTTCGTTCTTGGTGGAAGAAACACCTTGATGAAGATGCAAGGCACTCTATAATTCATGCGCGCCAGTTGGATGATGATGGCCATCCAATCTTCAGAGGAGATATTGGTTTTGGTATTCCCGATGGAGTAAACACATTAATATTTACCATAAAAAAATTTTTTATAGGAACTCCTAGTAATATTACTGAAAGAATTCATGATCAGTTAAGTAATCTCACTTATCCCACTCTAAGTGATTTTAGATGGTACAAAGATGTTTTTATTTCTCGTGTCATGATGAGAAGTGATAGTAATAAGCCTTTCTGGAAAGAAAAGTTTGTCAATGGTCTTCCTAATTTGTTTGCCCACAAAATTAGAGAAGAGCTCAGTAAAACTTTAGGATATATTGATTATGATAACCTTACTTATGGTGATATAATCAGTTATATTCAAAAGATTGGCTTAAAAATGTGTATTGATTATAAACTTGCTAAACAAGCTAGTAAAGACAAAAACAAAACTAAATATAAGCTTGAAACTTTCTGCGAACAATATGGTTTACCTCCTGTTGCTCCCTCTAGAAGAAAGCATCAAAAAAACATATTGAAAAACGCAAAAGTAGTAAGCATCATAAGAAAAGATCCAGTCAGTCTAAAAATCAAGATAACTATTATGAGAAACCTAAGTCAAGAAGAAAAACTCATAATAAAAAATTTTCGCACAAATCAAACACTTATGATGAAAGTAAAATTACTTGTCATAATTGCTGCCGAAAAGATCATTATAAAAATGAGTGTAAGATTAAACAGAAAAAACCTTTTCAATTGAGCTCCCTACTTTAGTTGATACTGGCGCAGATCTTAATTGTATTCAAGAAGGTTTAATCCCCACAAAGTTTTACAAGAAAACTAGTGAGAGACTAAACTCTGCTAACAGTAGCAAGATGGAAATAAAATATAAGCTTTCTAAAGTTCATATTTGTTAAGATAGTATGTGTTTTAAAACCACCTTTGTTTTAATTCGCAACTTGACGGATAAGATTATTTTAGGCCTTCTGTTTATATATTTATTGTATCCATTCACTACCAGTAATAATGGTTTAACCACTGAGCATTTGGGTCAAAAAGTAGTGTTTAAATTCATTACTCAGCTCAAAGAAAAAGATTTGAAATTTATTCAAGATGAATCTATTTCAAAATCTTTAAACTTGTTGAATTGTAAAACTACTCAATTAAAATTCTTAAAAGAAGAAATTAGATACAAATATGTCGAAGAGCTTCTTCTCGGTAACAAGGTTCAAGAAAAAATCGAAGAACTTTAGAAATTCATGAATAAAAACCTTTGTGCTAATTCTCCCAATGCTTTTTGGCACAGAAGAAAGCATGTTGTAAGGTTACCTTATGCTAAGGAATTTAAGAAACACTTAATTCCTACTAAGGCAAGACCTATACAAATCAATCACCAGCAAATGGAGCTTTGTAAGTAAGAAATCAATGATTTGCTTGCAAAGGGTTTTATTAAACATAGTAAATCTCCTTGGTCTTGTCGAGCTTTTTATGTTAATAATGAAGCTGAGAAAGAGAGAGGAGTCCCCAGACTAGTTATTAATTATAAGCCTCTAAACAAGGTCCTAGAATGGATTAGGTACCCGTTGCCTAACAAAGAAGACTTTCTTAGTAGACTTAGTAATGTAACCGTTTTTAGTAAATTTGACCTTAAGTCAGGATTTTGGCAGATTAGTATTCATTCCAGTGATAGATACAAGACTGCTTTCACAACTCCTTTTGGTCATTACAAATGGATTGTTCATCCATTCGGACTCAAGAATGCTCCTAGTGAATTTCAGAATATTCTCACTGATATTTTGAATCCATTTAGCCATTTCATCATCGTTTACATTGATGATATTCTTGTTTTCTCTAAATCAATTGAAGAACACCACAATCATTTGAATTCGTTCTTCAAAACTATCAAAGTCAATGGTTTAGTCATTTCCACTACTAAATGTAGTCTTTTTCAGACTAGAGTCAAATTTCTTGGCCATGATATTAATTATGGTCTTATTAGACCCATTCATCGAGTCATCCAATTAGCAGACAAATTTCCTGATAAAATTATTGATAAAACTCAACTTCAGCGATTTTTTGGATCTCTGAATTATGTTGGTAAGTTCTACCAAAATCTTAGAAAGATTTATAAACCCTCTTTTACATCGTTTACAAAAGAATCCCCCTCCTTGGACTGATGAACATACATCCATCGTCCAACAAGTCAAAAAATACGTTAAGGTATTGCCTTACCTTGGCATCTCCAACGAATCTGCATTTAAAATTGTTGAAACTGATGCTTCTAAAATTGGATTTGGAGGTATTCTGAAGCATAAATTAACCCCTGCTTCTTTTGAGAAAATTGTTCGGTTTCATTCTGGTGCATGAAATCAGGCTCAAAGTAATTATAGCACAATTAAAAAAGAAATTTTAGCATTAGTTCTATGCATTAGTAAATTTTAAAATGATTTATTAAATCAAAGATTTTTGGTTAGAATTGATTGCAAATTTGCCAAATATATTTTAGAAAAGGATGTTAAAAATATAGCTGCTAAGCATATTTTTGCTAGATAACAATCTATACTAAGTATTTTTGATTTTGATATTCAATATATTAAAGGTAGTAAAAAATCAGTTCCTGATTTTCTCACTCGAGAATTTATTAATTCAGGTACACCTGAAAAATGAGCATGAAAGGTGGCAACACTTCAGTTAGTCCCCCTCCAGGCCCAAGTCAAAGGCCCAAAGGAGCCTTAATTCCTCATCTAGTAAGCCCAGTTCCTGCAGTGGATGTAGCCAATAGGTATCATCTTCTTGGTACTGTTCTAAAGCCTTATAACACGATTTTGGCCCAGTCACCAAAGTCAATTGATCTATTCGCTTCGTCTTCTTCGTCTAGTAACCCTAATCCAGTTCAACTGCATTCGCAGTATATTCCCAATTGCAAAGTCAATCTATTTTATATTGAACCTCATATGAAACCCATTGATGATCCAGTCAAATTGGCTTCCCAGTTCTTCCCAACTGGATGGCATTTTCTTCCTTTAGCTCCTTATAAATTCCTTGCGTATTATAAGGAAATTCTTCTTCAAACTCAGTTAATTCTTATCAAACCTATCTATTATAGGAATGATAATTCTAAAGTCATTTATCATTCGCTTTATATTAAACACATTATCTCAATGACTGATTGGGGTAATCATCCTTCTGATCTTAAACAGTTGGATAATCTTGATAGTCAATTTTGCTATTATGATTATACTGAAGCATGGAATAAAATCTTCTTATTCCAAAATCCTTCCTTTAGTCATTCGTGGTTTATTCAATTCGACCACAAATTTAAGAGTCAGCTCCCCCTCTGGTTTACTCTTTGGTGGTCAAGGTTCGGACCTTCTTTTGATATCTTTCCCCAAGAGCTTAAACCCCTAGTTAGCCATTTCTGTTGTAGAAGTCCATATAATCAAAAATTTGATTGTATTCCTATTTTTCTTAAGTTTGTCAGTAAATATAAAATCCCATGGATTCTTAAATGGCAATATGGTCTTCTAACCCCTATTGTTGAATCCATTTCCAGTCATCAAGCGGTCAAACTACTTCCGCTTCTCATTCTAGTCAATTAACTTATGTTACTCAAACTTTTTCTATTAAATGGTGGGATAAATTTGGCATTTATCATATCATAGGTCAAGTTCAGAAAGAATTTCTAGTAAACCCTGTTCCTATTAAATCGGTTTCTCCCAAGGAATCCTCCAATAAACCAAAAAATCTTCCCAGTCGAAATTAGATTTTTCGGATATTAACAAATGTTCAATTGCAGAGTTAAAAATGCTTGCTCAGATTATTCAAGACAGAGTCGATAAACTTCATGAAGAAATTGCAACTTCAGAAAGTTCATCGTCTTCATCAAATTCTAGTAAAAAGGCAAGCAGTGCTGAGGATCCATACGGCAGCATAAGTCTTCAAGATGCTCAAGATCCTTTTGCATAGGATGCCTACCCATATGCCTGGCCACTCACTTAGTATAGGCTCATAGTCACATGCTGATGTTTATGCTTTCCCACCAAAAGAAGAAGAGTAGTCAAAAGTAGCCGAAAGTCATATATGAGTCATTTGTCGTTTGGTGGAGTCACATTTTCACTGTCGGCCATTTGGTCATTTAGTCAAAAGTTGTATTTTCTTTGTCAAAAGAATGCATCTGTAATCATTTACTTTTGTTAAAGCATTACTATTCAGCAATAGTTAAAGATGTTTGTAATCATTTGAGTCTGTAATAGTTCTGATTCCTTATTCTATAAAAAGAAATCGAAGTCATTTGTTTGAGGCAGGATTTGAAATCTAATAGAGAGTTTTAGAAAGACTTAAATTCATATCTGACCAATCTTTAAACTTCTGCTTCTTACTTAGTAACCAATGTTAGGAATTCTATAATCGAGTCACATTTTTAAGTTTTATCTTTAGTAATCTATTTGTACATATTTTATTTCATCAATAAATTATCTTTTAAGTAAACTACTGTTATCATTTCTTATATATATATATATATATATATATATATATATATATTTACATTTTCCTTGTCTTGCCTGGATTCAAAATATATGGCCCTTTACAGTTTTTTTTTATATATAAGCATATATATATATATATATATATATATATATATACTATTTATTCAATGTGATTAAATATTTGCTTTAATTGATCATTTGATGTCAATCTATTTCAATGTAAATTTTATGGATTAGATTCATCTAAATCTAGTCCTTTCTAGCTTTCTTTCTAGTTTTGTAAATATTAAAGCGATTACGCGACCCTAGATCCATATCTAGTGGGAACGGGAAGCTTCGGCTACGCTCATGCAAGGATTTAACTGATGAAACCTTCGTTTTGTGACGTCTAAAGTACAATTTGCACTATATGTCAATATATTTGTTGTGCAGGTTTCTTGATCATCTTTTGTGAGCCTAGGAATCATGGGATTAATGATCAACTACACGGATCTAAATCCGATTCCCATGATGGACAACTCTGTATTGTAAATACATCTTGCCAGTTTTTCTATAAATGTAAATCAGATGGACCTTAAAACGGTTATATAGATTTAAGGTCTCCACATAGTACACTGTGGTTTGTCATGCTAGGGTCACTTGGATGGCTTTCATGCTCATAAGAAGACCGGCACTTGTATATACATTATGTGGTCGAAGATGCTTCGCATCCAGACAATACACATCCAAGTCAAGGCGAATGCTGAATAAAATAAAAATGGAAGAATTAAAAGGCTTTAATTTCTATGCGAGCGTAAGGGTGTGAAAACCATCTTTCAAAATATCATTTTCATATCTTGTCTGAAAATGGACTTTTTAAACAAATTAAACCCTTCGTATATAGGTCCAACGAAGCACGACACTACTTTCAAATGAAACACGTAGGCTCAAATACTTCCAGCATACACGCACACATTGCAAATAAAAAAGGGAAAATTGAAAAGATGTGGTAACCGTGTTTTACAAAAGTCGGGGGTGCCTAACACCTTCCCCCCACTTAACCTAGCCCCCAAACTTTATGAATCTCGGTTTCCAAGGCCAAGTTTTGACAGCGTCCAGTAATTGGGCTTACTTGCAAAAATCAAACAAAACTCGTTTGAGTTGGTACAACCATTTTAAAATATACCAACTGGCGACTCTGTAACCTTTCAAATCATCGACATGATACATAAAACAGATAAGACAAATAAGGGTAGAAAACAAAAATTTAGGGAAATGAAGATCTGTCCTAGAAGATTTTTCCTGACGTTGACATATCAGTTATACGTATTATTATATTATCAGTCTTTATTTCATGTATTTCATTCCTAAGGCTAAAGCTAGAGAACACAGAGAGAAAAGAGAGAGAGAGCTTGAGAGAATTTGATATTGATGAAGAAGATTTGGAGAATTAAAGAAGAGTTTCTATCATCTTGTCTAATCTAAGTAAAAAATTAAGGGTAAATTCTCTATCTCAAGCTTTGAATTGTGTTCTTCATGAAAATTGGTTTTAAGTTCTCTGTAATTGAGTTTTCATGGTTAAATTATTGAGAAGTTGTTTATAATTTTTAATATGCATGTATAATCTACTTGTAGACACTCGAAATTTCGCTTTCTTTATACAAACCTTGAAAAAGGGCAAAAATATAATTTTACTTCGGAGACAACCCTGAGGTAGGGCAAAAGCATCTGATCACCCCGGAGACAACCTTGTGGATGACTCAAAGGGCCAATGACGTCCGAATATGACACGAATCGAATGAGGATCGCAAAGCTGAAAAAGTGTCCTTAAGTAGTCACCTCAGCAAACATCGAACTACGTCCTATCAAAGATGAGCCAGTTAACTGTAGTCAGGAATCTGGGGATACCTTTCAGCTACCAGCATCATATTCCCGGATCCCAATTCAGTCAGACTCGACCTTATTTCGCAGCCTTCCGCAAAGACTTTCTGGGATTTTTGGGAACGAAGCTCAACTTTCTCCGGACCAAGACCAAAGGAACGAACTTTGAGGCAGCAGGGCCCACGGGGCCCAGCCACAGATGTACCTACATGCGGCTGGTCCCGGGGATTTATCTCAGTAGCATCAGCTCATTTGAAAAAAAAGAAGTTTTAGAGAGAGAAACTAATTTTAGAGAGAGAAACCCTAGGGTTTGAGCAATATATACACATTTTGAGTTGTTTAATCTTGGATCATACATACTTTGAGTCTCAAGAGTGTTCTTAGTTGATCCCGAGCGATAAAAAGCTTGTTCACTCTTCCCCCAAGGTGAAAAATTCCATTTTCGAGCCACTTTCTTTGTAAATGTTGCTTTAAATACTATACTTATGTGATATATTGTGTAGATATCATTAAACTTGTTGTTTTATACATATATTATTGTGTAGGTGGTAGATCCATAGATCCCATCGGTTATTTATTGCATATTTAGTTGTAAATCAAGTCCGGAGACTAGATCTAAGGCGGATCTAGCCATTCGGGGGGTTATAGAGCATGAAGCTCTAACCTACGTGCTAGATCGATTTAGATCCATGGTAGATCTAGATTTTTTACCGTTTTTGGTCCATCCCGATCACTCCGTTGAGCCCTAGATCTACATATAGAGGTGAGGAGGTCCTAATACCTTGTGATGGGGGTCTCAACCGATGAAACCACTTGATCTTGAGTTTATGATATGTTGTACATATGTTTATTTCCATAAATTTGAGCCTAGGAATCCCAGGGTCGAGATCTACATGTTAGATTTTTACTAGATTCCCACGATGGACATTTTGCTTGTGTTGTAATGTTTAAATAATATTGAATAGTTGTACTTGAAAATATTTGATCTTAAAGCCGTCTTGAGGGCTTCGTCCCCATATATCGAGTTTAAGATATCATAATAATGAAAATCTGTGATTGTGGATGCTCGGTTCATTGAGATGGCTTTCATGCCCGATGATGATCCGACTCTTTTTTAATGCTTTTCACATGTATAATCACCAAAATGACTTTCCAATAAAAACCACAAAGAACTTTCATAAAGAAAAAGGCGATTCGGGTTAGATCACCTTAAGAACGTAAAGATAGTGAAAACGAAGTATCGAAGTTCTCAATTCCTAGTCGGGCGAAGGATTTGAAAACCTTGTTTTCCAAAACATCATTTCAATTCATATATCTTGTTTAAAATGAACTTTTTGCTAAATCAAATCCTTTGTACCTAGGCGCAAAAGAGGTACAACACTAATTTCAAATAACCAAAATGAAGATTTAGAATAAAATGAGTAAAGTTAAAATAAGTAACACACACACACTCACACACACTCACACTTTATGCATAGGAAATCAATAAGATGTGGTAACCGTGTTTTTCACGAAAGTCGGGGGTGCCTAACACCTTCCCCTCGCTTAAGCAAGCCCCCGAACTCTATGAATCTCGGGTATCCAGACCAATCTTATAGAGTCACATATTGGACCATATTGCAAAAACATTAAAATTCGGATGAGTTGATACATCCATTTAAAACCATACCAACTGGCGGCTCTGTCTCATTCGGTCCAATCATAAAAAATAAATAATAAAATCAAACTTTATAAAATAAGTCGACTAATGGCGATCGTTTCCTAAATCTCACCTTTCAGATGAATTAACCAACATAGCAGAATAAAAAGGGGTAAGAAACGATAGGAAAAGCGAAAAATAAAAGAAGACATCTAATCTTCAAACAAAAAAAACAAAACTCGCAAAACTTGAGCGGGAACGTGTATTTTTCCACGGCGTCGACACTACTGTATGATGTTTATAAATGATTTTGCTTGAATTAATCCATGAAATTATGTTTAAAAATGAAGTTTTGAGTTTATAGTGAGAAGTATATGAATATGGCTTATATGTATAAAAATTGATGACTAAATTGTATGTTAATTTGTAAATTGATTATAGTTTGTGTTAATGTGTCAATATACGAAAAAAAATGAAATTCGTATGGACTGATTTGGTGTAATAACGAATTCGTTATGTGAAATTTCATTAAATTTGAAAAAACTTTGATAAAATGGCAACAACCTTAATTTTTGCTCTTAAATTCATGGTTTATGTGATTTATAATGTGAGAATCATGCTAGAAAGGTTGGGTTATGATTCTGTATAAATTGTAGAGTCTGGATATGCTTAAATTGTTGTATGGACAAAGAAATTAGAAGTTAATGGCCATGTTCTGTGTTTTTTTGCGAACTACAGATTCTAAAACTGGTGCGTCGCGCTGCAACGCCTTTTAGAAGTCTTATCGGCGCGCCGCAGCGCTGGCTGCAGGCCTTTTGGCGCGCCGCAGCGCCTGTAGCATCGCAGCACCAGCTGCCAAGCCTTGAGGCCACGCCGCAACGCCAGCCAGCAGAATCGCCTAGAAAATTTTATTTAATGGTTCAAAGTCCAGAAAATGTAATTTAAACCTACTCTAATGAATATGAAAATGTAATAGCCATGTAATGAGATGTTAAAACAGATTAGTAACATGTTAATGATGGTTTTACGTGATTAATTGATAAGTCAAATGCATACTTAAAATCTTTATTCATGAAGTTCAATAATGTGTTTAAGAGTTAAGGTTTGTGAATGTGGTTAATATAATCAGATTTAGAATAAAGTTAAGTTAAAAGAAAGTTGACTCATGATGCTAGTTGTGTTATAATTAATTGGTATTGTGACTTTAAATGATATGTAGGATTAATTGGAGAACATGAATTGTAATTTATAGCTTTTACGCATGAGGCAGGTTTCCTTACCCTATCTTGATTACAATTACGCAAGTTCCCTAACTTTAAACTTACATTGAGCAAGTTCTTAAATCGTATTCTTATATTGCAAAAGTTTGTACTCGTGTTTATTCAAGTTATGATTCCGAATAAAATGTTCTAATTCTTTTGAAGTAATACTTCGATTATGTAATGTTTATTCAGTTGTATACATTTGAGATTCAATATTTGATTTGAATATCATTTATATTATTGTATTGAACCCTTGTATTAATTTGACTAGTCCATAGTTGATGATCATTCTAAATTCTAGAACTATTGGTGAAGCTTATCCAAACCAAACTTCCTTTGGTGCGGACTCTGATGTCAAAACTAAGACGAACAACCATATTATACGGGATTATATTAAACGATAGCGTTAAGATATTTGTGCACATATATGGTACGAAAGGCTGATCCCCCTAAGTACGAGAAGTAAGGTCCATATAGTGTTATAACAGTTAAATGTTTAAAGAAGAAATACTTGATAACATGTGACATAGTTCATGGTCTTATGACCCTCAGATGTACTTTTGTTTTTTGTTTTCTAATCTTGATTCAAAAGGTGAGCTTTCTATTATCCAGTATCCATTGATTTCTCGCATGTTATTATTACTGTTGTTATTGTTATACTTGTGGCCAATTGTTTGCTCACTCTTGCATAATAACATTGCAGGTAAGGTTGAAAGAGTTGATAAGCCATCAACTAGTAAGGGAAAAGGAAAGACAAAAACGTGATGAAGACTTGTTATTTGTTATTTGCAAATGTTATATTAAGACTTATTTATTTTTGTTATGTTTTTGCATTTGATGTATTTAATGTTAGATTACCTAGGATTGATTTATTATGATGTTGTAACCCTTTAATGGGAGAATTTCTATTTTAATTATGAGTTTCATTCATATCCTTGTTTATAGGTAGTTAGATGTGATTTTATTGGACAGTGAACACCAAATCCTGTGGAAATAAAATACCCAGATTTGTGGGTATCACAAGTTGGTATCAAAGATTTAGGTTATGAACCTTAGGTAGGGAAACCTTAGATAATAGCCTTATAAGAGATCGAAAACATAGAGGTGATAAACTCTTATCGAGTTCTAAGGAATGAATTAAGGAATTCATTGAAGATAATAATAAAAGACTTTATGTGCTTATGTGTTATAACTTATGTGCTCGCGAGTATCAAATAACATCACGTAGTAACTAAAACTTAAAATTTTGATTGTCAGGATGTCGGATGTTGGAGGATCCAGTCAGCCTAGGGATGAGGCCTGAGTAGCTAGAGAAGAGGAGCCCCAAGAAATTTATACCATCTGGGAGCAGTTAGTACAGAAAGAGCCATCTCTGTTGATCACTGTTGTGGGTCAGGAGCATGACCCTGAGTTGGACCAGGAGGATGAGGAAGAGACAGAGGAAGAGGAGGATCATGATGAGTTTCCACCGAGCTCTAATAGTGCTGAGATGTATGACGAGTTGTACGACCGTAACATAGAGTTACAGAATAGCGTTAGAGAATTGAAGGAGCTGGCAGATATACGCCAGGCTGCTACAGAGCAGAAGGATGACAAGATTGAGAATCTTGATGGACGTCTTGGAGATATGGAGTGGAAGCTAGTTTAGTTAGAGAGTCAAAAGGAAGAGTTGTCAGTGAGTTAGAGAAGCTAAAGAGTGACCTGAGAGAAGAGTCAGCAAAGCGTGCTAGAGCAGAGGACGGTTGGATGAAGGATTCTCGACGTGCAGATCTCGCTGAAGACAGTGATCGGGCAAAGAAGGCTAAGATTGAGGAGACAGACTACACTTTTCAGACGGCGATTGATAGGGCCCAGGATCGAGTTCTCTACTATCCAGTACAGTTCAAGGACTTACCTTAGTACATGTTGGATCGTAGGATGATGTTTCGTATCATGGAGGAAGAGCGCAGAGAAGCTATTCGACGTCTTAATAGGCCGTGATAGGAAGAGTAATAATTATGTGAATATCTATAGTAGTAAGTAATGTAAATTTCAATGCGGTTATACACAATGGAATATGATGATTTAATCCTGAAGACTCTTTTATCTTGGGAAAGTTAATGTAAATAGAAGTGATGCTATCTTTTTTATGTTTAAGATTTTGAATGAATAAAATCTCAGAGTTTATTTGAAGATGCTATGTGTTAAGTGATAATCTTAAAATGCTTAAGCTAAGTCTTAAATACTTAAGAAATTGAGTAATGATCTAATAAGCGTATATCTTAAACAGAAAATGTCGCCAAGAAGAATCGACTAAAAATCTTAAAATGTTTGAGCAGGGATTAAAGCCTTGGCTGTACAATAAGGTTTTAATGTTCTAGTTGAACACTTTTGCAGTACTTTTGGAGAAGGCAATCATCACAGAAGGTGGAAGCAATGCTCTGACAAAGTATAATCAGGAATAGAAGAAGAAGAAGAAGAAGAAGAAAGAAAATGAGAATAACAAGGCTAGTGGCAGCAATACTGGTTGTGGTAATAGTCAGAAGATGATGTGGAATGATAGTATGTCTATTGGGAATCAACAAGGAAATCAGAAGAAGATGGTGGAGGCTTGTACTACCTGTGAAAAGAATCATGTGGGGGTATGCATGAAGAGGAAGAGGGTTTGCTACAATTGTAGCCAGGAAGGTCACATAGCACCAAATTGCCCTAATCCTAAAAAGGGCGCTTTCTTCAATTGCAGGTCAAGAGAACATCTGGCTAGAGATTGTCCCAAGAAGGCAGTGGGAGGAACAGGAGCGAGTGGAAGTAGGGGAAACAACGGTGGTAGCACTCTGACTATCACTGGATCAACACCGTCAAACCGACCTACCGCCAGAACTTTCAATATGACCGTGTAGCATGCTGTCCAGTCGAGGGATGTGGTTGAAAGTAGTATGCATACAAGCCAATCATGTTTGATGATAAAGCATATACTTTGTAACAATCTTATTCATTTATTAATAAAAGTATTATTTAATTAAAGGCATTTAATTATCTACATGATGCTGTTAATATAATATGTGATAAACTCATAGTTTTAAGCAATGCTTTTAGAATCATGATGATAATGAGATCTAAATTCTTAGATAGCTTAAAACTAAAATAGTTCCCAATCGTTGGATTACTAAAAAAGGAATTAGTGAATCCGGATAAATTGGTACATACGTTGTTTGCTCATTGGATGAGAATGATTGATCTTATGATCATTTGTGTGGAGACACTAAAGCAAGTATGTAGGTGCTTATTGGAGAATAAGTTCACTGAACGTGGCTCGCTACGGAATACCTAATGGAGTTTTACTTGTCTGTCAATAGGAATTTATGTATTGATAGTTGTATAAGTGATCCTTAGACTTGAGATCATCATAGTATCTTGTGTATGATAAGTTATACTTTGACATGTTCCTTAAGACCCTTAGGGTATATCAAAGGGTATGCTTGGGTGTAATAAGTTATATATGGAGATAATGAATGATCAATAAAGAATCTACCGCTTCTAGTAAAAGAAGAGATATGTCCTATGTGATTCGGTAAATGTCAACACAGGAATCCTTAGCCAAGGTGGAATGAAATTAGAAAGGAGTTTTTAATTTGCATTATTTGGAGTTGTGCATTTGAGAATCGAAATACATATAATTAAATAAAATAAGACTTGACTAAAATTCCATTTCTTATATTTAATTGGAACATTGTATGGTGGAAGGATTGAATTATACAGTAACTATTTACTCAAATGTTCTTTTATGATTAATGTTGAAATTTATATTATCTGAAAAATCGTTGATCACTAAAGGGGCTTACCCTTATTGTAGAATAAATATTATTTATTAAAATAAATTATTAATTTAATTTATTTATTTAAATAAGATTAGAATTGTTCTAATTGATCTATTCACAACCGGTTTAATATGGAGAACCTAAAGGGTCACACCATAAAAGAAAGAATATTTATTAAAGAAGCAAATGGCATGATCGTAATAATAAGTTAAGTATATTTAATTCAATTTATGGTGATAGAATAAATTAAATAGCTTAATATTTATTATTTAATATTTTGGAAATATTAAGTATAAATTAATAAGAGGAGTCTTATTATTATTATTAGTACTATTATTATTATTATTTAATTACTAAAGGAGTTTGGGAATTAATTAATATGATACTCTCTCGTATGTATGTGTATATATATATTCCTAATTAGATTAGGAGGTTAATTAATTAAAAAAGTTTAATTATTCCCAATAGGATTGGGAAGCCTAATTAATTAAAAGGGTTTAATTAATTAATATGAAACCCTAATCTTAAATAGTTTTGGAGGATTGCCTACATTTATAAATAAGAGAGTCTTATTATGGAACAAGGCTACACACTATATTCCAAGAGTTGGGAGAGTAAACAATTTCTATAGAGATAGAAACTAGGGTTTAGCCAAACACTCATCTTCTTGAATATTTTTCTTTCTTGGTGGATCACCTCTAGTGAAAAATCAGTTAGGTGGATAACGTTGAAAAAATGAAGGTACCAAACCCGGTGGATTCAAGTTGAAAGTGAAAAGGAATTAGAGATGAACTCGTACCTGAGGAAGCTAGTTATTACTAGGGTATGAATCTGAACTCCTTCTTTTTTCTATTGATTGATAATTAAGCACAAAGTATGATCATAGTGATGGTTTGTATGAATATTTTTAAATTCTGTTTTATCGCGCTTCCGCACCTTTTATGTGATTTGATTACATGATTACGCTATATACAAACCTAACAGTGATATCGGAGCCTAACTTTGTGCTAATTATCGATCTTGATGATTTCATATATGGTATGCGATTGGATCGAATTATTTGGACAAAAATTATTTTATGGCCTGTCTGCGACGCGGCGCAGCTGCGCCATAACCTAGAAAAAAATTTTGGGCTAGCAGCGCAGCTGCGCCGTTTTCAAGTGTATTCTGGGCGCAACTGCGTCTGACACCAGAATCTGAATTTTTTTCTTAATTTTATTTATTTCAATTAAGATAAAATATTTATTTTGAATTGGAATATGATTAAAATAAATTTTTTTACTTTAACTTGGAACTAGATTCCACGTTTACTTGAATAAAGGAATTTATTCATATATGGAATAGGATTCCATATTTCATATAATAAAGGAGTTTATTCACATATGGAATATGATTTCATGTTTCCTAAAATTAAAGATGTTTAATTTTGATAAGGAATTAGATTCAATATATTTTATTTTTCCAGCAATTTTAAGTTAAAAATAAAGGAGTTTATTTTGTACTTGAAATTGGATTCCTTGTTAATTAAAATAAAGGAGTTTATTTTGATTTGGAATTTCATTAAAAATAAAGTAGTTTATTTTTATTCAAAATTAGATAAAATAAAATAAAGAAGTTTATTATGATTTAAATTTTGATTAAAATAAAGGTGTTTATTTTGTTTCAAAATTGTATTTTTAGTAAATTTCTAATTGCCCATTAAATTGATATTAATGCATATATGGAATGAATTTATTATTCATGAGATGGATGTTATTTATTGATGCATATGTTGATGTGTATGATAATAAATGAGATTGATTATAGACTATTGACCAATGTGATTGGATTTTATTTTAGTTGGATGCTTGAATGAATGAGTTTTATAAATGAGGTCTGCGTACCTCGTGTTCTCTAATTTTTCTTAATATAAGTTCTATCTCCCTTCTATGTACTTCCCCTTGACTGCTGATCAAGATTTTTATTTATTGTAAATAGTTTTATAATAGGAATAGTTAGAATTAATTTTAAAAAATTAGAGAGCAAGAAGTAAGGAGAGCTTGACGCCTCGTTTGTAATGGAGCCCGGAATTTAAGTGTAATAGTTATATTTAAATTCAATTCTTGCACCCTAGGTTTGACATTTTGGTTCACTTGGTGGCTCTAGTGAACCAAACTAGAATAAAGTCCATAATCAATCCGAGTAGAATATAGTATTCTATATGTGCATGCTTACTATATATATTGTCGACACTTGAAATTTTATTTTCCTGTTACTAACTATGCATGAGGGTAAAAGCGACTTTTTCACACTCCAGAGATAACCCTGGAGGACCCTGTAACGATTGAGAATTTTAAATATTAATTGTAAATATTTATTGAAATAAATAAATATTTTATTGAATTTATTTGTTGAGATAAATAAATAAATTATGTGATTGTTGTGGATAATTTAATTAATTGCCATATATTTAATTAAATTGATATGTTAGCAATGGTGTAGCATAATTCTAATTTAGTTGAGAATAATTCAATTAGATTTAATATTATGTGCTAAGTGTTAAGAATAATTGTTACATGAATTATGTTTAATAAAGGAATTACAATTGTGTAACAATTTGATATTATGTGTTTTATCAATTAATGAATGTTAGCTTTTATTTAATTGAATTAGAATGTGATAATTTAATTAAATAAGTGTAGTATTTAATCTATTGATTTAAAAAGCTATTAAAAGAATGGAAAAAGAGTTTTAAGTGATTTTACCAAACAAGAACCTTGTATTTGTTTAAATCTATTTTACCCAAACAAAGCTTTAGCTAATAAAAGAATTGTTTTTAAAAAGATTTTGTTTAGCCAAACATGGCCTTATACTTTTCAAATTCTTGTAACTTATATATTAAATAGTAGTTAGTGTATATATTTAATATATAGGAGTTACATATATTATATATTACTTGTATTATATATTATATGTATGTACTACCAATACGTTAGTTTTTCTAAAGCCTAAGTCTAAACTAAGAGAAGAAACAGAAGAAGAGAGTTAGAGAGAGTTATCAGAGAAGAAGAAGAGGAAGAGGAAGAAGAAGAAGAAGGAAAAGCTTTGAGAAGACAAAGCAAGCCCCATCATCATCATCTCCATCTCTCTCTTAAGACAAAAACTAGTAAGATTATAATCTTAACCATAGAATCAATTCACATGTGTTGTGTTTCTTCTTTGTCAAATTGGGTTTGTTATAATCATGAAATTATATGTATATATGGTGTTCATATATTTTCATATGTAATTGTATGCCACGAAAGGATTTTCAAAATACAATTGTTGTAAAAAACAAGTTTTCAAAGCATGTTCTTCTATGTTTTTCTGGTTTTAGAATTCTATGTGGAAGTCTCTTTGTGAAAGTTCTTGAGTTTGATATATATATGAGATGTGTACATATATATGTATATATATATATATATATATATATATGTTTACATATAATTTTTATAGTTCTTTAAGAGTTTCAATTCACAAGTATATGATAAACACTATGAAATAAACAAGAAGAATTATGTTCATAGTGGTTTTTTATGAATTAATTTTTGAAAAATGGCTTTTTAAACTATCAAATTGATGTTTGATTTTGAGTTATTGTTAAAATTGATCATGTGTTATGTTAGTATGTTAAGAATAGAAGTTATTACAATTGGAATTACTTGAATTGATTGAAAAACGAGTTCGTAGTAGCAATTTTCGTCAAGAACGCTTAAAATTATGTTTTTCTTCGAAAATCATAAAGTCTTGGTTTTGATTATGGGTGGTATGGATTTTTATATGTTATGATCATGTTAATGAGTTTAAAATATTGTTAGCATCAAGTTTTATGTATATCATGTTGGGTGTGAAGGAATGAGCCAAATTCGGTGTGAAGAAATGAGCTAAATTGGTTTATTTATCCACCAGTTCGAGAGCTGGGAGGTGCACTAGGGGGGTTACCCGCCCCAGCGGGGCTCCTAGGCATTGGGGACCAGACCCAGCAGGGTTCTCTGCTGTCCGAGAATGTTGGCTTTTGGTTTTTGAGTTTTTATGTCCCGTTTGTTTAGCTAACTTATTTCTATGACTTGGAAAGTGAAATATATAATAAGTTAACATGTTTTTGATGTGTTTAAGTTTAATTGAAGTTTTATGTGAGTATGTTACATGTGTGTGTGTGTGTGTGTTACTTTCCTAACGTACACAACACCATTCATTGAGTTATAAGCTTCTGAATGTATGCTGTGAGAATAGACTCATATACTTGACTAGTTAGCAACCAATGTGGTAAATTACATTGTGAATTGGACTTGAGTATGAAGTTCAACGGTTTAAATATTATAGTTGGATACTAATAGATGGTTTGAATGTAATATAAATGTGTAGGGTGTTTGTGAAGTGATTGTAATTGTGTTTCAAGTGTAGCTTGCGCTTAAGGCAAGTCTTCTAAACCCTAAACTCGTTAACGTTAAGCAAATTTCCTATCTCTACACTTATTATTGTGAAAGTTTTCTAGTTAAACAAGTTTCCATTTCGAACTTTTTATTTACTTTGTACAAGCGTTGTTGTACTCTAATATTCCTAATGCTCAAATATTGAAGTATTATTGAGGTATTATGATCTTGACTTTGTTGTTCAAGCGAGATTCACTTATTCTTTCAATTGCTTTGAGTTACTTCTAAAGCATGCCTACCTATTATGAATTTCATTGTCATATCTTATAGTTGGTTCATGATTCTTATATCATGGAACTGTTAAAGTACTACGAGTCGATTCAACTACTCCTAGTTGATGATAGTTGAAACTCCAAAGTTCCCTTATCTATCCAAACCAAACTTTCTTTGGTGCGGACTTGTATTCAAATACTGAGAATGAACAACCCTAGTTACTAGGGGACATTTATGCGAAAGCGTTAAGATGGTTGTGCACAATTCATGGTACAAAGGGCCTGAGTACGAGTTAAAGGTCCATAGTCTTAATGACTGTTAAAGGTTTAAATAGAAATATGCATAACATAGAACATAGTTCAAGGTCTTATGACCCTCAGATGATTCTATATTCAAATTCTACATATTGATGAAATAATTTTAATTCAATTCTTTATTTTGATGAAAGTAAAGTTATTCAAACTCTTTTGAACTATTCACTTATGTCATAACACTGTTGTATTTCAAGTGAGCTTTTGTTTGCTCACTCTTGCATGTTTTACCCCCACTTGCAGTTGAGACCAAGAATGTTGACATACTGTCAACAAGTAAAGGAAAAGGAAAGATGAACAAATTGAAGGCTTGGTGTTTCAAGTTTTTATTGTAATAAGACTTAGTCGATTATGTTATGTTTTATTTTCGCATTTATTGATGTTAAGGTTTAGTTAACCCTAGGATTTTATTGGCAAGTTGTAATCCTTATTAAAGGAAGATTTTTATTAAGGTTTATGAAGGTTGTAATTTACTTTGCAATTCTTTATTATTGGGTAGATGTATGTTTTATTAGAAAGTGAACACCAAATCATGTGAAAACGAAGTACCCGAATTTGGGGGTGTCACAGGTTGGTATCAAACCTATAGGTTATGAACCTTAGGTGGGGGAAAAACCTTAGGTAGTAGCCTTATAGGAAGATCGAAAAGATAGTGGTGATAGGTAAAAATAATAAACTACCTTATGTGCTATGTGTTTTCTTTTAGGTATTCGAAGAGTGACGACTCGATATCACGTAATAATAAACTTTAAAATTCTTTTGTCAGGATGACGAACATTAAAGAATCCAGTTAGGCTAGAGAGGATATACCTCAGGTGCCTAGAGAGGAAGAGCCCCGAGACATCCATGTTGTCTAGGAGCAGCTGGTTAGGAGAGAGCCATCTCCAGTGATCACCGTAGTTGGTCGGGAGCGTGAGCTGACACCTATTCCAGAGGAAGAGGACGAGGACGAGTCTGAAGAGCAGGAAGAGGAGAAAGAGGATCCCGAAGAGGAATTTCCACCTCACTTTGTTAGTGCTGAGATATACGAGGCAGTTTACGACAGTAATGTGGAGCTTCATGGTCGAGTCGGAGAGCTCGAGGAAACCATCCAGCAGCGGGACGAGACTATCGAGGATATGGCTAGTGGCCTAAGAGAAGCACAATGGAATTTAATTCACGCAAAGAATGATTGAGACGAGGCATATGTTGGGTTTGTATGTAACGCAATCATGCAATCAAATCACATAAATAGGGCGGAAGCGTAAAAACTAGGTTTTTCAAAATTTATACAAACCCATAACCATGATCATGCTTTGTGCTTGTTATCAATAACAGAAAAGAGAGAACATGGAATTATACCTTTGAAGATCTAAGCTTCCTCAGGTACAAGTTCTACTCCTTTGATTCCTTTGATTCCTCTGATAGTGGCTCCTTCCCTTGAATAATGTCAGCCACCCAAATGTTTGGCCTCTAACGGTGATCCACCAAGGAAGATGAAGAACTCAAGAAGATGGGTTATTGGCTTAACCCTTGTTTCTATCTCTATAGAATATGTGTACTCCCAACTCTTGGAAAATTTCACATCCCTTATTTCTGATATAAGACTCTCTTATATAGATATTAGGTTAACCCTCCTAATCCAATTAGAATAGGGTTTTATTTAATTAATTAATTAAATACTTTTAATTAATTTATATCCTAATCTTTATTAGGATTGAGAGAGAGTACTGATATTATATTAATTCCTAAACTCCTTTAGAATTAAAATAATAATAATAATAATAATATTAATAAGACTCCTCTTATTAATTTATATTTAATATTTCTAAAATATTAAATAATAAACATTAAGCTATTTAATTTATTCTATCATCATAGATTAAATTAATTATACTTAATGCATTATTACTATCATGCCATTTTCTTCTTAAATAATTCTTCTTCCTTTTATGGTGTGACCCTTTAGGTTCTCCATATTAAACCGGTTGTGAATAAATCAATTAGAACAATTCTAATCTTATTTAAATAAATAAATTAAACTAATAATCTATTTAAATAAATAACATTTATTCTACAATAGGGATAAGCCTCCCTAGCGATCAACGACTTTCCAGATAATATGGATTTCAACATTAATCATAAAAGAACCTGTGAGTTAATAGTTACCGTACAATTCAATCCTTCCACCATACAATGTCCCAATTAAATATAAGACATGGATTTACTGTCAAGTCTTAATTTATTTAATCATATGTATTTCGATTAGAAAATGCACAACTCCAAATAATGCAAATTAGAAACCTCTTTCTAATCACATTCTACCTTGGCCAAGGATTCCTGGGTTGTCATTTAACGAATCACATAGGACATATCTCCTCTTTTACTAGAGGTGGTAGATTCTTTATTGATCATTCATTATCTCCATATGTAACTCATTACACCCAAGCATACCCTATATATGCCTTAAAAGGCCTTAAGGAATTAGTCAAAGTATAATTTGTTACATACAAGATACTATGATGATCTCAAGTCCAAGGATCACATGTACTACTATCACATTAGGAATTCCTATTGACAGGCGAGTAAAACTCCATTAGGTATTCCATAGCGAGTCACGTTCAGTGAACTTATTCTCCAATAAGCACCTACATACTTGCTTTAGTGTCTCCACACAAATGACCATGAGATCAGTCATCCTCATCCAATGAGCAAGCAACATATGTACCAATCTATCCGGATTTACTAATCCCCTTTTTAGTAATCCCACGATTGGGAACTATTTTAGTTTTAAAGCTTTCTAAGAATTTAGATCTCATTAGCATGATCAACATCATGATTCTAAAAGCATTGCTTAAAACTATGGGTTATTTACATATTATAAAAACAGCACCATGTAGATAATTAAATGCCTTTAATAAATAAATATTTTATTAATAAATAAATAAGATTGTTTACAAAGTATGTGCTTTATCATCATACATGATTGGCTTGTATGCACACTACTATCAATCTCCCACTTGCACTAAAGCCAATCGCCATGGTATCTCATACCCAACTTCTCTAAGTGACGATCAAACTGCTGTTGTGTTAAAGCTTTAGTTAATGGATCTGCAATGTTATCTTGAGAGTCTACACTCTCCTCTTTCAATGATTTCTTTAATCAAAGTGCCGCAACACATGTTTAGATTCAAGATGAGACTTTAGGAACTATTCCTAGTTCTGTTATGAACTTTTCATCTAAAACATCAACTTGCAGCTTCACTTACAGTTATATACTCTGCCTCTGTCACTGAATCAGCAACTGTTTGCTGCTTGGAACTCTTCCAACTCACTACGCCTCCGTTCAAGGTAAAAACATACCCCGAAACAGATTTACTGTCATCTTGGTCCGTTTGAAAAACTTGAGTCTGTGAAGCCCTCGAGTTTTAATTCAGACCCACCGTAGACAAGAAAAATATCTTTAGTCCTTCTCAAGTACTTTAGGATATTCTTCACTGCCTTCCAGTGCTCTTCTCCAGGATTCGACTGGTATCTGCTCGTTACACTAAGTGCATGAGCAACATCCAGTCTAGTACATATCATACCGTACATGATAGATCCTATTGCAGAAGCATAAGGGATCTTACTCATACGGTCTCTCTCCTCAGGTGTCTTTGGGGCCTGTTTCTTGGAGAGATGTATTCCATGGCTCATCGGCATGAGACCTCTTTTGGAATCTTCCATGGTAAACCTCTTTAGCATCGTATCAATGTACGTTCCTTGGGATAAGCCAAGCATCCTTTTAGATCTATCTCTATAGATCTTCATCCCCAAAATATAGGATGCTTCACCCAAGTCCTTCATGGAGAAGTTTTTAGATAACCAGATTTTAATGGATTGTAACATAGGAATGTCATTCCCTATCAGTAATATATCATCAACATATAATACAAGGAATGATACTGCGCTCCCACTAACCTTCTTGTATACACATGGTTCATCCTCGTTTTTGATAAAATCAAACTCTTTGATTGTCTCATCAAAATGAATGTTCCATCTACGAGAAGCTTGCTTCAACCCATAAATGGATCGTTGTAGCTTATAGACTTGATTTGTTCCAACTTTTGAAATAAATCCCTCTGGCTGTGTCATATACACATCCTCCTCAAGTTTCCCATTGAGGAAGGCCGTTTTCACGTCCATCTGCCAGATCTCATAGTCGTTGTAAGCTGCAATCGCAAGCAAAATCCGAATGGACTTGAGCATGGCTACTGGTGAGAAGGTTTCATCATAGTCAACTCCTTGTCTTTGTTTGAAACCTTTTGCAACCAGTCGGGCCTTATAGGTCTCTACCTTTCCGTCTGCTCCAGTCTTTTTCTTAAAAACCCATTTACACCCAATAGGTTTAATACCTTCAGGTGGTGAAACCAAAGACCATACTTTGTTTTCATACATGGAGTCCATTTCAGATTTCATGGCTTCAAGCCATTTCCCTGAGTCTTTATTACTCATAGCCTGTTCGTAATTCAATGGATCATCATCATTCATGATGTGTACCTCATCGTCATCCTCTATAACGAATCCATACCTCTCAGGTATCTTCGGTACTCTTCCAGATTTACGAACATGGTGTGGTACAGTAGGTTATTTTACTTGGTTAGGTACCTGACTTTGGTCCGTGGTAACTTGTGGTTCTTGAACTTCTTCAAGATATATCTTACTCCCACTGACCCCTTCATGGATAAACTCTTTCTCCAAGAAGGTAGCATGTTTCGCAACAAACACCTTTTGATCAGTTGGATGATAGAAATAATACCCTACAGTTTCTTTAGGGTATCCCACAAATCTACACTTTTCGGATTTAGTCTGTAGCTTATCATGTTCAAACTTTTTGACATAAGCTGGACAACCCCAAGTCTTAACATGCTTAAGATTTGGTTCCTCCCTTTCCACATCTCATATGGAGTCTTTGGGGCGGATTTGGTAGGTACCTTGTTAAGTAGGTATGCAGCCGTTTCTAGGGCATATCCCCAGAAGGAAATTGGAAGGTCGGTAAAACTCATCATGGATCGAACCATGTCCAACAGTGTTCGATTTCTCCTTTCAGATACTCCATTTAACTGTGGTGTACCTGGAGGAGTCCATTGTGAGATTATACCATTTTCTCTGAGACAATTGAGAAACTCACTGCTTAAGTATTCTCCACCTCGATCTGATCGAAGTATCTTAATACTCTTGCCCGTTTGTTTCTCTACTTCACTTCTGAACTCTTTGAACTTTTCAAATGATTCTGATTTGTATTTCATTAAATACACATATCCAAATCTTGAGTGATCATCAGTGAAAGTAATAAAATAAGAATACCCACCCCGTGCACTTGTTGTCATAGGTCCACAAACGTCTGTGTGAATCAATGTCAACAACTCTGTAACTCTCTCCCCTTTTCCACTAAAAGGAGATTTAGTCATTTTACCCATGAGACAAGATTCACAAGTTGGATATGATTCATAATCGGATAGCTCGAGGAGTCCATCTTTATGCAACTTGGATAATCTTGTTTCATTGATATGACCGAGTCTACAGTGCCACATGTAGGTATAATTAATATCATCTCTTTTCCTTTTCTTAGTTTGTTCAATTTGAAATATATTTTCTTGTAAGTCAAGTGTATAAAGTCCATTTCGCAAATTTCCAATACCATATAAAACATCGTCTTTATAAATAGAACAATCCATTGTTCTTTATAATAACGTCAAAACCTTCCATATCCAATACAGAAATTGAAATAATGTTTTTAATAATATTCGGAACATAATAACAATTATTAAGATAAATGGTTTTGCCCGAAGGCATTGCTAAACAATAAGTTCCTACAGCTAATGCAGCAACTTTTGCTCCATTTCCCACTCGTAGGATCACCTCATCATTGTTCAGCTTTCTACTTCTGACCAGTCCCTGCACAGTATTACATATGTGAGAACCACAGCCGGTATCCAATACCCAAGTAGAATTATGACTTTCAGAAAAATTAATTTCAATCATAAACAAACCTTGATTGGAAGTCGAAGCTTCTCCAAGCTTCTTCTCTGCTAGAAACTTCTTGCAGTTCCTCTTCCAATGTCCCGGCTCATTGCAATGAAAGCACATTCCTTTAGCTGGTTCAGGTTTCTTTTGCTCCTTTTCTTTCCCTTTTCCCTTAGCCTTCTTAGATTTCTTCTTTTCAGAAGACACCTTGGGCCTCTTCCTTTTATTGGAAGAATCCACCATCAAGACATGGTTCTTCTTGGATGAGAAGTGACCTTCTGCAGTTTTCAGCATGTTAAGCAGCTCAGGTAAGCTGACATCTAGCTTATTCATGTGAAAATTAACCACAAACTGCGAGAAGGTCTCAGGGAGTGACTGCAAGACCAAGTCTTGACTCAACTCCCCATCCATGACGAACCCAAGCTGTCCAAGGCGTTCAATCAAATTGATTACCTTCAGAACATGAGTTTCGACAGTAGTGCCCTCGGTCATCCGAGATCGGAAGAGCTCCTTAGATATCTCATATCTAGCAGTCCTACTCTGTTCACTATACAACTCCTTGAGGTGAAGCAGCATAGCAGGAACATCCATTTTTTCGTGCTGACGCTGAAGCTCGTTATTCATGGATGCGAGCATGATGCATTGAGCCACAGATGCATCATCTTGCCACTTATTGAAAGTGGCAATCTCTTTCTCAGAGGCTGTTTCTGAAACAGATTCAGGGATAGTGGAATTTAGGACATAAGAAATCTTTTCAGCAGTGAGAACAATTCTCAGATTTCTTAGCCAGTCCTCATAATTCGGGCCGGTAAGCTTATTTGCATCAAGTATGCTTCGTAGTGAGATTAGTGATTTTGACATTTTTTAAAATTCTGCATGTGAAAAAACAACATTTTAGCAAACATTCATTTTATTAACTTTGCATACCAAAATAAATTTAGGTCTTTATTTTAAATTGGTATCTCCCACTATTTTCATCAAACTATATTACCCTCACTCATATAGTTCGGCAACATCTAATTAAAGATTTGCTAGTGAGATTAAGGATCCCATTTCAAATGTATATAACCTTGTGGATAGCACAACAAGCGATATACAAATAAATAGGTAGACAACTCTTGTCAATTACATCACCATGTAACTCCTTTTATTTTGCCTCTTAAATCATAATGGTCATGTGTGTGCACATCCGAACTAAAATGATTTAAGTTAAGTCCAGCCTAGCACTTCCATAAATTCAAAAAAGAAAAATTTTCGTCCTTGTGGATAGCACAACAAGACTAGATCGTTCAATTTTCTTGATAAGCATCAAATGTGATTAATTAACATCTTAAATATTCAATACTCGCCTTGTGGATAGCACAACAAACTCATATTAAATATTTAATACTCTATTAACTAATCATGCTAGAAGGCGACGTTCGATATTCCAAATATCATTTGAACGCTTCAGACTTAATATTATTTCTTTGAGGGGTTTGTTATTATTTGTCTCATCTTTTTAAGCGCGCATGCACATATATATATATAAAATACGCGTCATTTTATTAAACATGCGAAGCATGTTTGTATAAAATATAATATATATATATATAATATTTAGCATGCAATATAGAATACTATATTCTACCCGGATTGATTATGGACTTTTATTCTAGTTTGGTTCACTAGAGCCACCAAGTGAACCAAAAGGTCAAACCTAGGAGTGCAAGAATTTAAATTTTAAATGTAACTATTACATTTAAACCCGGGCTCCATACAAACGGGTCTTCACGCGCTCCTCGCTCCTTGGTCTCCAATTTCTTCAAAATAATTCTAACTATCTCTATTACATTAACTATTTAAAATTAAATAGAAACCTTGATCAGCAGTCAAGGGGAAGTACATAGAAAGGAGATAGAATTTACATCGAGAATAAAACTAGAGAAGACGAGGTACGCAGACCCCATTTTATAAAACCCATACATTCAAGCATTCATCCAAAATAAAATCCAATCACATTGGTCATAGTCCATAATCAACCCCATTTATTATCATACACATCAACATATGCATCAATAAATATCCATTCATCTCATGAATAACAATGCTATTCCATATATAGATCGATGTTATTTAATGGACAAAAGTTTTGCTAAATTTTATTTTTGAAACAAAATAAACTCTTTTATTTTAATCAAAAATAAATCCAAATTAAACTCCTTTAATTTTAGCATTCTGAAATCATATTTCAGATAAAATAAACTTCTTTATTTTAAAACTTTATCAATTAAATAAACAGTTTACTTAATTAATTAAAATCAATTTTCAGGGTCTGTCCAGGTACCGGAGCAGCTGCGCCAGTAATGAACTGGGCAGCTGCGCAGCTGCGCAGCTGCGCAGGTAGACGGAAGCAGCAGTTTTTGCAAACCGGCGCAGCTGCGCCAGTAATGAACTGGGCAGCTGCGCAGCTGCGCCGTTCGTCGCAGAAACTTGCAGAAAATGATTTTTGTCCAGAAAAACGATCCAATTCTCACATCAATTCATACATGGAATTATAAAATTGATAATTAGCACAAAGTTAGGCTCTGATACCACTGTTGGGTTTGTATGTAACGCAATCATGCAATCAAATCACATAAATAGGGCGGAAGCGTAAAAACTAGGTTTTTCAAAATTTATACAAACCCATAACCATGATCATGCTTTGTGCTTGTTATCAATAACAGAAAAGAGAGAACATGGAATTATACCTTTGAAGATCTAAGCTTCCTCAGGTACAAGTTCTACTCCTTTGATTCCTTTGATTCCTCTGATAGTGGCTCCTTCCCTTGAATAATGTCAGCCACCCAAATGTTTGGCCTCTAACGGTGATCCACCAAGGAAGATGAAGAACTCAAGAAGATGGGTTATTGGCTTAACCCTTGTTTCTATCTCTATAGAATATGTGTACTCCCAACTCTTGGAAAATTTCACATCCCTTATTTCTGATATAAGACTCTCTTATATAGATATTAGGTTAACCCTCCTAATCCAATTAGAATAGGGTTTTATTTAATTAATTAATTAAATACTTTTAATTAATTTATATCCTAATCTTTATTAGGATTGAGAGAGAGTACTGATATTATATTAATTCCTAAACTCCTTTAGAATTAAAATAATAATAATAATAATAATATTAATAAGACTCCTCTTATTAATTTATATTTAATATTTCTAAAATATTAAATAATAAACATTAAGCTATTTAATTTATTCTATCATCATAGATTAAATTAATTATACTTAATGCATTATTACTATCATGCCATTTTCTTCTTAAATAATTCTTCTTCCTTTTATGGTGTGACCCTTTAGGTTCTCCATATTAAACCGGTTGTGAATAAATCAATTAGAACAATTCTAATCTTATTTAAATAAACAAATTAAACTAATAATCTATTTAAATAAATAACATTTATTCTACAATAGGGATAAGCCTCCCTAGCGATCAACGACTTTCCAGATAATATGGATTTCAACATTAATCATAAAAGAACCTGTGAGTTAATAGTTACCGTACAATTCAATCCTTCCACCATACAATGTCCCAATTAAATATAAGACATGGATTTACTGTCAAGTCTTAATTTATTTAATCATATGTATTTCGATTAGAAAATGCACAACTCCAAATAATGCAAATTAGAAACCTCTTTCTAATCACATTCTACCTTGGCCAAGGATTCCTGGGTTGTCATTTAACGAATCACATAGGACATATCTCCTCTTTTACTAGAGGTGGTAGATTCTTTATTGATCATTCATTATCTCCATATGTAACTCATTACACCCAAGCATACCCTATATATGCCTTAAAAGGCCTTAAGGAATTAGTCAAAGTATAATTTGTTACATACAAGATACTATGATGATCTCAAGTCCAAGGATCACATGTACTACTATCACATTAGGAATTCCTATTGACAGGCGAGTAAAACTCCATTAGGTATTCCATAGCGAGTCACGTTCAGTGAACTTA
This sequence comes from Panax stipuleanatus, assembly GCA_020205555.1. Classification (NCBI taxonomy): domain Eukaryota; kingdom Viridiplantae; phylum Streptophyta; class Magnoliopsida; order Apiales; family Araliaceae; genus Panax; species Panax stipuleanatus. The sequence continues at coordinate 46,203,589 of CM035125.1, forward strand.
TTCTCCAATAAGCACCTACATACTTGCTTTAGTGTCTCCACACAAATGACCATGAGATCAGTCATCCTCATCCAATGAGCAAGCAACATATGTACCAATCTATCCGGATTTACTAATCCCCTTTTTAGTAATCCCACGATTGGGAACTATTTTAGTTTTAAAGCTTTCTAAGAATTTAGATCTCATTAGCATGATCAACATCATGATTCTAAAAGCATTGCTTAAAACTATGGGTTATTTACATATTATAAAAATAGCACCATGTAGATAATTAAATGCCTTTAATAAATAAATATTTTATTAATAAATAAATAAGATTGTTTACAAAGTATGTGCTTTATCATCATACATGATTGGCTTGTATGCACACTACTATCAGCATAAGCCGTGTAAGAACCCGAATTTTTAGATATTATTAAATAAGGATTTAATAAATAAAATTCTTAAACTGTGAGATGGGTTCGAATAAGTGTATATATATGTGATATGAGGTATGTGGTATTATATTACATAGGGTAATATGGACTATGTAATATGTGTTTTTGTGATTAATAAATATATTATTAATATATATTTGTTATTTATTTTAGAGACGATTCAATTGAGATAAAGGAAGTGGATAAATTTCTATCGATATTAAATAATTTATAGAATTATTTTATCATAGTAAGTTGGTGACATTAAATATCCTTAATGTATAATCACCATATTCTTGTGTATGTGTATTAATAACTAGTATGTTTGTAATAGGTTATTAATAGCACTTAAGCTATCCGTGAATAGGTTTGGATAGTGAAGCATGAGTTAGTTAAGGAATTAACTAATAAGAATAAATATTAGTTAATTTAAGTTGGAAGTTATATTAGGGAATAATATAATGAGTATTGAACCCTAATTAACTATGATGATATAGTACAGTGTTTAAATTTACTTAAGTAAAGAAGTGAATTAATATATATATTGAATATATGATTATAATTAGTACCTTCTATATATTACTTAGAATGATAATATGTGAGAAAGTCTAATGTGCGAATAACGTTAATAAATATACATACGTTATTAAAGAGAAATGGAAATCATTATATCTTTAAATGAATATTTGAAGAAATTATTTTGGGAATAATTTATAGAAAAGAAAGAGAACTAAATATTATATATTTCTAATAAAAGATATTAAAATAATTTTTAATATTGAATTATTTTAATAAAAGAAGGAAATGTTATTTTTGAATAATAATATTTCCTTATATGTTTTTGTATGAGGTAATAGGTATGATTAATTAATATAGTAAATATATTAAAACGTATTTACTATATGTAAATAAATTGATGGAAATAATTTATTATAAAATAAACTTATTACCTATTTTCTATATATAATATATGTACATGTGTCGTATATGTAATTATTTTAATAGATATTATATTAAGAATAATATCTTGAGACAATACGTAAATTATTTTCTGATAATGAATGTCTTTATTCGGAGAAAACATAATATTTTATGTTATGGAAAAATACATAATTTTTAATGTATTTTCAAGAGAGTTAATTAATAAAAGAAAGCTAAGTTATTTTAATGTATTAAATAACTTAAGTTATTATTTTATTGTAGATTTTATAATAATAGAGTAAATCTCAATTATTCTGAGCATAAATGCTATACATATTATAAGTGTATAGTTATTTAAGGTAGCTTGGCATTAGAATGCATGTGTCACACAAACCTTATATTAAAAAGGAATATTAAAGTGTGGTGAAAGTAATGATAAGCTTAATATTGAGCTTGTGAGATATGCCTAGTATGGCAAAGTGGTGGAATAAACATTCATTAAATAATTTTATGAATGAATAATTAAAGGAATTAATTAATATTATTATGTGGATAAATTGCTATGTGCAATGATGTGTAATTATAAGTTATAAAGTAGCTACATCTATATAATATGAAATGAAGTGTGACACTTCAAGAAAAACTATATAATATAGGAAACTATATGGTAAAGTGAAATGAGTCACGTAAGTTATATAAATGGACCTATGTAACAATGTGTTATGTGTGGTACATCAATGTGTACTTTATGAAGGATATTAAATTAAACTAAATAAATAATTGTTGTTAATAATTATTTCAATGGTTAAGTATAATTGAAATAATAAAATTTACAATAATGGGGTGTGACACTACTCAATTAAAATATATTTGATATTGTCAAATGTACATGGATTATATGATTGGGTGTATGTGTGACTCTATCATATCATATGATATTAACATTAAGTTCTTAGATATAAGTTTGCAAGTTAGTCCATGTGGGAACAATAATGGTTAATCAAGTGGTTAGGGTACATGAATAGTAGTAGTTGGTGGGAGTTAGCCACCAACTCCCCTTTTTGCCCTTTGGGTAATGACCGTAGGAGGATAATAGCTTGATAATAATTAGAGGCAATGCATTGGTGTGTAGAGTTTGTTAATTTAATTTCTACATTGTTGCTAAGAGAGCATATAATAAGAAATGTAATTACATCATGAGCATGTTATAAGGTGTCATGATGAGGAAAAACCATGAATAGTAGTAGTTGGTGGGGTTAGCCACCAACTCTTCTTTGACCATTGGGTATTGCCCATAGGAGGGTAATAGATTGATTATAATTAGAGAACATGTAAATAAGAAATGTAATGGTATTACATCATGAACTTATTATAAGATGTGACATTGAGAGTAATATTATTTTGTGAGCTTGAGGCCTATTAAATATTAAGCTTATATAATTGTGCCTTGTGTGGCATGAGTGGTAAAGTTAAATCAATTAGATGTTTAACTATAATTATTAAAAGAAATGGCAAGTTAATAAATAATTGATATTGATTATCATTGTAATATTTGGGTGTAATTGAGATAATAATTTTATGGAAAAATTATGGGATGAGAATACCCAACTATTTTATATCTAGCCCAATTAAATATTAATTGAGTTAAAACAATGTACATGAGTATATTATAATACGTATTGATGTATATTTAAATTATGAGTATACTTACTTATATGTGGATGTACATTTATGAGGAGTGGTGTATTTGTGCCCATAACTTATCATAAGGTAGCAATACTAAGTTATTAGAATGTGACTAGTATTGTCCGAAAGGAGATAAACTTAAGTATGTTTGCACCCACTTTGGCCAAATGCTGAGATTAGAAGACTTGTCCAAAAATGAGTGTCTCATTCTCCTTCTACACGTGAATGGCCAATGGCCTATACTACTCTTCATTTGTCAAATTCAATTTCATGATAGCTTGTAGCAAATGATTATGGGGGGAGTGGGCTTCATGATGGGATTTACTATCTATCTATTGCCCAACAATTCTTCTCTTCTTCCATTAGTTTAATTCATGGTGCAAAGCTTTGGCATAGTTAACCAATTCTCTATAAATTGGAAGCTCCCCCTCACAAACTCAAGTTGCTAGACTCTTGATAAGTTTTATATAGTGAGTGTTTTGATGAGTATTGGGAGAGAGTATTATGAGTACACAATCTGATTTTTGGTAGCAAGCTTAGCAAGCTTAAGCTTAAGACTTCCAGAGGTATAATTCCTACCTTTTCCCATTTTTGTTCTTTAATGGCAAGTTCTTGATTTTGTAGTTTAAATGGTAATTGAAGTGTGGAATATGGTTTTTATGTGTATGATAGAACTGTTACATGGCTGATGTAGAATTGAATTGATAAGTAAACTTTCGAATTGGATTGAAGCTCTGCATTGCAGAAAAGCTTCTAGTTTGGAAACGGGGACACGCGACAACACGTCTCCCTAGTACAAATGGGGCGCGGCCGCGCCCATCTGAAGAATCAGTTTTTGATTTTTGTTACAGGTTCTGTTATATGCTAGCATATGTTATCGCTTTAGAAAAGCATGAGGACATGCTTGACATGTATAAATGGGTACATTAATCGAGCATGAACATGTTTTACTATGTTAGCAAGCATGGTTGATAAAAGTTATAGTTTTTAAAGTGAAATTAGAGTTTGTAAAATGAACTTTGATAAATACATACCATGTTTAAATTCTGACTTTTTAAGCATGATTATATGCTTTAGATATGCATGATATGTGAGTCGAAGGTATTGAGCATACACTAGAACACATTGTTTAAATTGAAAATGATTTCAAAAGACAAACTTAGAGTTTTTGGACATATATATAGGATGTCCACATTTTGATCATTTGAGCATATAAAAGTGGCTTATGTATGTGTTCTAATACGTGAGAGTCATGACTACGAGGTACTTTGCATATACTTAGTTACCTTTGTTGACTTAGTGCGATCTTTATGAAAACTTAGAATGTGAAAGGTAATAGCATCAAACACGGTGTGAGTTACATTATGATCATATGAGCATGTATATTAGGATCCATTATGCCTATAGACATGTTGACATAAGCATCATGTGATGAAACATGGATTTCACCAATGCACGCATATTCAAAGAAATGAATTTCTAAAGCATAGACTATGTGATTAAGTATACATGTGTATTATAAGCACGAGCATACCTACTTAGTATTGTTTAAGCTTGTTATGTGATAACATGACCTTAGTAGTTGACCTTGAAGCATGGACTTGAATTACTTAAGGTATATGAAAGTCCGACATGAAAAACCATGTAACTTTGAGTTGAATTTGAATGAGCATGCTAGGTTTTAAAACTTGAGTTAATTCCCTTATAAATGTGTGTACATGAGGAACATAGTAGCCTTGCATGACTAGTTTAAGTATGCCAAGGATTTTGAAAGGTAAAACTTAGAAAGTTTAAATGTAATGGTTTCGATAAGGTTTGAAAAACACAAGGATAATGTGATGATATATGTATGAGTTTTAAATATGTGTTGAACACATAGATAAATAAGTGTGTGATATATAGTTGAGGTATAACTATATGTACCTAACGATACTAAGTGTATGATAGGAAAGTGAAACAAGGTTCTAAGAACCAAGAAAGAAAATAATATAATACTTATTATTATATTGAGAATGTATAGATGCGTATAACTGATATGTATGAACCTATAATTGTATAACTGTGTAGGATTATACGAAGTGCATATATCTTTAAGTAGTTAAGTCGTAGTTGTTAAACTACGCATCAGGCAAGTCTTTCAGTTCCTATTTGATATATAAATTCAATAACTGTTAGTTGAATTATATTATGCTGTGATAATGTGAACTTATATATGAACTGTATATGAGATATAAATGAGATTGAAAGTTGATCTTTGATGATATACTTGTTATGTGAAAGTAACATGCGTAGTAAATATAAATTGTTTATAAATGCTTGAACTGAGTATGATGTTGTATGCTATGTGATGCATGAAAACTGTTAGAATTGCTGAGCTGTCGAGCTCACTCTTGCAAATAACTATTTTTGCAGGTTGAGGACTTACGAATAAGACTTCGTGCTTCTTGATTGACAAAGATAGATAGTATCGCTATGAAGAATACTGTTTAGATTATTACTTGAGCCACGTTTAGGTTCTAGGAGTTGTACTTGATAATTGTATACGTTGTTTAAAACTTGTCGTACTGTAAAGATGTATTAGTTGATACATAGAGGATATCAAGTCGAGTTGTAAACGTTATACAATAACTCAAATTAAATGATTCATATTATAAAGTTGATTCAGGGATTTGTAATTGATTCAAGTTATGAAATCAATAAAAGATTTTATTCAAAGGCTATTGAAAAGCTTAAGTTATTCCGCATTTTAGTAACATCGAATGTGATGTTTAGACAGGGATGGTATATGACCGGGTTTTGAAACTTGTAAAAGTTTGGAGTCATCATACAAGATCCTAGATATGAATAGAATTTATATTCTAAATTGTAATAACCAAAATTGTATTCTTTTAGTAATGAATAAAAGATGTAATAGTTTGACGATAGTAGTATTGTGACTGCACCGGATCCGAGGAAAGAGAGGAACCCAAATTTGGGGGCGTCACAAGCCGAGCTAGCAAAGCTGAAGCAAAATATCCAAGAAGAGTCGACGAAGCGTGCCAGAGCTGAGGAAACAAGCTTGAGGGCCACTCAACGAGCCGATTGAGCTGAAGATGAGGCTGAATCCAAGAGGGCCAAACTAAGGAAAACAGAATACGCTTTCCATACGGCCATAGATAGGGCCCAGGACCGTATCTTTTATTACCCAGCTCAGTTCCAAGGGTTACCATGGTATGTGGTGGACTGAAGGACAGCGTTTCGGGTGATGGAGGAAGAACGTAGAGAGGCCGTGCGATGTCTTAATATGCCTAGACATTAGAACTTTTAAATTATATGTTTCTTTTTGTAATAAATGATGTAAGTTCCATAACTTGAGATAATAATGGGATAAAGTGATGATGTAGTCCTGTAACTTGTTCCAGTGCAGGAAAGATGATGTAAATAGCAGAAATGCTATCTATCCTATATTTTTAAAACTACGATTAATGAATAAAAGAAGTTTATTGATGTGCTATGTGTTCATATACGAACTGAGTTATTTAAATGTTTAAGCTGAACTTGAATACGTAAGAATTAAATAAAGGAGCTAATAGTAATTTTTCTTAACAGAAAATGCCTCCTAGAAGAAGACCAACACGTCAAAACCCCGAGGGTTCGACGAACAACAACAATAAAGATGGAAAAAACCCTAACTCAGTTCAGCAGTTAGTGAACTTGCTGACAGGAGCGATGGCGAATCAGCAGCAAGTGCAGGCCACGACGTTCAAAGAGTTTAAGGCAGTAGGACCGCCTGAATTCAAGGGATAGACAAACCCTATAGATGCTCAGACGTGGGTTATGGAAATGGAGAAGGTCTTTGATGTGGCTAAGGTCGGTGAAGACCAGAAGACAGCATTTGCAACTTTCATGTTGAAGGCAGATGCTAGTTTCTTGTTGCAGGCGAATAAGACCTGAGAGGGAGAAGGAGTCATAACGTGGGAACATTTCAAGGAAATGTTCTACAAAATGTACTTCCCAGTGAGTTCGCAGGACCAGATGGAGGTCCAATTCTTAGAGCTGAAGCAGGGAGAAATGACAGTGTCGAAATACGCCGCAAAGTTCAACGAGTTGGCCAGGTTTGCTACTTACCAGGTCAGCACGGACGCCAGGAAGGCGAGGAGGTTTGAGCGGGGACTGAAACCCTGGCTCTACAGCAAGGTCTCTATGTTCCAGCTGAACACATTTGCAGCTGTGTTGGAGAAAGCTATACTTGTTGAGGGAGGAAGTGAAGCGGTGACTAAATTTAATCAAGACAAGAAGAAGAAGGTTGAGACTGAAAATAAGGCTGGTGGTAGCGTAGTTATCCATCAGAAGAGGAAGTGGAATGACAATACCTCTGCTGGGAGTCAGCAGGGAGGCCAGCAGAAGAGGAAGCTCGAAGCATGTGCTACATGCGAAAAGACTCACACTGGAGTGTGCATGAAAGGGAAATGGGTGTGCTACAACTGTGGTCAGGACGGCTACATCGCTCCAAATTGCCCAAACCCAAAGAAGGGTGCTTGCTATACATGTGGATCTAAGGATCACACGGCTCGTAACTGCCCTAAGCAGCCAGCGGCAGGGTCAACATGGAATGGAGGAAACGACAGCGACAGCTCTCTGACTATTGTCGGACCTTCGCCATTGTAAGCCATTCGACCCACTGCCCGCACATTCAACATGACAGTACAAGACACGGTGCAATCAAAAGATGTGGTGGCAGGTATTATTCCGATCAATAGTATAAATGCATATGTATTATTTGATTCGGGTGCTACTTGTTCATTCATATCTGATGATTTTGCTAAAACCCTAGATTTACCTATAGAGGACTAATCTTACCCCTTGAACATAGAAATTGCGAATAGGGAAGTCATTCCTCTTAGGTTTGTATACAAGAACTGTAGGTTGGACATTAAGGGTCAAGAGATGAGGGTAGATTTGATTCTGATTAAACTTGGGGAATTCAATGTCATATTGGGAATGGACTGGTTGTTCAACCATGGGGCGGTAATCGACTGTTAGAAGAAGTTCGTAAACCTTACGACTCCGTCAAAGGTAGTGTTCTACGGTAGTAAATCGCCTAGACAAGCGAGTTGTCTGACGGTGATGCAAGCCAAGAAACTTTTGACGCAAGGCTGTGTAGGATATCTAGCCTACATAGTAGATACACGTAAGGAGAGCCCGAAGGTAGAAGAGATATCAGTGGTTAAGGAGTTTGTGGACGTGTTTCAGAGCGACTTGCCAGGACTTCCGCCAAATAGGGAGATAGAGTTCGTGATCGACTTAGCGCCGGGAACTGCTCCAATTTCAAAGGCTCCGTACCGAATGGCTCCAGTTGAGATGAAGGAACTGATGGTTCAACTTCAAGAATTGCTAGACAAGAAGTATATTTAACCGAGCACTTCGCCGTGGGGAACGCCAGTGTTATTCGTGAATAAGAAGGATGGAACAATGCCTTTACATTAACTATAGAGAGTTGAACAAAGTTACGATCAAGAATAGGTATCCCTTACCTAGGATCGATGACTTATTTGATCAACTGAAGGGTGCTAAGTACTTCTCAAAAATCAATTTGAGAAGCGAGTATCATCAATTGAAGGTGAGAAAGGAAAATATACTGAAAATGGCTTTTAGGACTCGGTATGGTTATTACGAGTTCTTGGTGGTGTCATTTGGTTTAACGAATGCTCCAGCTGCATTTATGGACCTAATGAACAGGGTGTTTAAGCCATTTCTAGATAAGTTCGTAGTGGTGTTCATAGATGACATCCTGGTTTATTCCAAGACCGAGGAGGAACACGCTGAACACTTAAAGCTTACCTTAGAATCGTTGAGACGAGAGAAGCTCTACGCAAAATTCTTGAAGTGGGAATTCTGGTTGGAACGTGTGCAATTTCTTGGCCACGTAATTGACAAGGATAGTATTTCGATAGATCCGTTGAAAGTTGAAGCAGTAATGAATTGGGATCAGCCAAAAACGCTGTCTGAAGTGAGGAGTTTCTTGGGATTGGCAGGTTATTACCGGAGATTTATCCAAGATTTTTCCAAGATTGCAACTCCATTAACGAATTTGACTAGTAAAACAGTTAAGTTTGTTAGGACGGAAAAGTGTGAGGAAAATTTCCAAGAACTAAAGAAGAGGTTGAGTACTACGCTTGTGTTGTCTTTACCGGATAGTACGGGGAATTTCATGGTATATAGTGATGCCTCACATAAGGGTTTAGGTTGTGTGTTGATGCAGAGCGGCAAGGTTATTGCTTATGCATCACGTTAGCTGAAGGATTACGAGAATGGGTATTCAACCCATGACCTAAAATTGGCAGCAGTAGTGTTTGCTCTACAGATTTGGAGACACTACTTTTATGAAGAAAAGTGTGAGATATACACAGATCACACGAGTCTGAAGTATATCTTTAACCAGAAGGATTTGAACATGCACCAAAGAAGATGGTTGGAACTGATCAAAGACTACGACTGGGAGATACTTTACCATCCGGGTAAAGCTAACATTGTCGTCGACGCTTTGAGCAAAAAAGGTCGAGAGAAGATGAATATGTTAATTGATCAGGATCAGTTGATAGAACAGATGGCTAAATTAGAGCTGGAAGTGAAGTTTTCGAAGGAATCGGATGAGAAGTTATTTCAAGTAACTACTGGTTCTACTCTGGTAGACAAAGTGAAAGAAGCACAACTTCATGATGAAGAATGCGAGAAGATTCGAAAGAGAATAGCTGATGGCGAAGAGTTTAAATTCAGAATCGATAGTGTGGGACTGCTACGATTTGAAGGTAGAATCTGGGTACCGCCAGTACCAGAAGTTAAGGAGGAGATTTTGAGCGAAGCTCACAGTTCAAAATAGTCAATTCACCCTGGGAGTACAAAGATGTACCAGGATCTCAGGCACCATTTTTGGTGGCCGAATATGAAGAGGGATGTTACTGAGTGCGTTGCGAAGTGTCTAACTTGTCAGAAAGTCAAGGCAGAACACCAGAGACCTAGCGAATTGCTGCAACCGTTAGAAATTTTAGAATAGAAGTGGGTGCATATCACGATGGATTTCGTGGTTAGTCTTCCAGCGACACAGAAGGGATTTGACGCAATTTGGGTGATTGTGGATCGACTGACGAAGTCAGCCCACTTTCTACCAATCAGGATTAAGTACAACTTAGAGCAATTGGTGAAGCTATACATTAAAGAAATTATTTCTCGACACGGTGTTCCGGTGTCGATTGTGTCCGACAGAGATCCGTGGTTTACGTCGAATTTCTGGAAGCGATTACAAGAGTGTCTGGGAACGCAATTGCGAATGAGTACAACATACCATCCTCAGACCGATGGTCAGAGTGAGAGAACAATTCAAATGCTTGAGGATATGCTGAGAGCTTGCGTGATGGATTTCAAGGGAAGATGGGATGATCATCTATCGTTGGTGGAGTTTGCCTACAACAATAGTTACCACGCGAGTATCGGCATGCCGCCTTACGAAGCAATATACGGCAGGAAATGTAGAACTCCTTTGTGTTGGGATGAAGTTGGTGAACGTCAGCTGTTGGGACGGGAATTGGTACAACAAACCACTGAAATTGTGAAGCTGATCAGAACAAGATTGGTTATTGCTCATGACAGACAAAAGAAATATGCCTATCAACATCGACAGAATCGAGAATTCTTACCAAGGAGCTTCGTTTTCCTAAAAGGATCTCCCTAGAAGGGGAATATTCGATTTGGCAAGAAGGGGAAGCTGAGTGCCCGATTTATTGGACATTTCGAGGTACTACAAAAAGTTGGCGAGGTAGCTTACGAAGTGGCATTACCTCCGGAGCTTGACAATATACATAACGTATTTCATATTTCGGTGTTACGACCTTACAAGCACGACTATAAACATGTAATAGAATATGAGCCTTTACAATTTGATAAAGACTTAACTTATGAAGAAGTTTCTGTTCAAATAGTTGATAGGAAGGAACAAGTACTTAGGAATAAAGTAATACCTTCTGTTAAGGTAATTTGGAGGAACCACAGTGCTGAAGAAGTCACGTGGGAACTCGAAGATGTAATGAGGAAATCGTATCCTCAACTATTTGCTTAATTGATTTGTGTAACCCTTTATATATCGATTCTGGGGACAGACTCCTTTTATGGGGGGAAGAATGTAACAGTTGAGAATTTTTTTTATGAGAATCTTTTTATGTTGTGATTCTCGGGACAGAATCCTTTTAAGGAGGGAAGATTGTAACGATTGAGAATTTTAAATATTAATTGTAAATATTTATTGAAATAAATAAATATTTTATTGAATTTATTTGTTGAGATAAATAAATAAATTGTGTGATTGTTGTGGATAATTTAATTAAGTGCCATATATTTAATTAAATTGATATGTTAGCAATGGTGTAGCATAATTCTAATTTAGTTGAGAATAATTCAATTAGATTTAATATTATGTGCTAAGTGTTAAGAATAATTGTTATATGAATTATGTTTAATAAAAGAATTACAATTGTGTAACAATTTGATATTATGTGTTTTATCAATTAATGAATGTTAGCTTTTATTTTATTGAATTAGAATGTGGTAATTTAATTAAATAAGTGTAGTATTTAATCTTTTGATTTAAAGGGTTATTAAAAGAATGGAAAAAGGGTTTTAAGTGGTTTTACCAAACAAGGCCCTTGTATTTGTTTAAATCTATTTTACCCAAACAAGGCTTTAGCTAATAAAAGAATTATTTTTAAAAAGGATTTTGTTTAGCCAAACATGGCCTTATACTTTTCAAATTCTTTTAACTTATATATTAAATTGTAGTTAGTGTATATATTTAATATATAGGAGTTACATATATTATATATTACTTATATTATATATTATATGTATATACTACTAGTACGTTAGTTTTTCTAAAGCCTAAGTCTAAACTAAGAGAAGAAACAGAAGAAGAGAGTTAGAGAGAGTTATCAGAGAAGAAGAAGAGGAAGAAGAAGAAGAGAAAGCTTTGAGAAGACAAAGCAAGCCCCATCATCATCATCTCCATCTCTCTCTTACGTCAAAAACTAGTAAAGTTATAATCTTAACCCTAGAATCAATTCACATGTGTTGCGTTTCTTCTTTGTCGAATTGGGTTTGTTATAATCATGAAATTATATGTATATATGGTGTTCATATGTAATTGTATGCCATGAAAGGGTTTTCAAAATACAATTATTGTAAAAACAAGTTTTCAAAGCGTGTTCTTCTATGTTTTCATGGTTTTAGAATTCTATGTGGAAGTCTCTTTGTGAAAGTTCTTGAGTTTGATATATATATGAGATGTGTACATATATATATGTGTATATATATATGTTTACATATGATTTTTATAGTTATTTAAGAGTTCAATTCATAAGTATATGATGAACATAATGAAATCATGTTCATAGTACTCTTTTATGAAGTTATGTTAAAAATTATTTCTAAATCCTTGATGTGAGCATGAGTTATGTGTAATATGTGTTATAACATGATTATATATGAGTTATATTGTTGTGTTAGAAATTCAATTCATATATTTTTGATAAACAAGAAGAATTGTGTTCATAGTGGTTTTCTATGAATTAATTTTTGAAAATGGCTTTTTAAACTATCAAATTGATGTTTGATTTTGAGTTATTATTAAAATTGATCATTTGTTATGTTAGTATGTTAAGAATAGAAGTTATTACAATTGGAATTACTTGAATTGATTGAAAAACGAGTTCGTAGTAGCAATTTTCGTTAAGAACGCTTAAAATTATATTTTTCTTCAAAAATCATGAAGTCTTGGTTTTGATTATGTGTGGTATGGATTTTTATATGTTATGATCATGTTAATGAGTTTAAAATATTGTTAGTATCATGTTTTATATTTATCATGTTGGAAAAAATCGAATTTGGTGTGAAGGAATGAGCCAAATTGGCTTATTTCTCCACCAGTTCGCGAGCTGGGAGGTGCACCAGGGGGGTGACCCACCCCGGAGGGGCTCCTAGGCCTTGGGAACCCGCCCCAGCGGGGTTCTCTGCTGTCCGGGAATGTTGGCTTTTGGTTTTTGAGTTTTCATGCCCCGTTTGTTTAGCTAACTTATTTCTATGACTTGAAAAGTGAAATATATAATAAGTTAACCTGTTTTTGATGTGTTTAAGTTTGATTGAAGTGTTATGTGAGTATGTTACATGTGTGTATGTGTGTTACTTTCCTAAGGTTCACAACACCATTCATTGAGTTATAAGCTTCTGAATGTATGCCGTGAGTATAGACTCACGTACTTGACTAGTTAGCAACCAATGTGGTAAATTACATTGTGAGTTGGACTTGAGTATGAAGTTCAACGGTTTAAATGTTGTAGTTGGATACTAATAGATGGTTTGAATGTAATATAAATGTGTAGGGTGTTTGTGAAGTGATTGTAATTGTGTTTCAAGTGTAGCTTGCGCTTAAGGCAAGTCTTCTAAACCCTAAACTCGTTAACGTTAAGCAAATTTCCTATCTCTACACTTATTATTGTGCAAGTTTTCTAGTTAAACAAGTTTCCATTTCGAACTTTTTATTTACTTTGTACAAGCGTTGTTGTACTCTAATATTCCTAATGCTCAAATATTAAACTATTATTGAGGTATTATGATCTTGACTTAGTTGTTCAATCGAGATTCACTTATTCTTTCAATTGCTTTGAGTTACTTCTAAAGCATGCCTATCTATTATGAATTTCATTGTCATATCTTATAGTTGGTTCATGATTCTTATATCATGGAACTGTTAAAGTACTACGAGTCGATTCAACTACTCCTAGTTGATGATAGTTGAAACTCCAAAGTTCCCTTATCTATCCAAACCAAACTTTCTTTGGTGCGGACTTGTATTCAAATGCTGAGAATGAACAACCCTAGTTACTAGGGGACATTTATGCGAAAGCATTAAGATGGTTGTACACAATTCATGGTACAAAGGGTTGATCTCCCTGAGTAAGAGTTAGAGGTCCATAGTCTTAATGACTGTTAAAGGTTTAAATAGAAATACTTATAACCTAGGACATAGTTCAAGGTCTTATGACCCTCAGATGTATCTATATTCGAATTCTACATATTGATGAAAGAATTATAATTCAATTCTTTATTTTGATGAAAGTAAAGTTATTCAAACTCTTTTGAAACTATTCATTTATGTCATAACACTATTGTATTTCAAGTGAGCTTTTGTTTGCTCACTCTTACATGTTTTACCACCACTTGCAGTTGAGACCAAGAATGTTGACATACCATACCGTCAACAAGTAAAGGAAAAAGAAAGATGAACAAATGAAGGCTTGTTGTTTCAAGTTTTTATTGTAATAAGACTTAGTCGATTATGTTATATTTTATTACTGCATTTTTTGATGTTAATGTTTAGTTAACCCTAGGATTTTATTGGCAAGTTGTAATCCTTATTAAAGGAAGATTTTTATTAAGGTTTATGAAGGTTGTAATTTACTTTGCAATTCTTTATTATTAGGTATATGTATGTTTTATTAGAAAGTGAACACCAAATCATGTTGAAACGAAGTACCTGGATTTGGGGGTGTCACAGACCCCAAAGCTTCAAATCAATCCCCAGAGACAACCACGAGATATCAAATCAACCCTCGAAGACGATCCTGAGGAAGAACAAAATCGGCTGGGATGAAACCTCGGAGACAACCCCGAGAAACAGTCGAAAGCCCCGACAACCCTGGAGATAACCCCTAGAAGGGAAAAACGGTCATTTGGCCAACTTAACATCAAATCAAGTCAAATCACTACCATGAAGGTCATGCAGAACCATAACGTCAATCCCAAGTGAAAACAGCACAAGACAGCTCAACAAACGGACTGCGAAGACTCAAAGAACTAGTCATGGACCCGTCTTCTCGGATTCAGAAAAGGTAAAATACTATGTCATTGTGTAGCTCTCAGATAGGGCTTTCCGAAAAGGTATTGCACGCCTTCATTTGATACTCGGATTGAAAGTTTTGAAGGTTCAATCAGACAGCGCGTTGGTTGGAGTGCACGTACTTTGAGACGACAGGACCAACGAGCCCGGGCCCACACGAGTCGGCCACAGGCAGGCCCGTGGCTGCCGCGGGTTGACCCGCGGCTCCTTTGGTCTATAAATAGACCCCTCCATCAGCCAAAAAGAGAGAAAAAGGAGAAAAAAGAGGAAATTCTGCCTGTTTCAGCTCTTAACCCTTCCATCAATGTTCCAAATTCCAATATTGTTCTTTGTAAACACTTCTATACATATATATATATATATACTAACATATCAAGTTTTAATCGTTGAAAAGAGAGTTTTCAAGCTACAAAAGCAGTTTAAAGCCTTCCTGTAATATCTCGAATTTTTAGAAATTATAAAAATAAGAAATATAAAAATTAAAATTCTTATTATGAGACGAACTAGGTTTAAAAATGTATGTGTTATGTATAAATTGAAATATGTGATTTTGTGTTGTGTGAGGTTTATATATATATATATATATATATATATATATATATTGGCAAAATGATATTTAATAGTTAATTAAACTATTAAAGAAAGTGGAGGAAATTAATTATGAAAATGAAATATGGAGGCAAAGAAAATTAATTAATAAATATTAATTAATTGAGATTAAAATGAAATTATATTATAAAATAATATAATTTGAAATATTAAGCTTTGAACGGAAATATAATTATTATGAATTAAATTTCATAAAATGAGTTAATGAATTCACTTACTTAAAATTAGTGAATTAATGTATGTATTTTATTCTAATACAGTGATGGAGATGTCAAAATTTTCCCTTTATCTCTCACAATTGTCTAGCATTAGAAATAAATTGTTGTTGTGGGTCATGAGGGGGAGACAATTGAGTTATGCAGAGCAAATCATGTGAATCTTCAAAAATAAAAAACATTATGAGTATGTATGTGAGAGGGATACTTTAGATTATATATTATCATTTACTCTGATATAATATTGCAACATGAGTGTCAAGCCTCAATGTGGGTGCCTTATTAAAACTAAACCATAATAAGGCTGGAAGCCATCATGGGTTATGGCTTTGTGGAATTTTCTTTACATGCAATATGATTAAATAGCAAGATGATTAACTTAGGGTGACAAATTTTTGTTTGATTGGGGATTTTGCTAATTTTCTCTCTCCTCTCTCCTTACACCAAATCTGCAAGTGGGCATTTTCTTTCTATTGGGACATGGGGTACTGATAACCCTATTTTGCCGAATGGGAGGCCTAGCCTCTAGATACTAAAGCTTACACCATGCGTAAGCAAGTGAACTAGAAACTCATGAACATGTCACCTAATGTCACATGAGCATAGTACTTCTTCACATGGGCACAGTACATATTGAATTACTAGCCGTCCATTTATGTTGGGAACAAATTTGATTTAATTATATAATATTAATTATATAAATTAAATGAGTTACTTAAAATAATTGAATATATTAAATTATATATGAAATATATAATTAAGTTGTTCGAAAATAATTTATGAGAAAGAAGAAATTAAATTTATTTATACAATATAGATTGTATAATATAAATAAACTATTTAAAATAAATAATGGGAGTAAATAGTAATTATTCCAATTAATTAATTCGTTAAACAAAAAGTGTTAAATTAATTCCATAATGAGGGGGGATGATTTTTATACATATTATAAAGGTATAATTATTTAATTTGATTTATAAGTTATGAGAATATAGGTAATATGTATTATGTATATATGTATGGGAATGAAGAGTAATACATATACTTAATAACTGTAACTAATGGATTCATTTATTCGAATTCATGAAGAAATTTCATGCTTTAAGTCATTAAACTTTACCTGTTATGTGGGCCATAGATTAACATTTTCAGCAAGTTAACAAGAGTAGGAATGGGAGCTTTAAATTACTGAATTGATGTAATCATGTGAGATTGCAAGAACCAAATATGAAATTATTGACATGTACATAGTAGGTTCACATGGGGGCAGCACTATATCGGCTAAGTTGAAAGTAATTTAATAAGCAATCCCATGATTTCAGCCAAAGATCCAGCAAAAGAAAAAGCTATAAATCTGACTCGAGAGACCCAATTATTTTGGATTAAAAAGAAGGAAAGGAAAACAAACCGTCGAAAGGCTACGCATATAGGCAATAGAGTTAAGAGAGAGAATGGAGTACTCATTCACGGGTGAGCACCCATGTGAGCGAATAGGGCACCCATCTTAAAAACACCAATTATATTTAGTACAAAAAAAAGAGGAATAACGTAGCATACCAGTTGCATATTACATGAGAGTTTCTCTCCTTGAGTTAAGACAGTAAATAAACGAAGCTAGCAGCTAGATACATCCAACGCTACGATATCTAATCTTCAGTTCATTACATCCTTAATCCCAAACACGTTAAAGCCATATAGAGATGTCAAAGACGAACATGCTTCATTCAAACGAATTGTCTGAATCATTGATTCGATATAAGAGCGGGACGGTAAGAGAGAAGGATGTGATTAGGAGTCACCGGAATGCGATGTTGTCGTACGGAGAGAGGATCACTGCGGCACAAGTAATGATTCAGTCGCTGACGTCGAAATCTCCTCTCCATCCAGGTCTTGCTATATATAGGATATGATGCAGTACATTCGATTTTCATTAATTCAAGACTAAGCCAAGGTATCTCATATATATATATATATATATATATATATACAGTCACAAAATGTTCATCAAAGATATGTTCCTTTCCATATTAAATAGATAATAGTTTATCTATGAGGAGTGTTTCGTCCGAAGAAGGTTCCGATCAACAATGTGAGGAGCATTATGTTTGAGTACAGCTGGCAGTGAGTTCTGGTGCATTCTTGAGTTTCGAGGTGCTGGGTTGAGTGCAGAAGTAAAACCTGAGGAGATCAAGAAGGGAGTTGATGTTGTGTCTGTGCAGATTAATTTAACTATGGAGACTGAGACGAATGGTTCCGGTGCACTAATCTCAACCTTCAAGGCTGGTGTTTTCAAGAAAGTACTAAGTGTATTTATAACTGCTGCAATATTGAGCTTAGGCTAGCTCAAACAATTAAAAGTTGGACAAGCTATTGTCAAGTTCAATAATGGTTGGGCTGACATTAATAATGCAATGGAATTCGAAAAGTTCCTTGAAAAACTGAACACCACAGTAAGAAGAATTAAAAAGGGGTTGTCTGAAACCTGAATTTGTGGCCCTATTAGAAGATCTTTTTTTTGACACGAAACCATTGGACATAAAGGGAGCACAGATGTAACTAAAGTCATTATTGTTGTTGAAGTATTGATAAAAGATTCACATATAAACATGGACGAGGTATTTGAATAATGTCAGACACTATCCGTTCATTCTGGAAGAAAAAGAAATATTGGACCCGAATAGTATAAATGATGAACTATGGACTGAGGCAAGTTTTTTTTTCCAGAACTTGTTGCTATGTATTATGTGTTATATGTATATTATTGATATTATGTGATATTTATGTGAATATGTCTTACTGTGCATTCTATGCAACGATGTGATAATAACTGCTAATATTCACTGAATGATTCAAGTTAATTATTCTACGTGAACTATATAATTTGATAAACGCGAAGTATGAGTATTATGAAGCATGTATAAAATGTATACTCCATGAAAAATATTTAGCATGTCTAAAATGTGAAGCATGAGAAAGTATAAATTATGTTGCAATGTGAATTATGTGTTATGTGATAAGTACTGTTAGACTTGCTGGGCCGTCGCGCTCAACCTTGTAAATAATTTTGCAGATTAAGAATGCTATACTCTCGTGACCATGGCGCTAAAGGCTTGATGCATGATAAGAAGAAGATTTTTATTATCTTAAATAGTTAGACTTAAAATTAAGTCAGGATGATTCTTAAAATGTATTCAAGGAATCTGTAGGCTTCGGTAATGACAAGGACAAAAAAATGCTTACAAAATTAAAGTATTAATTATGAGTTAATGCTATTAATTAAATAGTCGTATATTATTCTGAGTTAAAGATGTTTTGTTTTATTAAAGGTTAGAAAACCTGGGATTAGACTGAGATGTACTGTAATAATTTAGTATTTACTTTTATATTGATAAGAAATGTATAAAATGAGTAGTATCGTGGAGCACCAGATCTGAGATTGAGGTAGCCCGAGTTTGGGGGCGTCACACTTCCTCGCTGTACACTATGAGATTTCTTCAAATCTGAAACTTTTTACTCCTTTGATATATATATATATATATATATATATAGATATATAATTATTAGTTTTACCTGTATTGCAAATCTGTGATTTTCTAGTTTTAATATATATATATATATATATATATACCAAGAAGGCGGAAGTATAAAAGAGAGAAGAGAGAAGAGAGCGGCGCATACAAATCTGAATCACAACTATAGTATAACTATAAGAAATGATAACAGCAGTTCATATGAATTAATAACAGTTTTAAATAAATAAACTTTTATTGAATGAAAAGAATTACAAACAGATAACTGAAGATAACTTACAAGTAGACTCGATTATAGAAAACTTAACATGGTATAACTAAGAAGAAGGCAAGAGAGTTAAAGATTAGTCAGATGGAAATCTGAGTCTTTCAAAACTCTATAATGGATTTCTAATCCTGTCTTCTACAAATGACTTCGCTTCTCTTATATAGAATAAGAAAAGGCATACTGATTACAACTCAATAATTACAAAACATCTTTAACTATTTAAGAACAGTAATGCTTTTACAAAAGACATAAGCATTATTGATTCTTTTGACTAAATACAGACGTATTATTACAACTTTGGAATAAAATATAGACACATTATTACAACTTTTGACTAAAACGACCAGATGGCCAACAAAGAAAGCATGACTCAGCTAAAATACAAACCGACTTTACTTTAACTTTTGGCTACTTTTGAAAAGGAGCACACGTTGATGACTATTTTGAAAGCAACAGTCTCTGTCTACCGCTTGTAGCCTTATGTGACTATAGGCATCCTAGGCAAAAGGATCCTGAGCATCTTGGAGGCTAATGCTTCCGTATGGATCATCTGGACTAGATGCTTCATGACTGGATCTTGACGAGGATGATGAGCAAATTGAGGGAACACTATCCTCACTGAGCTTATCAACTAGTTTTTGAATGAGCCGAGCTAACTGTTTTAACTCAGCGTTAGAACAATGATCAATATCCGCAAAATCTAATTTTGTCTGAGAAGATTTTTTGGATTTACTAGAGGAAGAATCCTTGGGAGGAACAGATTTAATAGGGGTAGGATTTACTAGAAATTCCTTCTGAACTTGACCAATAATGCGATAAATATCAAATTTATCCCACCATTTAATAGAAAACTCACGAGTGACATAAGTCAATTAACTAATATAATTGCGAGTGATAACTGATTTATCCTTGACTGACTCAAGATTAACTTCAGTAGTAGGAGAATAAAAACCATAATTCCATTTAAGGATCCATGGAACCTTATATTTACTTACAAACTGAAGAAGAACTGTAATACATTCATTTTTAGGATTGCAAGGACTTCTACAGGAAAAAAGGTTAAGAACTGACTGAAGCTCAATGGGCAAGACACTATAAGTGAGACCAAATCTTTCCCACCATAGAGTAAACTAATGAGGAATTTGACTTTTGAATTTGTGGTCAAACTGAATGAACCACGAATGACTGAAAGAGGGAGTTTGGAATAAGAAGACTCTGTTCCAAGCTTCTATATAATTATAATAGCAAAACTGGCTATTGTGATTATCTAACTGACGAAGATCGGACGGATGATTACCCCAGTCAGACATGGAAGTAATCTGTTTAATATATAGAGAATGATAAATGATTTTAGAACTATCATTTCTATCAAAAATGGGTTTAACATGGATTGACTGTGTTTGGAAAAGAATATCCTTATAAAACACAAGGGATTTATAAGGAGCAAGAGGAAGAAAGTGCCAACCAGTTGGGAAGAACTGGGCAGCCAATTTAACTGGATCGTCAACAGATTTCATATGAGATTCAATATGAAATAGATTGACTAAAAAAATGGGGACATACTGAGAAGGTGTATGTTGACCAGGGTTAGGGTTATTAGAGGAAGACAAAGCAAAAGGATCAATGGGCTTAGGTGACTCGGCCAAAACCGTATTGTAAGGCTTTGGAATAGTACCAAGAACAGTAAACCTATTAGCTACATCAACAGGAGTAACTGGGATAACTGAATGAGGGATTACGGCTCCCTTGGGCCTTTGACTTGGGCCAGAAGAGGGCAGAACAGCATGTTCCCACCTCTCACACTCATTTGTCTTGAGTACCTGAATTAATAAATTCTCTAGTAAGAAAATCAGGAACAGAATTTTGACTTCTTTTAATATATTCAATATCGAAATCAAAAATACTTAAAAGAGATTGCCATCGGGCAAAAATGTGCTTAGCAGCTATATTTTTAACATCCTTTTCTAAAATATATTTAGCTGACTTACAGTCAATTCGAACAAAAAATCTTTGATTTAATAAATCGTTTTGAAATTTACTAATACATAAAACCAAAACTAAAATTTCTTTTTTAATTGTACTATAATTAAGTTGAGCCTGATTCCACGCACCAGAGTGAAACCGAACAATTTATTCAGAGGAAGCAGGAGTCAATTTTTGCTTCAGAATGCCACCAAAACCAATTTCAGAGGCATCAGTTTCAACAATTTTAAACGCAGATTCATTGGAAATGCCAAGGCAAGGCAAAACCTTAACATATTTTTAAACTTGTTGGACGATAGAAGTATGCTCATCAGTCCAAGGAGGAGGTGTAAGAACCCGAATTTTCAGATATTATTAAATAAGGATTTAATAAATAAAATTCTTAAACTGTGAGATGGGTTCGAATAATAATATATATATGTGATATGAGGTATGTGGTATTATATTACATAGGATAATATGGACTATGTAAAATGTGTTTTTGTGATTTATAAATATATTATTAATATATATTTGTTACTTATCGTAGAGACGATCCAGTTGAGATAAAGGAGGTGGATAAATTCCTATCGATATTAAATAATTTATAGAATTATTTTATCATAGTAAGTTGGTGACATTAAATATCCTTAATGTATAATCACCATATTCTTGTGTATGTATTAATAACTAGTATGTTTATAATATAGGTTATTAATAGCACTTAAGCTATCCATGAATAGGTTTGGATAGTGAAGCATGAGTTAGTTAAGGAATTAACTAATAAGAATAAATATTAGTTAATTTAAGTTGGGAGTTATATTATGGAATAATATAATGAGAGTATTGAACCTTAATTAACTATGATGATATAGTACAGTGTTTAATTTACTTAAGTAAAGGAGTGAATTAATATGTGTGTTGAATATGTAATTATAGTTGGTACTTTTATATATATTACTTAGAATAGTAATATGTGAGAAAGTCTAATGTATGAATAACGTTAAATATATATATATATATATATATATATATATATATATATATATATATATATTTACGTTATTAAAGGGAGATGGAAATCATTATATCTTTAAATGAATATTTGAAGAAATTATTTTGGGGAACAATTTATAGAAAAGAAAGAGAAATAGTTATTATATATTTCTAATAAAGGATATTAAAATAATTTCTAATATTGAATTATTTTAATAAAAGGAGGAAATGTTATTTTTGAATAATAATATTACCTTATATGTTTTTGTATGAGGTGTGTTTGGTTAATATAGTAAATATATTAAAACGTATTTGCTATATGTAATTAAATTGATGGAAACGATTTATTATAATAGAAAATAAACTTATTATCTATTTTCTATATATAATATATGTACATGTGTCGTACATATAGTTATTTGATATTATATTAAAAATAATATCATGAGACAATAAGTAAATTATTTTCTAATAACGAATGTGCTTATTTGGAGAAAACATAATATTTTATGATATGGCTAAATACATAATTTTAAATGTATTTTCAAGGGAGTTTAATTAATGAAAGGAAACTAAGTTATTTTAATATATTAAATAACTTAAGTTATTATTTGATCATGAATATTATTATTGGAATAATTAATAGAGTATATATTAATTATTATAAGCGTAAAGGTTATACTTATTATAAGTATAATTAATTGAAGTAATTTAACATTTTAATAGTTTGAGTTATTATATTTCCGTAAAGGTTATATATAATATTTGAATATTCGATTTGTAAAATATTTATATGTGGACCTTGGATTTAATAGTTCTAATTTAATTGAACAGGTTATAAGTAGTAATGTGGTGAGAAATGAGTAAGTGATGAGAATAATGATAAGCTTAAGTTTGAGCTTGTGAGAGATGCCTTGTGTGGCACAATAATAGATTCAGTAATGAATTGACTAATTTAATGATGGAGGAATTATTAATTAAACAATTAATCTAAATTAATTGCTAATTGTTATTATGATAATATGTTAAATTATTATGGCTAGTGATAGTATAATAATAAGGAAATCGATTATAAGTATAATCGGATTTGTGATGAGATAAATTGTCTTCTAATATTAATTATTGTTATGAACAATATACTATTATCAAGTAATTATTTGATAATATGATGATTAATGAGTAAATGATTTATAAATATAAAAAGATTTATATTTATTTAACGTGATAATAAATCATATAAAGTGTTAATAAATTAGCGTGGGAATTATAATTCCATGGATTAATGAGAAATGGATTAATTAATATTATTGTTAATTAATTGATAAGATAAGTAATTTATTAATTTCTATGTGCAACCATGCGATATTAAAGTATAACGTATGATAGTTAACTATATGTTATGCGAAGTATAAAGTGCAATGCGACTATATTATATATGAATATAAACTATATAGTAAAGTTTATTGAGTTGTAAGAGGTACATGAAATGTGGGTGTGACAATGTGTATATTAAGTATACAATAAAATAATATATCATAAATATATGGTAAACAATTATTGAATTTACTAATAGAGGAGACAATACACTGTGATGATACCCGAAAGAATTATATCCGGTGGGATGAACTGTTGTGATAATGAATAATACCCAATAGATTTACATTCGGTATTAGTAAAATGTACATAGATTATATGTTGGTGTATATGTACCTATTTGTTACATTGTATTTAGAAGTGGACTTGTGACTTAAGTATATACTATATGTATATATATGTAAAACATAAGCATTGTATTTTAAATTTGCAAGTTGATATTGCTGAAAATGAGCTTGTCCCAATATTAGAGTCCCTCCTCTTCTTCTCCTTCACGTGAACACCACATGGCTACTACTCTATATTTTTCTCAAACTCAGCAATGTATAGCTAATGAGTATGAGGGGAGTGGGATTGATGATGGATTACACCAACTCCTCACCAACTATTTGTTAACCATTAGATTCTTGCTATTTCCGTTAGTTTGATTTGGCAAGCAAAGCTATGAACTGAGTATTGGTTTGCCTATAAATTTGCTCTTCTCCTTCTATATTACACTTGCTGAGAATTTTATTGCTAAGAAAATTATAGAGAGTAAGAATACTGTTAGTGTGAAGGAGATTAAGAAATTACTTTAGCAAGTTCATATTGCAGAGGTATAACTCCCTATCCTTGTTCTTCATTGTTTTGAAATACTAAGTTCTTGATTTCTAAGAATACTAGAATTCTTCAATTTCTAGTTAATTGATGAAAAGTTGATATGGCATTGTGTTATATGAGTGCTAAGTAAAGTTATAAGCATGATAGAATTTCATTATGGCTGGTACCGAATCAAATTGCTGTAGTAATTTTTGAAATGGGATTACAGTACTGCCGATGCAGTCTGCTCTGTTTCTGGCCGACCAACTGCGCAGCTGCGCCAGTTTTGTACTGGCCAGCGGCGCAGCTGCTCCGGTACCAGACGTTTTGTTTGCCAAGGCCCTGCGCAGCTGCGCCAGTTTTGAACTGGGGAGCTGCGCAGCTGCGCCGGTTCCAGATTCTGGAATTTCGTTTTCTGTTGCAGGTTCTGTTATGTACTAGCTTATGGCATGTTATTAGGCAAGTATAGGAACATGATTAAAATACATACATGAGTGCAATAACGTAGTGTGAACAAGTATAACTATGTGAGTACACTCAATTGAAGAAAGGATTTAAAGTTTACAAAATGAACTTAGAATTTTTAAAGTAAACTTGTCGTGAGCATATATGTTCCATTGTATATTCTGAGTTTTGTGAGCATGACCGTATGGTTTTTATTGACATAAAATGTATGTTCAAGGTGTTGAACACACTAGCATACGTGATTGATAAATTCAAGTGATTTCAAAGGTGAAACTTAAGGACTTTTTGAAGTGAACTTGACCAAGATTTAGGTCTTGTAATTTCTGACCGTTTGAATACATTTATGTGGTTTAGCTAAGTGTTCAAGAGAAAGTGAGTTATGATTTCAAGACACTTTGGTTATACTAAATGACCTTTGTGGACTTCGTGTACTTTTCAATAAAAATTTAGAGTTTGAAGACTAATATCATCAAACACCGTGCAAGTTACGTTCTAAGCATGCAAGCATGAAGATTAGGAGTCCATTATGCCTATAGACATATTGACATGAACATCATTTGTTTATACATGGATTTTTGCATATGCACGCTTATTCATAGAAAATGAATTTCTAAAGCATAGACTATGTGATTAAAGTGTACATGAGTAGTATACGCACGAGCATGCTTATTACATATTGTTAAGCCTCTTTATGTAGTAATATGATATTAGTGGTTTACCCTTGAGGCATGAACTTAATTTACTTAAGGTATATGAAAGTCCGGCATGAATGCCATATGATTTTGACTTATAATGAGCATGCTAGGTTTTAAAACTTGAGTTAATGCCCTTATATACATGTATACATGATGAACATAGTAGCCTTGCATGACTAGTTAAGTATGACAAGGATTTTGAAAGGTGAAACTTAGAAAGTTTGAATGTAATGGTTTCGATAAGATTTGAGAAACGTAAGAGCAATATGGATTATAGATTTATGAGTTTGCAATATGTGTCGAACACTTAAATAGTTAAGTGGTTAATATTGATATTTAGTATGGTTAAGATATCACTATACGTACCTAACGATACTAAGCGTATGATATGAAAGTGAAACAAGGTTCTAAGAACCAAGTTAGACAACAATATAATACTTATTATTATATTGAGAATGTATGAAAGTGTATAACTGATGGGTGTGATCTCTATGATTAATATAACTGTGTAGGATTACACGAAGTGCAGATTTTCATAAGCAGTTAAGTCGTAGTTGTTAAACTACGAATCAGGCAAGTCTTTCAGTTCCTATTTGATATATGAATTCAATAACTGTTAGTTGAATTATATTATGCTGTGATAATGTGAACTTATATATGAACTGTATATGAGATATAAATGAGATTGAAAGTTGATCTTTGATGATATACTTGTTATGTGAAAAGTAACATGCGTAGTAAATATAAACTGTTTATAAATGCATGAACTGAGTATGATGTTATATACTATGTGATGCATGAGGACTGTTAGAATTGCTGAGCTGTCGAGCTCACTCTTGCAAATAACCACTTTTGCAGGTTAAGGATTCACGGTAAAGATTTCGTGCTTCTTGATTGATAAAGATAGATAGTATCGCATTGAAGAATATTACTTAGATTATTGTCTGGACCATATTTAGATTCTAGATGATGTACTCGATAGTTGCTTACACTGTTTAATACTTGTTGTATTGTAAGAATGTATTAATTAATACATAGAGGATATCGAGTTGAGTTGTAAATGTTATACGACAACTCAAATATAATGAATCATATTTTATAATTGATTCAAGGGTTGTAATTGATTCAAGTTATGAAATTAATAAAAGATTTTATTCAAGGAGGATTGAAAAAGTTTAAATTATTCCGCATTTTAGTAACATCGAATATGATGTAAAGATGAGATCTTGGATATAAATAGAATTTATATTCTAAATTGTAATAAGTAAAGATGTATTCTTTTAGTAATGAATAAAAGATATAATAGTTTGGCGTTAGTAGTATCGTGACTGCACCGAATCCGAGGTTTCGAAGGAACGTGAATTTGGGGGCGTCACAGGAGGGTTTTTTTTATAAACGGATAAACAAAGGTTTACAGATCTTTCTAAGGTTTTGATAGAATTTACCAACATAATTTAGAGATCCTAAAAACCGCTGAAGTTGAGTTTTGTCAATGATTTTATCTGGGAATTTATCAGTGAATTGAATAATTCGTTGAATAGGACGGACTAGACCACGATGAATATCATGACCTAGAAATTTGACTTTTGTTTGGAACAAACTACATTTTGTAGGGGACAGAACCAAACCATTAACTTTGATTACTTTGAAGAACGAATTCAAATGCTTGAAGTGTTCGTCGATTAACTTGGAAAAAACTAAAATATCATCAATGTAAACAATGATAAAATAACTGAATGGATTCAAAATTTCATTAAGAATATTTTAGAATTCACTGGGGGCATTTTTAAGACCAAAAGCTTGAACAACCCATTCATAATGACCAAAAGGAGTGGTAAAAGCAGTTTTATACCTATCGCTAGGATGAATACTAACTTGACAAAACCCTGACTTGAGGTCGAATTTACTAAAAATGGTAGCATTACTAAGCTGACTAAAGAGATCTTCTTTGTTAGGTAAAGGATACCTAATCCATTCCAAGACCTTGTTAAGGGGCTTGTAATTAATAACTAGTCTGGGAACACCTCTTTCTTTCTCAGCTTCATTATTAACATAAAAAACTGGACAAGACCAAGGCGATTTACTATGTTTAATAAGACCTTTTGTAAGCAAGTCGTTAATCTGTTGTTTGCAAAGTTCCATTTGCTGATGACTCATTTGAATAGGTTTAGCCTTAGTAGAAATTAGGTGTTCCTTAAATTCCTTAGCATAAGGTAACCTAACCACGTGCTTTCTTCTGTGCCAGAAAGCATTAGGAGAATCAACACATAAGTTTTTAGTCATAAACACCTGAAGTTCTTCAATCTTATCTTGAACCTTATCAAGAAGAAGAAGATCTTCAACTTGTTTATATTTAATCTCTTGTTTTAAGAATTTTAACTGAGAAGTTTTACAGCTTAACAGATTAAGTGATTTTAAAATAGATTCATCTTGAATAAATTTCAAATCCCTTTCTCTAGGTTGAGTAATGAATTCAAAAACAACCTTTTGACCTAAATGCTCAGTTGTTAAACCATTATTACTAGTAGTAAATGGATATAATAAATATATAAACGGAAGTCCTAAAATAATCTAATCTGTCAAGTTGCGAATTAAAACAAAAGAAGTTTTAAAACACATATTGTCTTGGCAAATATGAATCTTAGGACTGATGGTTCAACTTACCTAGGAATTCTATGAATCTCGGTTTCTATGAATCTCGATTTCCAAGACCAATTAAATAGATTCCAGTAATTGGGGCATATTGCAAAATCTTTCAAAATTCGGACTAATAAAATCAATCTTTTCAAATCGTCGACATTATATGTCGGTCTTTTCTTGAAAGTTCACCCTTCAGATCAAACAAATCAGAAATAGAAAACATAAAGGGTAGAAATACATAGGAAAAGAAATCAAGAATTTTTCCCGATGTCGACATATATATTTTATATATTATACAACATGCTTTTCATGTTAATTAATATGACGCATATTATATATATATATATGTGTGTGTGTGTGTGTGTGTGTGTGTGTGTGTGTGTGTGTGTGTGCGCGCATGCGCGCTAAACAAGATGAGACGAATAATAACAAACTCCTCAAAGTATTTATATTAATTCCTAAGCGTTCAAAGATATTTGGAATATCGAACGTCGCCTTCTAGCATGATAAATTAATAGAGTATTAAATATTTAATATGAGTTTGTTATGTCCCCAAGTATTAAATATTTAAGATATTAATTTATCACATTTGATGCTTATAAAGAAAATGAATAATACTGTTTTGTTGTGTCACCACAAGGACGATATTTTCTATTTGAATATATGAAAGTGCTAGGTTGGACTTAGCTTAGATAATTTTGATTCGGATGTGCCACCACTTTTTTCAAAATAAACTAAGAGGCAAAAGGAGTTACATGATGATGTAATTGACAAGAGTTGTCTACTTATTTATTTATATATAGTTTTTTATGTCACCACAAGGCTATTTACATTTGAAATGGGATCCTTATTCTCACTAGCAAATCTTTAATTAGATTTGTCAAACGATATATTATGAAGGTAATATAGTTTGAAGAAAATAGTGGGAGATACCAATTTAAAATAAGACCTAATTTATTTTGGTAATTAATAAAAGAATGTATGCTAAAATGTTATTTAATTACAAACTTATTTACAGAATTTTACAATGTCTAAATTACTATCACTGCGGAGCATATTAGATATTATTTAACCAGACCGAATTAAACAAATTGGTTAAGGAATGTGAGAATAGTTCTCAAGGCTGAAAAGCTATCTTATGTCCTTAATACGTCTATCCCTGCAATGGTGCAGACAATGCCTTTGAGGAAGAGATTGCTACTTTTAGAAAGTAGCAAGATAATGCATAGTTGGCTCAATGCATCATGCTCGTAACCATGAGTAACAGCTTCAGCGCTAGCATGAAACTATGGATGCTCCAACTATATTCCTGCATTTCAAATAGTTGAATTATAAGGAAAGTAGAACTGATAATATCAGATATCTATGGAGCTCTTCCAATCTAGAATGAACGATGACACTACAGTAGAGATACATGTCCTAAATATGATCAATTTGATTTAACAATTAGGACAACGTTTTATCGTGGATGGAGAGTTAAGCCAAGATTTAATCTTGTCACTCCCGGACTCCTTCTCACAATTGTTGTGAATTTTCACATAAACATGTTGAAAAATATTGAGAGTCACTTTCCAACCACGAAAGACCAAGTCTTACAGGAAGGGGTCAAAGGATCTTCTGAAAAGAAGATCAATTCAAAGAAGGTATAAGGAAAGACAAAAATAAAGGATAATAAGAACAAAACTGATACGGATAGCAAAGGAGTTTGCTTCCACTGCAATAAGACTGGACACTGAAAAAGAAACTGCAAGAAACATCTTGTAGAGGCTAACCAGATGAAGCTTAGTAAAGCTTCGGTTACAGATACATGTTTGATCATGATTGAAAATAAATCTCTTTGTAAATCAAGGTTCTACTTAGGTATTGGATACCGGCTGTGGTTCTTATAAATATTGATATATGAAGGGACAAAGTAGAAGTAGAAAGCTAAACAAGGGGAAGTCTTCCTGCGTATGGGAATGGAGCAAAGATTTGTCCATTAACTGCAGGAACTTCTTGTTTAGCGCCGCCTACGGGCAAGTCTATTAGTTTAAATAATTAACAATTTACTAAATGGACTTTGCATACTTAAACTACATGAAAGTAATTTTAAATTGAACAAACTAGTAAAAGAAAAGGAGATGATCATTCAAAGAGTTTAATATTTGTTTTTAGTCTGAATCATTTGAAATGTTCAAAGAATTCAACAGTAAAACTAATTGGCAATGTATTCTAATTCTTCGATTGGATCGAGGAATAAATACTTGTGCAATACGTTTTAAGATCATCTCAAATGGTTTTCTCATAATAGACGCCTCCTGATACACAATAATTGATTGGTGTATCTAAAAGGAAAATCGTACCTTGTTGGACATAGTGCGGTCCATAATGATTTTTATCGACATTCCAGTATCCTTCTGGGGTAATGCCCTGGAAATGGCTGCATATCTACAAAATAAGGTGACCTCAAAATCCGTCCCCAAGACTCCATAAGAGTTATGGACAGGGAGGATTCCTAATCTTAAGTATATTAGGATAAAGGGTTGTCCAGCTTATGTGAAAAGGTTTCACAAGGATAAGCTTGGGACAAGACTTGACAAGTACAGATTTGTGGGACATCCTAAAGTAAGTTTAGGGTATATGTTCTATAATCCTACTTAGAAAAAGGTGTTTGTTGCGAAACACACTGCCTTCTAAGATAAAGGTGTTTATCAATGAAGGGCTAGTGGGAGGATAATAGATCTTGAAGGAGTTCAAGAACCACAAAACACTATAAGTCAAAAGAGGAACCAGTAGATAGACCTATTGTACCACAATCGAATCGTGAAATCTGGAATAGTACTGATACCTGGGAGGTATGGATTAATCATAAATAATGATGATGAGGTACGCATTATAGAGGATGATGATCCGGTAATACACGATATAGCTGAGAGTTGTAGACACTCAAAGAAATGGCAGATGGCCATAAAATTCGAAATGTATTTTTAGAGCAAATGGCAAGGTGGAGACCTATAAGGCCAGACTACGATAAAACCTTATTACCGATAATAATGCTCAAGTCCATTTGGATTTTACTTGCGATTGCAACTTATTATTACTAAATTTGGCAAATGGACATGGAGACGCCCTTTCTCAAATATAAACTATTAGAGGAGAATGTATGTATGATACAACCAGATTGATTTATTTCAATAGTTGAAGCAAATCATGTATATGAGCTACAACAATCTATTTATGGATTAAAGCAAGCTTCTCAAAGATGGAACATTCGTTTTGATGTGAAAAATCAAAAGGGTTTTATCAAAAATGAGAATGAACCTGGTGTGTGCAAAAGGGTTAGTGGGAGTGCTGTGACATTCCTTATATTATATGCTGATATATTACTGATAAGGAATGACATACCAATGCTATAATCATTAAAGATAAAGTTGTCTAAACATTCCTCCTTGAAAAATTTGGGTGGTGCATCCTAAAATTTGGGGATCTACATTGATAGATTTAAAAGGATACTCGGTTTGACCCAAGGGACATATATTCATTTGATACTAAAGGCGTTTAGCATGACAAACTCCAAGAAAGGTCTAATGATGATGAGCCATGGAGTGTATCTCTCTAAATTGTCCTCAATAAAAGAGAGATCGCATGATTCAATATCATGTACGCAATGAAATGTACGAGACTTGATGTTGATTAGTCATATTTTGGGGAAGTTCACTGTAAGACAGTGGAAAACATCTTAAAGTACTTAACCAACATTAAAGATGTGATCATAATTCATGGTGGGTCTGAACAAAACTAGAGGACTAAAAGAATCAAGCTTTTCGGACTGACCAAGACGACAACAAATCCACTTTAGGGTGAAGCGTTACCTTGAACGGTGGTGCAGTGAATTGGAAAGGTTCCTACCAACAAAGTGTTGTTGGTTTAGTGACAAAGACAAATTATATAACTGTAATTGAAGTTACAAGTTGATGTTTCAGATGAAAAGTTCATTGCAGAACTAGGAATAGTTCCTAAGTCTCATCTTGGATCTAAACATGTGTTGCGGCACTTTCATTTGATTAAAGAAATCATTGAAAGAGGAGAAGTCACTATAGAGATAGTGAACTCTCAAAAATAATATTGCATATTCATTTACTGAAGCTATCCAACTGCAGGATGATCGTCACTTAGAGAAGAAGGGTGTGAGATACCTTGGCGATTGGCTTTAGTGAAAGTGGGAGATTGAAAGAGGAATGCATACAAGGCAATCATGTTTAATGATAAAACATATACTTTGTGACAATCTTATTCATTTATTAAAAAAAGTATTATTTAATTAAAGGTATTTAATTATCTACATGATGCTGTTATTATAATATGTGATAAACCCATAGTTTTAAACAATGCTTTTAGAATCATGATGATGATCATGATAATGAGATCTAAATTCTTAGATAGCTTAAAAATAAAATAGTTCCCAATCGTTGGATTACTAAAAAGAGGATTAGTGAATCCGGATAGATTTGTACATACGTTGCTTGCTCATTGGATGAGTGTAGACACTCGAAATTTCCCTTTCTTTATACTAACCATGCAGAAGGGTAAAAGCATAATTTTACTTCGGAGACAATCCCGAGGTAGGGCAAAAGCATCTGGTCACCCCAGAGACAACCCTGTGGATGAATCAAAGTACCAACGACGCTCAGACACGACGCAGACCGAACAAGGATGGCAAAGCTGAGAAAGTGGCCATAAGAAATCACTACAACAATCATCGAACTGCATGCTATTAAGATGAGCCAATTGATGACCCTCAGAAATCGAAAGATATCTTTCAGCTTATTGCATCATCTTCCAAGAGTCCGACTTCATCAGAATCGACCTTATTTCGCAGCCTTCCGCAAGGACTTTTTGGGATTATTGGGTACCGTGCTCAACTTTCACCAAACCAAGAACTAAGGCATGAATTTTGAGGCAAGCAGAGACGTGGGCACCAACCTAAGGTGTACATGCTCTAGCCGCAGGTACACCTGTGACTGCCATAGATGGCCATATCAGTAGCATGAAGCTCCTAAACAAAAAAAAGAAGTTAGAGAGAAAAAGTCATTTTCTAGATAGAGAAACCCTCGAGGTTTGCATTTCTTCACCAACTTTGAATTGTTTGATCTTCCTTATCACATATATTGAGTGTTTAGAGTGTTCTAAGTTGATCCCGAGCCATAAGAAGCTTGTTCACACGTCCCCCAAGGTGAAAAATGCTCATTTTGGGTCACTTTCTTTGTAAACTTTGTTCAATATACTAGATATATGTAATATATGGTTTTAACATAACTTAACTTGTTGTTTTTCATATATATTGCGTAGTAGTTGGTAGAATTAAGGTTTCTACCGATTATTTTGTGCATTTATTATTTTAGATCCTGTCCGTAGGATAGATCTACCTAGATCTAAGCTAGATATAGCCTTTTGAGTGGTTATTAAGCATGAACCTTTAACCCGTATGCTAAATTGACTTAGATCCATGGTAGATCTAAGTGTTTTACCGCTTTTGGGTCAATCCCAGTCACTCCATGGAGCCCTAAATCTATATCTAGAGGTGAGGAGGGTCCTAATATCTCGTGATGGGGGTTTCAATCGATAAAACCACTGGATCTTGAGTTTAGGATATGTTGTACATATGTTTATTTTAATAAATGTGAGCCTAGGAATCCCGGGGTCGAGATCTAATAATTAGATCTTGGCTAGATTCCCACGATGGGCATTTTATTTACTATGTAATGTTTAAACAATATATCGAATCGTTGTACTTGTAAATATTAGATCTTAAAGCCGTTTTAAGGGATTTGTTCTAATAGATCGGGTTTAAGATATCATAATAATGAAGATCTGTGATCGCGGATGCTCGGTTCATTGAGATGGCTTTCATGCCCGATGATGATCTGACTCATTCTTAATGCTTTTCACATGCATAATCACCAAAATGACTTTCTAATAAAAACCACAAAGAGCTTTCATAAAGAAAAAGGCGATTCGGGGCAGATCACCTTAAAAACGTAAAGATAGTGAAAAGGAAATATCGAAGTCCTCAATTCCTAGTCGGACCAAGGATTTGAAAACCTTATTTTCCAAAACATCATTTCAATTCATATATCTTGTTTAAAATGAACTTTTTGCTAAATCAAATCCTTCGTACATGGGCGCAAAAGTGGTACAACACTACTTTCAAATAACCCAAAATAAAGACTTGGAATAAAATAAGTAAACTTAAAATAAAGAACACACACACACACACTCACACACACACACACACTTTATGCATAGGAAATCAATAAGATGCGGTAATCGTGTTTTTCAAGAAAGTCGGGGGGTATCTAACACCTTCCCCTTGCTTAAGCAAGCCCCCCGAACTTAATGAATCTCGGGTATCCAGACCAATCTTACGGAGTCACATATTGAACCATATTGCAAAAATCTTTAAAATTGGATGATTTGGTACATCCATTTACATTATACCAACTGGCGGCTCTGTCTTATTTGGCCAATATAATCATAAAAAATAGTAATCAAATCAATCTTTTCAAATTCATCGACATTCATGTCGGTCTTGCTTTCCTAAAACTTCACCCTTTAATAAAATCAAGTAGACATAACGAAACAACACAAAGGGTAAAAATGAATATGAATGTTTGTTGTGTGGTCCCTCCTCTAGGAGGCAATCCCGTCGGTTGTTTATTACTGGACTCTATAGAGTGTTCTCTTGTGAGGCTTAGGAAAGGCACCACTCAAATCCGCTCCAATTGAAAGATGGATGCCTTCATCAAGTAAATTGAGAAGATCTGGGAACCAATTTCAAAAAGCCAGTAAGTGTAACCTAAGATAGGTCAGCCTCTGATAAACACAAACGCACAGGATGTCTCTTCATGCCCGGTTAATTTCAGAATGTACAAATGTCATCCATCTTAAACTGTCATTTGTACATCCTTTTTATCATGTCATCAAGTTGACTAACCCCTTGTTTTGCAGGAAAAGATTAAAAAACCCATAAATTGATGCATAGCATATCATGCATCCATATCATCTGCCAATATCTAGACTAAACTAGATACCGATTTTATGCAGATTGGTCCTAGAACTAGATTCAGAGCGAAAAAGGCACGTTCACCACCAGTCAAGATTGTTGAGGACAGTTCGTCAAACCCCATTCCTGTATCTCGAGAAGAGTTCGAGGAGTTTAAGAAGTAGATTGCTGAGATGACTGTCCTGTTAAGAGAACAGTTTAGAGTCACTCTGAATCCCAAACTAAAAACTCACACTGAACCCTCGGTGCAAGGAGATATAAAAATACAGGGAAATGACAGTGATACCCATATATCCACCCTCAACTAACCACTCATCGTCCGATCAACCCAAGAAGTCCTCGACAAGACTCGAACTAGGGAAGTAATAGACCTACGAGAAGACAGGGAAACTGGAGATATCAAGAAGAAAGTGAGACAGATGGAGGATTCTATCCAATCAATTAAAAGGACAGGATCCCATGGGAGTGTGAATTACTCTAATTTATGTATATTCCAGAAGGCGAGGTAACCAGATAAATTTTAGTTCCCAAAATTTGAGAATTATAATGGATTGGGAGATCCCTACACCCATTTGAAGGTATACATAGGTGAGCTGGGATCATATGCCGAGGATGAGAACCTCATAATGCCGTTCTTCCAAAAGAGCCTTGCTGGTGAAGCCCGAACTTGGTATGCTCAGATTGATAACGCCAAAGTCCATGGTTGGGAGGATCTAGCCCATACATTCCTCAACCAGTATAGCTTCCAATCCTAGATGGCACTTAACCGTTACCAAGTGACCAAAGTTAAGAAACTGAGCAATGAATCGTTCAGGGAGTACGCACAGAGGTGGAGGCGTATAGCAGCCCAAGTTAGCCCGCTAATGGATGAAGATGAAATGGTAATGACTTTTATTGACATCCAAGAAGTCCCATATTACGAGCGAGTCATAGAAGGAATAGGCAAATCCTTCTCCGAAATGATCAAACACGGGGAAATGGCTAAAATGGGATTAAAATTCGATAAAATCAAGGACCTCACAGACTTGGAGGCAGTGGCAGAGCATATACAGTCTAGCAACTATGCGAGCGATCCCAAGACGGTACACAAGAAAGGCAATGAAGATGTATCCTTTATTTTATAGGGCCAATCTATGAGACCTGACAATAGTCCCTCTACTTGGATAAAGGGAAACGATCTTCCACAGCCACAATAGGCCACATTCAACCAAAGCCAGGACAGACAGAGGAAAATTGAAAGAACAAAAAATTGAGTTTTCACTCCACTAGGCAATTCCATCAAGAACGTTTTGGCGTTATTAATGGGCCATGAGAAAATTACTGAATTCGCTCCACCTTTGGATCCAAAAAGCAAAAGATTTAATCCAAGAAAGAAGTGCGCTTAACACTCAAGGTCTCCGGGACACGATACACAAGACTGTTGGTCCTTAAATCATAAAATCCAAAAGTTAATCTAAAGTGGTGATATTGTGGTCGAGCAACCTGACCAGCCAGATGTCAACATAAACTTTTTACCTCAGCATAATACAGAGGCAGTGAATATGATTGAGTCAGGAAGAGCCGAAATGGATCCAAATCATAAGTATATACGAAGGATGGAGGAATTACCCCAAAGGAGCAGAGTAAATGTCCTATAATGGGAGAATCCGGAGGAGTGTATGACAATAAGAGAAAAATTAGAGAAGATCCAACATCAAGTAACTCTGCTAGCCAAGTTAATAGTGCGCCAACATCAGGATACAAAAGCATCTCTTCACTTAATTATCAAGAAACCAAGAGAAAAAAAAGGTTAGAGAGACTTCAAGTTTATATCCCCCGAAGATGATCCAGCTGACTGAAGAAGGTCAAAGTGGGCTAAAAAGGTATGAAAAGCAGAATGACAAAATTACTAGAAGGTCTCGCCAGAGAAAAAGTCGCTCGGAGGAATGCGAATTCTTAAAGAGGAAAGATCAAACAACATCCCAGACACCGGCAAACCCTCAAAATCCTACGACACTGAGATTAGGGGAAAATAAGTGAAGAAGGATATTCACTCCCCTAGGGAACTCGTTAAAGAATATATTGGCATTGCTGGTAGCACAAAAGAAGATCACTGAGCTCGCTCCACCTGCTGACCCTAATGGAAGATAATTTGATCCTATTAAGAGATGTGCTTATCATTCTGGAGCACGGGGCATGACACTCAGAATTGTTGGACCCTTAAGCACAAAATCCAGAATCTTATTGAAAATGGAGAGCTAAAGATAGAAATTCTCATGACCAGAAATGGTGAGAGGGAAATAAAGAACTTAAGAATCCCACTTGAGACAGACAGTTCAAAAGAAGTGATGGCTATGAGCACCAATTCTTACAGAACACAAGGAGGGTTAGTCATAATGTGAGGAGTGGCAAAGGAAACAAAAAAGTCCCCTAAGGAAATTTCTCCGCCAACGTCAAACATCTTGTTGCCCAAACTTGGCAAAGACATTCCTGATTTTATCATCCTGGATGATAAGGAGTAAATACTGATCCTTTCTAAGGAAGAAAAAGCCAAAAGGGAAAGTCTCTTATGAGAAATGCAACAACAGTTCGAGAGAGCTTTTAAAGTCGAATCTTCCCAGGCCCATAGAAAAGATGAAGGAACATATCAAGAAAAAAGGAGGCGAGGGTGTCAGGAAAGTTAACCCATCAAGGAATCAAGAGCTCATCCCTTTTTGAGACGGGTCTAATTTGAGCGTCCCCAAGGGATGTGCCGAATCAGGAGGTGATCAAGTTATGGCGGTGATTGAAGATGTTCCAAACAAGGAAGTAAGCTATGTTGCTAGCATCGAAGGCAAACGGACCACTTGCAACTAAACTATCAAGCCTCCGATATCTAGGAAAGCGTAGATCCAAAAGATACGGTTGCGGGTCCCAAGAAGTGTGGGGACGTTATCATTTACTTAGCTTTACGTCTTATTTTATTTTCCATGCGTTATTATGTTATGCTTTGTTTATGTAAAAACAAAAAACAAACAAACAAACAAACAAATCAAATCAAATTTCTTGATATCTCTCCATCCACGGGAGTACGTAGGTAGCCATTAATGGCACAGTCTAACCCTTACAAAAATCACAAACCCCTTCAACAATTCAGTAATCACAAAATATGACTCTTCAACAACTTATTAACCCCTAACGTGAAAGAAGACTTGATCTCTTTTTGACCTACAGAAGTGCGTGGGTGACCATCGTGACAAAGTCTATCTCACACGACCTGCTCTCCAAGATAAAAGCCATAAATCAAGCCTTACAGATCGAACAATGCTTGGTTGAAAATGTCACAATCAGAAATCAATCCGAGCTCGTAGATCTAATTCAATGGAATTTGAAGGCCTCTCAACATCAATCATCAAAGCCAAAGTGATAAAATAAAATGAGAAACACATTGTAAGACCCCAACTTTTATGAATAAAGATTTAATTTTCTTTATATATTATTATAAATAGTAAGGTGTTGATTTGATAAATGTGAAAAATTATGGGTGAAATGTGCAAATATTTCGAAATAAGCAAGTGGTTATAAAATATTCATTGTTGTCAGGGAATATTCGTTTGGTCGTGGAATATTCTTGTTGCCGGGGAATATTCGTACGACGGCGCAGCTATTTGTGGGCCCCACAACAGGAATAACTGTCGGATATAAAAAGCGACAGAAATAACCTTTTTATAAATAACGATAAAACTGTTATGGTTAAACTGTTGAAATACCCGGTGATAAAAATACAGTAATACGCGTTGTGCACAGTAGCACACGGTATTGCACAGTATTTTGAATTATTGATTCTTACGTAAGAAGACACTTACTTAATTATTATTACAGTAATTACTGTTCAATATGTTATATTATTGATTCAATAATTGCATGATATTTTATTGCTACGTTGATATTTTATATCAATAATTGCTACGTTGCTATTTTATATAATTGATTCAATAATCGCTACCGTTGATATTTTGTATTATTGATTCAATAATTGTCACTGCACAGTATTTCACATTATAAACTCAATAATTCATATTATTTGAATAATATTATTAGATAGCATTATTGACAATGTCTAAGGAAGTTTTGTCTAGGAGGGGTTATTTAATTGCGCGCCAGTAAGGAGAAATCCTTATCGGAATGCCCCCTCTTTCCTGAGAACGACCTGGTTGTCAATATTGTAGGTCTTTAATATTATTTATGAATAATTAATTATTAATTTATATGATAAGAAAATATTTATTTTGTGGATATAAAAGAAGGAACTAGTGTTGATGTGTTTTTATCAGTATTTTGGTGTGGAAAATCATCCGTTTATGGATTTCGGATAATTTATGTTTGGAATTTAGAAAAACTTTCTTCTACAAAGTTGTAGAGAATTAAATTTCCTATGGGAAAGACATAGAATTTGTATTTTTCTGATAAAAGGGCTATTTATTATGAATTATTGAAGTTTCAAAAAATAAATATTTTTTTAATAGGAGGTGGGCCCCACTGGTGGCTGGTGGCTGCTGGCTTTCAACAGGCGGGCGGAATTTTAAAAAAATATTATTTTATTAAAAAGTTTATTTTGGCATCCTAAGCTTTTCCTATAAATAGGGTGCTTAGGTTAGAATTGAAAATCACACCAGAATCAGAAGTTTTCTCTCTCTATAATATCGAGCGTATTTTTGTGAGTATTTAGATACTTTGAGTGTTACTATTCAGTGCAAGTTTCTTTCGGTGTTATATCCGATATTTCAGTCAGAAGTACTATTCTTTTGAGGTAAGGGATGTTATTTCTTTCGTAAATGATGTTATTCTTTTCAATATCATTATACCAAAATATTGTCATGGATTTTATTATGAAATTCTTACTTTTTCCGTCGGGGTTACTATTCACGTATACGACACTATTCACGTATACAGCACTATTCACGAAAAAATTAAATTTTCTTCTGTTTGTCCAAATTGTTTGTTAAGGTTCCTATCTTTGATTGAATCTAAGTTTTGAGCTTTATTCTTGAATTTTACTCCACAATTGATTATTACGAAGTATTTTTGAATTAGAGAAACTAAAATACGAATCCTTAGTCTTTGTCCTTTATCTCACTGGATTCGTTCTTTAAAATATTTTTCATCATCCTCAGTCCTAAAAGGTGATACAACTGAATATCTTTGGCATGTAGAGCAAAGATGAATGATTACCTGATGAATATCTTTGGCCGTAGTGCAAAGATGGACAGGTGTTCAGATGAACATGACCACTGGTGATACAAATGAATATCTTTGACCCGTAGTGCAAAGATGAATATTTGATTTGAGATGTATATTGATTGATGTTACAGGGATAAAATATTGATGATGGACTTTTAAATCATAGAAGATAGTATACTTCATTCTCTACTTAACTCTTCTAATGAATTGTTAT
Organism: Panax stipuleanatus; assembly: GCA_020205555.1. Classification (NCBI taxonomy): domain Eukaryota; kingdom Viridiplantae; phylum Streptophyta; class Magnoliopsida; order Apiales; family Araliaceae; genus Panax; species Panax stipuleanatus. The sequence goes on from CM035125.1 coordinate 46,244,539, forward strand.
TTCCGCTGCGAATATTGATCTAAAACTTGTTGTCAATAATATTTTATCTGAATTGTTGAAGACTAACGATAATTTATTTTTCATTATCTTAGTCATAATATTCTTTACTAGGCTAGTTGAGCTCACCCTTTTCATCTATTGTCCTCTTCAAGAAATGAGAATGTCGCAGGATCTAGTCGGGGGACAGAGTGATGGTCCGAGTTAGAGCAGTAGTAGTCCTCACTATTTCTAATAAATAGTGTGATAATAATTGTAATGAGGACTTAGTTTGAATATTAATATTTTCTACATATTTGTATTGACACTCACAGTTGTGTGGTCGTATTTTGCACGATCGTGTGATATAAAAGTTTGTATTTGAATTCTGTACCATATATTTGGCGACTCAGAATGGGTTGGGTTGACTGGACCTATTTTGGGGGCATCAAAGTTGGTATCAGAGCTTAGGGATATGGTCTCTGGCGGAGATCGGGAATAGAATTAGGAGGGGAGAGACGAGTAAATCCTTCACTAGTATATCCTACCAAAGCTTATGTGGTATTTAATTGGCCAGTCGGAGCATAGGGTTAATATGTGATATGTTAATTTGTTTAATTAACCCTTATTTTATGGCAGTATTTAAGAATGGCAGCTGAGAATGTTAACAATGAAGTGAATGAGACCGTGGAGTCACCTTTAATCACCAACCAGGAGAACGTGCAACAAGAAGGCAATGTTCATCCTGAAAACAACGCTGGTCAGACGATAAACGATGAGATGTTTAGAAGTTTTTTGCAGTTCATGCAAAACCAGACGAGGGAGACTCGTGTGCAAAATACAGGTGGAGATAATAACAACTCGCGGCTTGTCACTGCCAAGCAATTCAAAGAATTGGGACCACCAAAATTTCAGGGAAAGCCGGATCCAATCAAGGCAGAGACGTGGGTTAATCAAATTACCAAGATATTTGATGTCTTGGGATGCACGGAGGAACAGAAGGTTCCATTTGCCACCTTTATGTTCCGTGGAGAAGTAGATTACTGGTGGGAGTCTGTGACGCGTACCCAGCCTTCCGTACTCAAGATGTCTTGGGAAGCATTCCAGAAACTAGTTCAATGACAAGTACTTTCCTAAAAGTATTCGTCATATGAAGGAGGTAGAGTTTATCAGACTAGAACAAAACAACATGACTGTGTCCCAGTACGAGGCTAAGTTCGCGGAGTTGTCCAGGTTTGCACCTCATTTGGTAGAGAATGAGGAACGTATGAAGCGGATGTTTCTAAGAGGTTTGAAACCCGAAATACGTCAATACCTCATTTCTCACAAATTTTCTCTATATTCGGATGTAGTGAACAGGGCCCAGTTGTTAGAACGAGATAGTGATTATATTCAACCAAGGGACAACAACCAAGGTCGTACCGGTAGCAGCAATCATCGGAGCAATGACAACCAGCGGAGAAGAAAGTATAACAGAAGTAGTAACCACTCCGGTAGTAATCGTGGCCATGATTGTAGAAAAAGCGAATCGGGTGGAGATTTCAAGAAGATAATGTATAACAATGAGAACGTGAAGACGTCGACATCAGCACCAGCATCAACTATTTCTAGGGGAGGAGAACGACCACCGGTCGTATGCTATAAATGCGGGAAAGAGGGACACATCAGCCCAAACTTCCCACAATAATTCAAAGCATGCTATAACTGTGGAAAAGAAGGACATATAGCTCGAGATTGTCCTGTTACGAAACCAAATCCAGCGGGGGTGGTGATTCCAAAGGCGGTTTCGGACAAGTCAAAGTCGGTGATTCCTGGAAGAGCATTTGTCGTGACAGCCTAAAACGGGAGGAACCCACACGAGGTGATTACGGGTAAGCTAATCATAAACTCTTGCGAGGTTTACACCTTGTTAGATACCGGTGCTACCCATTCTTTTATTTCACCTACTTGTGCTCAATGTTTGAACTTGACTTCTGATAAATTAGACTTTGACTTATCTGTTGAAACTCTGTTGGGAGAAACCTTTGTTACATCCACAGTTTACAAATCTTGCTTGATTTAGATTGGTACCCTTACCTTACCTGTTGATCTTATATCTTTGAAAATACTTGCATTTGACGTGATTTTAGGAATTGACTGCTTAACCACTTACCATGCCAAAATTGATTATTTTCGTAAGGTTGTTAGTTTTCATATTCCTAATCAACCTGTTGTGCGAATACAAACCACCAAACCACTAAAATCAGTCAATATCATTCCAAGTCATAAAGCTATTCGTTTATTGAAAAACGGATGTCAAGCTTTCTTAGCACATGTCACTGATCTAAACCAGAATACATTAGCTTTGAATGATATTTCCGTTGTTAAGGAGTTTCCTGATGTATTTCCCGAAGAACTTCCCGGTCTACCCCCAGAACGTGAAGTTGAATTCTTTATTGAACTTGAACCCGGTACAAAATCCATTTCTAAAACCCCATATCGAATGGCTCCTATTGAACTTCAGGAGTTAAAGGTCTAATTACAGGAATTATTAGACATCAGTTTTATTCGTCCTAGTACGTCTCCTTGGGGTGCTCCTGTTTTATTCGTAAAGAAGAAAGACGGGAGTATGCGACTTTGTATTGACTATCGGAAATTGAACTATGTCACCATCAAGAATAGGTATCTGCTACCTCGTATTGATGACCTGTTCCACCAGTTGCAAGGTGCACAATTCTTTTCAAAGATCGATCTTCATTCTAGATATCATCAGCTGAAGATTAAAACTAAGGATATTCCAAAGACTGCTTTCAGAACTCTGTACGGGCATTATAAGTTCTTAGTCATATCTTTTGGATTGACTAATGCTCCTGCTGCTTTCATGGATATGATGAACCGTGTATTTAAGGAATATTTGGATCAGTTCGTTGTTGTCTTTATTGATGAGAAAGTCGTGAAGATCATGAGCACCACTTGAAGCTGGTACTTCAAAAGCGTCGTGAGAACAAGCTATATGCCAAGCTGAAGAAATGCGAGTTCTGGCTTGAGGAAGTAGCATTTCTTGGGCACGTGGTATCGAAACGTGGAGTATCTGTTGACCCGATAAAGATTGAAGCAATACAAAGCTGGGAGCAACCTAAGTCGGTGACCGAAGTACGAAGCTTTTTGGGCTTAGCTGGTTATTATCGGAGGTTCGTAGAGGAATTTTCTCGAATCACTACTCCATTAACTCAGTTGACTCAAAAAGATACAAAATTTGTTTGGAACGAGAAATGCGAGAAGAGCTTCCAAGAGCTCAAGAGAAGACTTATCTCGTAACCTGTTCTGACAATACCATCTGGTTCGGATGGATTTGTTATCTATAGCGATGCTTCGGGCAAAGGGTTAGGATGTGTTCTCATGCAACATGGGAAAGTCATAGCCTATGCCTCGCGACAACTCAAAGAATATGAGAGGAATTATCCTACTCATGATCTAGAGTTGGCAGCTGTCGTTTTCGCGTTGAAGATATGGAGACATTACCTATACGGGGAGAAAGTGGAAATTTATACGGATCATAAGAGTCTTAAATATTTCTTCACTCAAAAGGAGCTCAACATGCGGCAACGACGTTGGCTTGAGCTGTTGAAAGATTACGATCATACCATTTAATACCATCTTGGAAAAGCGAACGTGGTAGCTGACGCATTGAGTAGAAGATCATATGTGGGAACGAGTGTGATGATGTCAAGTATACGCGTAGAACCAGCTTTGATTGATAAAGTTAAAGATGCTCAAGCTACGGATCCGGAGCTGATGAAGATGAAGAAGAAGGTGCCATTCCAGAAGCAAGAATCGATGAAGAGGGAATACTTCGAGTTAACTCCAGACTTTGTGTTCCTTACGATTCTGACTTGAAGCATAGAATCATGATGGAGGCACACAACACCCCGTTTGCAATCCATCTTGGGAGTACCAAAATGTATCGTGATCTTCGACATACATTTTGGTGGAGCAATATGAAAAGAGAGATCGCAGAGTTTATTTCGACATGTTTAACTTGTCAACGTGTAAAGGCAGAGCATCAAGTACCGAAGGGTCCATTGCAACCACTTGAGATTCTAATATGGAAGTGGGAACACATTACGATGGATTTCATTACGGGTATTCCCAAGGTTTCACAAGGCATAGATGCGATTTGGGTTATTGTTGATAGATTAACCAAGTCTGCTCATTTCTTGCCGATACGAGAGACTTATTCCCTTGAACGTCTTGCTCATATGTACGTGAATGAGATTGTGAGATTGCATGGCATGCCAGTATCCATAGTTTTGGATCGTGACCCAAGATTCACTTCACGATTTTGGATCAGTTTGCAGAAAGCTATGGGCACGGATTTACGATTCAGTTCGGCTTATCATCCTCAAACAGACGGACAATCAGAAAGGACTATTCAAACTCTTGAAGATCTATTAAGATTCTGTGTTCTAGACTTCAAAGGGAGTTGGGATAAGTACTTACCATTGGTGGAATTCTCCTACAACAACAGTTATCAGGCAAGTATAGGTGTGGCTCCATTCGAGGCATTATATGGGAGAAAGTGTCGCTCTCCAGTATGTTGGGATGAGGTGGGTGAAGCAACATTATTGGGACCGGAGTTGGTAGTATGACTACAGAAAAGATCCAAATAATCCGACAACGTATACAAACGGCACATAATCGATAAAAGAGTTATGCGGATCTTCATCGAAAGGACGTGGAATTTAATGTTGGGGACCATGTGTTATTACGTGTTGCTCCGTGGAAGGGAGTTACGAGGTTTGGCTAGAGAGGAAAGCTCAATTCACGATTTATTAGTCCATTTGAGATCCTTGACCGAGTAGGAAAGGTGGCCTATAGACTAGCTTTACCTCCAAGCATGTCTCGTGTTCATAACGTTTTTCACATATCCGTGCTTCGTAAATATGTGAAAGATCCAAACCGCATTATTGAGTTAGAACCAGACGAGATAGCCGAAGATTTAACGTACGAGGAGGTACCTGTCAAGATCTTGGATAGGAAGGAGCATGTCCTACGCTCGAAAATTATACCTCAAGTTAAAGTTTTGTGGAGAAACCATGAAATTGAGGAAATAACCTAGGAGTTGGAATCGGAAAAGAAAGCGAGGTATCCTCACCTTTTCGACATACCAGGTACGTACGTCAATTTCGAGGACGAAATTTCATAAGGAGGGGAGGTTGTAAGACCCTAACTTTTATGAATAAAGATTTAATTTTCTTTATATATTATTTCGAACTAGTAAGGTGTTGATTTGATAAATGTGAAAAATTATGGGTGAAATATGCAAATATTTCAAAATAAGCAAGTAGTTATAAAATATTCATTGTTGTCGGGGAATATTCGTTTGGTCGTGGAATATTCTTGTTGGAGGGGAATATTCGTACGACGGCGCTGTTATTTGTGGGCCCCACAACGGAATAACTGTCGGATATAGAAAGCGACAGAAATAACCTTTTTATAAATAACGATAAAACTGTTACGGTTAAACTGTTAAAATACCCGGTGATAAAAATACAGTAATACGCGTTGTGCACAGTAGCACACGGTAATGCACAGTATTTTAAATTATTGATTCTTACGTAAGAAGACACTTACTCTATTGTTGTTATAGTAATTACTGTTCAATATTTTATATTATTGATTCAATAATTGCATGATATTTTCTTTCTACGTTGATATTTTATATCAATAATTGCTACGTTACTATTTTATATGATTGATTCAATAATTGCTATCGTTGATATTTTGTATTATTGATTCAATAATTGTCACTGCACAGTATTTCACATTATCAACTCAATAATTCATATTATTTGAATAATATTATTAGATAGCATTATTGACAATGTCTAAGGAAGTTTTGTCTAGGAGGGGTTATTTAATTGCGCGCCAGTAAGGAGAAATCCTTATCGGAATGCCCCCTCTTTCCTGAGAACGACCTGGTTGTCAATATTGTAGGTCTTTAATATTATTTATGAATAATTAATTATTAATTTATATGATAAGAAAATATTTATTTTGTGGATATAAAAGAAGGAACTAGTGCTGATGTGTTTTTATCAGTATTTTGGTGTGAAAAATCATCCGTTTATGGATTTCGGATAATTTATGTTTGGAATTTAGAAAAACTTTCTTCTACAAAGTTGTAGAGAATTAAATTTCCTATGGAAAAGACATAGAATTTGTATTTTTCTGACAAACGGGCTATTTATTATGAATTATTAAAGTTTCAAAAAATAAATATTTTTTTAATAGGAGGTGGGCCCCACTGGTGGCTGGTGGCTGCTGGCTTTCAACAGGCGGGCGAAATTTTAAAAAAATATTATTTTATTAAAAAGTTTATTTTGGCATCCTAAGCTTTTCCTATAAATAGGGTGCTTAGGTTAGAATTGAAAATCACACCAGAATCAGAAGTTTTCTCTCTCTATAATATCGAGCGTATTTTTGTGAGTATTTAGATACTTTGAGTGTTACTATTCAGTGCAAGTTTCTTTCGGTGTTATATCCGATATTTCAGTCAGAAGTACTATTCTTTTGAGGTAAGGGATGTTATTTCTTTCGTAAATGATGTTATTCTTTTCAATATCATTATACCAAAATATTGTTATGAATTTTATTATGAAATTCTTTCTTTTTCCGTCGGAGTTACTATTCACGTATATGGCACTATTCACGTATACGGCACTATTCACGAAAAAAATTAAATTTTCTTCTGTTTGTCCAAATTGTTTGTTAAGGTTCCTATCTTTGATTGAATCTAAGTTTTGAGCTTTATTCTTGAATTTTGCTCCACAATTGATTATTACGAAGTATTTTTGAATTGGATAAACTAAAATACGAATCCTTAGTCTTTGTCCTTTATCTCACTGGATTCGTTCTTTAAAATATTTTTCATCATCCTCAGTCCTAAAAGGTGATATAACTGAATATCTTTGGCCTGTAGAGCAAAGATGAATGATTACCTGATGAATATCTTTGGCCGTAGTGCAAAGATGGACAGGTGTTCAGATGAACATGACCACTGGTGATACAAATGAATATCTTTGACCCGTAGTGCAAAGATGAATATTTGATTTGAGATGTATATTGATTGATGTTACAGGGATAAAATATTGATGATGGACTTTTTAATCATAGAAGATAGTAGACTTCATTCTCTACTTAACTCTTCTAAGGAATTGTTATTTCCGCTGTGAATATTGATCTAAAACTTGTTGTCAATAATATTTTATCTGAATTGTTGAAGACTAACGATAATTTATTTTTCATTATCCTAGTCATAATATTCTTTACTGGGCTAGTTTAGCTCACCCTTTTCATCTATTGTCCTCTTCAGGAAATGAGAATGTCGCAGGATCTTGTCGGGGAACTGAGTGATGGTCCGAGTTAGAGCAGTAGTAGTCCTCACTATTTCTAATAAATAGTGTGATAATAATTGTAATTAGGAATTTGTTTGAATATTAATATTTTCTACATATTTGTATTGACACTCACAGTTGTGTGGTCATATTTTGCACTACCGTGTGATATAAAAGTTTGTATTTGAATTCTGTACCATGTATTTGGAGACTCAGAATGGGTTGGGTTGACTGGACCTATTCTGGGGGCGTCACACACATCGACATGTTAAGCATGATCATCAGCAAGGAAATATATAACCCAAGGCGATCACATCAAATATTGACTCAACAATGCGAGCTGACACCCTCAATCACAAGCCTTCATCAAATCAGAAGAAAGGGGATATCAAACCCAAGTGCACCTACAAGTCAAGAGCGAGGATTGGGGCACCTCTAGCATCAAAAGCTCAGACCACCTGTTCACCATGTGGTTCAGGAGGTAAAAGACTCTTGCAATCTCGACATATTATCAGCCCATCTGTCAAACATATAGCAAAGCGACTACTCCAGACGACAAGCAAGACTGGGGCAATTTCAGAATTGACGACAACCCAATATTGGGACCCTAACAATAAACGAGACTGGGGCAATGTCAAAGATAACGATAACTCGACACTGGGGCATTCATTGACCATCCCAAAAGGAAAATGCAAGTCGCCACCCATACTGCAATCCCATCAGCATGCAACGGCATTATTAGAGTTTCTCTCATATCATTTCACTGGCGATCTGGTACGATCACTTGGTATTTTCCAATCATAATTTTCTTAGAATACAATGATCCACATGCGAGGTACAACTCTTTCATCCATTTATTTATTTTCAATCTCCATACATTAGCAATTATATACATTAGCGATGATATACATTTTAAGTATAGATAACTCTTATATTAGAATCTTAGAAAGAGATTTTAATTTGGCTTGTTATGAATTGAATGAATTCTAATAAGCATCCGTGGAGAAAAAATCCTGGGTACGATTAGAGAATTAAAATTATTTTGATTAGGCACGAAATGTTAGTTCAAAGCACTATTTGGAGCATAATTGACCTCATATGCATGTCTGCACTTTGCGGTTGCCCTGAATCTTAATTGTGGCGTATAAAACTATGGCGACATCGATGACAATTAATGCGAAGTTTGAAGATAAGTGATGGTGAACCTAATATCTCAAATCGTGGCCTGGGTTACTCGAGTAATTATGCTTGAGGGGTGTCTTTACACCTGGTGCCCTAAAGTCATCTGGTTTGGGAGTCACTGGACTAACGCTCGCTACATAAGTAACTTAGTGCCTAAGAAAACGAGCATTATGAGGAGGTAAAAGGCGAGACCTGAGCAGATCCGAATCGTGACCTGGGTTACTCGAGTAATTAAGCCTGAGAGGTGTTTATACACCTGGTGCCCTAAAGCCGTCTGGTTTGGGAGTGACCGTCCTAACGCTTGCTACATGGGTAACTTAGTGCCAAAAAAATGAGTATTACGATGAGGTTAAAGGCGAGATCTGAGTAGATTCGAATCATGGCCTGGGTTACTCGAGTAATTAAGCCTGAGGGGTGCTTTTACACCTGATGCCCTAAAGCCATGTGGTTTGGGAGTCACCGACCTAACACTCGTTACATGGGTAACTTAAGCCTAAGAAAATGAATTTTGCATAGGGTCAGGCAAAGAGAAAATAGATTAGATCGCCTGAATTATCTCAAAGTGTGGCCTTTGTTACTCCAGCAAGTAAACCCAAAGGGGTGTCTTTACACCTAGTGCCCTAAAGTCGTTTGGTTTGGGAGTCATTGGTCCAAATCTCGTTAAATGGGTAACTATGAATAGCCTAAAAAAATGAGACAAGTTTAAGAGAGGGGAAATAGAAAAAAAGAAAATTTTGAGTTAAGAAAAAAAATACGAGATCATCTAACCCCTACTAAGGGTTAAGTAACTCATAGTGCACATGTTATATGACGTCAATTACGCGAAGAGAGGCATCTATAACGAAGACAAAGTATCTTTGATAAAGGGATATAGCTCTTTTGAATTTAATCTTATTCATGAACAATGACCATGGATGCTTAAAAGTTTTCTTACGATTTCATAACTTGTTAAATGAAGTATTCCTTAAAAGGAAAGAAATAAAAATATATATAACCTTGAAGTTAGAGATTCACAACTTGCTTAGAAAAATTCATTTTCAATTACAAGATCTTTAGCGATAAGATAAAAACGCAGCAATTACGAGTTAAGTGGAAGACTCTATGAGGATTCAATCTCATGCACTTTAACTTTATATGCCTCATTGACAAGATTGTACTAATTTTTATATCAAAGCTATCCCCAACAGCCCGAGCCGTCAAGCTTTTGGTACATTTTGTTATTCTTCTGATGTGCAGGATATTGCTCACTCTTGACGTGGTCAACAAAGCGAGTTTCTTACATGAATCCCTGGTAACAACATGTTAAAAGGCTGGGGCATTTTGCGATTCAATGAAAGGGAAGGAGCCTAATGCAGGACCAAGCTTCTCATAAATAGAAATGAGAGGACTTCTAAAAGAAATTACAATGACATGAGTTTGCAATGACAAAAGAAGGAAAAAATTCCTTGAAGATCCTTACCTGAGAAAAAAACAACGCCTCATCTGTAAACAGTATCAAAAGCCCACACATGGGTTAATCCTAACTCACAATTTATAAATGTGAATCCATAACATATAATGCATGCATCATGACATATGCAGCGAATGAAAAGCATTATATATACATCTCTGCAAAATACATAAAAAAGTGTACATTAAATATCATCTTTGTCCTACAAATAAAGTAAAAAGTACAGGGAAATAGGGCACAAGCGCCCAACGACTAACAAAAGGTCTGGCAAATGAAATCTACATCATCAAATATGTCAAGCTGCACAAAGTCCTCTTAAGTTGAGGCCTCTGTACCGAAGTTCAAATCAGAGTAGTGAAAGGACAGGCCGCATCCTCCAGGGACGTCAGTGGCACCCAGGGCATCAGTCAAGCAAGTATCTAATCCAACAGGGTCTCAAGTAAAAAACTCGCCCTTTATAATTAATGATGAAATCCGTTGGCAACAACCCAACGCAGACGTCGGCACAACCCCGATGTTGTAATCCGTTGGCTACAACCCAGTGAAGGCATCAGCTCAACCCCGATGATGCAATCCGTTGGCAACAACCCAATGAAGGCATCGGCTAAACCCCGATGGTGTAATCTATTGGCATCAACCCAGTGAAGGCGTCGGCTTAACCCCGATAATGTAATCCATTGGCTACAACCCAGCGAAGGCATCAGCTTAACCCGATGATGCAATCCATTGGCAACAACCTAATGAAGGCATCGGCATAACCCCGATGATGTAATCTATTGGCAACAACCCAACGCAGACGTCGGCACAACCTTGATGGTGTAAATCGTTGGCAACAACCCATTGAAGGCATCGACTTAACCTTAACGATGTAATCCGTTGGCTACAACCCAATGAAGGCATCAACATAATCCCGATGATGTAATCCGTTGGCTATCACATAGTGAAGGAATCAACTCGACCCCCGATGATGTAATTCATTGGCAACAACCTAGTGAAGGCATTGGGTCGACCCCAGATGATGTAATCCGTTAGTAATGACCCAACGTAGGTCGGCTCAGCCCTGATGTTATAATCCATTGGCTACAACCCAATGTGGGCGTTGGCTTAACCCCGACGACGTAATCCTTATGACCATTTTATAATCCCACATATCATTACATACTTTATACATGATATTGCATCATCAGATATACCTTGTCATGCATTCTCCGTGTCTAGTAATCTTTGTAGTATTCATTCCATTACAATGCATAAACATGACAAAGAGGGGCATCTGTAGACACTCAAAATTTTGCTATCTTTATACCTACTGTGACGGCCCCAAATTCGGACCGCCACAGGGTCACTCGAATTCGGTTCGCCACTTCCTCACGATAATACAATAATAATATCTAAAACATACATTCACAGCGGATGATCTAATCTAGAATAATATACAATGATTTGTTATAATTATTCCCCCAAGTCTCGCAATCTACAGTACTTAATAGATTACATAATAATATCAAATACAGACTTATTAAATAACTCTACTTAAGCTTAAACATAGTTCTGAAATAGTCTTAATACAAAACCAGAAATTTTAAACATAAAAGGGACAAGCTAGTCGGTAGCCTTGCCCTTGCCCTTGCCCTTGCCCTTATCGAAGGCCCGAAGGTCCACCCTGCTCTGCCTTAACTGAAATGTTTTTAGGAAAAAGCAAGAATGAGCACAAATTGCCCAGCAAGTAATATACAATAAGGGTGATGAGTTTTATAACACGAGTTTGAAATATCAAAGTATAATCTCGATGATAATCCAGAGTTCAAAGAATAACATCATGAATAACGAATATCAACAATTCTCAAATCAAATCCCTGGAATATGAAACGATAGTTCATTATAAACCAACAAAAATATATGAATTCAAGGCTATCAATGTATCCAACTGGATTAAATAATTTATACTGAGCAGTCACTAAGGACTATTGAACATCTACTAGAATTATCAATATTAAACTGATAACCCAAAAGAAATAAGTACGGTAGATGATCAGTCTACAATACTTTATGTTATGCATAACACTAGAATAATTTTCACGCGTGTGTTGGGGCTTCCAACAATATACACTCCCCTTACCATAAGGGTTGTTCAACTTAGTTTTTTTTTTAAGATTCCCGCACCAGTCAATTGGTTTGGATAGTTTTCTAAACATGTATATAGTCTAGCCGAATCAAATGGCATAGACACTTTTACGATATTCAAGAACAATACCAAGTTCAACATGAATAATAGCTTTCATAAGACTCAAATGGAATAAGAGTATATTCAATAAGCATACTAACTCAATTTAAACGAGTAAGAAAACTTGCTTACAATATTCCTTGAATAAAGTAAATACAAGGATAGGATACTTGCACCGCAAAAGAGTGTAAGTTAGAGAACTTGCCTTATGCGTAGTCTATCCACGTAAATTAATCAACACTTTCAAATTACTATCGTAATATAATTACGTATATATATGATATCCATTAGTCATATAGTTTAACATCATACTTTATCTTATATATACCATCCATATATAAGTTAGGTCTTCAATCTTACTATACAGTCATACCATGTATAGTATCACATTAATTCACAAAACTAGATCGATAAAACTTTCAATGCCTTTTATCCTTAACGTTTCTCTTCTCAAGTTAATCATCTTCATATATCATTACTAACACATAAGACCATAACAACTAGCAAATATACTCTATTTAGCAAGTTATAGCATTGTTATAAGTCAACCGTCAAAAATTGGATTCAAGTATCAATATATGGTATTATACAACATATAAACATTTCAAAGGCTTCTTTCATGCTTGTACCACCTTTCCTCGTTCAATCTTTCATGATATAGGTTCTAAGTTATTACGTTTAATCACTTAAGGCCCCTTAAGGTCAGGAAACCACATTAGCTATCATGCTTGTCATTTGAAACATATGAGGTGATCACATAACTTGATTTAGGCATGCTTATAAGTTTATATTTCATATCCACATAGCTAGTATTGTTACTATCTTAAGTCATGCTTCAAACTCATGCTTGGTTTACTTCCATTATATCAAACACATAAGAACCATAATGAACGTAAACATGTTATTTTAGATTCTTAGAACTTAACTACTTATACTAATGCAATTTGTTTGAAAGCATATTCAAGTTTGCCTTTGAAATCATTTTAAACTTGAATGATGAAATTCAACACATACAAGACAACTTTAAAGCTCTTATTATGTGTAGTTAAGTCATGTTAACATCTTCTCAAGATCAGAATGTACATCATGTAATATTCATACATATTAGCTTTGATATGTCAAGTTTTTCTTTGAAAAAGTTCGCTAGCTCAACGCCTATCAACTTGGTCATGAACAAAGGACTATAAATCATAACTCATGCTCATAGATGTCATAATTAGTTATACGAGTACACTATTATGTTCGAAAAATTAGAATGCAACATGGTATGTATATATATCAAGGTTCGTTTAAAACTATAGGTTCATTCCCAAAACATAAGTCTTTCCGTCAATAACGTGTACTAACATAGATTTGAACATGCAAGTTATATCAATGGTCTTATAGATGCATGATAAGCCTGTTAGCATACTTGTTTAAGCTACCTTAGTTACTATCTCTTAACAAAATCTGCAGTAGAAAGCAAAAACTAAACACAGAGGCCGGCGCAGCTGCGCTGCGCCTTAGTTATAAACCGGCTCAGCTGCGTCATGTCTGGTTCGTGCTAGACAGTGGCCTGCTTCGGCAGTTTCCAGCCCAATTACCAAATTTCTTATCGAATTTGATTCCAGATAAGTTACATTGCCAAACTACCATACACATCAGCTTATACAACAACTAACAACCATTCCTTAGTCCAACTAGCATGTATTGCAACTATAATCAAGAATTTAAGAATTCTCAGAGACAAGAAATGAAGAACATGGAATATACCTTCTGCTAAATTGTGAATGAGCTTGCTGCTAATTGAATTCTCCCAATTCTAGAATGATATTACTAAAGTATATATGCTCTCAATTCCACACTTAAACAAAATTCTCAGCAATGAATTAGAAGGAGATGGATTATATTTATAGAGAAAATGATATCCAGACATTATTTTTCTCTCACAAACCAAACCACGGATTGAAGGATTGCATGGAGTTTATGAAAGAGTAGGTAATTAGTAGTTGGATTCCATCATCATCCCCACTCCCCATTGCCTGATGATTATCTAAGTTGCTGATTTTGAGATTATAGGGAGTAGGCTAGCTTGGGGTATAACACGTGAAGAGAATGAGACTCTCATTGAGGGACAAGCATTATCAATCTCAGCATTATATCAACATTCATGTATACACACACTTATGTTAATTTGCACATGTTATATACCTAAGTTGTATTCATATAATACATGCTTAGGTTGTAGTTTTAATGACACAATGTAATTCACATAATGTAGTAAGTGTAATTTGCACACATATAATCCATGTACATTTTATCATACCGGCATTATCACATTATCTCATCTCCTTTATTATTAAATCCTATCAATCAATTGTTTACAACATATTCATGATGTACTTATTTTAATGTCCACACACTCACATTGTTACATAGGGCATTATTCAACTAGTTTTCATAACTCAATAATTTTACTATATAGTTTATGTATAATTGTATAGTCACATTGCATTACACTTTATATAATATATACGTAGCTACTATACCTTATACATTTAATTACCGCACGCTTGCACATAGCAATTAATTAATTACTTATCTTATCAATTAATTAATAATAATATTAATTAATCCATCCCTCATCAATTAATGTAATTATTAATCTCCATAACATTTATATGATTAATTATCACATTTAAATAAATATAAATCTTATTATATTTATAAACAAGTTGCTTATTATTATTCTATCATTTGCAATAATAATAATCAACGTATTATTAATCATCATTAATATTCCATTTTTCATAATAATAATTAAATAACAATTAATATTTGATTAATCGTTCACGTAGTAATTTCTTCATTACTTACCCTTATCAATTATTATTATATGATAAATAATCACATTCCTCAGCAGTTTAAATAAATATAAATCCTATTATATTTATAAACCGTTTTCTTAGTATTATACCATTACTTGCAAAAATACTAAATCAACAGACTATTATTATATTTCTCCTAATAACAATTAACAATTAATATAGAATAATTGTTCGCTTAATAATTCCTTCGTTGATTAATATAACCATTATTATTTCTTATCACTGTGCCACACAAGACATTCAATGAGTTTATCGCAAACTCCATAATTTTTCAATTATTATAATTATTCAATTTAATATAATTGAGTTACTCATCTCAGAACACATAAATATTTATATTCAGATAAATATTTATTTCCATTAATATATTCATTTATTAATATTCAAAAATTCTCGGGTATTATACCTACCCGATGTAAGGCAAAATAATCTAGTCACCCCGGAGATAACCCTGTGGATGATCAAAGTGCCAACAACACCCAAACACGATGCAAACCGAACGAGGATCGCAAAGCTAAGAAAGTGGCCATAAGAAGTCACAATAGCAATCATCGAACTGCGTGCGATCAAGATGAGCTGATTAACGACCCTCGAAAACTAGAAGATATCTTTTAATTTACTGCATCATCTTCCCAGAATCTGACTTTGTCAGAATCGAACTCATTTCGCAGCCTTTCGCAAGGACTTTTTGGGATTTTTGGGTACCGAGCTCAACTTTCACTAAACCGAGACCTAAGGCATGCATTTCGAAGCAACTGGAGACGTGGACCCCAACCTCAGCTGTACCTGCTCTAGCCGCAGGTACACCTACGGCTGCCATAGATGGCCATATCAGCAGCATGAAGCTCATAAATAAAAAAAAAAGAGAAAAAGTTAGAGAGAGAAAGTCATTTTCTAGAGAGAGTAACCCTCGAGTTTGGCATTTCTACACCAACTTTGAATTGTTTGATCTTCCTTATCACATATATTGAGTGTTTAGAGTGTTCTAAGTTGATCCCGAGCCATAAGAAGCTTGTTTACGCGTCCCCCAAGGTGAAAAACTCTCATTTTGGGTCACTTTCTTTGTAAACTTTGTTCAATATACTAGATATATGTAATATATGGTTTAAACATAGCTTAACTTGTTTTTTTTCACATATACTGTGTAGAAGTTGGTAGATTTAAGATTTTTACCAATTATTTTATTTTTATTGTTGCAGATCCAGTCCGTAGGATAGATCTACGTAGATATAAGCCGGATCTAGCCTTTCAAGTGATTATTAAGCATGAAGCTTTAACCCGTATGCTAGATCGGCTTAGATTCGTGGTAGATCTAAGTGTTTTACCACTTTTAGGTCAATATCGGTCACTCCATGGAGCCCTAAATCTATATCTAGAGGTGAGGAGAGTCCTAATATCTCGTGATGGGGGTTTTAATCAATGAAACCACCGGATCTTGAGTTTAGAATATGTTGTACATTTGTGTTATTTCAATAAATGTGAGCTTAGGAATTTCGGGGTCGAGATCTAATGATTAGATCTTGGCTAGATTCCCACAATGGACATTTTATTTACTATGTAATCTTTAAACAATATATCGAATCGTTGTACTTATAAATATTAGATCTTAAAGCCGTCTTTAGGGCTTCGTCCCGATTGATCGGGTTTAAGATCTCATAATAATGAAGATCTGTGATCACAGTTGCTCGGTTCATTGAGATGGCTTTCATACCAGATGATGATCCGACTCCTTTGTAATGCATTTCACATGAATAATCACCAAAATAACTTTCCAATAAAAACCACAAAGAGCTTTCATAAAGAAAAAAGCGATTCGGGGCAGATCACCTTAAGAACGTAAAGATAATGAAAAGGAAGTATCGAAGTCCGCAATTCCTAGTCGGGCCAAGGATTTGAAAACCTTGTTTTCCAAAACATCATTTCAATTCATATATCTTGTTTAAAATGAACTTTTTGCTAAATCAAATCCTTCGTACCTAGGCGCAAAAGAGGTACAGCACTACTTTCAAAAAACCCAGAATAAAGAATTAAAATAAAATAAGTAAACTTAAAATAAAGAACACACACACACACACACACACACACTTTATGCATAGGAAATCAATAAGATCCGGTAACCGTGTTTTTCACGGAAGTCGGGGGGGTGCCTAACACCTTCCCCTCGCTTAAGAAAGCCCCCAAAATCTATGAATCTCTGGTATCCAGACCAATCTTACAGAGTCACATATTGGACCTAGACCATATTATGAAAATCATCAAAATCAGTTGAGTTGGTACATCCATTAACATTATACCAACTGGCAGCGGTCCAATTATAAAAAATAGTAATCAAATCAATCTTTTTAAATTCGTCCACATTCATGTCAGTCCTGCTTTCCTAAAACCTCACCCTTTAATAAAATCAAGTAGACATTGTGAAACAACACAAATGGTAAAAATCAATAAATCCATCATAGGAGACACAACCACGAAACTATTTTTCCCGGAGTCGACAATGAGAATGATTGATCTCATGATCATTTGTGTGGAGACACTAAAGAAAGTATGTAGGTGCTTATTAAAGAATAAGTTCACTGAACGTGGCTCGCTAAGTAATACCTAATGGAGTTTTACTTACTTGTCAATAGGAATTCCTATAGTGATAGTAGTAGAAGTGATCCTTAGACTTGAGATCATCATAGTATCTTGTGTATTTTAAGTTATACTTTGATATGTCCCTTAAGACCCTTAAGGTATATGAAAGGGTATGCTTGGGTGTAATAAGTTATATATGGAGATAATGAATGATCAATAAAGAATCTATCGCTTCTAGTAAAAGAAGAGATATGTCCTATGTGATTCGATAAATGACAGCCCGTGAATCCTTGGCCAAGGTGGAATGAAATTAGAAAGGAGTTTTTAATTTTCATTATTTGGAGTTGTGCATTTGAGAATCGAAATACATATAATTAAATAAAATAAGACTTGACAGAAATTTTATGTCATATATTTAATTGGGACTTTGTATGGTGGAAGGACTGAATTGTTCGGTAACTATTTACTCAAAGGTTCTAATGGACTTGCCCATAGGCAGCGCTAAAAAATAAGTTCTTGCAGTTAATGGACCAACCTTTGCTCCATTCCCACATGCAGGAAGACTTCCCCTTGTTTAGCTTTCTACTTCTGCTTGGTCCTTTCATAAATCTGAATTTATGAGAACCATAGCCGGTATTCAATACCCAAGTAGAAACTTTACTTACTGAAAATTTTATTTCAATCATTGACAAACCTGCATATATAACAGAAGCTTCACTAAGATTATTCTGGTTAGCCTCTGCAAGATACTTCTCACAGTTTCTATTCTAGTGCCCAGGCTTATTGCAGTTTAAGGAAACTTCTTTGTTATCCGTATTAGTTTTGCTTTTATTATCCTTTGTATGTGCCTTTCTATTTACCTTCTTTGAATCGTTCTTCTTTTCAGAAAATCCTTTGGCCTCTACCAGTAAGACTTGGTCTTTCTTGGTTGGAAAGTGACTCTCAACAATTTTTTAACATGTTTAAGCAAATCAGTGAGGCTGACATCTAGCTTGTACATCTAAAAATTCACAACAATTATGAGAAGGAGCCCAGGAGTGAGTGTAAGATCAAATCTTGGCTCAATTTTCCATTCATGACAAAACCTAGTTGTCCTATTTGTTCAATCAGACTGATCATCTTAAGGATATGTGTCTTTACTGTAGTATCATCGGTCATTTTATATTGGAAGAACTCCTTAGATATCTGATATCTATTACTCCTACTTTCCTCACCATTCAACTCTTTAAATTGTAGGAATATAGTAGGAGCATCCATAGTTTCATACTGACGCTGAAGCTCGTTACTCATGGATGCGAGCATGATGCATTGAGCCAACTATGCATCATCTTGCTACTTTCTAAAAGTAGCAATCTCTTCCTCAGAGGCATTGTTTGCAACCATTGCAGGGATAGGCGTATTAAGGACATAAGATAACTTTTCAGCCTTGAGAACAATTCTCAAATTCCTTAACCAATCCATTTAATTAGGTTCGGTTAATTAGCATCTAATATGCTATGCAGTGATAGTAATTTAGACATTGTAAAATTCTGTAAATAAATTTGTAACTAACACCATTATAACATACATTCTTTTATTAATAACCAAAATAAATTAGGTCTTGTTTTAAATTGGTATCTCCCACTATTTCCATCAAACTATATTAACCTCAAAATATATAGTTTGGCAAATTTAATTAAAGATTTGCTAGTGGGAATAAGGATCTCATTTCAAATATATATAGCCTTGTGGTGACACAACAAACTATATATAAATAAATAAGTAGACAACTCTTGTCAATTACATCATCATGTAACTCCTTTATCCTCTTAGATTATTTTGATCAAGTGGTGGCACATCCGAATCAAAATTATCTAAGTTAAGTCCAATCTAGCACTTCCATATATTCAAAAGAAAAACACTATCCTTGTGGTGACACAACAAAACAGCATCGTTTAGTCTATTTATAAGCATTAAATGTGATAAAATAATATATTAAATATTTAATACTTGCCTTGTGGTGACACAACAAACTCATATTAAATATTTAATACCCTATTAATTTTATCATGCTAGAAGACGACGTTCAATATTCTAAATATCATTGAACGCTTAGGACTTAATATAAATTCTTTGAGGGGTGTGTTATTATTGTCTCATCTTGTTTAGCGCGCATGCGCACACACACACACACACACACACACACACACACTATATATATATATATATATATATATATATATATATAAAATACGCGTCATAATAATTGACATGCGAAGCATGTTGCATAATATATAATATATACACAGTATAAGCATGCATATAGAATACTATATTCTACCTAGATTGATTATGGACTTTATTCTGGTTTGGTTCACTAGAGCCACCAAGTGAACCAAAAGGTCAAACCTAGGGGTGAAAAAATTAAATTTAAATATAACTATTACATTTAAATCCCGGACTCCATTATAAATGGGTCTTCATGCGCTCTTTACTCCTTGGTCTCCAATTCTTCAAGATAATTCTAACTAATCTTATTATATAAACTATTTACATTAAATAGAAATCTTGATCAGCAGTCAAGGGGAAGTACATAGGAGGGAGATAAAATTTACATCAAGAAAAATTATAAAAGACGAGGTACGCATACCCCATTTATAAAACTTATACATTCATGCATCCAACTAAAATAAAATCCAATCACATTGGTCAATAGTCCATAATCAACCCATTTATTATCATACACATCAACATATGCATCAATAAATAATATTAATCTTATGAATAAATAAATCATTCCATATATGTATTTATATCATTTAATGGTCAATTAAAATTTATTATAAATTAATTCAATTTTGAAACAAAATAAGATCATTTATTTTAATCAAAATTTAAATCATGGTAAACTTCTTTATTTTATTTTATCTAATATTAAATAAAAATAAACTACTTTATTTTTATTCAAATTCCAAATCAAAATAAATTCTTTTATTTAAATTAACAAGGAATCCAATTTCAAGTACAAAATGAACCAAATAGTTCCATTACAAAAATAAATCAATTAACATAAACAAGTCTTCAACACTTGTTCATCTTGCCCTTGCCCATACTCGTGGACGGCTCGTCGACTTTCTCTACCTTAGCTGAAATGTTATTATATGTAAGAGTGAGCAAAACAAAGCTCACTGGAATAATCATGAACAATAACAATATATGAAATCACAATGAATAACATCAGCTGAACAATAGATATTTCCTTTAATTAATAAGTATGAACAGAAAGCTCAATAGAAACTCAACTTCTGAATCAAGAATAGAATACAAGTTCAAAAGTATGTCTGAGGATCATAATACTATGAACGATGTCCTAGGTTGTCAAGTATTTCTATTTGAATCTTTAACAGTCATGAGACTATATGGACCTTACTCCTCGTACTCAAGGGGATCAGCTCTTTGTACCATGTATTGTGCACAAACATCTTAACGCTAATCGTAAATAATCCCCTATAATAGGGTTGTTCATCTCAGTTTTGATATTCGAGTCCGCACTAAAGAAAGTTTGGTTTGGATTAACTTCTAAATAGTTCTAGAATTTTAGAACGCTTCGTCAACCATGGACTAGTTAAGTCAATAAGGTTCACTAGCCATATAAAAGTTTTGTACAACATAAGAGAATTTAATAATGATATCATGCTCAAAGATCATCAATAGTCAATTATAACTGAATAAGCATTTGAAACTAAGTAATGCTCTTCAAAGAGTTGCATCCTTAGAATAATCAAAGATAGTCTGTTTGAAATAGAGAATCGAGGTTTACAACAATAATCAATGCAGAAACAATGAATTTCTCAAGGAAAGCTTAAGTTAGAAAGCTTGCGTAAAATCAAACAAGATTAAAAATATGAACTTGCGTAATCGTAATTAAGTTAGGGTAAGGAACTTGCCTCGTGCGTTATCTACACAATTACAACTCACTCTTCCCGAATACCCTACACATATCATTAGAATTGTAATGCCAATTAGCTACACTAACATTAACTTAACAAGTTAAATTCCATCTTAGTTGAACTCATTATCTTAGTTCAAGTTCTAACCATCATCATCATATACAACACTGAAATCTCAAGTCTTAGTAAAGCAATACAACACCTAATCACCATCTCAAGACTTTATCAAACAATAACTTGAAGTTTTCACAACTTACTCATTTTACCATTTGAAATTATCAAATACACGTTAAGAATATGCTATAGCTACTTCTTACGTGTCTAACACATAACCATCATCATTAGACCAAATAAGATTGGGTTTTAAAGATTGAACAAACAAATAAAGCAAACTGCCTCTGCTCAGAGTCGGGCGCAGCTGCGCTTCCCTAAGCCTTGGCACCGGCGCAGCTGCGCTGGTGCTCGACTCAGGAAGCTCAGCAGGCGCAGCTGCGCCGTTCCTGCCTTTCCTGCCAGCGTAGCTGCACCGGAACGCAGATAAGAACGTTGCAGGCTGCTCTCTGCTGCACTGTTTTCCCCTAAAACTCCAACAAACGGCAATTCAAAGCTACCCAAAAAATATAAACCACATATATGCAATAACCCACATGCATAACATGACTCCAATAACAAAATCCATCTAAACAACCAAAATCAAAGGTTTTTAAATCCAAATTTTGCTATTTTCCCAAAACTCATACATTTAGCTAAATAATTCACCATGGATTCTATTTTGAACAAAATTAATCCATAACACATGCATTGTTTTTATTTTTAAAGATAATATCATAAACAACTCTTAATTTGCAGATTAAAATATAATTAAATCATCAATTTTTACTCTAAAAATCAACCAAAACATACATACTCCATAAGAACACAAATTCTCCATTTAAAGCTTGTTTTATAATATCTTGATTTCTAAAAATTATTTATAGCATACATATAATGAATTATAAACATCTAATAATTCATATAACACTTATCTAACCAAATCATCAACTACAAATTCCAATTTCATGAAACTCAAGTACACAGAGAACTAAAAACAAAAGGGTAAAAATTACTACCTTTAATCCTTGTTTATGCTTGTTAGATGATGAAAATTGCTTTGATAACCCATCTTGACTCTCAGGACCTCCACTTTCCTCTCAATCTTCCACTTCCAAACTCACAGAGTATATTTTTCTCTCTTTCAAACTCTCTATTTTTCTCTTCTCTCTTTCTATACTAACTTAGCTATATTACATAACATATAAAACTGATATATGATATAATGTATAAACCCAAAAATAATTTTAAAAAAATAAAAATATAATACGTACTTATGATTCATCAGTTACAAGAATTCAAAAGCCATAAGGCTTGTTTGACAAAACTCTTTAAACCTTCTTTTAATTTATTTTAAGAACTTACATAACATATAGTTTATTTGTCACTCTTTTAATTAATCAAACCTTAATATTTAAATTCAAATAAACTAAAATCAATATTAACTTATAATTCCCAATTAATCATTTAAAATTATAATTTTACTTAATATATTATTAAATCTCTAATTTAATTATTAAATTAAATTAGAACAACATTACAATTATTAAATAATTCATTTGATTTAATTATCTTAAATAAATTAAAACTTTAACTATAAAATTATCCCACATTAATTTAATTAACATATAACACTTAATCAAATTAATCTACAAAATTTCATCAAATATTTATTTAACTCGTAAATAAATCAACTAAACTATTTATTTAATTCAATAAATATTTAAAATTAAATACAAAAATCGTGTTTGTTACATCCTTCCTTCCTTAAAAGGATTATGTCCCTAGAATCACGACAATATTAATTCATTCGTCACATTCTTCCCGCCTTAAAAAAAAATTACCCCTGAATCGCTATACAAGGATTTAAGCAAATAACTGAGGATAGTTTTTCATCATAACGTCTTCGAGTTCCCATGTAGCTTCTTCAGCATTGTGGTTCCTCCATATTACCTTAACAGAGGGTATTACTTTGTTTCTTAGTACTTGTTCTTTCTTGTCAACTATCTGAACATGAACTTCTTCATATGTTAAATCTTTATCAAATTGCAATGGTTCATACTTTATAACATGTTTGTAATCATGTTTGTATGGTCTTAATACCGAAATATGGAAAACATTATGAATATGGTCTAATTCCAGAGGTAACTCCACCTCATAAGCTACCTCCCCAACCCTTCGCAATATTTCAAAGGGTCCAATAAACCATGGACTCAATTTTCCCTTCTTTCCAAATCGAATCTTTCTCTTTCAGGGAGAAACTTTAAGAAAAACGAAGCTACCCACTTCAAACTCTCGATTCTGATGATGATAATCAGCATATTTCTTCTGTCTATCCTGAGCAGCTACCAATCTCAGCCTAATCACCTAGACAATCTAGGCAGTTTGTTGTACCAATTCCGATGCTAACAGTTGTCGCTCACCAACCTCATCCCAGCATAATGGAGTCCCGCATTTTCTACTGTACAATGCTTCGTAAGGCGGCATGCCAATACTTGCATGATAACTGTTGTTGTAAGCAAATTCCACCAACGGTAGATGGTCATCCCAACTTCCCTTGAAGTCCATAACACAAGCTTTGAGCATATCCTCCAAAGTCTGGATTGTCCTCTCGCTCTGCCCATCAGTTTGAGGATGATACGCCGTACTCATTCTCAACTGTGTTCCCAAACATTTCTGTAATCGCTTCCAGAAGTTTGATGTGAATCGCAGATCTCTGTCTGACACAATTGATACCAGAACACCGTGTCTAAAAATGATTTCCTTAACATACAGCTTCACCAATTGATCCAAATTGAATCTAATCTTGATTGGTAAGAAGTGTGCTGACTTCGTCAGTCGATCCATGATAACCCATACTGAGTCAAAACCTCTCTGAGTCGTTGGAAGACCAACCACGAAATCCATCGTGATATGGTCCCACTTCCATTCTAGAATCTCCAGCGGTTGTAATAATCCACTTGGTCTCTGATGTTCTTGTAACGACCCCAACATTTATACAATACAACTCTCGACATCGGTCGTTAACAATACATCCTTTACACCATTAATCAATGATACAATCACTAAAAATACGGAATATTTAAAACTTTTATATTATTCCTTCTTTATTTCCCTGAATCTCAACCTTTATCATT
Organism: Panax stipuleanatus; assembly: GCA_020205555.1. NCBI lineage: Eukaryota > Viridiplantae > Streptophyta > Magnoliopsida > Apiales > Araliaceae > Panax > Panax stipuleanatus. Next base: position 46,269,344 of record CM035125.1, read on the forward strand.
ACATAACTTTGATTCAACTTTATTTCATGAATAGCTTCGTCAGAGTTAGTATAAACTAAAACTTACAACCACGTTCAATAAACCTTATACATCGGGTAAAATTTAAACTTTACAACATAACATCTATTAACCATCATACATTATCAAATACATTATTTGAAACCTTAAACAGGGTCCAAAATAATAACAATTCATCCAAAGTATATAAATCTTCATGCATTACATCTGATTCATTTCTTTCAAGTAGCACATAGCGTTACCTTGAATCCTTAACCTGCAAAAGTGATTATTTGCAAGAATGAGCTCGACAGCTCAGCAAGATCTAACAACTTTCATGCATCACATAGCACATAAATACATGCTCAACATACATCTCAAAATAATTAAAGTAACATGGCATACATGCTTTACTTCACATAACAAATATAAAGATTGAGTTCCTTACTCAATCAACATTCTTTAATCAATCAATGTAGTCATAAATTGACTTTAACATTTCATGCTTACAACATATATACAACATATCATGCTCTTTACAAAATAATTTAAAACAGTTCATCATCAAGTTCACGTAGAAAATAGGAACTGAAAGACTTGCCTTGATCGTTGTTTACCAATAACAGTTTAACAGCTTACAGATATCTGCACTTCACGTGCCCTACACAATTATATAATCATGCACATCAATTATCAGTCACATAGCAATGCATATTAGTTATAACGTAAACTTTACTCTACATCTCATAACCCTTCCTATTATCAATACACAATGTTCAATTTGATTGTGTTAACTATCGACTTATATTTCACTATAATTCTTTTTCATAATATTCAAAATTCATTCAGGTGTTTAAGTCCTGCTAGGACTACCTATTGGTTTTATATTAACCACATTTCATATATTATAATATTCGTTTCATTAGAATCGAAACACTATTTAAGTGTATTACCACATTACACGGCGTTTCGACGTTTATACGTCACACGCCTAACTCGCCTCTTCTGCATGTGCTTTGCATGCTCCTATATTGGGTTACATTACTCTATAATGTTTTATTCTTATTAAAAACATAATATTAAACAAGGTCATACACACTCGTTACGGCATTGAGACGCTTGCACGTCCGTACGCCAAACTTGCCTATTCGAACGCCCAAATGACACGCATTTGTGCACGCTTAGCACGCCCAACCAAATTGTCTAATACTCAAGGGTTAATGCTAAGTATCATTATAGTACCTAATAGTCATATTATGGAAGTTATAACACCATTTTACATGGTCGGGAGCATTACATGTGCATACGTGCATGCCCGACGCCCCCCGATTGCCTCTAAAAATACATCAGTCCCAAAAATGACCATTTTGACCCTAGCTAACGACCTCAAATTGAAACACTTAAAGAACGAAAGTTGTAGGTATACTCGTGCCTCGTTCTGGATCATCTTGAATCACCTCAATCCGAGTCCGTATGAAAAAGTTATGGCCATTTTACCACAGGAGGTCAAAACAGTCTCGGACTGAATTTTCCTCCCGGCGCAGCTGCGCCCCAACCAGCCTTGGGGGAAGCGCAGCTGCGCCCCTGGCAGCATGTTACGCGACTTTTTCCTCCAGTATGTTGTTCTGGCGAATTTTCCAACCCTTTCCCCCTTCCAATCATCATAAACCAAGCTATACACATCCGATTGAGTCCGTTTTCGACTCTATGGATTCGTAATTCATAGAACTACAACATAGCAAGGAAATTCATAATTTACATAACCATTATCTAACCTAAATCTTGACTCAAAACTCATGTTCATACTAAACTTTAATGTTTTAACATGTTTAGCGAATTCATTCACAACGAATTCGTTTCTTAACCAAATTGATTCATTCAACTTGCGTTTTTTTTGTTTTTCAATGTTCTTACAACATCCATCAACAATTTAAGGTTTCCATCAAGATTTCATATTAATTTTAGTCTCAAAAATGACCAAGATGTACATATTCAACCAAAACTCAATTCTTCATCTTTAACATGTTTTCATGAGTTTAAACACTCCAAAATTGCTTCTAGATGACCATTAACAAATTATATCCATCTAAAAACATATACAAACTATACCTCAACAAACTCAACCACCAAAACTCGATTACAAAGAATTTAGAAAACAAAACCATAAACTAGAAACCTAGAAATTTTACCTTTGATTTGTTATAAAGCTTGAACAATTTCTTGTTTCTCCCTCCTTTGATTCTGAAACTCCTCTTCAATTACAGAGAATTTCTTCTCTAAGCTCCCTCTTCTCAATTTCTCTCTTCCTCTCTTCTCTGTATTTGTTATTCTTTGTTTTTTTAAGCTTTAGGAATAAAATACGTAAAATTCATATAACTGATATAAACATAATATGTACATCAATATGGCTTTCTCAGTTACAAAAGCCCAAGGGTCTCAAGGCCATGTTTGGCTGGAACCCAATTATCATCTTCTAATTTATTTAAATATTCCTCTATTATATGGCACATTTGTCACACATAACCAAACCAACCTTAAAATTTCATATTAAGTTACATTGGGTTTATTAATCACTTAATTTATCAAATCACTCCTTATCAACATAATAAATTTATTTAATAAATCATTCATCCTCTAATTTAATTATTTAATTAAATTAGAGCATTGTCATTCCATTAGCGTAATAAAATACGCACCGATTATAAAATTGTTTATCATCAATTTACTTAATATCATCATACATGAATAAATTATTCCATAATAATTTCCATCAAATATTTACTTTATTTAATAAATATCTCAACTAAAATATTTATTTTACTCGATAATTATCATAACTATTTACGAAATTCTCAATCAAATTACATTAACATATTACATTTATATGTAACTCTCATTTTATTAAAACAAATATATTTACATTAATTCACTATTTTAATTAAGTGAATTACTCTCATTATTTATGAAATTTAATTCATAACAATTATAGTGCCAACAAGGCATAATAATCAAATTATATTATTCAATAATATAACTTCCAACTTAATTAACTTAATTTCCTTTTCAAACAATTTCGTTTCCCTTCTTTAATAGTTAAAATAAATTAACTACTAAACCTCATTCCTCCAACCTATGAATATATATATATATATATATATATATATATATATATCTTCTATATTCACACCACATCATATATTTCACCACATATATACACATATCCAAACTCAAAACATATCGTAATAAGAATTTTATTTATTAAATTCTTATTATAATAATTTTGAAAATTCGGGTTGTCACATCCTTCCCTCCTTATAAGGATTCCATCCTCGGAATCACCGAAACCCTACCTTACTCAGGTTTCCATCAAATCTCTTTAAAAACATTTAACGTTGAATAACTTCAACTCATTACCTTAATATAGGTTATACATATATATTCTACTACATTCAGTTCTTCAACAAATTTTAGGTTTTATTTCATAACCTTCATTTCAACACAATTATGTTTCAAATATTATATATTCTCTAACTCGTTCATTTCCTTTCTAAGGATCATTACCATATACTTTACTCGTCGAAGACATATACTTCATAATTCACTATCTTATAAGTATTCGGGTTATCACATTCACTCCTTCTAAGAATTTCGTCATCGAAATTTTTATTAATCTTCATTCATTCAATCTATCAAAGTAGATTTTACGTTAAATTTATTCACTAACTTGTTGTGTTCCACAACTATTTCTTTCTAGGGAATATAATTCTTGCCACCTTCACCTTCAGAATAATAAGAATCTTCCACAATTGTTCAATAATTGGGAAGCGATATGAATAGCAGGAATTTAAAAGATTCCAATTCATGCTGAGGGGTCATAAGACCTTGAACTCTTCTCCAGGTTTAATAGTGCATCACCACTATAAACCATCTTTAACAGAATGTTTAGCAATCACACAGACTGAAAACACTCTCTGCAAGTACTCTAGGTGATCAGCCTATCGTACCCCTACGTCGTGCACAACGTATTACATCTTAACATCGTAACGGCTATATGCGTTACTCTCGGAACCATTGTCTCCGATAACATGTACCCTTTTACAGGGTTGTTCACCTCAGCTTTTTAACATTTGAATCCTCACCAAAACAATTTGGTTTGGCATAGTTTGACAAAGAACGCTTGAATTTCATGAACATCTTTTAATATTCGTCTAGCTGAATAGAGTAGCATAGACTTCTAGCAATAACTCGGACATCAATCGGGATATATAAATATATATATATATTTATATATCTTTAACCAACTCAAAATATATATATTTTTTCATTTAAAGAAACTAAAAGTAAATAAATCCCTTGTTCTTTTTATAGTTTAAGGAAACTAAAAATAAATGAATCTTTTCATAATATCCTGTTACCGTACCGTAATAATGGTACGTTGAGGATTTCGTCATTACATGACGTCGTCATACTACATCATACCATAGCGGGCTGACGATCATATGATCACATCCAACACTAGGTTTAAATGCATTGATAACTTCCTCGATTGTTTTTACACCATATCAAATGATGCATATGAAATACATTTTGAAGATTTAAAATCATTTTGTCCAGCTGAAGCAATTAGCATAGACATGTGAATAATAGTACTATTTTAAAAATTCATTGGTTCCATCATTGATCCAATATTTTTCAAGAAAACAGAAGTGCAACATCAGCACGAAGTCAATAAATTTTGAAAAATCTAGCAAAGCTAGGAGATTTAGAATATAAAACTTTCTCCATCAATTAAATCTTTACTCCATCATTACTTAATCATTCTATCAACCTTAAACAACATCAATGCTTCCTACACCATAACCTTTCTATTCCCAGTATAGTTCATCAAACTTTCCACACTTTGAAAGTCAGGAACTTTCCACAATAATATGAGTTTAAGAACTTCCTAGTCAGACCATAGGCGTCCATTCGCTGAGGACTTCCAAACATACCATATGATTATGAGTCATGAACTTACCATAAGCATGAGTTTTAAGAACTTGCACTTAATCCTAGTAACATCTTACTAATCTTAATAGTCTCTAACTATCAAATATACACATGAGAAGAGAATCACCTTTTCACCACATATACATTGATAGCGCGACACCAACATTCCAATGATTATCAATGTGATAAACTAAGTGCAAGCACAAAACCCTCGCCCATACAAAGGTTTGTACAACTCAGCCATCACATGATTGTTCAATTGAAATCCCACCTAACTCTATCTTGCTCATAACTTGCTCTATACTCGATACAGTTTCCTTGTATCTCATCATTTATAACTCCTCGTGAGTTAACCTCGTACTATATCATAGTACATTCTCGTTATAGCATCAAACTATAACTATTCAATCATTACTGACCATCTGTCTTTCAACTTTAAAAGATCACGTCGTGACCTTATTCTATAATCATCTCCCTTATGATTCTTTCTTATCTCATTATCGTTTTGTTTTAAAACTTCTTATCTTTACCTATCATCATGTCATATCATGACTTCATTATGATTAATCTTATAGACTTCGTCTATTCATCGTTATTCGTCATCTTTATTATTGGAGTTAGGTAACTCCTGATTCTCATCATCATATCTCTTCAAGATTCTTCTTTGAATCTTCTTGTTTATTTATTAACTCTTCTTTTAAGAATTTCTAACTTCGTTTATAAAGTTAAACCTTTTATTCGAGTTTTATTCCTCGTTATTCTTACCTTCTTCTTATAATATTTTTAGGACTTAACTCATCCTATACATCTACGTTTGTGAAAGGAATCACCTTTTCGTTATACGTAACTTAACTGCTCATTCTCTAAGGTCATAGCCTAAGGTACTCTTACCTAAGGTGTATAACCTATCAGCTCTGATACCAACTGTAACGACCCCAACATTCATACAATACAACTCTCGACATCGGTCGTTAACAATACATCCTTTACACCATTAATCAATGATACAATCACTAAAAATACGGAATATTTAAAACTTTTATATTATTCCTTCTTTATTTCCCTGAATCTCAACCTTTATCATTACATAACTTTGATTCAACTTTATTTCATGAATCGCTTCGTCAGAGTTAGTATAAACTAAAACTTACAACCACGTTCAATAAACCTTATACATCGGGTAAAATTTAAACTTTACAACATAACATCTATTAACCATCATACATTATCAAATACATTATTTGAAACCTTAAACAGGGTCCAAAATAATAACAATTCATCCAAAGTATATAAATCTTCATGCATTACATCTGATTCATTTCTTTCAAGTAGCACATAGCGTTACCTTGAATCCTTAACCTGCAAAAGTGATTATTTGCAAGAATGAGCTCGACAGCTCAGCAAGATCTAACAGCTTTCATGCATCACATAGCACATAAATACATGCTCAACATACATCTCAAAATAATTAAAGTAACATGGCATACATGCTTTACTTCACATAACAAATATAAAGATTGAGTTCCTTACTCAATCAACATTCTTTAATCAATCAATGTAGTCATAAATTGACTTTAACATTTCATGCTTACAACATATATACAACATATCATGCTCTTTACAAAATAATTTAAAACAGTTCATCATCAAGTTCACGTAGAAAATAGGAACTGAAAGACTTGCCTTGATCGTTGTTTACCAATAACAGTTTAACAGCTTACAGATATCTGCACTTCACGTGCCCTACACAATTATATAATCATGCACATCAATTATCAGTCACATAGCAATGCATATTAGTTATAACGTAAACTTTACTCTACATCTCATAACCCTTCCTATTATCAATACACAATGTTCAATTTGATTGTGTTAACTATCGACTTATATTTCACTATAATTCTTTTTCATAATATTCAAAATTCATTCAGGTGTTTAAGTCCTGCTAGGACTACCTATTGGTTTTATATTAACCACATTTCATATATTATAATATTCGTTTCATTAGAATCGAAACACTATTTAAGTGTATTACCACATTACACGGCGTTTCGACGTTTATACGTCACACGCCTAACTCGCCTCTTCTGCATGTGCTTTGCATGCTCCTATATTGGGTTACATTACTCTATAATGTTTTATTCTTATTAAAAACATAATATTAAACAAGGTCATACACACTCGTTACGGCATTGAGACGCTTGCACGTCCGTACGCCAAACTTGCCTATTCGAACGCCCAAATGACACGCATTTGTGCACGCTTAGCACGCCCAACCAAATTGTCTAATACTCAAGGGTTAATGCTAAGTATCATTATAGTACCTAATAGTCATATTATGGAAGTTATAACACCATTTTACATGGTCGGGAGCATTACATGTGCATACGTGCATGCCCGACGCCCCCCGATTGCCTCTAAAAATACATCAGTCCCAAAAATGACCATTTTGACCCTAGCTAACGACCTCAAATTGAAACACTTAAAGAACGAAAGTTGTAGGTATACTCGTGCTCGTTCCAGATCATCTTGAATCACCTCAATCCGAGTCCGTATGAAAAAGTTATGGCCATTTTACCACAGGAGGTCAAAACAGTCTCGGACTGAATTTTCCTCCCGGCGCAGCTGCGCCCCAACCAGCCTTGGGGGAAGCGCAGCTGCGCCCCTGGCAGCATGTTACGCGACTTTTTCCTCCAGTATGTTGTTCTGGCGAATTTTCAAACCCTTTCCCCCTTCCAATCATCATAAACCAAGCTATACACATCCGATTGAGTCTGTTTTCGACTCTATGGATTCGTAATTCATAGAACTACAACATAGCAAGGAAATTCATAATTTACATAACCATTATCTAACCTAAATCTTGACTCAAAACTCATGTTCATACTAAACTTTAATGTTTTAACATGTTTAGCGAATTCATTCACAACGAATTCGTTTCTTAACCAAATTGATTCATTCAACTTGCGTTTTTTTTTTGTTTTTCAATGTTCTTACAACATCCATCAACAATTTAAGGTTTCCATCAAGATTTCATACTAATTTTAGTCTCAAAAATGACCAAAATGTACATATTCAACCAAAACTCAATTCTTCATCTTTAACATGTTTTCATGAGTTTAAACACTCCAAAATTGCTTCTAGATGACCATTAACAAATTATATCCATCTAAAAACATATACAAACTATACCTCAACAAACTCAACCACCAAAACTCGATTACAAAGAATTTAGAAAACAAAACCATAAACTAGAAACCTAGAAATTTTACCTTTGATTTGTTATAAAGCTTGAACAATTTCTTGTTTCTCCCTCCTTTGATTCTGAAACTCCTCTTCAATTACAGAGAATTTCTTCTCTAAGCTCCCTCTTCTCAATTTCTCTCTTCCTCTCTTCTCTGTATTTGTTATTCTTTGTTTTTTTAAGCTTTAGGAATAAAATACGTAAAATTCATATAACTGATATAAACATAATATGTACATCAATATGGCTTTCTCAGTTACAAAAGCCCAAGGGTCTCAAGGCCATGTTTGGCTGGAACCCAATTATCATCTTCTAATTTATTTAAATATTCCTCTATTATATGGCACATTTGTCACACATAACCAAACCAACCTTAAAATTTCATATTAAGTTACATTGGGTTTATTAATCACTTAATTTATCAAATCACTCCTTATCAACATAATAAATTTATTTAATAAATCATTCATCCTCTAATTTAATTATTTAATTAAATTAGAGCATTGTCATTCCATTAGCGTAATAAAATACGCACCGATTATAAAATTGTTTATCATCAATTTACTTAATATCATCATACATGAATAAATTATTCCATAATAATTTCCATCAAATATTTACTTTATTTAATAAATATCTCAACTAAAATATTTATTTTACTCGATAATTATCATAACTATTTATGAAATTCTCAATCAAATTACATTAACATATTACATTTATATGTAACTCTCATTTTATTAAAACAAATATATTTACATTAATTCACTATTTTAATTAAGTGAATTACTCTCATTATTTATGAAATTTAATTCATAACAATTATAGTGCCAACAAGGCATAATAATCAAATTATATTATTCAATAATATAACTTCCAACTTAATTAACTTAATTTCCTTTTCAAACAATTTCGTTTCCCTTCTTTAATAGTTAAAATAAATTAACTACTAAACCTCATTCCTCCAACCTATGAATATATATATATATATATATATATATATATATATATATATATCTTCAATATTCACACCACATCATATATTTCACCACATATATACACATATCCAAACTCAAAACATATCGTAATAAGAATTTTATTTATTAAATTCTTATTATAATAATTTTGAAAATTCGGGTTGTCACATCCTTCCCTCCTTATAAGGATTCCATCCTCGGAATCACCGAAACCCTACCTTACTCAGGTTTCCATCAAATCTCTTTAAAAACATTTAACGTTGAATAACTTCAACTCATTACCTTAATATAGGTTATACATATATATTCTACTACATTCAGTTCTTCAACAAATTTTAGGTTTTATTTCATAACCTTCATTTCAACACAATTATGTTTCAAATATTATATATTCTCTAACTCGTTCATTTCCTTTCTAAGGATCATTACCATATACTTTACTCGTCGAAGACATATACTTCATAATTCACTATCTTATAAGTATTCGGGTTATTACATTCACTCCTTCTAAGAATTTCGTCATCGAAATTTTTATTAATCTTCATTCATTCAATCTATCAAAGTAGATTTTACGTTAATTTTATTCACTAACTTGTTGTGTTCCACAACTATTTCTTTCTAGGGAATATAATTCTTGCCACCTTCACCTTCAGAATAATAAGAATCTTCCACAATTGTTCAATAATTGGGAAGCGATATGAATAGCAGGAATTTAAAAGATTCCAATTCATGCTGAGGGGTCATAAGACCTTGAACTCTTCTCCAGGTTTAATAGTGCATCACCACTGTAAACCATCTTTAACAGAATGTTTAGCAATCACACAGACTGAAAACACTCTCTGCAAGTACTCTAGGTGATCAGCCTATCGTACCCCTACGTCGTGCACAACGTATTACATCTTAACATCGTAACGGCTATATGCATTACTCTCGGAACCATTGTCTCCGATAACATGTACCCTTTTACAGGGTTGTTCACCTCAGCTTTTTAACATTTGAATCCTCACCAAAACAATTTGGTTTGGCATAGTTTGACAAAGAACGCTTGAATTTCATGAACATCTTTTAATATTCGTCTAGCTGAATAGAGTAGCATAGACTTCTAGCAATAACTCGGACATCAATCGGGATATATAAATATATATATATATATATATATATCTTTAACCAACTCAAAATATATATATTTTTTCATTTAAAGAAACTAAAAGTAAATAAATCCCTTGTTCTTTTTATAGTTTAAGGAAACTAAAAATAAATGAATCTTTTCATAATATCCTGTTACCGTACCGTAATAATGGTACGTTGAGGATTTCGTCATTACATGACGTCGTCATACTACATCATACCATAGCGGGCTGACGATCATATGATCACATCCAACACTAGGTTTAAATGCATTGATAACTTCCTCGATTGTTTTTACACCATATCAAATGATGCATATGAAATACATTTTGAAGATTTAAAATCATTTTGTCCAGCTGAAGCAATTAGCATAGACATGTGAATAATAGTACTATTTTAAAAATTCATTGGTTCCATCATTGATCCAATATTTTTCAAGAAAACAGAAGTGCAACATCAGCACGAAGTCAATAAATTTTGAAAAATCTAGCAAAGCTAGGAGATTTAGAATATAAAACTTTCTCCATCAATTAAATCTTTACTCCATCATTACTTAATCATTCTATCAACCTTAAACAACATCAATGCTTCCTACACCATAACCTTTCTATTCCCAGTATAGTTCATCAAACTTTCCACACTTTGAAAGTCAGGAACTTTCCACAATAATATGAGTTTAAGAACTTCCTAGTCAGACCATAGGCGTCCATTCGCTGAGGACTTCCAAACATACCATATGATTATGAGTCATGAACTTACCATAAGCATGAGTTTTAAGAACTTGCACTTAATCCTAGTAACATCTTACTAATCTTAATAGTCTCTAACTATCAAATATACACATGAGAAGAGAATCACCTTTTCACCACATATACATTGATAGCGCGACACCAACATTCCAATGATTATCAATGTGATAAACTAAGTGCAAGCACAAAACCCTCGCCCATACAAAGGTTTGTACAACTCAGCCATCACATGATTGTTCAATTGAAATCCCACCTAACTCTATCTTGCTCATAACTTGCTCTATACTCGATACAGTTTCCTTGTATCTCATCATTTATAACTCCTCGTGAGTTAACCTCGTACTATATCATAGTACATTCTCGTTATAGCATCAAACTATAACTATTCAATCATTACTGACCATCTGTCTTTCAACTTTAAAAGATCACGTCGTGACCTTATTCTATAATCATCTCCCTTATGATTCTTTCTTATCTCATTATCGTTTTGTTTTAAAACTTCTTATCTTTACCTATCATCATGTCATATCATGACTTCATTATGATTAATCTTATAGACTTCGTCTATTCATCGTTATTCGTCATCTTTATTATTGGAGTTAGGTAACTCCTGATTCTCATCATCATATCTCTTCAAGATTCTTCTTTGAATCTTCTTGTTTATTTATTAACTCTTCTTTTAAGAATTTCTAACTTCGTTTATAAAGTTAAACCTTTTATTCGAGTTTTATTCCTCGTTATTCTTACCTTCTTCTTATAATATTTTTAGGACTTAACTCATCCTATACATCTACGTTTGTGAAAGGAATCACCTTTTCGTTATACGTAACTTAACTGCTCATTCTCTAAGGTCATAGCCTAAGGTACTCTTACCTAAGGTGTATAACCTATCAGCTCTGATACCAACTGTAACGACCCCAACATTCATACAATACAACTCTCGACATCGGTCGTTAACAATACATCCTTTACACCATTAATCAATGATACAATCACTAAAAATACGGAATATTTAAAACTTTTATATTATTCCTTCTTTATTTCCCTGAATCTCAACCTTTATCATTACATAACTTTGATTCAACTTTATTTCATGAATCGCTTCGTCAGAGTTAGTATAAACTAAAACTTACAACCACGTTCAATAAACCTTATACATCGGGTAAAATTTAAACTTTACAACATAACATCTATTAACCATCATACATTATCAAATACATTATTTGAAACCTTAAACAGGGTCCAAAATAATAACAATTCATCCAAAGTATATAAATCTTCATGCATTACATCTGATTCATTTCTTTCAAGTAGCACATAGCGTTACCTTGAATCCTTAACCTGCAAAAGTGATTATTTGCAAGAATGAGCTCGACAGCTCAGCAAGATCTAACAGCTTTCATGCATCACATAGCACATAAATACATGCTCAACATACATCTCAAAATAATTAAAGTAACATGGCATACATGCTTTACTTCACATAACAAATATAAAGATTGAGTTCCTTACTCAATCAACATTCTTTAATCAATCAATGTAGTCATAAATTGACTTTAACATTTCATGCTTACAACATATATACAACATATCATGCTCTTTACAAAATAATTTAAAACAGTTCATCATCAAGTTCACGTAGAAAATAGGAACTGAAAGACTTGCCTTGATCGTTGTTTACCAATAACAGTTTAACAGCTTACAGATATCTGCACTTCACGTGCCCTACACAATTATATAATCATGCACATCAATTATCAGTCACATAGCAATGCATATTAGTTATAACGTAAACTTTACTCTACATCTCATAACCCTTCCTATTATCAATACACAATGTTCAATTTGATTGTGTTAACTATCGACTTATATTTCACTATAATTCTTTTTCATAATATTCAAAATTCATTCAGGTGTTTAAGTCCTGCTAGGACTACCTATTGGTTTTATATTAACCACATTTCATATATTATAATATTCGTTTCATTAGAATCGAAACACTATTTAAGTGTATTACCACATTACACGGCGTTTCGACGTTTATACGTCACACGCCTAACTCGCCTCTTCTGCATGTGCTTTGCATGCTCCTATATTGGGTTACATTACTCTATAATGTTTTATTCTTATTAAAAACATAATATTAAACAAGGTCATACACACTCGTTACGGCATTGAGACGCTTGCACGTCCGTACGCCAAACTTGCCTATTCGAACGCCCAAATGACACGCATTTGTGCACGCTTAGCACGCCCAACCAAATTGTCTAATACTCAAGGGTTAATGCTAAGTATCATTATAGTACCTAATAGTCATATTATGGAAGTTATAACACCATTTTACATGGTCGGGAGCATTACATGTGCATACGTGCATGCCCGACGCCCCCCGATTGCCTCTAAAAATACATCAGTCCCAAAAATGACCATTTTGACCCTAGCTAACGACCTCAAATTGAAACACTTAAAGAACGAAAGTTGTAGGTATACTCGTGCTCGTTCCAGATCATCTTGAATCACCTCAATCCGAGTCCGTATGAAAACGTTATGGCCATTTTACCACAGGAGGTCAAAACAGTCTCGGACTGAATTTTCCTCCCGGCGCAGCTGCGCCCCAACCAGCCTTGGGGGAAGCGCAGCTGCGCCCCTGGCAGCATGTTACGCGACTTTTTCCTCCAGTATGTTGTTCTGGCGAATTTTCAAACCCTTTCCCCCTTCCAATCATCATAAACCAAGCTATACACATCCGATTGAGTCCGTTTTCGACTCTATGGATTCGTAATTCATAGAACTACAACATAGCAAGGAAATTCATAATTTACATAACCATTATCTAACCTAAATCTTGACTCAAAACTCATGTTCATACTAAACTTTAATGTTTTAACATGTTTAGCGAATTCATTCACAACGAATTCGTTTCTTAACCAAATTGATTCATTCAACTTGCGTTTTTTTTTGTTTTTCAATGTTCTTACAACATCCATCAACAATTTAAGGTTTCCATCAAGATTTCATACTAATTTTAGTCTCAAAAATGACCAAAATGTACATATTCAACCAAAACTCAATTCTTCATCTTTAACATGTTTTCATGAGTTTAAACACTCCAAAATTGCTTCTAGATGACCATTAACAAATTATATCCATCTAAAAACATATACAAACTATACCTCAACAAACTCAACCACCAAAACTCGATTACAAAGAATTTAGAAAACAAAACCATAAACTAGAAACCTAGAAATTTTACCTTTGATTTGTTATAAAGCTTGAACAATTTCTTGTTTCTCCCTCCTTTGATTCTGAAACTCCTCTTCAATTACAGAGAATTTCTTCTCTAAGCTCCCTCTTCTCAATTTCTCTCTTCCTCTCTTCTCTGTATTTGTTATTCTTTATTTTTTTAAGCTTTAGGAATAAAATACGTAAAATTCATATAACTGATATAAACATAATATGTACATCAATATGGCTTTCTCAGTTACAAAAGCCCAAGGGTCTCAAGGCCATGTTTGGCTGGAACCCAATTATCATCTTCTAATTTATTTAAATATTCCTCTATTATATGGCACATTTGTCACACATAACCAAACCAACCTTAAAATTTCATATTAAGTTACATTGGGTTTATTAATCACTTAATTTATCAAATCACTCCTTATCAACATAATAAATTTATTTAATAAATCATTCATCCTCTAATTTAATTATTTAATTAAATTAGAGCATTGTCATTCCATTAGCGTAATAAAATACGCACCGATTATAAAATTGTTTATCATCAATTTACTTAATATCATCATACATGAATAAATTATTCCATAATAATTTCCATCAAATATTTACTTTATTTAATAAATATCTCAACTAAAATATTTATTTTACTCGATAATTATCATAACTATTTACGAAATTCTCAATCAAATTACATTAACATATTACATTTATATGTAACTCTCATTTTATTAAAACAAATATATTTACATTAATTCACTATTTTAATTAAGTGAATTACTCTCATTATTTATGAAATTTAATTCATAACAATTATAGTGCCAACAAGGCATAATAATCAAATTATATTATTCAATAATATAACTTCCAACTTAATTAACTTAATTTCCTTTTCAAACAATTTCGTTTCCCTTCTTTAATAGTTAAAATAAATTAACTACTAAACCTCATTCCTCCAACCTATGAATATATATATATATATATATATATATATATATATATCTTCAATATTCACACCACATCATATATTTCACCACATATATACACATATCCAAACTCAAAACATATCGTAATAAGAATTTTATTTATTAAATTCTTATTATAATAATTTTGAAAATTCGGGTTGTCACATCCTTCCCTCCTTATAAGGATTCCATCCTCGGAATCACCGAAACCCTACCTTACTCAGGTTTCCATCAAATCTCTTTAAAAACATTTAACGTTGAATAACTTCAACTCATTACCTTAATATAGGTTATACATATATATTCTACTACATTCAGTTCTTCAACAAATTTTAGGTTTTATTTCATAACCTTCATTTCAACACAATTATGTTTCAAATATTATATATTCTCTAACTCGTTCATTTCCTTTCTAAGGATCATTACCATATACTTTACTCGTCGAAGACATATACTTCATAATTCACTATCTTATAAGTATTCGGGTTATTACATTCACTCCTTCTAAGAATTTCGTCATCGAAATTTTTATTAATCTTCATTCATTCAATCTATCAAAGTAGATTTTACGTTAATTTTATTCACTAACTTGTTGTGTTCCACAACTATTTCTTTCTAGGGAATATAATTCTTGCCACCTTCACCTTCAGAATAATAAGAATCTTCCACAATTGTTCAATAATTGGGAAGCGATATGAATAGCAGGAATTTAAAAGATTCCAATTCATGCTGAGGGGTCATAAGACCTTGAACTCTTCTCCAGGTTTAATAGTGCATCACCACTGTAAACCATCTTTAACAGAATGTTTAGCAATCACACAGACTGAAAACACTCTCTGCAAGTACTCTAGGTGATCAGCCTATCGTACCCCTACGTCGTGCACAACGTATTACATCTTAACATCGTAACGGCTATATGCATTACTCTCGGAACCATTGTCTCCGATAACATGTACCCTTTTACAGGGTTGTTCACCTCAGCTTTTTAACATTTGAATCCTCACCAAAACAATTTGGTTTGGCATAGTTTGACAAAGAACGCTTGAATTTCATGAACATCTTTTAATATTCGTCTAGCTGAATAGAGTAGCATAGACTTCTAGCAATAACTCGGACATCAATCGGGATATATAAATATATATATATATATATATATATCTTTAACCAACTCAAAATATATATATTTTTTCATTTAAAGAAACTAAAAGTAAATAAATCCCTTGTTCTTTTTATAGTTTAAGGAAACTAAAAATAAATGAATCTTTTCATAATATCCTGTTACCGTACCGTAATAATGGTACGTTGAGGATTTCGTCATTACATGACGTCGTCATACTACATCATACCATAGCGGGCTGACGATCATATGATCACATCCAACACTAGGTTTAAATGCATTGATAACTTCCTCGATTGTTTTTACACCATATCAAATGATGCATATGAAATACATTTTGAAGATTTAAAATCATTTTGTCCAGCTGAAGCAATTAGCATAGACATGTGAATAATAGTACTATTTTAAAAATTCATTGGTTCCATCATTGATCCAATATTTTTCAAGAAAACAGAAGTGCAACATCAGCACGAAGTCAATAAATTTTGAAAAATCTAGCAAAGCTAGGAGATTTAGAATATAAAACTTTCTCCATCAATTAAATCTTTACTCCATCATTACTTAATCATTCTATCAACCTTAAACAACATCAATGCTTCCTACACCATAACCTTTCTATTCCCAGTATAGTTCATCAAACTTTCCACACTTTGAAAGTCAGGAACTTTCCACAATAATATGAGTTTAAGAACTTCCTAGTCAGACCATAGGCGTCCATTCGCTGAGGACTTCCAAACATACCATATGATTATGAGTCATGAACTTACCATAAGCATGAGTTTTAAGAACTTGCACTTAATCCTAGTAACATCTTACTAATCTTAATAGTCTCTAACTATCAAATATACACATGAGAAGAGAATCACCTTTTCACCACATATACATTGATAGCGCGACACCAACATTCCAATGATTATCAATGTGATAAACTAAGTGCAAGCACAAAACCCTCGCCCATACAAAGGTTTGTACAACTCAGCCATCACATGATTGTTCAATTGAAATCCCACCTAACTCTATCTTGCTCATAACTTGCTCTATACTCGATACAGTTTCCTTGTATCTCATCATTTATAACTCCTCGTGAGTTAACCTCGTACTATATCATAGTACATTCTCGTTATAGCATCAAACTATAACTATTCAATCATTACTGACCATCTGTCTTTCAACTTTAAAAGATCACGTCGTGACCTTATTCTATAATCATCTCCCTTATGATTCTTTCTTATCTCATTATCGTTTTGTTTTAAAACTTCTTATCTTTACCTATCATCATGTCATATCATGACTTCATTATGATTAATCTTATAGACTTCGTCTATTCATCGTTATTCGTCATCTTTATTATTGGAGTTAGGTAACTCCTGATTCTCATCATCATATCTCTTCAAGATTCTTCTTTGAATCTTCTTGTTTATTTATTAACTCTTCTTTTAAGAATTTCTAACTTCGTTTATAAAGTTAAACCTTTTATTCGAGTTTTATTCCTCGTTATTCTTACCTTCTTCTTATAATATTTTTAGGACTTAACTCATCCTATACATCTACGTTTGTGAAAGGAATCACCTTTTCGTTATACGTAACTTAACTGCTCATTCTCTAAGGTCATAGCCTAAGGTACTCTTACCTAAGGTGTATAACCTATCAGCTCTGATACCAACTGTAACGACCCCAACATTCATACAATACAACTCTCGACATCGGTCGTTAACAATACATCCTTTACACCATTAATCAATGATACAATCACTAAAAATACGGAATATTTAAAACTTTTATATTATTCCTTCTTTATTTCCCTGAATCTCAACCTTTATCATTACATAACTTTGATTCAACTTTATTTCATGAATCGCTTCGTCAGAGTTAGTATAAACTAAAACTTACAACCACGTTCAATAAACCTTATACATCGGGTAAAATTTAAACTTTACAACATAACATCTATTAACCATCATACATTATCAAATACATTATTTGAAACCTTAAACAGGGTCCAAAATAATAACAATTCATCCAAAGTATATAAATCTTCATGCATTACATCTGATTCATTTCTTTCAAGTAGCACATAGCGTTACCTTGAATCCTTAACCTGCAAAAGTGATTATTTGCAAGAATGAGCTCGACAGCTCAGCAAGATCTAACAGCTTTCATGCATCACATAGCACATAAATACATGCTCAACATACATCTCAAAATAATTAAAGTAACATGGCATACATGCTTTACTTCACATAACAAATATAAAGATTGAGTTCCTTACTCAATCAACATTCTTTAATCAATCAATGTAGTCATAAATTGACTTTAACATTTCATGCTTACAACATATATACAACATATCATGCTCTTTACAAAATAATTTAAAACAGTTCATCATCAAGTTCACGTAGAAAATAGGAACTGAAAGACTTGCCTTGATCGTTGTTTACCAATAACAGTTTAACAGCTTACAGATATCTGCACTTCACGTGCCCTACACAATTATATAATCATGCACATCAATTATCAGTCACATAGCAATGCATATTAGTTATAACGTAAACTTTACTCTACATCTCATAACCCTTCCTATTATCAATACACAATGTTCAATTTGATTGTGTTAACTATCGACTTATATTTCACTATAATTCTTTTTCATAATATTCAAAATTCATTCAGGTGTTTAAGTCCTGCTAGGACTACCTATTGGTTTTATATTAACCACATTTCATATATTATAATATTCGTTTCATTAGAATCGAAACACTATTTAAGTGTATTACCACATTACACGGCGTTTCGACGTTTATACGTCACACGCCTAACTCGCCTCTTCTGCATGTGCTTTGCATGCTCCTATATTGGGTTACATTACTCTATAATGTTTTATTCTTATTAAAAACATAATATTAAACAAGGTCATACACACTCGTTACGGCATTGAGACGCTTGCACGTCCGTACGCCAAACTTGCCTATTCGAACGCCCAAATGACACGCATTTGTGCACGCTTAGCACGCCCAACCAAATTGTCTAATACTCAAGGGTTAATGCTAAGTATCATTATAGTACCTAATAGTCATATTATGGAAGTTATAACACCATTTTACATGGTCGGGAGCATTACATGTGCATACGTGCATGCCCGACGCCCCCCGATTGCCTCTAAAAATACATCAGTCCCAAAAATGACCATTTTGACCCTAGCTAACGACCTCAAATTGAAACACTTAAAGAACGAAAGTTGTAGGTATACTCGTGCTCGTTCCAGATCATCTTGAATCACCTCAATCCGAGTCCGTATGAAAACGTTATGGCCATTTTACCACAGGAGGTCAAAACAGTCTCGGACTGAATTTTCCTCCCGGCGCAGCTGCGCCCCAACCAGCCTTGGGGGAAGCGCAGCTGCGCCCCTGGCAGCATGTTACGCGACTTTTTCCTCCAGTATGTTGTTCTGGCGAATTTTCAAACCCTTTCCCCCTTCCAATCATCATAAACCAAGCTATACACATCCGATTGAGTCCGTTTTCGACTCTATGGATTCGTAATTCATAGAACTACAACATAGCAAGGAAATTCATAATTTACATAACCATTATCTAACCTAAATCTTGACTCAAAACTCATGTTCATACTAAACTTTAATGTTTTAACATGTTTAGCGAATTCATTCACAACGAATTCGTTTCTTAACCAAATTGATTCATTCAACTTGCGTTTTTTTTTGTTTTTCAATGTTCTTACAACATCCATCAACAATTTAAGGTTTCCATCAAGATTTCATACTAATTTTAGTCTCAAAAATGACCAAAATGTACATATTCAACCAAAACTCAATTCTTCATCTTTAACATGTTTTCATGAGTTTAAACACTCCAAAATTGCTTCTAGATGACCATTAACAAATTATATCCATCTAAAAACATATACAAACTATACCTCAACAAACTCAACCACCAAAACTCGATTACAAAGAATTTAGAAAACAAAACCATAAACTAGAAACCTAGAAATTTTACCTTTGATTTGTTATAAAGCTTGAACAATTTCTTGTTTCTCCCTCCTTTGATTCTGAAACTCCTCTTCAATTACAGAGAATTTCTTCTCTAAGCTCCCTCTTCTCAATTTCTCTCTTCCTCTCTTCTCTGTATTTGTTATTCTTTATTTTTTTAAGCTTTAGGAATAAAATACGTAAAATTCATATAACTGATATAAACATAATATGTACATCAATATGGCTTTCTCAGTTACAAAAGCCCAAGGGTCTCAAGGCCATGTTTGGCTGGAACCCAATTATCATCTTCTAATTTATTTAAATATTCCTCTATTATATGGCACATTTGTCACACATAACCAAACCAACCTTAAAATTTCATATTAAGTTACATTGGGTTTATTAATCACTTAATTTATCAAATCACTCCTTATCAACATAATAAATTTATTTAATAAATCATTCATCCTCTAATTTAATTATTTAATTAAATTAGAGCATTGTCATTCCATTAGCGTAATAAAATACGCACCGATTATAAAATTGTTTATCATCAATTTACTTAATATCATCATACATGAATAAATTATTCCATAATAATTTCCATCAAATATTTACTTTATTTAATAAATATCTCAACTAAAATATTTATTTTACTCGATAATTATCATAACTATTTACGAAATTCTCAATCAAATTACATTAACATATTACATTTATATGTAACTCTCATTTTATTAAAACAAATATATTTACATTAATTCACTATTTTAATTAAGTGAATTACTCTCATTATTTATGAAATTTAATTCATAACAATTATAGTGCCAACAAGGCATAATAATCAAATTATATTATTCAATAATATAACTTCCAACTTAATTAACTTAATTTCCTTTTCAAACAATTTCGTTTCCCTTCTTTAATAGTTAAAATAAATTAACTACTAAACCTCATTCCTCCAACCTATGAATATATATATATATATATCTTCAATATTCACACCACATCATATATTTCACCACATATATACACATATCCAAACTCAAAACATATCGTAATAAGAATTTTATTTATTAAATTCTTATTATAATAATTTTGAAAATTCGGGTTGTCACATCCTTCCCTCCTTATAAGGATTCCATCCTCGGAATCACCGAAACCCTACCTTACTCAGGTTTCCATCAAATCTCTTTAAAAACATTTAACGTTGAATAACTTCAACTCATTACCTTAATATAGGTTATACATATATATTCTACTACATTCAGTTCTTCAACAAATTTTAGGTTTTATTTCATAACCTTCATTTCAACACAATTATGTTTCAAATATTATATATTCTCTAACTCGTTCATTTCCTTTCTAAGGATCATTACCATATACTTTACTCGTCGAAGACATATACTTCATAATTCACTATCTTATAAGTATTCGGGTTATTACATTCACTCCTTCTAAGAATTTCGTCATCGAAATTTTTATTAATCTTCATTCATTCAATCTATCAAAGTAGATTTTACGTTAATTTTATTCACTAACTTGTTGTGTTCCACAACTATTTCTTTCTAGGGAATATAATTCTTGCCACCTTCACCTTCAGAATAATAAGAATCTTCCACAATTGTTCAATAATTGGGAAGCGATATGAATAGCAGGAATTTAAAAGATTCCAATTCATGCTGAGGGGTCATAAGACCTTGAACTCTTCTCCAGGTTTAATAGTGCATCACCACTGTAAACCATCTTTAACAGAATGTTTAGCAATCACACAGACTGAAAACACTCTCTGCAAGTACTCTAGGTGATCAGCCTATCGTACCCCTACGTCGTGCACAACGTATTACATCTTAACATCGTAACGGCTATATGCATTACTCTCGGAACCATTGTCTCCGATAACATGTACCCTTTTACAGGGTTGTTCACCTCAGCTTTTTAACATTTGAATCCTCACCAAAACAATTTGGTTTGGCATAGTTTGACAAAGAACGCTTGAATTTCATGAACATCTTTTAATATTCGTCTAGCTGAATAGAGTAGCATAGACTTCTAGCAATAACTCGGACATCAATCGGGATATATAAATATATATATATATATATATATATCTTTAACCAACTCAAAATATATATATTTTTTCATTTAAAGAAACTAAAAGTAAATAAATCCCTTGTTCTTTTTATAGTTTAAGGAAACTAAAAATAAATGAATCTTTTCATAATATCCTGTTACCGTACCGTAATAATGGTACGTTGAGGATTTCGTCATTACATGACGTCGTCATACTACATCATACCATAGCGGGCTGACGATCATATGATCACATCCAACACTAGGTTTAAATGCATTGATAACTTCCTCGATTGTTTTTACACCATATCAAATGATGCATATGAAATACATTTTGAAGATTTAAAATCATTTTGTCCAGCTGAAGCAATTAGCATAGACATGTGAATAATAGTACTATTTTAAAAATTCATTGGTTCCATCATTGATCCAATATTTTTCAAGAAAACAGAAGTGCAACATCAGCACGAAGTCAATAAATTTTGAAAAATCTAGCAAAGCTAGGAGATTTAGAATATAAAACTTTCTCCATCAATTAAATCTTTACTCCATCATTACTTAATCATTCTATCAACCTTAAACAACATCAATGCTTCCTACACCATAACCTTTCTATTCCCAGTATAGTTCATCAAACTTTCCACACTTTGAAAGTCAGGAACTTTCCACAATAATATGAGTTTAAGAACTTCCTAGTCAGACCATAGGCGTCCATTCGCTGAGGACTTCCAAACATACCATATGATTATGAGTCATGAACTTACCATAAGCATGAGTTTTAAGAACTTGCACTTAATCCTAGTAACATCTTACTAATCTTAATAGTCTCTAACTATCAAATATACACATGAGAAGAGAATCACCTTTTCACCACATATACATTGATAGCGCGACACCAACATTCCAATGATTATCAATGTGATAAACTAAGTGCAAGCACAAAACCCTCGCCCATACAAAGGTTTGTACAACTCAGCCATCACATGATTGTTCAATTGAAATCCCACCTAACTCTATCTTGCTCATAACTTGCTCTATACTCGATACAGTTTCCTTGTATCTCATCATTTATAACTCCTCGTGAGTTAACCTCGTACTATATCATAGTACATTCTCGTTATAGCATCAAACTATAACTATTCAATCATTACTGACCATCTGTCTTTCAACTTTAAAAGATCACGTCGTGACCTTATTCTATAATCATCTCCCTTATGATTCTTTCTTATCTCATTATCGTTTTGTTTTAAAACTTCTTATCTTTACCTATCATCATGTCATATCATGACTTCATTATGATTAATCTTATAGACTTCGTCTATTCATCGTTATTCGTCATCTTTATTATTGGAGTTAGGTAACTCCTGATTCTCATCATCATATCTCTTCAAGATTCTTCTTTGAATCTTCTTGTTTATTTATTAACTCTTCTTTTAAGAATTTCTAACTTCGTTTATAAAGTTAAACCTTTTATTCGAGTTTTATTCCTCGTTATTCTTACCTTCTTCTTATAATATTTTTAGGACTTAACTCATCCTATACATCTACGTTTGTGAAAGGAATCACCTTTTCGTTATACGTAACTTAACTGCTCATTCTCTAAGGTCATAGCCTAAGGTACTCTTACCTAAGGTGTATAACCTATCAGCTCTGATACCAACTGTAACGACCCCAACATTCATACAATACAACTCTCGACATCGGTCGTTAACAATACATCCTTTACACCATTAATCAATGATACAATCACTAAAAATACGGAATATTTAAAACTTTTATATTATTCCTTCTTTATTTCCCTGAATCTCAACCTTTATCATTACATAACTTTGATTCAACTTTATTTCATGAATCGCTTCGTCAGAGTTAGTATAAACTAAAACTTACAACCACGTTCAATAAACCTTATACATCGGGTAAAATTTAAACTTTACAACATAACATCTATTAACCATCATACATTATCAAATACATTATTTGAAACCTTAAACAGGGTCCAAAATAATAACAATTCATCCAAAGTATATAAATCTTCATGCATTACATCTGATTCATTTCTTTCAAGTAGCACATAGCGTTACCTTGAATCCTTAACCTGCAAAAGTGATTATTTGCAAGAATGAGCTCGACAGCTCAGCAAGATCTAACAGCTTTCATGCATCACATAGCACATAAATACATGCTCAACATACATCTCAAAATAATTAAAGTAACATGGCATACATGCTTTACTTCACATAACAAATATAAAGATTGAGTTCCTTACTCAATCAACATTCTTTAATCAATCAATGTAGTCATAAATTGACTTTAACATTTCATGCTTACAACATATATACAACATATCATGCTCTTTACAAAATAATTTAAAACAGTTCATCATCAAGTTCACGTAGAAAATAGGAACTGAAAGACTTGCCTTGATCGTTGTTTACCAATAACAGTTTAACAGCTTACAGATATCTGCACTTCACGTGCCCTACACAATTATATAATCATGCACATCAATTATCAGTCACATAGCAATGCATATTAGTTATAACGTAAACTTTACTCTACATCTCATAACCCTTCCTATTATCAATACACAATGTTCAATTTGATTGTGTTAACTATCGACTTATATTTCACTATAATTCTTTTTCATAATATTCAAAATTCATTCAGGTGTTTAAGTCCTGCTAGGACTACCTATTGGTTTTATATTAACCACATTTCATATATTATAATATTCGTTTCATTAGAATCGAAACACTATTTAAGTGTATTACCACATTACACGGCGTTTCGACGTTTATACGTCACACGCCTAACTCGCCTCTTCTGCATGTGCTTTGCATGCTCCTATATTGGGTTACATTACTCTATAATGTTTTATTCTTATTAAAAACATAATATTAAATAAGGTCATACACACTCGTTACGGCATTGAGACGCTTGCACGTCCGTACGCCAAACTTGCCTATTCGAACGCCCAAATGACACGCATTTGTGCACGCTTAGCACGCCCAACCAAATTGTCTAATACTCAAGGGTTAATGCTAAGTATCATTATAGTACCTAATAGTCATATTATGGAAGTTATAACACCATTTTACATGGTCGGGAGCATTACATGTGCATACGTGCATGCCCGACGCCCCCCGATTGCCTCTAAAAATACATCAGTCCCACAAATGACCATTTTGACCCTAGCTAACGACCTCAAATTGAAACACTTAAAGAACGAAAGTTGTAGGTATACTCGTGCTCGTTCCAGATCATCTTGAATCACCTCAATCCGAGTCCGTATGAAAACGTTATGGCCATTTTACCACAGGAGGTCAAAACAGTCTCGGACTGAATTTTCCTCCCGGCGCAGCTGCGCCCCAACCAGCCTTGGGGGAAGCGCAGCTGCGCCCCTGGCAGCATGTTACGCGACTTTTTCCTCCAGTATGTTGTTCTGGCGAATTTTCAAACCCTTTCCCCCTTCCAATCATCATAAACCAAGCTATACACATCCGATTGAGTCCGTTTTCGACTCTATGGATTCGTAATTCATAGAACTACAACATAGCAAGGAAATTCATAATTTACATAACCATTATCTAACCTAAATCTTGACTCAAAACTCATGTTCATACTAAACTTTAATGTTTTAACATGTTTAGCGAATTCATTCACAACGAATTCGTTTCTTAACCAAATTGATTCATTCAACTTGCGTTTTTTTTGTTTTTCAATGTTCTTACAACATCCATCAACAATTTAAGGTTTCCATCAAGATTTCATACTAATTTTAGTCTCAAAAATGACCAAAATGTACATATTCAACCAAAACTCAATTCTTCATCTTTAACATGTTTTCATGAGTTTAAACACTCCAAAATTGCTTCTAGATGACCATTAACAAATTATATCCATCTAAAAACATATACAAACTATACCTCAACAAACTCAACCACCAAAACTCGATTACAAAGAATTTAGAAAACAAAACCATAAACTAGAAACCTAGAAATTTTACCTTTGATTTGTTATAAAGCTTGAACAATTTCTTGTTTCTCCCTCCTTTGATTCTGAAACTCCTCTTCAATTACAGAGAATTTCTTCTCTAAGCTCCCTCTTCTCAATTTCTCTCTTCCTCTCTTCTCTGTATTTGTTATTCTTTATTTTTTTAAGCTTTAGGAATAAAATACGTAAAATTCATATAACTGATATAAACATAATATGTACATCAATATGGCTTTCTCAGTTACAAAAGCCCAAGGGTCTCAAGGCCATGTTTGGCTGGAACCCAATTATCATCTTCTAATTTATTTAAATATTCCTCTATTATATGGCACATTTGTCACACATAACCAAACCAACCTTAAAATTTCATATTAAGTTACATTGGGTTTATTAATCACTTAATTTATCAAATCACTCCTTATCAACATAATAAATTTATTTAATAAATCATTCATCCTCTAATTTAATTATTTAATTAAATTAGAGCATTGTCATTCCATTAGCGTAATAAAATACGCACCGATTATAAAATTGTTTATCATCAATTTACTTAATATCATCATACATGAATAAATTATTCCATAATAATTTCCATCAAATATTTACTTTATTTAATAAATATCTCAACTAAAATATTTATTTTACTCGATAATTATCATAACTATTTACGAAATTCTCAATCAAATTACATTAACATATTACATTTATATGTAACTCTCATTTTATTAAAACAAATATATTTACATTAATTCACTATTTTAATTAAGTGAATTACTCTCATTATTTATGAAATTTAATTCATAACAATTATAGTGCCAACAAGGCATAATAATCAAATTATATTATTCAATAATATAACTTCCAACTTAATTAACTTAATTTCCTTTTCAAACAATTTCGTTTCCCTTCTTTAATAGTTAAAATAAATTAACTACTAAACCTCATTCCTCCAACCTATGAATATATATATATATATATATATATATATATATATATCTTCTATATTCACACCACATCATATATTTCACCACATATATACACATATCCAAACTCAAAACATATCGTAATAAGAATTTTATTTATTAAATTCTTATTATAATAATTTTGAAAATTCGGGTTGTCACAGTTCTGCTTTGACTTTCTGACATGTTAGGCATTTCGCGACACACTCAGCAACGACTCTCTTCATATTCGGCCACCAAAAATGTTGTCTGAGATCCTGGTACATTTTCGTACTCCCAAGGTGAACCTAATATCTCGAACTATGAGCTTCACTCAAAATTTCTTCTTTAACTTTTGGTACTGGGGGGAACCCAGATTCCCCCTTCAAATTGTAACAGTCCGTCAGTATCAATCTTGAAATTTATCTTTTCACCTTCGGTTATTCTCTTCCTGATCTTCTCACACTCCTCATCATGAAGTTGTGCTTTTCTCACCTTATCCATCAAGGTTGGACCAGTACCTATTTAAAGTAGTTTTTCATCTGACTCCTTCGGGTTCTTAACTTCCAACTCTAACTTAGCCATTTCATCTATCAACTGCTCCTGAGCAGTTAACAACATCAATTTCTCCCAACCCTTTCTTCTCAAGGCATCGGCAACGACATTCAGTTTTACCTGGATGGTATAGAATCTCACAATCGTAATCTTTGATCAGCTCCAACCATCTTCTTTGGTGCATATTCAAATCTTTTTGTGTAAAGATATACTTCAGACTCTTATGGTCTGTATATATCTCATACTTCTACCCATATAGATAGTTTCTCCATATCTTCAGAGTAAACACCACTGCCGCCAATTCTAAATCATGGGTCGGATACCCCTTTTTATAGTCCTTCAGCTGACGTCACGCATACGCAATGACTTTGCCAGTTTGCATAATCTCACAGCCTAGTTCTTTATGTGACGCATCACTATATACCACAAAATTTCTTATTCTATCTGGTAAAGGCAACACAAGTGCTGTACTCAACCTCTTCTTTAATTCTTAAAAACTTTCCTCACACTTCTCCGTCCAAACGAACTTCACCGTTTTCCTAGTCAAATTCGTCAACGGAGTTGCTATTTTGGAAAAATCCTGAATGAATCTCCTGTAGTAACCTACCAAACCCAAGAAACTCCTTACCTCTGACGGTATCTTCGGTTGATCCCAATTTATTACAGCTTCCACTTTAGATGGATCCACCGAAATTCCTTCTTTGTTAATTACATGCCCAAGAAACTGGACATGCTCCAACCAGAATTATTATTTCAAAAATTTTGCATATAACTTATCTCATCTTAGTGATTCCAATGTTAGTCTCAAATGTTCAATGTGCTCCTCCTTGGTTTTAGAATACACCAAAATGTCATCAATAAACATCACCACGAACTTGTCTAGAAACAGCTTAAACACCCTATTCATTAGGTCCATAAATGTTGTAGGTGCATTCGTTAGACCAAATGACATCACCAAGAACTCGTAATGACCATACCGAGTCCTAAATGATGTTTTCGGTACGTCTTCTTTTCTCAGCTTCAGTTGATGATACCCACTTCTCAAATCTATCTTCGAAAAATATCTAGCTCCCTTCAACTGGTCAAACAAGTCTTCGATTCTTGGCAACAGATATTTATTTTTAATCGTGACCTTATTCAACTCTCTATAATCAATGCAGAGGCGCATTGATCCATCCTTCTTCTTGACGAACAACATCGGCGCTCCCCACGGGCATGCACTCGGCTAAATATACTTATTGTCTAGCAACTCCTACAACTGCACCATCATTTCCTTTGTCTCCACTGGAGCCATTTTGTACAGGGCTTTAGATATCGGGGAAGTCCCTGGCACTAAGTCAATCACGAACTCGATCTCTCTATCTAGCAGAAGTCTTGGCAAATCGCCCGGTAACACATCTACAAATTCATTAATAACTGGTATTTCTTCCAATTTTGCACTCTCCTTCCAAATGTCTACTATGTAGGCTAAGTACCCCTCACATCCTTGTTGTAATAACTTCTTGGCCTGCATAATCGTCAGACAACTCGCTTGTCTAGGCAACTTGCTACCATAAAATACCACCTTTGATGGATTCGTAAGGTTAACACACTTCTTTGGTAATCAATTATCGCCCCATGGTCGAGCAACCAATCCATTCCCAGTAGAAGGTAAAATTCCCCAAGGTTAATCAGAATTAAATCTACCATCAACTCATGACCCCTAATATCCACCCTATAGTTCTTGTGTACAAACCTAATAGGAATCACCTCCCTATTCGTAATCTCTATATTCAAAGGGTAATCTAATTCCTCCTTAGGCAAATTTAAATCCTTAGCAAAGTCATCGGATATAAATGAACAAGTAGCACCTGAATCAAATAATAAATAAGCATTAATACTATTGACCAGAATGATACTTGACACCACATCCTTTGACTGCACAGCATCCTGCATTATCATGTTGAATGTTCTTACAGTGGGTCGATTCGTCTGCGTTGGTCCAGCGATGGTCAAAGTGTTGTCGCTGTTAGTTCCTCTTCCTCCACTCGACCCTGTAGTTGGATTCTTAGGGCAATCACGAGCCATGTGATCCTTTGACCTACATGTAAAACAAGCTCCCTTTTTGGGTTAGGACAATTTATCGCAATGTGGCCTTCTTGACCATAATTGAAACACACCCGCTTACCCCTCAGGCACACTCTAGTGTGATTCTTCCCAAAAGTAGCACAGGCTTCAATCCTTCTTTTTTGGCTTCCCTGCTGATTTCTGGTAAACGCACTGTCACTCCACTTCCTCTTTTGGCTACCACCACGACCACTGCTACCACCAGCCTTGTTTTCATTTTCATTCTTCTTCTTCTTCTTCTCTTGGTTGTACTTAGTCAAGGCATCACTTCCACCCTCTGCGATGATCACCTTCTCCATCACTACTGCAAATGTATTCAGCTAAAACATCGAGACTTTGTTGTAAAACCAGAGCTTCAATCCCTGCTCAAATCTCCTCGCCTTTCTCTCATCAGTGTTGACTTGATACGTCGCAAACCTTGCCAGCTCATTAAACTTTGAGGCGTACTCCTCCACAAACATTGTTCCCTGCTTCAGCTCTAAGAACTGAACCACTATCTGGTTCCGCGAGCTTGTTGAAAAGTACATCTCGAAGAACATTTCCTTAAATCGGTCGCACATTATTATGCCTTCTCCTCCCCGAGCCTTATTTGCTTGCTACCAGTAGCTAGCTTTCGACTTCAACATAAATGTTGCAAAAGCAGTCTTTTAGTCGTCGTTGACCCTGGAAACATCAAAAACTTTCTCCATTTCCATTACCTAAGTTTGGGCCTCAATCGGATTCACGGATCCTTGGAACTCCGGCGATCCTACCACTTTGAAATCCTTGAAGGTTGCAGCTTGAACTTGCGACTGATTCGCAAGTGCTCCCGTTAGAAGATTTACAAGTTGCTGAACTATATTGGCATTAGTCTCGTTGTTGTTATTATTCGTAGACCCCTCTTTATCTTGCTGACGTGTTGGTCTTCTTCTAGGAGGCATCTTTCTGTTAAGACATACGCTTATTAGATCCTTACTCAACTCTCAAATATTTAAGATTTAACTTAAACATTTTAAGATTAACACTTAACCACATAACACTTAAATAAACTTCGGTATTTTATTCATTCATAGCTTTAAAACATAGAAAGGATAACATCTCTGATATTTACATCAACTTTCCTGAACTGTAAAAAGTTGCAGGATTACATCATCATCTTATCCCATTATTTATCACAAACTCTAGGACTTACATTTATTTAATACATAAATAAACACACATATTATTACTCTTCCTATCTAGGCATATTATGATGTCGCATAGCCTCTCTACGCTCCTCCTCCATGATACGAAACACTGTTCCATGATACACCACATACCATGGTAAATTCTTGAACTGAGCTGGGTAATAAAAGACTTGATCCTGCGCCCTATCTATAGTTGAATAAAAATCATAGTCCATCTCATTCATCCTGGCCTTTTTTTTCTTAAACCTCGTCTTCAGCATGATCTTCACGCTCAGTAGCCTTCACAGAAGCATCTTCCGCTCTAGCACGCTTTGTCGACTCCTCTTTCATGTTGCCCTTTCCTTTCTCAAGCTTAGCTAGCAAATCATCCATATGACTCTCTACGTGAACTAGTTCCCACTCCACGTTTCTAAGACGTTCATCCAGGTCTTGAATCATCCCATCCTTCTGCTCTATTGTGGTCTGACGCACATCCACCAGCTCCTCCAGCTCCCCGACTCTATCTTGCAACTCAATGTTGCGGTCATAAACCTCCTCGTACATCCTAGCACTGATAGAGTTAGGTGGAAACTCTTTGGGATCCTCCTCTTCCTCTGTCTCCTCCTCTTCCTCTTAGTCAAAGATAGGCTTATGCTTCTGACCCATAACAGTGATCAGTGGAGATGGCTCTCTCTGAACCAACTGCTCCCAAACGTTATGGATGTCTCGGGGCTCCTCATCCCTAGGTATCTGGGGTAACTCCTCCCTAGCCTGACTGGACTATCCAACAATCATCATCCTAACAAAAAAAATAAAGTTTTAATTACTAATCGATACCGCTAGCGAGCACTTAAATTACTAACACATAAGCACATAGCACATAAGTATTTTATTATCTTGTCTTATTACCACTATATTTTCGATCTCCTATAAGGCTACTACCTAAGGTTTTTCCACCTAAGGTTCATAACCTCAAGCTTTGATACTATGATAACCCAAATACTTACAAGATAGTGAATTATGAAGTATATAAATTCGACGAGTAGAGTATATGGTAATGATCCTTAGAAAAGGTAATGAACAGGTTAAAGAATATATAATATTTGAAACATAATTGGGTTTAATTGAAGGTTATGAAATAAAACCTAGAATTTTTTAAGGAAATGAATGGAGTAAGATATATATATATAAAACTTTTGTTAAGGTAATGTGTTGAAGTTATTCAACCATAAAATCATGAAGGAGATTGGTGTAAACTGAGTAAGGGAAGTTTCAGTGATTCCGAGGACGGAATCCTTATAAGGGGGGGAAGGATGTGACAACTCAAATTCTGAGTAATTATTAAAATATGAATTTAATAAATAAAATTCTTATTATGAGATGTTTTGGGTTTATATATATATATATATATATATATATATATATATATATGTGTGTTATATATATTTTAAAATTTGTGATTTGGTGTGAAGAGAATTAAATGTTTATATATAAAAGAGAGTTATATATATATTCATATGTTGGAGAAAATGATATTTAATAGTTAATTAAACTATTAAAGAAATTAAATAATGTTAGTTAATTTAATTAAGTTAAAATTTATATTATGAAATAATATAAATTGATTTTCATGTCTTGATTGGCGATGGAATTGTTATGAATTAAATTTCATAAATAATGTGAGTAATTCACTTAATTAAAAGAATGAATTAGTATAAGTATATTTATTTTAATAAATGAGGAGGTAATATATTACATATGAGTGTAATATAACAAAGTTAAACAAGGAATTAAAGGTATATAATCTAGTTTATATTTCTAGTTTATGTGTTCTTGAGTTTTCGTTTAAAATTGAAGTTTTGGTTAATGAATTTGTGGGTTATGATGTTATATATATTATTAAATATTTATAATTTGATAATGGTCATCTAGAAACGATTTTTCAAAAATCAAATTTATGTATTTATGCTAAAGAAAAGGAATTTAGATTTTGATGGTAATATGTGTTTTGGTTTACTTTGAGACTAAAATTAATGATGAATTCGTGATGGAAACTTTAAATTGATGGTTGATTGTTGTTCTCCTCTGTAAAACAAAAACAACGCAACTTGAACGTATCGAATTGGTTAAGAAATGAATTCGTGGTGAATGATTATGCTAAACATGTTCAAAATATAAAAAATTAGTATAAACCAAGTTTCACATCGACTAAATTGAGCACTTTACCCTTTTCTAAATCTATAAATAGAAGGGCTTGGCCCTTTGTTTCATTCACCAACAACAAGGTCTCCAATTTTGAGAAAGGCTTTGTTGTGGGAGGACTTTTTATAAAGACCTCCTTAGTTAAATTTTGGCGTCAAGTGCATAGGCAGTTTATGGAACTCGTATTTTTGGGTATGTTTCTTATTTAATTTTTGGTATTGTTATTATTTTAAATATTGTATTTAGTTTGTTAGTTCTTAGAAGATGTTAAATTTTTGGTAATTCTATAAATTAGGAGTCCATAGAATCCAAACGGACTCAATTGGATATCTAATGGCTGAGTCCATAGAGTTCTATGAATTTTGGTATGTTGTAGTTCTATGAATTATGAATTCATAGAATCAAAAATGGAATAAAAATGATTTAGATCGAAGTCGTCGTGAAAGTTTTCGTAAAACATGTTAAACGATGAAAAACTTAGTCTGGGGGACTTTTGAGCCAAATTTTGGACTAATTAATTAATCTGAAAAATTATAAATTCAAAGAGAGTTTTATAAAGCATGTTACAAACTTTTCATAGCCTCAAGAATGACCTAATTCCGATAACGGATGACTAAGTTATGAAGATTTGAAGTATGTGCGTTAAAATAGACAAAATTTGGAAAAGTTCAAAAACTAGTGCGCAGCTGACCCTAAGAGACAAATTCGGGGCTAGTTAGATGCTCCAAAAAATTCTAGGATTTTGGGGTATTATATTACACTGAATAATCTTTCCATAGACTCTGAAGCGGACTAATTCCGACTTTGGAGCAAAGAGTTATGACCTTTCAAAGTAGTCGCGTTAAAACTGTCCAAATCAGGAAAATCAAGTGCAGACCTATCCCTTGCACGAATTTTTTGGGCTGATATGTTTGGAATTTGGCTTTGAGATCTGAAGAGAAGTTGTAGTCCTGGAAGTCAGCTTCGCGTGGGCTCAAGAATCGCTCAAAAATGTTTTGAAATGAAAAAGTTATGGT
Organism: Panax stipuleanatus; assembly: GCA_020205555.1. NCBI lineage: Eukaryota > Viridiplantae > Streptophyta > Magnoliopsida > Apiales > Araliaceae > Panax > Panax stipuleanatus. The sequence goes on from CM035125.1 coordinate 46,303,760, forward strand.
TATTTTAGCGAGAGAGGGTAAAGCTAAAATAAAAGTGAAAAAACTGTTATGAATGTACACTTTTGGCGCTATGTTTGGGCTGCCTAATGAACCCGAAAAGGGGGTTTCATATTTTTTAAAAATATTCTCATATGATATAAAAAACATACTGAAATTTGGGAATTTTCCGATAAGCGAGCAAGGCGTGAGAAAATTGCAAAGTGATTTAACCTTCAAAATGTTAAATATTTACATATTAAACTGTGATGGACCTTTATTTGGCGTAAAAATGTTAAAACGAATTAAGTTTCTAAATAAATTAATATTTATTTTGAGTAAAAATAAATAATATTAGTTTGTGTACAACTAATAATTATTATTAATGGATATACATGCATGTTTTGTAACATATTCAATTATCTAATATGTGTGTGCATGTAAATATGATTATGTAGGAATTGTGGAGAAACTCTAAGTTAAATTTTAGCGGTAATCTCCAATCAATGCAAGTCTTTCAGTTTCTATTTGCTATGTATAATTGATGATGAATTGTTTTAATCTGTATTGCAAAGATATTACATATGTTGTGAGCATGAAATGTTAAAGTCAATTTATAGCTACATTAATTGAGTAAAGAATGTTGATTGAGTAAGGTACTCAATCTTTATACTTGTTATGTGAATTAAACATGTATGATATGTTAGTCTAATGATTATGATGTATAAGATGAGCATGTTATTTATGTGCTACGTGATGCATGAAAACTGTTAGATCTTGTTGAGCTGTCGAACTCATTCTTGCAAAATAACCATTTTTGCAAGTCAAGGTTTCAAGGTAATGATACGTGCTAATTGAATGATAGATATCAATAGCAATTGAAGAAGATTACTTATTTTAGATGAGAAATGCATTTAATGTTTTTGATTGTAACATAATTATTGAGTTGTAAAGTTGAGCTATCCGATGTATAATGGATATTGCTTTGTGATAAAAGATTTTATATAGCAACTTTGATGAAGGGATTCATGAAATAAATTTGAATCAAATATATGTAATGATAAAGGTTGTGATTCAGGAAAATATAGAAAGTAGACAGAAGAGTTTAAAATATTTCGCATTTTTAGTGATTGTATCATCGAATAATGATGTAAAGTTAGAATAAAGGTGTATTGATAACGACCGAGATTGAGAGTTGAATTGTATAAATTTTGGGATCGTTACAGTTGGTATCAAAGCTGATAAGTTATACACCTTAGGTAAGAGTACCTTAGGCTATGACCGTAGTGAGGATAAAAAAATAAAATTAATAATAATTATAATAATAATAAGTTAAGTTTAAGTAGTGGTACAGTCGTACTCTTTAATGGTTGATGTATAGTATCTGGGCTAAACTATTCCTTCAGAGAGCGGAGGTATATACGAAATAGCCACCGATCTAACTCGCTGTGAAATACAATGTAGACGAGACGGAAAACTAGTTTGTTGGTTATTTGTAGGAAACCACTCAGCTTACTATATTGAACGTTGTTAGAGACTCGATGTGTACCAAGTATAGAGTTATGAATACGTATGATGAAAAGGTGATTTTTTTCACATACGTAGATGTATAGGATTAGTTAAGTTATAGAAATATTGTAAGAAGAAGATGAGAATGACGAGGAGCAAACTCGAATGAAATATTGAGAAATATGAATGAAGTTAGAAATTCTTAAAAAAAGAATTGATAAATAAACAAGAAGATTCAAAGAAAAATCTTGAATAGATATAAAGATAAGAATCAGGAGTTACCTAACTCCCATAATCAAGATGACGAATAATGATGAATAGACAAAGTCTGTAAGGTTAAAAGCATAAATGAAATCATAATATGATATGATGAAAGGTAAAGATAAGAAGATTGTAAAACAAAACGATAATGAGATAAGAAAAGAATCATAAGAGAGATGATTATAGAATAAGATCATGACGTGATCTTTTAAAGTTGTAAAAGACAGATGGTATGTAATGATTGAATAGTTATATTTTGATGCTATAAAGAGAATGTACTATGATATAGTACGAGATAAACTCACGAGGAGTTATAAATGATGAGATACAGAAAGTTTGTATCGACCAAAGAGCAAGTTATGAGCAAAATAGAGTTAAGTGGGATTTCAACTGAGGACTTATGTGGTGGCTGAGTTGTACAAACCTTTGTATGGGTAGGGATTTTGTTCTTACACTTAGTCTATCGCATGGATAATCATAGGAATGTTGGTGTCGCGCTATCGATATATATATGGTGAGAAGGTGATTCTTGTCCTATGTTTATATTTGATAGTTAGAGACAATTAAGATTAGATTAGATGATATTAAGGTTAGTGATGTTCTTAAAACTCATGCTTATGGTAAGTTCGTGACTCATAATCGTATGTATGTTTTTGAACCCCTAAGCGTGTGGAAAGTCCCTGATCAGTTCTTGGACTACGTATTGCTAGGACAAGTTCTTAAACTCATATTATTGTGGCAAGTTCCTGAACTTTCAAAGTGTGGTAAGTTTGATGAACTATACTGGGTATAGAAAGGTTACGGTATAGAAAGCATTGATGGTGTTGAAGATTGATAGAATGATTAAGTAATGAAGCGGTGGAGTAGAGATTAATATTGATGGAGGAAAATTGGATATTCTAAATCTTCTAACTATTCTAGATTTTTGAAATTTATTGATTTCGTGCTGATGTTTTCACTTCTGAGTCTTTTGAAAAATATTGGATCAAATGATTGAACCAATGGATTTTTAAAATAGTGTTATTATTCACATGTCTATGCTAATTGCTTCAGCTAATCAAAAATGATTCAAAATTTTCAAAATGTATTTTATATATTTATATGCATCATTTGATATGGTGTAGAAATAATAATCAAGGAAGTCATCAATATAGTTAAACCTAGTGTTAGATGTGATCGTAGGATCGTCAGCCCACTATGGTATGTACTATGACGACGTCATATAAGACGGAATCCTCAATGCACCATTACAATGATACGGTATCATGATATTATAAAAAGATTTATTTATTTTTAGTTTCCTTAAACTATAAAAAAGGGAATATTTATTGAGTTGGTTAAATATATATATATATATATATATATATATATATATTTCGATTGATGTCCGAATTGTTGCTAAAAGTCTATGCTATTTGATTTAGCTAGACAAATATTGAAAGATGTTTATGAAATTCGAGCGTTCTTGACAAAGTATGCCAAACCAGGTTTCTCTGGTGGGGATTCAGATGTTGAAAGCTGAGGTGAACAACCCTATAAAGGGGACATGTTATCGGAGACAATAGTTCCGAGTGTAACGCATATAGTCGTTACAATGTGCTACGTTTGTGCACGACGTAGTAGTGCAATAGTCTGAACACCTAGAGCACCGATATAGGATGTTTACAATCTGTGTGATTGTTAAACATTTTGTTAGAGCGGTTTATAGTGTGAAGTACCTGGGGTGAAACACTATTAAAACTATAGATGAGTTCAAGGTCTTGTGACCCCTTAGCTTGATTTGAGAATCTTTTAAATTCTTGAGTTATTTATACCGCTTTCCAATTATTGAGTAATTGTGGAAGATTCTTGTTATTCTGAAATAAATATGGAAAGGAGGATATTCCTAAGAACGGAGTAAGTTGTATAGTGATGAATATATTGAATAAGTAAGGAAAGAAATTCCGAAAAGAGAAAGGATGAAGTTATCAAAATAAAAGATGAAATTCTTGAAAGAGAAAGATGTGAAGAACGCGATGACTTTTTTTTTAGAAAGAGCCTTAGAGGAGGAAGTGGTTATTGAAACGCAGACAGGAACGTTGCAGGCTGCTCTCTGCTGCACTGTTTTTTTCACAAAACTCCAACAAACTACAATACAAAGGTACCCAAAAAAAATAAACCACATATATGCAACAACCCACATGCATAAAATGACTCCAATAACAAAAACCATCTAAACAACCAAAGTCAAAAGTTTGAAATCCAAATTTTGCTATTTTCCCAAAACTCATACATTTAGCTAAATAATTCACCATGGATTCAATTTTGAACAAAATTAATCCATAACACATGCATTGTTTTCGTTTTAAAAGATAATATCATAAACAACTCTCAATTTGCTGATTAAAATATAATTAAATCATCAATTTTCACTCTAAAAATCAACCAAAACATACATACTCGATAGGAACACAAATTCTCCATTTAAAACTTGTTTTATAATATCTTGATTTCTGAAAATCATTTATAGCATACATATAATGAATTATAAACATCTACTAATTCATATAACACTTATCTAACCAAATCATCAACTACAAATTCCAATTTCATGAAACTCAAGAACATAGAGAACTAAAAACAAAAGGGTAAAAATTACTACCTTTAATCCTTGTTTATGCTTGTTAGATGATGAAAATTGCTTTGATAACCCTTCTTGACTCTCAGAACCTCTACTTTCCTCTCAATCTTCCACTTCCAAACTCACAGAGTATATTTTTTCTCTCTTTCAAACTCTTTGTTTTTCTCTTCTCTCTTTCGATACTAACTTAGCTATATTACATAACATATAAAACTGATATATGATATAATGTATAAACCCAAAACTGATAAAAAAAACATAATACGTACTTATGATTCATCAGTTACAAGAATTCAAAAGCCATAAGGCTTGTTTGACAAAACTCTTTAAACCTTCTTTTAATTTATTTTAATAACTTACATAACATATAGTTTATTTGTCACTCTTTTACTTAATCAAACATTAATATTAAATTTCAAATAAACTAAAATCAATATTAACTTATAATTCCCAATTAATCATTTAAAATTTGAATTTTACTTAACAAATTATTAAATCTCTAATTTAATTATTAAATTAAATTAGAACAACATTACAATTATTAAATAATTTATTTAATTTAATTATCTCTATTAAATTAAAATTTTAACTATAAAATTATCCCACATTAATTTAATTAACATATAACACTTAATCAAATTAATCTACAAAAATTTCATCAAACATTTATTTAACTCATAAATAAATCAACTAAAATATTTATTTAATTCAATAAATATTTAAAAATAAATACAAAAATCTCGTTCATTACATCCTTCTCTCCTTAAAACGATTCTATCCCTAGAATCACAACAATATAAATTCATTCGTCACAACCACCCTTAAAGTACCCGGCGCGCCCCGCGCAGCTGCGTTTTTCTGGACTTTTTGTTTTCTTGCAAATCGTTATTTTTGATCATTTCTTCCAAAAATATGATTCTATACAACAAATTATGCCCAATAAATTGTTCCAAACATATACCCATACATATATAGAATGAAAACAATTAATAACTCGCATAAAGGTTTGACTCTGATACCACTATTAGGTTTGTAAGATTCATGGATACAATCATATTGCATAAAATAAGCGGAAGCGTAAAAATCAGAGTTTTAAAATTTTACAAACCGTATACCCGGATCATCCTTTATGCACAAATATTTATTAAAACAAAATAGATGAAGATTAGATTCATACCCTCATAGAAACTAGCTTCCTCAGGTATGAGTTCAACTCCAATTCCTTTTCGTGTTCAACTTGAATCCATCGGGTTAATTCTTTCTTTTGATCAACGTTAGCCACCCAAGTGTTTAGCCCTTATAGGTGATCTACCAACAAAGAATAAGAATTCAAAAAGAATTATGTTTGGCTAAACCCTAATTTCTATCTCTATAGAAAAGGTGTACTCTCCCAACTATTGGAAAGATCATTGACCCCAAATCAAAATAAGACTTCTTTTATTTGTAGATGTAGGCAACTCTCCTCAATAATTTAGGATTATGGTTTTATATTAATTAATTAAACTCCTTTAATTAATTAGGCTTCCAAATCCTATTGGGAACAACTAATTAATTGGCCTCCTAATCTTATTACGTATATATATATATATGAGAGTATCTTATTAATTAATTCCCAAACTCCTTTAGGAATTAAATAATAATAATAATAAGACTCCTCTTATTAATTTATATTTAATATTTCCAAAATATTAAATAATAAATATTAAGCTATTTAATTTATTCTATCACCGCAGATTAAATTAAATATACTTAACTTATTATTACAATTATGTCATTTGCTTCTTTAATAAATATTCTCCCCTTTATGGTTTGACCCTTTAGGTTCTTCATATTAAATCGGTTGTGAATAAATCAATTAAAATAATTATAATCTTATTTAAATACATAAATTACACTAATAATTTATTTAAATAAATAATATTTATTTTACAATAAGGATAAGTCTCCTTAGCGATCAACGACTTTTCAAATAATATAGATTTCAACATTAATCATAAAAGAACCTTTGAGTAAATAGTTACCGTATAATTCAATCTTTCCACCATACAATGTCCCAATTAAATATAAGATATGGAATTTCTGTCAAGTCTTATTTTATTTAATTATATATATTTTAATTCTCAAATGCACAACTCTAAATAATGCAAATTAAAAATTCCTTTCTAATTTCATTCCACATTGGCCAAAGATTCTCGGGTTGTCATTTATCGAATCACATAGGACTAATTTCATTCCACATTGGCCAAAGATTCTCGGGTTGTCATTTATCGAATCACATAGGACATATCTCTTCTTTTACTAGAAGTGGTAGATTCTTTATTGATCATTCATTATCTCCATATATAACTTATTACACCCAATCATACCCTTTGATATACTCTAAGGGTCTTAAGGGATATGTCAAAGTATAACTTATCATACACAAGATACTATGATAATCTCAAGTCTAAGGATCACTTGTACTACTATCACTGCAGGAATTCTTATTGACAGGCAAGTAAAACTCCATTAGGTATTCTTTAGCGAGCCACGTTCAGTAAACTTATTTTCCAATAAGCACCTACATAATTGCTTTACCCCACACAAATGATCATGAAATCAATTATTCTCATCCAATGAGCAAGCAACATATGTACCAATCTATCTGAATTCATTATTCCCCTTTTTAGTAATCCAACGATTGGGAACTATTTTAGTTTTAATCTATCTAAAAATTTAGATCTCATTAGCATGATCATCATCATGATTCTAAAAGCATTGCTTAAAACTATAGGTTTATCACATATTATAAAAACAGCACCATGTAGATAAATAAATACTTTTAATTAAATAATACTTTTATTAATAAATGAATAAAATTGTTACAAAGTATATGCTTTATCTTCAAACATGATTGTCTTGTATGCATACTACTTTCACTTTTATGTGATTTGATAACATGATTGAGCTATATACAAACCTAACAGTGGTGTTAGGTATTATTCTGATCAATGATATAAATTCTTATGTATTATTTGATTCAGATTCTACTTGTTCATTTATATCCGATAATTTTGCTAAGAATTTAGACTTGCTTAAAGAGGAATTAGATTACCCTTTGAACATAGAAATTACGAATAGAGAAGTAATTCATGTTAGGTTTGTACTCAAGAACTATAGGGTGGATATTAAGGGAAACGAGATAATCGTAGATCTAATCCAGATTAAACTTGGGGAATTTGACGTTATTTTGGGGATAGATTGGTTATTCAATTATGGGTAGATTATTGATTGCCAAAGGAAGTGTATTAACCATATGACCCTGTGAAAGGTAGTATTTTATGGCAGCAAATCATCTAGACAATCTAGTTATCTGACGATGATGCAGGCTAGAAAGTTGTTGAGATAAGGTTGTGTAGGATATTTAGCCTACATAGTCGATACTCAAAATAAGAGTGCGAAACTAGAGGAGATACATATCGTTAGAGACTTTGCAGACATATTTCCAGATAACTTGCCAGGACTTCCGCCAGATAGGGAAGTGGAATTTGTGATCGATCTAGCGCCAGGAACTGCACCAATATTGAAGGCCCCGTACCGTATGGCTCCGGTGGATATGAAAGAATTGATGGTACAACTACAAGAACTTTTGGACAAGAAGTATATCCAACCGGGCGTATTGTCATAGGGAGCGCCGATGTTGTTTGTTAAAAAGAAAGACAGATCGATGCGGCATTGCATTGATTACAAAGAGTTAAACAAGGTTATGCTTAAGAATAAGTATCCATTTCCAAGGATTGACGACTTGTTTGATCAGTTGAAGGGAGCTAGGTATTTCTCGAAGATAGATTTAAGAAGTGGGTATCATCAGTTGAAGGTGAGGAAGGAAGATGTAACGAAGACAGCGTTTAGGACTCGTTATGGTCCTTACGAGTTCCTGGTGATGTCATTTGGTCTAACGAATGCTCCTGCTGTCGACACCGAGAAAAAATCCAGTCAACTTTGGACCAGATCTTTCTCTCTTCCAAATTCTTTTATTTTCTACCCTTATTTGTTTTATCTATTTTATGAAGGGTGAAGGTTTTTTAGGAAAAGGCCAACATGTAATATGTCAACAATTTGAACGGTTTACAGAGTCGCCAGTTGGTAGATTTGAAAATGGTTGTACCAACTCAACCGAGTTTTGTTTGCAAGTAGGCCCAATTACTGGACACTGTCTAAACTTGATCTTGAAATCGAAATTCTTAAAGTTTGGGGGCTTGATTAAGTGGGGGGGAAGGTGTTAGGCACCCCCCCAACTCCCGTGAAATACGGTACCACATCTTTTTAATATTTCCCTTTTTATTTGCAATGTGTGTGTGTATGCTGGAAGTAATTGAGCCTACGTTTGATTTATTTGAAAGTATTGGCGTGCTTCTTTGAACCTATATATGAAGGGTTTGATTTGATTTAAAAAAGTTCTTTTTTAGACAAGATATGAAAATAATGTTTCGAAAGAAGGTTTTCAAACCCTTACACTCACGTAGGAATTGAAGCATGTTGATACTTCCATTTATTACTCTTTTTAGCCTTTGGCTCAATTTAAATGGTGATTGTCGACCACAAAATTTATATAAGTGTTGGTCTTCTCATGGGCATGACAGCCATCAGAGTGACTCTGGCACGACAAATCATATTTCATTATGTTTGAGACCTTAAATCCGGATAACCGTTTTAAGGTCTTGCAGATGTACATTTTTATAGAAAAATTGGCAGGGTACATTTGTAATGTGGAGTTTGTCCATCGTGAGAATCAGATTCTGATCAGTTTGATCATGAATCCCACGATTCCTAGGCTCACAGAAGGAAGCCAAGAAAACCTGCACAACACAAATATTCACAAAGAATGTATATTTACATCTATTCGTCGCAAAACAAAGGATTCATCAGTTAAATCCATGTGTGCGCGTAGCCAAAGCTTCTCGTTTCCACTAGATAGGAATCTAAGGGTCGCGAGGTTGCTTTAATATTTAAAAAAACTAGAAAGAAAGCTAGATTTAAATAAATCTTAGCCATTCTAGCTTCCCGGTTTCGGTTGGACCTATTTTGAACCGTTTGAATGGTTGAAAGGGCCAAATTTAGATAAATCTAATCCACAATATTTACATCAATGCAAATTTATATCAAATGAATATTTAAAGCAAATATTTAATCACAACAAATAAAGAATATATATATAATTATATATATATATATATACGAAAGCTGTAAAGGTCGACGAATTTTTAATCCTATGCTCGGACAGAAATGTAAATATATATATATATATATATATATATATATATAAAAGCTGTAAAGGGCGACGGATTTCCAATCCCAGGCCCGGACATAAATGTAAATATATATATATATATATATATATATTTGTAAAAGCCGTAAAAGAGCCACAAATTTTTTTAGGCTCGACAGAATGTAAATATATATATATATATATATATATATATTTATAAAAGCTGTAAAAGAGTCACGGAATAATCTAGGCTTGACATAATGTAAACATATATATATATATATATATATATAAGTGGTAAAAAGGCCACAGATTTCTATTCTAGGCCAAAATAAAATATAAATGTTAATATATACAATTAGTATATATATATATTAAAGCAATAAAGGCCACGAATTTGTAATCCAGACCAAACGAAGTTAGAAAATTTTATATATATATAGTTATGTATATATATATATATATAAGCAGTAACTACCACTGATTTGCAATCCGAGCTTAACAAAATTAAAAATTAGTATATATATAGTCAGTTATATATATAATAAAGCTAAAAAGGCCACGAATCAGCGATCTAGACAGAACAAGTTAGTACGTATATATATATATATATATATATATATCCATAAAAGAGAGTAAAAGTCACGGATCGACGATCCAGACTGTGTAAATGCAAAAAAACGTATATATGTACTAAAAAGTAAGCAAAAACGGCCACGGAATTGAGTTCCGGGCAAAATCAAAAAATGAAACTTTACATGCACGTGTAAATATGAGTAATAATGTAGGAAACGAGTTTTGATCATAAAAATACTTACAATGGACTGCTACACGGGCTTTTTGCCACTTAGTAGGCTTCAAATGGACATTTCCACCGGTTAATTTTTGATATGTCATAGAATATACATATACAAACGTGTTCGAAGGATAAAATTGAAGTTTGGAGTACAAGAAGTAGGGCTAAGGGACGAAACGGGCGAAGTTTCAGAGCATTTTCCTATTTTTCTTCTTTTTTTTGGCAAGGGGGCTCTTACATTTAAAGACCCGATGGTTGCAGATGTAACCACGGCAGCCGCGGGTCTACCTGCGACTCCCCATGGTGGGGCCCACCTGGTGGATCCCGTCGTCTCGAAGTACGTGCACTCCGAGCAACGCAATGTCAGGTTCAAAACTTTCTAACTTTTGATCAGAGCGTCCGTTTGAGGCGTGCTATACCTTTCCAGAAAGCCCTTTCCGAGAGCTTCACAATGACATAGGACTTAACCTTTGTCGAGTCCAAGAAGACGGGATTATAACCAGATCTTCATTTCTTCACAGTTTATCCGTTGAACTGTATTGTGCTATTTTCACTCGGGATCAATGTTATGGCTCTTTCTGACCTTCATTGCATCAAATCGGCTTGATTTTGACCGGATTGGCCTCAAGTTGATAAAATGACCATTTTTCCCCTCCAAGGATTGTCTCCTGTACTGGCATAGTTTTTAACTATTTTCTCGGGGTTGTCTCCGAGGTTTTGATCCCAACCGACTCTATTCGTCCTAAGGGTTATCTCCGAGGTCGCTTTGGCCTCCCAGAGTTATCTTTGAGGATGACATGATGCTTCAGGGTTGTCTCCGAAGGTTGAATTATATCTCCCGGTGTTGTCGTCGGGGCTTTTGTACCTCCCGGGTTGTGACCGGGGCTTGACTTGACATCCCGGTGTTGCCGGGTTTTGACTTGACATTCTGGTATAGTGACCGGGGTTGAGCTTGACATCCCAGTGTTATCGTCGGGGCTTCTTGACATCCCGGGGTTGTCGTCGGGGTTGCTTGACATCCCAGGGTTGTCTCCGAGGTTTGGCTTGACATCCCGGTGTTGCCGGGGTTTGGCTTGACATCCCGGTATAGTGACCGGGGTTGAGCTTGACATTCCGGTGGTTTCTCCGGGGCTGCTTGACATCCCGGGGTTGTCATCGGGTTTAAAAGATAGTTTTTCCCTCCTTCAGGGTTAGTAACAGGAACGTAAAATTTTGAGTGTCTACAAATGCCTCTCTTTATCATGTTTATGGAATGCAATGAATGAACAGGATAAAGAATGCTAGACACTAGAAAGATGATATATGCAAAAGTAATGCAATGCATGATGTGTTATGTTACGAATGTTATATACCCTTGTGGTGCTAGTCTATCACTGTCTGTTTACGCCATTTTCTACTGGGGATGACGTTATCCATGATAGCCTGTTGGGGAATTATCTTGACGCCTACTCGAACGGTAGCTTGCAAAGTCTCGATCATCGCCGAATATTTCTCAATGCTACACTGGTTTGAAGCCAATGGTTTACCACGTCCGTTAATAAACATCAGTGGGGAAGATTTTCTCTTAGGTGATGCCATTGGACATTTCTGAACTCAACATTAAGGTTGTCACCAACGTCTCGTGTCTCCAAATTAGTTTTCTGAATTTTCTTCCGTAAGGGATGTTCCTCTTTTGCTGAGTTATCTCTTTGGGGATTCCCGATGCCTACCTTGATGATAGCTTCCATCGATTGACATCATTGGATATTTTCGATGCTATGTCAGAGTTATCGCCAATAATTTGAATTGATGTTCGGTCGATGCCGACATTCCGGTCGATACCTATCCGAATGGTAATTTTTAGCGGTCGATTGGACTTGATTCCTACTCGAACGATAGATTGTAGAGTTTGATCGTCACTGAACTTCCTCAGTACCTACTCGAACGATAGTTTGCCATGATCGGTTGAATCACCAATCCTTTTCGGTGTTCCTGCTGGGGATTTGTATAACAGATTCCATCATCTGTCCTCTGTGGGGATAAACTTATACGCTATTTTCATCACTGGCTCATTCCCGATGCTTCGCTGGAGTTATCGCCAACGGCGAATCACGTCAGACCATCTAGCCTTCGCTGAAGTAGCCTTCAACGGCTTCACCACCGAATCATTCCCGATGATTCGCTAGAGTCATTACCAATGGGTGATAGCGTCATTCAATTTGACCCTTGTTGAAGTAGCCTTCAACGGCCTCACCACCGGATTGTCCCAGATGCTTCGATGGGGTTGTCGCTAGCGGCTGATAGTGTCAAACCCTCTGACCTTCACTGAAGTAGCCTTCAATGGCTTAAACACCGGATCATTCCTGATGCTTCGCTGGGGTTGTCACTAGCAGTTGATAGTGTCAGACCTTCTGACCTTCGTTGAAGTAGCCTTCAACGGCTTCACCACTGGATCGTTCCCGATGCTTCGCTGGGGTTATCGCGAACGGGTGATAGTGTCAGACCCTCTACTTCGCTAAAGTAGCCTTCAACGTCTTCACCATCGAATCGTTCCCGATGCTTCGATGGGTTTATCGCCAATGGCTGATAGTGTCATACCTGATCTTCGCTGATGTATCCTTCAACGGCTTCACCACTGAATAGTTCCTGATACTTCGCTGGGGTTGTCGCCAATGACTGATAGTGCCATGCCTGATTGATTTTGACGTGGGAGGTACTCTTTCTGACCAATTATACCCCCGGATCCATTTGGATACTCTGCCACGCTCAAAACCAGTCGGTTATACCATCGGACCTTCCCAATGCTCTAACAGAGGTAGTTTTTAGCAGTTTTTCCGCAGTTTTTCAGTAGTTTTTCAGCAGTTTTCATCATTGGCTCCTGAATTTCACTTCAGGGTCTTAACCAATGGCTTATATGAAGTTTCTTCCTTTGTCAGGCACTTGCCGTGTCGACGTCAGGAAAAATCCTATTCGACTTGGACCCGAATCTTTTTCTCTTTTTCTAAGTTTTGTCTACCCTTATTTTATCTCTTTTGTGAAAAAGGTTTTGAAGGGGTTTTTTAAGAAAAGGCCAACATGTATCATATCGACGATTTGAACGTTTTACAGAGTCGCCAGTTGGTAGATTTAAAATGGTTGTACCAACTCAACCGAGTTTTGTTTGAAAAGAGGTCCAATTTCTCGACACTGTTGAAACTGAATCTTTGAAACCGAAGTTCTATGTTCAGGGGCTTGGTTAAGTGTGGGGAAGGTGTTAGGCACCCCATAACTCCCGTGAAAACACGATACCGCATCTTTTCAATATTTTCCTTTTAAATCTGCAATGTGTGTGTGAATGCTGGATGAAATTGGGCCTACGTTTGATTGATTTGAAAGTATGGATGTGGTTCGTTGAACCTATATACGAAAGGGTTGATTTGATTTGCAAAAGTCCTTTTCTTTAGACAAGATATTAAAATGATGTTTTGAAAGGTTGATTTTCAAACCCTTATGCTAACATAGGAATAGAAGCATATTGATACTTCCATTTTTATCTTTTCAGCCTTTTGGCTCAATTTGAATGGTGATTGTCGGGCTGCAAAGCATCCTCGACCACAGAATATATACAAGTGTCGGTCTTCTCATGGGCATGACAGCCATCAGAGTGACTCTGACACGACAAACTATATTTTCACTATGTTGAGACCTTAAACCCGGATAACAGTTTTAAGGTCTTTCGGATGTACATTTTACAGAAAAATTGGCAGGGTACATTTGTAAAGTGGAGTCTGTCCATCGTGGGAATCAGATTCTGATCAGTTTGATCATGAATTCCACGATTCCTAGGCTCACAGAGGGAAGCCAATAAACCTGTACAGCTCAAATATGCACAGAAAAAAGTATATTTACATCCAGATGTCACCAGAACCAAGGATTCATCAATAAATCCTGGTTTGCGCGTAGCTGAAGTGTCTCGTTCCCAATAGATAACTATCTAAGGGCCGCGAGGTTACTTTCAAAAATGAAACTAGAAAAAATGCTAGATTTAAGTAAACCTCTGCCATTCTAGCTTTCCGGTTCCGTCTGGACCTATTTTGAACCATTTGAAAGCTAGAGTAGGCGAGATTTAAAGAAATCTAGTTCACCCAAAGAAATATCAGCGCCGATTCATATCAAATGAATATTTAAAGCAGATATTTAATCAAAATGAGTAAAGTATATATATATATATATATACGAAAGTTGTAAAGGGCGATGGGTTTTCACTCCGATGCCCGGATTGGAATGTAAATATATATTGTCGATGTTGGGAAAAAATTCACGGGTCGGGTCACAACCCGGATCTTTCTCTCTTCCTAAGTTATCTCTACCCTCACTCTTTTTATTGTGAAAAAGGTTTTGAAGGGTTTTTTAGGAAAAGGCCAACATATATCATGTCAACGATTTGATCATTTTACAGAGTCGCCAATTGGTAGATTTGAAACGGTTGTACCAACTCAACCGAGTTTTGTATGAAGGAGGCCCAATTGCTAGACACTGTCGAAACTTGATCTTTGAAAACAAAGTTTGAGTTCGGGGGCTTGGTTAAGTGTGGGGAAGGTGTTAGGCACCCCACAACTCTCATGTAAACACGGTACCACATCTTTTCAATATTTCCCTTAAAAAACTAAAGTGTGTGTGTGAATGCTTTTTTGAAAATTGGGCTTATGTTTGATGGAAAGCATGTATTATGCATCGTTGAACCTATATACGAAGGGTTTGATTTGATTTGCAAAAAGTCTTTGATTTAATTTGCAAAAGTGTTTTGATTTGATTTGCAAAAGCTTCTCCTTTCGAAAAGATTGTTGAAATGATGTTTTGAAAGAAGGTTTTCAAACCCTTACGCTATCATAGGAATTGAAGCATATCGATACTTCAGTTTTATCTTTTTCAGCCTTAAGGCACAATTTGAATGGTGATTGTTGGGCTGCGAAGCATCCTCGACCACAACATATATACAAATTTCGGTCTCCTCATGGGCATGATAGCCATTGGAGGGACTCTGACACGACAAATCATGATTCTCATTATTTTTAGACCTTAAACCCGGATAACCGTTTTAAGGTCTTTTGTATGTACATTTTACAGAAAAACTGGCAGGATACATTTGTAAAGTGGAGTTTATCCATCATGGGAATCAGATTCTGATCAGTTTGATCATGAATCCCACGATTCCTAGGCTC
Source organism: Panax stipuleanatus (assembly GCA_020205555.1). Lineage (NCBI taxonomy): Eukaryota > Viridiplantae > Streptophyta > Magnoliopsida > Apiales > Araliaceae > Panax > Panax stipuleanatus. Next base: position 46,319,350 of record CM035125.1, read on the forward strand.
ACATATGAGTAGCTAATAAACCTGCACAGCTCAAATTTGTACAAAAATAGATATATATCCAAATGTTCCTAGAACCGAGGATTCATTCAGTAAATCCTACTTTGCACCTGGCTGAAGCGTCTCGTTCCCACAAGATAGCGATCTAAGGGCTGCGAGGTTGCTTTTACAACTGAAACTAAAAAATGCTAGATTTAAATAAATCTTAGCCATTATAGCTTCCTGGTTCTGTCTGTATCGATTTTGAACCATTTGAAAGTTAGAGTTGGCTAGATTTAAATAAATCTAGTTCGCCAGCAGATATGTCAATGCTAATTCATATAAAATAAATATTTAAAGCAATAATTTAATAAAAGCGACTAAAGCAATATATATACAAAAGCTATAAAGGGCGATGGGTTTTCACACTGGTGCCCGAACTGGAATTGAAATATATATATATATATATATATATATATATATATGTATATAACTCTGTATAAAAGCCACGGAATGATCCAGGCTGGTCAGAATTGAAATATATATAAAACAAATAGTAGAAAGGGCGATGGATTTTCACGCCTGTGCCCGGAATGAAATTGAAATATATATAGAAAAGTAGTCAACTATGACAAGGAAGATAACCCAGTGTGGTGAATGTTGCAGATATATATAAAATTAGTAAAAAGGCTACAGAATAATCTAGGCCTGACTGGAATATAAATGTACAGAAAAGTAGTCAACCAAGACTGGGAAGATAACCTAGTGGTGGTGAAAGTTTCTTATATATGCATATTTATATATAAAAGCAGTAAAACGTCCACAGAATAATCTGGGTCGAACTAAAATATAAATATATATATATATAGAAACAGAAAGGTAGTCAACCAAGACTGGGAAGATAACCCAGTGGTGGTGAAATTTGCTTATATATGCATATTTATATATAAAAGCAGTAAACTACCGCGGATTTGACATCCGGGCTTGACAGAATTGAAAAGTTAGTATATATACAATTAAATATATACAAAAAAAAAACCAAACCCGGACTAGGAAGATAACCCAATCCTGCGAAGTTGCTCAAAACGCAGATATTAGTATTTAAAAGCTGCTAAAAGCGACGGATCGTAAATCCGAGTTGCAAAAATGCCAGAAAATACGTTTATAAACAAAAATGTACCAAAAGTTGACAAAAACGGCCACGAAATTGAGTTTCGGGCATATTTAGAAAATAAAACTTGATGTGTAAGTGTAAAACAGTGCAAAGAAGTTGTATTGACTTGCTGATCGTAAAAATACTCACAATGGACTGCTACACGGGCTTTTTGCCAAATTATAGGCTTTAAACGTTCGAATCTATAGGTTATTTTCTGATATGGGGTAGTATGTGGGTATATCTACGTGTTAGAGTGAAAAAATTTGGGTTTGGAAGACAAGAAATTGGACAGAAAACCAAACGGACAGAGGTTCGAAGCGTTTTGGAATTCTTAAAATAAGAGGGGGGTGGCCTCTTATTTATAGACTAGCGAGCCACCACTTTACCTGCTGCTGCCCCAGGTAGAGGTGCAGCTCCACGTGGTAGGGCCCATGTGGTGCGTTCCGTCATCTCAAAGTACGTGCACTCCGACCAACGCGAGTCGAAGTCAAAACTTTCTAACTTTTGATCGGAGCGTCCGTTTGAGGCGTGCGATACCTTTTCGGAAAGCCCTCTCCGAGAGTGTCACAATGACATGGGATAAAACATTTTTTGGGTCCAAGAAGATGGGTTCATAACCAGGTCTTTGATTCCCTGCAGTTTATTCGTTGAGCTGTCTTGCGCTGTTTGCACTCGGGATCATCGTTATGTTTCGTTCTGACCTTGATGGTATCATTTCAGCTTGAGTTTGACCAAATTGGCTTAGCGTTGGTAAAATGACCATTTTTCCCCTCCCGGGGTTTCCTTCAATGTCGGCATGGCCTTCGGTTGACTTTCTGGGGGTTGTTTCTAAGACTTGAATCCCATTTGAGTCTGTTTATCCTCAGTGTTGTCTCTAAGGTTGACTTGGTTGCTCCAGGTTTTCCTCTGGAGATGGTGTGATGCTTTAGGTTCATTTCTGAAGTTGACCTAACTTCCTGGGTTGAGACCGGGACTGACTTGTACTTCCCGGGTTTAGACCGGAGCTGATATGTACCTCCCGGGTTGAGATCGGGGCTGACCTGTACCTCCTGGGTTGAGATCGGGGTTGATTTATACCTCTCGAGTTGAGACCGGGGCAAACCTGTACCTCCCGCGTTGAGACCGGGGCTGACCTGTACCTTCTGGGTTGAGACCGGGGTTGACCTGTACTTTCCGGGTTGAGACCGGGGCTGACGTGTACTTCCCGGGTTGAGATATGTGCTGACTTGAATTTCTTGGGTTAAGACCGGGGCTGAGCTGTACTTCCTGGGTTGAGACCGGGGCTGACTTGTACTTCCCGAGTTAAGATCGGGGCTGACCTGTACCTCCCGGGTTGAGATCGGGGCTGACTTATACTTCCCGGGTTGAGACTGGGGCTGACCTGTACCTCCCGGGTTGAGACCGAGGCTGATTTGACTGCCCAGTATTAAGATCGGGGTTTAGTTGATAGCCCGATATTGAGATCAGAGTTGATTTGATGGCCCGGTATTGAGATCGGGGTTGATTTGACTGCCCAGTATTGAGACCGAGGTTGATTTGATGGCCCGGTATTGAGACCGGGGTTGATTTGACTGCCCTGTACTGAGAACGGAGTTGATTTGATGGCCCGGTATTGAGACCGCTGTTGAGTTAACTGCCTGATATTGAGACCAGTGTTGATTTGATGACTCGGTATTGAGACCAAGGTTAATTTGATTGCCCGGTAGTGAGACCGGGGTTGAGTTGATTATCTGGTATTAAGACCGGAGTTGATTTGAAAAGACAATTTTGCCCTCCTACAGTGTTAGTAACAGGGAAAGAAAATTTTGAGTGTCTACAGATGCCCCTCTTTATCATGTTCATGCAATGCAGTGAAATGGACAGGATAAAGATTAGTAGACACGGGAAATGCACATGCAAAGGGGAGGCAATGCATGGCATGATATGCAATGAATGTTAGATACCTTCGAGGGGGTAGGTTTATCACTGATTTGATTACGTAAGCTTCTGATGGGGATAACGTCACCCGTGATAACCCTCGTGGTGGCACTGTCCGACGATTACTGGTGGGATAACCACTGACAGGTTGTCAGAGTTAGACTGCTGTCTTGTTATGCTGGGGATGTCACTACTAGGCTCACACATGAGTAGCCAATAAACCTGCACAGCTTAAATTTGTACAGAAACAAACAAATATATATATATATCCAAATGTTCCTAGAATCGAGGATTCATTTAGTAAATCCTGGTTCGCACCTGGCCGAAGCGTCTCGTTCCCACTAGATAGCGATCTAAGGGCCGCGAGGTTACTTTTACAACTGAAACTAGAAAAATGCTAGATTTAAATAAATCTCAGCCATTCTAGCTTCTCGGTTCTGTCGGTAACGATTTTGAACCGTTTGAAAGCTTGAGTTGGCAAGATTAAAATAAATCTATTTCGCCCGCAGATATGTCAGTGTTGATTCATATAAAATCAATATTTAAAGCAATAATTTAATAAAAGCGAGTAAAGCAATATATATACAATTATATATACAAAAGCTGTAAAGGGCGATGGGTTTTCACACCAGTGCCTGGACTGGAATTAAAATATATATATATATATATATATATATATATATATATATACATTTAAACTGTATAAAAGCCACGGAATGATCCAGGCTGGACAGAATTGAAATATATATAGAAAAATAGTAGAAAGGGCGATGGGTTTTCAAGCTTGTGCCCGGACTGGAATTGAAATATATACAGAAAAATAGTCAACCAAGACTGAGAAGATAACCCAGTGTGGTGAATGTTGCAAATATATATAAAAATAGTAAAAAGGCCACGAAATAATCCAGGCCAGACTGGATTGTAAATGTCCAGAAAAGTAGTCAACCAAGACTGGGAAGATAACCCAATGGTGGTGAAAGTTGCTTATATATATGCATATTTATATATAAAAGCAGTAAAAAGGCCACAGAATAATCCAGGCTAAACTGAAATATAAATATATATAGAGAGAGAGAGAAAAAAAAGTAATCAACCAAGACTGGGAAGATAACCCAGTGGTGGTAAAAGTTGCTTATATATGCATATTTATATATAAAAGCAGTATACTACCGCGAATTTGACATTCGGGCTTGACAGAATTGAAACGTTAGTATATATACATGTAATTAAATACAAAAAAAAAAAAAAAAACCAAACCCAGACTGGGAAGATAACCGAATCTGGCGAAGTTGCTCAAAACGCAAATTTTAGAATTTAAAAGCTGCTGGAAGCGACGGATCGTCAATCCGAGTTGCAGAAATGCCAGAAAATGCATTTATATACGAAAATGCATTTATATACAAAAATATACCAAAAAATGACAAAAACGGCCACAGAACTGAGTTTCGGGCATATTTAGAAAACAAAACTTGATGTGCAAGTGTAAAACAGTGCAAAGAAGTAGTATTGATTTGCTGATCGTAAAAATACTCACAATGAACTGCTACACGGGCCTTTTGCCAAATCAAATGCTTTAAACGTCCGAATCTATCGGTTATTTTCTGAAATGTGGTAGTATGTGGGTATATCTACGTGTTAGAGTGAAAAATTTTGGGTTTGGAAGACAAGAAATTGGACAAAAAACCAAACAGGCAGAGGTTCGAAGCGTTTTTAAATTCTTGAAATGAGAGGGGGTGGCCTCTTATTTATTGACCAGGGAGCCTCCACTCTACCTGTTGCTGCCACGGGTAGAGGTACAGCTCCACGTGGTAGGGCCCACATGGTGCGTTCTGTCATCTCGAAGTATGTGCACTCCTAGCAACGCGAGGTCGAAGTCGAAACTTTCTAACTTTTGATCGGAGCATCCGTTTGAGGCATGCGATTCCTCTCCGAAAAGCCCTCGTCGAGAGTGTCACAATGACATGAGATAAAACATATTTTGGGTTCAAGAAGACGGGTTCATAATTAGGTCTTCGATTTCTCGTAGTTTGTCCGTTGAGCTGTCTTGTGCTGTTTGCACAAGGCATCATCGTTATGGTTCTTTCTGACCTTGGTGGCATCAATTCGGCTTGAGTTTGACCGAATCGGCTTAGCTTTGGTAAAATAACCATTTTTCCCCTCCTGTGGTTGCCTTCAGTGTCGGCATGGCCTTCGGTTGACTTCCTGGGGGTTGTTTCTAAGACTTGAATCCCATTTGAGTCTGTTTGTCCTCAGTGTTGTCTCTGAGGTTGACTTGGTCGCTCCAAGTTTTCCTCTGGAGATGTTGTGATGCTTCAAGTTCATTTCTGAAGTTGATTTGACTTCCCCGGTTGAGACCGAGGATGACCTGTACTTCCCAGGTTGAGACCGGGGCTGATCTGTACCTCCTGGGTTGAGACCGGGGCTGACTTGTACTTCCCGAGTTGAGACCGGGGCTGATATGTACCTCCCGGGTTGAGACTAGGGCTGACCTGTACCTTCCGAGTTGAGATCGGGGCTGACCTGTACCTCTTGGGTTGAGACTGAGGCTGACCTGTACCTCCAGGGTTAAGACCGGGGCTGATCTGTACTTTTCGGGTTGAGACCGGGGCTGACCTGTACTTCTCGGGTTGAGATCGGGACTGGCCTGTACTTTCTGGGTTGAGACCGGGGCTGACTTGTACTTCCCGGGTTGAGACCGGGGCTGACCTGTACCTCCCAGGTTAAGACCGGGGCTGACTTGTACTTCACGGGTTGAGACTAGGGCTGACCTGTACCTCCCAGGTTAAGATCGGGGCTGATTTGACTGCCCGGTATTGAGACCGGGGTTGAGTTGATAGCCCGATATTGAGACCGAGGTTGATTTGATAGCCCGGTATTGAGTCCAGGGTTGATTTGACTGCCTGGTATTTAGATCGGGGTTGATTTGATGGTTCAGTATTGAGACCGGGGTTTAGTTGACTGCCCGGTATTGAGATCGGGGTTGATTTGATGGTTCGGTATTGAGACCGGGGTTGATTTGATTGCCCGGTATTGAGATCGGGGTTGATTTGATGGCCCGGTATTCAGACTGGGGTTGATTTAATTACCCGATATTAAGACCAGGGTTGAGTTGATTGCCCATTGAGACCGGGGTTGATTTGATGACCCATTATTGAGACCGGGGTTGATTTGAAAAGACAATTTTTCCCTCCTACAGTTTTAGTAGCAGGGAAAGAAAATTTTGAGTGTCTACCTATATATATATATATATATTTATAAAAGCTGTAAAAAGCCACGGAGTAATCCAGGCTAGACAGAATGGAAATATATATATGTATACAAGAGGTAAAGGGCGGTGGGTTTTCACTCCGGTGCCCGACCTGAAATGTAAATATATATATATATATTTATAAAAGCTGTAAAAAGCCACGGAGTAATCCAGGCTAGACAGAATGTAAATATATATATATATATATAAGCTGTAAAGGGCGACGGACATTTTATCTTTTGCCCGGACAGAAGTGTAAGTATATATATATATATATTTATAAAAGCAGTAAAAAGGCCACAAAATGATCCAGGCCAAACTGGAATGTAAATGTTAATATATATAGTTAATATATATATATATATATATATATATATATATATTAAAGCAATAAAAAGGCTACGAAATATAATTCCAAGCCAAACGAAGTCAGAAAAATTTATATATATATAGTTATATAGTTATATATATAAAAGCAGTAAACTACTACAGATTTGACATCCGGGCTTGACATAATTAAAAAGTTAGTATATATACAGTTAAATAGATACATAAAAAAGCCAAATCCGGATTGGGAAGATAACCCAGTCCGGCGAAGTTTCTATAAGCGTATATATATATATATATATATAAGCTATTAGAAGTGACAAATCAACGATCCGAGCTGTGTAAATGCCAGAAAACGTGTTTCTGTACTAAAATGTACGAAAACGTAAGCAAAAACGGTCACGAAACTGAGTTCTGGGCATAATTAGAAAACAAAACTTAATGTACAAGTGTATAAATGCGCAATAAAGTAATATAAACTTTTTTATGGTAAAAATACTCACAATGGACTGCTACACGGGCTTTTTGCCAAATTATAAGCTTTAAATGTACGATTCTACGCTCAATTTTTGATATGTGGTAGTATATGAGTATATCTACGTGTTAGAGTGATAAATTTTGGGTTTGGAGTACAAGAGTGGGGCTGAGAAACGAAACAGGCAGAGGTTCAGAGCGTTTTTCGATATAAAATGAGCTGGGGGTGCACTCATATATATAGACTCGGTGGAAGCGGTCCTACCTGCGACATCCGCGGGTCTACCTGCGGCTCCACATGGTAGGGCCCATGTGGCTGGTCCTGTTGCATCGAAGTATGTGCACTCCGAGCAATGCGAGGTTAGATTTAAAACTTTCTAACTTTTGATCAGAGCGTCCGTTTGAGGCGTGCTATACCTTTTCGGAAAGCCCTCGTCGAGCGTGTTGCAATGACATGGGATTAAACCTTTTCTGAGTTCAAGACGACGGGTTCATAACCAGGTCTTCATTTCCTCGCAGTTTATCCGTTAAACTGTCTTGCGCTGTTTCCACTCCGGATCAATGTTATGGTTCTTTTTGACCTTGGTGGCATTAATTTGGCTTAAGTTTGATCAAATCGGCTTTAATTCTGTAAAATAACCATTTTTCCCCTCCCGGGGTTGCCTTCAATGCTGGCATGGCCTTCGGCTGACTTCCCGGAGTTGTCTCTGAGGTTTGGATTCCAGCCGATTCTGTTTGTCCTCAAGATTGTCTCTCAGGCTGACTTGGTTCTTCCAGGTTTATCCATGGAGATGATGTGAGGCTTTGGGGTTGTCTCCGAAGTTGATTTGACCTCCCGGGTTGAGACCGTGACTGACCTAAACTTCCCGGGTTAAGACCGGGGCTAATCTAGACTTTTCGAGGTGGCGTTTTCATCCCTTCTTTTCCAGTTTTAACCTGTAGAATTGTGTAAACCACGTAGGGTGCTTTTTGAACGCAATGTATCAAAAATGTATGCTTATATGACTTGTTAAAAATTTTCTGACTTCATAAGTATACATATTTTACTATGATGCACGTTTTGATGTAAGAAAATTTGAATTCTGAGACGGTCAATTTTTGCTCTTTTTGATCAGTTTACTCATCCTTTTTGAGGCCTAGTGAGCCTGGATTTTCAACTAAAAATGTCCATGGTAATTTGGCTACCATGTGAAGTTTATCTTTGATTTTTCTTTATAAATATGAATTATTTCTATTTTTGGGAAGGTGTGCTACTAAATGGCCACCTAGACATGACTGTGTGCATGCAAATAGTCCATTTTACAAAAGATACTCAGGCAAAAAAAATTTCAAAAGCATGATCATTTAATAAACATGCAATTTTGACTCTACTGGGGATTTTGACTGACCCATGCATGTTTTATGATTTAAAAATGCATAAAATACTGATTTAAATTAATAAGCCACATATTTTAGGCTTACCTCACCCTTTCTGAGGTGATTTGGATACTTTTTCCAGATTATGGATCGAGATAGACCCGGGAGTGCTAGCAGGGTCCTTTCAAAAGTTAGACGAGGGAGAGTCTCCGATGTCCCTCATCCACGGCCAGCCCGGCTGCCTCGTAGATTGGCTGAGTTAGTGATTCATCCGGTCCAAGCTGAGCCACCAGTTGACATAGACGATGAGGAGGCTCCATTTGTTTCTCCTGCCCCAGCTCAGGGTCCACGTGCGGAGCTCCCAGGCATTGTAGTGCCACTTCAAGATTTGCTGGGAGATTTGAGTCGTCATCCATCGAGATTCCTTCACGCCAACAAGGTGACTGAAGTTTCCTTCTTTCTGGATTTTCTTTCTTTCTTTTGCCATTCTCGGGGCACAAGTTTGATATAGGTTGGCTTTTGATGCAGACCTAGAGGGAACTAGTTTAATGTGCATTCTCTCTACCACACTCTGCACCAGGATTATAGGGACATTGTTGACTCTTGGGGGTTTCAAGCGTTCTTTTCTATCCTTCCCCGCTGCTACCCCTAGGGTTATATGAGGGCTATGTCTGAGCGCTGGTTCCACCAAACTCAGTCTCTCCACTTACTAGATTGTGAGGTGATGATGATGCCTATGGATTGGAGGTTCATCACCGGGATAGAGTTTGAGGGTGAGCCAGTGCCTGTTGTGGCTGATATTACACCCACTGTCGTTCGGTACCTCTTGGGAGTTCCTGCGACGGCCATCAAGGGTTGGACAGTCCGTTCTGGTCCCTTGAGCGTAGATGCCCAGAGTGGGGCTTTACTTGAGCCTCTACCTGATGATCAGAGGGTTAGAGATTGCATCCTGCGGCGACTGTTCTCAGTGATCATCAGGGGTTGTTTCCTTGCGGACAACTCTGCGACGGTGCCCTTTGCCCTGGTCAGTGCCACCCGACATGTGGAGTGCCTCAGTGACTTTGATTGGGGTACCTATACCTTTGCCTATTTTCTCCGAGATATTCGCATACGCTCGGAGGGTGTGACAGAGGCTTGGTTAGGGTTCTACCCATTCCTGCTGGTGAGTACATCTTTTTTATACCTTTTTGATTTTAGCATTTACATTTGTCAGTCCTGATTACTAAGGACTTTTGATATTTACATGGCCAGTTCTGGGCATATGAGAGGCTTCCTTGCCTACGTCCCGCCACTACTTTAGGCCTAGAGACTTATCCTCGGGGACGGCATTGGCACCACTCCACTCTGACGAAGGTCCCTATAGCTGAGGGATTCACCCACTCCCGCCTGCAGTTTGAGCTATTGACAGCCGGATAGATCTCATGGGTACCGTATACCTTAGAATTTTTGACAGTCAAGTTTGAGGGCGGTTTCCCCACTGGCCGGAAGTTTGCATTATCCACCCGCAGAGTCCCATTTTTGACAGAGGGAGGTTGGGAGCTCTATTTCGGAGAACGTGCTATTAGAAGTATCACGGGTCAGATCCACATTCCCTTTGTTCCTCCTGCTTCACATCATTGGCCACTAGTTCAGCCACTTACAGACATCCCAATGGAGGGCGTAGATGGCTTTACCCTATCGGAGGGTTCGTACAACCAGGATGCATTTAGCAGCTGGTGGAGTTCTCGTACTATTGGGGCTCAGACTCGTGCTACCCAGTTCATGGTAGATATGGTGTCGGGGTCTGTGATGATAACAGACTGGATAGCATGCCTTCGAGAGCCTACCCACTTGGACCAGATTACAGGACTAACCCAGCAGTTGGAGAGAGCTTATTTGTTTATCAGGTATCTTGGCAGAGATCCATCAGAGGCATCTTCTTTTGATCCTTTTGGCTCCAAAGTGGGCCCTTCCACAGGTCCATTTTCCAGCAGTTTTATTGGGGCTGATCCTCCCTTATATCGCCCTGACATTCCTGATGGTCGAGACTCTGTGACTCAAAAGGAGATGGAGCATGTTAACAGCCTGAGTGTAGATATTTTAGATCTTTTTGGATAGCTTTTCACGCTATATCTTTTGATATGCCACTGTTTTGACTATTAGGCGGATGTGCACAATTTTGATAGGCCCCTGTTAGTAGTTGGGTGGTTGTGCCCCATATCCCTGTACTTTTTATTTTGTATTTTATTAGCAGACAGAGATGATGCTTGCAGTAGATAGTTTATTGTAGATATTCATGATATTTCCTATTTATTGCATCATGTTTATCATTATCATTATGCATGAATTATGTCATGGATATGCACTTAGACAGGTGAGTTCAGATTTGACCCCTGGATGGTCTTGTGATATTGTGATACAGATGTCGTCTTCGGCAGTTAGCCGCATCGAGCATTTACCACCATCCGTGGTAGCATCATCGTTGAGGTCGTGCTATGATAGCCTGCCCTTCCCAGCTAGAGGGACAGTGGATTGGATGTTGGGGCATTCATTGGCCCTTGTGGACTTCCAGGTTCCATATGGATTCATAGACGACATTCTATCCTATTGGATACCTGAGCGACAGGTTTTTCGCTTCGGGTGGCATGAGCTGACTCTGACTTTAGAGGAGTACGAGCGGCTTATAGGTTTGGATTTGGACTTGCCTTGCTCCCGTACCGCTATCAGTGATATAAAGAGACTGTTCCTGCAGATGTCGGGTCTATATCAGAGTGTAGTCAAGGATGAAATCATTTTCGAATGTGTGATCTTTATTGAGTTTTTGATCGATTATTTCGGTAGACTGGATAGCTACGATCGACAAGCTGGCGACTTTATTATCTCGGCATAGGAGTGGCATTCAGCCAGGATAGACGTCTTGCTGATGTGATTCACGGCTTACTTATACATGCCACTATACTTGGACCACTTAGATGTTGGGTTGATGGTCGCGTTTCGTGCCCTTAGACAAGGTAGCACCATCCTGTCGATGATACTGGTTGATACATTGAGGTCAGCTACCTATTGCAGTACCCATCCAAAGGGGTTTTTAGAGGTATCTCTGTCTTGTTGTATGTATGGCTCATTACCCATTTATTCCCGATTGGCTTCTTCAGACATCAGGGGTACTGCTTCACCCACGAGATAGCTATGTCCTACTCCTTTCAGCCAATGGAGTGTCCGGATGCAGAGCCATGGTCATCTATTTTGTTAGATATTGAGCATCCTTTTTCAATTCTGCCATACTCAGGGCTAGTCTCCCCTTATAGCTTCATTACCTATGTATCCGACATGGATTACTTGCCCCTGGCGGGATTGAGAGGGGTGACCACTTACCATCCGTTGGCAGTTATGAGTCAGTTTGATCAGTTCCAAAGCCTGCACCAGTTTAAGGGGGCCATTGATCAGCGAATGTCAGCTTCTTCTATGTTTTCAGCCGACCTGATCAGGATTTATGAGTGTTGGACTCATAGGGAGAGGGCTGATTTCTCTACTAGCCATCCAGATTGCTCTCTAAAGTATTCAGCATGGATGGAGGCTGATATAGCAGCAGTCGTAGTCATCCAGTCAGCTCCAGTTGTGGATTCAGATGGGGAGGAGCCTATGGAGGATCCTGACTCTCCTACGGAGGATGATTTGTTTATGGGTCTGACAGCAGCCTTAGTTAGTGACCCGCCGATCATTCTTATCGGGACAGATCTCGCTATGGCAGATTTATTAGCTAGGATGACTTTCATGAGAGATCAGGCTAGTGCACTGATGTTGACTTCCCTGTCCGGTAGAGATATAGCTTTTGTTGATAGAGATGAGGCTCGAGCCACTCGGGATACGGCATTGGTCAAGAGAGATGAGGCTCGATCTTCTCGAGATGCTACTTTTGTTGAGATTAAAGAGACTTTGATTGCCAAGGATGCTGCTTTTATAGAGAGGGATAAAGCCATAGCTTCTCGAGATTTCCACATTGCTGGCAGTACTACTCTCCGATCATATACCCATTGCTTGGTTGCCGATATGAGTGCTTACATTGATGATTACAGTGCCACTATGCAGATGGCTATGGATGTTTTGGCTCGTATGGAGGCTGAGGGTATTTCTCTTGCAGCGGCTCCTCCATCTTTAGAGAGAGATGCCATGTTAGCATTGCTATCCCGCTTGTCCATGGGTCCATAGACTAGCTTTGTTTTTCCTGCACATACTAGATCAGTCATTTATATCATGTACAGGACACAGTGTATATATCAAATAGTATTATATATCAGAGAAATATATTTTGATTCACTTCCCTGTTTGGATATGTATTGTCATTGCTGAGTGATTACCACTACTTTCATGACTTGCTGTTGTTGATGTATCATGAGCTTCTCATTGACAAATTGACATTGAGATGTCGGAGAATATCTTAGACGGGCCTATGGATCAGGGACGCTTGATAGGATTTAGGTTTTATATGGTTTCAGTGTCTTAGGACTGGTTTTATTGGTTTTTCATTTTTCTTTGAAGGTTATACCGCACCCTGAATGGCTACCTACGTACTCTAGGGCTGAGGGAGATCAGGTCATTCGTAGTTCATTTTTTTTATAGGAGAAAAGTTTGAGAAGTATTTATCTTGGGTTTTGAGTTTGGTTTGATGAGTTTTTGAATTTTTTGTTTGGTTTGACAGCACCAGGAATGGCTGCCTACGTACTCTAGGGCTGAGGGAGATCAGGTCATTCATAGTTCATTTTTAGTGAAAACCGAACTGATTTGATCGATTCGCAGGACCAGGATGATGGCTGGAATATGTTTCAGATATAGTACCTTTTTATGGTGTCTGAGTTGATGAGTTGGGGAAATTCGCTCCCGTCCATTTCTTGTAATCTGATAGCTTCTCCTGTCAATACTTCCATAACAATGAAAGGGCCTTCCCAACTTAGGGAAAACTTTCATTTGGCTTCATCTTGATTAGCCAGGACATTCTTTAATACCAAGTCGTTCTCCTTGAATTGTCGTATTCAAACTTTCTTGTTGTAGGATCGAGCAATCCTTTGCTGATATAACTGCCCGTGGAAAATGGTTGTAGCCTTCTTTTCATCTATCAGGGATAATTGGTGTTACCGTTCTTGCAACCACTGGTCTTCGTCCATCTGAGGGTCAATTAATACTCGTAAGGACTCCATCTCTACTTCTATGTGAAGGACTACTTTCATGCCATAGACCAATGAATAGAGGGTAGCCCCAGTAGAGGTACGTATTGACGTCATGTATGCTAACAGGGTTAGAGGCAACAGGTCAGGCCATTCTTTGTGATTGGCTGACATTTTCTGCATGCTCTTTTTGATGTTCTTATTAGCCGCTTCGACGGCACAGTTCATCTTGGGCCGATAGATGACAGAATTGAGATGCTTGATGTGGAACTTGCTACATAGTTCTCTCATCATCTGATTGTTTAGGTTCTTGGTGTTGTCTGATATGATCACCTCCAGTTGTCCATATCAAAATACAACATTATTTCTGATGAAACCAATGATTACCTCTTTGGTGACTTTGGGAAAAGATGTAGCTTTAACCAACTTGGTGAAGTAATCGATCATAGTGAAGATGAAGCGATGTCCATTGCTGGCTTTGGGTTCAACTGGCCCAATCACATCCATTCCCCACATAGAGAAAAGCCATGGCGAACTCATGTTATGTAATTCATTTGGAGGAGCGTGTATGGCATTTTCATGGATTTGGCATTGGTAGCACCTCTTAACGTGGTCATCACAGTCAGCTTTGAGAGAGATCCAGTAATGTCCTGTTCTTAATATTTTATTGGCCAGTAGATGACCGCTCATGTATGGACCACAAATTCTACCGTGGACTTCATCCATCAATCTCTGGGCTTGCTCTTTATCGAGGCATCGCAATAGGCATATTCCAGCATCCCTTTTGTAGAGTGCGTCTTCGCTCAAATAGAACTTTATAGCCATCTTGTGAATCCTTTTGCGTTCGGATTGGCTTGCCCCAGCGGGTGTAGATCCATCTCGAAGATACTCCTTGATGTCATGATACCAAGGCTATTTGATAGGAGGTATTTCATCTGATACTTCTCCAATGTAATTCCCGTATATCGTGGTCTTTTGGTTTATGATTTTGATGTCGGGAATCCCACTCCTATCGGATATACGGATCAAGGAAGCCAAAGTTGCCAATGCATCGGCGAAGTCATTCCTACCCTGAGGAATATGGATGAAAGTTATGTCTTCAAACTCCAAGGATATTTTGACGATCTGCCAATGATAGGGCAGCAAATGCAGTTCTTTGGTGTGATATGCCCAGGTGGTTTGTCTGATGACCAGCTCAGAATCTCCAAAGACTAGTAGATGTTGGATACCCATGGATTGGGCTAGTTTCAACCCCATTATGTAGCCATCATACTCAGCCGTGTTGTTGGTGTTGACAAACTGCAGCTTGGTAGCTACAGGATTTGTTCTCCTGTACCAGTGATAAGGACTGCCCCAGCTCCAGCACCTTCCATGTTTACTGCTCCATCGAAATACATCTTCTATGATTGGACTGTATTCTCTTGTCAGATTTGCTGAATTGTCATGATCCCATCATTCGGGAAGTAAGTTTCCAGAGGTTCAAACCCTCCTGATGGTGCTTCGGCTAGTTGATCTGCAATGCCCTGACCTTTAATGGACTTCTGAGTGACGTAAATAATGTCGAACTGCTGTAGGATCAACTGCCATTTGGACAATCGATAATTCAATATTGGCTTGTTGAATACGTATTTTAGCGGATCCATGTGGGATATGAGGTAGGTCGTGTGTCCGTGAAGATAGTGTTGTAACCTCATGGGGGCCCATGCTAACGCACAGCATGTTTTCTCAATCAAAGTGTACGTCTGTTCATCGCTGCTGAATCTTTTGTTGATGTAGTAGATAGGTCTCTCCTTGCTACTATCATCTTTTTGTCCTAACATGCAGCCCATTGCATTGGCATTGATAGACAGGTACATAAATAAGGGAACTCCATCCCTCGATGGTACCAAGACAGGTGCTTCGATCAGTTGCTTCTTGATGGTAAGGAAGGCCTCTTGACAATCCTTATTCCGTTTTCGTGGAAAAATTCTTCCTTAGTAGCTTGAAGATGGGTTCACAAGTTACTGTGAGCTGAGAAATGAACCGGCTTATGAAGTTGATCCTTCCCAGGAATCCACGTATCTCCTTCTCTGTTTGAGGTATGGGCATCTCAGTGATGGCTTTAATCTTGCCAGGATCCAGCTCAATGCCTCTATTACTTACCAGAAATCCCAACAACTTACCCGATTTGACGCCAAAAGCACATTTGGCTGGATTCAGCTTGAGGTTGTACTTATGCAACCTGTTGAACAGCTTCCTGAGATGGTCAATGTGATCGTCCTCCTTCCAGGATTTGATGATGATGTCATCCACATAGACCTCTATCTCCTTATGCATCATGTCATGAAATAGGGCCATCATGGCTCGCTGGTATGTGGCACCAGCATTGATAAGACCGAAGGACAAACGTCTGTAGAAAAAAGTTCCCTAGGGAGTGATGAAAGCTGTCTTCTCCCTGTCTTCCTCAGCGACCATAATTTGATGGTAACCAGCAAAGCAATCCATGAAGAAATACATGTCGTACTATGCCATGTTGTCTATCAGGATGTGGATGAAAGGTACCAGGGAATTATCCTTGAGACAGGCTTTGTTCAAATCCCTATAATCCACGCATACTCGTACTTTTCCTCCGGGCTTAGGTGCGAGAACGATGTTTGAGAGCGATTCTGGGTATGTTTATACCATGATGATGTCGGCTTTGAATTGTTTAACAACCTCTTCTTTGACTTTCAGACTCCATTCAGGTTTCAATCGCCTGAGCTTTTGTTTAACTAGCTTGAATCTATCTTTGATGGGCATTCAATGGATGACAATATCAGTAGACAGGCCAATCATGTCTTTATGTAACCATGCAAACACATCCTGGAACTGTGTTAGGAGCTCAATCAGGTCGGCTTTTTGATCTTGTGTGAGGTATATACCTATCTCGATTTCTTTGAGGTTTTCTAAGGTTTTGATATTGATAGTGGTGGTTTGGTCAAGGTTTGGTTTGGGTTTATCTTCAACCCATTCTTTGATCTCCTCAGACACCTCATAGTCATCTTCCTCCTCTTGATTAACTTCCATCAAGTCGAAGTTCAGTTCTACATCAAAGTTATAGTCATTATGACATGTTGGCATCTCATCAGCAGGGACAAACAAATCCAATCTTGGAGTCCTGAAAACAAAATGCTTTCCCTTTAATATATGCAACTGTTTAAACATACAAAGCATTTGGCAAAGTATGACAAAAGTTACTGCTATAGCTGTGAAATTAAAAAAGAAGTAAACGAAACCATGTTACAGGGAAGACAGATTCTCTGCCCTTTTACCCTTTTTAAATTAGGTAAGGAACGCTGCTCCAGTTATCCAGGGTTAGATCCTCATGAACAGGGAGGATCAAGGAATTGTGCTCGTTGGCCTCATCTCAGATGATGACTAAGACATCCTTCAAAATAGGGCCAGGGTTTTTCTTTGAACTGCCTCCCTTCTCTTTCTTGATGCGAGGAATTTCGATCTGATCCTCCTCGTCACTATCTAGGATATCTTCATTCATACCTTCGTAGTGTATGAGAACCCGTATATTAGCAAATGGGTCTCGTCCTTCGTACAGGAGCTTTTTGTTTCCCTTTTTTCTATCCCTCTCAGGCTTTAGGATCTTTCTCTCATATACCGGTATGATTGGAGGAAACAGCATGGCTGATACCACAGTAGGGATCTTCCTCATTGGCTTCACAAACCCGGCATCAGTGAGGTTTGGCAATAATATGGTGAAAGCATGAACCTTAGGATGCTTGTGTAGGTTCCGATGGTTTGACCCTGATGAATAACCCAATCCAGCTTCCCCCGACTGACTCAGGATTTGTACGGGGCTCTTGATACCTTGTTGATTCTTTCCTAACCCTTTTCCAGGGTGGAAACCCAAAGATACCATCTCCTGGCCCACTGTCATCACTTCGGGGGAGACTTTAAGCTTCAAGACTGGTGCCCCAACTGGTAAGTACTGAGTATCGCTTACCTCCAAGGCTTGAAAACTAGCAGGTTCAATCCCTGCATCTAGACTGATCACCGGTATATCTCCCTGTATGCAGACAGGGTATTCTGGTTAGGCATTCACCGTGATTAGGTTGCCATTGATAATGTACTTAAGCTGCTGATGGAGGGTGGATGGAACTGCTCCTGCCATATGGATCCATGGCCTTCCCAGCAACAAGTTGTATCCAGTGGTGATGTTGAGCACCTAGAAGGACACATAGAAAGTCTGTGGACCTATCTCCAGTGTAAGCTCAATCTCTCCCACAGCTTCTCGGCGAGACCCATTGAAAGCCCGGATAACCACATGACTGGTTCTGATCCGGTTTGGGTTGATCTTCATTCTTTCTAAGGTATTGTAGGGACAGATGTTTAGGGACAATCCTCCATCTATTAGCACCCCTCCGATCACATACCCTGATGACATCACCACTATGTGTAGTGACTTACGATGGCCCGTCCCTTCTGCAGGTATATCATTGTCAGTGAAAGATATCATATTGTTGTTAAAGATGTGTTCTATCACGTTACGGAATTTCTCAACATCCACTGTCTTTGGCAGGTGGGCCTCCTCCAGTACTTTCACCAGAATGTTGCGATGATCCACCGATGATAAGACCAGATCTAGGATGGACATCTGCTTGGGTGCATATTTTAGACTTTGCACCACTTTGATTTCATTGTGTCCCATTTTGCTGAGGAACTCTTCGATTTTCTCTTCAGCCACCGTTTCTTTGGCCTTGATTACTGATTTGATGACCCGCTGAGGCAGTTACAATGGATTCTCCTTTGGTACAATGGCAATGTTGTTTGAGGTGGAACCTTTATCATTCCTATAGTTCCATAGGACTCTCTTCAGACTGATCACTGGATACTTGGGTCTGAATGGTAATATTAAAGGCTCGGGAGCCGCCAACTTCACAGGATTTTGTGTTTCTTTGACCCCTTTCCCTGGCAGTACTAAGGGTATTCCGGCTAGCTCCTTCTCACAGGAGATAACAGCCACTATTTATTGGTTCCAAGCCATGGGAATAAAGAGTGTTTCTTCATCAGGAAGGCCATAATCTTGATTCCCTCTTATCAGTTCACCGCTTTCAATCATGTTCTGAACTAAGTGATGAAGTCCCCAGCAATTTTCAGTGTCATGACCGGGTGCATTGGAGTGATATTGACAGATCCTGTCAGGCTTAAATTTTTTGGATCAAGGGTTTACCAGGGGTAACAGATCTGTAACCATTCCCTCATTGATTAACATTTGGAGGATCTTCTTTATCGGCTGGTTCAGATAGGTGAAATTTCTCTAGAAGGCAAACTCCCTATCTGCTTAAAACTTCTCCTCCTTGGCCACCTTATCGGCCCAGGGTTCATGCTCATGAAACCGGTAATGGTCCCTCATAGCAATGGGACTAATATCCAGTTTAGGAGGACTTGTTTCCTGTTGGTTGGTCTAATTTATCAGTTGCCTGGTTATCTGATGTTGGTATACAATCAGCTCTGCCAATTGTCCAATCTGTTCCTTGATAGACTTGATCTCTTGTTCTATCAGGAATCGCCTTTATGAGAATTCCCAATTATCTGGGCTATTGTTGCTGGATTGAGTTGACTCTCTGACATATCGGAGGTATTTGGATCCTTCTCCATTTTGCGTGGTAATCATGTTGACACCCTCCTCTTTGTACTGAGGGAGGGGATTATCCTGTACGTTCGGTTGCTCAGGATTGGTCACCACGATCTCTCCATTGTCTACAAGTCCTGGATTTTGTGCTTGAGAGACCAGTAATCTTGTGTATCATGGCCCAGAGATCCGGAATGGTAGGCACACTTCTTACTTGGGTCAAAATTCTGTCCACCAGTATTGGTTGGTGGAAGGAGTTGCACAATCTTTTTCTGTGCCGTCAACAGTTTTAGCACATTCTTGAGTGAATCCTCTAAGGGGGTGAACGTTCTTCAACGCCTAGCCTCCAAATTTTTCTGGAATGGCGGGTTTGAATGTTTTACTAAAGCTTGAAAAGGGGAATAGTTCATCCTTTGAATGGGCATGCTGCTTGAATCACCCCTCTGATTCTGTCCTTGCAATACTAAGGACACTTCTTCGTCTTTCTTCTCGTGTACCCTCTCGGGATTACTCCCGTAACTCTCGGACTGGATATGCTCGGCAACAGCTTCTAAGGCGGTCAAATCCTTTATCTTCCCAGATTTCAGCCCCATTTCTGCCATTTCACCGTGCTTGATCATCTCCAAAAATGGCTTTCCTATACCTCATAATACGGAGCTTCTTGAATGTCGATGAAGGTCATGACTATATCAGACTCAATCATAGGTGGGGTGACTTGTGCCGCCATTCATCTCCAGCGTTGAGCATATTCTCTGAATGACTCAGTGTTCTGTTACTTGATTTTGGTTATTTGATATCTATTTGGAACCAGTTGAGACTGGAAATTGTATTGATTGAGGAAGGCATGTGCAAGCTCTTCCCAGCTGTGAGTTTTAGAGTTATCCAATCGGGCATACAACGCTCTAGCCTCTCTGGTCAGACTTTTTTGGAATAACTATTTTTAGAGTTTCTCGTCCTCTACATAGGATCCGAGCTCTCCAATGAATACTTTCAAGTGAGTGTAGGGGTCTCCCAATCCAACATATTTCTCAAAATCAGGGACTTAAAATTTTTCAGGGTAACGAGCCCCTAGGTTTATACACAAGTCTGAGTAATTGACACTCCCAAATGCCTTAGTCCCTTTGATGGACCAGATGGTTTCTTCCATCTGTTGGACCTTCTTCAAAATGTCACTCGCTTCCTGCTCTTTTTTAAGGATGGTGATTTCAGGGATTTTGTTGGTAGTATCCTAGCTCTGTAGTCCAGGAATCTGAGTGTCCTTCTTCCCTGTCTCTTGCTTGCCACCGGGTCTACCTAGTTCTGTGTGACCCTGTGCTTGTTTCCCTTTAAGAGCTTTACTTTGTTCTCTTAAGAAACTGGCCAATTCGGCAATCTGGTTCTTCAGTCCTTCAAACTCTTCCCTAGAGACGGGGGTAGATTCTGGCTGAGCACTGGAAGCCATATCCGGAGATGGACTTAGTGCTTTCTTAGATTTAGATCTAGTGATAGGACCAATTTTCCACCTCCAACAAACGTAGGCGTGTTAATTTTCTGAGGTAGGTATGGATAGGATGCATGCCACGATGTGTTTTTTGAGGTTTTTTTAATCTTATCCTGCAAAACCGAGGTCAGTTGTTTTGATGACAAGATAATATGACAGGATTTACAAGACAGGGAATGTATATTATGACATTTACATTAGAATTGAAAACTTGACATTGAATTGAAAGAGGAAGGCATGAAGAGGCTTCCCATCGGATTTGGTTAACCAAAGGCTGACCTATCTTAGGCTACTCTCGCGGCTATTCGACATGAAGGTCCCCAGATCACCACAATCTACTAGAGGGGAAATTAATCCGATCTTTCAACTGGAGCGGATCTGAGTGGTGCTATTTCATGAGCCCCGAAGACTTAGCCATCCTCGAAGACATTACTCTGTCACCTACGGGTTTGCCTCTTGGTGGAGGAATCACACAACACACATTCACCTACATCGCGTCTCACCGTATGCATTTGATGACATTAGTGCGAAGAACTAATATAAAGCAGTAAGCATTCATTCACATTCATTCAATGTAAAGACGCAGCAGTCACACATTCATTCCATGTAGAGACGCAGCATTTTCACATACGCAGATATGAAATGAAAATTTTAAAAATTTTTGAACGCGGCCTAAGCCCTCTACTGTCCTCAGTAGAGTCGCCACATGTCGACGTTGGGAAAAAATATGGTTCGAGTTGGACCCGAATCTTTCTCTCTTCCTAAGTTTTGTCTACCCTTATTTTATCTTTTTTATTGTGAAAAAGGTTTTGGAAGGGTTTTTTTAGGAAAAGGCCAACATGTATCATGTCGATGATTTGAATGTTTTACAGAGTCGCCAGTTGGTAGATTTAAAATGGTTGTACCAACTCAACCGAGTTTTGTTTGAAAGGAGGCCCAATTACTGGACACTGTCGAAACTGAATCTTTGAAACCGAAGTTCTAAGTTCAGGGGCTTGGTTAAGTGTGGGGAAGGTGTTAGGCACCCCACAACTCCCATGAAAACAAGGTACCGCATCTTTTCGATATTTCCCTTTAAATCTGCAATGTGTGTGTGTGAATGTAGAAGAAATTGGGCCTATGTTTGATTGATTGGAAAGTATGGACGTGCTTCGTTGAACCTGCAAAAGTCTCTTTTAGTTAGACAAGATATTAAAATGATGTTTTGAAATGTTGATTTTCAAACCCTTACGCTAACATATGAATAGAAGCATGTTGATACTTTCATTTTTATCTTTTCAACCTTTTGGCTCAATTTGAATGATGATTGTCCGACTGCGAAGCATCCTCAACCACAGAATATATACAAGTGTCGGTTTTCTCATGGGCATGACAACCATCGGAGTGACTCTGACACGACAAACCATATTTTCACTATGTTGAGACCTTAAATCCGGATAACCGTTTTAAGGTCTTTTGGATGTACATTTTTATAGAAAAACTGGCAGGGAACATTTGTAAAGTGGAGTTTGTCCATCGTGGGAATCAGATTCAGATCAGTTTGACCATGAATCCCACAATTACTAAGCTCACAGAGGGAAGCCAATAAACCTACATAGCTCAAATATGCACAGAAAAAGTATATTTACATCAAGATGTCGCCAGAACCAAGGATTCATCAATAAATCATGGCCTGCGCATAACCGAAGTGTCTCGTTCCCACTAGATAGCGATCTAAAGGCTACGAGGTTGCTTTCAGAAATGAAACTAGAAAAAATGCTAGATTTAAGTAAATCTCAGTCATTCTAGCTTCCCGGTTCTGTCTAAACCTATTTTGAACCGTTTGAAAGCTAGAGTTGGCGAGATTTAAAGAAATCTAGTTCGCCCAAAGAGATGTCAGCGCCGATTCATATCAAATAAATATTTAAAGTAAATATTTAATCAAAATGATTAAAGAATATATATATATATATATATATAATTATATATATACGAAAGCTGTAAAGGGCGATGGGTTTTCACTCCGATGCCCGGACTGGAATGTAAATAAATATATATATATATATATATATATATTTTTAAAAGCTATAAATAACTACGAAGTAATCCAGGCTGGACAGAATGGAAATATATATATGTATACAAGCGGTAAAAGGCGGTGGGTTTTCACTCCGGTGCCCTAACTGAAATGTAAATATATATATATATATATATATTTATAAAATCTGTAAAAAGCAACGGACTAATCCAAATTGGACAATGTGAATATATATATATATATATATATATTTATAAAATCTGTAAAATGCCACGGACTAATCCAAACTAGACAGAATGTAAATATATATATATATATATATATATATATATATATAAGTTGTAAAGGGTGACGGACATTTTAACCTTTGCCTGGACAGAAGTGTAAGTATATATATATTTATAAAAGTAGTAAAAAGGCCACAGAATGATCCAGGCCAAACTGGAATGTAAATATTAATATAAATAGCTTATATATATATATATATATATATAATAAAGCAATAAAAAGGCCACGAAATACAATTCCAGGCCAAACGAAGTCAAAAAAATTTATATATATATAGTTATATATATAAAAGCAGTAAACTACCACAGATTTGACATCTGGGCTTGACAAAATTGAAAAGTTAGTATATATACAATTAAATATATATATATATATATAAAAGCCAAACCCGGGCTGGGAAGATAACCCAGTCTGGCGAAGTTGCTATAAACGTAGATATATAAAAGCTGTTAGAAGTGACGGATTAACGATCCGAGCTGTGGAAATGCCAGAAAACGTGTTTATGTACTAAAATGTACAAAAATGTAAGCAAAAATGGCCACAGAACTGAGTTCCAGGCATAATCAGAAAACGAAACTTAACGTGCAAGTGTATAAATGTGCAATGAAATAATATAAACTTTCTTATCGTAAAAATACTCACAATGGACTGCTACACGGGCTTTTTCCCAAATCATAGGCTTTAAACGTCCGATTCTACCTCAATTTTTGATATGTGGTAGTATATGAGTATATCTACGTGTTAGAGTGATAAAATTTGAGTTTGGAGTACAAAAGTGGGGCTGAGAAACGAAACGGGCAGAGTTTCAGAGCGTTTTTCAATATAAAATGAGCTGGGGGTGCACTGATATATATAGACCCGGGGGAAGCGGTCCTACGTACGACATCCATAGGTCTACCTGCGGCTCCATGTGGCAGGGCCCACGTTGTGGGTCTCGTTGCATCGAAGTACGTGCACTCTAAGCAATGCGAGGTCAGATTCGAAACTTTTTAACTTTTGATCGGAGCGTCCGTTTGAGGCGTACTATACCTTTTTGAAAAGCCCTCGTCGAGCGTGTCATAATGAAATAGGATTAAACCTTTTCTGAGTTCAAGAAGACGGGTTCATAACCAGGTCTTCGTTTCCTCACAGTTTATCCGTTGAGCTGTCTTGCGCTGTTTTCACTCGGGATCAATGTTATGGTTCTTTCTGACTTTGGTGGCATCAAATCGGCTTAAGTTTGATAGAATCAAATTTAAGTTAGTAAAATGACCATTTTGCCCCTCCCGGGGTTGCCTTCAGTGCTGGCATGGCCTTCGGCTGAATTCCCGGGGTTGTCTTCGAGGTTTGGATCCCAGTCGATTCTGTTTGTCCTCAGGGTTGTCTCTGAGGCTGACTTGGTTCTGCCAGGTTTGTCCATGGAGATGATGTAAGGCTTCGGGGTTGTCTTCGAAGTTGATTTGACCTCCCGGGATGATATCGGGGATGACCTGTACCTCCCGAGTTGAGACCGGGGCTGACTTGTACCTCCCGGGTTGAGACCGGGGCTGACCTGTACTTCCCGGGATGAGACCGGGGATGACCTGTACCTCTCGGATTGAGATCGAGGATGACCTGTGCTTCCCGTGTTGAGATCGGAGCTGACCTGTACCTCTCGGGCTGAGACCGGGGATGACTCTGCCTCCCGGGTTCAGACCGGGAATGACCTGTACCTCCCGGGTTGAGACTGGGGCTGACCTATACCTCCTGGGTTGAGACCGGGGATGACCTGTGCTTCCCAGGATGTGACCGGGATTGACTTGTACCTCTCGGGTTGAGACCGGGGATGACCTGTACCTCCTAGGATAAGACTGGGGCTGACTTGTACTTCCCAGGATGTGACCGAGGTTGACCTGTACCTCCCGGGTTGAGACCGGGGATGACCTGTACCTCCCGGTTTGAGACCGGAGTAGACCTGTACCTCTCAAGTTAAGATCGGGGCTGACCTGTATCTCCCGGGTTGAGACCGGGGCTGACCCGTACCTCTCGGGTTGAGACCGGGGATGACTTGTACCTCCCAGGTTGAGACCGGGGCTGACATGTACTTCCTGGGTTGAGACCGGGGCTGACCTGTTCCTCCCGGGTTGAGACTGGGGCTGACCTGTACTTCCCGGGTTGAGACTAGGGCTGAGTTAACTTTTTTGCCCTCCTGCAGGGTTAGTAACAGGAACACAAAATCTCGATTATCTACAACAGAACTGAAGAAAATTCTAAGTGTCTACAATATAATATATATATATATATATATATATATAATATTCTTAATAATTTTATAATTAAAATAAAGAGTTTACTTTAATCTTGAAAATTGATTTCATGCAACTTAAAATTGCCCATTAAATGATACTCATATATATATGGAATGATTTTAATTCTTGAGATGAATGTTTATTTATTGATGCATATGGTGATCTGTATGATAATAAATGGGGTTGATTATGGAATATTGACCAATGTGATTGAATTTTATTTTAGTTGAATGCTTGAATGAATGAGTTTTATTAAATGGGGTCTACGTAACTCGTCTTATTTAATTTTTCTTGATGTAAAATTTTATCTCCCTCCTATATACTTCCCCTTAACTGTTGATCAAGGTTTCTATTTAAAATTAAATAGTTTATGTAATAGAAATAGTTAGAATTATCTTGAAGAAATTGGAGACCAATGAGCAAGGAGCGCGTGAAGACCTGTTTGTATGGAGTCCGGGTTTAAATGTAATAGTTACGTTTAAATTTAAATTATTGCACTCCTAGGTTTAACCTTTTGGTTCACTTGGTAGCTCTAGTGAACCAGACTAGAATAAAAGTCCATAATCAATCCAGCTAGAATATAGTATTCTATAAGTGCATGCTATTATTATATATATTATATTTTATGCAAACACGTTTCGCGTGTTTTAATAAAATAACGCGTATTTTATATATATATATATATATATATATATATATATATATATATGTGTGTGTGTGTGTGTGTGTGTGTGTGTCTGTGTGTGTGTGTGCATGCACGCTAAACAAGATGAGACAAATAATAACAAACCCCTCAAAGAAATTATATTAAGTCTAAAGCGTTCAATGATATTTGGAATATCGAACGTCGCCTTCTAGCATGATAAATTAATAGAGTATTAAATATTTAATATGAGTTTGTTGTGCACACACAAGGAAAGTATTAAGTATTTAAGATATTAAGTCAATCACATTTGATGCTTATAAAGAAAATTGAACAATATTGTATTATTGTGCACACACAAGGACAATATTTTTTTTTTGAATATATGGAGTGTTAGGTTGGACTTAACTTAAATCATTTTAGTTCGGATGTACACACACTTGACCATTATGATTTAAGAGGCAGAATACAAGGAGTTACATGTTAATGTAATTGACAAGAGTTGTCTACCTATTCATTTATATATGGTTTATTGTGCACACACAAGGCTATATATATTTGAAATGGGATCCTTATTCTCACTAGCGAATCTTTAATTAGATGTTGTCGAACTATATCAGTGAGGGTAATATAGTTTGAAGAAAATAGTGGGATACCAACTTAAAATAAGACCTAATTTATTTTGGTATATAAAATTAATTAAATGAATATTTGCTAAAATATTTTCTTTTCGCATACAGAAATTTAAAAATGTTAAAATCACTAATTTCACTGTGTAGCATACTTGATGCTAACAAACTGACCGGACCGAATTACACGGACTGGTTAAGGAATCTGAGAATAGTTCTCACTGCTGAAAAGATTTATAATGTCCTAAATTCACATGTCCCTGGAACTGTTCTAGAATCAGCTTCCGAGGAAGAGATTGCCACTATTGTTAAGCGACAAAGTGATGCATCTTGGGCTCAATGCATCATACTCGCATCCATGAATAACAAGCTTCAGCGTCATCATGAAAACATGGATGCTCCTACTATGTTGCTTCACCTCAAGGAGTTGTATGGTGAACAAAGTAGGACTGCTACATATGAGATATCTAAAGAGCTCTTCCGATATCAGATGACCGAGGGCACTGCCGTTTAGACTCATGTCCTAAGGATAATCAATCTAATTGAACGCCTTGGACAGCTTGGGTTTGTCATGGACGGGGAGTTGAGTCAAAACTTGGTCTTGCAGTCACTCTCTAAGACCTTCTCGTAATTCGTTGTTAATTTTCACATGAATAAGTTAGATGTCAGCTTACTTGAATTACTTAACATGTTGAAAACTACAGAAGGCCACTTCCTATCCAAGAAGAACCATGTCTTAATAGTGGATGATTCTTCCAAGAAAAGGAAGAGGCCCAAGGTATCTTCTGAAAAGAAGAAATCTAAGAAGGCTAAGGGCAAGGCGAGAAAGTGAAGGATCAAAATAAACCTGATCCAGCAAGCAAAGGAATGTGCTTCCATTGCAACGAGCCAGGTTATTGGAAGAGGAACTGCAAGAAGTTTCTGGCAGAGAAGAAGCTTGGAGAATCTTCAACTTCCAATCAAGGTTTGTTCATGATTGAAATTAATTTTTCATAAAGTCAAAATTCTACTTGGGTATTGGATACCGGCTGTGGTTCTCACATATGTAATACTGTGCAGGGACTGGTTAGAAGTAGAAAGCTGAACAAAGATAAGGTTGTCCTACGAATGTGAAATAGAGCAAAGGTTGCTGCATTAGCTGTAGGCACTTATTGTTCAACACTGCCTATGGGCAAGTCCATTTATTTAAATAATTATTATTTTTCTGAATATCATTAGAAACATTATTTCTGTTTTCGTATTAGATATGGATGTATTTAACATTATAATAAAGAACAACAGTTGTTCTATTTATAATAACAATATTTTATATGGTGTTGGTAATTTGCGAAATGGACTTTATATACTTGACTTGCTTGAAAATATACTTCAAATAGAACAAACTAAGAAAAAGAAATGAGATGATGTTAATTATACCTATATGTGGCACTGTAGACTTAGTCATATTAACGAAACAAGATTATCCAAGTTGCATAAGGATGGGCTCTTAGAGCTATCCGCTTATAAATCATATCCAACTTGTGAATCTTGTCTCATGGGTAAAATGACTAAATCTCCTTTTAGTGGAAAAGGAGAAAGAGTGACAGAGTTGTTAGCGTTGGTTCACACAGACGTTTGTGGACCTATGACAATGAATGCACGGGGAGGGTATTCTTATTTTATTACTTTCACTGATGATCACTCAAGATATGGATATGTGTATTTAATAAAATACAAATCTGAATCATTTGAAAAGTTCAAAAAGTTCAGAAGTGAAGTAGAGAAACATACTAGCAAAAGTATTAAGATTCTTCGATCAAATCGAGGTGGTGAATACTTAAGTGGTGAGTTTCTCAATTATCTCAAAGAAAATGGTATAATCTCACAATGGACTCCACCAGTTACACCACAGTTAAATGGAGTATCTGAAAGGAGAAATCAAAAATTGTTGGACATGGTTCGTTCCATGATGAGTTTTACCGATTTTCCAGTATCATTCTGGGGTTATTCCATAGAAGCGGCAGCATATCTACTAAATAAGGTCCCCTTGAAATCCGTCCCCAAGACTCCATATGAGATGTGGACAGGGAGGAAACCTGATCTTAAGCATGTTAAGATTTGGGGATGTCCAGCTGATGTGAAAAGGTTTCAAAATGATAAGCTTAGGACAAGATCTGATAAGTGCACGTTTGTGGGATATCCTAAAGAAAGTTTGGGATACTATTTCTACAATCCTACTGAGCAAAAGGTGTTTGTTGCGAAAAACGCTGCCTTCTTGGAAAAGAAGTTTATCCTTGAAGAGGCTAGTGGGAGGAAAATAGATCTTGAAGAAATTCAAAAACCGCAAACCACTATAGATCAATTGGATGAACCTGTCCAAGTAGAGACACCTATTGTACAACACCTTATTCGTAAATCTGGAAGAGTACTAAAGATACCTAAAAGGTATGGATTCGTCATTGAGGATGACGATGAGGTACACATCATGGATGTTGATGATCCATTGAATTACGAACAGGTTATGAGTAATAAAGACTCAGGGAAATGGTAGATGACCATAAAATCTAAAATAGATCTTTGAAGCAATGCTCAAGTCCATTTGAATTTTAATTCTGATTGCAGCTTATTATTACTAGATCTAGCAAAATGGACGTGGAGACGCCCTTCCTTAAATATACTTATTAAAGGAGAATGTATGTATGATACAGCCAGATGGATTTATTTCAATGGTTGAAGCAAATCATGTATATGAGATACAACAATCCATTTATGGATTGAAGCAAGCTTCTCATAGATGGAACATCCGTTTTGATGAGACAATATGTTTGATTTTATCAAAAATGAGGATGAACCAAGTGTGTACAAGAAGGTTAGTGGGAGCGATGTTTCATTCCTTGTATTATATATTGATGATATATTACTGATAGGGAATAAATTCCTATGCTACAATCGATCAAAATAAAGTTGTCTAAACATTCCTCCATGAATGATTTGGGTAGAACGTCCTATATTGGGGATATAAATCTGTATAGATAGATTTCAAAGGATGTTCGGCTTAACCCAAGGAACTTATATTCATTAGATTCTAAAGGCGTTTAGCATGGCAAACTCCAAAAGTGTCTTATAATAATGAGCCATGGAGTGTATCTCTCTAAAATTGTCCTCAATAAATGAGAAATCGCATGAATTACTATCATGTATGCAATAAAATATACGAGACTTGATGTTAATCAGTCATATTCTGGAGTAGATCACTGTAAGACAGTGATAAACATCTAAAAGTACTTAACTGACACTAAAGATGTCATCATGACACATAATGAGTCTGAATTAAACTAGAGGACTAAACAGACTCAAGTTTTTAGACTGACCAAGACGACAGTAAAACTACTTTAGGGTAAGTCGTTACCTTGAAAGGTGGTGCAATGAATTGAAAAAGCAAAAGGTTGATGGTTTAGTGACAAAGTACATAACTGTAAGTGAAGCTACAAGTTGATGTTTCAGATGAAAAGTTCATTACAGAACTAGAAATAGTTCCTAAGTCTTATCTTGAATCCAAACATGTGTTGCGGCACTTTGATTAAAGAAATCATTGAAAGAAGAGACGTCACCTTGGAGCGTGTAGACTCTCAAGACAACATTGCAGATCCATTTACTAAAGCTTTAACACAACAGCAGTTTGATTGTCACTTGGAGAAGATGGGTATGAGATACTATGGCGATTGGCTTTAGTGCAAGTGGAAATTGAAAGTAATATGCATACAAGCCAATCATGTATGATGATAAAACATATACTTTGTAAATGATCTTATTTATTTATTAATAAAAGTATTCATTTATTAAAGGCATTTAATTATCTACATGATGTTATTTTTATAATATGTAAATAACCCATAGTTTTAAGCAATGCTTTTAGAATCATGATGTTGATCATGCTAATGAGATCTAACTTCTTAGAAAGCTTAAAACTAAAATTGTTCCCAATCGTTGGATTACTAAAAAGGGGAATAGTAAATCCGAATAGACTGGTACATATGTTGCTTGCTCATTGGATGAGGATGATTGATCTCATGATCATTTGTGTGGAGACACTAAAGCAAGTATGTAGGTGCTTATTGGAGAATAAGTTTACTAAACGTGACTCGCTATAGAATACTTAATGGAGTTTTACTTGCCTGTCAAATATAGTAATTCCTAATGTGATAGTAGTACAAGTGATCCTTGAACTTGAGATCATCATAGTATCTTGTGTATAATGAATTATACTTTGACTTATTCCTTAAGACCCTTAGGGTATATCAAAGGGTATGCTTGGGTGTAATAAGTCACATATGGAGATAATGAATGGTCAATAAAGAATCTACCACTTCTAGTAAAAGAAGATATATGTCCTATGTGATTCGTTAAATAACAACCCAGTAGTCCTTGGCCAAGGCGGAATGAAATTAGAAAGGAGTTTCTAATTTGCATTATTTGAAGTTGTGCATTTTTTAATCAAAATACATATAATTAAATAAAATAAGTCTTGACAGTAATTTCATGTCTTATATTTAACTGGGACATTGTATGGTGGAAGGATTGAATTGTACGGTAACTATTTGCTCACAGGTTCTTCTATGATTAATGTTGAAGTCTATATTATCTGGAAAGTCGTTGATCGCTAGGGAGGCTTATCCCTATTGTAGAATAAATATTATTTATTTAAATAGATTATTAGTTTAATTTATTTATTTAAATAAGATTATAATTGTTCTAATTGATTTATTCACAACCGGTTTGATATGGAGAACCTAAAGGGTCACATCATAAAAGAAAGAATAATTATTTAAGAAAGTAATGGCATAATTATAATAATGCATTAAGTGTAATTAATTTAATCTATGGTGATAGAATAAATTAAATAGCTTAATGTTTATTATTTAATATTTTGGAAATATTTAATATAAATTAATAAGAGAAGTCTTATTAATATTATTTTAATTAATATTATTTTAATTTTTAAAGGAGTTTAGGAATTAATTTAATATTAGTAGTACTCTCATTTATTCCTAATAAGATTAGAAGGCAAATTAATTAAAGGAGTTTAATTAATTAATCTCAATATGTTGGGAAGCCTAATTAATTAAAGTAGTTTAATTAATTAAGGAGTTTAATTAATTAAATGAAACCTTATGTCTAATAGGATTAGAAGGGTTGACCAATATCTATATAAGAGGAGTTTTATGTTAGATATCAATTGATGTAATTTCAATTGTTGGAGAGTACTCCTTTTCTATAGAGAATAGAAAATTAGTGTAATACCCGAGAATTTCCATATATTATTAAATAAATATATTAATGGAAATGAGAATTTATTTGAATTTTGTATTATGAGAATGATTAATTCAATTATATTAAATTGAATATTTATGACAATTGAGGAAAATGTAGAGTTTGTGATAAACTCGTTGAGAGCCTAGTGTGGCACAGTGATGGAAAATATTAATAATTATATTAATTGACGAATAATTTTTAAGTGAACAATTAATCTATATTAATTGTTAATTGTTATTAGAGGATATTAATTGATTGTTGTGAGATATTAACTGTGGTTGATTAATAATATGTGATTATTATTATTGCAAGAAATATAATAATAATAAACCACTTGTTTATAATTGTGCTGAGATTTATATTTGTTAATGTGATAATTAATACTATGATTATTAATTTGGTGTAATTAATAATCAATGAGGAATAAATTAATTAATATTATTGTTAATTAATCAACGAGATAAATAGTCTATTTATTTGACATTATGAATAATAAAACAAATAAGTGAGTGATTAATATAATAAAATTATATTAATTGATATGTGCAAAATGTGCAATACTTGAATATATAAAGTATATGGAATACAACTATATTATATAGTGTAGAGAGACACTTAAGTGTGACCATGCATGTATATACATAAACTATGTTATATAATACAATGCAAATATCTTACACATAGAAACCATATATTACATGAAGCATAATGTGATTATGTTATGTTAAAACTATATGTTAGGAATATATGATAATGCCTATGTGACAAGGTGAGTGTGTATACAGTAAAATAATGTATCATGGATATATTATAAATAATTGTTGATTAATACAATTTAATAATATATGATATAATGTAATGTGGTAGTATCCGATTGTATTATATCAGTAAGATAAATGTACATGGATTATATGTGTGTAAATTACACTTATTACATTATGTGAAGTACATTGTGATTTAAATTATAACCTAAGAGTACATATAATATATAACATAAGTATATGGTGTGTGTATACAAGTGTAGTATTTGCAAATGCTGAGAAGTTAAATCAATTGTCTCATTTTAAGTGTCCCATTTGCTCTTCACGTGAATACACATGAAGCTATCCTACTCCTATATCCTCAAACTCAGCACATTCTAGCTATCATAATGAACAAGGGAGTGGTATTGATAATGAGTTTCACCAACTAATCACCAACTCTCCATTAACCTCTATACAATTCAAATTTACGTTGGTTTGATTTGTGGTATAATCTCATTGCCTGTGTAAGGATTTCTCTACAAATAGGAACTCTTGTTCTTCACATATCAATTGCTGAAAATTGCTAGAGTGTTGAGTGAGAGCCTTATATATCAGTGTTAGTAGAGAATCCTATAGCAGCATTAGCAAGTTTAATTCGTGCTTCGAAGGTATAATTCCATTCCCTGTCTTCATTTTCATTTCTGTCAAAACTCCATTTCTGTTTACTGTCAAAATTTCATTTCTTGATTATGGGTGCAAAACATGCCACATGGATTATAGAAAGCTTGTTTAGTTGTTATAATAGACTTATAAGCATGTTGGAATACAATGTGATTGTTTTCGTGAATGAATTTTATGAATTGGGTTGCTGTCTGCCGAACCAGGAGCTTCTAGCTCTGTACAGGTAACGGCGCAGCTGCGCCCTGGTTATACTAGGGTGCTGCGCAGCTGCGCCAGTGCTAGGCTTGCGTTTTGGTGGATTAGGCCCTGCGCAGCTGCGCCAGTTTTGAACTGGGGCACTGCGCAGCTGCGCCGGTCACTGATTCCAGATTCTGCTTTTGATCCAGACTGTTACATGCTAACTTATAATAACACTTTAGAACAAGTTTAAGAACATAAGTAGCATGCCTATATGAGTACGTGGAGATAGCGCAAACATGTTTTATGCATGATTGGTGAAGACTTATAGTGTTGAAGCAAACTTAGAGTTTATAAATGAACTTTGATATATGTACATGCCATGTTGATATTCTGACTTTGCGAACATAATAGTATGACTTAGAAACACATGAAGTGCATGTTAGCTTGTCTATATTGGTTCCATGATATAATATGGACATGTGAACCTAACTAGTGCTCATTTCTAACGAAAATATAAGTTTTAAAGGCAAACCTTGACATATAAAGATCATATATATATTCTGATTTTCGAGTATGTTTCTATGGCCTTGACATACATATCGGACACATTAACTTACGTATATAAATTTCATAATATAGCATGAACGTGTTAGAACGTATTAGCAAACTTTATTAATTAAAGTATAAGTGTTAAACGTGAACGTTGGCATGTTACATTGAGATTTGAACTTCGATACTTATGAACATGTTTGATAGAACTTGTAGACTTGCTAAGGTATCATTCATGTTTACCTACTATGTTACTTGTAATGAAACCAAATTTGCGTAAATAAAGTATGCTTTCAAACTAATGATAATGATAGTTGCATATATGTGATATGAAAACTCATGAACATGTTTACTACAAGTTATGTGAACATTTTAAGTGTTTAAAAAGCGAGCATGATAGACCTTATGAGTTCGTGTCCTTGGATGACTTTTAGTCATTGAAAGTATTGACTTAGAATCTATATCACATATAATTGAAACGAGGAAAGGTTGTACAAACATAAAAGTATCTTTTAATATGTTTATATGCTATGTGGTGTTGTTGGCTTGCATGACCGGACAGAAACCATAAGGCACAGCTCAGCCTTGGCTTGGCTAGAGGGCTGCGCAGCTGCGCTGTCCCTAGGCTTAGTCATGGCGCAGCTGCGCCGGCCTGGAATTGAAAGCCATGCAGTTTGACAATCTGATTTTGGACAGATAGCTTATATGACGCCTACATTGCTAGAAATGGTTTACACCCTACTGATATATGTGCATAGGTGATGATTAAGTAACAAGATAATGTTTAACTTATATAATGGAAGCCCATGGGTCAAAGAATCATAGCTACTTGAACATGATGAGTTGGTATAATATCATTTATATTATAACTATGTACTTGATTCGTGATCTGATTTTATACCATATGAGTATAAGTATGACATGTGACTAAGATAGTAACATATATGTATATTGAGTAATAAGTTGTGTAACGGATGTGTTAACTAATGAAAATCTTATGCATGTAATACATTATATATAGGATTCGAAAGTGTTGGCTAGCTTTACGTGAATAAACTACGCATAAGGCAAGTATCCTAAACCCTTGCACTACTTTATTTAACGGATATCGTAAGCGAGTATCTAAACCTTATCTCTTTGGATACGAGTATTCTATCTTTGTATATTGCGAACTAGTTCCTACTTAATCGTTTGAATTGAATTAGCATACTTGAACTCTTATTTCATTAAAGCTATTATTCATGTTGAACTTAGTGTTGTTCTTGAATATTGTGAAAGTGTCTATGCCATTTGATTCGGCTAGACTTACATTATTGAAAAGCGACCCAAAACCAATTGATTGGTGCGGGATCTTATATATGACTGAGAAGAACAAACTATAACTGTCGGAGAACCGACGCGCGCACTTGAGTATGATTGATTGTTATGCATAACGAGGGTACTTTAGGCTGATCACCTGTTGTATCTGTTTTTGTTGGATTTTCAGTTTATTACTGTCAAATCCTATGGAAGTTCATAGTCCTTAGTGACTGCTCAGTATTCAGTTATCTTGAAATCTTGAATTGATTTATTATTGAATCATATTGATATTATTCTGTCCTTAGTGGCTGTTATTGAGAACTGTTGATATTCTTGCTATCCTTGAACTATCAAACTTTCCTATACCCTTTCGAGAATTGAGAATTATATCATTTACCCTTGTTGTATATTACTTGCTGAGCAATTTGTGCTCATTCTTGCTTTTTCCTAAAACATTTCAGTTAAGGCAGAGCATGGCGAACCTTCGGGCATTGATAAGGGCAAGGGCAAGGCTACCAACTAGCTTGTCTCTTTTATGTTTTAATATTTTAATGTTGTATTAAGATAATGTAGTAAGACTGGATTTGATTATGTTTAAGCTTAAGTTAGATTATGTAATAAGTCATTTATTGATATTATTATGTTATCTATTAAGTACTGTAGGTTGCGAGACTTGGGGGAATAATTATAATAAATCATTGTAAATTATTCTAGAATAGAATTTCCGCTGTGATTGTGCAATATTTAGTTATTATTATTGTGATGTATTACCATGAGCACGTGATGAACCGAATTCGAGAGACCAAGTGGCGGTCTTAGAATTTGGGGGCGTCACAGGTTGGTATCAAAGCCGTAGTTATAAACCTTAGGAACGAGTGTCCTTAGACTATAGCTTAGGTGAACTTAGAAGTTAGGAAGGAGATAAAACTCATGTAGAGTTTTCCTTGAGAGACTTAGTCTGTTATGAAATGTAACTTCATTCTATACAATGAACTTATGTTTTATTTAACATTCTAATGGAGTTGCTGTTTGTTTGCCTTGTGTTTGTAGGATGACAGACACAGGTGTAACTAGTAGAGTAGCAGAGGAGGAGCCCAGAGATATACATGTAGTATATGAGGCACCTCTAGAGGCTACACCAGTGCAGGCTGTTGCACCGATCGAGTCCGACGACGAGGACGAGATTGAGATAGAGTCTGATCCAGAGGAGGAGCCGATGGAGGATGAGCCAGTAGAGGACTCTGATGAGGCTACTATAGAGGAGCAGATGCTAGGAGAGTATGAGGAGCGGATCCTAGAGTTAGACTGTAGAGTTCAGGAGCTGGAGGCAGAGGCCCACGAGAGAGAGTCTGAGTTCCAGAAGCTGAGGGACGAGGACCACCAGAGGAAGCTGGCTATGCAAGAGTTAGAGGTGGAGATTGCCTACCGTAGGGAGGCAGGGATCCAGATGGGGACTCTATTTCACAGGTCAGTGGCTAGGAATGTAGATTTGGCAGAGAAGCTAGAAGAGGTTGAGCAGAGGGAGCTGAGTGAGAAGACTGAGAAAGAGGCACTCCGTACTCAGCTAGAGTTGGAGGTGATGGATAGGTTACACTTCGAGGAGAAGTGGGAAGCGTCTAATGAGAGAGCCGACGACCTTGAGGACGAGGTCAGGTGCAAGAAGAGAAAGATGAACAAGATGGGGTATGTGTTCCGTTCAGCTTTTGAAAGGGTGATTGATGGTGTGTACCACTACCCGGCAGAACAGGGACAGACTCTACATACCTTGAGCCGAGAGCTGTTTGCGTATATAGCACAGTTGGAGTACAAGAGCGCAGTGGAGCGCGGGATGATGGGATGAGAATTCTTTAGTCAGTCTAGTGGTAGTACTAGTTGTGTCTTTATGTATTGTATATACTATGTTGTAATCCCGATCTTTTGTGTAAGATGTGGGATGATGATGTAAACCCCGAGTTAGCTTTTTGTTAAGGGGGTAGTATGGTAGTAGGTTGGTATATTCCCCGTCTTTTGTGATATTAGGGGATATATGTGATAACATTTATAGCAGTATGCTGGGGAAATCATGTAATGAAATGAAATGGCATATGAATATAAATGGAGTTGATTTTAGAAACGTGTTATAAATTTATTCTTTTAGTATTAAAAGAAATACTTAAGTAATATACTTGAATAAAAATAAAATGAAAACTTGTGATGCAGATAATGCCGCCCAGACGAAGATTGACTGCACCCGAAGAATCCGTTAACAATGAGAGAGAACAAGTAGACCCGATCCAGAAACTGGTAGACTTGTTAGGAGAAGCCTTAAGGGGAAGGAACAATGAACCCGTTCGCCCGAACCCTCAAACTGTGCCAGTAACAACCTTTAAAGACTTTAAGAGTGTAGGACCCCCGGAGTTCGAGGGAACTACCGACCCAATCATCGCACAAACGTGGATCAAAGAGATCGAAAAAGCTTTCACTATAGCTAGCGTAGGCGAAGATCAGAAGACGGTGTTTGCCACGTACATGATGAGGGGAGAAGCGAACTACTGGTGGGAGGCTAATCAACAAAGAGCTGGAGAAGGGATAATAGCTTGGGATAAGTTTAAGACACTGTTCTTCGAAAATTACTTTCCAAAAAGTATGAAGAATAGGATGGAGGTGAAATTCCTAGAGTTAAAACAAGGTGAGATGACGGTGGCGCAATACGCGGCTAGGTTTAACGAACTGGCGCGATTTGCGGAGCACCAAGTTGGTGATGAAGAGAGGAAGGCTAGACGCTTTGAACAAGGGTTGAAGCCATGGCTGTTCAATAAGGTATCAGTTCTTCAAATTGATTCCTTTGCAACATTACTGGAGAAGGCAATCATTGCGGAAGGCGGCAGTGAGGCCTTAAGTCTGTATAACAAAGAAAAGAAAGGAAAGAATACTGGAGGAGAGAATCGTACGGGAGGAAGTAGTAGCGGAGGAAGCAACTTGGGAAAGAGAAAGTGGGAGAATAATAACAACAACAAAAACAACAATAATCAATCAGGGAATTTTCGTGGAGGTTTCAAGAAGAGGGCTGAAGGATGCCCGAAGTGTGGGAAGAATCACCAGGGCGAGTGCTGGAAGGGACGTGGCACTTGCTACAACTGCGGACAGGAAGGGCACATCTCGCCTAACTGTTTGAAACCGAAGAAGATACAAGGATGCTTTGCTTGTGGCTCGACGGAGCACCGAATTAAGGACTGCCCAAAGAAGGGAAGTGGCAGGGGTAGTAATCAGCAAGGAGGCAACAAGCTGATGATCGGTGGACCGGCACAATCCAACCGCCCAACCGCCAGAACCTTTAACATGACCGTCCAAGACGCAGTGACTGCGAAGGATGTGGTGTCAGGTATAATCCCAATCAATGATATAAATGCTTATGTATTATTTGATTCGGGTGCCACCTGTTCTTTTGTATCTGAAGAATTTGCTAGTAGACTTAGTACACCCCGTGAACGATTAGAAAATCCTTTGGTCATAGAAGTTGCTAATAAGGAAGTGATCCCTGTAGAATACGTTTATCGAAATTGTCACGCAAATATTAGTAAACATGAACTGAGCGTAGACTTGATTCCTATTAGATTGGGAGAATTTGATGTGATACTAGGAATGGATTGGTTGTATAACCATGCGGCGATAATTGACTGTCAGAACAAATGTGTAAACCTTCAGACTCCGAGTAAGTCTAAGGTAGTGTTTTATGGTAGCTCATCGCTTAAACAATCGTGTTGCGTTACGATGATGCAGGCCAAGAAATTGTTAAGGAAAGGATGTGTAGGATATTTAGCTTACATCGTTGATACTCGGAAAAAGGGAGTAGAAATTAAGGATATATACGTAGTTAATGAATTTCAAGACGTGTTTCCGGACGATCTGCCTGGTCTTCCGCCAGACAGAGAAATCGAATTCGTAATAGACTTAGCACCGGGAACGGCACCGATTTCAAAAGCTCCATATCGTATGGCGCCAGTAGAAATGAAGGAATTGATGATACAATTGCAAGAGTTGTTGGATAAGGGTTACATTCGACCGAGTGTTTCTCCTTGGGGAGCACCAGTGCTATTCGTTAAGAAGAAGGACGGATCGATGAGACTCTGTATCGATTATCGAGAATTGAACAGAGTAACGATCAAGAACCGATATCCGTTACCGAGGATAGACGACTTATTTGATCAACTGAAGGGAGCAAAGTGTTTCTCAAAGATCGACCTACGAACAGGATATCATCAACTGAAGGTACGGGATGAGGACATACCAAAGACTGCGTTTCGAACCCGTTATGGACACTACGAGTTTTTGGTAATGTCATTCGGATTGACTAATGCTCCGGCAGCATTTATGGACTTGATGAACCGAGTTTTCAAGCCATACTTGGATAAATTTGTAGTGGTTTTTATCGACGACATTTTGATCTACTCAAAGACAGAGGAAGAACACGCCGAACATCTGAAGATTGTTTTGGAGGCACTAAGGAAGGAGAAGATGTATGCAAAATTTTCTAAGTGCGAATTTTGGATGGAGAAGGTTCAATTCTTAGGCCACGTGGTGGATAAGAATGGAATCTCTGTAGACCCTGCGAAGGTTGAAGCAGTAAGTAATTGGGAACAACCGAAAACACCGACAGAGGTGAGAAGCTTCTTAGGGTTAGCTGGGTACTATCGGAGATTTATCCAAGATTTTTCTAAGATAGCAACCCCGTTGACCAATTTGACTAGAAAGACGGTGAAATTTGTATGGACCGACAAATGCGAAGAAAGTTTTCAAGAACTGAAAAGGAGATTGAGCGAAGCACCTGTGTTATCATTACCAGATGATGCGGGAAATTTTGTGGTGTATAGTGATGCATCGCACAAGGGACTTGGCTGTGTGCTTATGCAGCATGGCAAGGTCATTGCATATGCATCACGACAATTAAAGGATTACGAAAAACGATACCCTACTCACGACTTAGAGTTAGCGGCAGTAGTTTTTGCGTTAAAGATATGGAGACATTATCTATACGGAGAAAAATGTGAGATATACACGGACCACAAGAGTCTGAAATATATCTTCACACAGAAGGAGTTAAACATGCGGCAGAGAAGGTGGTTAGAATTAATCAAAGACTATGACTGCGATATTCTTTATCACCCGGGAAAGGCAAATGTGGTTGCCGACGCTCTGAGCAGGAAAGGAAGGGAGAAGTTGTTTAATTTGACGACTCAGGAGGAATTGATAAGAGAAATGGAGAAATTGGAGATAGAAGTGAAAGGACCAGAAAAGTCTGGTGAGAAGTTAATTGTAATGGAAGCTTGTCCGACGTTGTTGGATAGAGTAAAGGAAGCTCAAGAAAAGGATGAAGAGTGTGAGAAAATCCGAAAGAGGATCACAGAAAATGAGGAAGAAAAATTTCGAATGGATAAAGACGGTATTTTGAGATTTGAAGGGAGAGTGTGGGTACCAGCGGTAACCGAGTTGAGGGAAGAGATTTTGCTTGAGGCACATAATACGACATATTCCGTTCATCCAGGAGGCACAAAGATGTACCAAGATCTAAGGCAACATTTTTGGTGGCCCAATTTGAAACGGGAAGTCGCGGAGTGCGTCAGTAGATGTTTGACTTGCCAACGCGTTAAAGCAGAACATCAGCGGCCAAGTGGTTTACTACAACCATTAGAAATACCAGAGTGGAAATGGGAGCATATTACCATGGACTTCGTGGTAGGACTTCCAGTTACACAGAAAGGTTATGATGCTATTTGGGTTATCGTGGATCGACTAACGAAGACCGCACACTTTCTACCAATCAAGATCCGCTACAGTTTGAACCAATTAGCAAGCCTATATGTAAAAGAAATTATTTCACGACATGGAGTGCCAGTGTCAATTGTCTCTGATCGAGATCCGCGCTTCACGTCCAATTTTTGGAAGAGTTTGCAAGAAAGAATGGGAACGCAGTTGAGGTTGAGTACAGCTTATCATCCTCAAACAGACGGACAAAGTGAGCGAACAATACAAACGCTAGAAGACATGCTTAGGACTTGCGTGATGGATTTTAAGGGAAATTGGGACGACCACCTACCCTTAGTAGAATTCGCATATAATAATAGCTACCATGCGAGTATTGGCATGCCACCGTACGAAGCTCTTTACGGGAGAAAGTGCAGAACGCCGTTATGTTGGGACGAAGTCGGAGAACGACGAATACT
This sequence comes from Panax stipuleanatus, assembly GCA_020205555.1. Lineage (NCBI taxonomy): Eukaryota > Viridiplantae > Streptophyta > Magnoliopsida > Apiales > Araliaceae > Panax > Panax stipuleanatus. The sequence continues at coordinate 46,360,817 of CM035125.1, forward strand.
CGGACCAGAGTTAGTTCAACAAACCGCAGACGTGGTGACAGTGATAAGAGCCAGACTTGTAGCAGCTCAAGATCGCCAGAAGAAATACGCAGATTTGCATCGGCAGGACCGAGACTTCAAAGTCGGCAGTTTTGTATTCTTGAAAGTATCTCCATGGAAGGGAAAAATCCGTTTCGGCAAGAAAGGAAAATTGAGTCCAAGATTCATAGGACCGTTCGAGATACTGAAGCGAGTGGGCGAAGTGGCATACAAAATTGCGTTGCCACCCGAACTGGAGCACATCCACAACGTGTTTCACATTTCCGTGTTGCGACCGTACAAGGCTGACTACAAGCACATAATTTCTTACGAGCCCATTCAAGTGGAGAAGAACTTGGCGTATGAAGAAATTCCTGTCCAGATATTAGATAGGAAAGAACAAACTTTGAGAAATAAAGTTATTTCGTCTGTAAAAGTACTTTGGCGTAACCACGATGTCGAGGAGGCAACGTGGGAATTAGAAGGTAGGATAATGAGGGATTATCCCCATTTATTTGTGTAACCTTGTAGCAATTCCGGGACGGAATTTTTATAAGGGGGGGAGGATGTAATACCCGAGAATTTCCATATATTATTAAATAAATATATTAATGGAAATGAGAATTTATTTGAATTTTGTATTATGAGAATGATTAATTCAATTATATTAAATTGAATATTTATGACAATTGAGGAAAATGTAGAGTTTGTGATAAACTCGTTGAGAGCCTAGTGTGGCACAGTGATGGAAAATATTAATAATTATATTAATTGACGAATAATTTTTAAGTGAACAATTAATCTATATTAATTGTTAATTGTTATTAGAGGATATTAATTGATTGTTGTGAGATATTAACTGTGGTTGATTAATAATATGTGATTATTATTATTGCAAGAAATATAATAATAATAAACCACTTGTTTATAATTGTGCTGAGATTTATATTTGTTAATGTGATAATTAATACTATGATTATTAATTTGGTGTAATTAATAATCAATGAGGAATAAATTAATTAATATTATTGTTAATTAATCAACGAGATAAATAGTCTATTTATTTGACATTATGAATAATAAAACAAATAAGTGAGTGATTAATATAATAAAATTATATTAATTGATATGTGCAAAATGTGCAATACTTGAATATATAAAGTATATGGAATACAACTATATTATATAGTGTAGAGAGACACTTAAGTGTGACCATGCATGTATATACATAAACTATGTTATATAATACAATGCAAATATCTTACACATAGAAACCATATATTACATGAAGCATAATGTGATTATGTTATGTTAAAACTATATGTTAGGAATATATGATAATGCCTATGTGACAAGGTGAGTGTGTATACAGTAAAATAATGTATCATGGATATATTATAAATAATTGTTGATTAATACAATTTAATAATATATGATATAATGTAATGTGGTAGTATCCGATTGTATTATATCAGTAAGATAAATGTACATGGATTATATGTGTGTAAATTACACTTATTACATTATGTGAAGTACATTGTGATTTAAATTATAACCTAAGAGTACATATAATATATAACATAAGTATATGGTGTGTGTATACAAGTGTAGTATTTGCAAATGCTGAGAAGTTAAATCAATTGTCTCATTTTAAGTGTCCCATTTGCTCTTCACGTGAATACACATGAAGCTATCCTACTCCTATATCCTCAAACTCAGCACATTCTAGCTATCATAATGAACAAGGGAGTGGTATTGATAATGAGTTTCACCAACTAATCACCAACTCTCCATTAACCTCTATACAATTCAAATTTACGTTGGTTTGATTTGTGGTATAATCTCATTGCCTGTGTAAGGATTTCTCTACAAATAGGAACTCTTGTTCTTCACATATCAATTGCTGAAAATTGCTAGAGTGTTGAGTGAGAGCCTTATATATCAGTGTTAGTAGAGAATCCTATAGCAGCATTAGCAAGTTTAATTCGTGCTTCGAAGGTATAATTCCATTCCCTGTCTTCATTTTCATTTCTGTCAAAACTCCATTTCTGTTTACTGTCAAAATTTCATTTCTTGATTATGGGTGCAAAACATGCCACATGGATTATAGAAAGCTTGTTTAGTTGTTATAATAGACTTATAAGCATGTTGGAATACAATGTGATTGTTTTCGTGAATGAATTTTATGAATTGGGTTGCTGTCTGCCGAACCAGGAGCTTCTAGCTCTGTACAGGTAACGGCGCAGCTGCGCCCTGGTTATACTAGGGTGCTGCGCAGCTGCGCCAGTGCTAGGCTTGCGTTTTGGTGGATTAGGCCCTGCGCAGCTGCGCCAGTTTTGAACTGGGGCACTGCGCAGCTGCGCCGGTCACTGATTCCAGATTCTGCTTTTGATCCAGACTGTTACATGCTAACTTATAATAACACTTTAGAACAAGTTTAAGAACATAAGTAGCATGCCTATATGAGTACGTGGAGATAGCGCAAACATGTTTTATGCATGATTGGTGAAGACTTATAGTGTTGAAGCAAACTTAGAGTTTATAAATGAACTTTGATATATGTACATGCCATGTTGATATTCTGACTTTGCGAACATAATAGTATGACTTAGAAACACATGAAGTGCATGTTAGCTTGTCTATATTGGTTCCATGATATAATATGGACATGTGAACCTAACTAGTGCTCATTTCTAACGAAAATATAAGTTTTAAAGGCAAACCTTGACATATAAAGATCATATATATATTCTGATTTTCGAGTATGTTTCTATGGCCTTGACATACATATCGGACACATTAACTTACGTATATAAATTTCATAATATAGCATGAACGTGTTAGAACGTATTAGCAAACTTTATTAATTAAAGTATAAGTGTTAAACGTGAACGTTGGCATGTTACATTGAGATTTGAACTTCGATACTTATGAACATGTTTGATAGAACTTGTAGACTTGCTAAGGTATCATTCATGTTTACCTACTATGTTACTTGTAATGAAACCAAATTTGCGTAAATAAAGTATGCTTTCAAACTAATGATAATGATAGTTGCATATATGTGATATGAAAACTCATGAACATGTTTACTACAAGTTATGTGAACATTTTAAGTGTTTAAAAAGCGAGCATGATAGACCTTATGAGTTCGTGTCCTTGGATGACTTTTAGTCATTGAAAGTATTGACTTAGAATCTATATCACATATAATTGAAACGAGGAAAGGTTGTACAAACATAAAAGTATCTTTTAATATGTTTATATGCTATGTGGTGTTGTTGGCTTGCATGACCGGACAGAAACCATAAGGCACAGCTCAGCCTTGGCTTGGCCAGAGGGCTGCGCAGCTGCGCTGTCCCTAGGCTTAGTCATGGCGCAGCTGCGCCGGCCTGGAATTGAAAGCCATGCAGTTTGACAATCTGATTTTGGACAGATAGCTTATATGACGCCTACATTGCTAGAAATGGTTTACACCCTACTGATATATGTGCATAGGTGATGATTAAGTAACAAGATAATGTTTAACTTATATAATGGAAGCCCATGGGTCAAAGAATCATAGCTACTTGAACATGATGAGTTGGTATAATATCATTTATATTATAACTATGTACTTGATTCGTGATCTGATTTTATACCATATGAGTATAAGTATGACATGTGACTAAGATAGTAACATATATGTATATTGAGTAATAAGTTGTGTAACGGATGTGTTAACTAATGAAAATCTTATGCATGTAATACATTATATATAGGATTCGAAAGTGTTGGCTAGCTTTACGTGAATAAACTACGCATAAGGCAAGTATCCTAAACCCTTGCACTACTTTATTTAACGGATATCGTAAGCGAGTATCTAAACCTTATCTCTTTGGATACGAGTATTCTATCTTTGTATATTGCGAACTAGTTCCTACTTAATCGTTTGAATTGAATTAGCATACTTGAACTCTTATTTCATTAAAGCTATTATTCATGTTGAACTTAGTGTTGTTCTTGAATATTGTGAAAGTGTCTATGCCATTTGATTCGGCTAGACTTACATTATTGAAAAGCGACCCAAAACCAATTGATTGGTGCGGGATCTTATATATGACTGAGAAGAACAAACTATAACTGTCGGAGAACCGACGCGCGCACTTGAGTATGATTGATTGTTATGCATAACGAGGGTACTTTAGGCTGATCACCTGTTGTATCTGTTTTTGTTGGATTTTCAGTTTATTACTGTCAAATCCTATGGAAGTTCATAGTCCTTAGTGACTGCTCAGTATTCAGTTATCTTGAAATCTTGAATTGATTTATTATTGAATCATATTGATATTATTCTGTCCTTAGTGGCTGTTATTGAGAACTGTTGATATTCTTGCTATCCTTGAACTATCAAACTTTCCTATACCCTTTCGAGAATTGAGAATTATATCATTTACCCTTGTTGTATATTACTTGCTGAGCAATTTGTGCTCATTCTTGCTTTTTCCTAAAACATTTCAGTTAAGGCAGAGCATGGCGAACCTTCGGGCATTGATAAGGGCAAGGGCAAGGCTACCAACTAGCTTGTCTCTTTTATGTTTTAATATTTTAATGTTGTATTAAGATAATGTAGTAAGACTGGATTTGATTATGTTTAAGCTTAAGTTAGATTATGTAATAAGTCATTTATTGATATTATTATGTTATCTATTAAGTACTGTAGGTTGCGAGACTTGGGGGAATAATTATAATAAATCATTGTAAATTATTCTAGAATAGAATTTCCGCTGTGATTGTGCAATATTTAGTTATTATTATTGTGATGTATTACCATGAGCACGTGATGAACCGAATTCGAGAGACCAAGTGGCGGTCTTAGAATTTGGGGGCGTCACAATTAGGGTTTAGCCAACCACCCTCTTTCTTGAATAATTCATATTCTTTGGTGGATCACCTCTAGAGGCCAAACACTTGGGTGGCTAACGTTGATCAAAGGAAGGAATCAATCCCGGATATTCAAAGAAATAGCGAAGAACAAGGAGTTGAACTTGTACCTGTGAAAGCTTCGTTCTACAAGGGTATAAATTCAATAACTTCTTATTTATCGTTTTAAATTAATAATATGCATAAAGGATGATCCGGATAATGATTTTGTAAAAAAAAAAATTAAACTCTGATATATCATGCTTCCGCTAATTTTTGCAATTTGATTGCGTCGTGATTTCGTACAAACCCAAGAGTGGTATCAAAGCCAAACCTTTATTCAATTATTAATTGTTTTGATTCCATATATTTATGGGTATGTATTTAAAATAATTTATTGGACATAATTAGTTGTATAAAATTATTTTTTTATGAAAGAAAAAAAAATGAAAACAAATTTTTATTTTCTTTCGATGTGGGATCCGTCGCTGTGAGATCCATGTTAATAAACAAAAAGGCGGATTGGTTTTAAAAAGGACGAATTGATTGGTTTTTAAGACATGAATCAAGATTCCCATTAAAGTGCTGCAGGACTACAATCACGTTATATATATATATATATAATATTATTAATAATTTTATAATTAAAATAAAGAGTTTATTTTAATCTTAAAATTAGATTTCATGCAACCTAAAATTGTCCATTAAATGATACTCATATATATATATAGAATAATTTTAATTCATGAGATGAATGTTTATTTATTGATACATATGGTGATATGTATGATAATAAATAGGGTTGATTATGGTATATTGACCAATGTGATTGGATTTTATTTTTGTTGAATGCTTGAATGAATGAGTTTTATTAAATGGGGTCTGCGTACCTCGTCTTCTCTAATTTTTCTTAATGTAAAATTCTATCTCCCTCCTATGTACTTTCCCTTGACTGCTGATCAAGGTTTTTATTATTATTATTTAATTTCTAAATGGATTAGGAATTAATTAATAAAAGTATTCTCATAAAGTTCCTAATTAGATTAGGAATCTAATTAATTAAAAGAGTTTAATTAATTATAATAAAACCCTATTCCTAAATAGTTCAAGAGGGTTGCCTACATCTATTAATAAGAGAAGTCTTATTATGGATTGGGGTTAGACAATCTTCCAAGAGTCGGGAGAGTACTTACAACTTCTATAGAGATATAAACTAGGGTCTGGAAAATACCCACTTTCTTAAATACATATTATTCCTTGGTGGATCGCCTCTAGAGACCGAATACTTGGGTGGCTTGCATTGATCTAAAAAAGGAATCTCATAGGTGGAATTCAAGGAAAACAAGAAAGAATTGGAAGTGAACTTGTACCCGATAATGCTTTGATCTACGACAGTATGGTTATATATCTCTGCCTTATTCGTTTAATTGATAATTGTGCACAGATATGATCATGGTATTGGTTTGTATAAAAATTTTAAAATATAACTTTATCACTATATATGTAATTTGATTACATGTATGCGCTATATACAAACCTAACAGTGTGGGGTATAAGCACCGAGCTTGACCTCATGCGGCCAGCCGCAAGTGCACTTACGACCAAGCAAGGTGGGTCCCACCCCACTCGTTTTGTTGCACTATAGATCGAAGCATGTTCTTTTGAGCCTGAATAGGTGTACTCGAGAAGAAAAATACACTTTTGAGTCATAAATCATCATTTATTAACAATTGAGCTTACGAGAATCTGAAATCTGATAATGAAAGGTTTTGAGGCCTGAAAACAAGAAAAACGATCAAAAATGGGTTAAAACGGCGAAGAACGTGAAAGAGAGCGAAGAAAGGGGTTCACGTTTTATAATAAGTGACATAAGTCCATTGGAGACAAGACCCGGCGATGGCATCGAAGACGATACCCGGAGATGATGAGTCTGTTGGAGACGATACCCAGTAAAGGTATCAAAGACGATACCCGGTGATGATGAGTCTATTGGAGACGAGACCCATCGATGACATCAGAGATGATACCCGGTGATGATCAATCAGTTGAAGATGATACATAGCAAAGGCATCGGAGACGATGTCCGGTGATAATGACTCCATTGGAGCCAAGACCCAGCGATAGCATCAGAGACGATACCCGGTGATGATCAGTCCGTTAGAGACGATACCCAGCGAAGGCATCGAAGACGATACCTGGTGATGATGAGTCCTTTGTAGACAAAACCCAGCGATAGCATTAGAGACGATACATGGTGATGATGAGTCTATTGAAGATGAGACCTGGCGATGGCATCGAAAATGATATTCGATGATGATCAGTCCGTTGGAGATAATACCCAACGAAGGCATCGAAGATGATACCCAATGATAATCATTTTGTTGACATGATACCCAGCGAAGGAATCAGAAATGATGCCCGATGATGATGAGTTCGTCAGAGACAAGACCCATCGATGGCATCAGAGCCGATACCCGGTGATGATCAGTCAGTTGGAGACGATACCCAACGAAGGCATCGGAGATGATACCCGGTGTTGATGAGTCCTTTAGAGACAAGACCCGTTTATGGCATCGGAGGCGATACCCAGTGATGATTTTTTCATTGGAGACGATACCCAATGATGGCACCGAAGATGATACCGAGTGATGATGATTATATTCGAGATGATACCCAACAAAGGCATAGGAGACGCTACCGGGTGATGATGAGGTCGTTGTAGATAATACCCAACAAAGTCATCTGAGACGATACCCGGTGATGATCAGTTAGTTGGAGAAGATAACCAGCGAATGCATCAGGGACGAGACCCAGTGATGATGAGTCCGTTGGAAACAAAACTCAGTAATGGCATCGAAGATGAAACCCGATGATGATCAGTCCGTTATAAACGATACCCAGCGAAGGCATCGAAAATGAAACTGGGAGATGCTCAGTTCGTTGGAGACGATACCCAGCGAAGGCATTGGAGATGATACCCAGTGATGATCAGTCTGTTGGAGATAATACCCAGTGAAGGCTTCGAAGACGATATCCGATGATGATGAGTTCGTTGGAGACAAGACCCAGTGATGGCTTCGGAGACGATACCCGATGATGATCAGTCTATTAGAGACGATATCCAGTGAATACATTGGAGATAATACTCAGTGATAATAAATTTGTTGGAGATAAGACACAGCAATATCATCAAAGATAATACCCGGTGATGATGAGCCCTTTGAAAATGATACCCAGTGATGACATCAGAGACGATACCCGGTGATGATGAGCCTGTTGGAGACGATACCTAGTGAAGGCATCAGAGAAGCTACCCGCCGATGATGAGGTCGTTGGAGACAATACCGTTTGAAGGCATCAGAGAATATACCCGGTGATGATCAGTCTGTTGGAGGCGATACCCATCGAAGGAATCAGAGACAATATCATTCAGTTAGAGATGATACCCAACAATGGCATCAGAGACGATACCTGGTGATGATCATTCAGTTAGAGATGATACCCAACAATGGCATCGGATACTATACCTAATGTTGATAAGTCTTTTAGAGACAAGACCCAGTGATGACATCGGAGGCGATACCCGTTGATGATTAGTCCGTTGGAGATGACACCCAGTGATAATGAGTTTATTCAAGACGATACTCATCGAATACCCGGTGATGATGAGTTCATTGTAGACAATACCCAACGAAGGCATCGGAGATGATACCCGGTGATGATCCGTCCATTGGAGACGATACCTAGCGAAGGCATCAATGATGATACCCGTTGATGATGAGTCTGTTGGAGACGATACCCAACGAAGGCATCGGAGATAATACCCGGTGATGATGAGTCCGTTAGAGATGATACCCAGTGATAGCATCGGAGATGATACCCGATGATGATGATTCTGTTGGAGACGATACCCAGCAAAGGCATCGGAGATTATACCCTGTGATGGCAAAGTAATAGCGATTTTCCCCAGCGAGTAAAAATGATATTTAGATTATACATTCATACCATCATTTATCATTTCTTTATTGTCATTGCATCGTGAATATACATTTTCATTCATCGGGTGTCTATATCTTTGTCATGTCAAAAAGTAGTATAAACGCAAGTCAATCATATTTGATATGATGTAGCATATACTTTGAAATCTTATTCTTTTATTAATAAAAAAATTAATATATTAAAGGCATTTTAATTTATCTACATAGTGTTGTTTTATAAAATATGATAAACTCATCGTTTTGAGCAATGCTTTTAGAATCATGATGATGATCGTGCTAATGAGATCTAAATTCTAGATAGCTCACAAATTAAAATAGTTCCCAATCGTTGGATTACTAAAAAAGGAATTAGTGAATTCGGATAGATTGGTACAGACGTTGCTTTCTCTTAGGAAGAGGATGATTGATCTCATAATCATTTGTGTGGAGACACTAAAGCAAGTAATAGGTGCTTATTGGAGAATAAGTTCACTGAACGTGTCTCGCTAAAGGAATACCTAATAGAGTTTTACTCGTCTGTCAATAGAAATTCCTATAGTGATAGTGGTACAAGGGATCATTGGACTTGAGATCATCATAGTATCTTATGTATGATGAGTTGTGCTTTGGCATGTCCCTTAAGACCCTTAGGGTACGCTTGAGTATAATAAGTTGTACGTGGAGATAATGAATGATCAATAAAGAATCTACCGCTTCTAGTAAAAGAAGATAATGTCCTATGTGATTCGATAATTGACAACTCAGTAGTCTTTGGCCAAAACAAATGAAATTAGAAAGGTGTTTCTAATTTGTATTATTTTGAGTTGTGCGTTTAAGAATCGAAATACATATAATTAAATTAAATAAGATTTGATAGTAATTTCATGTCTTATATTTAATTGAGACATTGTATGGTAGAAGGATTAAATTGTATAGTAAATATTCACTGAAAGGTTTTTTTGTGATTAATGTTGAAATCTATATTATCTGGAAAGTCGTTGATCGCTAAGAGGGCTTACCCTTATTGTAGAATAAATATTATTTATTTAAATAAATTAAATAGTTTAATTTATTTATTTAAATAAGATTAGAATTGTTCTAATTGATTTATTCACAACCGATTTAATATGGATAACCTAAAGGGTCACACCGCAATGGGAAAATGTTTATTTAAAAAGTAAATGGCAAAATTGTTTAATTTATGCTATGGTGATAGAATAAATTAAATAGCTTAATATTTATTATTTAATATTTTAGAAATATTAAATATAAATTAATAAGAGGAGTCTTATTAATATTATTACTATTATTATTATTTAATTTTTAAATGGTTTAGGAATTAATTACTAAGAGTACTCTCATAAATTCCTAATTAGATTAAGAGTTTAAATAATTAAAAGAATTTAATTAAATAAAAATCTATTCCTAAATGGTTTAGGAGAGTTGTTTATATCTATAAATAAGAGAAGCCTTATTATGAATTAGGTTGATATTTTTACAGACTTCCAATAGTTGGGAGAGTACTCACATATTCTCTGGAGAGAGAGAAAACTAGGGTTTTATCAAACACCCATCTTCTTGATTAGATATTATTCCTTGGTGGATCACCTCTAAAAGCCAAACATTTGGGTGGCTTGCATTGATCTAAAGAAGAAATCTCATCGGTGGAATTCAAGGACAACGCGAAGGAATTGGAGGTGAACTTGTATCCAAGGAAGCTTTTATCTACGAGGGTATGATTCTATATCTCCGTCTCTTTCATTTAATTGATAATTGTGCACAAGGATGATCATGGTGATGGTTTATATAAAAAATTTAAATTCTAATTTTATCGCGCTTCCGCAATGTTTTTGTAATTTGATTGCATGTACGCACTATATACAAACCTAATGTAGATACTCAAAATTTTGCATTCCTATTACTAACCCTGCAGGAGGGAAAACCCGTCTTTTACCTTCAGGAGATAACCCTGCAAGTTCAAACCAAAGTCAAAGCCTCGGCAACAACACCAGGAGATCAAACTTAGCCCCGACGACAACACCGGGATGTCAAGTCAAGCCCCGGTGACAACCCGGGAGGTACAGAAGCCTTGGAGACAACACCGGGATGTCAAGTCAAGCCCTGGAGACAACTCAGGAGGTACAGGAGCCCCGACGACAACACCGGGAGATCAAACTCAGCCCCGGCGACAACACTAGGAGATCATATCAACCTTTGGAGATAGCCCCGAAACATCAAATCATCCCCAGAGACAACCCTGGGAGACCAAATCAGCCTCAAAGAAAACCCTGAGGAAGAACAGAGTCGATTGGGATTAAACCTTAGAGACAACCCCGAGAAAATAGTCGAACACCGTGACAATAAGGGAGACAACCCCTGGAAGGGCAAAATAGTTATTCTACAAACTTGAAGCTAAATTCAGTCAAAATCAAGTCAAATTGATGCAATTAGGGTTAAAAAGAGCCATAACATCAATCCCGCGTGAAAATAACACAATACAGCTCAACGTACAGACTACAAAAAAATGAAGATCTGGTCATAAACCCATCTTCCTGAATTTGGAAATAGTCGAGTCCCATGTCATTGTGTAGCTCTCGGAAAGGGATTTCCAGAAAGGTATAGCACGTCCCAAACGGATGCCCGGATCAAAAGTTATGAAGGTTCGAACCTGACATCGCGTTGCTCGAAGTGCACGTACTTTGAGACGACGGGAACCACGGTAGTGGGCCCCACTTGGGGAGCCATAGGTAGAGTTGATGAGTGTATGATATTCATTTATTTTAATTCCTTTATGCATAGTCTATTGTATGTTTGGTTGTTAATAAGGGCTTAATAGGTTTGTTTATGGATTTCAGGTCAAAATGGAGATGGAACGAGAAAAATGGGAAGATTGTTGGGTTTTTAATGCTACGTTGGATTTATGGTCTTGGCTTGGGACTTAGATTTTATTGTAGATATATTCCTTAGCTTTCTGGAACATCTTGAATCGTCCCAATCGGAGTTCATAGGGAAGAGTTATGAGCGGAAGCTGAAACCTCAGAGTTTGAAAGTTGCAATTTACATAGCAGTCACTTGGAGCCGATTTCAACCTTGATCCAATTAGAATATGTCAATACTCAAAGAATTAAAGTTGTAAATCTTGTCGACAACTTCAATTTGATAGGTAGTGGGCTCCGTAACTCCTCTTGGATCAAAAGTTATGATAGTTTACCAAAGGACGTCGCAGCAGAAAATGACCGACGTGAGGCGAGCCAAAAATGCACTAAAATCGGCGCGAAGCGCGCCAGTACACCAGATTTTCTGGCACTGTACCGCGGGGCGAGTCCAAATTGGCGTAGGGAGCGTCTGGCGGCGGGGAGACAACTTATTTAGGTGTTTTAGTGTCCAAGTTGAGTTGTAATAGGATTGTGGGATGCCTAAAGTGTTAGGGTTTCTCTTAGGACTATAAATACTTGATTATAACTTGGATTTGGGACATCTTGGATCTTGGAACTAGAAGGAGGCTATTCATTCATTCAAACCCTAGTTTTGCAGAATCAAAGCATGTCAAGCTAATCTTCTCAATTCAATTCTGAAGGGATGTTGAACCTTATTCATAATTAATGGTTTGATCAAGTTTACTTTATTTATTTCTTCGTATGTGAGGTTTATTCTGATTATCTACATAAACTTCTTGTATGCTATACTATTTGATTAATTTGATATGGCCAGTTAGATTAATCTGATAAATATCATCTGCTAGATTAAGATATATATTAATCAAACGATGTATGTCTAATCATAAGTAGCAATTAATGATACTTGATTGTGGACAAGCTTTTAGGTATTGTTAAGGTTTTTAGAAGACAAGTTAAATAATTCCTGATTGTGCAATTGTTGCTTGGAACAATCTAATTCTCATTCTTTATGCTTCTATTGTATTAAATCTAGACTGATAGTTCTGGGTTATATGATAGTTAGGATCTTTTATTGGCGATCGTCGCATTAGATTTACACATAAGGAGAATTTTGGATAATTAGCGATCGCGGTTATCTAGGGTTGTTAATCTCATTGAAGGATGAATATTGTAAAACTTGATTAATCCATGATTGTGAAAAGGTGATACTGAACTGAAGAATTGAAGATTTTTACTTATTCATATTTCTTCTAAATTTACTTTTGTTATTTAGTTATTCAAAACAAAACTCCCATTTCATTGGAAAATCATTGGATAAATATAAAACAAAACACTCTCTGTGGGATCGATCCTTGCTTGTTACTATACTAATTCTTGAGTTAGTGGAATAGGAGTAAGGTTAAATTTTAGAGTGCTAAACGACAGCTCCCAAGAGTCGCGGCTGCCGCGAGTGCACCCGCTACCATTTTGGTCTATAAATAAGATCCCCCACCCTTGCAAAACAAAAATAGAAAAACACTTTGAAACTCCACCCATTTCGACCCTTAGCCCTACTTCTAGTACTCCAAACTTTGATTTTATTCTTCCAATACGTTTGCATACATATATTCTACAACATATCAAAAATTAACCGAAAACGGAGATTTGAAGCCCACAGAGTGGCTAATAGCCCGTGGAGCAGTCTATTGTAAGTTTTTTTACGATCAGAAGTCATTTCCTACTTTATTGCGTATATGTGAACGTGCATATAAAGTTTCATCTTCTGGTTTTACCCGGAACTCAGTTCTGTGGCCTTTTTAGCTTACTTTTTAGTATATATATACGTTTTTCTTCGTTTGCACAGCCTGGATCGTTAATCCGTGGCTTTTAATCGCTTATATATATATATATATATATATATATATATACTAATTTGTTCGACCTGGATCACTAATTCGTGGCCTTTTTCATCTTTATTATACATATAACTGACTATATATATACTAACTTCTAATTCTATCGAGCCTGGATTGTAAATTCGTGGCATTTACCGCTTATATATATATATATATATATATTCTAACTTGTTTGGCCTTAATTTCTAAGTCATGGCCTTTTCAGCTTTAATATATATATACTAACTATATATATTAACATGTCATTTCAGTCGAGCCTGGATTAGAAATTCGTGGCTCTTTACAGCTTTTACCAATATATATATATATATATATATATATATATATATATATATTTACATTTCAGTCGAGCCCGGATTGGAAATTTATGGCCCTTTACTGCTTTTATATATATATATATATATATATATATAAAAAAAAAAAAAATTTCGTCGGGCCTGGATTGGAAATCTGTGGCCCTTTACTGCTTTTATACATACATATATATATATATATATATATATATATATATATATATATATATACATATATATTTATATTTCAGTCGAGCCTGGATTGGAAATCTGTGGCCCTTTACAGCTTTTATTATATATATATATATATATATATATATTCATTCAATGTAATTAAATCTTTGCTTTAATTATTCATTTTATATGAATTTGTGTTAATGTAAATTTTGCGGATTAGATTTATCTAAATCTAGCTCTTTCTAATTTTCAAGCTGCTCAAAATCGGTCAAACCGGAACCGGGAAGTTAGAATGGCTAAGATTTATTTAAATCTAGTTTTTTTTCTAGTTTTGTAAATATTAAAGCGACCTCGCGACCCTAGATCAATATCTAGTGGGAACGAGAAGCTTTGGCTACGCACATACAAGGATTTGACTAATAAATCCTTTGTTTTTGCGACGTCTAGAGTACAATTTGCATTCTCTGTGAATATCTGTGATGTGCAGGTTTTCTTGATCATTTTCTGTGAGCCTAGGAATCGTGGGATTAATGATCAAACGGATCTAAATCTGATTCCCATGATGGACAACTCCACATTACGAATGTATCCTGCCAGTTTTTTTGTAAAATGTACATCTGAGGGACTTTAAAACGGTTATCTGGATTTAAGGTCTCAAACATAGTGAAATATGATTTGTAGTGCTAGAGTCACTTTGATGGCTTTCATGCCCACAAGCAGACTGGCACTTGTATATACATTCTGTGGTCGAGGATGCTTCACATCCCGACAATAAAATCAAAATCATGCAAATAAGGAATAAAATGGAAGTATCAATATGCTTCAATTCCTATGCGAGCGTAAGGGTTTGAAAATCATCTTTCAAAATGTCATTTTCATATCTTGTCTAAAAATGGACTTTTCAAACAAATTAAACCCTTCGTATATAGGTCCAACGAAGCACGGCACTACTTTCAAAATCAATCAAATGTAGGCTAAATTACTTCCAGCATACACACACATTGCAAATAAAAATTGAAAATATTAAAAAGATGCAGTAACCGTGTTTTCACGGAAGTCGGGGTTGCCTAACACCTTCCCCTCGCTTAATCAAGCCTCCAAACTTTAAGAATCTCGGTTTCAATGCCAAGTTTTTACAGTGTCTAGTAATTGGGCCTACTTGCAAAAAACAAACAAAACTCGGTTGAGTTAGTACAATTATTTCAAAATATACCAACTGGCGACTCTGTAAACCTTTCAAATCATCAGCACAATACATGTTGGCCTTTCCCTAAAAATTCCACCCTTCATAAAATAGATAAGAAAAATAAGGCTAGAGAACAACAAAATTTAAGGAGAGGAAGATCTGTCAAAAGCGATAAGATTTTTCCCGACGTCGACAGGTGGTGACTCTGATGGGGATAGTAGAGGGCTTAAGCCGCACTCAAATCTTTTCAAAATTTCCCTTTTCTATCTGTGTGTGTGTGGTTGTTGTGTTGCATTGAATGTATGTAAATAAATGCTTTACTACTTTATATTAGTGCTTCGCACAAATGTCATCATTTCATACGGTGAGATGCGATGTATGTCAATGTATGCTACGTGATTCCTCCACCATGAGGCGAACCCGTCGGTGTTTGATTACTGGACTCAAAGGAGACTAATCCTGCGAGGCTCAGTAAAGGCACCACTCAGATCCACTCCAATTAAAAGACTGTATTAATTTCCCCTCTAGTAGATTGCTATGATCTGGGGACCTTCATGCCGAAAATCCGCGAGAGTAGCCTAAGATAGGTCAGCCTCTTATTAACCAAATTCGAAGGGAGGTTTCTTCATGCTTTCCCCTTTCAATTCAATGTAAAATTTTCCAATTCCAATGTCAAGATTCAATATACATTCCATGTCTTGTAAATCTTGTCATGCTATCATGTCATCAAAACAAATGACCTTTGTTTTACAGGATAAGCATGCATCTTGTTGATATATATACATCAAAATTAACACACCTACGTTTATTGTAGGAAAAAATTGGTCCCGTTACCAGGTCAAAATCTAAGAAAGCACTAAGCCCATCTCCAAGCATGGGTTCAAGTGCTCAACCTGAATCCACCCCTGTTTCTAGGGAGGAGTTTGAAGGATTAAAGAACCAGATAGCGAAATTAGCTATTTTCCTCAAAGAACAAAGTAAAGGTCTTCAAGGGAAACAAACACACGGTCATACAGAAGCATCTACACCCGATGGCAGTCAGGATACTGAAAAGAAAGATACTCAGATTCCTGAGCCTCAGAACCAGGATCCAACAAAACCCCAAAAATCATCAACCACAACAAAGAGCAAAAAGTTGGTGATATTCTGAAGAAGGTCCAACAAATGGAAGAAGCAATTCGGTCCATTAAAGGGACTGGAGCATTTAGAAGCGTAAATTACTCAGATTTATATATTTTCCCACAGGCTCGTTATCCAGAAAAGTTCCAGGTCCCTGAATTTGAAAAATATGATGGATTAGGAGATCCTTACACCCATTTGAAGGTATTCATTACAGAGCTCGGATCCTATGTAGAGGACGAGAAGCTCAGAATGCAATTGTTCTAAAAGAGTCTTACCGGAGAGGCTAGGGCCTGGTATGCCCGACTGGATAATTCCAAAATTCACAGCTGGGAAGAGCTAGCACATGCCTTCCTCAATCAATACAGCTTCCAGTCTCAGATGGCTCAAGACAGATATCAAATCACCAAAGTTAAGAAGCAGAGCTCTGAGTCATTCAGATGGTGGCACAAGTCACCCCGCCTATGACAGAGACTGAGATAGTCCTGACCTTCATCGACATTCAAGAAGCTCTGTATTATGAGAGGGAGAAATGATCAAACATAGAGAAATGGCCGAAATGGGTCTAAAGTCTGGGAAAATCAAGGACCTGACCACTTTGGAAGCGGTGGCCGAGCATAGCCAATCTGGAGGATATGGCGGTAATCTCCGAAGAGTACACAAAAAGAAGGAAGAAAAAGTGTCCTTAGTACTGCAAGGACAAAATCAGATAGGCAATTCGAGCAGCGTGCCCATTCAAAGGAGAAACTATTCCCCTTTTCAAGCTCCAGCACAACCTTCTAATCCTCCATTTCAGAAAACTGTGGAGGCCAGACGTCAAAGAATGTTCACATCCTTGGGGGATTCATTAGAAAATGTGCTGAAACTACTGACAGCACAAAAGAATATTGTCCAGCTCCTTCCACCAGCCAGTTCTGGAGGACGAAATTTTGACCCGAGTAAAAAGTGTTGCATACCATTCTGGAGCACCGGGCCATGACACACAAGACTATTGGTCTCTCAAGCATAAAATCTAAGACTTGATAGATAACGAAGAGATTGTGGTGACAAACTAGAGCAACCACATGTGCAAGATAATCCCCTCCCTCAACACAATGAGGAGATTGTCAATATGATTAGCACGATGAATGGAGAAGGATCCAAATACCTCCGTTATGTTGGAGAGTCAACTCAATCAAGTACCAATAACCCAGAAAGTTGGGAGTTCTCAGAAAGGCAGTTCTTGATGGAACAGGAAATCAAGTATATTAAGGAACAGATTGGACAGTTGGCAGAGTTGGTCGTGTATCAACATCAGATAACCAGACAGCTGATAAATCAGACCAACCAGCATGAAGCAAGTCCTCTTACACCGAAAGTTAGCCCCATTTCTATGAGGGATCATTACCAGTTTCATGAACGTGAACCCTGGGCCGACAAGGTGGCCAAGGAAGAGAAGTTTCAAGCTGATTGAGAATTCGCCTTCCAGAGGAATTTCACTAATTTGAATCAGCCTATGAAAGAAATCCTCCAAATATTGATCAATGAGGGGATGGTTACGGATTGTTACCCCCAGTGAACCCTCGATCTAGGAAGTTCAAGCCTGATATGATCTGTCAGTATCATTCCAATGCGCCCGGTCATAACACTGAGGACTATTGGGGACTTCGTTACCTGATTTAGAATCTGATTGAAAGTGGTGAACTAATAAAAGGAAATCAGGATTGTGGTTATCCTGATGAGGAATCACTCTTTATTCTCATGGCATGGAATCAAGAAATAGTGGTTGTTATTTCCTGTGAGAAAGACCCAGCCGTAACACCCCTAATACTGCAAGGAAAAGGGGTACAAGAAGGTAAGAATCCCGTAAAGGTGGCTGCGACCGAACCTCTGATATTGCCATCAAGACTTAAATATCATGTCGTCAGCCTGAAAAGAGTCCCATAAAACTATGGGAAGTATGAAGGTTCAACCTCAAACAACAATGCCAGTGTATCAAAGGAAAACTCGATGTACCTGCCTCAACCGATGATCAATTCAGTCATTAAAGCCGAGGAGAGAGTGGCTAAAGATAAAATTGAAGAATTCCTTAGTAAAATGGGGCATCATAAGATCAAAGTGGTGCAAAGCTTGAAAGAGGCACCCAAACAGATATCCATCCTGGATTTGGTCTTATCCTCGATGGATCATCGCAACATTCTGGTGAAAGTACTAGAGGAAGTCCATCTGCCAAAGACAGTATATATTGAGAAGTTTCGTTATGTGATAGAGCACATCTTCAACAGCAACGTGATATCTTTCACTGACGATGACATACCCGCAGAAGGGACGGGTCATTGCAAGTCACTGCACATAGCAGTGATGTTATCATAGAATGTGATCGGAGGTGTGCTGATAGATGGAGGATCGTCTCTAAACATCTATCCCTACGACACCTTGAAAAGAATGAAGATCAACCCAAACCGGATTCATACTAGTCATGTAGTTATCCGGGCTTTCGATGGATCTCGCTGAGAAGCTGTGGGAGAGATTGAGCTTCCACTGGAGATTGGTCCCCATACTTTCTATGTATCCTTCCAGGTACTCAACATTACCACTGGGTATAATTTGTTGTTGGGAAGACCATGGATCCACATGGTAGGAGCAGTTCCATCTACCCTTCATCAATAACTCAAGTATATTATTGATGGCAACCTAATCACGGTAAATGCCAAACCAGAAAACCCTGTCTACATATAGGGAGGCATGCCAGTGATTAGTCTAGATGAGAACCTGCTAGTTTTCAAGCTTTAGAGGTGAGAAATACTCAGTACCTACCTGTTGGGGCACCGATTTTGAAACCAAAAGTTTCCCCCGAAGTAATGACAGTTGGTTAGGAAATGGTATCCTTAGGTTTCTGCCCTGGAGAAGGGTTAGGGAAAAATCAGCAAGGAATCAAGAGTCCAATACAAATTCTGAGCCAGTTAGGGAAAGTCGGATTGGCCTATTCATCCGGGTCAAACCATCGAAACCCACACAAGTATCCAAAAGTTCCTTCTTCCACAATTCTGCTGCCGAACCTCACTGATGTTGGGTTTGTGAAACCAATGAGGAAGATTCTTGCTGTTGGGTTAGGTATGTTGTTTCCTCCAGCCAAACCAATGAGTGAGAGAAAAGCCCCAAAACCTGAGGGGGAGAGAAAAAAGGGAAAAGAAAAGTTCATGCATGAAGGACGAGACCCATTTGCCAACATGTATTTTTTGATGCACTACGAGGGTATGAACGACGATATCCCAGACAGTGATGAAGAAGATCAGATCTGAATCCCTTGCATCAAGAAGGATAAGAGTAGCAGTTCAAAGAAGAACCCCGGCCCTAATATGAAAGATGTCTCAGTTGTCATCAAAGAAGAGATAGATGACCAAAACTCTCTTATCCTCCCAATTCATGAGGATTTGACATTGGACAATTGGAGCAGCACTCCATGCCTCAATCAAAAAGGGTAAAAGGGCAGAGAGTCCATCTACCCTGAAGCATGGTTTCATTTACTGCTTATTTTGTTGCACAGCTATAGCAGTTACTTTTGTCATGCTTTTGCTAAATGCTTTGTATGTTTAAACAGTGTCATATATTAAAGTGAAAGCATTTTGTTTTTAGGACTCTAGAATTGGATTTGTTGGCCCTACTGATGAGATGCCAAATTTTCACAATGACTACAACTTTGATGTAGAACTGGACTTCGAATTGATGGAGATTGAACAAGAGGAGATAGATGACTATGAGGTGCTCGAGGAGATCAAAGAATGGGTCAAAGAAAAACCCAAACCCAACCTCGATCAAACCACCACTATTAATATCGGAACCTCAGAAAACCTTAAAGAAATCCCGATAGGCATAGACCTTACCCAAAATGAAAGAGCCAACTTGATTAAAATCTTAATGCAGTTCCAGGATGTGTTTGCATGGTCACATGAAGATATGGTTGGTTTGTCTACTGACATTATCATCCATCGACTACCCATTAAAGATGGATTCAAGCCAGTCAAGCAGAAACTCAGGCGATTAAAACCTGAATGGAGTCTAAAAGTTAAAGAAGAGGTTGTCAAACAATTCAAAGCCGGTATCATCATGGTATCAACATACCCGAAGTGGCTGTCAAACATAGTCCCTGTACCTAAGCCCGGAGGGAAGGTACGAGTATGCGTGGATTACCGGAATTTAAACTAAGCTTGTCTCAAAGATAACTTCCCAGTACCCTTCATCCACATCCTGATAGACAATACAGCACAGTATAGCATGTATTATTTTATGGATTGCTTTGCTGGATACCATCAAATCATAGTCGCTCAAGAGGACAGGGAGAAGACAGCCTTTATCACTCCTTGGGGAACCTTCTGTTATAGAAGATTGTCTTTCGACATTATCAATTCTGGTGCCACGTATCAGCGAGCCATGATGGCCCTTTTTCACGATGTGATACACAAAGAGATAGAAGTCTATGTGGATAACATCATTGTCAAATCTCAAAAGGAGGATGATCACCTCAGCCATCTTAAAAAGCTTTTTAATAGATTGCGAAAGTACAACCTCAAGCTGAATCCGGCCAAATGCGCTTTTGGTGTTAAGTCAGGCAAGTTATTAGGATTTCTAGTGAGCAACAGAGGCATTGAGCTGGATCCCGCTAAGATTAAAGCCATCATTAAGATGCCTACGCCCCAAACAGAAAAGGAAATACGGGGATTCCTGGGGAGAATTAATTTCATAAGCAGGTTCAATTCCCAGCTCACAGCAACGTGTGAACCCATCTTCAAACTGCTAAGGAAGAATTCATCTGTAAAATGGAATGAAAATTGTCAAAAAGCCTTCCTTTCCATTAAGAAGCAGTTGATCGAAGCACCTGTCTTGGTATCCCCAAGGGATGAGGTTCCCCTCTTTATGTACCTGTCAGTCAATACCATTGCAATGAGCTGTATGCTGGGCCAAAAAGATGATAGAAGCAGGGAAAGAGCTATCTATTACATGTTAGGTTTGTACGAAATCATGGGAACAATCACATTGCAAAATAAACGGAAGCATGGTATATCATAATTTTAAAATTTTCTACAAAACCATTACCCGGATCATCCTTTATGCATATTATTAATTTAAAACGATAAATAAGAAGTTATGGAATTCATACCCTTGTAGAACAAAGCTTCCACATGTACAAGTTCAACTCCATGTTCTTCGCGATCTCCTTGAATATCTGAGATTGATTCCTTCCTTTGATCAACGTTAGCCACCCAAGTGTTTGGCCTCTAGAGGTGATCCACCAAGGAATAGGAATTATTCAAGAAGGAAGGTGGTTAGCTAAACCCTAGTTTTCTATCCTCTATAGAAAAAGAGTACTCTCCAATAATTGGAATTGCATCAACAGACATCTAATATAAGACTCCTCTTATATAGATATTGGTCAACCTTCTAATCCTATTAGACATAGGGTTTTATTTAATTAATTAAACTCCTTTAATTAATTAAGCTTTCCAACAAATTGGGATTAATTAATTAAACTCCTTTAATTAATTTGCCTCCTAATCTTATTAGGAATAAATGAGAGTACTAATATTAAATTAATTCTTAAACTCCTTTAGAAATTAAAATAATAATAATTGTAAAAATATTAATAAGACTCCTCTTATTAATTTATA
Source organism: Panax stipuleanatus (assembly GCA_020205555.1). Lineage (NCBI taxonomy): Eukaryota > Viridiplantae > Streptophyta > Magnoliopsida > Apiales > Araliaceae > Panax > Panax stipuleanatus. Next base: position 46,382,926 of record CM035125.1, read on the forward strand.
TTTAATATTTCTAAAATATTAAATAATAAACATTAAGCTATTTAATTTATTCTATCACCATAGATTAAATTAATTACACTTAATGCATTATTACGATTATGCCATTATCTTATTAAATAATTATTCTTCCTTTTATGGTGTGACCCTTTAGGTTTTCCATATTAAACCGGTTGTGAATAAATCAATTAGAACAATTGTAATATTATTTAAATAAATAAATTAAACTAATAATCTATTTAAATAAATAATATTTATTCTACAGTAGGGATAAGTCTCCCTAGCGATCAACGACTTTCCAGATAATATAGATTTCAACATTAATTATAACAGAACATGTGAGTAAATAGTTACCGTATAATTCAATCCTTCCACCACACAATGTCCCAATTAAATATAAGACATGGAATTACTGTCAAGTCTTATTCTATTTAATTATATGTATTTCAATTAGAAAATGTACAACTCTAAAAATGCAAATTAGAAACTCCTTTCTAATTTAATTCTGCCTTGGCCAAGGACTACTGGGTTGTCATTTAACGAATCACATAGGACATATCTCTTATTTTACTAGAAGTGGTAGATTCTTTATTGACCATTCATTATCTCCATATGTAACTTATTACACCCAAGCATACCCTTTGATATACCCTAAGGGTCTTAAGAAATAAGTCAAAGTATAATTCATTATACACAAGATACTATGATGATCTCAAGTCCAAGGACCACTAGTACTACTATCACATTAGGAATTACTATATTTGACAGGCAAGTAAAACTCCATTAAGTATTCCATAGCGATTCACGTTCAGTAAACTTATTCTCCAATAAGCACCTACATACTTGCTTTACTGTCTCCACACAAATGATCATAAGATCAATCATCCTCATCCAATGAGAAAGCAACATATGTAACAATCTATCTGGATTTACTAATCCCCTTTTTAGTAATCCAATGATTGAAAACTATTTTAGTTTTAAGCTTTCTAAGAATTTAGATCTCATTAGCATGATCAACATCATGATTCTAAAAGCATTGCTTAAAACTATGGGTTATTTACATATTATAAAAACAGCATCATGTAGATAATTAAATGCCTTTAATAAATGAATACTTTTATTAATAAATAAATAAGATTGTTTACAAAGTATATGCTTTATCATCATACATGATTGGCTTGTATGCATACTACTTTCAATCTCCCACTTGCACTAAAGTCAATCGCCATGGAATCTCATACACATCTTCTCTAAGTGACGATCAAACTTTTGTTGTGTTAAAGCATTAGTAAATGGATCTGTAATGTTGTCTTGAGAGTCTACACGCTCGAAGGTGACGTCTCCTCTTTCAATGATCTCCCTGATCAAGTAAAATAGTCGCAACACGTGTTTGGATTTCTAATGAGACATGGGTTCCTTAGCCTGTGCAACAGCTCTGGTGTTGTCACAGTATAAGGGGACTGCTCCTCCAATACTAGGAACCACATCAAGTTCTGTTATGAACTTCTTCATCCAAACAGCTTCCTTTGCAGCTTCACTTGCAGCTATGTACTCTGCTTCTGTTACTGAATCAGCAACTATTTGCATCTTGGAACTTTTCAAACTTACTGAACCTCTGTTCAAGGTAAACACATACCCTGAAATAGATTTATTGTCATCTTGGTCCGTTTGAAAATTTGAGTCTGTGAAGCCCCCTTCATGGATAAATTTCATTGTCGTCCGCTCCAGTCTTTCTTTTAGAGACCCATTTACACCCAATAGGCTTAATTCCTTCAGATGGTGAAACCAAAGTCCATATTTGGTTCTCACCATGGAGTCCATCTCGGATTTCATGGCTTCAAGTCATTTTCCTAAGTCTTTATTACTCATAGCCTGTTCGTAATTCAATGGATCATCATCATCTATGATGCGTACCTCATCGTCATCCTCTTTGACGAATCCATACCTATCAGGTATCTTCGGTACTCTTCCAAATTTATGAATAGGGTGTGGTACAGTAGGTTCATCCACTTGGTCAGGTACCTGACTTTGATCCGTAGTAATTTGTGGTTCTTGAACTTCTTCAAGATATATCTTACTCCCACTGACCCCTTCATAGATAAACTCCTTTTCCAATAAGGAAACATATTTCGTAACAAACACCTTTTGATCAGTTGGATGATAGAAATAATACCTTAATGTTTATTTGGGGTATCCCACAAATTTACACTTGTCGGATTTAGTCTGTAGCTTATCAATTTTGAACTTTTTTACATAAGATGGACAACCCCAAGTCTTAACATTCTTAAGATTTGGTTTCCTCCCTTTCCACATCTCATATGGAGTCTTTGGGGCGGATTTGGTAGGCACCTTGTTAAGTAGGTATGCAGCCGTTTCTGGGGCATAACCCCAGAATGAAATTGGAAGATCTGTAAAACTCATCATGGAACGAACCATGTCCAACAATGTTCGATTTCTCCTTTCAGATACTCCATTTAACTATGGTGTACCTGGTGGAGTCCATTATGAGATTATACCATTATCTTTGAGACAATTGAGAAACTCACCGCTTAAGTATTCTCCACCTCGATCTGATTGAAGAATCTTAATACTCTTGCCCGTTTATTTCTCTACTTCACTTTTGAACTCTTTGAACTTTTCAAATGATTCAAATTTGTATTTCATTAAATACACATATCCAAATCTTGAGTGATCATCAGTGAAAGTAATAAAATTAGAATACTCTCCTCGTGCATTTGTTGTCATATGTCCACAAACGTTTGTACGAACCAACGCTAACAACTCTGTAACTCTTTCTCCTTTTCCACTAAAAGGAGATTTATTCATTTTACCCATGAGATAAGAATCATAAGTTGGATATGATTCATAATCGTATAGCTCTAAGAGCCCATCCTTATGCAACTTGGATAATCTTGTTTCATTGATATGACCGAGTCTACAATGCCATATATAGGTATAATTAACATCATCTCTTTTGCTTTTCTTAGTTTGTTCTATTTGAAATATATTTTCATGCAAGTCAAGTATATAAAGTCCATTTCGCAAATTACCAACACCATATAAAACATTGTTATTATAAATAGAACAACTGTTGTTCTTTATTATAATTTCAAATCCATCTATATCTAATACAGAAATAGAAATAATGTTTCTAATGATATTCGGAACAAAATAACAATTATTTAAATAAATGAACTTGTCCGTAGGCAGTGCTAAACAATAAGTGCCTACAGTTAATGCAGCAACCTTTGCTCCATTTCTCACTCGTAAGACAACCTCATCCTTGTTCAGCTTTCTACTTCTGACCAGTCCTTGCACAGTATTACATATGTGAGAACCACAGTCGGTATCCAATACCCAAGTAGAATTTTAACTTTCAGAAAAATTAATTTCAATCATGAACAAACCTTGATTGGAAGTCAAAGCTTCTCCAAGCTTCTTCTCTACCAGAAACTTCTTGCAGTTCCTCTTCCAATGACCCGGCTCCTAGCAATGGAAGTACATTCCTTTGCTAGCTAGATCAGGTTTCTTTTGATCCTTTTTGTTCACCTTGCCCTTAGCTTTCTTAGATTTTTTCTTTTCAGAAGATACCTTGGGCCTCTTCCTTTTCTTGAAAAAATCATCCACCATTAAGACATGGTTCTTTTTAGATGGGAAGTGACCTTCTGTAGTTTTTAACATGTTAACTAATTCAGGCAAGCTGACATCTAACTTATTCATGTGGAAATTTACAATGAACTGCGAGAAGGTCTTAGGGATTAACTGCAAGACTAAGTCTTGACTCAACTCCCCATCCATGACGAACCCAAGCTGTCCAAGGCGTTCAATCAGATTGATCACCCTTAAGACATGAGTCTCAATGGCAGTGCCCTCGATCATCCGAGATCGGAAGAGCTCCTTAGATATCTCATATCTAGCAGTCCTACTTTGTTCACCATACAACTCCTTAAGGTGAAGCAACATAGTAGGAGTATCCATGTTTTCATGTTGACGTTGAAGCTCGCTATTCATGGATGCGAACATGATTCATTGAGCCACAGATGCATCATCTTGTCACTTTACAATATTGGCAATCTCTTCCTCAGAGGCTGTTTCTGGAACAGTTCCAAGGACAAGTGAATTTAAGATATAAGAAATCTTTTCAGCAGTGAGAACTATTCTCAGATTCCTTAACCAGTCTGTGGAATTCGGTCCAGTCAATTTGTTAGCATCAAGTATGCTACGCAGTGAGATTAGTGATTTCGACATTTTTAAATTTTTGCATTTTAAAAGATAATATTTTAGCAAATATTTATTTAATTAATTCTATATACCAAAATAAATTAGGCCTTATTTTAAATTGGTATCTCCCACTATTTTCTTCAAACTATATTACCATCACTTATATAGTTCGGCGACATCTAATTAAAGATTTGCTAGTGAGAATAAGGATCCTATTTCAAATGTATATAACCTTGTGGATAGCACAATAAACCATATATAAATAAACAGGTAGACAACTCTTTGTCAATTACATCAACATATAACTCCTTTTTATTTTGCCTCTTAGATCATAATGGTCAAGTGTGTGCACATCCGAACTAAAATAATTTAAGTTAAGTCCAACCTAGCACTTTCATATATTCAAAAAAGAAAAATATTGTCCTTGTGAATAACACAAAAAAATAATATTGTTCAATTTTCTTTATAAGCATCAAATGTGATTAAATTAACATCTTAAATACTTAATACTTGCCTTGTGGATAGCACATCAAACTCATATTAAATATTTAATACTCTATTAATTTTATCATGCTAGAAGGCGACGTTCAATATTCCAAATATCTTTGAACGCTTTAGACATAATATAATTTCTTTGAGGAGTTTGTTATTATTTGTGTCATCTTGTTTAGCGCGCATGCACATATATATATATATATATATATATATATATATATATATATATATATATATATATATATATAAAATACACGTCATTTTATTAAAACATGCGAAGCATGTTTGCATAAAATATAATATATATAATACTAGCATGCACATATAAAATATTATATTCTACCCGGATTGATTATGGACTTTTATTCTAGTTTGGTTCATTAGAGCTACCAAGTGAACCAAAAGGCCAAACCTAGGAGTGCAAGAATTTAAATTTAAACATAACTATTACATTTAAACCCGGGATCCATTACAAATTGGGTCTTCACGCGCTCCTTGCTCCTTGGTCTCCAATTTTTTCAAGATAATTCTAACTATTTCTATTACATAAACTATTTAATTTAAATAAAAATCTTAATCAGCGGTCAAGGGAAAGTACATAGGAGGGAGATAGAATTTTACAATAAGAAAAATCAGAAAAGAAGAGGTACGCAGACCTCGTTAAATAAAACTCATTCATTAAAGTATCCAACTAAAATAAATCTAATTACATTGGTCAATAGTCCATAATCAATCCCATTTATTACCATACATATCACCATATGCATCAATAAATAAACATTCATCTCATGAAGTAAAATCATTCCATATATATATGAGTATCATTTAATGGACAATTTTAATTTGCATGAAATCCAATTTCAAGATTAAAATAAACTCTTTATTTTAATTATAAAATTATTAAGAATATTATATATATATATATATATATATAACCGTATATATATTATATATATAGTAACCCTATATATATATGATATATATATATATAGATCAGACTACTTTATATACTATATATATAAAGTAACGTAATATATATCATATATATATATATATATATATATATATAAAATAGCCTGATGCAAACGTAATGGTAGTAGACTACCTGTTATATATCTATATAGTTAACAGTAACTATTCGCAAATTTTATAGGTTGCGAATTGGCCCTTTTTCATAAAAAAAATAATTTTATACAATAAAATTATACCCAATATATTATTCTAAATACATACACATATATATATGGAATCAAAACAATTAATAATTGCATAAAAATTTCGGCTCTGATGCCACTGTTGGGTTTGTACGAAATCATGGGTGCAATCAAATTGCAAAATAAGTGGAAGCATGGTATATCAGAGTTTTAAAAAAAATTACAAAACCATTACCCGGATCATCATTTATACATATTATTAATTTAAAACGATAAATAAGAAGTTATGGAATTCATACCCTTGTAGAACTAAGCTTCCACAGGTATAAGTTCAACTCCTTGTTCTTCGCGATCTCCTTGAATATCCGGAATTGATTCCTTTCTTTGATCAACGTTAACCACCCAAGTGTTTGTCCTCTAAAGGTGATCCACCAAGGAAAAGGAATTATTCAAGAAGGATGGTGGTTGGCTAAAATCCTAGTTTTCTATCCTCTATAGAAAAGAAATACTCTCCAATAATTAGAATTGTATCAACTGACATCTAACATAACACTCATCTTATATAGATATTGGTCAACCCTTCTAATTCTATTAGACATAGGGTTTCATTTAATTAATTAAACTCCTTTAATTAATTAGGCTTCCCAACATATTGGGATTAATTAATTAAACTCCTTTAATTAATTTGCCTCCTAATCTTAATAAGAATAAATGAGAGTACTAATATTAAATTAATTTCTAAACACCTTTAGAAATTAAAATAATAATAATTGTAATAATATTAATAAGACTTCTCTTATTAATTTATATTTAATATTTTCAAAATATTAAATAATAAATATTAAGCTATTTAATTTATTATATCACCATAGATTAAATTAATTACACTTAATGCATTATTAAGAATATGCCATTACCTTCTTAAATAATTATTCTTTTTTTTATGGTGTGACCCTTTATGTTCTCCATATTAAACCAGTTGTGAATAAATCAATTAGAACAATTCTAATCTTATTTAAATAAATAAATTAAACTAATAATCTATTTAAATAAATAATATTTATTCTACAATAGGGATAAATCTCCCTAGCGATCAACGACTTTCCAGATAATATAGATTTCAACATTAATTATAAAAGAATATGTGAGTAAATAGTTACCGTACAATTGAATCCTTCCACCATACAATGTCCCAATTAAATATAAGACATGGAATTACTATCAAGTATTATTTTATTTAATTATATGTATTTCGATTAGAAAATGCACAATTCTAAATAATGTAAATTAGAAACTCCTTTCTAATTTACTTCTGCCTTATAGAGAAATAAAATTGGAATTTTGTTAATGTTTTAATATATATATATATATATATATATATATATATATTATAAACATGTGGAAAAATTTGGTGGATGATTTTTCTAATTGGGTGGGTCCCACTTATGTGTGAAATGTGCTGATGTTGGTTTTTTAAAGTTGGATTACTCCGTTGTTAGTTTTGTCAGAATGGGGGTGTGAAAAAATCATCCGTATATAAATTTGGGTCATTTTTCGTTCGGAATTTGAAAAAACTTTCTTCTACAGGCCAAAGATATTCATTTGTATCATCATTTAAGACTGAGGATGATGAAAAATAATATAAAAACGAATCCAGTGAGATAAAGGACAAAAATTAGGGATTCGTAATTTAGTTTATCCAAGTTCAAGAATACTCCGTAATAATCAATTGTGGAGCAAAATTCAAGAATGAAGTTCAAAACTTGGATCCAATTAAAGATTAAAAAAAATATTTTTTTTACCGTGAATAGTAACTTGTGAATAGTAACTCATGAGTAGTAACTCGTGAATAGTAACTTATCATGAAAAGATGAAAATTTCATAACAAGTTCAGTAGTGATTTTGACATTTTTAAAATTCTGCATATGAAAATATAACATTTTTAGCAAACATTCATTTTATTAACTTTGCATACCAAAATAAATTTAGGTCTTTATTTTAAATTGGTATCTCCCACTATTTTCATCAAACTATATTACCCTCACTTATATAGTTCGGCAACATCTAATTAAAGATTTTCTAGTGAGATTAAGGATCCCATTTCAAATGTATATAACCTTGTGGATAGCACAACAAGCGATATACAAATAAATAGGTAGACAACTCTTCTCAATTACATCACCATATAACTCCTTTTATTTTGCCTCTTAAATCATAATGGTCATGTGTGTGCACATCCGAACTAAAATGATTTAAGTTAAATCCAGCCTAGCACTTCCATAAATTCAAAAAAGAAAAATGTTCGTCCTTGTGGATAGCACAACAAGACTAGATCGTTCAATTTTCTTGATAAGCATCAAATGTGATTAATTAACATCTTAAATACTCAATACTTGCCTTGTGAATAGCACAACAAACTCATATTAAATATTTAATACTCTATTAATTAATCATGCTAGAAGGCGACGTTCGATATTCCAAATATCATTTGAACGCTTCGGACTTAATATTATTTATTTGAGGGGTTTGTTATTATTTGTCTCATCTTGTTTAGCGCATGCACATATATATATAAAATACGCGTCATTTTATTAAACATGCGAAGTATGTTTGCATAAAATATAATATATATAATATTTAGCATGCAATATAGAATACTATATTCTACCCAGATTGATTATGGACTTTTATTCTAGTTTGGTTCACTAGAGCCACCAAGTGAACCAAAAAGGTCAAACATAGGAGTGCAAGAATTTAAATTTAAATGTAACGATTACATTTAAACCCGGGCTCCATACAAATGGGTCTTCAAGCGCTCCTTGCTCCTTGATCTCCAGTTCTTCAAAAATTCTAACTAATCTTACTACATAAACTATTTCATTTAAATAGAAACCTTGATCAACAGTCAAGAGGAAGTACATAGGAGAGAGATAGAATTTACAATAATAAAAACAGAAAAGACGAGGTACGCAGACTCCATTTTATAAAATCCATACATTCAAGCATTCATCCAAAATAAAATCCAATCACATTGGTCATAGTCCATAATCAATCCCTTTTATTAACATACATATCATCATACGTATCAATAAAACTTATTCATCTCATGAAAATAAATTCATTCTATATATGTATTAATATCAGTTAATGGGCAAAAGTTTGCTAAACTTTGTTTTTGGAAAAATAAACTCCTTTATTTCATTCAAAAATAATTCCAAATTAAACTCTTTAATTTTAGCAATTCTGAAATTATATTTCATATAAAATAAACATCTTTATTTTAAACATTTATTAAATAAATAAATCATTTATTTAATTAATCAAAACAAAAGAAAAAATTTCCAGTTCCTGTCCAGTGGCGCAGCTGCGCTAGGAATGTAAAGGGAACCGGCGCAGCTGCGCAGCATGAAAACCAGGAACAGACACCGGCGCAACTGCGCAGCTTCGCAGAATCTGAAAAAATTTTGTTGCCCAAGAACTCGATCCAATCGCACATCATACATGTATGAAATAACATAAACTGATAATTAGCACAAGATTGGCTCTGATACCACTGTTGGATTTGCTAGAAACATAAGCATGCAATCAAATTACATAAACGCAGCGGAAGGGATGAAAAATCAGATTTTAAAATTTTCTTACAAACCCTTAACCATAATCTTTCTTGTGCATCAATTATCAGTCAATACATAGAAGGAGATGATGGAATTATACCTTTGAAGATCCAAGCTTCTTCATGTACAAGCTCTACTCCTTTGAATCCTTTGATTCCTTTGATTCTTTTGATTCCTCTGTAGTGGCTCCTTCCCTTGATCAATGTCAGCCACCCAAATGTTTGGCCTCTAACGGTGATCCACCAAGGAAGATGAAGAACTCAGGAAGATGGGTTATTGGCTTACCCTTGTTTCTATCTCTATAGAATATGTGTACTCCCAACCTTTGAAAAAATTCACGTACCTTATTTCTGATATAAGACTCTCTTATATAGATATTAGGTTAACCCTCCTAATTCAATTAGAATAGGTTTTTTTATTTAATTAATTAATTAAACACTTTTAATTAATTTATATCCTAATCTTATTAGGATTGAGAGAGAATACTAATATTATATTAATTCCTAAACTCCTTTAGAATTAAAATAATAATAATAATATTATATTAATAAGACTCATCTTATTAATTTATATTTAATATTTCTAAAATATTAAATAATAAACATTAAGCTATTTAATTTATTCTATCACCATAGATTAAATTAATTACACTTAATGCATTATTACTATCATGCCATTTTTTTCTTAAATAATTCTTTTTCCTTTTATGGTGTGACCCTTTAGGTTCTCCATATTAAACAGGTTGTGAATAAGTCAATTAGAACAATTCTAATCTTATTTAAATAAATAAATTAAACTAATAATCTATTTAAATAAATAACATTTATTCTACAATAGGTATAAGCCTCCCTAGCGATCAACGACTTTCCAGATAATATAGATTTTAACATTAATCATAAAAGAACCTGTGAGTTAATAGTTACCGTATAATTCAATCCTTCTACAATACAATGTCCCAATTAAATATAAGATATGGATTTACTGTCAAGTCTTAATTTATTTAATCATATGTATTTCGATTAAAAAACGCACAACTCTAAATAATGCAAATTAGAAACCTTTCTAATTTCATTCTACCTTGGCCAAGGATTCCTGGGTTGTCATTTAACGAATCACATAGGACATATCTCCCCTTTTACTAGAGGTGGTAGATTCTTTATTGATCATACATTATCTCCATATGCAACTCATTATACCCAAGCATACCCTATATATGCCTTAAAAGGCCTTAAGGAATAAGTCAAAGTATAATTTGTTACATACAAGATACTATGATGATCTCAAGTCCAAGGATCACTTGTACTACTATCACATTAGGAATTCCTATTGACAGGTGAGTAAAACTCCATTAGATATTCCATAGCGAGTCACGTTCAGTGAACTTATTCTCCAATAAACACCTACATGCTTGCTTTAGTGTCTCCACACAAATGACCATGAGATCAGTCATCCTCATCCAATGAGCAAGCAACATATGTACCAATCTATCCGGATTTACTAATCCCCATTTTAGTAATCCCACAATTGGGAACTCTTTTTGTTTTTAAGCTTTCTAAGAATTTAGATCTCATTAGCATGATCTCATCATGATTCTAAAATCATTGCTTAAAACTGTGGGTTATTTACATATTATTAAAAATAGCACTATGTAGATAATTAAATGTCTTAAATAAATATTTTATTAATAAATAAATAAGATTGTTTACAAAGTATGTGCTTTATCATCATACATAATTGGCTTGTATGCACACTACTATCAGCAGGCTGGGTACGCTTCACAGATTCCCACCAATAATCTGCCTCTCCACGGAACATAAAGGTGGCGAATGGAACCTTCTGTTCCTCCGTGCATCCCAAGACATCAAATATCTTGGTACTTTACTTAATCAAATTTTCTGCCTTGATTGGATCTGGCTTTCCCTGAAACTCTGGTGGTCCCTAACTCTTTAAACTGCTTGGCAGTGACAAGCCGCGAGCTATTATTTCCACCTGTATTATGAACACGAGTCTCCCTCGTCTGGTTTTACATGAACTGAAAAAAGCTTCTAAACATCCCATCGTTTATCGTTTGATCGGTGGTGTCGTTTTCAGAAGGAATATTGCCTTCTTGTTGCACGTTCTCCTGGTTGGTGATTAAAGGTGTCTCAACGGTCTCATTCACTCTATTGTTTAGATTTTCAGCTTCCATTCTCAAATACTGCCAAAAAACAAGGGTTAATCAAACAAATTAACATATCATATATTAACCCTATGTTCCAAACGACTAATTAAATATCAAATAAGCTTAGATAGGAGCACTAGCTAAGAATTTACTCGTCTCTCTCCTTCTAGTTCTATTCCCAGATCTCTGCCAGAGATCATATTCCTAAGATCTAATACCAACTGTGACGCCCCTAAAATAGGTTCAATACCAACCCATTCTTTGTCGCAAAATACATGGTACAGAATCCAAATACAATCTTTTATAACATACGGTCGTGCAAAATACGACCACGCAAACTGTGAGTTTCAATACAAATCGTATATAATACAAAATATAAACACTCAAATTCAGTCCTCACTAATTATAATCATTATCACACTATTCTACAAAATAGTGAGGACTGTTACTGCTCTAACTCTTACCATCACCCCGATCCCCGACTAGTCCCTACGACATTCTCATTTCCTGAAGAGAACAATGGAAGAAAAGGGTGAGCTCAACTAACCCAGTAAAGAATATTATGACTAAGATAATGAAAAATAAATTATCGTTAGCCTTCAACAAATTAGATAAAATATTATGGACAACAAGTTTTAGATCAACAACTGCAGCGAAAATAACAATTCATTAGAAGAGTTAAGTAGATAATGAAGTCTACTATCTTCTATGATTTAAAAGTCCATCATCAATATTTTATCCCTGCAACATCAATCAATATACATCTCAAATCAAATATTCATCTTTGCACTACGGGCCAAAGATATTCATTTGTATCACCAGTTGGTCATGTTCATCTTAACACTTATCCATCTTTGCACTACGGGCCAAAGATATTCATCAGGTAATCATTCATCTTTGCACTACAGGCCAAAGATATTCATCAAGTAATCATTCATCTTTGCACTACAGGCCAAAGATATTCAGTTATATCACCATTTAGGACTGAGGATGATGAAAAATATTTTAAAGAACGAATCCAGTGAGATAAAGGACAAAGATTAGGGATTCATAATTTAGTTTATCCAAGTTTAAGAATACTCCATAATAATCAATTGTGGAGCAAAATTCAAGAATGAAGTTCAAAACATGGATCCAATCAAAGATAATTTGGAAAGAAAAAAAATTACCATGAATAGTACTCCGTAAATAGTAACTCGACATGAAAAGATAAAAATTTTACAAGAAAGTTCAGACCAATATTGCAGTGAAATGATATTAGATGAAGCGCAAAACTCAAGAAATTTCTGATCATTTCAAGAATTATAGAAGCAATACTTACCGTAGTAAGTTTAGAGTTAGGAATCTGAAATGAAACAATATACGAAACTGCAATTGGATTTTCACCCGTCAGGCGGTAGTCCACTCAGACAGATTATTTCCATAATTTAATAATAACTGAATACGAAGGGTTATTCACCAGGCATGCGGTAGTCTGAGTAGATAGGTTATTCCCACATAATAATAAAGAATGGAATAACAACAGGATTTTACCATGCATGCGGTAGTTCGCGTAGACAGGTTATTCCAACAGAATAATAAAGAATGGAATAACAACCCTTACGAGTATTGAAAGAAAATAACTCTTTTCATGAATACGAAAGAAATAATACCCCTTACTATTTCAAAATAATAAATAGAGGAAATTCAATTTTATTCATAAAAAGTTGGGGTCTTACATGACGTCTCCTCTTTCAATGATCTCCTTGATCAAGTGAAATCGCCGCAACACGTGTTTGGATTTCTGATGAGAACTAAGTTTCTTAGCCTGTGCAACAGTTCCGGTGTTGTCACAGTATAAGGGGACTGGTCCTCCAATGCTAGGAACCACACCAAGTTCTGTTATGAACTTCTTCATCCAAATATCTTCCTTTGCAGCTTCACTTGCAGCTATGTACCCTGCCTCTGTCGCTGAATCAACAACTGTTTACTGCTTGGAACTCTTCCAACTCACGGTGCCTCCGTTCAAGGTAAACACATACCCTAAAATAGATTTACTATCATCTTGGTCCGTTTGAAAACTTGAGTCTATGAAGCCCTTAAGTTTTAATTCAGACCCACCACAGATAAGAAATACATCGTTAGTCCTTCGTAAGTATTTTAGGATATTTTTCACTGCCTTCCAGTACTCTTCTTCTGGATTCGACTGATATCTGCTCGTTACAACAAGTGCATGAACGACATCTAGTCTGGTACATATCATACCGTACATGATAGATCCTATTACTGAAGCATAAGAAATCTTACTCATACGGTCTCTCTCCTCAGGTGTCTTTGGGGCCTATTTTTTGGAGAGATGTATTCCATGGCTCATTAGCATGAGACCTCTTTTGGAATCTTCCATGTTAAACCTCTTTAGCATCGAGTCAATGTACGTTCCTTGGGATAAGCCAAGCATTCTTTTAGATCTATCTCTATAGATCTTTATCCCTAAAATATAGGATGCTTCTCCCAAGTCCTTCATGGAGAAGTGTTTAGATAACCAGATTTTAATCGACTGTAGCATAGGAATGTCATTCCCTATCAGTAATATATCATCAACATATAATATAAGGAATGAAATAGAGATCCCACTAACCTTCTTGTACACACATGGTTCATCCTCGTTTTTGATAAAATCAAACTCTTTGATTGTGTCATCAAAATGAATGTTCTATTTACGAGAAGCTTGCTTCAATCCATAAGTGAATCGTTGAAGCTTACAGACTTAATTTGTTCCAACCTTTGAAACAAATCCTTCTGGCTGTGTCATATACACATCCACCTCAAGTTTCTCATTGAGGAAGGCCGTTTTCACGTCCATCTGCCAGATCTCATAGTCGTAATAAGCTGCAATCGCAAGCAAAATTCGAATGGACTTGAGCATAGCTGATGAGTGGGTTTCATACCAACGAATTCGGTATTATTAAACTTAATTAGTGCTATCCTTAAGTGTTTTTAGTATCATCTTATTTGTTTTTGTGTTTCTTGTAGGATGGAGCTAGAGGGTCAAATTGGTCATTTTGAAAGAGAAAAGAATTAAAAATCATTAAAAATCATCAGAATAGCAATTTTGTAAATATGGGGTCTCAGTCTAGCGCCTAGGCGCTTAAATCAGTACAAATTCAATGGCCAAGGCGCTTGGGCACTGTCAGACTTGGAAATTTTGCTGCTGTGAAGAATTCTAAGCCAAAAAGGATTCTGAAGAGTTGATTTGGAGAAGGATCATCAGAGGGATATAAAAGAAGAAGAATACACAAGGATTTGGAGTGATATATTCCGTTAGATTAGATTAGATTAAAACCCTAGATTATATTAGTGTGGAAGATTGAAGCAATTAAAGATCATTGGAGATTTAGAGTGAAGCAAGAGAAATTCAAATTTGCATACCTCAATTCCTAAATTCACTTTACTTCTATCTTTTTATCTTTCAATGTATAAATAATTGTGGATTATGGATTTGACTTAATCATGTGCTAAACTCTATTTTGAGATTATAATGGATCTTGTTGCGTAGTTTACTTTGATATGCTTCCTTGTTAGTCGAGAACATACAAAAGCTCTGGAATATTATTGTTCATTGTTATTAGATTGTCTATTATGGTTTGTGAATATTTGCTTAATTGCCTAGCTATCAATTACCGTGATAATCCATATGAAATCGAGAGACAGATTATGGGTTTAGATCTGATCATAATAGCATGTGATTGTGTTTTTTGCATGGCGTTGGAATTCATGATTTATGTTTAGGACAGAGATATACCTTTACACCACATGTAATCTGATAAGAACTTGGGCTTAAACTCTCTTTAATTGTAATTCACATAGAGATATTGTAAGACCCCAACTTTTTATGAATAAGATTTAATTGCCTCTATATATTATTTTAAATAGTAAGGTGTTAATTTGATGAATGTGATAAGTTATGGAGTGATATGTGCAAATTTTACAAAGTAAGCAAGTGGTCATAAAATATTCATTGTGTCGGAGAATATTCGTTTGGTCGGGAAATATTCTTGTTATCGGGGAATATTCGTACGACGGTGCAGTCATTCGTGGACCCCATTACGGAAAACAGTCGGATGAAGAAAACGACAAGAATAAATTTTCTAAAAATAACAGCAAAACTGTTACCGTTAAAACTGTTAAAATACACGGTGGTTAAAGTAAAGTAATACGCGTTGTTGCATAGTCGCACACGGTATTGCACAGTGTTTTATATTTCAATAATTGTCACTGCACAGTATTTTATATTATCAAATGAATAATTCATATTATTTAAAAAATATTATTAGATAGCATTATTGGCAATGTCTAAGAAGTTCTGTCTAGGAAAGGGGTTTGGTCATCTAATTGCACGCCAGTAAGAAGATATCCTTATCAAAAAAACCCCTCTTTCCTGGGAACGACCTAGTTGTCAATATTGTGATTCTGTAATATTATTTGTGAATAATAATTGATTATTGATAAATATGATACGTAAATATTTATTCAATTTTGATATAAATGGAGGAATTTTTAGCAAAAGAGACATTTGATGAAAGTTGACATTTTATCTTTTTTGATAAAATAATTCATTCAAATATATTATTATAATAGTATAATTTGATAATATAATAGTATAATTTTATAATTTAAATGGTAATATTTTTACAATAAATTCAAGGTATAAGAATAAAATGAGGTGAAAGAGAGCAAATTGGATCTGAATTATTTTTGTGTTATAAATGTTTTTGTTACCTAAAACATGGGGTGGAGGTTTTTTAAATGTAAAAGGTGGTTGTCCTTTTTTTGTATACTGAGAGTTGTTTTTCAAAGTTAACATCCGTAGGAAAAGAATTGGTCAGAAGTGGTATGCTAAGCATTTCCTATAAATAGGGTGCTTAGTTAGAAATGAAAATCACACCAAAATTAGAAATTTCTTTCTCTATACGATTGAGCGTATTTCTTGTGAGTATTTAGATATTTTGAGTGTTGATAACAATGCAAGTTTTCCTTATAATATCTGATATTCCAGACAGATCGAGTATTCTACTGAGGTAAAGGATGTTATTTTCGTTTAATATTAGTAAGGGATATTATTTTTCTAGTAAATGATGTTACTTTCTTTCAATATTCATAAAGAATATTATTTTCTTTCATATTTCATATTATGAAAGTGATAATATTTCATTTCATATCCCCAAATTCAAACTTACTACGGTAAGTATTGCCTCTATAATTCCTGAAATGATCAGAAATTTTTTGAGTTTTGCGTTTCATCTAATATCATTTAACCAGAATATTGGTATAAAATTTTTACCTTTTCATGTCGGGGTTACTATTTATCCGTACGGTACTATTCATAAATACGGTACTATTCATACGTACAGCACTATTCATGAGTATTATTCACAAAAAAATTAAATTTTCTTTTCTTTGTCCAAGTTATCTGTTATGGTTCTTATCTTTGATTGGATCCATGTTTTGATCTTCATTCTTAAATTTTGCTCCACAATTGATTATTATTGAACATTCTTGAACTTGGATAAATTAAATTACGAGTCCCTAATATTTGTCCTTTATCTCACTGAATTCGTTCTTTATATTATTTTTCATCATCCTCAGTTTTAAATTGTGGTGAAAGTTATCTTTGGCCCGTAGTGCAAAGTTGAACTGTTGATTGATGAATATCTTTGGCCTGTAGTGCAAAGATGAATGATTAATTGATGAATATCTTTGGCCCGTAGTGCAAAGATGGACAGGTGTTGGTATGATCATGACCACTAGTGATACAAATGAATATCTTTGGCCCGTAGTGCAAAGATGAATATTTGATTGGAACATATTGATTGATGTTACAGGGATAAAATATTGATGATGGACTTTTAAATCATAGATAGTAGACATCATTCTCTATTTAACTCTTCTAATGAATTGTTATTTGTGCTGCAGTTGTTGATCTAAAACTTGTTGTCCATAATATTTTATCTGATTTATTGAAGACTAACGATAAATTATTCTTCATTGTCTTAGTCATAATATTCTTTACTGGATTAGTTGAGCTCACCCTTTTCTTCCATTGTTCTCTTCAGGAAATGAGAATGTCGCAGGGACTAGTCGGGGGACAGAGTAATGGTCCGAGTTAGAGCAGTAGTAGCCCTCATTATTTTTGTAAAATAGTGCGATAATAATTGTAATGAGGACTTAGTTTGAGCGTTTATATTTTCTACATGTCTGTATTGACGCTCACAGTTGTATGGTCGTATTTTGCACGACCGTTTGATATAAAAGATTGTATTTGGATTCTGTAACATGTATTTGGCAACTCAGAATGGGTTGAGTATGGAACCTATTTTGGGGGCGTCACAGTTGGTATCATAGCTTAGGGATATGATCTCTGGCAGAGATCTGGGAATAGAACTAGGAGGGGAGAGACGAGTAAAACTTTTGCTAGTGTGTCCTACCTAAGCTTATTTGTTGTTTAGTTGGTCGGTCGGAACATAGGGTTAATATGTGATATGTTAATTTGTTTAATTAACCCAACCCTTGTTTTATGGCAGTATTTAATAATGACATTTGAAAATCAAGAAATAAACTCATATAGAGTTTTAAGTGATGAATCGAGGAGATTTATTTAGAGAATAAATATTGGAGTATAATATCTTGTTATAACAAAGGTGTTTATTGGGGAGTGCTAATTAAGTTATTGAACTTGATTGTAGGATGTCAGGCAAAGAAGAAATTAGAGATATCCATGTAGTGAGTGAAGAATTAATAGTTGCACCCAAGCTAATCGCAGAGGTAGCAGCTGAGAGAGAGGAAGAAGAGGAACTTGAGGAGGATTTATTAGGAGAATTTTATGATCGAAATATAGAACTGCAAAATCGTATTCGTGAGTTAGAAGAGCAGAGTGAAGAACGGCAGGCGGTCTTGGAACAAAGGGATACAGCAATTCAAGATTTTGCTACTCGATATGCGAGGCTTGAACAGAAGCTCTCTCTGGCAGAGCATATGATAATAGAGCTGGAATCTGAGAATGCAAATGTCAAAGATCAACTGAAAGAAGAAACAACTGAACGAGTGAGAATGGAAGATGCATGGGTAAAGCCGCACGACGCGTTGATATTATAGAAAGAAACGTCCGATCCAAGAAGGCCAAAATAGACGATATGGATTTTACTTTTTGGATAGCAATTGGGAGAATCCAACATCGAGTTTGGAATTACCCTGTGCAGAGCGGTCAACCCCAATTCGATATGGATCGAAGAGTAATGATTCAGATCATAGATCCGGAGTGCGACGAAGCATTTAAGGGTGGAATGTGCTTTATAACGAAGTCAAATCTAGCTGGGACGGTGACACCAAAGGCTGTCCCAGACAAGTCAAAGTCAGTGGTTCAAGGGAGAGTGTATGTCGTGACATCCCAAAATACGAGGAACCCGAACGAAGTTATCAGGGGTTAGTTAATCATAAACTCTTGCGAAGTCTATACTTTATTATATATCGGTTCTACCCATACTTTTATTTCACCTGCTTGTGCTCAACGTTTGAAATTGACCCCTGAGAAATTAGACTTTGATTTATCTGTTGAAACTCTATTAGAAGAAACCTTCGTTACATCCACAGTTTACAAATCTTATCTCATTCAAATTGGCACCCTCACATTACCTATTGATCTTATCTCTTTGAAAATACTTGCATTTGATGTGATTTTAGAAATCGATTGGTTAACCACTTATCATGCCAAAATTGATTTTTTTTGTAAGGTTGTTAGTTTCATATTCCAAACCAACCTATTGTACGAATTCAAACAACCAAACCACTAAAATCAATCATTGTCATTTCAAGTCATAAAGCTATTCGTTTATTAAAAAACGAATGTCAAGCTTTCTTAGCCCATGTCACCGATTTAAACAAGAATACGTCAACTTTGAATGATATTTTTGTTGTTAATAAATTCCCTGATGTATTTCCCGAAGAACTTCCTGGTCTACCCCTAGAACGTGAAGTTGAATTCTTTATTGACCTTGAACCCTGTACAAAACCCATTTCTAAAATCCCATATCGAATGGCTCCTATTGAACTTCAGGAGTTAAAGGTCCAACTACAGGAGTTGTTAGACATCGGCTTTATACGTCCTAGTACATCGCCTTGGGGTGCTCCTGTTTTATTCGTAAAGAAGAAAGACAGAAGTATGCGACTTTATATTGACTATCGGGAGTCGAACCATGTCACCATCAAGAATAGGTATCCGTTACCTCGAATTGATGACCTATTCGACCTGTTGCAAAGTGCGTAATTTTTCTCAAAGATCGATCTTCGTTCTGGATATCATCAGTTAAAGATTAAAACTGATGACATTCCGAAGACTGCCTTCAAAACTCGATATGGGCATTATGAATTCTTAGTCATGTCTTTTGGATTGACTAACACTCCTGCTGCTTTCATGGACATGATGAACCGAATATTCAAAGAATATTTGGATCATTTCGTGGTTGTCTTTATTGATGACATCCTAATATACTCCAAAAGCCTCAAATATTTTTTTCCCACCTAGAACGAACTCAACATACGACAACGATGTTGGCTTGAGCTGTTGAATGATTACGACCATACCATCCAATACCATCCTGGAAAAGCGAACGTGATAGCTGACGCGTTGAGTAGAAGATCGTATGCGGGTACGAGTGTGATATTGTGAACACAAAGGCCCACTTTGTATGACTTACAAAGGATGGAGATAGAGTTAAAGACTCCAAGGACCCACGTGATGATGTCAAATATACGAGTAAAACAGACTCATGGCTCCATTCGAGGTGTTGTGTGGACGAAAGTGTCGTTCTCTAGTATGCTGGGATGAGGTGGGTGAAGCAACATTGTCGGGACCGGAGTTAGTACGTATGACAACGAAAAAGATTCAAATGATCCTGCAACGTATACAAATAGCACAAGATCGACAAAAGAGTTATGCTGATCTTCATCGAAGAGACGTGAAATTTAATGTTGGAGACCATGTATTATTACGTGTTGCTCCATGGAAAGGAGTTATGAGATTCGAAAAGAGAGGAAAGCTCAACCCACGATTTATTGGTCCATTTGAAATTCTCGATCGAGTAGGAACTATGGCCTATAGACTAGCCTTACCTCCTAGCATGTCTCGTGTTCATAACGTTTTTCACACATCTATGCTTCGTAAATATGTGAAAGACCCAAACCACATTATTGAATTAGAACCAGCTGAGGATTTAACATATGAGGAGGTACTTGTCAAGATCTTGGATAAGAAAGAACATGTTCTACGCTCAAAGGTTATACCATAAGTCAAAGTTTTGTGGAGAAATCATGATATCGAGGAAATGACCTAAGAGTTAGAATCGAAAATGAAAGCAAGTTATCCTCACCTTTTCAAAATACCAGGTACGTAAGTCAATTTCGCAGACAAAATTTCATAAGGAGGGGAGGTTGTAAAACCCCAACTTTTTATGAATAAGATTTAATTGTCTCTATATATTTTTTTAAATAGTAAGGTGTTAATTTAATGAATGTGATAAGTTATGGGGTGATATGTGCAAATTTTACAAAGTAAGTAAGTGGTCATAAAATATTCATTGTGTCAGAGAATATTCGTTCGGTTGAAGAATATTCTTGTTGTCGGAAAATATTCGTACGACGGCGCAGTCATTTGTAGACCCCATTATGAAAAATTATCGGATGAAGAAAATGACAAGAATAAGTTTTCTAAAAATAACGGCAAAACTGTTATCGTTAAAACTGTTGAAATACCCGATGGTTAAAGTAAAGTAATACGCATTATTGCACAGTAGCACACAGTATTGCACAGTATATTATATTTCAATAATTGTCACTGCACAGTATTTTATATTATCAAATTAATAATTTATATTATTTGAATAATATTATTAGATAGCATTATTGACAATGTCTAGGAAGTTCTGTCTAGGAAAGGGGTTTGGTCATCTAATTGCGCACCAGTAAGGAGAAATCCTTATCGGAAAACCCCCTCTTTCCTAGGAACGACCTGGTTGTCAATATTGTGATTCTGTAATATTATTTGTGAATAATAATTGATTATTGATAAATATGATAAGTAAATATTTATTCAATTTTGATATAAATGGAGGAATTTTTAGCAAAAGAGACATTTGATGAAAGTTGACATTTTATCTTTTCTGATAAAATAATTCATTCAAATATATTATTATAATACTACATTATAATAGTATAATGTGATAATATAATAGTATAATTTTATAATTTAAATGGTAATATTTTTATAATAAATTCAAGGTATAAGAATAAAATGAGGTGAAAGAGAGCAAATTGAATCTGAATTATTTTTGTGATATAAATGTTTTTGTTACCTAAAACATGGGGTGGAGGTTTTTTAAATGTAAAAGGTGGTTGTCCTTTTTTTGTATGCTGAGAGTTGCTTTTCAAAGTTAACATCCGTAGGAAAAGAATTGGTCAGAAGTGGTATGCTAAGCATTTCCTATAAATAGGGTGCTTAGTTAGAAATGAAAATCACACCAGAATCAGAAATTTCTTTCTCTATACGATTAAGCGTATTTCTTGTGAGTATTTAGATATTTTGAGTGTTGATAACAGTGCAAGTTTTTCTCATTATAATATCTGATATTCCAGTCAGATCGAGTATTCTACTGAGGTAAAGGATGTTATTTTCGTTTAATATTCGTAAGGGATATTATTTTTTTCGTAAATGATGTAACTTTCTTTCAATTTTCTTAAAGAATATTATTTTCTTTCATATTCCATATTATGAAAGTGATAATATTTCATTTCATATCCCCAAATTCAAACTTACTACAGTAAGTATTGCCTTTATAATTCCTGAAATGATCAAAAATTTCTTGAGTTTTGCGTTTCATCTAATATCATTTCACCGAAATATTGGTATAAACTTTCTTATGAAATTTTTACTTTTTCATGTCGGGGTTACTATTCATCCGTACGGTACTATTCATAAATACAGTACTATTTATACGTACGGCACTATTCACGAGTACTATTCATAGAAAAATTAAAAAAATTTCTTTGTCCAAGTTATCTGTTATGGTTCTTATCTTTGATTGGATCCATGTTTTGATCTTCATTCTTGAATTTTGCTCCACAATTGATTGGATCCATGTTTTACTTAGTTTTATCATCTGTGAATTTAAGTTAATATGGGTATGGTACATCGAGAGATGGTCATATTTTACCTTAGTGTTCTTGATTAACAATTTGACTTAATTAATGTGATTTAACGGGAAGTGTATTGATTTAAATGAAACAATAGGTGAAATTGTAGTCTCAAGTCTTCATATTCTAGTTTCATTCTAGGGGTAGTTAGAATTAGTTTACTTATATATTGTTAATTCATAATATTAATTTATTCGTTTAAATAAGATTAAGTTGGTTACGGGTTAGTATTTGGTGATTTTTATTAAATAATTCCTCTTGGGAACGATACTCTACTTTCACTTTATTACTTGTTGATCATGTATACTTGCGTATTGTGCGTAACTAGATTTTACCCAACAAGTTTTTGGTGTCGTTGCTTGGGAATTATTTAAATAATTATTTTCCAATATTAATTTTAATCAAATTAGTCTTAATTTAAACATATTTTATTTTATTTTAATTCTCTTCCTATATTTCTCTCTTTTCAGGTACCATGGATGACTTTGCTTATCAATGGCCATATACGAGAATGACTCAACCAAGGGAAACAAGGATTGATGGACTTAATGCACTTTCTGCATTGTCAGCACAGCTTGAGACACTTTCAAAGAGGTTAGATGTTCTTGCAGCCCAACGTATTTGAAGGATAGCAGTAATTTATAATTATTGTGCTGGCAACCATTTGAGTCATCAATGCACCGTCAGTTTTGGACTGAGATAGTATGGTAATGATTACCTCAACAAGTATGCTTATCCTAACTATCACCAAGATTGGGGGTATCACCCGGATTCTTCATGGAGCTACAATTATAAAGACCAATACTACGCTCCAAATCCAATATACACACCGGAATTCTCATGTCCACCTCAATTGCCACAAGAAGAAAAGTCAAATCTAGAGGAATTCATGTCAAAACTCATAGCAAACCAAGAGGAGATGAGGAGTCAAGAAATATCGAGCCAAAATTTTCAGAACGAGATGGAGCAACTCATCACTACCTCAACCAATGGTCCTCAATACATGGATTCTGAAACTGAAATAGATAATTCAAGATTGGGGGAATTGTTGTTCAAGTTCATAGCGTCGAATGAGGAGAAGAGGATTAATCAAGAGAGGTCAATTCAAAATATTGAGAATCAGATAGAGCAAATAACCAAAGCCTTAAACAACCGTCCTCTAAACACTTGGCTTTATGACATGGATTCCAAAACTGATGGAGAGCCCGAACCAAATCTGCAACTAGATGTGCCAAATGATCAAGATATTGAGAGAGAGGAGACAAGTGGGGAAAAAGAAAATAATATCGACGAAGATTTAACTGTTAATTCCAAAGAAGACGAATCAATTCTGTTAGTTCCCCAAGTGCCCTCTCCACCAAAATTCAAGGATCCGGTCATATTTGCAAACTCGTGTCCAATTGGTAGTCATGTCATAGACAAGGCTATATGTGATATTAGAGCTAGTACAACTTTGGAACCATGGTGGGATGAGAAAGGAAAGATAGAAGAAGAACCCGTTGTGTTTGACAAGCTTTAATGCCACAATCTCTTCACAGACACTTTTGGGCAAACACCTAACTACTTGAAGGTGTTAAAAAAGAATTTATTTAAAAAGATCATGTTAGGTGGCTGTGATTCAATTGCCCTTGCTGTTGGGAAGCTCTCAAAAGATACATTATTATTAATGGATAGAGGGTTCCTCAATTTTCGAAGGGGAATTGAATAAAGAGTTGAAGAAGTCTGGCTGAGACTATAAAACATGCGCTTATTGGGAGGCAACCCAATGTTAATTTTGATTTTTTGATTTTATTAGGTATTATATTAGTAATTTTGAATTTAGTTAGGATTTAATAAGATTGCTTCTATTATGGGTTTATAGGTTTTTCAAGTCGAATTCAAGTATGGTGGTGCCCAATTTGCTCCAATATGCTTAACATATTCTCCAAACTTAGCGGACAAGGAGGAAGATGTTGTTGTACTTTCAGGGAAGTCCTCTACTTTACTTTTTCATATCTTAGCCATTGAGGACAATGTCTATTTTAAGTTTGGGGGTATTTATCATGTTACTTTAGCAATGATTTGATGGAATTTTTTGATTTTTGCCAATGATAAGTGGGTGGTTAGCGAGTTTTTAACTTTTGAAGAATTGATGAGCATGCTTAGTCTAGATTTCGACTTACAAGTTGGTTTTTACATTACTTGTGAGTCTTTTGAACTTATAAACACATATCCATCTGTTTAGCTAGTTGGGCGTAAAAAAAAATTATTGGTTAAATGCTTGTGAAAGGTATCTTTGAAACTCGAGAAATCTTATTGAAGCATCGTTCAAAGCGAAATTTAGGCATTAACATAAGTTTGGGGGAAATCTTGTGGTGTTTTGAAAAGAAATTGGAACCATCTCGAGTAGAAATAATGATTCATGTGGTGAATTGAGATAGAGCGTAAAACGCACTCACCCATAAACATAGGCACGTGATGGAGCGTAAAACGCATTCGTTCAATGGGAAGTGAGATGGAGCGTAAAACGCACTCACTAAAAAGAGAAAAAGAAATTTTTTTTGAAATATTTGGGAAGGGTTCATGTGTGCTTAAATGTTTAAATATTCGTTTGATCCTCTAAATTTATGTCTTGCCTTTAGTAGTGGAATTGATGTAAAAATTAAGTTTCAAGAGTTGATATTGAAAATCTTGCATGAGTATTTGGTGATATTTGAGTTATGACTAGTGGAACGTTTGGATGCGCACAAGAACATGAAGAATCATGAACAGTGGCGGAATTGATGAGTAAGTTGAAACTTTAGGCTTCGCATGTTTTAAAAAAAATCTGGAGTTATCATTAGAAGAAATCCTTTGAGGCCATTGTTAAAATTCATGTTGATTCATTGCTTAAGTAGTTCAGTGCTTGAGGACAAACAAATTTTTAAGTTTGGGGGTATTTGATGAGTGGGTTTCATACCTACGAATTCGGTATTATTAAACTTAATTAGTGCTATCCTTAAGTGTTTTTAGCATCATCTTATTTGTTTTGTGTTTATTTCTTGTAGGATGGAGCTGGAGGATCAAATTGGTCATTTTGGAAGAGAAAATCATTAAAAATCATCAGAATGGCATTTTTGTAAATATGGGGTCTCAGTCAAGCACCTAGGCGTTTGAATCAGTACAAATTCAAAGGCCTAGGCGCTTGGGCACGGCCAGACTTGGAAATTTTGCTGCTATGAAGAATTCTAAACCAAAAAAGATTCTGAAGAGTTTATTTGGAGAAGGATCATCAAAGGGCTATAAAAGGAGAAGAATACACAAGTATTTAGAGTGATATATTCCATTAGATTAGATTAGATTAAAACCCTAGATTAGATTAGAGTGGAATATTGAAGCAATTAAAGATCATTGGAGATTCAGAGTGAAGCAAGAGAAATTCAAATTTGCATACCTCAATTCCTAAATTCTCTTTACTTCTATCTTCTTATCTTTCAATGTATAAACAATTGTGGATTATGGATTTTGACTTAATCATGAGCTAAACTCTATTTTGAGATTATAATGGATCTTGTTGTGTAGTTTACTTTGATATGCTTCCTTGTTAGTCTTGTTCATTGTTATTAGATTGTCTATTATGGTTTGTGAATATTTGCTTAATTGCCTAGCTATCAATTACCGTGATAATCCATATGAAATCGAGAGACAGATTATGGGTTTAGATATGATCATAAGAGCATGTGATTGTGTTTTCTACATGGCGTTGGAATTCATGATTTGTGTTTAGGACAGAGCTATACCTTTACACCACATGTAATCTAATAAGAACTTGGGCTTAAACTCTTTTTAATTGTAATTCACATAGAGATATAGTGGATTAGTTAATTAGGGTGTTCTACTTAGTTTTATCATCTGTGGATTAAAGTTGATATGGGTATGGTACATCGAGAGATGGACATGTTTTATCTTAGTGTTCTTGATTAACAATTCGAGATAATTAATGTCATTTAACGGGAAGTGTATTGATTTAAATGAAACAATAGGTGAATTCCTATTGACAGGCAAGTCAAACTCCATTAGGTATTCCATAGCGAGTCACGTTCAGTGAACTTATTCTCCAATAAGCACCTACATACTTGCTTTAGTGTCTCCACACAAATGATCATGAGATCAATCATCCTTATCTAATGAGCAAGCAACATATGTATCAATCTATCCGGATTTACTAATCCTCTTTTTAGTAATCCAACGATTGGGAACTATTTTAGTTTTAAGCTTTCTAAGAATTTAGATCTCTTTAGCATGATCAACATCATGATTCTAAAAGCATTGTTTAAAACTATGGGTTATTTACATATTATAAAAACAGCATTGTTTAAAACTATGGGTTATTTACATATTATAAAAATAGCATCATGTAGATAATTAAATGACTTTAATAAATGAATATTTTTATTAATAAATAAATAAGATCGTTTACAAAGTATATGCTTTTTCATCATACATGATTGGCTTGTATGCATACTACTTCCATTACATCAGTACAAGATTCAGCAGCGACGAACAGAAGTACAATCTGATTGAGGAGACATGTTGTGCGTTAGCGTGGGTCGCCATGAGATTACAACATTATCTGCACGGGCACACGACCTATCTCATATCCCGCATGGATCCACTGAAGTACTTATTCAGCAAATCAATGTTAAATTGTCGATTGTCCAAATGGCAGTTGATCCTCCAACAGTTCAACATTGTCTACATGACTCAAAAGTCCATCAAAGGTCATGTGATAGCAGATCAATTGGCCGAAGCACCGTCAGGGGATTTTGAACCCTTGGAAACTTATTTCCTAGACAACGGGATCATGACAATTCAACAGATACCTCAAGAGAATACAGTCCAACCTTGGAAAATGTTTTTTGATGGAGCAGTGAATATGGAAGGTGCCAGAGCTGGGGAAGTCCTTGTCTCTTATACAGGAGAACAGTATCATGTGGCTACCAAGCTGCAGTTTGACAACACCAACAGCACGGTTGAGTATAAAGGCTACATAATGGGGTTGAAACTAGCCCAGTCCATGGGTATTAAGCGTTTACTAGTCTTTGGGGATTCTGAGTTGGTTATTAGACAAACCACCGGGGCATATCACACCAAAGAATTGCATTTGCTGCCGTATCATCGGCAAGTTATCAAGATGTCCATGGAGTTTGAAGAGCTAGCCTTCATCCACATCCCTCGAGGTAGGAATGACTTCGTTGATGCATTGGCAACGTTAGCTTCCCTGATCCAAGTATCTGATAAGAAGGAAATTCCCGACATCAAATTCACAAACCAAAAGGCCCCGACATATGGGAATTACATTGGAGAAGTGTCAGATGAAATACCTCCTATCAAACAGCCTTGGTATCAAGATATAAAAGAATATCTCCAAGATGGATCTACACCCACTGGGGCAAGCCATGTCGGACAAAAGAGGTTTCACAAGATGGCTACGAAGTTCTATTTGAGCGAAGATGCAATATATAAAAGGGATGCTAGGATAGGCCTTTTAAGATGTCTTGATAAAGATCAAGCCCAGAGACTGATGGATGAAGCACACGATGGAGTCTGTGGTCCACACATGAGAGTCATTTGCTGGCCAAGAAAATATTAAGAACAGGGCATTACTAGATCGCTCTTAAAGCTTATTGTGATGATCACGTTTGGAGATGCTACCAAGGCCAAGTCCATGGAAATGTCATCCATGCTCCTCCAAACGAACTGCACAACATAAGTTCGCCATGGCCTTTTTCCATGTGGGGAATAGACATGATTGGGCCAATAGAACCCAAAGCCAGCAATGGTCATCGATTCATCTTCACCATGATCGATTACTTCACCAAGTAGGTTGAAGCTATCTCTTTTCCCAAAGTCACCAAGGAGGTAATCATTGGTTTCATCAAAAACAATGTCGTCTGTCAATATGGACAACCGGAGGTGATCGTATCAGACAACGCCAAGAATTTAAACAATCAGATGATGAGAGAGTTATACATCAAGTTCCATATCAATCATCTCAATTCCGTCATCTACCGGCCCAAGATGAATGGTGATGTCGAAGCGGCCAACAAAAATATCAAGAAGATCATGCAAAAAATGTCCGCCAATCACAAAGGATGGCCTGACCTATTGCCTCTAACTCTCCTCGCTTACAGGACGTCAATGCGTACTTCTACTGGGGCTACCCCCTACTCATTGGTTTATGGCATGGAAGCATTACTTCCCATAGAAGTAGAAATGGAGTCTTTGAGAGTGTTAATAGACGCTCAGATAGAACAAGATCAGTAGTTGCAAGAGCGGTACCACCAGTTGTCCCTGATAGATGAAAAAAGGGCTACAGCCATCTTCCATGGGCAATTATATCAGCAAAGGATTGCTCGGTCATATAATAAGAAAGTTCGGCTCTGAAAATTCAAAGAAAATGACCTGGTACTGAAGAAAGTTCTGGCTAGTCAAGATGAAGCCAAAGGAAAGTTTGCCCCAAATTGGGAAGGCCCATTCATTGTCAAAGAAGTATTGACAGAAGGAGCCATTAGATTGAAAGAAATGGATGGGAACGAATTTCCCCAGCTTATCAATTCAGACACCGTGAAAAGGTATTATGTCTGAAACACCTACAAGCTATCATCTTGGTCCTCTGAATCAATCAAATCATTTTGGGTTTCCACAAAATCTGGAACTACAAATGACCTAATCTCCCTCAACTCGGGAGTACGTAGGCAGCCATTCTTGGTGCAGTCAAACCAAACCAAAAGTTCAAAAACCCATCAAACCAAATTCAATCCCAAAACTAAACACTTTTCAAACCTTTCAGGCAGAAGCCGGAACTACGAATGACCTGATCTCCCTCAACCCGGGAGTATATAGGCAGCTATTCATGGTGCGGTCTAACCTTTAAGGAAAAAATAAAACCAATAAAAAAACCCAATCCCAAGACACCGAAACCCTATAAAACCTGAATACTGTCAATCCTCTCTGATCAACAGGCCCTGCTGAGATACTCTCTGACATCTCAATGTCAATCCATCAAGGAAAAGCTCATAATACATCAAGACAACAAGTCATGAAAGAAGTGGTAATCACTTAACAAGGACAATACGTATCCAACAAGAAAGTGAATCAAAATATATTTCTCTGCTATATAATACTGTTTGATATATACAATGTGTCCTGTACATGACAAAAATGGCTGATCTAGTATGTACAGGAAAAACAAAGCTAGTCTATGAACCCATGGACAAACGGGATAGCAATGCCAACATGGCATCCCTCTTAGAAGATGGAGAAGAAATTGTAAGCTCATATCCCACGATCTCCATACGAGCAAGAATATCCACGGCCATCTGCATAGTGCTGCTATGACCGTCTATGAAAGCACTCATATCTGCAACCAGGCTGTGTATATGATCTGAGTGCAGTGTTATCCGTAATATAAACATCTCGGGTAGCTATGACCTCATCCCTCTCAATATAAGCAAAATCCTGGGCGACCAAAGCCTCCTTAATCTCACCAAAAGCTGCATCTCGGGTCGATCGAGCCTCGCCTCTCTCAACAAATGTTGCATCCCTAGTAGCTCGAGCCTCGCCTCTATTAACAAAAGTTGTATCGCTGCTAGAAAGGGCTGTCAACATCAGCTCTCTAGCCTGATCCCTCTCAAAGGTCATTCGAGCTAGTGAATCAATGAGAGCTAGATCTGTCCCAGTCAGAACGCTCTAAGGGTTATTAACTAAATCATCTGTCAAACCAGTAAACAAATCATCCTCCGTGGGAGAATCAAGATCCTCTATAGGCTCCTCCTCATCTAAATTAATGCTCAGAGCTGACTGGATAATGGCAGCCAGTGCAATGTCGGCCTCCAACCATGCCGAATACTCTGGAGAACGATCTGGATGGCTAGTAGAAAAGTCAACCCTCTCCCTATGAGTCCAACACTCATAAATCCTGATAAGGTCAGCTGACGACAAAGATGAAGCTGATATCCGCCAATCCATGGCCCCCTTAAAGTGGTGGATGCTCTAAAATTGATCAAACTGGCCCATAACTGCCAGCGGATGATATGTGGTCACCCCTCTTAAACCCACCAGGGGCAGATAATCCATGCCAACTGCATGAGTAATGAAGTTGTAAGGGGAGCTAAGCCCTGAGCAGGGCAAGATTGAAAAGGGATTCTCAATCGTCGATAGAAAGGCCAACCATGACTCCGCATTTGTACACTCCGTCGGCCAGAAAGAGTAAGACATGCATATCTAATGAGTAAAGCAATACCCATGATGTCTGAAGGTGCCAATAGGACTCAAATGTGTCATGAACCACACGTACAGCAGAACGGCACTACCCCTAAAAAACCCCTCTGGATGGGTACTGCAGAATGTAGCTGACCTCAAGGTCTCGGCTAATATTATCGGCAGGATAGTACAACCCCGTCTGAGGGCACGAACCACTACCACCAAGCCAGTGTCCAAGTGGTCCATGTATAGTGGCATGTACAAATAAGCTGTGACGCACATCAGCAGATCGTCCACAGGTGCAAACTGCCACTCATCTGCAGGGACGATAAAGTCTCCTGAATATCACTCGTAGCTATCTTGCCGGCCAAAGCGATCGATCAAAAAGTCTAGAGACACCACATGCCCCGCGGTAATCTCCTCAGTGACGACTCTGCATCTCAGACTAGTCATGGTCATAAATGGTCGCCTCATGTCACTAATGGTTGTCCTGGCACAAGGTAGATCTAATGTCAAACCCGTGAGGCGCTCATACTCCTCCAGCGTAGGAGTTAACTCATGAAGGCCAAACCTGAAAACCTGGCGCTCGGGTATCCAACAGGATAATATGCCATCCACAAACCACTGTGGAACCTAAAAAGCTAAAAGGGCCAAAGAATGCCCCAACATCTGATCAACTGTCCCTCTGGCTATTGGGGGAAGACTGCCATACCAAGATCTCAGCGAAGATGATACCAAAGAATGTGGCAAGTGCTGGATACGACTGACTATGGATGAAGACATCTGTATAACCGTATCATAAGACCATCTAGGGGTCAAATCCAAACTTACCTGTCTAAGTGCATATCTATGACATAATACATGCATAATAACAATGATAAATGACAATAAGATGCAATAGTTAGAAAAACATCATGCATTTCTAAAATACACTATCTACTGAAAGCATCATCTCTGTCTACTCATAAAATACAAAAAGTAAAAAGTACAGGGAAATGGGGTACAGCCGCCCAACAACTAATAGAGGCCTATCAAAAGATATAACGAGAAATGGGGCACAGCCACCCAATATCTAACAGAGACCTATCAAAAGATATAGCAAGAAAGCTATCAGAAAAAATCTATAATATCTATCTCCAAGCGATCAACCTGCTGCAGCTCCTCCTGAGTGACAGAATCTCGGCCAGTGGGAATGTTCGGTCGATATAGAAGAGGAGCAGCACCTGCATAGCTGCCAGAAAATGGGTCTGCTTAGGGGCCAGCTCCAGAGTTGGAAGGATCAAACGAATCTGCCTTAGAAGGATCCCGACCAAGGTGCCTGATGAAAAAGTGAGCCCACTCCAACCGCTGGGTCAATCCTAAAATCTGGTCCAGATGAGTAGGCTCTCTGAGGCAAGCTATCCAGTCTGTCATCATCACAGACCCTGGCACCATATTTGCCATAAATTGGGTAGCACGAGTCTGAGCCCCGATAGTCCGATGACTCCACCAGCTATGAAATACCTTCTGGGTGTAAGGACCCTCTGATAGGGTAAAGCCATCTATGCCCACCATGGGAATGTCAGTGAGTGGATGAGCTAATGGCCAATGATGTCAAGCAGGAGGAACAAAGGGAATGCAGATATCTCCCATGATGCTCTGGATAGCGCGCTCTCCTAAATAGAGCTCCCAACTTCCCTCGGTCAAAAAAGGGATCCGACGAGTGGACAATGCAAACCTTCGACCAGTCGAAAAGACATCCTCAAACCCGACTGTCAGATAGTCCGAGGTGTAAGGAACCCAAGAGATATAATCGGCAGTCAACAGCTCTAGCTGCAAGTGGGAGTGGGTAAATCCCTCGGCTATAGGGACCTCTGTCAAAGTGGAGTGATGCTAACGCCGTCCCTTGGATAGGTCTTCAGGCCCAAAGTCATGGCAGGACGTAGGCAAGGAAGCCTCTCATATGCCCAGAACTGGAAATACAAGGATCAAATAACCTCAGTAAAGATTGTTAAACATAAATGAGGAAAATTGAAAAATGAAAGAGAAATTACTCACCAGTAAGAAGGGATAAAAACCTAGCCAAGCCTCCGTCACGCCCTCAGAGCGTAGGCGCATCCCTCGAAGAAAGTAGGCGAAGGTGTAGGTACCCCAATCAAAATTGATGAGACGCTCCACGTATCGAGTAGCGCTGACCAGAGCAAAAGAAACCGTCGAGGAGTTGCCGATAATGAAATAACCCCTGATGATCACCAAAAATAGTCGCCGAATAATGCAATCTATAACCCTCTGATCATCAGACAAAGGCTCAGTCAAAGCCCCGCTCTGGGCATCTACACTCAAGGGACCAGAATGGACAGTCTGACCCTTGATGGCCATCGCAGGAACTCCCAAAAGGGAGCAAACAGCAGCAGTTGAAATTTCAGCCACCAACGGTACTAGCTCCCCTGTAAACTCTATCCCGTTGATGAACCGCCAGTCCATCGGTGTCATCATCACCTCACAATCCAACAGATTGAGAGACTGGGTCTGGTGGAACCAGCACTCAGATAATGCCCTCAGATAACCCCAGGGGCAACAAAGGGGAGGAATAGAAAAGAATGCCTCGAAACCCCAAGTGTTGACGATGGCCTGATACTCCGGATACAGAGTATGATATAAAGAGTGGGCGCTGAACCAGTTCCCCCTGGGCTGCGTGAAGCCGGGAACCTGCATCAAATAGCAAGTCCAGATTAAAACTGTGCCCTAAAATAGCAAAAGAAAGAAAAATCCAAAATAAAAACTTCAGCCACCTCATTAGCGTGAAGGTATATTGATGGATGGCGTCGTAAATTGCCCAGAAGCTCCTAAATCAGCACAACGATGGCTGGAAGCTCCCTACGTGGAGCATGAGATGAAGCAAGATCCACAAATGGGATATCCTCATCATCCACATCATCCGGCATCTCAGCCAGGATCAGACGAATCACAGACTCAGCCAAACGGCGAGGTGGTCGGGCAGGACGTGGCTGAAAAACATCAATAGCTCTCATCTGCCTCACGCCTGAAGTGACCCTGCTAGCACTACCTGGTCTATCTGGCTTTATAACCTGGACAAAGTCTCCAAATCACCTCAGAAAGGGTGAGGTAAGCCTTGAACATGTGGCTTATTAAATTAAATCATTGTTTTATGTATCTCTTAAGTCCTAGAGCATGCATTAGTTAACAAAAATCCCCCGTAGAGTTAAAACTACATGTTCGTTAAATGCTCATGCTTTTGAAAAAAATTTGCCAAAGTCTCCTTTATAAAATAGACTGTCCGTATGCACATAAGCATGACTAGGTGGCCATTCAGTAGCACACCTACCCAAAAATATGAACAGTGCATATATATGAACAAAATCAAAAATTAAACTCTCATAACAGCTAAATTACCATGTGTATTTTTAGTTAAAAATCCAGGCTCATTTGCCCTCAAATAGGACGAGTAAACTGGCCAAAAGGGGCGTCAAATGAATGTCTCAAAAATTAAATTTTTTTTACATCAGAACGTTCAGTGCAGTAAAATATGCATCTTTACTAAGTCTGAAAAATT
This sequence comes from Panax stipuleanatus, assembly GCA_020205555.1. Classification (NCBI taxonomy): domain Eukaryota; kingdom Viridiplantae; phylum Streptophyta; class Magnoliopsida; order Apiales; family Araliaceae; genus Panax; species Panax stipuleanatus. The sequence goes on from CM035125.1 coordinate 46,417,564, forward strand.
TTATCAAGCCATATAGGCACGCCTATTCGCTATATTGTGTTTAGAAGCATACTATATGATATCTAACATTCTAACGATCAAAACTTGAAAAGAAAGGATGTAAACGTTACCAGAGATGTGCAGAACATTTGTACGGTGACAGAATTCAAAAAAAGCAGCCCGAACTCAGTAGATCTAAAGAAGAAATTTTAGATTTTCTTTATAGTTCAAAGTTGAAAATGAATTTTGAAAGCCATGGGAGCCTAAGTTATACTCGCAGGGAGTAGCAACTCCACCTATGGCAGCCGCAAGTGGACATGCGGCTCCCTAAGGTGGGTCCCACCCCCTCCAATTCGGTCCAGTTAGAATGGAAACGGAGTTTACAGAAGCTAAAAAGTCAAATCAGGGAAAAAACTGCTACGCGATTGAGCGGATTAGCCTGAAACCCTGAGTCTAAGCGGCAAGTTCCTGACGAAGGAAGGAACTTCATGTAAGCCATTGGTAGAAACCCTGATGTGGTATTCAGAATGTCGATGATGAAAAACTACTGCAAACTGGATCTTTCAGAGCATCGGGAAAGTCCGGCGTTGTGAACAGCATGGTTTTGAATGTGTCAAAGAATCCAGCTTTGTCTAAGGGTATGACTTATCAGAAATATCATGCCCACGTCGAGATCATTTAGGTCTGACACTGCAAGCCATTGGAGACAACTCCAACGAGACATCAAGAATGAGCCGGTGATGAAATCCGTTGAAAACTACTTCAGCGAGGGTCGGAATATCTAACATTACAAGCCGTTGGCGACAACTCCAGTGAGGCATCGGGAATGAGCTGGTGATGAAATCTGTTGAAAACTACTTCAGCGATGGCCAGAATATCTGACATTGCAAGCCGTTGGCAACAACTTCAGCGAAGGCAACAACTCCAGCGAAGCATCGGGAACGAGCCAATGATGAAAGCCGTTGAAAACTATTTCAGCGAGGGTCAGAGCATCTGACATGACAAAACCGTTGGTGACAACTCCAACATAGCATCGGGAATGAGCCAATGACGAGAACCATGTACAAATTTTTCTCACAGAGGACAGACGATGGAATCTATTATACAAATCCCCAGCGGGAGCACCAAGAAGGATCGGTGATTCAACCGACCTTTGCAAACTACCGTTCGAGTAGGCACACCAAAAAGGTTAGGTGTTGGTCGAGACTTTTCAAACTACCGTTCAAGTAGGCACCGAGAAAGTTCGGTGATGGTCGAGACTTGGCAAACTACCGTTCGAGTAAGCGTCAAGAGAATTCAGTAAGGGCTATCACGAATGACGTCACCCCCAGCAGAAAATGATGAGAACAGCCAGTGATAGCCTATCCGTGGCAACTAACACCACGAGGGCATATATCATTCGTAATATAACACATCATGCATTGCATTACATTTGCATATGTCATATTTCCAGTGTCTAGCAGTCTTTATCCTGTTCATTCCATTGCATTGCATGGACATGATAAAGAGGGGCGTCTGTAGACACTCGAAATTTTGCATTCATGTTACTAACCTTGTAGGAGGGAAAAACCATACTTTACCTTCCGAAGACAACCCTGGAAGCTCAAAACAAAGTCAAAGCCCTGACAACAACGCCGGGAGATCAAACTCAGCCCCGGCGACAACACCAGGATAATAAGTCAAGTCCCAGCGATAACCCGAGAGGTACAGAATCCCCGGCGACAACACTGGGAGATTAAACTCAACCCCGATGACAACACCGGGATGTCAAGTCAAGTCCCGATGATAACTCGGGAGGTACATGATCCCCGACGACAAAACTGGGAGATCAAACTCAGCCCCGGCGACAACACTAGGATGTCAAGTCGAGCCCCGGAGACAACCCAGGAGGTACAGGAGCCCCGGCGACAACACCGGGAGATCAGATCAACCTTTGAAGATAGCCCCAAAGCATTAAATCATCCCCAAAGACAACCCTGGGAGACCAAATCATCCTCGGAGACAACCTTGAGGAAAAACAGAGTCGGTTGGGATTAAACCTTGGAGACAACCCCAAGAAAACAGTCGAAAACTGTGTCAATAAGGGAGACAACCCCTGGAAGGGTAAAATGGTCATTCTACTAACTTGAAGCCAAATTCAGTCAAAATCAAGCCAAACTGATGCAATGAGGGTCAAAAAGAGACACAACATCAATCCCGCGTGAAAATAGCACAATACAGCTCAACGGACGGACTGCAAAAAAACAAAGATCTGGTCAAAAACCCATCTTCCTGAATTCGAAAATAGTCGAGTCTCATGTCATTGTATAGCTCTCAGAAAGGGCTTTCCAGAAAGGTATAGCACGCTCCAAAAGGACGCCCGGATCAAAAGTTATGAAGGTTCGAACCTAACATCGCATTACTCAGAGTGCACGTACTTCAAGACGACGGGATCCACGGGAGTGGGCCCCACTCGGGGAGCCATACGTAGAGTCGCGGCTACTGCGAGTGCACCCGCTACCATTTTGGTCTATAAATAAGACCCCCACCCTTGCAAAAAAAAATAAAAAAACGATCTGAAACTCTGCCCATTTCAACCCTTAGCATTACTTCTAGTACTCTAAACTTTGATTTTATTCTTTCAATACATTTGCATACGTATATTCTACAACATATCAAAAATTAACTGGTGGAAACAGAGATTTGAAGCCCACCGAGTGGCAAAAAGCCCGTGGAGCAGTCTATTGTAAGTTTTTTTATGATCAGAAGTCATTTCCTACTTTATTACATATATATGAACGTGCATATAAAGTTTCATCTTCTGGTTTTCCCTGGAACTCAGTTCCGTGGCCTTTTTAGCTTACTTTTTAGTATATATATATACGTTTTTCTTCGTTTGCACAGCCTGGATCGTTAATCCGTGGCTTTTACTCGCTTTTATATATATATATATATATACTAACTTGTTCGGCCTGGATCGCTGATTCGTGGCCTTTTTCATATTTATTATACATATAACTGACTATATATATACTAACTTTTAATTCTGCCGAGCATGGATTGTAAATCCGTGGCATTTACGGCTTATATATATATATTAACATTTCATATATATACTAATTGTATATATATTAACATTTCATTTCAGTCGAGCCTTGATTAGAAATTCATGGCTCTTTACAGCTTTTACCAATATATATATTTACATTTCAGTCGAGCCTGGATTGAAAATCCATGGCCCTTTACTACTTTTATACATATATATATATATATATATATATATATATTTACATTTCTTCATCGGGCCTGGATTGGAAATCCATGGCCCTTTACTTCTTTTATACATACATATATATATATATATATATATATATATATTTACATTTCAGTCGAGCCTGGAATGGAAATTTATGGCCCTTTACAGCTTTTATTATATATATATATATATATATATATATATATATATATATATATATATATATTCTTTATTCAATGTGATTAAATCTTTGCTTTAATTATTCATTTTATATGAATTTGTGTTAATGTAAATTTTGTGGATTAGATTTATCTAAATCTAGCTCTTTCTAATTTTCTAACGGTTCAAAATCAGTCAAACCGGAATCGGGAAGCTAGAATGGCTAAGATTTATTTAAATCTAGTTTTTTTTCTAGTTTTGTAAATATTAAAGCGACCTCGCGACCCTAGATCCATATCTAGTGAGAACGAGAAGATTTGGCTACGCGCATGCAAGGATTTGACTGATAAATCCTTTGTTTTTGTGACGTCTAGAGTACAATTTGCATTCTCTGTGAATATCTGTGATGTGCAGGTTTTCTTGATCATTTTCTGTGAGCCTAGGAATCGTGGGATTAATGATCAAATGGATCTAAATCTGATTCCCACGATAGACAACTCCACATTACGAATGTATCCTGCCAGTTTTTTTGTAAAATGTACATCTGTGGGACCTTAAAATGGTTATCCAGATTTAAGGTCTCAAACATAGTGAAATATGGTTTGTAGTGCTAGAGTCACTTTGATGGCTTTCATGCCCACAAGCAGACCGGCACTTGTATATACATTCTGTGGTCGAGGATGCTTCGCATCCAGACAATAAAATCAAAATCATGCAAATAAGGAATAAAATGGAAGTATTAATATGCTTCAATTCCTATGCGAGTGTAAGGGTTTGAAAATCATCTTTCAAAAAATTATTTTCATATCTTGTCTAAAAATGAACTTTTCAAATAAATCAAACCCTTCGTATATAGGTCTAACGAAGCACGACACTACTTTCAAAAAATCAATCAAACGTAGGCTCAATTACTTCCAGCATACACACACACACATTGCAAATTAAAAAGGGAAATATTAAAAAGATGCGGTAACAGTGTTTTCACGGAAGTCGGGGGGTGCCTAACACCTTCCCCCCGCTTAATCAAACCCCCAAACTTTAAGAATCTTGGTTTCAAGGCCAAGTTTTTACAGTGTCCAATAATTGGGCCTACTTGCAAAAAATAAACAAAACTCGATTGAGTTGGTACAACCATTTCAAAATATACCAACTAGCGACTCTGTAAACCTTTCAAATCGTCGGCACAATACATGTTGGCTTTTTCCTAAAATTTCACCCTTCATAAAACAGATAAGACAAATAAGGGTAGAAAACAACAAAATTTAGGGAAAGGAAGATCTGTCCAAAGCGATAAGATTTTTCCCGACGTCGACACCTAACAATGGCATATTCATTGTATTGCATAAACATGACAAAGATGGGCAATTGTAGACACCCGAAATTTTTCATTTCTTTTCCTAACCATGGTAAGAGGAACAAATGTCATTTCACCCCGACGTCAAGATATCCGAGCGAGGATCACGAAGCCAGGAACGAGTTCATGAAGCTACCACAACGATCCCTAAGCATCAAGATAATCAAGGTAGGACGGTTGACTATCCCCTATATTCAGAAAGATACTTTTCTGTTTTTTTCTTTATCTTTTCGGATTTATAATTATTCAAACTTTATGACATTGCGTAGCTCTCAGAAAGAGTTTTTTGAAAATGTATGGCACACCTCCCAATTCTTCCCGAATTGAAAGTTATGAATGTTTCAGCGCACAACACGAAAAATCGACATCGCAATACGAAAATCGAGTTGGGTGGACCCCATTTGAGCCAGCCGCATGTAGACCTGTGGCCAGGCCCAAAGCCTATATAAGGCATCTTTCATCCATTTTGCAATAGAGTAAAAGGATTCTAAAGAGAGAAAATTCAAAAATAGGAGAAATTGAAAAATACTCTCTATATTCCATCTAGATCTAAGTATTCATTTCAAATCTATCATTAGATGAGAATAGTCCCTCCTAGATTCAAGCTCAATGAAGCTCATTTCACCATTCTCAATGTGAAAGATTTGATCTTTTATGTAAATTCGTTGTAGATCTAATAGATCTAGTGTATTTTATCCATTATTATGCTTGGAGCTTGTATATTTTATGATTATTACGTTGTTGAGGCTCTCCTAACATCCTAGATCTAGGGTGTGTGGATCCTATGTTAGGACTAGGGTAGTTAGAGAAGATTTCCCATGGAAGCGATCTCGTGTTAATCACCCGATGATGTCCCCGTGTTGATTTATCAATTTTTCCTTAGATTTGAATACTTTTACCGATTGTTTTGATGGGAAGCTATTAAAGTTTAAATCTTTTACTATATCTACCCTAGATCTAGCTTGGATCTAGTTTGTTGGTTTCAAAGTTGAAAGTTTTAACCTTTAAGCTAGATCTGGCTCAGATCTAGTTGTTTTCATTATTTTAAGTTGATTTTGTTTACTCCGTAAAATCCTAGATTCTTGTTTAGTGGTGAGGGAGTCCCACCTTCTAGTCGTCATGTGATTCTAACAATTGAATCACCTGATACCCAGTTTGGGAGATAGTTTCGAATAGATCTAGGGGATCTTATATCTGCGAACTTATTCTCTAGATTCTAAGTCCCTTCAATAAATTTCATCAAGACATATTGTCCCTAGCGATGTTGGTTTCAGTTGTGCGATCTATGGGTTAGGGTCTATGGGAGCCATTTCCTAGATCTCCTTTTGCCTTTAGATTTCGATGTATTATTTGTTAAGATGTGAGCCTAGGAATATTGGAATCGAGATCCTCGAATTGGATCTTGACGTAATTCCCACGATAGACGTAGTTTCGAATGTAAAAGTTATTATCCAAGCATTATACATATAATTTTGGGCCTTAAAACGGTATCAAGGGTTCCACCCTGAGAAAATCGGATTTAAGGCCCCGTAATAATGAAAATTGTAGTTGTGGGTGTATTTGTGGTCCCGACCCTTTTTTATGATTGTTTCAGTTGCTTATCACCCAAAAAAAACAGTTTTCGAACAAAACAATAAAGATCTTTTAAAATCAAATCGACGTGGGTTATTAGAACGACTTTAGGCTAAAATTGAAAGTAATAAAGGATCTCGATTCTTATTTGGCAAAGGGTTTGAAAATCATATTTTTCAAAACGTCACCTCAAAACGTTTTTCTATCAAAATAAAAATTTAAATGAACTTTTCTTCAAATCAAATCCTTCGTACATAGGCTCAAACAGGCTTAGAATTTCTTTCAAATAATGCACTAAACACGATTTCGATTCAAAGCTAGGTATCCTAGATTTTTTTTTCTTGAATCACACACACACACTTAGGAAAACATTAAGATGCGATAATCGTGTTTTCACTGAAGTCGGGGGTACCTAACACCTTTTTCTCACTTAAGCAAGCCCCCGAACTCTATGAATCTCGGTTTCAGACCAATTTTACATAAACATCTTGGGTCATATTGTGAAAACTTCAAAAATTCGGATGAGTTGGTACACTCGTTTAAATCTTATACCAACCGACGACTCTGTCTAATTGGTCCATCATTAAAATCAATCTTTCAAACCTTATCAGTATTTATGTCGATTTTTCCTAAAAATAATACCCTTTAAATAGAATAATTAAAAAGATAAAAATCTTAAAAAGGGTAAAAACGCAATTAAAAAAAAGAATTTTTTTTTTCCGGCGTCGACAATATATGTTGTTTCAAGAAACAGGACGCAAGTTTTTATTTCCCTTTACATTTATCCATGCACAGTACCGGTGGAGGTGCACATCAGGCCTGAAGCCCATTGGACTGAACCGGCCTAGCCTGAAAAAGACTGGGTGGGCTTGGGATTGGTCTGGTCTGGCCTAGTAGCTCTAAACCAGTCAAATTTTTTCGTCAAAAAGACCAGAACAGTCTGCTTCGGTTTGAAATAAGGCTTAATACCAGTCTGAAGTCTAAAAATTAGGAGTTCAAAAAAAATCCCTTCTGTTTCTCTTTTTCTTTTGTTCAGCAAAGAGTTTTTTTTATTGATAGTGATACAAATGACGCAATCTCCTCAAATTTGTCATTAAAATATAATTATCATAAGACCACCACTACTAAACTGATACTAAACTAAAAACTTAATATTTGAAGGGTCAATATAGATCAAAAATACATCCTTACTATTTGCAAATGGACTGTTTTCTTTTAAAGCTTAAATATAAATTATTACTCCAAACTATTAACGTGATCAACCTTTTAATTTTTTTATTAAGATCATTAAATTATCAATTTTTTTACTTTCGGTCAATTGGACCTGCCACGTCATAAATTGATGACGTGGCCACTAACTAAGCTAATCAATGACTATGTGTAATTAAAAATTATTATTTCAAATGAATTTTTACATTTATTAAATGTCGGTAAAAAGATCAAATCACTATAACAACCTTATAATACTTCTATCTCTCATTTTTTATCGAAGCAAAGAACAATCAAATGCAAATCTAGATCCAAACCAATGATCAAATGTTAACCTTGAATTGAACACAAATGGAAAAAATTAAGAGTTCGATCATCTGATTGAAAAAATTAAATGATCAATTACCGAAGTCGAAAAAGACAGTTTAAGATGATAATTTATATTTAAGCCTTTCTTTAAAACAAAATACATCCGAATACAATATACTAAGTTAAGCTAACAGTAAGTAAAAACTACGAACACAATGGTAGAAACCAACTCTGAAATTAAGAATGGGCAGTTGATACTTCAATTCATCCTAGTTAAAGACCAATTTTGTTTCCAGGAACATGTCAACAATATATTATTTCACCCTTCTCCTCCTGTCCCTGTCCCTGTCTCTGTCTCTTTCTCTGTCTTTGTCCCTATCATCATCCCTCTCCCGGCTTCCACTCTTCTCTCGGTCCCTACCTATTTCTAGATCATGGGCTCTGTCTCTATCTCTATCTCGGTGTCTTTCTCTATCTCTGTCCCCGTCTCTGTCCCCGTCATTTTCCCTCTCCCTGTCTCTGTTGGATGATTTCCATTGGGGGCTTTCACTTCGACTCTGACTGCGGTGACGCTTCCTCGATGATTCACGGGGCTCGTCTCTTCTCTCCCTCCTCTCCGAAGATAGTCTTTCAGCAGTTTTAAAAGTAATTGATATGCATATTCTGAAACATACATGTAAAAGCTTAAATGGTTGGGAATTCTCTAAATCACTCAAGAACACCACCGAATCAGAAGGAGAAGAATTCATAAAATAAAAGCACATTATACGGGAGCAAAGCCAAAGGTGAAGAAACCAGTTTTGAGAGTTTGAGACGACAATGACAATCTAATACAATCATGGCAACCAAATTAGGCATAACATGTAGGTTATATGCGGTTCAGATAACGATTGTAGTCATGGACAACAAAAATCACGTCTCCTGCTTCTCATCAAGTACAAAGATTTTAGCCATTTTTGTAGAGTTCTAATGTTGAATACCATTGAAGGTATATTTGCTAAGTTTTATGTCACGATATATGATTTTACTAAACTTTAGTGTTATAAATATTTCTCAAAGCTTTGTCATTAGCAATTCTTTACAAACTTGCGAAGCTGAGCTCACAATTATGCGGAAATAAAGATAGAGACAAATTAGCACATGCTTGGATGAGGTAGGGCCGTAGAGCCAAGCAAAGGTGGATCAAGAAATCGAAGTTAATAGAGGCCAAGCTCTTCGGGTGAAATAAATTGAAAAACTATACATATATTTTTAGAACCATTGTATATCCACAAGGACCACAACGACGAAGAAGAATGTTATTAAAAAAGAATTTAATCTCATGAATCAAGTTATATACACATACAAACATAAATAGACACATACATTATATATATATATATATATATGTGTGTATATATTAAACAGTACGGGGTTAAGTCAGAATTTAATTCAAGAGGACCAAAAGTAAGCATATAAAAATTTTCTAGACATATTATAGACAATGCTTTGTGGATTTGACTCAAAATGTCAAGTGGTTTAAATAAATGAGTGATGCTCTCTTTCGAAACCGAAGACTTACCGGGTTCGACTACTGATTGAGAAGGAGGAATCCGCAACCCAATAAGTTGATGGATATTTCTAGGTTGAGCTTACAGCAATATAGTTCACTTCAAGGGGAAAATGGCTTCCTTTCCCAATCGGCCAAAAAAAAAAGGCCATCCCCAAACGCTAGTTGTTATGAAGGGAGAGTCAAAGACCATATTAATCCACATCAAGTTGCCCATACAACCGATATGGGGTGATCCCATAAACAAATACGAATTCATTAGGGAAAATATAGTAAAAATATATATCTAAAACAGTACATATGAATCCATTAAGGAGTCGACTCACCATTAAAGGAGGAAGCCAAGGCATTCTGTTTTTCAGATATTTACTTTGCTTGCTACTTTGCATTGATCACTCATATCCCACAGTGAATTCTAGGACAATAGGCCATGCGGATTTATGGCTTGATAGATTACTAAATTTACAAATGGTCATAGTTGTCAAATCGTGAATCGTATCTTGTATCGAAGATCCCCATATTGTGTTTTATGTGTTGTATTGTGAATCGTATCATACAATACGAAAACGAAATGAAAAATATGGTCATATATGTTTAAATATATAAAACACACAATTAATTGGACAATCAAGCATATTAGCTTGACTATAAATAATAGTCAAGTAAATTTTATTATATACTAAAAATAAATTTTAAAGTTAGATAGTAGTCAAAATACTCTAAATTGATTTATTAGATATTATTTTAATAATCTTTATAGAGTAACAAGAAAAAACGAAAATTCAGATTCACCTTTTATCTCTAAAACAAAAGAGAAAAATTAAAATTAACAAGTGGAGATTTATGTATCTGCTTATAGAAAGTGACGTGAGAAAAATAGAGCGACATTCTGAAGAAGATATAAATCTCTAAAAAGTACATCAAGCAATATAGAATATGTTTATACTAAAAACCCTCTTCATTTAAATGGTAAAACGCTTAAAAGTTTTGTTTTTATTCTTTTGGTTCTACTTAAAAACTTTTTCAAGTCGGTTACTAACTTTAAAAAGTATCGTGTATTATATCATTACGTAAGAATTGTATCGAATCGTATCGAATCGTAACTGAATCGTAGGATACGGTGTTATTTTCGATACACCCTACGATACGTATCGAATTGTCTACGTATCGTATCGTACACATATCGTAAGCTTTTGACAACTATGCAAATGAGTGAAGTAGATGGGTTTTATCCACCAATACAAATCCATTATAAAATTTGACTTCCATCTACTATTTGTGACAAAAAGGTTACTACTGTTAAATATAATTCCATCATGAGTTACTAACTACTGCAAATCAATGAGAAGTGAAAGACTAACATTCTTAAGAGATAATACATCATATATTTAGTGAAAAATCTAAATTTTCTAATACTATACTATCACTAAAAGGAAATTTCAAAACACAAAGGGGGGCCATGGCCCCCGTTGGCCCCTATGTCCCTCCACCTCTAAATGCAAGGTTTGATCACATATATAAGAAACTTGCAGCCCGGTTAAACTAAAATTTGTTTTATTTTTTGATTTTTGCTAAATCGTTGCCTCCCTATATAGTATACATACAAGCTCCCAAATACTTGAAATCTCACACAATTATTCTTATGTTAAAGGAAACCTACCAATATAATTCTCCTTTAATCCCTCCTCTTTAAATACAATTGAAGAATGAAACTCTTAAATATGAGATTGGTCTACAAGATGTCCTAAACTTCATGCAAAATAAATAAATAGATAATCAAGTATAATTGCATAGTTGAACTACTGATGGTATTTCAATTAATAGAACAAAACAAAATTTCAATCATATCTAAATCTATAATAGAATGCAATAGAACAAAAGGTCACATTTAGCAGATTCATATTTAAAATCCTATTCAAATTGCGAACAAAGCACAAACAAGAAAAGACTGGAAATTTGTAACACATTAAAATTATAAGAATGTGATATCACCCAATCCTATCTTCTAATAATAGCATACTTAATCAACCAAAAACAAATAAGTATTTACTTACTGTTGTCAGGAGCATTTTCATTAGAATCTAATAAACCGAATTCAGATTGCAGCCGCTTCCGATGGACCTCAACTTTTCTCTCAATTTCACCCAAACTTTTGATTCCCCTCTCCTCAAGAGATTCACGGTATTCAATCAAAGCAACCTCAAGGCGTCTTAACTTTTGTCTGCAAATAGAGAATCAGTCAAACACCAAACAAAAAACAGCATGAGGGCATGTTCCAAGGTGTCCCATAACCTAAATCTAGAAGACTTGGGTAGAGGGGAAGATGCAAATGATATCTCCAAATTTTATTTAAGATAATATGCGAAGTAAAGATCCGTTTGAATATAGATTATCCTGAACACCCAACTCCAAGAAAATAAAGCAGAATTGAACACAATGCCAGCACCCAGCAGTCACCAACAGCAATAACAAGAACTTAACTATTCAGTGATATGGTAATATAAATAATTCGGATAATCCCACCTATTAGTGGACTAACGAGAATCAATTTATGCGACAAACCTAACCCAGTTTGAAGTATAAAACTGTAAACTATAGAACCTTACGATGGTATATATGGAAAAAAAGAAATAAAACATCTCACGAAATGCCTGAAATCAACTATTGGTAGAAACAACTAAATTATAGCATCCGATATAGTATGCAGCATATCAAACCTCAGTTCTTCATTGATTCCACTTTCAGGATGCACTGGACTGCTTGCATCAGTTGCCAGCTCCAGCTCCAGCTCCAGCTCCATAGCCTTACTAAGATTGTCACCCGCATTCTCACTCCCAGAAGATGAATAAGTTAACCCCAGATCCCTAGTACTTGTCTTTTGTTCATCGTCACTTTCATCGTCCTCTCTAGCCCACTTTGACGAAGTCAATACAGGCTCATTTTTCCCTATATTTGTGAAGGCTCTAGGTACATGTTGTGGGATAGGAATGGTTGAATTAAATAGTCCAGAACCTTTGCCTTGTGATGGAAACTCATCTTCTCCATTACGAGTCCATTTTGACAAACCCGCTGCCTCCACTTCAACGTTTGTTTCTTTCTGGCCACTAGTGTATCTACCAGAACTTGAATGGCTGTGTGCATATTTCAAGTTATCATTGAGTTCATAGCCCCTCTGTTTTTCTGCCTCTTCCAGATAAAGCAATCGCGCAACCATTGTTTCTCTACCTCCAACAAGAGATAATCCATTGTGTCTGCAGCGTCTTTCAAGCTCACTAAGCGGAAGGCTTAACAGCTCCTTCATAGCTGCTCCCTTTCCCATTGCCAGTGCCCCATCTTGGTTGGTCTTTATTCCTTCACTAGCATCATCAGGGCTATTTTTCTTTTCTAGCTCTGGTGCATCACCACAAATGGAATGGAAAGGGATCACCCCACTGCTCCCAGATCTAAGAAAAGTAGCTCGTAAGCCATTCACATATGCATCCGAAAATAGAAACCAGTCAGCCCATACTTGAAGAACTTTGAGAACTCGTTCCTGCAGAATGAGAGGCAACATTACTCTTAAATCCAACAACAAATCAAATAAGCAATCAAGATATAATAAATACTTACTTTAAGCGCCTCAGCAGTGATTCTTCCTGAGATACTACGATACAAGTCATTGAAGCTCTCCACTATGTCCGGTAAAGTTGCTTCAAATTTGGTGCGGTAAGCAGATGCATTCTTCACAGGAGCACTACTATTGTGAAGAATGTCCGAGACAAGCATGAGCCTTGCGACTTTAGTCGGAATGGGAGTTTCTTTAAGAGTCAAGGACTCGGTTAAAACTTCAATAATCTGCAATGCATGAGAACTGCATAAGGAACTTATTCAAATCCCTCCAATATTTGATCCTGGATTCCTCTATTTTCTTTTCTTTGGTTAAATTCTAATTTCTTGGAAGTATGGCTCAAATATTCTTTAAAGAGAAGCAAACACGTGGCATTTTATATATTATCAGTAGCATGCCATTCCAAAATGCAATTGAGATTAGAAGGTGGCATTAGACAAACAATGGTCCAGTGAATTTGATAAATAGTACTCCATTTGTTCCGCAAAAAGAGTCCCATTTGCTAAAAAAAATTGTTCCACATAAAGAGTCATCTTTTTAGTGATAGTAGTATAAAATAACAATATGTCCCTAAGTTTGTCATCATAAGTTCATTATCACGCCATCACACTACTAAACTAACTTACTATTTTAAGGGTACATGGAACAAAAATACATCCTGAATATTTGAAAATTTTGCAAATAGAACTCTTTTTGTGGATTGGAGGTAGTAGAAAGTATCATGTCAAAACATGTATCAATAGAAAATTGAGTAAAAAATGATTACTTAAACAATAGGTCCACCCATATTAACCTGATCCTAGTAAGCAAACAGCAGCGCATTCGTATCGCTATTACCTCTCCAGCAGCATCAGCATTATCCAATGCAAAACCCATAGCTTCCTTTATCTGACATCTTTCTAATGTCAAGGCACGGAGCATATCCTCGAATTCATCTCGCTGTGCATCTGTCAGTGATCGTTCGGGCTCTACACGCTATAGAAGTTTATTCGAATTAGGGATTGCAATATTAGAAGAAAAATCTTCTCTTGCAATAACACAATGACGGTTGGAAATTTTGTTTATCCAAAACAAGCTGAACAGAGTACAACAGGATGAAGGATAAAAAAATACCCTGCCTCTACCGGCAGCATATGTAGACCCAGACTCCTTCTCATGCTCTGGGCTTTTTTCTATTGGCAGAGAGGGTGGTATCCATCTGAATTAAAACAGAATCATGGAGTAAAATTATATGAAGTGGTCCATGGTATTGTTTTGAAAACTGAAAGACAGTAAAAATCTGAAGTAACTCTAGTTTAAAAGCAAAGGCATTTAGCAAAACCTAAAAAAATTATGTATTACCTCCCGCTACCAGTTATCATGATGAAAGGCTCAGTTCGCCACCGCTGAAGCGTATCACCCTGCAATAAATAAAAACCAAATTTCTTCATTAGCATTTAACTACACATCAAATAAACACAAAGAGAACTACTTGTAATCTCAACACAAGAGGACAAATAGATATGTATAACTTTTATATTTGATGACTGTTCACTGATAATCAAGTAAGATATGCAACCTCTAAGTTATGACCCATAACATTATGAAAGTTAATAGCAAACTTGAGCTATGTTGTATTTGAACCATCCAACACTAAAATGGCTTTTCGTTTAATTATTGTACTGGTTTATTGCTACAGAATATACTTCAACAGCAAATAATGCTCTGTATAAACTACAGCGAATCTCCTGGGTTGGTAAAGTTGAGTTTCAGCAGGCTTAGTTGCACATGTCTCTTCCGCTTCCCATCATTAGAAGTAGCCCATGGACTTTTACACCCCAGGATGCATGCCTATTATAAATTAATTTTTTTCCCTTTTAGACAAAAGGAGAAAATTTGATTGAATATGAAATAAAGGAATTACAATGCAGGAGGAGGACAAGGAGTACTCCCTAATGAAAACCAAAAGAAAGCAAAACAAGTTGAAAAAGTATCCTAGTGTTAGTTAAGCACCACCGCCAATCCCTATCAGATCTAACAAAGGAAATCCTTGACCAGCTCCCACGTGTGAAACGAAATAAAAGCAAACACACTGTCACAAAGTGAATCAAAAATCATTGTAAACATGTGCATAACCAGTGTTTGTATACCTTATGCATATTACTCAGGTTTCAATAGTTGTTTCCTAAACTAAAAGGTAAAAGAAGTTCTTGGAATGGCGGTAGATCAGTGTTTTCCTCTTCCTGATTTTCCAATTATACATGTGCATTGATACATGCACACACACACACACACACACGTACAAATACATATTTATATGTTTGTCTATATAAATTTGTGTCAGAGAACTTTTTCTTTATATTCCCTCCGTCATCATGTTTGACTTTTTACAACAATTCGAGATATTTTGAAATAGGGCTGTAAATGGAGTCCGAAATATACGAGCTCCGAAAATTCGTATCCGTATCCATATCAAAGCGAAAATTATCCGTGTTCGTCTTCGTCCAAAGCAGATACGGATATATGCATATATGCATATTTGTATCCGTTATTATCCGTAATACCAATATACATACATATATAAACATATATAAATCCCTCACTTAGTATTGGTATACAATATATGAAAATATTAGTATCAATTGATTATACATCTTTTATGGCTATTCTATGAAATATGATCTATAAAAAATTATATATGGATATTATATCTAGTTTTATTATTTTATTTAATTGATTATACATCATTTCTATTATTAGTTGATCAAGTGAATAACTTTTTGGTTATTAAATTAAAATTGTGCAAGAATTTTAAAAAATAAAATTAAAGTTTCAAATTTTATTTTGAACCGATGCAAATATACGAATATTTTATATGTTTATCCATATTATATTCTACAAAACAAATATGGATGATATTAGTATTAGAATATTATACATCGGATACGAATACGGATATTTTATATTGCACATCCATCGGATATACAAATACGGATATTAAAAAAAATCCCCAGACGCGGATATCCACATCCGAAAATATCTATTTACAGCCCTATTTTCAAATACAAAATTGATTCTATTCGTTTAACTTTGAAAATAATAAATTTCGTAATTAGTAGTACTTTTAGATAGTTTATAATTTTCATGATTGTAATGTCTAAACTCTAAAGTTAAATGGATCAATAATTTAATATCAATTTTGAATTTGATAATATCACAGATTTACTTAAAAAGTCAAAATTGATCCTATATTTTGAAATGGAGGAAGTAATATATGTATATATATATGAGAACTGTTATGAGCAGCGATGCTAAGTTGAAACATATCTGGGATAGTTAACTGTTACATAATGAGTTTTGAAAAAATAAGGTGGAGAGTTTACTCAAGTAACTCAACTGACTTGATGTTTTTGTTGGTTTCATAAGGGAATCTATAAATGGTTGATTGAGTTAGTATCTTATTAAAAGAATGATTAATTTGCTAATTATTTCAAAAGCCAAGCTTAGAAAAATAAAACGTCTACTACATTTTAAATAACCTTCACAATGTAAACCTTTGATGCAGAACTTATCCATCAAGTGAAAACAAGGAATAGAGGAAAGGAAGCAAAGACATTCACTCCCTAATGTTGTGTTTGGATTACATATATCAAAGGGGGCATGGAATGGCTAATTTCCATGGAATGAAAAAAAAATTGTTTGTTCCATAAGAATGGAATGAATGATGAGGGTATTAAGAGGTGTTTGGGTATGAACCTTGAGGACCGAGGAGGCTTTAGGGAGAAGGTACGCACTAATTTCATCCTCCTTTCCTGCCTTTTTTGCTCCTCGGTTGAGTGAGTCTACTTAGCGAACTTCTCATTCCTACCAAACTGATGGTTTTCATTCCTTAAGAGGAGTTGTGGAATGACTCATTACATTCAATTCCCTTCTCTATTTCATTTTTACGTTGATTCCATCCCATCAATCCAAACGCAGCATAAGGGACTAATATGGTGCCAATTAGGATGTTAAGCCATTGGGACACTGACACAGGTAAATATGTTTGATGTTTTGAGATGTCGAGGGTTTTACATGTAGCTAACCGAAACACATGAAGTCAAATGTAATGAACCCCAAATTAAAATAATATTATGATAATAGTTACAAATACGACAGTTTTTATCTTTGCCAGTTTACCTCACAAACTAAGATAAAACACCAAGTCTATTTCAAGAGATAATAATGAGATTTAGGGGAAGAAAAAGCTAAGACTCCTACGCATTGTTGTCGAGTCGTCGACTAGTCGTCGCCGACGACTAGGCGTCGAGTCGCTCAGAAAATTCAAACCGGTAGGACGACTTGGACGACTAACTAGGAAATCGGGCGACTTGCCAAAGCGGGTTTGACCCGACCCAATTCAGAACTGGGTAAAAAAAAAGAACTGCCCTAATCGATCCCTCACAAACGATCAGAACTTCAACACGAGAGGGAGAAACCCAACCCGGCGAACCCAACCCAACCGGATCGTGACAGCCAGCGAACTCCGGCATCTCCATCCGGCGAACTCCGACGACTTACAGTGACAGCCTTAGAGGGATGTTTCTCTTCTTGACTTCTTCTCTGCTTCTGTTAATCTTTTTTTTCTTCTTCTATTAATCCGGCGAGCGAACTCTACTTCTGTTATTTTTCTTGCATTTTCTTGAGTTTATTTCCATACCCAACCCAATTGGTATTAAGTTTATTTTCATTTTCTGATATTAGAGTTTCAGTTACCAAAGGGGGGCAATAATTTTTGGTTTTCTGTTATGGTTTATAAATGGTTGCCTATTTATTTTCTGATGTTAGTATTGACTCATTCTTCTGTTATTTTCTGTTTGTTTCTTCTGTTATTTTCCTTGCATTTTCTTGAGTTTATTACTTTATTTCCATACCCAACCCAATTGGTATTAAGTTTATTTCCTATTTCTGATATTAGAGTTTAGTAGTTACCAAAGGGGGCAATAATATTTAGTTTTCTGTTATGGTTTATAAATGGCTTCCTATTTTTTTTATGATGTTAGTATTGACTCATTTTTATTGTTCGTTTGTGGAATTGAGATACTCTATTCAGTTATTGGTATATAGCTATCTTTGTTGTCTATCTATATATGCTCATAACACAGTTCATAGTCCTATATAGCTGTCTTTATTGTACCATGTAAAAACTAAATAAGACCCCCTTCTGAAGAAGCTTTGTCTAGTTTAACTTTAAACTGACCTAAGTTTTAGCAAAAGAAAGGCACATTAGCTTTTCAGTGCATGCTTTGCTTGACTCTGACTAAATGATTGTTTCTTTGTCTCCATCAATGCTAGGCTGCACTATGCAGCAGCTAGGCTGCTAGGTGTATGCAGCAGCTAGGCTGCTAGGTTGATTATATAATTTTATACGTATAAAATTTACATTATTAACGACTTGTCGACTTGCGGACGACTAGTCGGGTGCTTTGTCGACTAAGCGCTTAAGTTCCCGGCTACCGCTTTGCCTCGACTTGGCGACTTGATAACTATGCTCCTATGGAATTGCAAAGCCTGTACATCAGATTCCGGATAACAGAATGTACCTGAGCAAAGGAATAAAGCCTCCAAACATAGTATGTATGCTCCTTCGATCCAAGGTCAAACAAAAAAGTGAAAAGAGCATTACCACGACCTCTCTCCAT
The DNA here is from genome assembly GCA_020205555.1 of Panax stipuleanatus. Taxonomy (NCBI): domain Eukaryota; kingdom Viridiplantae; phylum Streptophyta; class Magnoliopsida; order Apiales; family Araliaceae; genus Panax; species Panax stipuleanatus. Next base: position 46,436,197 of record CM035125.1, read on the forward strand.
TATAGCTTGCTCAAAAGCACAACCTCCATCAAGAACGTAGAGAGCCATTGTATCAATTACATGGCGAAGATGATCATCATCAGGTGGAACAACCGTGATATCAGGCACGTTAGGAGTAAGTACCTAGAAACCAAATAAAGTGATCAATAACAATTTCATTCTAAAAATAAGAAGTTTTAGAATAAATTACTAAATCTACTTATCAATTCTGTGGATTATAAAATTTCAAAATGGTATTATGTTTCATATGGCAAACATATTTAATCAGATATATCCTTTAAAAAATGTGTTGGGGTATTCTTTAATTTTCTACACAGACAAGTTATGTCTTTATTGACATATCCTCACCAATATGGTATTCTACGTTTACAGGATTTACCCTGCAAGTGTATTGTGATACACCGTGTATTGTGATACACCGTGCATCAGTGTCCATGCTTCTTAGTAAATAAATATGAAAACATCAAGTACTAAGAACCCAGTGGCTGAAGGAGAAAATGTTTTACAATATTTCTATTCTGGTATATGTAATAAGAGCACTATTTTTAGCTCTCTTTCTTTTATTTAATCTTTAGTTAGAATATAATTTTCAATTCTTCCCCTCTCATACAGATGCCATTAATCTTTATCATCCATGCAACAAGTACAAGAACATGGGTAAAAAGATTCAGATTTCCAAATTCAGCACCAATCCAGTATAGGATACTAATTTACTGGTTAATGGTTAGTCTTTCAGAAGGCATACAACTGCATGACTCCACGTCACTTGTTAAATTAAAACTAAAAAATAAAGATGAGTAGAGTAACCAAGTTAATATACCAGCTCAGAGTTCTGGCTTGGAACAGAAGTCACAGGAGGGCCAGATGGACCGGACAATATAACAGTTGCACCCTGTCAATCACAAAGTATATATCCTTAGCTTTGTATCATAAGCCATAAAGTACAACTTACCATATGTTTTATACAACCAAAAATATTACAAAAATATGGATTAAAATCATTTATCAAATTGAAAAGAATAATTTATAAACATCTAATATTAGTGAAGGGGAAAACAGTGCATATGGTATACGTGTGAATTTATAAATTAAATAGACCAAATGTAACAAACCTCTTTACTCCTGATAGCCATATGTCCTGGCGGTGGAGCAGGTAGTGCTTGTGACGGAAGCGAGACAGATTTACCCCACCCAATCTTCAGCTCGTATTCATAAACAACCACTCCTATATTTCAAAAGTAATATTTTTATGTACGTAAACACATCATTAGTCCCTATTTTTTCTTTTACTGTTTTCAATAACTGCGATCAATGTTTGAAATAGCGGTTGAGGCGTACGCCTTGAGGCGCACCTCAAGGCGAAGCGGAAGGTTGACGGGGCGAGGCTTATGCCTCAGACGACATAGCAGACACTCGCGCCTTTTTAGTCTGAGGCCCACGCCTCAAAGCGATGCGCCTCGAGGCGGTTAAAGGCGTAAGCCTTAAATTGACTTAAAAATACCTAGATCTCAGTTCGATTTTTCTTCTTTCTTCAGTTCGATTTTTCTTCTCGCTTCAGTTCAAGTTTTTCTTCTTTCTGCAATTCATCTTCTTCTTCAGTTCTTCATCGCCGACGTCAGTTCTCTCTCTCGGACGTCGCCTTCATCGCCGACTTCAGTTCTCTCTCTTTCTTCATCGCCGACTTCAGTTCATCTTCTTCAGTTCACTTCGACTCTCGACAGGCCTTCTCTCTTCGACTTCGACTTTCGACAGCCTTCTCTCTCTCGTTCGTGCACATATTCAACTGGGTAATGTATATATATTAATTATTATTTCATATTAATTATTAACTGAAAATTTATTAATTGGGTACTTAATTAATAAATTATATGTATATATGTATATATATTCAACTGTGTAACAATAAATTTTTTTATTAAAATTATATGTATATTAGTATATATATATATATACAGTAATGAGTGATTATATATATACAGTAATGAGTGATTACAATTATATGCAAGTCATATACTTTTAAATTTTAATGTGTTAATTTTTTTATTACAGTGATTGTTAATTTTTTTATTACAGTGATGATATTACGTTGTTTTGATGTTTTGTAATGATACATTACTGTGACGTTGGTTATTTATGTCATTTATGACCTTAATTATAATGATGAATTATTTTATGGTTTTATTAGTATTTTTTCATAATTTTTTTGGGACATTTAGGTCTTCAAATCGAGGCTTCCGCCTCGCTCCGCCTTGAAGTTTACGCCTCGCCTTGTCCAGATAAAAACGCCTCGTACCGCTTTTAGCTTTTTCGAACATTGACTGCGATATGTCAAATGCATTTTATACAGAAAATGCATGTCCATATACAAACAGATGATAAAGCCACTGAACCAGATAGACAACAATTATCCTATTCTGAAGTGTTCAAAACTTATGTTCTAATGAATTACAAACACTTTAGTGACTTAGTCAAGTATGTCAGTAGGTTCTAACAGAAACCAAATGTATCTATTTTTCTTCAATTTGTAGATATAATTTTATTTCATCCGTTGGATAAGTTTTCTATATCCATTTCAATTATGCCCATTAAGACGTGCCAATTGCTACATATTAATGTACTAAATTTTAATTGTCTAGACTCTTTCCAGAGTTACTGTCAAGAAAAAAAAAACCTCAATAGTAATGGTTCGTAGCATTTGGAAATAAAAGGTCAGCTCTATTTCAGATTCATAAACTCATTTGTTTCCAGGTTCTACAATTGTTTAATATCAAAAACATAATTCGTTAGAATAGGGAAGAAGATTACATTAGTGGAGGATAACAAGTCCTCCAAAATGGAAAACAGAAAATTCAAAGAAATTAAAAAAGCAGAATTATGAACTTCAGCCTTCCAGTCCCAGGAAAAGTGTGAAGCCCCAAGTCCTCTAAATGATTGCAGAAGCCCAAAGCCATGCGAGAAAATGAAGCAAAATTCTTTTAAAATGTCCGGTTATGGTTGAAATATATTGAAACAGAAGGAAGTTTGTCCAGCTCAATTAACAAGAGCTAAGAATGATTAATGGCATTCATCATCCTTCTGTAAAAAAATGACATGTTTTGAAAGTAGAAGTTGAGGATTGAAGCCCAAAATCAAAACAAGGCATTCTAATTCGTATGGAAAAGTAAGAGTTCAGAAAAAGCTGGAGAGGAAGGGTAAATTAGGTAAGAGAAAAGATAATAAAATAGTCGCTGATTATTATATTAGCATGTTAATTCTTAGACTGGGCTTGGAATTCCTCTTGAAGCAACATATTAAAATACACACTATACCAATACATAATTCATGTATAACGTGTGAAAGTTCTACATTTAGTTACCTTCTCTTTCATTTTCTAGGAGATCAACGGGCGTCTGTCTATGCCTCAGCTATGGGAGAATTTATCGGACAGATGTTCACTGCAAGTACTCGTCTTTCTTTGAATATTTCCAATATTTAATTTACCCATTTTCCCTTAAGGAGGATTCTTGTAATCATTAATGTACCTTTTCTCCCCTTCGCAACATTTTAAAAATTAAAAAAAAAATCTATCAGAATAAAGGATCTTCATCCTTGATTAGTTAATTTATCTTATAAACCACAACATAATTTGAGAATGTTCTAAAGACTTGGTTGTCATTCTGTTTACTCCTAAACTAGAGTCCTCTTCAGCTGAAGATCAATGCATAAGCTTGAGATATTCAAGTAACAAGTTATTTGTATTTTCACTATTTATAGATTTCACTTCATGTTTGGACATGCCAATTTTTTTGTCATCTGCACCACGAATTCTTGAGCCAATCAAAACGGCACTAAACAACAAAATTTTGATCATTGGCAGAATGCATGAATTTATTTTCCCCTTCCGCTAGGTTAAATCAACAAACAATTGCAGTGTAAATTGAAAAAAGGCAAAGAGGTTTAACCTTGCATCTCATCTTTAGCAGCCTGTCCATCAGCTCTGTTCATGAAAGCTACAAAACCACAATTTCTTTGTCGTCTCCGTTCCTCTTCTGTCCGGGGCCACATAATTTTCACACTAGCAATAGGCCCAAATCTTCCAAAAGTACGCAAAAGAAAATTCTCATCCACCTAGAATATGGTTAACAACATAAAAAGATTAGCTTTCTATTTTTAGTATCTGTAGCAACAAAGTATCAAAGAACAAATGTATAAGAAAATCAAATTTTAAAACATTAGTCAACCTGGGGTGACAGATTCCCAACATAAAGGTTAGTAGTTTGTGGATCTCCATCATCAAATGAGCCAGGCTTTCCACTCGGATCAAAATCATCGGGTAGCTCATCAAATCTGCTAGATGACTGAGAAAGATTGGGAAATATGGATATAAGTATAATATGCTGAAGATAAACATTATAAAAATTAAAATTGAAAAAAAAAATCTACACACAAAATGTCTTGTCAACAACTCCTTCCAAATGATCTGAGAATCCATAGAGAAAACTTCTCCAATCAATAAGCAGAGAACTAACCTTGTAGCAATGTACATCTATACAAATTAAAGCAAATAGGAAATACTATATAGAGATTTCACATCATTTTTTTCAGATAAAAGAATAGTAGAAATGGGATAATACCTGATCATATGCAACAGTCTTATACAGGGGGGAAAAACAAGAAGAAGAAGAAATTACTTACAGCAGAGATATCACTTTGACGGCCGTCACGCCAGTTTTCACGCTCTTGATTACGCCTTTCCCTCATTTCTTGCTCATGCTTCAACTCTTCCATGAAATGATCAATATTCCGTGACTTCCCTTTGTCTTTCTCCTTTGGCCTCTCCTCCTCCTGGAAATGTCATATATAACGAAAATAATAGTAAGCCATAGCCCTGCTAGTCCTCTATGGAACAAAAGGAAATTATGCAGTAAATGCATCAAGCACAATTACCTTTTTCTCATAATCTTTTCCTTTGGTTGCCATAGGAGGTGGTATGAAAGACGGAACATACCTGCAGAAACGGAAGGAACTGCTCGCTAAAATCTGAACATACCTTTTTTTCCAAATCTTCAAAGGATCACATGTAATGTTTATTTATATGTTAAACAATAAACCACTTTATCATGCTTTTTCAAAATGTCTACACAATAGTACACAAGATCCTGTTTTACCAAGAAGTCAAGAGCATGCTATTTTCTCATGCATATTTAAATATTCCAATGCTTTTATAATGCCAAAAATTATACTAAAAAAGAAATCAAAGCAAAATAATGGCATACTCCATTTGCCTTGTGAGTTTTACCTAGCCTCAACTCAACAATGCCGTTTATCTCAAACAGAGTAAAATGTCTTGGTGGTATTGTGGAGTTGTGCTTTGTTTGCTATTATTTGAGACATTTGGATAGAAAGGAGTGGTAAAAGTGTTTGATGATAGTCATCTCTCTCTCCCGTTGCTTTGGGAGAAAGTTTCTACCTGGCTTCGCTTTGGGCTATTGTTATGGGTGCTTTTAAAGGGGTGGCATTGTTGGATGGTCATAGAGATTGGTCTGCCCTATATTATCCGTTTAGTTTTGTTCCGCTTTGTATTTCTTGGAAGATTCCTTGTCCTCCCTCTCTGTAACTCTTCTATTTTCTAATAAAATTTCTTTTTTTATATAACAAAAAATTTCTTAGTTCTTACAAGTGTTACCTTCGGCAGAAAGTTTCTTCCTGGCTTCGCTTTGGGCTATTGTTATGAAATTTATGGGTGCTTTTAAAGGGGTGGCATGGTTGGATGACCATAAAAATTGCTCTGCTCTATATTATCCCTTCAGTTTTGTACCGCTATGTATTTCATGGAAGACTCCTTGTCCTCCCTCTCTGTAACTTCTATTTTTTTAATAAAATTTCTTCTTTTATATAACAAAAAACTTCTTAGTTCTTACAAGTGTTACCTAACCTAACAGAGTAAAACCACTTATAATCTCTAGGATAACCTTGTCAAAATGTTATACACACGGATCACCAAACTATTAGGTCTAAAATCGTTGACACTAATAGCTTTATCCTTCTTCAGTACAAGAGAGATAAAGTGGAGTTGATGCTCTTATAAACCACCCCATTCACGTGAAATTTATTGGGGGGGGGGGGGTTTTGAAACAGAGTCAAAGGATCCCAAACCGCATCCTAACAATGCTGGAAACAGGTCATAGAAATGCATCGGGATAATAAGCTTTATAACCCTCCACCTACCCAACATTACATAAGATCTCTTCCTCCACAAAAAGTCCTTCTAACCAAGCACTCGTACCCATCGAGATAGTAAACTAAACCCCCCACACAAAAAAAAACCTTGGCCGAGTGCGGCTCTAATCTGCCAGCATTGTAGCTTAGAGAGATTCTACATTGTAGCTTAGAGAGATTCGACATTGTAGCTTAGAGAGATTCAACATATTTGACTCTAATCAAGGGAAGCTTATGCATACAATGACTATTTCTCAGTGTCATGGTTCAAAGAAAAGGCAGTGTTGCCAAAAATATTGGAGACTCGATTTGGTTTCTTTAGCCACACTCCAATAACGATACGCAAATTGTAATATCAACATATCTTCCACCAAAGTCGGCCATACCCACTCCTCCCTTAATACTCCAAAGAGAGAGCTCCACAAACTCCAATCAACATGACAATGCAGAAATAAAATAGCATGCGTCTCATTACTCTGCATGCACATATAACAAATGTCCAGAGGAAGCCTTATAAGGCCTAGAACCCTTATATAGATCATTATTGTTTCAACTTTGTAAAACCCGAGACCACACAAACGCCTCAAATTCGAAGGAACTTTGGTTTTACAAATGTATGAAGCCAAAGGGAACGGATAGGAGCAAGTTGGATCGAGAGTCCAAATACGCTTTTATCATAAGAGGAGCTTTATTGTACAAAACCAAGCAATAAAAGCAAAGATATAAATTCAATGGACTCCACATCCCCGAGATTTTACTAAAGGAAATCCTAAGAAGAAGAGTTCTCGCGTTTTATAAAGCTAGAAATTGGAGCATTTTGCAATGAAAAATGCAAAAGAGGCGATTAAAGATTAGTGAGACATGGTTTTCTCCCACACAATGATCCTCCCAAAACAAATTTGAAGACCATCCCAATCCCATCTCAAATGCCAAAGAAAAGAAGAATATCCTTGAAAATGAATTTCTAAGGACTTGCTTACGTGATAACTACTGACCTAGCATCCCCACCCATTTGGCTACATATCGAACCTACTCAATAACCTTATGTCAAAGGGAATAAGATTCCAATGAAAATCGCCAAAGGCCCTTACCCATCAAATTAACGTTCTTAAGAACCAAATTACTAGGTTCCACAACACCTCCTAATTGGACCAACATACCATATCCCACCCTACCAAAAGATTATTCCTCATCTCCTAATCACTACCAAAAAAAGTCTCTCATCCACCTCTCTAGAGAATCAACAACACTAACTGGACCCTAAATAAGGAAATATAGGATACACTAGACAAAGCAATCTTAAATCAAAGTAATTCACCCCCTAAAAAGAAATAAGCACATCTTCACTTATCTACTCGTTGGACAACTCTCTCTACCGCCAAATCCCAAAATGAGACAGACCTAGGAATCCCACAGAGATGTATCCCAAGATAAGTGGAAAACCCTCGATCCCATAACCAATAAGAGAGGAATAGGCTAAGTTCTCCTCTATCTATGTTAATCCATGCTACACAGCACTTAAGTTAACCAAGTCTCAAACACTAGAAGAATGTATTGACACTAATCCCTGAAATAGTCTCAAACACTTGAAGAATAAATTAACCCTCATCCCTTCTCCAACATTTGAAGAATTAATAGCACATCCCAAAGATCCAAAGGTTCTTACTTATTAGTTTATCCTTGGGATTAGGTTGCTTTGGATCCCCTCCGCAAGAAAGAGAATAGTATCATTAGGAGATTGGAGATGAGAAACCCTCACTTCCTCGCGCTCCACTGCACAGCTTGTTAGGATTCCACGCTCCTCTCCCTGCCTACATCATGCTAAGAACAACTAAGGTAAATAACATAGGCAACAAAAGGATCACCCTACCTCAAACCTCGTGACGCATTAAAGTGGTTAAATCGAGACTGACTCTTCATTAACAATCAGGAAAAAATGAGAAGAAACAAAACACCTTTTCATCCAAGAACACCATATATCCCCAAATCCTTTCCTGCAGTACCTTATAAGATTCCCAACTAACCCTATCATAAGCTTTCTCAAAATCCAACTCAAGCACAAAACCCTTTGTTCCTCTCCTATGGATATCCTCCACAACTTCGAAAATTCCATCCCCAATAATATTAACCAATCTTTTAGAAAGAATTCTATAAGAATTTTATACAAACCAGAAACGAGGCTAATGGATCTAAAATATTTCAACCTTAATAGAGCAATTCATCTTCTGGTCGAAGGTAATGAAGGTGGAATTATTATTTTTCCTAATAAACCCTATTGAACTCCCGCAAAACTCTAGTGGGAATGTGGGATCATCCTTGACCACTTTCAATTTTCCTGATTAATGTAGGACAAGGGAGGTGTGGGAAATTAAGTAAAAAACAAGGCCACCAAGTCACTAAACTCAAAATTCTCAAATCAATTCATGTTCAACAATTTGAATAATAATGAACGATTACAATACTTTGATAAAAAAACTTTACACTTGGAGACCAAGTAAAACCTTATGAACAACTTGTAATTATATTCTACTTCTATAATAAACTTCTAAAATAATAAAATAAATATAATTACTAATTACATTATCTTTATCTTTAATAATAATATGTAACTAAGCTCTTAGTTTTGCTCTGCATCATCACTAATACTAGACTAAAATACACTTTGCACTCCAAACTTTACACCATTGTTGAGGTTTGCACCCCAAACTCGAAAAGGTGCCTGAGTACACCCAAAACTTCATTTCGTTTAAACAAAATGCACACTTTTTGGACTTAATCAGTCAAAAGTGACCTAGACTCGCACACGTGTGGATTTGACGGGGGTATTTTTGTCTTTTCCATCTCTTCTTCTCCTTCCCGCGTCTGGAACAACTTATTAAAGCCCTAATTTCCTCAATAGCATCGATGCAACTCGATTGGGATCTAAATCCACCAAATTCGCTCAAGAAAATTAGGGAAAATTAGGGCTCATGGATCAAAATTGCTTTTGTATGAAGAATTTAGTGATGAAGACGGTTTCGAAAAGCTCAAACAATGCCAGAAGAAGATTTCTTGGTTGTCCAAATTGGTGTAAAGATGGGCACGGTGATTGTAATTTCTGCACTTGGGTTGATCCTCCAATGTATGAGCGTTCAAGGTAGTAATCCCTGGACTAATTAGAAGATTAGAGAATGTGGATATTGAAATCAAAGGTCTGAAAGATGAATTGAAGGAGTGCAAAATTAGGGCAAGGTGTGCATGTCTCTTGGTTGTAACTTGGATTTTTATTTATAATTGCATATTCATCTCAACAAAGGATGAAATTCCTTCATTATAATTTTCTAGGCTATCTATTTAAGGTTATCTATGTAATGGTAGAAATTAGATTTCTGAGCAACTTTAGTGATTAGAGTTCTGGGCAATTTTTATAAATGAAGTTGATATAAATTCGTTGAGTAAAGGCTGAAGTCACTCTACTATCGTAGAGTAAAGAAGCAAAGTACTTAAAGATAACTCTAAGATCGTTGAGTGGAATACCAGTTTGTAGAATTAAGGCTAAAGTCACTCTATTATCGTAAAGTAAAGAAGTAAAGTCACTCTACTATCGTAGAATAACAAAGTAAAGTACTTAAAGATAACTATAACACCGTTGAGTGAAATACCGGTTCGTAGAGTTAAGATTGAAGTCACTCTCCTATCGTAGGGTAAAGAAGTAGAGTCACTCTACTATCGTAGACTACTGCAAAACGTAAAGTCTAGTATCGTAGAGTTAAGACATTCTACGATCTGAAAATTCACTTTACGTTTCTACATTGAAATTTAGAACGACCAAAATCGTAAAGTTAATTTGTTTGTAAAAATACTTTTAGTCCAATTACTAAATTATTGAATTATAGTTCCTTTTGGACTAATTAAAGAATTTGAGTCATAGGAAATAAGAAAGTAAAAAATATATATAAATTTTGTAATATAAAATCCAATGAAGAGGATTCTATCCTAGTTTTTCTAAAGACTTTTAATTCTTATTTTGTTATCATCAAATCAATAGAATAATTTAGACCCTTCAACGCCAACCTGTTTAAAGTTCAACAAAAATTAAATGCACACCAAACAACATTAATACACCCAACATACATAGTAGGCCATAAACACAATTGCACACCAAGCCAAACTGCTATAATTTTCCAGGAATAATTGTTTCCATTCAACAAAGGTAATGTAATTAATTAATAGTACAAAAGATTAATCCCAATGGCAATTCAAAACACAAACATTATCAGACCTATTATCAAACATTAACGATCCCGGCCAATTCATAGTACTAGCCAATAAACACCTTGCCATAACCAGACCTATTTATCTATTTATGTGCAATTTTGTACCCCAGAAAAAGGTCAAAAAGGTCCCTAAACTAAGTTCCCAACACTATTTATCTGCAATAGGCCCTCCACTTGTTGGTTTCCTAAACTGGAGCTTCTCTCTTTTGGATCTTGCTGCAGCATGTAGTGATCTTAGTGTTGTACATTGTTTTCCCTTCCATGTGTAGGTCTTTCTTTGGCTTGTAATATATCAGCCGAGTCATTTCTTTAACTATCCTCATAATGGATATCACCTTGCCACTTTACGACAAACACAACACATTAAACTACCAAATGACCCTTTATTCAAGAAATTTAAAAGCTAGAATAAAACCAAAAGGTATCTTAGAACTTAGAAGTACTTGCGATATTATAAACATCGTTGTCAGCCGAATCCCTCAAGAATCTGTTGTTGTCACTCATTTTCGCACCAATTCTATGCGTCAAATAGCGAGCCCTAGGTCAACTGATTTGGGGATTTGGATAAGGCCAGTTATGTGCTTCAAATCGCGATCCCTATGTCAACTGATTTGGGGATTTTGTTTGATAAGGCCACACGAGTGAAGATTAGTTGAATAATTCCTTCAACTTCAAAGTCGTCTACCTAAATTACCCCTTTATATTAAGCGTTACAGGCTTAGCCGGTCACTTTTGACCCGTTAGTCCAAAAAGTATGCATTTTGTTTAGACGAAATGAAGTTTGAGGTGTACTTGGGCACCTTTTCGAGTTTGGGGTGCAAACCTCAACAATGGTGTAAAGTTTGGGGTGCAAAGTGTATTTTAGTCCTAATACAATGTCATCATAATATCATCACAACTAGGAACCTTCTCTCTATCCATCTCAAAAGCAACCCTTTTTTGTTCCTCCTCAAATGGCTCTCAAAATAGGACACCAATCCAAATCCTCCGTCATAGGGCTTTACCTAAACATCCTCCTTAAAAAAGTAAGAAATCTTCTCTCAAAAGCAACCATTTTTGTTTCCTCCTCAAATGGTCTTTTCAACCAAGAACTCCGCTCAAAATAGGACTTCAATCCAAATCCTTCGCCATAGGTCTTTTCTTCACTATCTCAATTCACAACTGATTCAAGCTCCAACTCTCTAATAAAGTTCCTACACATCCTACCACTAGCAACCTTGTGAAACAATCTTGAACTATAATCACCATCTTTTACCCAACTTTCTGCCTCCAATTAGTTTCCCCATGCCAAAAAAATACCTCAAACTCATTACATAACGGGGCCATCTTGCCAGTCAACTCCTTAGAAAGTTCACTCCCCTCCTCAATCATATCAATCTCCACAACCTCTCTCAAGATATATATTTTTACTCTCCCACGCCAGCAAATACCTCCTTATTCCACTGTTTCAACTTTCCATTTAGCATACCCCAACTTCTTCATGAATATAAAACCCTCACCCATAAAGCACTCCCACTCCACCATTGCTTGATCAACTTGCAAGACTAGGATGATTGTAACATGGTTAATCAAATGATATTTGTTTGGTTTCCTTAGGGAGATATAGGTATATCCTAGTGTGGAGAGTTTCCTTTGCAGATTTTAGGGTTTAGTGACGATTAAGATGGCAGGATCTTATGGACATGTGTGCGCTTTCCAATTCTATGGGGTGTTTGAATAGAGCAAAATAATAATATTTCACCCATCAATCTATGACTGTCCACGTGCTTTGGGATGAAGTTTATTTTATGCCTCTATGTGGGCTTCTGCAATGGTCGCCTTTAATGGTGTCTCACTCTAATTTATATTGAGATTGGAGGAATGTTCTCTATTGATTCTAATTACAGATTGGTATGAAACAAGGATAGTAAAAACTAAAAAAGAGATGACAAGAAATCTAAGCAACAAGGATACGGGTGAGGGATATGGGTGCGTGATACGGGGATTCGGGAGTTTATCAAATCTTTAAAAATGTGGATTCGGGTGCGACAGGGATACGTCAAATATTTAATTATTTAATATTAGTATATATGTATATAATTATATATTTAGGCTTTTCAAAAAAAACATTTGCATATATTTGATTTCTAGGGACTAATTTGTAAATGTAAAATTACTGACTTGGGGAACTATATACTGAATTGTACAAAACTATGTGGAGTTGACTGTAATTTGGCTAAATATTTAAAGATAGGGCTCTATTCGTTCACCCAATGACGCAGATCGATGTCACGCTTCCGAGAGAAAAGAGAGAGGAGAGGAGAAAGAAAAGGGAAAAGAAGAGATAGATAGAGAAGGGATCGATGTCGGAAGTCACCAACATCGTGCAAACGACCGTCGCAGCAAGTATCTTTTCTTCTCCTCTTCTTTTCTTCTTCTCCTTTCTTTTTCAGTCTTCATCTCTCTAACTGGGAAAAAAAACCCTAAGCTGCCTAAGCCGCGAATTAGACAATAAATTTTGGGGATACGGCAATAGCCGCACCCCGTACGACAACACCGCCGCACCCGCACCCCCGCCGCACAGTACGTCTCCTACTTGTCGCATCCCTGCTTCTTAGCAAGAAATAATAGACATATATTTCTATTGCACATTTCCAATGAGTATTAGACACTATCTGAAACTGAGCTGAACTCAATCATAGATCTTCCAGTATCTTCACCCTATAGAATAAGGTTACAGACTTAAATAAGAATCTCCCTTTCACAATAATTTGACTACATGGTAATCATCATATTATGTTCAATCAAATTGCGGAATCAATGTCCAATACAAGGGAAACCAACTCAGTAACTAACACTGCCAAGTGCAAGCAGTAACTTAAATGCGGAAAATATCTCAAGGTAAGATGATAACTTAAAATAACATTATAAGAAGGAAAAACTCACAACAACTATGCAATGCTTTCCTTAATACAACACTTTAGGTTGCTAACTTAAGAGACAGATTAGAAATTAAATCTTCATAATAAGAACTAATAATGACACTATCAATGGTATGCATATATTAACACAAAAGCTGCAACTACAGAAAATTAGCATCCTTGTTTCCTAAATTAAGCCGAAGAAATAGAAGCTGCATCCGAGAATATGATCACCATTTACTTTTGCTACTTAGGATGCCTTGTCATAAGAGCATTGTAACATGGTTAATCAAAAGCATTCATTTACCTACTCCCCTTCTTGAAACCAGATACCCCTTCTTTGGAATTTCCACCTGCCATCCGTGAATGAATAGAAAGGTCCATGTTTTTATTAATGTGTCCATGTAAAAGAAAAGCATTGATTTACTCCATAGTGTGTAGCAAAACAATAATAAAACATATGAAACTTTAAAAAAACTAATAATATTTAATCAGTAATAAGAAACATAAAATCTCCCTTTAAGTTCACTAACCTTCAGAATCCGTCTTCAGTTTCTCATTGGGATTGATTGTCCCTCCTCTAACAAATGTCTTTGACCCTAGAATATTATCCCCTTGAAATGACTCCACAAACTCCGCATACAAACGAGCTGTTTCGTCCTCTGCCCTCTACAAAACAAAACCCACTGATGACCTTAACAGAGAGAACTTTAAGTTTGTATTAACCACAACTCTAAAAGATTTCAGTATCCCCCAACCTTCTTTTTCGCCTCTTCCTCTTCCCTGTGCTTCTGAAAGGGTGTCTTCTTCCGTGTAATTGAGAAGGAACTCATCTTTTCAATAAAAGCTTCGAGCTGCAAACAACAAAAAGCATCCAGATTGAAAAATAGTACCACAAGTCTCCATAATATGCATCAGATTTCAAAAACAATATATTAATCTCTACATTTAACAACAGAACTTATATGTGAAATCCAATCTTGTGGCATTATTACCCTAAATTCAGGACCAGAAAAGCATACCCAAAACTAATGCAACAAAGTGTATATATATATATATTCACACACATATAGGGAAATAATCCATAACTACAGTTGCAAAGACAGTCCTAGCCTTACAACAGATTCTTACCAAGTAAATTGTGATTGAATGGCTAGGTGATCACCGTTGGCATTCAGTTTGGGGGACAGTACCAATTTTGGCCTCGTCCACAGTTTAATTATGCCGAATTAAACATAAGCCAAATTTGGATTTCATCCACAGTTTAAGTTTAATTTATACAGGGGATATTTTTGACCAATCACATGGTCGGCATCAGTCCTTTAGCGGAAGATTAGAAAATTTGGCCATTCGATCAAATTTTAAACGGGGAAAGACGGTGTTGTAAAAATATGCTATCTTTACAACTGCCTATGTATGTATACATGTTTGTGTATCAACCAAAACAAATCACCAATTACACACTCATATAACGAAGAAAATAGTTAAAACATTGAATACAAAGCAATAGTGCCAAACCCTAAAACGAAATTTCTAAATTCAAATTATAAACATCCAATTTGGGCTTCGTTGAATATTAACTGAGCTCTGTAGAGATTTCAAAACCCCAATATATAATTTTTAGGTGGATAAACAATTTATTTATGAAAAAAATAACATCTGCCTCTAGAGAGAGCTTACCAGCTAAAGCGAGAGAGAAAGGGAGGATTAGTCGGATCCGTAAGTAAATAACAGAGGGTGATTCATAGTAGTTTTTCGCAAGCAGAATAGACACCGTAGAAAGATGTTGATTTTGATGAGACAAAAACTGAGTTTGGAGTGAGCAAAGAAAAGGTGGGAGAAATCCTAATGACCAATGAAAGGAACATGTCCAAGGTTTAAGGGAAAATTACAGTGTCTGGGTGTATTCGACCCCTCTATTTTCCAAACTATTGAAAATTACTATTGTTCCAAAATAAAAAAAAAATAATTTGTCTCTTTGAAGTTCAATCGATAAATATTTTTTTAAATATAAATTTTATGTGATACATTTAAATATTAAAAATAATAAATTTGTTATAAAATTATAATATATGAATGTCTAGATTCATTTTTACCCCTCTTTATTATAATGCCCTTTGATTTTTGAAACTCCCATGTCTTTTAAGCTTTTGAAACTTATGTGACCTATGAGTTTTGAAACTTTCAATATTTATGTACATGTGTTTATAAATAAAAGTATTGTTAAGAGAATAAAAATACAATTACAATTATATGATTACATGATATAAGAATGCTTTCTCTTTTCTTCTAATCATTTTTGTTCATAATAGTTAGTATACTTTTATAATACATTATCAGCACGAATTGCTCCTCACTTTCGTCTTGAAGATAATCGTATTTGGTTTGAAGCAAAAGAAGGTATAACTATATATATATATATATATATATATATATATATGTATATATATAATATATGTTCTGTCATTACGACCGAATGGAAAAAGGGTAAAAAAAAATATTGATACATAAGATCGGGGTGTTTAATATATAGCAGTACTTAAAATTTATTTATATACATTTTGTATGTTAATTTTCATTGATTTGATATTTTCCTAATCTGTGTAACTCCAAACAACAAAGTTTACATAATGTATAGGACATGATATAAATTAACAAGATGTTTGGTTGTACGACAGATACGAGATCAATGTCCTTTCATTCTACACCGATAACATATATTTTCTTCCTTCTTTGTATCTCTGTTATTTATATTCTTCCCCTTTCTTGTTTCTCCTCATTCTTTGAAGGTTTGTTAGAATTTGACAAATTACGACTGTTGGGATGTGATTATTTGGGTCTAGCATTGGTGCAGCTCAATCTATTTAATGGACCGAATTTGATGTTGGCCTATATACGTTTATTATCTGTTTGCTCAAATAGTGGGCGAGTTTTTATTAGAGTAAGATTGTGTTTCCTTATTTGATGGGATAATGAGATCTAACTTGGGAAAGGAGCAATCAATCATTGATTATAAGGTGATTCTGAAAAGGACTCTTACTGCTGGTTGGATTTGGATAGACAAGGCTTCTATAAATACAAGCAAGGGTTAGAAGAAGAGGGATCACAATATAGTATAGCATAAGATAGAAGACAATTACATACAACACAAATAAACAATTTGTACTCTCCTTATTATTATAGTGAATTTCTCTCTCTCTCCGTGGTTTTTTTTCAATTTGGTTTCCACGTAAATTATTGTGTTCATATTTTATATCTCTTTGTTTATATTTATGTAAGTGTATTTCGTGAGTTTGATTTGACAACAATACAATCAACCGTTAGCGCGATTTTGGCCTGCTGTTTTGGTGATTTTGGCCTGTTGTTTTGGTGATTTTGTCAGACGTGCAAAAGCAGATGTTAACATTGGCGCCGTCTGTGGAAAACTAAAATTCTGTTCAAAAAATCACCGATACACCTCGGGAATATGGGTTAGCAAAATTTGAGCATCAACCGCGACGTCAATTCTGTTATGCATCTCCGAAAGCCAGATAAGTAGAAGTCATCTTTATATAATTGGTGATGTTCAAATTCACATAGTATACAAGTATGATTATTATGTGTTAACGTCAAGATTCATCAACGCGCTCTAATTACCAAAGCGCGTTCAATCCTGCACAAAACGGGTGAACACCGAAAAGCTAGACGGCTTGGGCCGCCGGGGGATAGCTCCAGTGTGAGAGTAAGTACAAGCTGACAAGGTTAACAATGGAGGTAAAATACTCTATTACTAGAAAATAGTAATATTGTGTAAGTGTACCTTGCGAATAGTCAAGCCACATATTTATAGTACCTTACATCCCTGCTAGAATCTACTTTCATATTTGATTAGGGTTCCCCTGTGTATCCTTTTCCCAATAGGATAGTATCAAATCTCCCAAGATATAGAAAGTCCAATCAATAACTAATCCCTCTTCCCATAAATAGAACCTCCATATAACTAGGAGTTATATCCCAACATGGTCCAACCGAACCCAACCATGGCCCAACCATAGCCCAACCGGGGCCTAGCCCAAACCGAGTCTTGGTCCTCAAATATTTGTGTGACAACCCGGAAATTTACAAGAGCTTAAATGATAGTAGTGTGCATACAAGCCAATCATGTATGATGATAAAGCACATACTTTGTAAACAATCTTATTTATTTATTAATAAAATATTCATTTAAGGCATATAATTATCTACATGGTGCTGTTTTTATAATATGTAAATAACCCATAGTTTTAAGCAATGCTTTTAGAATCATGATGAGATCATGATAATGAGATCTAAATTCTTAGAAAGCTTAAAAACTAAAATAGTTCCCAATTGTGGGATTACTAAAATGGGGATTAGTAAATCCGAATAGATTGGTACATATGTTGCTTGCTCATTGGATGAGGATGCCTGATCTCATGGTCATTTGTGTGGAGACACTAAAGCAAGTATGTAAGTGCTTATTGGAGAATAAGTTCACTGAACGTGACTCGCTATGGAATACCTAATGGAGTTTTACTCGCCTGTCAATAAGAATTCCTAATGTGATAGTAGTACAAGTGATCCTTGAACTTGAGATCATCATAGTATCTTGTATGTAACAAATTATACTTTGACTTATTCCTTAAGGCCTTTTAAGGCATATATAGGGTATGCTTGGGTATAATGAGTTGCATATGAAGATAATGTATGATCAATAAAGAATCTACCACCTCTAGTAAAAGAGGAGATATGTCCTATGTGATTCGTTAAATGACAACCCAGGAATCCTTGGTCAAGGTAGAATGAAATTAAAAAGAGGTTTCTAATTTGCATTATTTGGAGTTGTGCATTTTCTAATCGAAATACATATGATTAAATAAATTAAGACTTGACAGTAAATCCATGTCTTATATTTAATTGGGACATTATATGGTGGAAGGATTGAATTGTACGGTAACTATTAACTCACAGGTTCTTTTATGATTAATGTTGAAATCTATATTATCTGGAAAGTCGTTGATCGCTAGGGAGGCTTATCCCTATTATAGAATAAATGTTATTTATTTAAATAGATTATTAGTTTAATTTATTTATTTAAATAAGATTAGAATTGTTCTAATTGATTTATTCATAACCGGTTTAATATGGAGAACCTAAAGGGTCACACCATAAAAGGAAGAAGAATTATTTAAGAAAAAAATGGCATGATAGTAATAATGCATTAAGTATAATTAATTTAATCTATGGTGATAGAATAAATTAAATAGCTTAATGTTTATTATTTAATATTTTAGAAATATTAAATATAAATTAATAAGAGGAGTCTTATTAATATTATTATTATTATTATTATTTTAATTCTAAAGGAGTTTAGGAATTAATATAATATCAGTACTCACTCTCAATCCTAATAAGATTAGGATATAAATTAATTAAAAGTGTTTAATTAATTAATTAAATAAAACCCTATTCTAATTAGATTAGGAGGGTTAACCTAATATCTATATAAGAGAGTCTTATATCAGAAATAAGGGACGTGAATTTTTCCAAGAGTTGGGAGTACACATATTCTATAAAGAAACAAGGGTTAAGCCAATAACTCATCTTCTTGAGTTCTTCATCTTCCTTGGTGGATCACCATTAGAGGCCAAACATTTGGGTGGCTGACATTGATCAAGGGAAGGAGCCACTACAGAGGAATCAAAGGAGTAGAACTTGTACCTGAGGAAGCTTGGATCTTCAAAGGTATAATTCTATTTTTTCTCCTTCTATATTCACTGATAATTGATGCACAAGAATGATCATAGTTATGGGTTTATATAAATTTTTGAAAACCTAGTTTTTGCGCTTCCGCCCTATTTATGTGATTTGATTGCATGATTGAGTTACGTACAAACCCAACACCCCCGTGTATCCTTTTCCCAATAGGATAGTATCAAATCTCCCAAGATATAGAAAGTCCAATCAATAACTAATCCCTCTTCCCATAAATAGAACCTCCATATAACTACGAGTTATATCCCAACATGGTCCAACCGAACCCAACCATGGCCCAACCATAGCCCAACCGAGGCCCAGCCCAAACCGAGTCTTGGTCCTCAAATATTTGTGTGACAACCCGGAAATTTACAAGAGCTTAAATGATTAAAATAAAGGTTAAAGGATAAAACCTAGAGTGAAAATAGAGTAATAATTTAATTTTTTTTAAGAAGAACCTATAAGGTTTACTATTTGAATAAGAATAAAGAAATATAACCTAATATATATATATATATATTAGGTAGAGTAATTAAATACTCTAAGAGATTTATTTTGTAAATCTTAAATAATTGATTTTATAACCTAAGTAAAGCAAATCTAATTGGGTTATGAAATTAAAGATACGAGTAAAGAATTTATTTATAAATGTGTGTAATGAAACCTTAACTAAATGATTAGGATATGATAAAAATTAGAGAGGATGGAACTAAGATGATTTTATGGCCCAAGAAATTAAATAAGTAGCCCAATTGTTTAATTAAGCATTGGACTTGTAGCTAATTTGATTTAATAGTAATTAAGTTATTAAACTAGCCCAATATATATAAGACAAATATTATGATGGCCCAATTTAATTATGGGTGGAAGCCCAAGTACATTTTGATTAGTAAGTAAAATTAGGAAAAAGTGCAAGCCCAAAAATAAATTAAATGAAAGCCCAAGCTTAGCCCAATGGAAAATGGGACTTATTGGACCTTAAGTATGCTAAATGGAGCATGAAAATGATTAAATTAGCAAGCCCAAAAAGGAATTAATTAAAAGCCCAAGTTCATTTGAGTTAGTAAGCAAAATAATTAAAATTTACTAGCCTAAAGGATTAAAGGAGTGGCCCAACTATTAGCCCACATGAGCAAGGGTATATTAGTCATTAGGGGAAACATATAATAAAAACAAATTGGGTGGAGATGAAACGGCCAAGTGGCCGGTTGGGCAAGGAGAGGAGAAAGTGAGATGAATGTGATGATTAAATGTCACTTTAGTTGGTATTTACTTTTGAGTTGTCAATTAAATAAAGGAGCCAACACTTATGGGATTGCTTGCAAGTATCAACTTCCATTATGATAAGGAGAGAGAGAGAGAGAGGATGGAAGATTTAGTTAGATATACATTATATCTCTACACTTTTTTCTAATAAACAAATCTAAGTATATCATTTGTTTTATTTCCTAAGCTATCAACTAGAAAGAGAAATAGAAAGAACAAAAGAGAACCAAGAGAGAGAAAAAGAGAGAGTTCGGTGGGATAGGGAGAGGAGAGAAGGAGGGATTGTGAGGTTTCATAAGTTCTTAAATCAAGGTCTAGGAAGAAAAAGGAAGGAAAATCAAGAGAAGGTATAAAAAAATCCTACTCATATAATCGATTTTTCTTCTTTGTTTGATTTAAGTTTTGATTTTTGTAAAGTTATGATCTTGAGATTAAAAATTCTTAGATCTATGTGTTTTATAGTGTTTCAAGTTTATATCTAACCCTTTTATGGATCAAGAGTTGGATCTAAACTAAGAAATAGGAATTTGATTTTTCAAAAGTAAGAAAACTTAATTTTTCTTATTCTTGGTTGTGTTTTATCTTATGTTTGGTGATTTTTGGTGAAATGGATCATGATAGATCCATGAATATATTTGGTATTAGTTTGTGTTATGGTGTTTGATGATGGATTATGTTGGTTATTAGGTGAGAATATGAAAGTTTTCTTAGAAATCATCAAGTATGAAAAATCAGATTTTTGTAAAAATAAAGTATGAAATGGAAACAACCATATCTCTCATTCTATTTCGAATTTTTGAGTGTGGTCAATTTCTAAAGTTAGATATATAAGTCTTCTAACTTTTCCAAGTGGAATCACTTAAAAAGGTGTTGTAGATTTTCGTGTGGACTGATTTTAGCAAATGAAGCAAAATCTGAAAAATGACAAAAAGTAGGCTGTCCGGGATTTCCAAGGGCAGTTTCGTCCACTTAATTTATGAAATAAATTCCAATATTTGGGACATGAAAATATATGTTATAAAGTAGCTTGTGTCCAAAAATGAGCTCATTCCGACTTAAATTGAGCAAGTTATGATCATTTCAATATTTGCGTATTTCGACAAAAATCGTTATAACCGGAGTTGTATAACTCTAATGACCATGAAATTTAAACTGTAAGTTCACTTTAACCTGTGTAAGATCCCGCCAAGAGTTGGGAATTTCTGGAGTTAAGCATGAGGTAGCTAATTTCTTAAGGAAATAACTAGAAATGAATTTTTGAAAAATACTTAAGGGAGTTGAAAAATTCCAGAAAAATACTTTTTGTGTATGGAATATATATATATATGATTGGCCAAAGGATAGGAAAATAATAAGCTGTTTTGGTATTTTCGTGAAAAAAGAATTTCAGCTTCTTGAAATGAACAGTTCAGGGTGCCGAAATGAAAACTGAAAATGTTAAGAAGACAGTTTGGTTTCAGCTTGCTGAAATGAAAACTGATAAAGTTAGGAAGAGAACATAGATTGATTTCAGTTTACTGAAATGAGGAAGTTGATTTGTTGAAATAGTAAACAGTTTACCGAGTTATAATAATAACTTATAAATGAACGAGTAAGTGTTAAGTCTAAGGTAGTGCAATCGTACCCTTTAATGGTAGATGTATAGTAGCTGGGCTAAACGATTCCTTCATATGGGAAAGGTATCTACGAGTTAGTAACTGATCTAACTCACTGTGAAAATAGTGTAGACGAGACAAAAACTAATTTGTTAGTTGTTTGTGGGAAACCACTCAGTATACTATATTGAATATTATTAAAGACTCGATGTGTGCTAGGTTTAGACTTGTAAATAAATATGGTGTTAAGGTTATCTAATATTTGACTATGTGGTTAAGTGTTAGATAGTTTACTTTTAAAGTAATATAATGATGAGATAAAGTATGTTATACTAATTGAAAGATCAATCTTGTAACTGATAAGTCTTTTCAATAAAACGATTAAATAAAATTGCGTAGCAGTAATTGACGATACAGGCAAGTTCTTATACTCTTTTATTGAGCAAGTTCTCTAACTCAAATTCGAGTTGTTATTGTAAAGCATGTTCGTAATTAATCATTGTTGATTATATCACATCTATGATTTATTGATTCGCACGTTGTGCATGTAGTATATGTTCATCAGGTATGAAAGGCTGATCACCTTCATTACCATATTGTTCAGTTGAATTTATTCATGTTCATTATTGGCTATTCAGTATTATTGGTTCAGTCATTCAGTTATGGAAATTGATTCATGTTCTTTCACAATTCTTATATTGTTGAAAGTTTGTCAGCTTATTATTCCTTTTCAATCATGATATATCTTCTTTTGAACTTAAACTTGCTGAGCAAAATTGTTGCTCATCCTTGCTATATGATGATAACCATTTCAAATTAAGACAAAACTTCAGACACAGGTAAAGGCAAAGACAAGTTCTAGGATTGGATTATTGTACGGTAAAAATTGTAATAGTATTGGACGCAAATGGCATTGTATGTCGTGTAGGATATTGAATGCAGGTAATCAGTTAAGGTTAACAGACCTTGGGAATTATGTGTAAAAGTTTATTGTATAAATAATTTATGTTTATATCTTCCGTAGTAGTTATAGAAATAATGTATCGTAACGTACCATGTCCGAGGTTCTGGGGACCCGAATTTGGGGGCACTACAATTTGGGCCCCAACATTATGTCTTATAATATGCGATATATTAGTATGTTAGCTAGGCTTACTTATCACTTTAATACCTTATAATATATAATATATTTTTATATTATATATAATACTAGGGTTAACCCGTGCCTCCGGCACTACGAATACTTGTGTAATTATTTAATACCTAAATATGAATCTAAATGAAAAATGTGAGTTGACAATGTGAAAAGAGTATTTATTTGATGAAAATTAGAAAATTTCGTAATTATTTGTTGTAAATTAGAAAATTTCTAATCAAGATAGACATCTCATCCAAAATATAAAGAAGTCAAGAATTTTGCCACAAATTGTATCTACAAATTAAAGGATTCATCAACTCTTGCTGAATATAACTCACTCTATTCTCTGCTCATCCTCTGCTTCTCTCTTTTCGTTCCAAAAAGAAAGTCATGATTAACCTCTCCTTCTCTCAATCTACCAATTAAAGGATTCATTGAAAATTTCACCAAACTTACCAAGAGTTAGAGCTAACAACTGAATTGGAAGGAGAATCAAAGCAAAACAGGAGAATCAAAGCAAAACACTGTCAAAGAAAGGATTCAAATCAACTATAATCAAGATTGGAGCAAGGATTCAACCGCACTATTAAGCTAAACAAAGGTAATTTTAAGGATTCATTAACTCTTGCTGAAAATTTCACCAAACTTGCTAAGAGTTAGAGCTAACAACTGAATTGGAAGGAGAATCAAAGCAAAACACAAATACTAATCAGTAAACAATCCAACAAATTCTCTCCTGAGTCAAGCAACTCAATAGCTCCATGCACAATACAATTAAAAGCACCTAATAGAGCCCCCAAAATAAAGGCATTTATTGACTTCGCTCCCGAAATCATGATAACTTCAATGCTAAAAATCATAAAGTTCGAGGCTTTATTTGAGAAGGGATAATGCTCGGAATAAAGTAAATAAAAAATAAACCCAACTACCCAAGTCTGATAATAACTTCAATGCTAAAAATAAGTGGAATGGACTGTTGATCAAGCTCTCATCTTCCTTCCCTTACCCTATATCTTTCCAATTCCAAACATAGCCCTCACTTTCAGCACCATTTTAGCTCAGGACTTGGAGTAATTTCAACTGATCAATTTTCAATTAAAAATTAAATTGAACTGACAAACACAGTATAAGAAGGTATTATATGTATGGTTTCTACCAAAATTAAGGAGCATAAAAAATTAACAAATAAATAAATAAGTAAAAATTAGAGATTGTACCTAGTTGTGTCTGGTGATAGGGACGGAAGTGGAGAGGAAAGAGGAGAATGAAGAATAATAGTATCCCATTCAAATGCTAGCGAGATGAGGGTAGACCAATCAAGTGTAATTTTTAAACTCTACCCAAGTCATTATATACAGGCTTAAGGGTGGAGGAATCACCTGTACTGCACTCCGAGCTTGATCCCAAACGAAACGTCAACGCTGCCAGCAGCTTCAGCAATGGCGAAATAATTAAATGACCACACTCAAAAATTCAAAATAGAATGGGAGATATGGTCTTTTGAATTTCAAGTTACGTTTTCTCAAAAATCTGATTTTATAATCTTTGTGTTTTGTAAGAAAACTTTCATGATCTATTGATTAATCCAACATTAGCCATCATACACCATCATAACATATACTAATACCTCTAAGACTCATGGATCTACCATGATCCATTTCATCAAACTTCCACCAAATCGAAGCAAATCATAATTTATGCTAAAAAAATTAAGATTTTCTACCTTTTAAAACATAGTTTCCTTTTTCTTGCTTTTGATCATAAAATGGTTAAATCTAAACACCACATACTCTATATCATGTAGATCTAGAGTTTTAAAGTTTTGAAACCTTAGATCTACATATCATCAAAAATAATTACACAAATGGGAATAAATTAGTGTTTGGGTTATACCTTTTCTTGATTTATTAAAGTGGATGATAATTTTGGGTAGAAGGAAGATCAAAGCTTCTTCCTCTCTCTCCCTTACTTCATCCGAACCCTCCCTCTCCCTCTTGTCTCTCTCTAGTTTGTTTTGTTTGCTTGGAAGTGAGATGAGATGAAAGAGAAAAATAGTAAGGTTTTGTTTGTTGTTAGTAAGAGTATATAGATATAAAACATATATATATCTATATTATCTCCTAGTATCTTTTGCTCTCTCTCTCTCTCTATTGATTAAGTGTTTACTTGCAAGCTTTGCTTAAAGTGTTGGCAACATAAAAATTTGACACATGTTGGACAATTGATGGGAGTTGGTGACCAACTACTTTGGCAAATCAAACAAACATGCACAACCTTTATTTTCCATAAAGTGGGCGGGTGAGTCCCCCCTCTTTTGCCCCTTATTTGATTTAATTTCTAATACCTTATCCACTTAACAAATAACCCACCAAATTCCTTAACAATTGGGCTAAAGTCTTGGGTTTCAAATTTATTACTTGGGCTTGCTAAAAAAAATTGGGCCATGTAAATTAACATAGTCTACTAAATTTTAATTCTATCATACCCTAATCATTTAATTAGGGTTTCTATTCACTCAATTGCAATTCAATTCCTTACTCATATACATTTAATTACTTAACCCAATTAGACTTGTTTTAATTAGGTTATAAAATTAATAAATTGAGATAATAAAATTAATCTCTTAGGATAGTAAAAATTTTAAATACTAACATCCTTACATACTATAACCCTTAAGCTATTTAATTCCATACCTAATATATATATTAGGTTACAAGACTTTATTCTTAATTCTCTTTATATGTTAAATAAATACATAAATAATACACAAAACCATATAAGTCCTTCACAAAAATTTTAAATCCATACTCTATTTCTAGTCTTAGTCTTTTTATTCAACTTTTATTTAATCATTTAAAATCTTATAAATTCTCGGGTTGTCACATTCACCCCTTCTTCTAAGAATTTCATCCTCAAAATTACAGCCTACTAATCCTTACTACTTCTATTCACCAAAACTAGGTTTTCAACTTAACCTTTATCTGATTTCATTCTCATTTAATGAGTACACACGGCTTCTTTCTATGAGAAATTATTCTATCATCACATTCTACCCAGACTTCTCCCCAAGGAGTTAAAAAAAACTTTTCAAATTATGCTGAGGGTCATATAGACCATGAACTCTTGGGTTTAACGGTATTCACCGTAATCAAATAATAGATATGTTTACAATCACGAAGAAGGTAAACTGCAGATGCTGGCCGTAATTATCTGAATGACTGTATGCGTTCAATGATTGGAATGTACGTTATCCAACCAATATATCCCCATTTTTCGGGGTTGTTCATACTCAGCCGGAAGTCCGAATCACAACAATATGGTTCGGGATAAGTTCTCAAAGAGATACTTGAATTTCCATAAACATTGTCTAGCTGAATCAAATAGCTTTAGACATATACCAACAATTCGAATTTCAATCGATAATTTCTCTAGCCGAAACAATTAGCATAGACTCTTCTTTAAACGGTGCAAAATTATTGAAAATCATCATTTTTTTAATGGTATCATGCTGCAACAGGTAACAATGTGATAATGGCTCAAAGTCCATCTCCACACCCTTGTCACCATGTTGTGAAGATAACAAAAATTCATTTTATTTCAAAAAAAAAAACACATCAGTGCGAATTTAGCTTGATGTCAAAAATTTCGAAGTTTAGCACAGCTAGAAGATTTGGAATACCTATGCTTCCACCATCAACTTTAATTTTTCTAATGATCAATTGCTTAATAATTCTATCTATTTCTATTAACCTCAATCCTTCATTCACAATTTTTCCTATACCCCCGTATAGTTCATCAAACATACCACACGTTATGAGTTCAGGAACTTACCACAATCATATGAGTTTAGGAACTTATCCTAGTCAGACCAAAGTCGTCCATTCGCTGAGGGGTTCCACCATACGATTATGAGTCACGAACTTACCATAAGTGTGAGTTTTAAAAACTCGTACCTAATCTTATATTCTCTACTTATCCGTTATACACATGAGAAAAGAATCACCTTCTTAACATACATATAGCAAATAGCGCGACACCAACATTTCAATGATTATCAATGTGATAAACTAAGTAGTTGTTAGACCAAGCACAAAACCCCTGCCCATACAAAGGTTTGTACAACTCAGCTATCACATGATTCCTCAATTGAAATCCCGCATAATCCTAGTTCCCTCTTGCTCAATACGAATTTTATTTAATCCGTATCTACAATTCACAACTCTTTCCTGAGTTTTAATAGTATAGTTTCATAGTACAACTGTCATACAGCAATTCTGCTATAAAGTTTTTAATCATTTGATTGATCATCCGTCCTTTTATGACCTCATCAGATCACATTGTGATCTCATATTATAATCGTATTATATTACGATTCTTTTCTATGTTTTGATCGTTTTATTTTATGATCTTCTTTTCCTTTATACTTTTACTCTTTTAGACTCTATCTATTCATTACTAGGGTTCATCTTTATCATCAGAGTTAGGTCTGGATCTTTATTAGTTGTCAGGATTCTTCTTTGAATCTTATTGACTTATTAATACCTTGCTCAAATTCATCACTTAGAACTTAAACTCTATTTGAGTTTATTCTTAATCCTCATCTCTGCGGTTATAGCCTAAGGTAACCCTACCTAAGGTTTATAACCTACAGCTCTGATACCAACTGTGACGCCCCCAAATCCGAGTCCCCAGAACCTCGGACCTGGTACGTTACGATACATCATTTCTATAACTATTGTGGAAGATATAAACATAAATTGTTTATACAATAACTTTTACAACATAATTCCCAAGGTCTGTAATCTTCACATAATACCTGCATTCAATATCCTACATGACATACAATGTCATTTGTATCCTATACTATTACCATTTTAATCGTATAATAATTCCATCCTGAAACTTGTCTTTACCTTTGATTGTGTCCGAAGTTTCGTCTTTAATCTGAAATATTTATCATGATATAGTAAGGGTGAGCAACAAGTTTGCCCAGCAAGTTTAAGTTCAAATGAAGATATATCATGATTGAAAAGAATAATAAGTTGACAAACTTTTAACAATATAAGAATTGTGAAAGAACATGAATCAATAATGCTGAATAGCCAATAATGAACATGAATGAATTCAACTGGACCTTATGGTAATGAAGGTGATCAGCCTTTCATACCTGATAAAAATATGCAACATACACTAAGTGTGAATTAATAATCAGTATAGATGTAAATAATTAACAATAATTATTCACGAACATGCTTTGAAACATAACTCAAAGTTTGAGTTAGAGAAAACTTACCTGAACCGTCGATTACTACTACGCAATCCAATTTAATCGCTTTATTGGAAAGACCTATCAGTTATAAGATTGATCTTTCAATTAGCATAACATACTTTATCTCACAATACTATTACTTTATAAGTACACTATCTAACACTTAACCACATAGTCAAATATTAGCTAAAACTTTATCATAATACATATTCACAAGTCTAAACCTAACACACATCGAGTCTTTAATAGCATTCAATATAGTATACTGAGTGGTTTCCCACAAACAACTAACAAATTAGCTTCCGTATCGTCTACACTATTTTCACAGTGAGTTAGATCGGTTACTAATTCGTAGATACCTTCCCCATATGAAGGAGTCGTTTAGCCCAGCTACTATACATCAATCATTAAAGAGTACGACTATACTACCTTAGACTTAACACTACTTTATCATATAACTTGTGAATTAACACTTAATCTTTCATTTTATAAGTCTTTCTTTATAATCTAGTAAGTCGAATACCTAATCCAGCAACCTGGATTCAGACTGAATTTCAATTTAGTAAACTATTTTCCAATCCAGCAAACTGGATTCAACTGACCTCCAATCCAGCAAGCCTAGATTCAAACTGACAACCAATTCAGCAAGCCTGAATTCAACTTACCTCTAATCCAGCAACCTGGATTAGCCAAACAGATCATTCCAGCAACTTGATGGTCAATCCAGTAAACCAGATTGCAATCCAGCAAACTGGATTCCCTTTTTTTTAATCAAATCATCTTATTATTTTTTTATCTATTGTCCATACATAAACACATGTATTCCATACACAAAATTAATTTTTCAGGAATTTTTCAATTTCCTTTAGTATTTTTCAAAAATCCATTTCTAGTTAATTCTTTATGAAATTTGCTACCTCATGCTTAACTCCAAAAATTCTCAACTCTTGACGGGATCTTACACATGTTATCGTGAGCCTCTAGTTTAAATTTCGTGGCCATCGGAGTTATACAACTCCGGTTATAGCGATTTTTGTCGAAAAAAAATATAAATATTGAAATAGTCATAACTTGCTCAATTTAAGTTGAAATGAGTTCATTTTTGGACAAAAGATAATTTATAACATATATTTCAATGACCCAAAAGGCCGAAATTTATTTCATAAAATAAGTGGACGAAACTGCCCCTACAAAATCTGGACAGATTACTTTTTGTCATTTTCAATTTTGGCATCCTTTGCTAAAAACAGTCCACCCGGAAATATATAACTCCTTTTTTAGTGATTCCACTTGAAAACGTTAGAAGACTTGTATATCTAACTCTAGAAAATGACCACACTCAAAAATTCAAAATAGAATGGGAGATATGGTCTTTTGAATTTTAGGTTACGTTTTCTTAAAAATCTGATTTTATAATCTTTATGTTTTGTAAGAAAATTTTCATGATCTATTGATTAATCCAACATTAGCCATCATAAACCATCATAACACATAATAATACCTCTAAGACTCATGGATCTACCATGATCGATGATCCATTTCATCAAACTTCCACCAAATCGAAGCAAATCATAATTTATGCTAAAAAATCAAGATTTTCTAACTTTTAAAACATAATTTCCTTTTTCTTGCTTTTGATCATAAAAATGGTTAAATCTAAACACCACATACTCTAAATAATGTAGATCAAGAGTTTTGAAACCTTAGATCTACATATCATCAAAAATAATTACACAAATGGGAATAAATTAGTGTTTGGGTTATACCTTTTCTTGATCTATCAAAGTGGATGATAATTTTGGGTAGAAGGAAGATCAAAGCTTGTTTCTCTCTCTCCTTACTTCATCCGAACCCTCCCTCTCCCTCTTGTCTCTCTCTAGTTTGTTTTGTTTGCTTGGAAGTGAGATGAGATGAAAGAGAAAAATAGTAAGGTTTTGTTTGTTGTTAGTAAGAGTATATAGATATAGAACATATATATCTATATTATCTCTCAGTATCTTTTGCTCTCTCTCTCTCTCTCTCTATTGATTAAGTGTTTACTTGCAAGCTTTGCTTAAAGTCTTGGCAACATAAAAATTTGACACATGTTAGACAATTGATGGGAGTTGGTGACCAACTACTTTGACAAATCAAACAAACATGCACAACCTTTATTTTCCATAAAGTGGGCGGGTGAGTCCCCCCTCTTTTGCCCCTTATTTGATTTAATTTCTAATACCTTATCCACTTAACAAATAACCCACCAAATTCCTTAACAATTGGGCTAAAGTCTTGGGTTTCAAATTTATTACTTGGGCTTGCTAAAAAAAATTAGGCCATGTAAATTAACATAGTCCACTAAATTTTAATTCTATCACACCATAATCATTTAATTAGGGTTTCTATTCACTCAATTGTAATTCAATTCCTTACTCATATACATTTAATTACTTAACCCAATTAGACTTGTTTTAATTAGGTTATAAAATTAATAAATTGAGACAATAAAATTAATCTCTTAGGTTAGTAAAAATTTTAAATGCTAACATCCTTACATATTATAACCCTTAAGCTATTTAATTCCATACCTAATATATATATTAGGTTACAAGACTTTATTCTTAATTATCTTTATATGTGAAATAAATATATAAACAATACACAAAACCATATAAGTCCTTCACAAAATTTTTAAATCCATACTTTATTTCCAGTCTTAGTCTTATTATTTAACCTTTATTTAATTATTTAAAATCTTATAAATTCTCGGGTTGTCACATTCACCCATTCTTCTAAGAATTTCATCCTACTAATCCCTACTCATTCTATTCACCAAAACTAAGTTTTCAACTTAACCTTTATCTTATTTCATTCTCATTTAATGAGTACACACGACTTCCTTCTATGAGGAATTATTCTATCATCACATTCTACCCAAACTTCTCCCCAAGGAGTTAAAAAAAACTTTTCAAATTATGCTGAGGGTCATATAGACCATGAACTCTCGGGTTTAACGGTATTCACCGTAATCAAATAATATATATGTTTACAATCACAAAGAAGGTAAACTGCAGATGCTGGCCGTAATTATCTAAACGACTGTATGCGTTCAATGATTGGAATGTACGTTATCCAACCAATATATTCCCATTTTCTGGGGTTGTTCATACTCAGCAGGAAGTCCGAATCAAAACAATGTGGTTCAGGATAAGTTCTCAAAGAGATACTTGAATTTTCATAAACATTGTCTAGCTGAATCAAATAGCTTTAGACATATACCAACAATTCGAATTTCAATCGATAATTTGTCTAGCCGAAACAATTAGCACAGACTCTTCTTTAAACGGTGTAAAATTATTGAAAATCATCATTTTTTTAATGGTATCATGCCGCAACAGGTAACGATGTGATAATGACTCAAAGTCCATCTCCACATCCTTGTCACCATGTTGTGAAGATAACAAAAATTCATTTTATTTCAAAAAAAACACATCAGTGCGAATTTAGCTTGATGTCAAAAATTTTGAAGTCTAGCACAGCTAGAAGATTTGGAATACCTATGCTTCCACCATCAACTTCAATTTTTCTAATGATCAATTGCTTAATAATTCTATCTATTTCTATTAACCTCAATCCTTCATTCACAATTTTTCCTATACCCCCGTATAGTTCATCAAACATACCACACGTTATGAGTTCAGGAACTTACCACAATCCTATGGGTTTAGGAACTTATCCTAGTCAGACTAAAGTCGTCCATTCGCTGAGGGGTTCCACCATACGATTATGAGTCACGAACTTACCATAAGTGTGAGTTTTAAGAACTCGTACCTAATCTTATATTCTCTACCTATCCGTTATACACATGAGAAAAGAATCACCTTCTCAACATACATATAGCAAATAGCGCGACACCAACATTTCAATGATTATCAATGTGATATATACAAAGGTTTGTACAACTCAGCTATCACATGAATCCTCAATTGAAATCCCACATAATCCTAGTTCCCTCTTGCTCAATACGAATTTCATTTAATCCGTATCTACAATTCACAATTCTTTCCTGAGTTTTAACAGTACAATTTCATAGTACAACTGTCATACAACAATTCTGCTATAAAGTTTTTAATCATTTGATTGATCATCTGTCCTTTTATGACCTCATCAGATCACGTTGTGATCTCATATTATAATCGTATTATATTATGATTCTTTTTTATAATATGATCGTTTTGCATTACGATCTTCTTTCTCTTTATACTTTTAGTCTTTTAGACTCTATCTATTCATTACTAGGGTTCATCTTTATCATCAGAGTTAGGTAACTTTGGATCTTTATTACTTGTCAGGATTCTTCTTTGAATCTTATTGACTTATTAATACCTTGCCGAAATTCATCACTTTGAACTTAAACTCTATTTGAGTTTATTCTTATTCCTCATCTCTGCGGTTATAGCCTAAGGTAACCCTACCTAAGGTTTATAACCTACAGCTCTGATACCAACTGTGACGCCCCCAAATCCGAGTCCCTAGAACCTCGGACCTGGTACGTTACGATACATCATTTCTATAACTATTGCGGAAGAAATAAACATAAATTGTTTATACAATAACTTTTACAACATAATTCCCAAGGCCTGTAACCTTAACTTAATACCTGCATTCAATATCCTACACGACATACGATGACATTTGTATCCTATACTATTACCATTTTAATCGTATAATAATTCCATCCTGAAACTTGTCTTTGCTTTGATTGTGTCCGAAGTTTCGTCTTTAATCTAAAATATTTATCATGATATAGCAAGGGTGAGCAACAAGTTTATCCAGCAAGTTTAAGTTCAAATGAAGATATATCATGATTGAAAAGAATAATAAGTTGACAAACTTTCAACAATATAAGAATTGTGAAAGAACATGAATTAATAATGCTGAATAGCCAACAATGAACATGAATGAATTCAACTGAACCTTATGGTAATGAAGGTGATCAGCCTTTCAAACCTGATGAACATATGCAACATGCACTAAGTGCGAATCAATAATCAGTATAGATGTGAATAATTAACAATAATTATTCACGAACATGCTTTGAAATATAACTCAAAGTTTGAGTTAGAGAAAACTTGCCTGAACCGTCGATTACTACTACGCAATCTAATTTAATAGCTTTATTGGAAAGACCTATCATTTATAAGATTGATCTTTCAATTAGCATAACATACTTTATCTCACAATACTATTATTTTATAAGTACACTATCTAACACTTAACCACATAGTCAAATATTAGCTAACACTTTATCATAATACATATTCACAAGTCTAAACTTAACACACATCGAGTCTTTAATAGCATTCAATATAGTATACTGAGTGGTTTTTCACAAACAACTAACAAATTAGCTTCCGTATCGTCTACACTATTTTCACAGTGAGTTAGATCGGTTACTAATTCGTAGATACCTTCCCCATATGAAGGAGTCGTTTAGCCCAGCTACTATACATCAATCATTAAAGAGTACGACTGTACTACCTTAGGCTTAACACTACTTTATCATATAACTTGTGAATTAACACTTAATCTTTCATTTTATAAGTCTTTCTTTATATTCTTGTAAGCCGAATACCTAATCCAGCAACTTGGATTCAGACTGAATTTCAATTTAGTAAACTATTTTCCAATCCAGCAGACTGGATTCAACTGACCTCCAATCCAGCAAGCCTGGATTCAAACTGACAACCAATCCAGCAAGCCTGGATTCAACTTACCTCTAATCCAGCAACCTGGATTAGCCAAACAGATCATTCCAGCAACTTGATGGTCAATCCAGCAAACCAGATTGCAATTCAGCAAACTAGATTCCAATCCAGCAAACTGGATTCCTCTTTTTTAACCAAATCATCTTATTATTTTTTTATCTTTTGTCCACACATAAATATATGTATTCCATACACAAAATTAATTTTTTAAAAATTTTTCAATTTCCTTTAGTATTTTTCAAAAATCCATTTCTAGTTAATTCTTTATGAAATTTGCTACCTCACACTTAACTCCAAAAATTCTCAACTCTTGGCGGGGTCTTAAACATGTTATCGTGAGCCTCCAGTTTAAATTTTGTGGCCATCGGAGTTATACAACTCCGATTATAGCGATTTTCTTCAAAAAAATACAAATATTAAAATAGTCATAACTTGCTCAATTTAAGTCGGAATGAGCTCATTGTTGGACACAAGATAATTTATAACATATATTTTAATGTCCCAAAAGGCCGGAATTTATTTCATAAAATAAGTGGACAAAAATGCCCCTACAAAATATGGACAGATTGCTTTTTGTCATTTTCAGTTTTGGCGTCTTTTGCTAAAAACAGTCCACCCAAAAATCTATAACTCCTTTTTCAGTGATTCCACTTGAAAAAGTTAGAAGACTTGTATATCTAACTCCAGAAAATGACCACACTCAAAAATTCAAAATAGAATGGGAGATATGGTCTTTAGAATTTCAGGTTACGTTTTCTCAAAAATCTGATTTTATAATCTTTGTGTTTTGTAAGAAAAGTTTCATGATCTATTGATTAATCCAATATTAGCCATCATAAATCATCATAACACATACTAATACCTCTAAGAGTCATGGATCTACCATGATCCATGATCTATTTCATCAAACTTCCACCAAATCGAAGCAAATCATAATTTATGCTAAAAAAATCAAGATTTTCTAACTTTTAAAACATAGTTTCCTTTTTCTTGCTTTTGATCATAAAAATGGTTAAATCTAAACACCACATACTCTAAATAATGTAAATCTAGAGTTTTGAAATTTTGAAACCTTAGATCTACATATCATCAAAAATAATTACACAAATGGGAATAAACTAGTGTTTGGGTTATACCTTTTCTTGATCTATCAAAGTGGATGATAATTTTGGGTAGAAGAAATATCAAAGCTTCTTCCTCTCTCTCCCTTACTTCATCCGAACCCTCCCTCTCCCTCTTGTCTCTCTCTAGTTTGTTTTGTTTGCTTGGAAGTGAGATGAGATGAATGAGAAAAATAATAAGGTTTTGTTTGTTGTTAGTAAGAGTATATAGATATAAAACATATATATCTATATTATCTTCCAATATCTTTTGCTCTCTCTCTCTCTCTTTATTGATTAAGTGTTTACTTGCAAGCTTTGCTTAAAGTGTTGGCAACATAAAAATTTAACACATGTTGGACAATTGATGGGAGTTGGTGACCAACTACTTTGGCAAATCAAACAAACATGCACAACCTTTATTTTCCATAAAGTGGGCAGGTGAGTCCTCCGTCTTTTGCCCCTTATTTGATTTAATTTTTAATACGTTATCCACTTAACAAATAACCCACCAAATTCCTTAATAATTGGGCTAAAGTCTTGGGCTTCAAA
Source organism: Panax stipuleanatus (assembly GCA_020205555.1). Taxonomy (NCBI): domain Eukaryota; kingdom Viridiplantae; phylum Streptophyta; class Magnoliopsida; order Apiales; family Araliaceae; genus Panax; species Panax stipuleanatus. The sequence continues at coordinate 46,471,972 of CM035125.1, forward strand.
TTTATTACTTGGGCTTGCTAAAAAAAATTGGGCCATGTAAATTAACATAGTCCACTAAATTTTAATTTTATCATACCCTAATCATTTAATTAGAGTTTCTATTCACGCAATTGCAATTCAATTCCTTACTCATATACATTTAATTACTTAACCCAATTAGACTTGTTTTAATTAGGTTATAAAATTAATAAATTGAGATAATAAAATTAATCTCTTAGGTTAGTAAAAATTTTAAATACTAACATCCTTACATATTATAACCCTTAAGCTATTTAATTCCATATCTAATATATATTAGGTTACAAGACTTTATTCTTAATTCTCTTTATATGTTAAATAAATACATAAACAATACACAAAACCATATAAGTCCTTCACAAAATTTTTAAATCCATACTCTATTTCCAGTCTAGGTCTTATTATTTAACCTTTATTTAATCATTTAAAATCTTATAAATTCTCAGGTTGTCACATCTTGTATGAGCTCTGATCGTTTAATATGTTTACTCGTGACACTTTGGGCGACGACTATCCACTTCGGCTCACTTCGGACTATATCACATCGGCTTCATCATGTCTTCAGATATTTACAGATGGTGGTATATAGTCGAAACATGATTTTTAATATTTTGGTTGAATCTGTTTGGCTCGCGGAGAGAACGAGATTGCCAGGCGTGCGATTGGATTCATTCGGCTCTTGGGAGCGAATATTTTGGTTGAATCTGTTCGGCTCGCGGAGAGAACGAGATTGCCTGGCGTTATAAGGTTGGATGATGTTATAGGGTTGAACATTCATTTATTCATTCATTCATTCATTTATTCACTCATTCATTCATTTCTTCATTCATTCATATATAACATGAACATTATTTATTCAGTTCTTCGGAACAAATAGTTTTATTGAAGTTTGGTGATATGTTCGGCCCTTGGAGGGGAACGTTTGTTTTTTTATGGAGTTCGGTGTTATGTTCAGTTCCTCGAAATGAACTTTATAATTGGTGTTCAGTTGGATGTTCAGTTCTTTGGAACGAAATTTATTGGTGTTCGGTGGGTTATTTATCTACCTTCGGTTGTGATAAGGTTGGTTATCTTCGGTTGGTATAAGGTTGGTTCGGTTGTGATAAGGTTGGTTCTTTATCTTCGGTTGTGATAAGGTTGGTTCTTTGGTCTTCGGTTGTGATAAGGTTGGTTCTTTATCTTCTGTTGTGATAAGGTTGGTTCTTTGGTCTTCGATTTTGATAAGGTTGGTTATATGTTCGGCGTATGGTGTTTGAGTGTGACAACTCGTCTTTGACGAATGCAGATCTCTTGTTGGTATAAATTTGTATACTCTCTTATTTTAAGTTCCTTATAAATAAGAGACTGGGGGGCAATGTTGGGATGTGATTATTTGGGTCTAGCCTTAGTACAGCCCAATCTATTTAATGGACCGGATTTGATGTTGGCCCATATACGTTTATTATCTATTTGCTCAAATAGTGGGAGAGTTTTTATTAGAGTAAGATTGTGCTTCCTTATTTGATGGGATAAGGAGATCTAACTTGGGAAGGGAGCAATCAATCATTGATTATAAGGTGATTCTGAAAAGGACTCCTACTGCTGGTTGGATTTGGACAGACAAGGCTTCTATAAATACAAGCAAGGGTTAGAAGAAGAGGGATCACAATATAGTATAGCATAAGATAGAAGACAATTATATACAACACAAATACACAATTTGTACTCTCCTTATTATAGTGGATTTCTCTCTTTCTCTCTCCGTGGTTTTTTCCCAATTGGATTTCCACGTAAATTCTTGTGTTCATATTTTATATCTCTTTGTTTATATTTATGTGAGTGTATTTCATGAGCTTGATTTCACAACAATACAATCAACCGTTAGCGCGATTTTGGCCTGCTGTTTTTGTGATTTTGTCAGGCGTGCAAAATCAGGCGTTAACAACGACAATCATAGTTGCGGTAATTAAATCGTCCTCGCCCATGGCCACGACCACGACCACGACCACGACCACGACCACGACCACGACCACGACCACGACCACGACCACGGCCACGGCCACGACCATGACCATAATTATTATTATATCTCGTAGCATTCACTTCAGGGAATGGAGCTGAACCAGTTGGTCGTGATTCATGATTTTTCATTAAAAACTCATTATTTTGTTAAGCCACAAGGAGACATGAAATCAGTTCAGAGTATTTCTTAAAACCTCGTTCTCTATATTGCTGATGCAGGAGCACATTCGAGGCATAAAAAGTAGAGAATATTTTTTCTAACATATCTTCATTGGTGATATTATCTCCACATAATTTCAATTTAGAATTGATTTTAAACATTGCAGAATTATATTCACTTACTGATTTAAAATCCTGCAATCGTAAATGTATCTAATTATAACGGGCTTTTGGGAGAATAACTGTCTTTAGATGGTCATATCTTTCTTTCAAATTTTTTCAAAGAATAAGGGGATATTTTATTGTGAGATACTCTAACTTCAACTCCTCATGGAGATGATGGCATAAGAAAATCATGGCATTTGCCTTGTTTTGGCTAGACGTTTAATTACCATCTTTAATGGTGCCTCCAAGACCTATGGTATCCAAATGAATTTCGGCATCAAGGATCAATAACAAATAATTCTTACCCGTAATTTCAAGTGCCACGAACTCAATTTTGGCAAGATTTGTCACTGTAACTTCATAAAAAAAATATCAAAAATTATTAGAAATAAATATTGAACAAACATTAAGTCAAATGTTGAATGTAGCATTGTTACACCTGATAATGATCTTAAGATTTTTGAGAATGTAGTATTAAGAACAAAGAATGTGATAGCATAATATAATTATAGATAAATGCACCAGTTGTGCAACTTATGATTTTTTTTAATGTGGTTTACTTTCCTCATTGAAAGGAAAAGAGAAGAACATGGAAATAAATTTTTCTCACCCACATTAAGATAATGATGATATTTATTTTGATCATTTGGATATGACGCACCTTGACATTGCAGATTTTTTTGAGCAAAATAATGAGCAAGTTGATATTTCATGTAATGAAAATAATTAGTTCAGAATTATTTTAATCATTTAAGTGTGTTTCTTTTATGCTAATATATTCTAATGTATTTTCTTTTCTTCCTTTCATGTTGGCTTATTTAATGTAATGGATTGTGTTATTATATATATATATATATATATATATATATAATATTATGTCTTATTATATATTTATTCCTTTTCATGAAGAAAATATGGATTTGTGTCATGCTATAAATGAACCTATACGACTTAACGGGTACCATATTGAGACTGTCAGTGACAATGGTATAGAATATCTTTATATCGTATCAAATGTCTCTACTAAAAAACAAATATTAAAAAAATTACCCGTTTTATCTTCAGGTTTGTACTATACAAGTATTAGTACAATTGAAGTTAGTGCAATAATGAACTAGAAGTTCAATGAATCAAATAATTTTATTATTTGGCATTACCGTTTGGGCCATCCTGGATCAATAATGATGCAAAGAATTATTGAGAATTCACATGGCCATCCACTAAAGAACCAATTTAATGAATTCTCGTGTGCTGCTTGTTCTCAAGGCAAATTGGTCATTAGACCATCATCAATTAAAGTTGGGATTGAATCCCAAAGATTTCTAGAACATATTCAAGGAAATATTTGTGGGCCTATTCACCCACCAAGTGGACCATTTAGATATTTTATGGTTTTAATAGATGCATCTATAAGATGGTCACATGTGTGTTTATTATCAACTCGCAACCTGGCGTTTGCGAGACTACTTGCTCAAATTAGATTACGAGCACAATTTCCAGATCATACAATCAAGACTATTCGTCTTGACAATGCTGGTGAATTCACATCCCAACCATTTAATGATTACTATATGTCACTTGTGATAAATAATGAACATCATGTTGCCCATGTTCATACTTAAGATGGTCTTGCTGAATAATTTATTAAACGTCTCCAGTTAATTGCAAGACCATTGCTCATGAGAACAAAACTTCTTGTCTCTGTTTAGGGCACACTATTTTACATGCAGCATCACTTATTTGCATTAGGCTAACATCATATCACAAATTCTCCCCATTACAATTGGTTTTTGGTCATGAGCCAAATATTTTCCATATAAGAATATTTGGTTGTGCGGTATATGTTCCAATTTATCCGCCACAATGTACAAAGATGTTGGGTTTGTACGAAATCATGGCGCAATTAAATTGCAAAAATTAGCGAAAGCATGGTATATCAGAGTTTAAAATTTTCTACAAAACCATTACCCAGATCATCCTTTATGCAAATTATTAATTTAAAATGATAAATAAGAAGTTATGGAATTCATACCCTTGTAGAACGAAGCTTCCACAGGTACAAGTTCAACTACTTGTTCTTCGCGATGTCCTTGAATTATCCGGGTTAGATTCCTTCCTTTGATCAACGTTAGCCACCCAAGTGTTTGACCTCTAGAGGTGATCAACCAAGGAATAAGAATTATTCAAGAAGGAGGGTGGTTGGCTAAACCCTAGTTTTCTATCCTCTATAAAAAAGTAATACTCTCCAACAATTGAATTTGCATCAACTAATATCTATTATAAGACTCCTCTTATATAGATATTGGTCAACCCTTCTATTCCTATTAGACATGGGATTTCATTTAATTAATTAAACTATTTTAATTAATTTAGGCTTCCCACCACATTGGGAATAATTAATTAAATTAATTTAGTTAATTTGCCTCCTAATCTTATTAGGAATAAATGAGAGTACTAATATTAAATTAATTCCTAAACTCCTTTAAAAATTAAAATAATAATAATTGTAATAATATTAATAAGACTCCTCTTATTAATTTATATTTAATATTTTCAAAATATTAAATAATAAACATTAAGCTATTTAATTTATTCTATCACCATAAATAAAATTAATTACACTTAATACATTATTACGATTATGCCATTACCTTCTTAAATAATTATTCTTCCTTTTATGGTGTGACCCTTTAAGTTCTCTATATTAAACCGGTTGTGAATAAATCAATTAGAACAATTCTAATCTTATTTAAATAAATAAATTAAACTAATAATCTATTTAAATAAATAATATTTATTCTTCAATAGGGATAAGCCTCCCTAGCGATCAACGACTTTCCAGATAATATAGATTTCAACATTAATCATAAAAGAACCTGTGAGTAAATAGTTATCGTACAATTCAATTATTCCATCATACAATGTCCCAATTAAAAATAAGACATGGAATTGCTGTTAAGTCTTATTTTATTTAATTATATGTATTTCGATTAGTAAATGCACAACTCCAAATAATGTAAATTAGAAACTCCTTTCTAATTTCATTCTACTTTGGCCAAGGACTACTGGGTTGTCATTTAACGAATCACATAGGACATATCTCTTCTTTTACTAGAAGTGGTAGATTCTTTATTGATCATTCGTTATTTTCATATATAACTCATTATACCCAAGCATACCCTTTGATATACCCTAAGGGTTTTTAAGGAATAAGTCAAAGTATAATTCATTACATACAAGATACTATGATGATCTCAAGTCCAAGGATCACTTGTACTACTATCACATTAGGAATTCCTATTGACAGGAAAATAAAACTCCATTAGGTATTCCTTAGCGAGTCACGTTCAGTGAACTTATTTTCCAATAAGCACCTACATACTTGCTTTAGTGTCTCCACACAAATGATCATGAGATCAATCATCCTCATCCAATGAGCAAGCAACATATGTACCAATCTATCCGGATTTACGAATCCCCCTTTTAGTAATCCAACAATTGGGAACTATTTTAGTTTTAAGCTTTCTAAGAATTTAGATCTCATTAGCATAATCAACATCATGATTCTAAAAGCATTTCTTAAAACTATGGGTTATTTATATATTATAAAAATAACATCATGTATATAAGTAAATGCCTTTAATAAGTGAATACTTTTATTAATAAATAAATAAGATTGTCTCCAAAGTATATATTTTATCATCATACATGATTGTCTTGTATAAATACTACTTTCAATCTCCCACTTGCACCAAATCCAATCGCTATAGTATCTCATACCCATCTTCTCTAAGTGACAATCAAACTGTTGTTGTGTTAAAGCTTTAGTAAATGGATCTGCAATGTTGTCTTGAGAGTCTACACGCTCTAACGTGACATTTCCTCTTTCAATAATTTCTTTAATCAAAGTGTCGCAACACATGTTTAGATTCAAGATGAGGCATATGAACTATTCCTAGTTCTGTAATGAACTTTTCATCTGAAACATTAACTTGCAGCTTCACTTACAGTTATATACTTTGTCTTTGTCACTAGACCAGCAACCTTTTGCTGTTTGGAACCTTTCCAATTCACTGCACCACGTTTCAAGGTAACGACTTACCCTAAAGTGGATTTGTTGTCGTCTTGGTCAGTCTAAAAACTTGAGTTTGTTTAGTTCTCTAGTTTAATTCAGACCCATCATGTGTTATGATGACATCCTTAGTGTTAGTTAAGCACTTTAAGATGTTTATCACTGTTTTACAGTGATCTTCTCCAGAATATGACTGATCAACATCAAGTCTCATATATTTCATTGCTTACATGATAGTAACTCATGCGATCTCTCTTTTATTGAGGACAATTTTAGAGAGATACACTCCATGGCTCATCATCATGAGACACCGTTTTGGAGTTTACCATGCTAAAGGCCTTTAGCATCTAATGAATATACGTTCCTTGGGTTAAGTCGAACATCCTTTTAAATCTATCTATACAGATTTATATCCCCAATGTAGGATGTTCTACCCAAATCATTCATGGAGGAATGTTTAGACAACTTTATTTTGTCGATTGTAGCATAGGAATATCATTTCTTATCAGTAGTATATCAACATATAATACTTAGTAATGTCACTGCGCTCCCATTGACCCTTTTGTACACACTATGTTCATTCTCGTTTTGATAAAATCAAACTCTTTTGATTGTTTCATCAAAATAAATGTTCCATCTTTGAGAAGCTTGCTTCAATCTATAAATTGATTGGTGTAACTCATATACATGATTTGCTTCAACCATTGAAATAAATCCATCTGGCTGTATCATTCATACATTCTCCTCTAATAATGTATATTTGAGGAAGGGCGTCTCCATGTCCATTTTGCCAGATCTAGTAATAATAAGCTACAATCGCAAGTAAAATCCAAATGGTCTTGTGCATTGCTTCAAAGATCCATTTTAGATTTTATGGTCATCTACTATTTCTCTGAGTCTTAATTACTCATAGCCTGTTCATAATTCAATGGATCATCATCATTCATGACGTGTACCTCATATTCATCCTCTATGACGAATTCATACCTTTCAGGTATCTTCGGTACTCTTCCAGATTTACGAATTGGGTGTTGTACAGTAGGTGTCTCTACTTGGACAGGTTCATCCAATTGATCTGTAGTGGTTTGTGGTTCTTGAATTTTTTCAAGATCTATTTTCCTCCCACTAGCCCCTTCAAGAATAAACTCATTTTCCAAGAAGGCAGCGTGTTTCGCAACAAACACCTTTTGCTCAGTAGGATTTTAGAAATAGTATCCCAAACTTTCTTTAGGATATCCCACAAACGTGCCTTATCAGATCTTGTCCCAAGGTTATCATTTTGAAACCTTTTTCACATAAGCTGGGCATCCCCAAATCTTAACATGCTTAAGACCAGGTTTTCTCTGTGTCCACATCTCATATGAAGTCTTGGGAACGGATTTCGAGGGGACCTTATTTAGTAGATATGTAGCCGCTTCTAGGGTATAACCTCAGAATGATACTGGAAGATAGGTAAAACTCATCATGGAACGAACCATGTCCAACAATGTTCAATTTCTCCTTTCAGATACTCTATTTAACTGTGGTGTACCTGGTGGAGTCCATTGTAAAATTATACCATTTTTTTTGAGACAATCGAGAAACTCACCGCTTAAGTATCACCATCTCGATCTGATCGAAAAATCTTAATACTTTTACCAGTTTGTTTCTCTACTTCACTTCTGAACTCTTTGAACTTTTCAAATGATTTAGATTTGTATTTCATTAAATACACATATCTATATCTTGAGTGATCATCAGTGAAAGTAATAAAATAAGAATACCCTCCCCGTGCATTCGCTGTTATAGGTCTACAAACGTCTGTGTGAACCAACGCTAACAACACTGTAACTCTTTCTTCTTTTCACTAAAAGGAGATTTAGTCATTTTACCCATGAGATAAGATTCACAAGTTGGATATGATTCATAATCGGATAGCTCTAAGAGCCCATCCTTATGCAACTTAGATAATCTTGTCTCATTGATATGACCGAGTCTACAGTGCCACATATAGGTATAATTAACATCATCTCTTTTCCTTTTCTTAGTTTGTTCTATTTGAAATATATTTTCATATAAGTCAAGTATGTAAAGTCCATTTCACAAATTACCAACACCATATAAAACATTATTTTTATAAACAGAACAACTGTTGTTCCTTATTATAATTTCGAATCCATCCATATGTAATACAGAATTTGAAATAATGTTTATAATGATATTCGAAAAAATAACAATTATTTAAATAAATGGACTTGCCCGTAGGCAGTGCTAAACAATAAGTGCCTACAGCTAATATAGCAATCTTTGCTCTATTTCCCACTCGTAGGATAAGCTCATTCTTGTTCAGCTTTCTACTTCTGACTAGTCCCTACACAGTATTACGTTTGTGAGAACCACATTCGGTATCCAATACCCAAGTAGAATTTTAACTTTCTAAAAAATTAATTTCAATCATGAATAAACATTGATTGGAAGTCGAAGCTTCTCCAAACTTCTTCTCTGCCAGAAACTTCTTGAAGTTCCTTTTCCAGTGACCCGGCTCGTTGTAATGGAAGCACATTCCTTTGCTGGCTAGATCAGGTTTCTTTTGTTCTTCATGTTCACCTTGGCCTTAGCCTTCTTAGATTTCTTCTTTTCAGAAGATACTTTGGGCCTCTTCCTTTTGTTGGAAGAATCCATCATTAAGACATGGTTCTTCTTGGATGGGAAGTGACCTTCTGCAATTTTCAACATGTTAAGTAATTTAGGCAAGCTGATATCTAACTTATTCATGTGAAAATTAACAACGAACTGCGAGAAGGTCTCAGAGAGTGTCTGCAAGACTAAGTCTTGACTCAACTCCCCATCCATGACGAACTCAAGCTGTCGAAGATGTTTAATCAGATTGATCACCCTTAGGACATGAGTCTCAACGGCAGTGCCCTCGGTCATCCGAGATCGGAAGAGCTCCTTAGATATCTCATATCTAGCAGTCCTACTTTGTTCACCATACAACTCCTTGAGGTGAAGCAACATAGTAGGAGCATCCATGTTTTCATGCTGACGATGAAGCTCGTTATTAATGGATGCGAGCATGATGCATTGAGCCACAGATGCATCATCTTGCCACTTTGTTATGGTGGAAATCTCTTCCTCAGAGGCTGTTTTTGGAACAATTCCAAGGACAGGTGAATTTAGGACATAAGAAATCTTTTCAGTAGTGAGAACTATTCTCAGATTCCTTAACCATTCCGTGTAATTCGGTCCAGTCAGTTTGTTAGCAACAAGTATGCTACGCAGTGAAATTAGTGATTTTGACATTTTTAAATTTCTGTATGTGAAAAAAATAATATTTTAGCAAACATTCATTTAATTAATTTTATATACCAAAATAAATTAGGTCTTATTTTAGATTGGTATCTCCCACTATTTTTTTCAAACTATATTACCCTTACTTATATAGTTCGACAATATCTAATTAAAGATTTGCTAGTGAGAATAAGGATCCCATTTCAAATGTATATAGCCTTGTGGATAGCACAACAAACGATATATAAATAAATAGGTAGACAACTCTTTGTTAATTTCATCAACATGTAACTCCTTTTTATTTTGACTCTTAAATCATAATGGTCAAGTGTGTGCACATCCGAACTATAATGATTTAAGTTAAGTCCAACCTAGCACTTCCATAAATTCAAAAAAAAAAAAATTGTCCTTGTGGATAACACAACAAAATAATATTGTTCAATTTTCTTGATAAGCATCAATGTGATTAAATTAATTTGCTCAAATACGCAATACTTGCCTTGTAATACCCAGAGAGAAAAAAATAATGACATTTTTAAAATTTTGTTTTAAATATTTTAATTGGGCTTTTCTTATGTTCAGGTCAAATATTGTATTTAATTTATGTGGACTATAATAAGTAAAGAATTATATTAATTTGGGCTTTTAGAATTATTTGGGCCTAATTTATATTTGAATAATTTTAAATCCTATTAATATTAGAAGACTTGATAAGATAATTAATAAGATCCATTAATAAATAAATGTTTAAACCCTAATCTATCTCACATACATCTGATAACTGGAAGAAAAAAAAAGGCGCAGCACTTACTGTTACGGAAAGGAGAAAAAGAAAAGAAATTGGATTGCACTTTGATATCCGGATACAGGTAAGTTGGCATGTGTAGTTATTCATTCTTTTAATTAATTAAGTAGTGGGGATAATTGTGTCAGCAGAGAGCACTGCTCTGGAATTTTTGAATTGTAATCATGCCATCTATCTCTATATATATTTCTTTAAATAATGGTATTCATGCTTGTTAATGAATCAAGTATGTATGTATATATAATATGTTAATCAGAGCAATAGAAAGCTTAGCTAGATTGATTATCAATTTGGATAAGAAAAAAAACGGAAAGCATTACCTACAAAAAAAAAAAAAACGAGGATCATGTATGTCGCCTGCAAACCAACTTTATATATATATATATTATAATTTAATAAGTATCTGGCATGTAACTTAAAGAAAAAAAGAAGAAAAAGAAAGCATGTTTAATAATAATAATAATTAACTAATTGTACTTAATTTATTTTTGTTTAATTAGTTCGAACGGAAGGAGTTTAGCGATTAATTTCTGGAATATAATTTGGGTATTACATTGCTTGCTTCAGGTACGGATTTCGTACTCCTTCAGCGATTCTCTTATTAAATTTAATTTGTTCGTTTTGTTTCTCGTTTCGAAAATGGTTATTGTTTCTCATGATCGTTCGTTCTCAAATTCTTGTGATAGTTTCGTCTTGGTAGTGATACCTAGAACTCGTGTTTGTACTCTTTGAATTGGGTTAACATAATTAGTATTTATTTTAATCTTTTAGAGATGTACATGTTAACGTACTTTTGGAGTTATATTTGTTTCGTTGTTACATGTACATACTAGAACCCCTTGTGTTAATATTGTGTCGTATGCGTTGTGATATAATATTATTGTTAGAATATACCGTAGGGTATACCTGAGCTATAACCACCTGTGGGGGTACCACAGGCATGTCCTCTTGGCACGAGAGACATGACACCTTCCGTGGCGGTGTGATCAGTCCACGGCGTCTCCGTTTTGTGCTCCGGTGGGAGTTGGCCATTTGGTGTTTTATTGTGGGAGGCGTATGGGTCGGCCCTAGTTTCTGTTCTGTTCTGTTCTGCGGAGTGGCGATGTTTGTGCCAAACACGCCTTCTGATTTTGCATGCATCGGATTCGCGGTCCAATGTGTGTGACTTACCTGTGTGGCATTATTTGACTTGCTTGTGTGGCAAGGTATATTTCTATTTTGTTTTGAGCTCGGTATGAAATAACACCCAGCCATTTGATTCAGCCTATTATTTCGTTGTATTAGTTTGTTCGTCACAGTTTAGTTCATTTTAATTGAATTAGTTATCTCAGTTCTTTATTCTTGTATTCTATATCCGTACTGGGCGTTTGGCTCATGCTGTGTTTTTCTTCCGGCAGGTAATCAAGGGGATCAAGGGCAAGTGTGATGAGAGTTCCATTTGATCCAATGATTTAGATATTCTGTTTAGGCTTGATAGATGGATTTTATTTTGAGTTGTAATAAGTACTCTAGATTTGAGTTTGAGTCTGTTGGCATTTATTTTGGTTTGACCTTTTGATATTTATTGGTGAAATATTATTCTTTCGTGGCATAGAGGTTTCGTTCGGTTTTATTGTGTTTTGTGTAACCTCTCTTTCTATTTCGGAAAGGGGGTGTTACAGAGTTGGTATCAAAGCTTAGGTTCTTTCTTGTAGAAAATCTATTTAGGTTTGACCTGTGAGTTATGGGTAGAATTCTGGGTTAGGTTTTGTTCAGTTTGATTTTTTGTTCAGCTATATTCAAATCTGTCTCTAATCTATTTTGCTGATATTCGTTGATCTCTTTCTTAGATGGGTCGTAGATCCGCTAGAGTTGCCGGGAGGCGAGGTAACAATAGGGGAAGAGGTGATGGTCAGCCCGATGAGCAACCTAATGACCAGATTAATGCTCAATTGGCTAACTTGGTGAATCAGGCGGTTAATCAAGCTTTACCGCAGTTGGTGGCACAGGTGGTGCAGGCAATGCAGCAGCCGCCAGAAATTCCTGAGCAGGGAAACTCGGGAAATAATGGTCGGCAGGAAAACGAAGAGGAAGGGAATGCGGATGGTCTTGATCAACAGGTGGTTCCAATGTACGTATGGTTAGAGAGGTTTCAGAAGCAGAAGCCACAGTCATTCAGTTCAGCTCCGACTCCAATTGATGCGGAGAATTGGATTGCACGCCTAGAGAAGATTTTTGATGTATTGGGCTGCTCAGATAATCAAAGAGTGTTGCTTGCTGCTTATAAGCTGGAGGGGGATGCACAGAGGTGGCGGAAAGCGCTGAAAACAACCAAGGGTGATGGGTACGTGGAGACACTTCGTTGGGCAGAGTTTTGTGAGGTCTTTTATCAGCAGTACTTTCCAGCTGCTGATAAAGAGGCCTATGCTAGAGAGTATCTGTCTATTCGGCAGAAAGATGATGAGCCCTTCACAGATTTTATGACGAGGTTCACCAGATTGGCAGGCTTTGCGGGAACCTCTGCAGGGACTGCAGCGGAACAGGCGGAGAAGTTCAAGTGGCGGATTCATTATAGGTATCAGCAACATCTCATTAACACCAAGTTTGTGGATATATCGGCTGTGGCTAATGCTGCCAAGAACATTGAGATAGAGCGGCAGGACTTTCGGTCTTCTAAACATGAAGGGAATCGGAAGAGGGACAGAGATGACCAGCAGGGTCAAGCTTCGGGTCAGCATGGGAGAAATCAAGGTGGTCAGTGGAACAGAAATCGTGGTGTCCAGCAAGGGCAGTGGCGTGGTCAAAATCAGAATAGAGGTAATCAACAGATGCCTCAACAAGGACAGAATCGTCAGCTTCAGCTACCTTGGTATGGACAGAATTCGCAGCAAGGGCAGAATCGTCAGCTTCAGCTACCTTGGTATGGACAGAATCCTCAACAAGGGCAGAATCGTCAGCAGGGACAGAATCAGGGTCGTTATCCTGGACCAGCTGGTGGGGGTAACCCAAATCTTATTTTGATAGTTCCTTGTGCCATGTGTGGTGCTAATCATCCGGGGAGACAGTGTCATAGAGTTACTGGTGCATGCTTCTTGTGCGGACAGATGGGTCACATGGCTAGAGATTGTACCAGGTCACGTGGTAATGGTGGAGGCGGTGATCATGGTGGCAATGGTGGTCAGCGTCAAGGTGGTCGAGTGTTTGCCTTGACACATAATCAGGCGGCAGGTGCGTCAGGTACTGTTTCTGGCACTCTTTTAGTTAGTAGTCGTGAGGCTTCTATTTTATTTGATACTGTTTCTACTCATTCTGTTGTGGCTTGGTCTTTTGTTCGGCACCTGTGTTTGCCATCTCTGTCTTTATATTCTATTATGTCTATTGCTACCCCGATGGGGACTTCTGTTGTTATTTCTGATTTATATCGAGGGTGTGCGATCAGTTTTGGGGATAAGGTTCGTAGGGCTAATCTTCTTTCGATGTGTATGCATGATTTTGATATCATTCTTGGGATGAACTGGTTGGACAAACACCAGGCCACTATCGACTGTCAGGCGAAGAAGGTTATATTTGGAGATGTAAAGTCTCCAGAATTCGTGTTTCAGGGTTCACAGCCGAGTAGAGTAGTGAAGTTGATTTCAGTCTTGAAGGCTGGGAAGTTAATGGCAAAGGGTTGTGAGGGGTATTTGGCATTTGTGAAGGATACCTCTAAGGGCGAGTCTAGTATTGAGGATATTTCAGTAGTTCGTGACTTTCCCGATGTGTTTCCTGAGGAGTTGTCAGGGTTACCACCGCAACGGGAAGTTGAGTTCACTATTGAGCTCGTTCCTGGTGCGGGACCTATTTCTAAAGCGCCATATCGGATGGCACCATTGGAGTTGCAAGAGTTGAAGGAGCAGTTGCTAGAGCTGTTAGATCGTGGTGTGATTCGGCCGAGTGTTTCGCCATGGGGTGCTCCGGTTTTATTTGTGAAAAAGAAAGATGGGTTTATGAGGTTGTGCATAGACTCTAGGGAGTTGAACAAGATTACTATCAGGAATCGGTATCTATTGCCGAGGATTGAAGACTTGTTTGACCAACTTCAGGGGGCGAAGTATTTTTCAAAGATAAACTTGAGGTCGGGTTACCATTAGTTGAGGGTGAGAGATGAGGATGTCTCTAAGACAGCTTTTCGTACTCGCTATGGGCATTACGAGTTTTTGGTGATGCCATTTGGGTTGACTAACGCTCCGGCAGTGTTTATGGATTTGATGAACCGGGTATTCAAGGAGTACTTGGACCAATATGTTATTGTCTTTATTGATGACATTTTGGTTTACTCCAAGTCTAGGGAGGAGCATGAGGAGCATCTTCGAACAGTGTTGGAAATTTTGCAGAAAGAGAAATTGTATGCTAAATTCTCTAAATGCGAGTTTTGGTTGGAGCAGATTGCATTTTTGGGCCACGTTGTTTCTGCTGAAGGCATTAAGGTAGATCCTGCGAAGGTTGAGGCTATCACTAAGTGGCCGACACCTACTACTGTGACAGAGATTAGGAGTTTCTTGGGTTTAGCAGGGTATTATAGGAGATTTGTGGAAGGATTCTCTTTGCTTGCTTTGCCATTAACTCAGTTGATGAAAAAGGGCACGAAGTTTGTGTGGAATGAGGAGCGCGAGAAGAGTTTCGAGGAGTTGAAGAAACGACTTGTGACAGCTCCTATACTTACATTGCCTTCGGGAATAGGAGGTTATCAGATTTATAGTGATGCTTCTAAGAAGGGTTTGGGGTGTGTTTTGATGCAGCATGGTAAGGTGATTGCTTACGCTTCTAGGCAACTTAAACCTTATGAGGTGAATTACCCCACACATGATTTGGAGTTGGCAGCGGTGATCTTTGCTCTAAAGATTTGGAGGCACTATTTGTATGGAGAGACTTGTGATATCTTCACCGATCACAAAAGTCTTAAATACATTTTCACTCAAAAAGAGCTTAACATGAGGCAGAGGCGTTGGTTGGAGCTTCTAAAAGATTATGATGCGAGGATTCAGTATCACCCTGGGAAGGCAAATGTGGTTGCAGATGTTCTTAACTGAAAAAGTTCAGGAAGTGTAGCCGCTCTTATTACACAACCTCAGCTTATTTCGGATATGGAGCGACTAGAGTTGGAGTTGTATGTCCAAGGTTCAGATGGGCATTTGGCAGGTATGAGAGTGGAGCCCTCTCTTATTTCAAGGGTTAAGAAATCTCAAAAGGAAGATGGAGAATTGTGGAGTATGGCACAGAATATGGAGGAGGGCAAGTAGCCCGACTTTCGTATTGATGACTATGGGGTGATTTGGTTGGGTGAGCGGTTATGTGTACCGTCTGATCCAATCATTCGGGAGTCGATTTTGGCGGAGGCTCATAGTTCGCCATTTTCTATTCATCCAGGTTCTACAAAAATGTACAGGGATTTGAAGGAAAATTTTTGGTGGAATGGAATGAAGCGAGATGTGGCTGAATATGTTGGGAAGTGTCTCACTTGTCAACAAGTGAAGATAGAACATCAACGAGCTAGTGGGTTGCTGCAACAGTTAGACATTCCAGTGTGGAAGTGGGAAGATATCACGATGAATTTTGTGATTGGTTTGCAGAAGACTTTCAGGAAGAATGATGCCATGTGGGTTGTGGTGGACCGGTTGACTAAATCGTCACACTTTTTGGCCATCCACGAGGGCTACTCTGTGGATAGGTTGGCACAGATATTTTAGCAGGAGATTGTTAGACTTCATGGTACTCCGGTGTCAATTATTTCGGATCAGGACCTACGATTCACTTCACTGTTCTGGAAAGGGTTTCAACGAGCTTGGGGTACTCGGCTCAACTTTAGTACTGCTTTCCATCCGCAGACCGATGGGCAATCCGAACGGACCATTCAAATGTTGGAGGACATGTTGAGGTCTTGTGCACTTGAGTGGTCAGGCAACTGGGATGATTACTTGAGCCTAGTTGAGTCTGCTTATAACAACAGTTGGCATGCGAGTATTGGGATGGCTCCATTTGAGGCATTATATGGTAGGAAGTGTCGGGCACCCACTTGTTGGGATGAGGTTGGCGAGAGAGCCATAGAAGGGCCTGAGTTAGTTCAAATCACTATAGAGAAGGTAGCAGTGGCTAAGGAAAAATTGAAGTCGGCTCGATCACGGCAGAAGAGTTATGCTGATAAGCATAGGAGGACCTTAGAGTTCGAACCTGGTGAGCATGTGTTCCTAAAAGTTTCTCCTTGGAAGGGTATTCAGCGATTTGGTCTGAAAGGGAAGCTTAGTCCGCGTTATATTGGCCCATTCGAGATTCTGGAGAGGGTTGGTGAGGTTGCATATCGGTTAGCTTTGCCTCCACAGCTAGCTCATATGCACAATGTGTTCCATGTGTCGGTGTTGAGGAGTTATCAATATCATCCGTTGTATGTGGTGCAATATCCGTTCGATAAGATTCGTGATGATCTTACTTGTGTAGAGCAAGCCGAGGTAATTTTGGATCGTCAAGAGCGGGTTATGAGGAGGAAGATAATTCCGTTTGTTAAGATTTTGTGGAGAAACCATTCGGAGCGTGAAGCTACATGGGAGATGGAGGAGTCTATTCGAGCGGAGTATCCGCACCTTTTTGATAATTAGGTTCGTCCTTTTCTTTTGATTCCGGGGACGGAATCCTTTTTAAGGGGTAGGTGATGTAATACCCAGAGAAAAAAAAATAATGACATTTTTAAAATTTTGTTTTAAATATTTTAATTGGGCTTTTCTTATGTTCAGGTCAAATATTGTATTTAATTTATGTGGACTATAATAAGTAAAGAATTATATTAATTTGGGCTTTTAGAATTATTTGGGCCTAATTTATATTTGAATAATTTTAAATCCTATTAATATTAGACGAGTTGATAAGATAATTAATAAGATCTATTAATAAATAAATGTTTAAACCCTAATCTATCTCACATACATCTGATAACTGGAAGAAAAAAAAAAGGCACAACACTTACTGTTACGGAAAGGAGAAAAAGAAAAGAAATTGGATTGCACTTTGATATCCGGATACAGGTAAGTTGGCATGTGTAGTTATTCATTCTTTTAATTAATTAAGTAGTGGTGATAATTGTGTCAGCAGAGAGCACTGCTCTGGAATTTTTGAATTGTAATCATGCCATCTATCTCTATATATATTTCTTTAAATAATGGTATTCATGCTTGTTAATGAATCAAGTATGTATGTATATATAATATGTTAATCAGAGCAATAGAAAGCTTGGCTAGATTGATTATCAATTTGGATAAGAAAAAAAACGGAAAGCATTGCCTACAAAAAAAAAAACAAAAACGTGGATCATGTATGCCGCCTGCAAACCAACTTTATATATATATATATTATAATTTAATAAGTATCTGGCATGTAACTTAAAGAAAAAAAAGAAAAAGAAAACATGTTTAATAATAATAATAATTAACTAATTGTACTTAATTTATTTTTGTTTAATTAGTTCGAACGGAAGGAGTTTAGTGATTAATTTCTGGAATATAATTTGGGTATTACATTGCTTGCTTCAGGTACGGATTCGTACTCCTTCAGCGATTCTCTTATTAAATTTAATTTGTTCGTTTTGTTTCTCGTTTCGAAAATGGTTATTGTTTCTCATGATCGTTCGTTCTCAAATTCTTGTGATAGTTTCGTCTTGGTAGTGATACCTAGAACTCGTGTTTGTACTCTTTGAATTGGGTTAACATAATTAGTATTTATTTTAATCTTTTAGATATGTACATGTTAACGTACTTTTGGAGTTATATTTGTTTCGTTGTTACATGTACATACTAGAACCCCTTGTGTTAATATTGTGTCGCATGTGTTGTGACATAATATTATTGTTAGAATATACCGTAGGGTATACCTGAGCTATAACCACCTGTGGGGGTACCACAGGCATGTCCTCTTGGCACGAGAGACATGACACCTTCTGTGGCGGTGTGATCAGTCCACGGCGTCTCCGTTTTGTGCTCCGGTGGGAGTTGGCCATTTGGTGTTTTATTGTGGGAGGCGTATGGGTCGGCCCTAGTTTCTGTTCTGTTCTGTTCTGCGGAGTGGCAATGTTTGTGCCAAACACGCCTTCCGATTTTGCATGCATCGGATTCGCGGTCCAATGTGTGTGACTTACCTGTGTGGCATTATTTGACTTGCTTGTGTGGCAAGGTATATTTCTGTTTGTTTTGAGCTCGGTATGAAATAACACCCAGCCATTTGATTCAGCCTATTATTTCGTTGTATTAGTTTGTTCATCACAGTTTAGTTCATTTTAATTGAATTAGTTATCTCAGTTCTTTATTCTTGTATTCTATATCCGTACTGGGCGTTTGGCTCATGCTGTGTTTTTCTTTCGGCAGGTAATCAAGGGGATCAAGGGCAAGTGTGATGAGAGTTCCATTTGATTTGATAGATGGATTTTATTTTGAGTTGTAATAAGTACTCTAGATTTGAGTTTGAGTCTGTTGGCATTTATTTTGGTTTGACCTTTTGATATTTATTGGTGAAATATTATTCTTTCGTGGCATAGAGGTTTCGTTCGATTTTATTGTGTTTTGTGTAACCTCTCTTTCTATTTCGGAAAGGGGGTGTTACATGCTTTGTGGATAGCACAACAAACTCGTATTAAATATTTAATACTCTATTAATTTATCATGCTAGAAGGCGACGTTCGATATTCCGAATATCTTTAAACGCTTTAGATTTAATATAATTTCTTTGAGGGGTTTGTTATTATTTGTCTCATCTTGTTTAGCGCGCATACACATATATATATAAAATACGCGTCATTTTATTTAAAACATGTGAAGCATGTTTACATAAAATATAATATATATAATAATTGCATGCACATAGAATACTATATTCTATCCGGATTGATTATGAAATTTTATTCTATTTTGGTTCACTAGAGCCACCAAGTGAACCAAAAGGTCAAACTTAGGAGTGCAAGAATTTAAATTTAAACGTAACTATTACATTTAAACCCGGGCTCCATTACAAATAGGTCTTCACGCGCTCCTTGCTCATTGGTCTCCAATTTCTTCAAGATAATTCTAAATATTTCTATTACATAAACTATTTAATTTAAATAAAAACCTTGATCAGCAGTCAAGGGGAATTACATATGAGGGAGATAGAATTTACATCAAGAAAAATTATAGAAGACGAGGTACGCAGACCCCATTTAATAAAATCCATTTATTCAAACATTCAACTAAAATAAAATCCAATCACATTGGTCAATAGTCCATAATTAACCCCATTTATTATCATACATATCACCATATGCATTAATAAATAAATATTCATCTCATGAATTAAAATATTTCATATATATATGAGTATCATTTAATGGACAATTTTAAATTGCATGAAATCCAATTTTAAGATTAAAATAAACTCTTTATTTTAATTATAAAATTATTAAAAATATTATATATATACTATATATATAACCGTATATATATATATATATTATATATATATAAAGTAACAGTAACAGTGTATATATATATGTTATAACCTTTTATATATATATATATATATATATATATATATATATATATATATATATATATATATATATATATATATATATATATACGGCCCAGATCTTAGACTCATCAAACTCACCCCCTTTAGCGACGGACCGGGCGACGGTTTGGTCCGTCGCTATATATACAACCGTCGTCTTAGCTTTTAATGAGGGACAACATATAGCGACGGACAACATATAGACGAAGATTGTATATATAGCGACGGACGAACCGTCGCCCGGCCCGTTGCCAAAGGGGGTGAGTTGGGTGAGCTTTTGGTTGGGTGAGCCTAAGATTCTTATCGTATATATATATATAAAGTAACGTATACATACATATATATATATATGTATAATCTGGTGCTTCCATTTTGAAAGAATCTTGCAGAAACCATTTGCGTTACTTTTTGAATCACTTCCTCCTTTTTTAAAAAAAACGAATCAGGTTAACATATCCCCTTTTTATCTTTTAATAACATGGATGCACTGTTACGAAATTCACAGCAGCGTGCAAAAAAAAAATATTGCAATTTATTTTTTTTCACATAAAAATAATTTTATACAATTAATTATGCCCAATAAATTATTCTAAATACATACCCATATAATATGGAATCAAAACAATTAATAATTACATAAAGTTTGGCTCTGATGCCACTGTTGGGTTTGTACGAAATCATGGTGCAATCAAATTGTAAAAATTAGCGAAAGCATGGTATATTAGAGTTTAAAATTTTCTACAATTATCCGGATCATCCTTTATGCAAATTATTAATTTAAAACGATAAATAAGAAATTATGAAATTCATACCCTTGTAGGACGAAGCTTCCACAGGTACAAGTTCAACTCCATGTTCTTCGCGATCTCCTTAAATTATCCGGGCTAGATTCCTTCCTTTGATCAACGTTAGCCACCCAAGTGTTTGACTTCTAGAGGTGATCCACAAAGGAATATGAATTATTCAAAAAGGAGGGTGGTTGGCTAAACCCTAGTTTTCTATCCTCTATAGAAAAGGAGTACTCTCCAACAATTAAAATTGCATCAACTAATATCTATTATAAGACTCCTCTTATATAGATATTGGTCAACCCTTCTAATCCTATTAGACATGTGATTTCATTTAATTAATTAAACTACTTTTATTAATTTAGGCTTTCCACCACATTGGGAATAATTAATTAAATTTATTTAATTAATTTGCCTCCTAATCTTATTAGGAATAAATGAGAGTACTAATATTAAATTAATTCCTAAACTCCTTTAGAAATTAAAATAATAATAATTGTAATAATATTCATAAGACTCCTCTTATTAATTTATATTTAGTATTTTTAAAAAATTAAATAATAAATATTAAGCTATTTAATTTATTCTATCACCATAGATTAAATTAATTACACTTAATGCATTATTATGATTATGCTATTACCTTCTCAAATAATTATTCTTCCTTTTATGGTATGACCCTTTAGGTTCTCCATATTAAACCGGTTGTGAATAAATCAATTAGAACAATTCTAATTTTATTTAAATAAATAAATTAAACTAATAATCTATTTAAATAAATAATATTTATTCTACAATAGGGATAAGCATCCCTAGCGATCAACGACTTTCCAGATAATATAGATTTCAACATTAATCATAAAAGAACCTGTGAGTAAATAGTTACCGTACAATTCAATTCTTCCACCATACAATGTCCCAATTAAATATAAAACATGGAATTACTGTCAAGTTTTATTTTATTTAATTATTTGTATTTCGATTATAAAATGCACAACTCCAAATAATGAAAATTAGAAACTCCTTTCTAATTTCATTCTGTCTTGGCCAAGGACTACTGGGTTGTCATTTAATGAATCACATAGGACATATCTCTTCTTTTATTAGAAGTGATAGATTCTTTATTGAACATTCATTATCTCCATATATAACTCATTATACCCAAGCATACCCTTTGATATACCCTAAGGGTTTTTAAGGAATAAGTCAAAGTATAATTCATTACATACAAGATACTATGATGATCTCAAGTCCAAGGATCACTTGTACTACTAGCACATTAGGAATTCCTATTGACAGGCAAGTAAAACTCCATTAGGTACTCCATAGCGAGTAACGTTCAGTGAACTTATTCTCCAATATGCACCTATATACTTCCTTTAGTGTCTCCACACAAATGATCATGAGATCAATCATCCTCATCCAATGAGAAAGTAATATATGTACCAATCTATCCAGATTTTTTAATCCCCTTTTTAGTAATCCAACGATTGGGAACTATTTTAGTTTTAAGCTTTCTAAGAATTTAGATCTTATTAGCATAATCAACATCATGATTCTAAAAGTATTGCTTAAAACTATGAGTTATTTACATATTATAAAAATAACATCATGTAGATAATTAAATGCCTTTAATAAGTGAATACTTTTATTAATAAATAAATAAGATCGTCTCCAAAGTATATGTTTTATCATCATACATGATTGGCTTGTATGCATACTACTTTCAATCTCCCACTTGCACTAAAGCCAATCGCCATGGTATCTTATACCCATCTTCTCTAAGTGACGATTAAACTGTTGTTGTGTTAAAACTTTAGTAAATGGATTTGCAATGTTGTCTTGAGAGTCTACACGCTCTAAGGTAACATCTCCTCTTTCAATGATTTATTTAATCAAAGTGCCGCAACACATGTTTAGATTCAAGATGAGACATAGGAACTATTCCTAGTTCTGTAATGAACTTTTCATCTGAAACATTAACTTGCAGTTTTACTTTATGTTATATACTTTGTCTTTGTCACTAGACCATCAACCTTTTGCTATTTGGATCCTTTTCAATTCACTGCACCACCTTTCAAGGTAACGACTTACCCTAAAGTGGATTTGTTATCGTCTTGGTTAGTCTGAAAACTTGAGCCTGTTTAGTCCTCTAGTTTAATTCAGACCTATCATGTGTTATGATGACATCCTTAATGTCAGTTAAGTACTTTAAGATATTTATCATTGTTTCACAGTGATCTTCTCTAGAATATGACCGATCAACATCAAGTCTCATATATTTCATTGCATACATGATAGTAACTCATGCGATCTCTCTTTTATTGAGGATAATTTTAGAGAGATACACTACACGGCTCATCATTATGAGACACCTTTTTGGAGTTTGCCATGCTAAACGCCTTTAGCATCTCATGAATATACGTTCCTTGGGTTAAGTCGAACATCCTTTTAAATCTATCTATACAGATTTATATCCCCAATGTAGGATGTTCTACCCAAATCATTCATGGAGGAATGTTTAGACAACTTTATTTTGTCGATTGTAGCATAGGAATATCATTTCTTATCAGTAGTATATCAACATATAATACTTAGTAATGTCACTGCGCTCCCATTGACCCTTTTGTACACACTATGTTCATTCTCGTTTTGATAAAATCAAACTCTTTTGATTGTTTCATCAAAATAAATGTTCCATCTTTGAGAAGCTTGCTTCAATCTATAAATTGATTGGTGTAACTCATATACATGATTTGCTTCAACCATTGAAATAAATCCATCTGGCTGTATCATTCATACATTCTCCTCTAATAATGTATATTTGAGGAAGGGCGTCTCCATGTCCATTTTGCCAGATCTAGTAATAATAAGCTACAATCGCAAGTAAAATCCAAATGGTCTTGTGCATTGGTTCAAAGATCTATTTTAGATTTTATGGTCATCTACTATTTCTCTGAGTCTTAATTACTCATAGCCTGTTCGTAATTCAATGGATCATCATCATTCATGACGTGTACCTTATATTCATCCTCTATGACGAATTCATACCATTCAGGTTTCTTAGGTACTCTTTCAGGTATCTTGATTCTAAAAGCATTGCTTAAAACTATGGGTTATTTAAATATTATAAAAATAACATCATGTAGATAATTAAATACCTTTAATAAGTGAATACTTTTATTAATAAATAAATAAGACTTGTAGCACAAGGGTTTTCACAAAGACCTAACATTGATTACGATGAAACATATTCTCCTGTGGTAGATGCAATTACATTGCGGTATCTTATTAGCATGGTAACTCATGAAAAACTCGATATGTGTCTAATGGATGTTGTTACAGCTTATTTATATGGGTCAATTGATAATGATGTTTATATGAAAATCCCTGAAGGATTTAAAATGCCTGAAGCATATAATTCAAATCCCCGGAAAGTTTACTCAATTAAGTTGCAAAGGTCCCTATATGGGTTAAAGCAATCAGGACGCATGTGGTACAATCGTCTTAGTGAATATTTATTGAAAGAAGGGTATAATAATAATCCAATATGCCCATGTGTTTTTATAAAGAAGTCAAAATCTGGTTTTGCTATTACTGCTGTGTATGTTGATGATTTAAATATTATTGGAACTTATGGAGAGATACCAAAGATAATGAATTATTTAAAGAAAGAATTTGAGAAGAAAGTTTTGGGAAAAATAAAATTTTGTCTTAGCCTGCAGATCGAGCTAGCAGATGAAATTTTCATTCATCAGTTAACTTACACAGAGAAGGTTCTTAAAAGATTTTATATGGATAAAGCACATCCATTGAGTACCCCAATGGTTGTTCGATCACTTGATGTGAAAAAGAATCCTTTTAGACCTCGATCGTGAGGATAATGAAGAATTACTGGGTCCTAAAGTACCATACCTCAGTGCAATTGGTGCGCTAATGTATCTTGCTAATAATACACGACCTGATATAACATTCTCTGTGAATTTGCTAGCAAGATATAGTTCTTCTCCTACCCAAAGACATTGGAATGGGGTTAAAACATATTTTTTGTTACCTACGAGGAACTATAGATATGAGCTTATTTTTTTCAAATAATGATAATCATGAATTATTTGGATATGTTGATGCATTATATTTATCTGATCCACATAAAGGTCGATCTCAAATAGGTTATCTCTTTATGTGTGGTGATACTGCTATATCATGGAGATCTATGAAGCAAACATTAGTTGCCACTTCATCTAATCATGCTAAAATACTTGCACTCCATGAAGCAAGTCGAGAATGTGTGTGGCTGAGATCACTGACTCAATATATTCGTGGAACATGCTGTTTATCCTTCAGCAAAGGAACTCCAACCATTCTGTATGAAGACAATGATGCATGTATAACTCAATTAAAGGAAGGATACATCAAAGGAGATAGAACAAAACACATCTCACCGAAATTCTTTTTCACACATAACCTTGACAAGTGTGGTGACATTGATGTTCAACAAATTTGCTCAAAAGAAAATCAAGCAGATTTGTTCACCAAAGCATTACCAACTACAACGTTTGAAGGATTACATCGCAATATTGGAATGCGACTGCTAAAGGACTTAAGGTGATACATTCATGAGGGGGAGCTAATGCGCGTTGCACTATTTTTTCCTTAACCAAGGTTTTTTTCCCATTGGGTTTTTTCAGGTAAGGTTTTTAATGAGGCAGTTTTCAATGCTTATGGCTACACAATAGACATCTAAGGGGGAGTGCTATAAAATTATAATATATGGATGTTAAGATTCATTCGTACCCCTCTTTATTGTAATGCCCATTGATCTTTTGAAACTCCCACGTCCTTTAAGCTTTGAAACTCCTATGACCTATAAGTTTTGAAACTTCAAAATATTTATGTACATGTGCTTATAAATAGAAGCATTGTCAAGAGAATAAAAATACAATTACAATTATATGATTACATGATATAAGAATGCTCTCTCTTTTCCTCTAATCATCTTGGTTCTTAATAGTTAGTATAATTTTATAATTAATAGTTTATTTTAGATATTTTGCAATATTCAATTATATACCAAATGAGATTAAATGAACTCATATTAATTTTCATTTTAAAAATATCTCAAATTAGTTATATAATCTATTATATATCTTTCTATATATTTAGATACATCTAAAAAGACAACAAGGTGTGTTTTGGTATTGATTTTGTTCGGGTTGGACATTTAATGCATTAAGTGGAAAAAATTCTATAATCCACACCTAGGAGGGGGATGGTTGAATACTTGTTAATAATGTCAATTTAAATTTTTTTTGATTAAGTAAATCTAGATTGTTGGACAGATGAATACAGACGACTACTTTCTCTATTTGTGAGTTTTGACTTAGTGGGAATGGAAGGGATGGGAAGGAAAAGTTCTTTTTTTTTAAAGATTTTGGAAAGAACTTTTCCTTTACATCTCTTCCATTCTCCTCAAATTAAAACTTACAAACATAATCAATTGATACTATTCTAAATTCATGGATATAACTTAATATATAATTGACAAGAAAATAAATAATGCAAAACTAGGCAGGTTTATACTTGGTTCAATTCGACCCTTAATCCTTTAACTAATGACCTACTCTGAAGATCAGGTATCAATTGATATCAGTAGGCTTCTTTTAATTTTTATCAATCAATTATAATAATATAAACTCCATGTACAATAGAATTCAAAAAACTCATTTAACACACAATTCCATTGAGCACATAACTCCCTTGAGGAAACATCGGGATAAATGTTTTTTCATCACTGTACTTTAGGTCAATTTACAAACGATTGAGTAAACTTTTTTTTTCATACAGTTAACTCACTAAACTTTAATTTTCTTACAAAATGTTGAATTTTCGTCACGGACATTAATTATTTTAACGGGAGAATGTGATGTGGCTTAATTTATTCTAATTTAAAACATCTGGTCTATGTGGCCAAATAAGTTTTCACAGATTTCATGGTCAAATCTCTCTCTTTTTTCTCGCTCCTATTCTTCTTCGTTGATGCAAGTAGATCTAGATCTGAAAATTATAAAATTCTTACATTGGTTTGACTTCATAGTAGATCTAAAAGCTTTTGGGAATCAGATGCCAGGAAGTTTTTTCTTCCATACCTAATTTGTTACCATTACTACATCTACATCTACTGCTATTACTATTGTTATTGCTATCATTTCCAGCTGCAGATTTAATAATAATTGTATTAGTGGTGGGTTTTAGATGTAGGATTGTATAAGGTAGGAAATGGAATCCTTTGTTAGAGATGCAGGAGGACAATAATGATGGATCATTCTTGTAATTGTTCCCTAGACTTAATAAAGAATAAGATGTAGAGGATGAACTCGTGGCCATTAAACAATAACAACCGCGACAATGGTGGTGGAGGCAGCAACTATAGAGGTGATTCGATAATATTCCTACAATCAATGAGGACGATGATGATGAAAATCGCCTCCTTATCATTATCTTTCCTCAAGCATTAATTTTGTGACACCTCGAAATCCGGGTACTTCAATTTCCATGGGATTTGCTGTTCATTGTACAAATATCACATATCTATCTACCCATAATAAATGCAAACCATGAAATAAATAGAAATCCTCCCCTTAAAGGGTTACAACATCTGAATACATAAATAAATCCCAGGTTAAACTAACCTTAACATCAAATGCGGAAACGTAAACAAATAAATAAGTCTTAACAACATCAAGTCTTAGACATAACATTCATAAACAAATAACAAGTCTTCAACACTTGTTAACCTTGCCCTTGCCTTTGCTAGTGGAAGGCTCGTCAGTCCTTTCGTTCTTAACTGCAATGTTATTATGTAAGAGTGAGCACGATTGCCCACAAGTATAACAACATAAAAGTAATAATAACATGCGAGTAAATCAAAGAGTTCTGAGTAATAGAAAGCTCGACTTTTGAATCAAGAATGAATAACAAGAATCAAAAATATATCTGAGGGTCATAAGACCATGAACTATGTCCCAGGTTATCAAGTATTTTTACTTTAAACCTTTAACAGTCATAAAACTATATGGACTCTACTACTCGTACTTAGGGGGATCAGGCCTTAGTACCATGACTGTGCACATCATCTCAATGCTAACGCATAAATAATCCCCTATTAAAAGGTTGTTCATCTCAGTTTGACATCAGAGTCCGCACCAAAGGAAGTTTGGTTTGGATAAGCTCAATAATAGTTCTAGAATTTAGAACGTTCATCAACTATGGACTAGTCGAATCAATAAGGGTTCACTAGTCTTACAAGGTTTAACAATAAACTGATAATCAAATCGAATAATGAATCTCAAGGGTATACAATCGAATAAGTATTGTATAACTGAAGTCCTGCTTTAAAAGAATTATAATATCTCGTATGGAACCTTGACTTGAATAAACAAGAATAAGAACTTGCATCATAATAATATTTCAAGGATAGAAAACTTGATCAATAAAAGTAAAGTTTAGGAAACTTGTCTCGTACGCAAGCTACACATATAATTCACGATCCTCAATTAATCCTACATATTTCATTATGTTTACAATATCAATTAGTTCCATTACCACTATATTTAACTGTTGAACTTCCCACTTTAGCACAACTTAACAACTTGGTTCATAATCTTAACTTGTTGACTAACCACATAACATGAATCTGAACCCACAACATTCATACCACACAAGTATAAACTCTTAAACAATCATAATCAAACCTTACAACAACAAATCTAAGTTCACACACAACTTGTTAATATGCAACTTCAAATCATTTTATACATGTCAACAATATGTTATAGTACTGTGTTACATGCTCAACACGTTATCAGGTTCATTAGGTTAAGTTAACTCATCATGTTATGGACTGAAAACCACACAAAACAAAACAACTTCAACTCTGTATTCCCCGCCGGGGCGGGGGTTTGTGCTGCAGAATGCCTGTCGGGGCGGCATGTCTTATAATAGAAAGTCCGCCGGGGCGGGGGCTCTAGCATGACAAACTGCAGTTCGCGACTGCACTATTCATTAGCCTAAATAACCCACAAAAATGCAAAAAATTAAGTTCAAATAACACTGTTAATGTTACCCATAGTTTGTAAACTTAACATAAACATCGTACAACGCTTCTAGCATATTTTTAACACTTTAGATCACATAATCACTCAAATTAGAACACATAAATTTAATGTTTTTGGTATTTTTCTAAGTTTCGAGACAAATAATGAAATTCATCATTACAGATTCGTTATAACACCGAATCTGTTCGTTTGAATTTCATTTTGTTCGTTTTAACATGCATATTCATAATCAACCTTCAATTTCAAGTTAAATAAACAATTAAAGCATGCAAATTTGTACATAAGGGCCATATTCATATGTTCATACTCTGTAACTTATGAAATTCTAATTAAAGCATAATTACATGAATTTAATTACTCTAAAACATACATAAATGATAGAAAACATATTATGAACATATATTAACACATATATAATCATATAATCAACGATCATCAAAATTTTCATTCACAGAGAACTTAAAAATGGTTTTCATGGAGAAAACATAACAACGTAAAATTAAAAGCTTGGGTTGAAGAGATTACCCTTGCTACTTGTTAAGATGATGATATAATCTTCCACTCTTCTTCAACTCACAATTTCTCTCTCAATTTTCTCTTTAAGTTCTCTCTAAGTTCTCTGAAGTTTCTACAGATATGAATATGATATGAATATAGAATAAGTATATACGTTAACGTATAATATAACTGACGATATAATGGGTGTCAGTTAATCCCCACAATGGATTAACTTCCCCCACTCTCTTAAGGCATTGTTTGGTTTGCCCCCTTATTCTTCCTTTTTCCATTATTTTAATTAAAATGTTTATTAAATAGTTTAATTGTTACACTTTAATTAATCAAATAATCTTATTTAAATCAATTAAATAAAATTTAATATTTCACATTAAATCACATCATCACATAATTAAAATTCTCATTTATTAATTATGTCAAATCTTTAAATCTCTAATTAATTAGAATAACATTATGCTTATTAAATAATTTATTTAATTAAATAAACTCAATTAAATACATACTTTGAACTATAAAAATTCTCCACATTAATTTAATCAATGTAACACACATAATTGAATTAATCTACCACAATTCCATCAATTAATTATTTGACTCAATAAATAAACATCAAATATTTATTTAACTCAGTAAATAAATTATCAAAAATATTTATTTAATTCAATAAATAATTAAATTAAATTACAAAATTCTCGTTTGTCACATCTTTCCCCCCTTAAAAGGACTCTGTCCTCAGAATAACGGTTTAATTAAATTCGTCCCGTTACATTCTCCCCCCTTATAAAGATTATGTCCCCAGAATTGCTTACACATAGATTAAGCAAATAAATGTGAGTAAGTTTTCATCATGTGCTCTTCTCACGTAGCTTCTTCAGCGTTGTGGTTCCTCCAGATTACCTTAACAGAAGGTATTACTTTATTTCTGAGAACTTGTTCTTTCCTATCGACAATCTGAACAGGATATTCTTCATAAGATAAGTCTTTCTCAAATTGCAGGGGTTCATATTCAATCACATGTTTGTAATCGGGTTTGTACGGTCGTAAGACTGAAACATGGAAAACGTTGTGGATGTGTTCTAACGCTGGAGGTAGGGCTACCGCATACACAACTTCTCCGATTCTTCGTAGCACCTCAAAGGGTCCAATAAACCTTGGGCTCAATTTTCCCTTCTTGTCGAATCTGATATTTTCCTTCCAGGAAAAGACTTTCAAGAAAACAAAGCTACCCGATTCAAATTCTAGATTCTTGCGGTGTGGATCGGCATATTTCTTCTGTTTATCTTGAGCAGCTACCAATCTTATCCAGATCACCTTAACAATCTCGGCTGTCTGTTGTACCAATTATGGGCCTAGCAATTGTCTTTCGCCGACTTCATCCCAATATAAAGGAGTTTTGCACTTTCTGGCTTACAACGCTTCGTAAGGCGGCATGCCAATACTTGCGTGGTAACTGTTGTTGTAACCGAATTTCACGAGTGGTAGGTGATCATCCCAATTTTCTTTGAAGTATATGATGTATGCTCTTAGCATATCTTCCAATGTCTGAATCGTTCTTTCGCTCTGCCCATCTTTTTGAGGGTGATATATCGTACTCATTCTCAACTGCGAACCATGCATTCCTGTAGTCTTTTCCAGAAATTCGATGCGAAGCGCGGATCTCAATCGAAAACAATCGATACTGGAACTCCGTGTCTTGAAACAATCTCTTTCGCATACAGCTTCGCCAATTGCTCTAGGTTGAATCTGATCTTGATCGGTAGGAAGTGTGATGATTTCGTCAATCGATCTACGATAACCCATACTGCGTCGAAACCTTTCTGAGTCGTCGAAAAACCTACTATAAAATCCAATGTAATATGTTCCCATTTCCATTTTGGGATCTCTAGTGGTTGTAGCAACCCACTCGGCCTCTCATATTCTGCTTTCACTTTATGACATGTTAGGCAATTGGCAACACAATAGGCAATGTCTCGTTTCATATTCGGCCCCCAAAAATAATGTCGGACATCCTGGTACATCTTTGTGCTTCCTGGGTGAATGGAATACCGTGAACTATGAGCTTCACTCAAAATTTTCTCTTTAATCTCTGGCACTGGCGGTACCCAAATTCTGCTCTCAAATCTTAATAGCCCTTCACTGTCCACCTTGAATTTCAGTTCATTCCCTTTGGATATCTTCTTCTTTATCTTTTCACATTCTTTGTCTTGAAGTTGTGCTTTTTTAACCTTATCCAGTAAAGTTGTACCAACTCCTAGCCGGAATAGCTTCTTTTCAGATTCCATAGGATATCTCACTTCCAATTCCAACTTCTCCATCGCTGAAATTAACTCCTCTTGGGCAGTCAACAACATCAATTTCTCTCGACCCTTTCTGCTTAAGGCATCGACAACCACATTCGCTTTACCCGGATGGTATAAGATCTCACAGTCGTAATCCTTTATCAATTCTAACCATCTTCTCTGGCGCATATTCAAATCCTTCTGTGTAAAAATATATTTCAAACTCTTGTGGTCTGTATATATTTCACATTTCTCCTCATAGAGATAGTGTCTCTAGATCTTCATAGCAAACACCACTGCCGCCAATTCTAAATCATGGGTCGGATACCCTTTTTCATAGTCCTTTAGCTAACGTTACGCATACGCAATGACTTTGCTGTTTTGCATAAGCACACAGCCTAGTCCTTTATGTGACGCATCACTGTACACAATGAAATTTCTTGTACTATCCGACAAAGACAACACGACGCAATACTCAATCTCTTCTTCAATTCTTGAAAACTTTCCTCACACTTCTCCGTCCAAACGAATTTCACCGATTTCTTAGTCAAATTCATCAGCAGAGTTGTGATTTTGGAAAAGTCCTTAATAAATCTTCTGTAATAACCTACTAATCCAAGAAAACTCCTCACTTCCGACGGTGTTTTCGGCTGATCCCAGTTCATCACAGCTTCGACCTTGGAGGGATCTATCGAAATTCCGTCCTTGTTAATTACATGTCCAAGAAATTGCACCATCTCAATCTAGAATTCGCATTTTGAAAATTTGGCGTACAACTTCTCTCTTCTCAATGCCTCCAATGTCACCTTCAGATGCTCTACATGTTCCTCCTTGGTCTTCGAATACACCAGAATGTCGTTGATAAACACCACTACGAATTTGTCCAAAAATGGCTTGAACACTTTGTTCATTAGGTCCATAAATGCTGCAGGAGCATTCGTTAGACCGAATGACATCACCAGAAATTCGTAGCGACCATATCGAGTCCTAAATGCTATCTTCAGAACATCCTCTGTCCTTACCTTCAACTGATGATAACCACTTCTCAGGTCTATCTTCGAGAAGTATCTTGCACCCTTCAATTGGTCAAACAAGTCATCAATCCTAGGCAACGGATACTTATTCTTGATTGTGACCTTATTTAACTCTCTATAATCGATGCAGAGTCGCATCATTTCATCCTTCTTCTTAACGAATAACACCGGCTCTCCCCATGGCGATACGCTTAGTTGGAGCGGTTCCTGGCGCCAAATCGATCACAAACTCTACTTCCCTATCTGGCGAAAGTCCTGGCAAATCATTCGAAAATACGTCCACGAAGTTTCTCACGACTGGTAGTTCCTCTAACTTCGGGCTCTCTTTACGATTATCGACTATGTAGGCTAAATATCCTACACAACCTTGTCTTAATAACTTCCTTGCCTGCATCATCGTCAGACAACTCGCTTGTCTAGGCGACTTGCTGCCATAAAACACAACCTTTGATGGAGTCATAAGGTTAATATACTTCTTCTGCCAATCACTTATCACCCCATAATTGAATAGCCAATCCATTCCCAAGATAACGTCAAATTCCCCAAGCCTAATCGGGATAAGATTTACGTTCATCATGTTACCCTTAATGTCCACCCTACAGTTCTTGTGTACGAACCTAACAGGAATCACTTCCCTACTCGCAATCTCTATGTACATAGAGTATTCTAATTTGTCCTTAAGCAATTCTAAATTCTTAGCAAAATCATCGGATATGAATGAGCAAGTAGCACCTAAATCAAATAATACATATGCATTAACATTATTGATCGGAATGATACTTGGCACCACATCGCGAGACTGCACAGCATCCTGCACTTTCATGTTGAATGTCCTGGTAGTAGGTCGATTTGTTGCGGTTGGTCCTGTAATCGTCAGAGCGTTGCCACTGATGCTTCCCCTGTTCCCACCTGATCCTACCCTTCCTGGTACTTTCTCGGGGCAATCCTTGGCTAGATGGTCCTTTGGCCCACATGTGAAGCAGGCACCCTTCTTAGGGTTAGGACAGTTAGGTGTTATGTGGCCTTCCTGACCACAATTGTAGCAGACTAGTTTTCCCTTCATACTGATCCCCAGGTGATTCTTCCCACAGGTCGGACATGCTTCTACCCTTTTCTTCTGGCTCCCTTGCTGATTTTCGATCGATGTGCTGTCAATCCACCTTCTCTTCTGATTATTACCTCCTTTAGTGTTACTGCCACTCGCCTTATTACCTTCACCTTCACTATTCTTCTTCTTCTTCAGCTCTTGGTTCTACTTTGTCATAGCATCGCTCCCACCTTCAGCGATGATAGCCTTCTCCAATACTCCCGCAATGGTGTTCAACTGAAACATCGACACCTTGCTATACAACCAGGGCTTCAGTCCCTGTTCGAATCTCCTAGCCTTCCTCTCATCAGTGTGCACTTGGTATGTGGCAAACCTAGCCAGCTCATTAAATCTCGTCGCATAGTCTGGCACTGACATATTATCTTATTTTAGCTCCAGATACTGAACCTTCGTTTGGTTCTGTGAGCTTGTCGGGAAGTACATTTTGAAGAACATCTCCTTGAACCTTTCCTAGGTTATCACACCCTGTCCTCCTCGGACCTTGTTTGCCTGCCACCACTTCAGCATGAATGTTACGTAAGCCGTCTTCTGGTCCTCACTCACTGTAGCGACGTCGAAAACCTTTTCCATCTTCATAACCCAAGTCTGTACATCGATCGGGTTTATGGATCCCTTAAATTTTGGCGGTCCCACCGCCTTGAAATCCTTGAACGAGGTGTTCGGTGGAGCTTGCGACTGGTTGTTAAGGGCTCCCGTCAGTAAATTCACCAACTACTGAACGGGATTAACGTTGGCATTGACATCATTGTTGGTTGACTCTTCCTGGGCTGGTTGATGATTTGGGCGTCATCTCGGCGGCATATTTCTGTTAAGATATACGTTTATTAGATCTTTATTCAATCCCTTAAATATTTAAGGCTTAAATTAAATACTTTAAGATAACACTTAACACATAACATCTCAAATAAACTCTAATATTTTATTCAATCAAAAGTTTTTAACAAAATAAGATAGCATCACTGCTATTTACATCAATTATCCCGAAATAAAGAATCTTCAGGATTTAAATCATCCACATATTCCTATGTTTATAATCACATCGGAATTTACATAATTTAACTAACAAAGAAATATTCACATAATCATGCTGTTCCTATCACAGCCTACTAAGACGTCGAACAACTTTTCTGCGCTCTTCTTTCATAATACGGATCATCGTCCTACGGTCCAGCATATACCAAGGTAGGTCCTCGAACTGAACTGGATAGTACATAACCCTATCCTGGGCCTTATCAATCGCAGTCTGAAACGTGTAGTCCGTCTCCTCAATCATTGCCTTCTTTGCCCAATCGTCGTCCTCTGCAATATCTGCACGTAGTGAAGCACTCATCCAAGCGTCCTTTGCTCTAGCACGCTTCGCTGATTCCTCTCGCAAATCGTTCTTTAGCTTTTCTATCTCCTCTGACTTCTGCTCATTTTGGCCCTTCTCATGAACCAACTCCCATTCCACGTCTCTAAGACTTGTATTAAGAATCTTGATCTCACCATCCTTCTGCTCGATGGTAGTCCGCTGAGCAACCGTTTGTTCCTTCAGCTCCCGAACATTATCTTGTAACTCTATGTTACGGTCATACAGCTCGTCATACATCTTGGCACTGATGGAGTTTGGTGGAAACTCATCAGGGTCCTCATCCTCCTCCTTAGCTGGCTCAACCTCAATCTCCTCAGAGTCCTCCTCTGAATCAAACACTGGCTCATGCTCTTGACCAATAACAGTGATCAATGGAGATGGCTTTCTCCGATCCAACTGCTCCCAAACTGTATGAATGTCTCGGGGCTCCTCCTCAATAGCCACTCGAAGTACAACCTCCCTAGGCTGACTCAATCCTCCAACATCCGACATCCTGATAATCAAAATTTTAAGTCTTAGTTATTACGTGATGCTAATCGATACTCGCGCAAGTACATAAATATAAACACGTAGCACACAAGGTAATTTATTATCTTTCTTAGAACTCGATATGAGTTTATCACCACTATGTTATCGATCTCTAAAAAGGCTACTACCCTAAGGTTTTCCCCCACCTAAGGTTCATAACCTACAGCTCTGATACCAACTTGTGACATCCCCAAATCCGGGTACTTCAATTTCCATGGGATTT
Organism: Panax stipuleanatus; assembly: GCA_020205555.1. Classification (NCBI taxonomy): domain Eukaryota; kingdom Viridiplantae; phylum Streptophyta; class Magnoliopsida; order Apiales; family Araliaceae; genus Panax; species Panax stipuleanatus. The sequence continues at coordinate 46,507,943 of CM035125.1, forward strand.
GGTGTTCACTGTACAAATATCACATATCTATCTACCCATAATAAATACAAACCATGAAATAAATAGAAATCCTCCCCGTAAGTGGTTACAACATCTGAATACATAAATAAATCCCAGGTTAAACTAACCTTAACATCAAATGCAGAAACATAAACAAATAAATAAGTCATAACAACATCAAGTCTTAAACATAACATTCATAAACAAATAACATGTCTTCAGCACTTGTTAACCTTGCCCTTGCCTTTCCTAGTGGAAGGCTCGTCAGTCCTTTCGTTCTTAACTGCAATGTTATTATGCAAGAGTGAGCACGATTGCCCACAAGTATAACAATATAAAAGTAATAATAACATGCGAGTAAATCAAAGAGTTCTGAGTAATAGAAAGCTCGACTTTTGAATCAAGAATGAATAACAAGAATCAAAAATATATCTGAGGGTCATAAGACCATGAACTATGTCCCAGGTTATCAAGTATTTCTACTTTAAACCTTTAACAGTCATAAAACTATATGGACCCTACTACTCGTACTTAGGGGGATCAGGCCTTAGTACCATGACTGTGCACATCATCTCAATGCTAACGCGTAAATAATCCCCTATTAAAAGGTTGTTCATCTCAGTTTGACATCAGAGTCCGCACCAAAGGAAGTTTGGTTTGGATAAGCTCAATAATAGTTCTAGAATTTAGAACGTTCATCAACTATGGACTAGTCGAATCAATAAGGGTTCACTAGTCTTACAAGGTTAACAATAAACTGATAATCAAATCGAATAATGAATCTCGAGGGTATATAATCGAATAAGTATTGTATATCTGAAGTCCTGCTTTAAAAGAATTATAATATCTCATATGGAATCTAGACTTGAATAAACAAGAATAAGAACATGCATCATAATAATATTTCGAGGATAGAAAGCTTGCTCAATAAAAGTAAAGTTTAGGAAACTTGCCTCGTGCACAAGCTACAAATATAATTCACGATCCTCAATTAATCCTACATATTTCATTATGTTTACAATATCAATTAGTTCCATTACCACTACATTTAACTGTTGAACTTCCCACTTTAGCACAACTTAAAAACTTGGTTCATAATCTTAACTCGTTGACTAACCACAAAACATGAATCTGAACCCACAACATGAATACCACACAAGTATAAACTCTTAAACAATCATAATCAAACCTTACAATAACAAATCCAAGTTCACATATAACTTGTTAATATGCAACATCAAATCGTCTTATACATATCAACAATTTATTATAGTACTGTGTTACATGCTCAACACGTTATCAGGTTCATTAGGTTAAGTTAACTCATTATGTTATGGACTGAAAACCACACAAAACAAAATAAATTCAACTTTGTTTGTGCTGCAGAATGCCCGCCGGGGCGGGGGTCTCCAGCATGACGAACTGTAGTTTGCGACTGCACTGTTCATCATATGACACCCCCGAATCCGGGTCCTCTGACCCCGGTCCGGTCGTCACAAAACAATACAATTATCCACCTCTAAACAACATACAATAACTAAATGCGGAAATATAATAAACGTATATCGTTCATTCAAAAGATGTTACTAGTCCCAAGATTCGAGAACCTAAATACAAACATACAAATATACCCTAGGATAGTCATTAGGGTTCATATTACATAACAGTAATTTAATTAAACATAAAGATAAAGTCTGCTCCTTGCAAACTAATCTTACATTTTCCCTTTACCCTTGTCCTTCCTTGAAGTCTCGGGCTTAACTGCAATATAAGTCATGATATAGCAAGAATGAGCAACAAGTTTGCTCAGCAAGTTTAAATACAACAATAAAGGATATATCATGATGAATAAAAAATATCTGACAATGAATTCAACAATATGAATATCGAAAGCAAGAATAATGATTGCTTTTAGAATAACTGATAGTCAAGTAGACTTTTGAACTATAAAACTCCAACGGAATCAATAGCTGATTGACCCTTTGGTTACTGGCTACAGAATAGTACTTGAGGGGATCAGCCTTGCGTACGCCATGTATATGCATAACATTCAACTCTGCTGTTTGTATTTTATATCAGATACCTACTACTCCCTTATAATATAAGGGTGTTCTTTCAGTCTAAGAATCCTTACCATCAATTGGTTTGTATAGCTTTTATAAAATTTCATATACCTGTCTGACCGAACAAGGGTTCAGACTCTATCTGACACAGTTCAAGAATTATAGAACTTTTAAATGATGTACAAGTCCAAGACTATACGAACTCAAGTGCACCAAGTGCGAATAACAATAATATCGATGTGGAATAATCGTAAAGTAATTAAACCACCTAATAGCATGCTTGGAAATAAAGTTCAAGCTTTAAATAATTAACTGTCAATACGATAATAACCTGCTCAATACAATATGAGAAGGATAGGAACTTGCACAATAAAGAGTGTAAGAGAACTTGTATTCAAATCAAGTGAAGTTAAGAAACTCGCTTACACGATTTATTGAATAAGGTAGTGCAAGAATTTAGAATACTTGCACAAATAAGAATTAAAGAACTTGCACCACCAAAGAGTGAAGTTCGGAGACTTGCCTGATTGCTCAGCTACAATTAAGTTCTAGCTTTAATTAAATCTCGTTGAAATAACCTAACATTAACAAGTCGGTATTCCAATTAGCATGTGTAAACTAATATGAGTCTACACTTACAAGAATCTGCTTATCATATAAATCTATCCATAATTCACGTAAGTCAATCTAATCATGTCATAGATTTAATAAATTTAGATTATCTAGTTTCTATGCATCAATATAGGCTTGAACACATAGTACTTCAAGTTACTTATATTTAATCAACACACGCTTTATGATTATAATTTCAAGTTTGGAAACCTAGCATGCTCATCCTAATCCAATTTAAAGTCATATGCTCTCATGTCGGTAATTTTGCATACTTTAAACAATACAAGTTCATGCTTCAAAATTGATTAATAAAGTCATGTTATCACATAACAAGGTTAATCAATGTTTAAGTAGTCATGCTTGTGCGTATACTACATGTGTATCCTTAACTCACATTATTCCATACTTGAAGTTCATTTCCTATAATTTAAGTATGCATATGTGAAATCAATGTTCTACTATTTAACAATACATATGACTAGCTAGCATGCTTGTAAATCATGATACACTTAACCATGATATTAGATCCTAGAATACTTGTAATGTAGTTATTAACAACTAGTCTTCAAGGTTTCCTTTAGAAAAGTCCTTTAATGCCAAGCTATCAAAACTGATCATTCATGAAGCAAACATATGCCTCATGTTATACTTCTTCACATACATATCTAAGTTATTTACACATGTTCACAAGGTCAGAAATCACAAGACAAAATCTTGGTCAAGTTTGTTTTCAAAATCCTTAAGCTTTTCTTGAAAAACCTTTTGAATCTTTCAATCAAGTATGTTAGTGTATGATCAACACTTTAAACATGCATTTCATGTCAATATAAGTCATACTATCATGTTCAAAATATCAGAATATGCACATGTTACGTGTTTAAGTTCACAATCGAAACTATAAGTTTCATTACAAAATCATAAGTGTTGCGTCAATCATGTGTACTAACCTTGCTATACTTGTTCACACTACATGCATGCACTTATACATACATATTAACCATGTCTACATGCTTGTTAAATAAGATATTACATGATATCATATAACAATTCTGTAATAGAAAATTAACAGTCTGGAACTGGTACCGGCGCACTGCGCCGCTGGCTAGTTCAAAACTGGCGCAGCTGCGCAGGGCTCCTGCTAGAGGCAGACGCAGGCTGCTTCGGCAGTTCTGCTAACCCATCTCAGAAAATTCTTAATGAAAACCATTCTAAGTTAATGCAATATAGTTGTAACATGGTAATAAACTATCATAGCAACTAATAAGCATACTTCAATCAAGTTCTCAATCAATCCATGCTTAATCAAAGAATCAAGAATTTAACAATTTACAGAATTTGAAGAACAAGAATGGGAAATGATATACCTCTGTAATTGAGTAATGATCTTGCTGCTAAATAAATTCTCCCTCACTGATAATTCTCACAGAACTTACTCACTATAAATGCTATCAATTCTATACTTGTATGAAATCTCAGTAATTCAAAATGGGAAGAAGAGAAGCCAATTTGTAGGTAATTCCTTATCCGGTTCTTGACTTTGTTCATCAATTCAATCCAATGGATTATTCAATAACATGGAGGTTAACAAGGAGTTGGTGAATCACATAATGAAACCCACTCCCCTTATAATGATTATGGCTATATTGCTGAGATTGAGAAAATATAGAGTAGTGTAGTAGCTTATTGTTTGTTCACGTGAGTGGAGGTTGGGGATGACACTCATATTAAGACATACCAATTACTCAGCAATTTGAAAATACACTAAGGTTATGCATGTATATTCTATATATATACTTAAGTTACAATGTTACTTCAAATAAGCAATTAATAATACAATATCTCAAATAGAGGTACATATATATACCAACATATAATCCATGTACATTTTCTATTTATCCCATTTACTATATGTCAATAGGGTATACATTAATGTTTTCCCACACATGTATTGTCACATAAACATTAATATGTAACTCTCATAATGTAATTATTCTTACTATATAGTTTATAGTGTATAGTCATATTAATGTGTCACCTTGTACTATATATAATATATAGTTAACTACCATATATTAAAGGTTTAACATATCGCATGTTTGTATGAAACAATTAATCAAGTAAATATAATATTATTATATTTATTAATCTCTCATTCATTAATTATTATTTATTCATAATAATTGTTAATCAACACATTATCAATTAATTAATCATAATTGAAATTAATCAAACACGTTCAAATCCTGCCACGATATTCAAATAAATTGAATATTTAATTATTAATAATCCTATCAATTCTCTGATATTAAAGTCTTAGGGTTAGTCCACTAATTTAAATAAACTATTAGTGACTCCCTTAATCATTTCACAAATTAACCACATAAGGTTTAAATAAACTCACAAAACTAACTCATTAAAATTAAATCACATATTTAATAAATAAGGAGTTTAAAATTCATGGTCGTTACACATCAGCCCAAATAACCCACGAAAATGCAAAAAATTAAGTTCAAATAACACTGTTAATGTTACCCATAGTTTGTAAACTTAACATAAACATCATACAACGCTCTAGCATATTTTTAACACTTTAGATCATATAATCACTCAAATTAGAACATGTAATTTTAATGTTTTTGGTATTTTTCTAAGTTTCGAGACAAATCATGGAATTCATCATTACAGATTCGTTATAACACCGAATCTGTCCGTTTGGATTTCGTTTTGTTCATTTTAACATGCATATTCATAATCAACCTTCAATTTCAAGTTAAATAAACAATTAAATCATGCAAATTTGTATATAAGAGCCATATTCATATGTTCATACTCTGTAACTTATGAAATTATAATTAAAGCATAATTACATGGATTTAATTACTCTAAAACATACATAAATGATAGAAAACATGTTATGAACATATATTAACACATATAATTATATAATCAATGATCATCAAAATTTTCATTCATAGAGAACTTAAAAATGATTTTCATGGAGAAAACATAACAACGTGAAATTAAAAGCTTGGGTTGAAGAGATTACCCTTGCTACTTGTTAAGATGATGATATAGTCTTCCATTCTTCTTCAACTCACAATTTCTCTCTCAATTTTCTCTCTAAGTTCTCTGTAGTTTTCTACAGATATGAATATGCTATGAATATAGAATAAGTATATAAGTTAACGTATAATATAACTAACGATATAATGGGTGTCAGTTAATCCCCACAATGGATTAACTGCCCCCACTCCCTTAAGGCATTGTTTGGTTTGTCCCCCTTATTCTTCCTTTTTCCATTATTTTAATTAAAGTGTTTATTATATAGTTTAATTGTTACACTTTAATTAATCAAATAATTTTATTTAAATCAATTAAATGAAATTTAATATTCCACATTAAATCACATCATCACATAATTAAAATTCTCATTTATTAATTATGTCAAATCTTTAAATCTCTAATTAATTATTAAATTAATTAGAATAACATTATGCTTATTAAATAATTCATTTAATTAAATAAACTCAATTAAATTCATACTTTAAACTATAAAAATTCTCCACATTAATTTAATCAATGTAACACACATAATTGAATTAATCTACCACAATTTCATCAATTAATTATTTAACTCAATAAATAAACATCAAATATTTATTTAACTCAATAAATAAATCATTAAAAATATTTATTTAATTCAATAAATATTTAAATTGAATTAAAAAATTCTCGTTTGTCACAAATTTCCCCCTTTTTAATGAATTATAGTGCAGCTAAGATATATATAAAGAATCTGGCACTGATGAATTTCAAAGGGTGAGGGAACTGGAAATGGGAAATTAAGATGGATTTGGCATTGGGAAAATATAGAGTTATGTCCCTTGTAGCCCTAATTTTATGAGTTTCTTCTTCTGCAACAAATCTAGGTAGGTAGCAGGAGATGCTGGGAAGAAGCAGCCAGCTTGGAGAGGAGAGAGAAAATGCTAACATATAGAATTAAAACTTGATTTATTATTCATTCACATGTCTCATGACAAAAAGAAAAAATGTCTTTTTCTTAAAAAGAAATACAGAGCACTAAAACTACAAGAGAGGAGAGGAGAGGAGGGAGAATAAAAAGGGGAAGGACAAAGCGGGTGTGTGGACGAAGAGCTGCAACCAACCAGTTCTTCGGGAAGCAAACAAATTGGGTAGAAGAAGAGGAACAGTAACTCAATTTTATAATTTCTTAAATAATTATATTTATTATTAATTATCTAAAAAAATTCAGCTGTCTGTCTTAAAATTTTAGCTTTCTCTCTCATAATTTCCACGTCAACTTAAATTTTTTCATGTCAGCTTTCTCTCTCTTACGTGGAATCAGATGTGGCAAACCGTATAACGTCAACATGATTTAACGAATTTTGTGACGTTTTGTAAGAAAACTAAAGTTCAATGAGTTGACTGTAAGAAAAAAAGTTTAGTTAATCGTTTGTTGTAACACCCCCAAAACCCGATCTATCTTCAAACCCGAGTTCGGTGTGTCACGGTACTATCCAACTAGTATATTCTTAAGACATGAATGTAATTAATATATTGTTACATCAAATCACTGCTAAACCCAGGTTCTAAGACCTTTACATCTTCAAATTATAATATTAATGAATATTACATCATAAAAATATTACAATTACATCAACTATTACATCATAATATGCAATCTTCTAAGTCTTCTTCTTTGACAATTCTTTACGCTTAATGTGATCTGACTACTCAAGTTCATTCGCTCTAGCTGCAAAAGTTATGGAGTTTTATAAGAGTGATCATTTAATTGCCCAACAAGTTATAACAGTTGAATAAACAACAAAATCAAGAATCAATTTATCATTCTTTGAAAACTTCGTCAACGAAACAATGGTTGAGAAGCAATTTGAATAAATATGATTAACTTAAATCCCTATTATTCTTAAACATCACAATCTCTATTAGCTAGTCCTACCTACTTTCACCTTTTACCTTCCTTAAATCCTATGTTTTTGACACCAACATTGTCTATATCAATATCAGAACACAACCTGTGTTTATCAACAGAACTGTAACAACGTAAACAGTTCAACAATATAAAATTTCTTACACAAAAGCATATAAGTGCAGATATTGGCAACTAACACAATTTATAGCTCAACAACTTGTACAAATATAATCTATTTGCACAAAAACATGAAACATGCATTCAATTCAATAATTTGAATGAAGTTAGGAAACTTTCTCAATTACAACATTAGATTAAGTTAAGAAACTTTCCTTTAATGTGATTTACCATAACGCTATCCAATCGCTTTTCAAACGACCTATATATATATATCATTAAGGTCAATTATACCAATTAGTTACGTATATACGCCACCTATGGTTTACTTTAACTCATTTTATAATGTCTACTTCATACTACTCGGAACACTATTTAAGTTCATTAACATTTGACTCGGCGTTTCGACGTTCGTACGTCGCCCTACTTTTATAACCCGAATGCTTAATCGACACGCTATTGAGTACGATTGACACATCCAATACATCTAGCATTCCTTGGTTTACATTCTTCTGGAAAATATTTCCAAAGTATAATGTTTAGAACTTGGAAATACTAGTCAAATTTGGTTTGGCACCACGACGTTTCGAATAAACCACCACGGTTTGCCTCCAATTACAATTCAGTCCTAAAAACACCCATGTTAGACCTTGATCTCGACCTCAAATCTCACAACTTAAAGAATGAAAGCTGTAGGTCTACTCCTTAGCTTTGAGGATCATCTTGAATCACCTTAATTGGAGTTTAGACGAAAGAGTTATGTCTAATTTACTAAAGGATGTCAAAGCTAATTCTAGCCTAACTTTGGCCTGGCGTATATACACCCAAAATTTGCATGTGATCGGCGTATATACGCCCAAGGACAGAAGCCCCCGACGTAAAGTTCAGCATATATACGCCCAAAATTATGTCCAAACTCAATTTTCTCAAGTTTTGTCACACTTACTTCCCCGCTCCATAACTTCGTCATCCGATACCGGAATGAATCCGTTCTTGAGCCATTTTCTTCCTCGTAACAAATTCTTAAAATCCCCCCAGACAATTTTTTTTTCACAATTCTCTAACTTTTTGGGAATTAGACTCAAAACCCTTTCGGGAGCAATTTTCACAGAAAGACGTTTAAACATCAAATTTTCTAAACTTCATAACGTGTTCATCCGAAGTCGAATTGAACTCTTTCTTGAGCCCACGACTCACATATTCACCCAACCACATATCTACCCAAAAAAAAATCTTTCGGAGACATTAACTACCCATAAACTTGGTTCAAATAAAGTACAAAGCTAAGGTTTTTCACACACGACTCCTTTTACGGAAAATTTTGCCATAACTTTGTTATGACATATTTTTCCTCCATTCCACTTGGAACAACTTGACAATCTATATATTTAGGATTCCATCTTTCCAGAATCACACAATAATACACAAACAACACATATTAAGTTCGTTTATAGTCCACTATAACTTGTTTTCCATCCTTATGCTTAAGCGTACCATTTTAATTACTTGGTTTAATTAACATACATTATTTAAGGTGTTTTAACAAGGTGATCTCCTTCATATACACCTTATAACTTTAAGATTCATCATGATCTTCACTTAACCAACCACCAACAACTAATCAACTCAAAAATAAAGAAGATTAAAGAGATGAAGAGTTTTAGGCTTGTTTTTATAGTTCTTCTTCCTAGCCGTGCTTCAAGCTTTAATCTTGCTCCTCCTTGCCTTTCCTTAGGTCCGACCACCTCTCTCTCTCTCTAGAGTTCTCAAACTTTTTCTTTCTCTCTCCAATTTGCCAGAGTTTCCTCTCTTTGTTTTCGTAGGAAAAAGAGAAAGGAATGGGCTTCTATTCATAGAAAAATAAAGTTTTTGCTAATTGCACGTTAGGGCCTTGGCAAATTACACTTTGCCCCTGGCAAAATACACTTTGCCCCTAGAAAATTACACTATGCCCCCTCGATATATTATGAGAATATTCCTTCCTAACATATTCTCATAATATTCCCTTAGCATATTTTCAAAATATTCTCAGAATATTCATTCTTAGCATATTCTCAGAATATTCCCTTAGAATATTCTCAGAATATATACTTTATTCCTTAGCATATTCCCTTTAGATATTTTCTTAGTTTCAACTCTTAGGTTTGTACCCCTAAGGTTTTCCAAATTCGCATTATTTTCCCTTAACTTTCTAGTTAACTCTTATAATTCATTAATTTAACAAAAAATCCCTTTTTCTCCTTTCATAATTCATTAATTTGGGTTTAATTCTTGAGCCAAGTCGGTCACTCGATTTCTTTCTAGTTAGATTTTCCTAGCTCATTCAACATGCGAAAATTGCGAAATTTCTTTCGTTGGTTTCATTAGAGATTTCATCTCGCCTGCTCAAATAAATGCTATGACGTAATTCGAAATTCTCGAAAAGAACGTTTATTTGCATTTTCTGTGTTTTATGAATATTGATTTTTCGTCTTTTTCTTAGAATTTTTTTCCTTATACGATCCTAAAACTCGCAAATTTTATCACAGAAACACATTCCACCACAAAAATTCAACTTTTAACACATAAAACAGAATAATGTTCATAAAATCTCATTTTATTCAATAATACTTCAAAATATTTAATTCACAAATTAAGTAGAATTTCTGGGTTGTCACATTCTTCCCCCTTATATGGATTCTGTCCCTGGAATCTCTATTATAAAATTACTCCAAAAATACATATAACTTTCCATTACTACCTTCACCAAAGGTATAATCCTACATATTTTCAAATTTAGCAAGTGTTAAACTACCATTGCTTTTTCCACCTGTCCTTTTCTTCAGATAATTCTTCGCCTGATGATCCATCGATTTACAAGTCTAAAACCCATTCTACTTTGGATTTTTGCAATTAGGAGAGATATGTCCTTCTTGCCCACAATGATAACATACCTTCTTAGCTTTCCTACATACCCCGGTATGATTCTTTTCATAATTCTCACAACCTTCGACCCTTTTCTTTGGGTCTACTTGCCTTTCTTCCGAATGACCACTCCATTTCCGTTTACGACTTCCTTCAACTTTATCTTTACCTTCGCAATTTAGTTGATCTAACCTTTTGCTTCCTCCCACGGCTATCATAGCCTTTTCCAAGATCTTCCTAAAGATCTATAACACCGATAGTTTATTATAGAGTGAAGGTTTTAAACCTTGCTCAAACGTATGCGCCTTTCTTTCCTCAATGTCCACTTGATGTGGAGTAAAGCTTGGCAATTTATTGAATTTGACAGCATATTGGGAAACCAACATGTTCAACTGCTTTAGCTCGAGAAATTTTATCTCCATTTGACCCTGCATGCCATTGGGAAAGTAGTTCTCAAGGAATATGTAATACCCGAGAATTTCCATATATTATTAAATAAATATATTAATGGAAATGAGAATTTATTTGAATATAAATGATTTTGTGTTATGAGATGAATTAATTCAATTATATATAATTGAATAATAATTGAGAAATTGGTGGAGTTTGTGATAAACTCGTTGATTGCCTTGTGTGGCACAGTGGCGTAATATAAGAATGATTATATTAATTTAAGCAAACAATTAATCTATATTAATTGTTAATCGAAGAATATTAATTAACTGTTATAAAATACTAATGAGGATTGATTAATAATATGTGATTATTATTATTGCAAGAAACATAATAATAATGAGCAACGTGTTTATAAATATAATAAGATTTATATCAAAGTGATAGTTAATCATATAAAGGTTAATTAAATTGTTATGGAGGTTAACAATTATATTGATTGATGTAGGATATGTGTATATTATTAATTAATATTCAATTTATAAGATGAGAAATTATATGTGCAAGCATGCGAATTAAATGTATAGTAACTATATGTTATGATATGTGTAGGTGACAAATGATGTGTGGATATACATTAAAATAATGTATCATGGATCTATTATAAATAATTGTTGAGTAATACAATTTAATAATATATGATATAATGTAATAGTATCCGATTGTATTATATCGGTAAGATAAAATGTACATAGATTATATGTATTCAAATTGCATTTATTACATTATGGGGAGAACATTGTAATTATAACCTAAGAGTACATATAATATATAACATAAGTGTAGCATATAGTCCATTTATAAGAATGCTGAGATTTGCTTGGCTTGTCCCAATATGATAGTCACTATCTCTTCACACGTGAAATGCATCATGAAGCTAGCCTACTCCTACCTTCTCAAACTCAGCAAAATAGCAATGATCATTGCAAGGGGAGTGGCCTCAATAGTGTAAGCCAACTGCTAAATACCAACTCTCCCATAACCACCATGCAATCCTCTCTTCCGTTAGTTCAAAATGATGAGCAAAGCTATGGACTGAATAATGGATTCTCTATAAATAAGCTCTCCTCATTCTTCAGTTCTTTTGCTGAGCATTTTGGCTAAGTGAGACTAGAGAGCATATATATATATATATATCAGTGTTATTGAGATAGCAACAAGCTTAAATCATTTACAGAGGTATAAATCCTCTTCGTGTCTTCATTGTCATTTTCTGTCAAAATTTCTATTCGTGAATTCTTGATTTCAGTTGGAAGTTATGGTTTTGTGAATTGAGAATAATAATTAGTTGTTTAAGGGACTTATATATGTGATTAGAATTACTATATATGCTTCATTGCTCTTCAATTTCATTTTTGGTGTTTCCATTTCTGAGATTTCTGTAAAAACATCAAATATCGTGAAATTAGTTGGTGTTCATGAAATTGGGAATTGATAATTGCTATTGACTGTTATATAAGTATATATGTATGTGTTAGTAAGTTAAACAAGTCTAATATCTGGGTATGGTATGTTGAAATCGATGAAATGGGAGGTTTGTGGTCGGATTTCGCTGCAGTCTGAACTGCAGAAAAATGCCTCGACGCCGCAGCGCCGCAGCCCGCGCCGCAACGCCGCACGCAGCGCCACTCGCGCCGCAGCGCCAGTAGTGAGCTACTGTGCCGCGCCGCAGCGCCAGCCTCTGTGTTCAGTTTTTTTGTATTCTGCAACAAAATTGTTATGAACTAATTGTTTGATTTTTGTTTAAACAAGCATGAAAGCATGATTAATACTTATATATAAACCTAATGAGGCAATGTGAGCATGTTTTAGTATATTAGCATGCATGATTAACCAAACGACATATAGTTTGGAAACGAATTTAAAGTTTCATAAACGACGTTAACATATATGAAGCATGTTTACATACTGACCTTGCAAGCACGTTAGTACCACCTAGAGACACATGAAGTGCATGTTAGCTTATCTATATTGGTTCCGTAATAAAATATGAACATGTGAACCTAACTAGTGCTCATTCCTAACAAGAATAGAAGTTTGAAGGTGGATATGATCATGTAAATGCTATATAGTCATTTTGATGTTATGAGCATGTTTAGATAGCCTTGAAATACATGAAAAGCATGTTAACTTACATATATAGGTTTTATAAGGAAGCATGAACATGATAGACCTTATTAATGAACTATACTAACAAAGTATAAGCTTTGAACGTGAACATTGGTATGTTATAACGAGAATTAGAATTTGACATTTATGGACACATGTGATAGTACTCTTAGACTCATTCATGTGTCATGCATGTATATATACCATGATTAGTTGCCGTGATTAAAGTTTAGCATGAACAAAGCATGTTTTCAAGATAATAACAATACTAGCTACATATATGCAATACGAGTACTCATGAGCATGACTAATACAAGTTATATGAATATCTTATGTGTTTAAAAGCGACCATGTTAGACCATATGAGTTCGTGTCCTTGAATGGCTTTAAGTATTAACTTAAGAACCTATACCATGTACGATTGGATTTGGAAAAGTTATACAAGCATGAAAGTATCCTTTAAATATGAATACATGCTACGTGATATTATATGATGTTACTTGAACCCGATTTTGACGGTTAACTTAAGGAGATGCCGTAACTTGCTAAAATGAAATATATTTAGTATTGATTGTGGTCTTGTGTGATATTAATAATATGCAAGCATGTTTGCAAATTGTTGAGATCTTATATAATATGAGAATGCGTTTAAACTCTAAAGAAGGAACGTTAAGGATAGAAATTATATTCTATATAACTGTGTAGCTAGGTAAAACTTAGCTTATGTGTTGATCGTATATTCAAAGAGAAAATGTGAAGTTAAATTATATAACTAATGAATATCATATATATACGTAACTGTATTACGATAGGAATTCGAAAGTGTTGAATTGCTTTTCGTGGATAAACTACGCTAAAGGCAAGTTCTCTTACTTACACTCTTTTAAAGTGCAAGTATCCTAACCGACGCATTTACTTTATGCAAGGAAATCTATAATTGTGAAAGTTTCCTAACTTATACTCTTTTACTATGCAAGTATCCTATCTTGTGTATTGCGAACTAGTTTCCTATTTAATCGGTTGAATCGAATTAGCATACTTGAACTCTTATTTCATTAAAGCTATTATTCATGTTGAACTTAGTATTGTTCTTGAATATTGTGAAAGTGTCTATGCCATTTGATTCGGCTGGACTTATGTTATTGAAAAGCAACCCAAACTAATTGATTGGTGCGGGATCTTGTATTTGACTGAGAAGAACAACCTTCTTTGAAGGGAATATATAATTGTCGGAGAACCGACGTGCACACTTGAGTATGGTTGATTGTTATGCATAACAAGGGTACTTTAGGCTGATCACCTGTTGTACCTGTTTTTGTTGGATTTTCAGTTTATTACTGTCAATTCTAGTAGAAGTTCATAGTCCGTAGTGACTACTCAGTATTCAATTATTTGAAATCTTGAATTGACTTATTATTGAATCATATTGATATTATCCTGTCCTTAGCGACTGTTATTGAGAACTGTTGATATTCTTGTTATTCTTGAACTATCAAATCTTGCTATACCCTTTCGAGAATTGAGAATCTTATTACTCACCCTTATTGTATATTACTTGCTGGGCAATTTGTGCTCATTCTTGCTTTCCCTAAAACATTTCAGTTAAGGCAGAGCATGGTGAACCTTCGGGCGTTGATAAGGGCAAGGGCAAAGCTACCAACTAGCTTATGTCTGTTATGTTTTAAATATATTAACATAGTATGAAGATGATGTAGTAAGACTGGATTTGATTATGTTTAAGCTTAAGTTAGATTATGTAATAAGTCGTTAACTGATATTATTATGTAATCTATTAAGTACTGTAGGTTGCGAGACTTGGGGGAATAATTATAATAAATCATTGTAAATTATTCTAGAATAGATTTTCCGCTGTGATCGTGTGATATTTAATTATTATTATTGTGATGTATTACCATGAGCACGTGATGAACCGAATTCGAGAGACCAAGTGGCGGTCCTGGAATTTAGGGGCGTCACAGGTTGGTATCAGAGCTGTAGTTATAAACCTTAGGAACGAGTGTCCTTGGACTATAGCTTAGGTGAACTTAGAAGTTAGGAAGGAGATAAAACTCATGTAGAGTTTTCCTTGAGAGACTTAGTCTGTTATGAAATGTAACTTCATTCTATATAATGAACTTATGTTTTATTTAACATTCTAATGGAGTTGCTGTTTGTTTGCCTTGTGCTTGTGATTGTAGGATGACAGACACAGGTGTAACTAGTAGAGTAACAGAGGAGGAGCCCAGAGATATACATGTAGTATACGAGGCACCTCTAGAGGCTGTGCCAGTGCAGGCAGTTGCACCATCCGAGTTTGATGACGAGGATGAGATCGAGATTGAGATAGAGACTGATCCAGAGAAGGAGCCGATGGAGGATGAGCCAGTAGAGGACTCTGATGAGGCTACTATAGAGGAGCAGATGTTAGGAGAATACGAGGAGCGGATCCTAGAGTTAGACTGCAGGGTCCAAGAGCTGGAGGCAGAGGCCCAAGAGAGAGAGTCCGAGTTCCAGAAGCTGAGGGAAGAGGACCACCAGAGGAAGCTGGCTATGCAAGAGTTAGAGGTGGAGATTGCCTACCGTAGGGAGGCAGGGATCCAGATGGGGACTCTATTTCACAGGTCAGTGGCTAGGAATGCAGATTTGGCAGAAAAGCTAGAAGAGGTTGAGCAGAGGGAGCTGAGTGAGAAGACTGAGAAAGATGCACTCCGTACTCAGCTAGAGTTGGAGGTGATGGATAGGTTACACTTCGAGGAGAAGTGGGAAGCGTCCAATGAGAGAGCTGACGACCTTGAGGACGAGGTCAGGTGCAAGAAGAGAAAGATGAACAAGATGGGGTATGTGTTCCGTTCAGCTTTTGAAAGGGTGATTGATGGTGTGTACCACTACCCGGCAGAACAGGGACAGACTCTACATACCTTGAGCCGAGAGCTGGTTGCGTATATAGCACAGTTGGAGTACAAGAGCGCAGTGGAGCGCGGGATGATGGGATGAGATTTCCTTAGTCAGTCTAGTGGTAGTACTAGTTGTGTCTTTATGTATTGTATATACTATGTTGTAATCCCGATCTTTTGTGTAAGATGTGGGATGATGATGTAAACCCCGAGTTAGCTTTTGTTAGAGGGGTAGTATGGTAGTAGGTTGGTATATTCCCCGTCTTTTGTGATATTAGGGGATATATGTGATAACATTTATAGCAGTATGCTAGGAAAATCATGTAATGAAATGAAATGGCATATGAATATAAATGGAGTTGATTTTAGAAACGTGTTATAAATTTATTCTTTTAGTATTAAAAGAAATACTTAAGTGATATACTTGAATAATAATAAAATGAAAAATTGTGATGCAGATAATGCCGCCCAGACGTAGATTGACTGCACCCGAAGAATCCGTTAACAATGAGAGAGAACAAGTAGACCCGATCCAGAAACTGGTAGACTTGTTAGGAGAAGCCTTAAGGGGAAGGAACAATGAACCCGTTCGCCCGAACCCTCAAACTGTGCCAGTAACAACCTTTAAAGACTTTAAGAGTGTAGGACCCCCGGAGTTCGAGGGAACTACCGACCCAATCGTCGCACAAACGTGGATAAAAGAAATCGAAAAAGCTTTCACTATAGCTAGCGTAGGCGAAGATCAGAAGACGGTGTTTGCCACGTACATGATGAGGGGAGAAGCGAACTACTGGTGGGAGGCTAATCAACAAAGAGCTGGAGAAGGGATAATAGCTTGGGATAAGTTTAAGACGCTGTTCTTCGAGAATTACTTCCCGAAGAGTATGAAGAATAGGATGGAGGTGAAATTCCTAGAGTTAAAACAAGGTGAGATGACGGTGGCGCAATACGCGGCTAGGTTTAAAGAACTAGCGTGATTTGCGGAGCACCAAGTTGGTGATGAAGAAAGAAAGGCTAGACGCTTCGAACAAGGGTTGAAGCCGTGGCTGTTCAATAAGGTATCAGTTCTTCAAATTGATTCCTTTGCAACATTACTGGAGAAGGCAATCATTGCGGAAGGAGGCAGTGAGGCCTTAAGTCTGTATAACAAAGAAAAGAAAGGAAAGAATACTGGAGGAGAGAATCGTACGGGAGGAAGCAGTAGCGGAGGAAGCAACTTGGGAAAGAGAAAGTGGGAGAACAACAACAACAACAACAACAACAACAAAAACAACAATAATAATCAATCAGGGAATTTTCGTGGAGGTTTCAAGAAGAGGGCTGAAGGATGCCCGAAGTGTGGGAAGAATCACCAGGGCGAGTGCTGGAAGGGACGTGGCACTTGCTACAACTGCGGACAGGAAGGGCACATCTCGCCCAACTGTTCGAAACCAAAGAAGATACAAGGATGCTTTGCTTGTGGCTCGACGGAGCACCGAATTAAGGACTGCCCAAAGAAGGGAAGTGGCGGGGGTAGTAATCAGCAAGGAGGCAACAAGCTAATGATCGGTGGACCGGCACAATCCAACCGCCCAACCGCCAGAACCTTTAACATGACCGTCTAAGACGCAGTGGCTGCGAAGGATGTGGTGTCAGGTATAATCCCAATCAATGATATAAATGCTTATGTATTATTTGATTCGGGTGCCACCTGTTCTTTTGTATCTGAAGAATTTGCTAGTAGACTTAGTACACCTCGAGAACTATTTGAAAATCCTTTGATCATAGAAGTTGCTAATAAGGAAGTGATCCCTGTAGAATACGTTTATCAAAATTGTCGCGCAAATATTAGTAAACATGAACTGAGCGTAGACTTGATTCCTATTAGACTGGGAGAATTTGACGTAATACTGGGAATGGATTGGTTGTATAACCATGCTGCGATAATTGACTGTCAGAACAAATGTGTGAACCTTCAGACTCCGAGTAAGTCTAAGGTAGTATTTTATGGTAGCTCATCGCTTAAGCAATCGTGTTGCGTTACGATGATGCAGGCCAAGAAATTGTTAAGGAAAGGATGTGTAGGATATTTAGCTTACATCGTTGATACTCAGAAAAAGGGAGTAGAAATTAAGGATATATACGTAGTTAATGAATTCCAAGATGTGTTTCCGGACGATCTGCCTGGTCTTCCACCAGACAGAGAAATCGAATTCGTAATAGACTTAGCACCGGGAACGGCACCGATTTCGAAAGCTCCATATCGTATGGCGCCAGTAGAAATGAAGGAATTGATGATACAATTGCAAGAATTATTGGATAAGGGTTACATTCGACCGAGTGTTTCTCCTTGGGGAGCACCAGTGCTATTCGTTAAGAAGAAGGACGGATCGATGAGACTCTGTATCGATTATCGAGAATTGAACAGAGTAACGATCAAGAACCGATATCCGCTACCGAGGATAGACGACTTGTTTGATCAACTGAAGGGAGCAAAGTGTTTCTCAAAGATCGACCTACGAACAGGATATCATCAACTGAAGGTACGGGATGAGGACATACCAAAGACTGCGTTTCGAACCCGTTATGGACACTACGAGTTTTTGGTAATGTCATTCGGATTGACTAATGCTCCGACAGCATTTATGGACTTGATGAACCGAGTTTTCAAGCCATACTTGGATAAATTTGTAGTGGTTTTTATCGACGACATTTTGATCTACTCAAAGACAGAGGAAGAACACGCCGAACATCTAAAGATTATTTTGGAGGCACTAAGGGAGGAGAAGATGTATGCAAAATTTTCTAAGTGCGAATTTTGGATGGAGAAGGTTCAATTCTTAGGCCACGTGGTGGATAAGAATGGAATCTCTGTAGACCCTGCGAAGGTCGAAGCAGTAAGTAATTGGGAACAACCGAGAACACCGACGGAGGTGAGAAGCTTTCTAGGGTTAGCTGGGTACTATCAAAGATTCATCCAAGATTTTTCTAAGATAGCAACCCCGCTGACCAATTTGACTAGGAAGACGGTGAAATTTGTATGGACCGACAAATGCGAAGAAAGTTTTCAAGAACTGAAAAGGAGATTGAGCGAAGCACCTGTGTTATCATTACCAGATGATGCGGGAAATTTTGTGGTGTATAGTGATGCATCGCACAAGGGACTTGGCTGTGTGCTTATGCAGCACGGCAAGGTCATTGCATATGCATCACGACAATTAAAAGAAAAACGATACCCTACTCACGACTTAGAGTTAGCGGCAGTAGTTTTTGCGTTAAAGATATGGAGACATTATCTATACGGAGAAAAATGTGAGATATACACGGACCACAAAAGTCTGAAATATATCTTCACACAGAAAGAGTTAAACATGCGGCAGAGAAGGTGGTTAGAATTAATCAAAGACTATGACTGCGATATTCTTTATCACCCGGGAAAGGCAAATGTGGTTGCCGACGCTCTGAGCAGGAAAGGAAGGGAGAAGTTGTTTAATTTGACGACTCAGGAAGAGTTGATAAGAGAAATGGAGAAATTGGAGATAGAAGTGAAAGGACCAGAAAAGTCTGGTGAGAAGTTGTTTGTAATGGAAGCTCATCCGATATTGTTGGATAAAGTAAAGGAAGCCCAAGAAAAGGATGAAGAGTGTGAGAAAATCCGAAAGAGGATCACGGAAAATGAGGAAGAAAAATTTTGAATGGATAAAGATGGTATTTTGAGATTTGAAGGAAGAGTGTGGGTACCAGCGGTAACCGAGTTGAGGGAAGAGATTTTGCACGAGGCACACAATACGACATATTCCGTTCATCCGGGAGGCACAAAGATGTACCGAGATCTAAGGCAACATTTTTGGTGGCCTAATTTGAAACGGGAAGTCGCAGAGTGCGTCAGTAAATGCTTGACTTGCCAACGCGTTAAAGAAGAGCATCAGCGGCCAAGTGGTTTACTACAACCGTTAGAAATACCAGAGTGGAAATGGGAGCATATTACCATGGACTTCGTTGTAGGACTTCCAGTTACACAGAAAGGTTATGATGCTATTTGGGTTATCGTGGATCGACTAACGAAGACCGCACACTTTCTACCAATCAAGATCCGCTACAGTTTGAACCAATTAGCAAGCCTATATGTAAAAGAAATTGTTTCACGACATGGAGTGCCGGTGTCAATTGTCTCTGATCGAGATCCGCGCTTCACGTCCAATTTTTGGAAGAGTTTGCAAGAAAGAATGGGAACGCAGTTGAGGTTGAGTACAGCTTATCATCCTCAAACAGACGGACAAAGTGAGCGAACAATACAAACGCTAGAAGACATGCTTAGGACTTGCGTAATGGATTTTAAGGGAAATTGGGACGACCACCTACCCTTAGTAGAATTCGCATATAATAATAGCTACCATGCGAGTATTGGCATGCCACCGTACGAAGCTCTTTACTGGAGAAAGTGCAGAACGCCGTTATGTTGGGACGAAGTCGGAGAACGACGAATACTCGGACCTGAGTTAGTTCAACAAACCGCAGACGTGGTGACAGTGATAAGAGCCAGACTTGTAGCAGCTCAAGATCGCCAGAAGAAATACGCAGATTTGCATCGGCAGGACCGAGACTTCAAAGTCGGCAGTTTCGTATTCTTGAAGGTATCTCCATGGAAGGGAAAAATCCGTTTCGGCAAGAAAGGAAAATTGAGTCCAAGATTCATAGGACCGTTCGAGATACTGAAGCGAGTGGGCGAAGTGGCATACAAAGTTGCGTTACCACCCGAGTTGGAGCATATCCACAACGTGTTCCACATTTTCGTGTTGCGACCGTACAAGGCCGACTACAAGCACGTGATTTCTTACGAGCCCATTCAAGTGGAGAAGAACTTGGCGTATGAAGAAATTCCTGTCCAAATATTAGATAGGAAAGAACAAACTTTGAGAAATAAAGTTATTTCATCTGTAAAAGTACTTTGGCGTAACCACGATGTCGAGGAGGCAACGTGGGAGTTAGAAGATAGGATGATGAGGGACTATCCCCATCTATTTGTGTAACTTTGTAGCAATTCCGGGACGGAATTTTTATAAGGGGGGGGAGGATGTAATACCCGAGAATTTCCATATATTATTAAATAAATATATTAATGGAAATGAGAATTTATTTGAATATAAATGATTTTGTGTTATGAGATGAATTAATTCAATTATATATAATTGAATAATAATTGAGAAATTGGTGGAGTTTGTGATAAACTCGTTGATTGCCTTGTGTGGCACAGTGGCGTAATATAAGAATGATTATATTAATTTAAGCAAACAATTAATCTATATTAATTGTTAATCGAAGAATATTAATTAACTGTTATAAAATACTAATGAGGATTGATTAATAATATGTGATTATTATTATTGCAAGAAACATAATAATAATGAGCAACGTGTTTATAAATATAATAAGATTTATATCAAAGTGATAGTTAATCATATAAAGGTTAATTAAATTGTTATGGAGGTTAACAATTATATTGATTGATGTAGGATATGTGTATATTATTAATTAATATTCAATTTATAAGATGAGAAATTATATGTGCAAGCATGCGAATTAAATGTATAGTAACTATATGTTATGATATGTGTAGGTGACAAATGATGTGTGGATATACATTAAAATAATGTATCATGGATCTATTATAAATAATTGTTGAGTAATACAATTTAATAATATATGATATAATGTAATAGTATCCGATTGTATTATATCGGTAAGATAAAATGTACATAGATTATATGTATTCAAATTGCATTTATTACATTATGGGGAGAACATTGTAATTATAACCTAAGAGTACATATAATATATAACATAAGTGTAGCATATAGTCCATTTATAAGAATGCTGAGATTTGCTTGGCTTGTCCCAATATGATAGTCACTATCTCTTCACACGTGAAATGCATCATGAAGCTAGCCTACTCCTACCTTCTCAAACTCAGCAAAATAGCAATGATCATTGCAAGGGGAGTGGCCTCAATAGTGTAAGCCAACTGCTAAATACCAACTCTCCCATAACCACCATGCAATCCTCTCTTCCGTTAGTTCAAAATGATGAGCAAAGCTATGGACTGAATAATGGATTCTCTATAAATAAGCTCTCCTCATTCTTCAGTTCTTTTGCTGAGCATTTTGGCTAAGTGAGACTAGAGAGCATATATATATATATACATCAGTGTTATTGAGATAGCAGCAAGCTTAAATCATTTACAGAGGTATAAATCCTCTTCGTGTCTTCATTGTCATTTTCTGTCAAAATTTCTATTCGTGAATTCTTGATTTCAGTTGGAAGTTATGGTTTTGTGAATTGAGAATAATAATTAGTTGTTTAAGGGACTTATATATGTGATTAGAATTACTATATATGCTTCATTGCTCTTCAATTTCATTTTTGGTGTTTCCATTTCTGAGATTTCTGTAAAAACATCAAATATCGTGAAATTAGTTGGTGTTCATGAAATTGGGAATTGATAATTGCTATTGACTGTTATATAAGCATATATGTATGTGTTAGTAAGTTAAACAAGTCTAATATCTGGGTATGGTATGTTGAAATCGATGAAATGGGAGGTTTTTGGTCGGATTTCGCTGCAGTCTGAACTGTAGAAAAATGCCTCGACGCCGCCGCGCCGAAGCGCCGCACGCAGCGCCACTCGCGCCGCAGCGCCAGTAGTGAGCTACTGTGCCGCGCCGCAGCGCCAGCCTCTGTGTTCAGTTTTTTTGTATTCTGCAACAAAATTGTTATGAACTAATTGTTTGATTTTTGTTTAAACAAGCATGAAAGCATGATTAATACTTATATATAAACCTAATGAGGCAATGTGAGCATGTTTTAGTATATTAGCATGCATGATTAACCAAACGACATATAGTTTGGAAACGAATTTAAAGTTTCATAAACGACGTTAACATATATGAAGCATGTTTACATACTGACCTTGCAAGCACGTTAGTACCACCTAGAGACACATGAAGTGCATGTTAGCTTATCTATATTGGTTCCGTAATAAAATATGAACATGTGAACCTAACTAGTGCTCATTCCTAACAAGAATAGAAGTTTGAAGGTGGATATGATCATGTAAATGCTATATAGTCATTTTGATGTTATGAGCATGTTTAGATAGCCTTGAAATACATGAAAAGCATGTTAACTTACATATATAGGTTTCATAAGGAAGCATGAACATGATAGACCTTATTAATGAACTATACTAACAAAGTATAAGCGTTGAACGTGAACATTGGTATGTTATAACGAGAATTAGAATTTGACATTTATGGACACATGTGATAGTACTCTTAGACTCATTCATGTGTCATGCATGTATATATACCATGATTAGTTGCCGTGATTAAAGTTTAGCATGAACAAAGCATGTTTTCAAGATAATAACAATGCTAGCTACATATATGCAATACGAGTACTCATGAGCATGACTAATACAAGTTATATGAATATCTTATGTGTTTAAAAGCGACCATGTTAGACCATATGAGTTCGTGTCCTTGAATGGCTTTAAGTATTAACTTAAGAACCTATACCATGTACGATTGGATTTGGAAAAGTTATACAAGCATGAAAGTATCCTTTAAATATGAATACATGCTACGTGATATTATATGATGTTACTTGAACCCGATTTTGACGGTTAACTTAAGGAGATGCCGTAACTTGCTAAAATGAAATATATTTAGTATTGATTGTGGTCTTGTGTGATATTAATAATATGCAAGCATGTTTGCAAATTGTTGAGATCTTATATAATATGAGAATGCGTTTAAACTCTAAAGAAGGAACGTTAAGGATAGAAATTATATTCTATATAACTGTGTAGCTAGGTAAAACTTAGCTTATGTGTTGATCGTATATTCAAAGAGAAAATGTGAAGTTAAATTATATGACTAATGAATATCATATATATACGTAACTGTTTTACGATAGGAATTCGAAAGTGTTGAATTGCTTTTCGTGGATAAACTACGCTAAAGGCAAGTTCTCTTACTTACACTCTTTTAAAGTGCAAGTATCCTAACCGACGCAATTACTTTATGCAAGGAAATCTATAATTGTGAAAGTTTCCTAACTTATACTCTTTTACTATGCAAGTATCCTATCTTGTGTATTGCGAACTAGTTTCCTATTTAATCGGTTGAATCGAATTAGCATACTTGAACTCTTATTTCATTAAAGCTATTATTCATGTTGAACTTAGTATTGTTCTTGAATATTATGAAAGTGTCTATGCCATTTGATTCGGCTGGACTTATGTTATTGAAAAGCAACCCAAACTAATTGATTGGTGCGGGATCTTGTATTTGACTGAGAAGAACAACCTTCTTTGAAGGGAATATATAATTGTCGGAGAACCGACGTGCACACTTGAGTATGGTTGATTGTTATGCATAACAAGGGTACTTTAGGCTGATCACCTGTTGTACCTGTTTTTGTTGGATTTTCAGTTTATTACTGTCAATTCTAGTAGAAGTTCATAGTCCGTAGTGACTACTCAGTATTCAATTATTTGAAATCTTGAATTGACTTATTATTGAATCATATTGATATTATTTTGTCCTTAGCGACTGTTATTGAGAACTGTTGATATTCTTGTTATTCTTGAACTATCAAATCTTGCTATACCCTTTCGAGAATTGAGAATCTTATTACTCACCCTTATTGTATATTACTTGCTGGGCAATTTGTGCTCATTCTTGCTTTCCCTAAAACATTTCAGTTAAGGCAGAGCATGGTGAACCTTCGGGCGTTGATAAGGGCAAGGGCAAAGCTACCAACTAGCTTATGTCTGTTATGTTTTAAATATATTAACATGGTATGAAGATGATGTAGTAAGACTGGATTTGATTATGTTTAAGCTTAAGTTAGATTATGTAATAAGTCGTTAACTGATATTATTATGTAATCTATTAAGTACTGTAGGTTGCGAGACTTGGGGGAATAATTATAATAAATCATTGTAAATTATTCTAGAATAGATTTTCCGCTGTGATCGTGTGATATTTAATTATTATTATTGTGATGTATTACTATGAGCACGTGATGAACCGAATTCGAGAGACCAAGTGGCGGTCCTGGAATTTGGGGGCGTCACAGAATAACTCCTTGAACCATTCCCAAGTCACTATCTCCTCACCATCTCTGTTCTAGTTGACCTCCCACCAAAAATTAGCTTCACCTTTCATCATATAGGTAGAAAAAGTCGTCTTTTGCTCCTCTCCTACTTTGGCAACAACGAATGCCTTTTCAATCTCCTTAATCCATACTTGAGTCTCTATAGGCTCAGTGGTCCCCTTAAACTCAGGTGGTCCCACATTCTTAAAACCCTTAAAGCTTGCTACTGGCAAAGTTAGAGGATTATTTACTCCGATGGAGTTTCTATTTATTGCCCCTATTATCCGATCCACAAATTGTTGAATAACGTCTATTTGATCTCTAGTCTCGTCCTACGACTTTGATTGATCACGTTAATATCTTCTTGGCGGCATTTGTAACGATCGAGAATTTTGTGTTTAATTTAAAATATTTATTGAATTAAATAAATATTTAGTTGATTTATTTATTAAGTTAAATAAATAATTGATGGAATTTATTTATTTATTGAGTTAAATAAATAATCAGTGTGGTA
This sequence comes from Panax stipuleanatus, assembly GCA_020205555.1. Taxonomy (NCBI): domain Eukaryota; kingdom Viridiplantae; phylum Streptophyta; class Magnoliopsida; order Apiales; family Araliaceae; genus Panax; species Panax stipuleanatus. The sequence continues at coordinate 46,533,701 of CM035125.1, forward strand.
TATTAATTAAATTAATGTTTAATAATTTTATAGTTTGAAGTTTTTATTTAATGAGATAATTAAATTAAATGAATTGTTGAATAATTGCAATGTTGTGTAATGGTGGAGTTCTAATTTAGTTTAATAATTAAATTAGAGGTTTATTAATTTTTTAAATGAAATTATAATTTATGATGGGAATTGTATTAAGGTTTAATTGAATTAATATTGTTATAATTTAATTAAAGGGTGTGACAAGGGTACTATGCAATAAGAAAATAATAAAAATAAACTAAAAAGAGTTTTATAGGAGTCTAGCCAAACATGGCCTTGAGACTTTTGGGTTGATTTAACTAAAGAAAGCCCTTTGTTTATTTTAACGTAAAACCCATGTTTATGTAATGGTCAGTTTTATGTTTTACGTATTATAGTGCTTAGTCAGTTTTGTTTACATATTATTCCTAAAGGCCTAGAGTTAGAAGTGAGAAAACAGAGAATAGATAGTTTAGAGAGAAACATAGATAAATTGTAAGTCTGTGTATTGAGGAAGCCAAGTTGGGAAGTCAAGAAGGAAGAAAGAGCTTTAACAAGCAATTCTCTATCATCTTCTAACAAAGCTAAACAAGAATCAAGAGGTAAATAACCTAGTTTTTTAGTTTTAGTTTATGTGTTCTTAGTTTCTTTTGAAAAATGAAAGTTTGGTTGATGATTTGTTAGTATAGTTGTTATATGTGTTTTAGATGGGTTATAATCTAGTGTATGTTGTTTATAAATTATTTTCAGAAATAAATTCATATGTAATCATGTTTTAAAAGATGAATTTGAGTTTTTGGTTGAATATGTATAAAATAGCATATTTTTGGGGTTAAAATTTATTCTTGAATCATATGTTAATATGCAAATTGGTGTTGGATATTGTTAATATGTTAAGAAACGAAAAGAATGCATGTTATATGAACTAATTTGGTTGAGAAACGAATTCGTGGTGATTTTTCTCGCTAATTATGTAAAAATATGAGTTTTGAGAATGAACACGGTTTTAATTCTACTAAAGTTGGTTGTTCATATTATTTTATTGTTTAAAATCATGCTATGCATACTTGGTGTTGATTATATGAAGCTTATGTGATATGGGTATGTATATTTTGCTGTTGGTTGGAGTTTATGAGATTTTGGTTCAGAACAGTGCAGGAAGCAGTCTGTAAAGTTCATGTCTGCACACCAGCGCAGCTGCGCCGGTGTCAAGACTAAGAACTGCGCAGCTGCGCCCTCCCAGATTCCAGGATTCCTATTTTTACACCAGTGCAGCTGCGTCGGTGTCAAGGTTCAGAGCAGCGCAACTGCGCTCTAACCTGATCAGAGACAGTTTGTTTGGCTGTTTGTTTAGTCATTAAAGCCTAATTTAACATAGACTAATGAACATGATACTATGTTAGACATATAACGAGATGCTATATCAGATTGTTAATTTATATGTGATGACTTTAAGTGTTGATTCAACAAGTTGAATAAGAACTAAACCTTAATGTTCGTGAGAGGGGGTAATGTCGTTTAAAACTTAAGAGTTGGGATTCAGATTTGTAATATGTGATTGATGATGAAGATTAGAACTTAAACTAAGTTAATAAGTTTAAATGGAAGTGGGACTTAAACCTATAAGGTTAGCATTAGCATAACTAATAGATGTTGTGATCCTAATGGAATATGTAGGGCTTTTGAGGAACGTGAGTAGTGATTGTGTAACCTATGCACGGGGCAAGTTCTTATACCTTACTTTTACATTATGCAAGTTCTCTAATCCTAAGTTTTCATTGAGCAAGTTCTTTTATTCCTATCTTGTTATAAATTCCCAAGTTCTCATTTTGCACATGTTGTAAGCATTGATTCTCTATTTTAAGTAAAGTATCTTTGATTATTCCAAAGTTACAACTCTTTTGAAAGCATTACTTCGATATAAACGTTTATTCAATTATGAATCGTTATTGTTGATTCTGGATTGTAAATATCATTGTTCAATTCGATACTGTTGTATAAAACTCTTAAATGGTTAGTGAACCCTTATTGATTCGACTAGTCTATAGTTGATAAACGTTCTAAAACTCTAGTAAAATTAGTATGCACACAAGCCAATCATGTGTGATGATAAAGCATATACTTTGTAACAATCTTATTCATTTATTAATAAAAGAATTATTTATTTAAAGGCGTTTATATTATCTATATAATGCTGTTATATTTAATGTGATAAACCCATAGTTTTAAACAATGCTTTTAGAATCATGATGATGATCATGCTAATGAGATTTAAATTCTTAGATAGCTTAAAACTAAAATAGTTCCCAATCAATGGATTACTAAATAGGGGATTAGTGAATCCGGATAGATTGGTACATACGTTGCTTTCTCTTTGGAAGATAATGATCGATCTCATGATAATTTGTGTGGAGACAATAAAGCAAGTATGTAGGTACTTATTGGAGAATAAGTACACTGAATGTGACTCGCTAAGGAATACTTAATGGAGTTTTACTCGCCTAGCAATAGGATTTCCTTTAGTGATAGTAGTACAAGTAATCCTTAGACTTGAGATCATCATAGTATCTTATGTATGATGATTTATATTTTGACATGTCTTTTAAGACCCAGATGGTATATCAAAAGGTATGTTTGGGTATAATTAATTATACATGAAAATAATGAATGATCAATAAAGGATCTACCACTTCTAGTAAAAGAAGTGAATATCCTATGTGATTCGATAAATGGCAACTCAGTAGTCCTTGGCCAAGGCTGAATAAAATTAGAAAGTTGTTTCTAATTTGCATTATCGGGGTTTGTGCATTTAGGATCACAATACATATAATTAAATAAAATAAGACTTGATAGTAAATTCATGTCTTATATATTTAATTGGGACATTGTATGGTAGAAGAAATGAATTGTACGGTAACTATTTATTCAAAGGTTCTTTTATGATTAATGTTGAAATCTATATTATGTGAAAAGTAGTTGAGCGCTACCCTTATTGTAGAATAAATATTTATTTAAATGAATTAATAATTAATTTATTTATTTAAATAAAATTAGAATTGTTCTAATTAATTTATTCACAACCGGTTTAATATGGAGAACCTAAAGGGTCACCATAAAAAGATGAATATTTATTTAAGAAGCAAATGACATAATCGTAATAATAAGTTAAGTGTATTTAATTTAATCTATGATGATAAAATAAATTAAATAGCTTAATATTTATTATTTAATATTTTAGAAATATTAAATATAAATTAATAAGAGGAGTCTTATTATTATTGTTACTATTATTATTAGTTTAATTTCTAAAGGAGTTTGGAAATTAATTAATAAAAGGACTCTCCCATATTCCTAATAAGATTAGGAGGTAAATTTTAAAAGAGTTTAATTAATTGCTCTTAATAAGATTAGGAAGTCTAATTAATTAAAAGAGTTTAATTAATTAATATGAAACCCTAATCTTATAATGTTTAGGAGGGTTGCCTACATCTATAAATAAGAGTAGTCTTATTTTGATTAAGGGTTAATTCTTTTTCAAGTTGTTAGGAGAGCACACCTTTTCTAGAGATAGAGAAAACTACGGTTTTACCAATAACTCACCTTCTTAATATTTGTTCAACCTTGGTGGATCACCTCTAGAGGCCAAACACTTGGGTGGCTGACGTTGATCAAAGGAAGAAATCACACCCGGTAGATTCAAGTTGAACAAGGAAAAGATTAGAGTTGAACTCGTACCTGAGGAAGCACAAATTTTCAAGGGTAAGATTCATTCTTCATCTCTTTAGGTCAAATTAATAATTACACATAAAGGATGATCCGGGTTCATGGTTTGTAAAATTTTAAAACTCTATTTTTACACTTCTACTGCTATGTATGTAAATATTGCATGCTATTTTGATCTTAATAACCTAACAGTGGCATCAGAATCAAACCTTTATGCGAGTTATTAATTGTTTTTATTTGACATGTCTATTGATATGTGTTTGAAACAATTTAATTGGGCATAATTGTTAGCTAGGAATCATGTTTTTGGAGAAAAACTGCACAATTTGTGAACCAAAAAAACTGACTCTGCCCAGTGGCGCCGCATCTCCTGTCTAAGGCTTAGCTGTCGCGCCGCAACGGCGGGTCAGGCTCTTTGGGTACCAAGAGGCGCTGCAGCGCCGGTTCAGGTCCTGGAAACGGTGACCCGGCGTCGCAGTGCCACCTTGCTAGTACAAAAGCGGTGCCGCAACGCCTGTCACCAGGAAAAAGATTTTTTTTTAATTTCTAATTAAGATAAAAGGTTTATTTTAATTAAAATTAAAATTATATGTTTTTCTGTAATTCTAAATTAATAAAGGAGTTTATTAGATTTAGAATTGGATTAAGATAAAGATGTTTATTTTAATTAGAATTGGATTTCATACTAACTAATTAGAGTTGGAATTGAATTCCATAATAACTAATTAGAGTTGAAATTGAATTTCGAAAATAACTAGAATTGCCCATTAAATCGATATCAATGGATATATTAAATGTTTTATTTATTGATGCATATGGTGATATCTATGATAATAAATGGGGTTTATAATGGACTATTGACCAATGCGATTGAATTTTATTTTAGTTGAATGCTTGAATGTATGCGTTTTATTAAATGGGGTCTGCGTACCTTGTCTTCTCTAATTTTTCTTGATGTAAATTCTATCTCCCTCCTATGTACTTCCCCTTGATTACTGATCAAGGTTTCTATTTAATGTAAATAGTTTATGTAATAGGATTAGTTAGAATTATCTTGAAGAATTGGAGACCAAGGAGCAAGAAGACCTGTTTGTAATGGAGCCCGAGATTTAAATGTAATAATTATATTTAAATTTAATTCTTGCACCCCTAGGTTTGACCTTTTTGGTTCACATGGTGGTTCTAATGAACCAAACTTAAATAAAAGTCCATAATCAATCCGGGTAGATTATTGTATTCTATATGCATGCTTATACTATATATATATATATATTATATATTATGCAACATGCTTCGCATATCAATTAATATGACTCGTATTTTATATATATATGTGCATGGACGCTAAACAAGATGAGACAATTAATAACAAACTGCTCAAAGAATTTATATTAAGTCTTAAGCGTTCAAAAGATATTTGAAATATCGAACGTCGCCTTTTAGCATGATAAATTTAATAGAGTATTAAATATTTAATATGAGTTTGTTGTGTCACCACAAGGCAAGTATTAAATATTTAAGATGTTGATTTATCACATTTGATGCTTATAACGAAATTGAACAATACTGTTTTGTTGTGTTACCACAAGGATGGTATTTTTCTATTTGAATATATGTAAGTGCTTGGTTGGACTTAACTTAGATAATTTTGGTTCGGATGTGTCACCACTTGATCAAAATAATCTAAGAGGCATAAAAGTAGTTACATGATGATGTAATTGACAATAGTTGTTTACCTATTTATTTATATATCGTTTGTTGTGTCACCACAAGGCTATATATATTTGAAATAGGATCCTTATTCTCACTAGCAAATCTTTAAATAGATTTGCCGAACTGTAGACACTCAAAATTTTCCTTGCCCCAATACTAACACTGTAGGAGGGCAAAATCGTCAATCAAGCCAACCTCGGTCCCGACACCAGACATTCAATCTAAATTCGATCCCCAATGTCGGTCAACTCCAGTCAAATTCGATCACCAATATCGGTACTCCAGCCAACTCCGATCGTCAATCAGACCATCAATCCAGCTCCGACAGTTAATCGGACAGTCTATCCATCTCCGATAGTCAATCAGACCGTCTATCCAGCTCCGATCATCAATCGGACCGTTCATCCAACTCTGATAGTCAATCGGACCATCAATCCAGCTCCGATAGTTAATCAGACAGTCTATCCAGCTCCGATCGTCAATCGGATCGTTCATCCAACTCTGATCGTTAATCGGATCGTCAGATCATCCCCGATCTCAATATCAGGACATCAGCTCAAACCTGGTCACCGATATTGAGACAACCACAGCACCGATCAACCATATCGGGATGTCAACTCAGCCCCCGACAGCAACCCGGGAGGTACAAATCAGCCCCAACAGCAACCCGGGAAGTGTAGGTCAACCCCCGGCCTTAGCCCGGGAAGTCAGGTCGACTTCAGACATAAACTTGAAGCATTACGACAACTCCAGAAGAAAACCTGGAATGTCCAAGTCAGCCACAGAGGCAACACTGGGTACAAACGGATTCGAATGGGATCCAAGTCTTGGAAACAGCTCTCGGAAGTCAACCAGAGGCCATGCCGACACCAAGGGCAACCCCGGGAGGGGCAAAATGGTCATTTTACCAACTCTCATCCAGTTCAGTCAAACTCAAGCCAAATTGATGCCACCAAGGTCAGAAAAAACCACAACGGTGATCCCGGGTGAAAACAGCACCAGACGGCTTGACGATCAAACTGTGGGAAACAAAGACACGGTTATGAACCCACCTTTGGGGACTTAAAAAAGGGTTAAAACCAATGTCATTGTGACACTCTCAGCGAGGGATTTCTGAAAAGCTATAGCACGCCCCAAACGAACGCTCCGATCAAAAGTTATGAAGTTTCGAACCTGAGATCGCGTTGCCCGGCATGCACTCACTTCAAGACGATGAAGCCGGGCATGTGGGCCCCACCTAGGGGAGCCGCAACTCTACTTACGGCTGCCACAGGTAGAGTGGAGGCTTCCTGGCCTATAAATAAACGTGCCCCCCGTTCATTTTCAACAATTCCAAAACGCAATGAAGCCCTGCCTGACTCATTTTTTGACTTTTACACCTCTTCCAAACCCAAATATTTTCACTCCAACACGTAGATATACCCATATACTACCACATAGCAGAATATAACCGGTAGATTTGAACGTATAAAGCCTATAATTTGGCAAAAAGCCCGTATTGCAGTCCATTATAAGTATTTTTACGATCAGCAAGTCAATACTACTACTTGCACACGAAATTGCATCTTCAAAATATGCCCAGAACTTAGTTCTGTGACCGTTTTCGTCAAAAATTAATACATTTTTGTACATAAACTCCGTTTTCAACACTTCTACAACTCGGATTGACGATCCGTCAGCTCCAGCAGCTTCAATGCACTAGCACACACGTTCTGGCAACTTCGCCGGACTGGGTTATCTTCCCAGTCAGGGTTTGGCCCTTTTTTGTACATATTTAACTACAAATGGGCTAACATTTCAATTCTGTCAAGCTCGGATGTCAAATCCGTGGTAGTTTATCGCTTTTATATATATTTACACATATATAAGCGACTTTCACCATCACTGGTACTCATATCAGTCCTGGTTGACCACATTTCTATCAATATATATATTTATATATTTTCAGTCGGCCTGGATTATTTCGTGGCTATTTTACTGCTTTTGCACACTTTCCCATACTGGGTGCTCTCCCCAGTCACTGGGTGACTATTTTCTGTCAATTTCAATTCTAGCACCGGCACTGGCGTGAAAACCTATCCCCCTTATTACTGTTTATATATATATATTTCATTTCTGTCACAGCCTGGATTATTTTGTGGCTATTTACAGTTTATATATATATATATATATATATATATATATATATATATATATATATATATATTTCAATTCTAGTCCGGGCTTGCGAGTGAAAACCCATCGCCCTTTTACAGCTTATATATATATATATAATTATATATATTGCTTTATTCAATTTATTCAACTGTTGCATTTAACATTCATTTGTATATGAATTTGCACTAACATTTCTGCAGGCGAACTAGATTAATCCAAATCTCGTCATTTCTAGCTTTCTACGGTTCAAACAGGTCCCGACAGAACCTGAAAGCTATAATGGCTGAGATTTCTTTAAATCTAATTAATTTTATAGTTTTAGCTTCAAAAGCAACCTCGCGTTCCTTAGATCGCTATCTAGTGGAAACGAGACGCTTCGGCCTTGCGGACCGGGATTTACTGAATGAATCCTTGGTTCTGGCTATCTTGGGATATTTATCTGTTTCTGTACAAATTTGAACTGTGCAGGTTTTCTAGCCATTCATATGTGAGCCTAGGAATCGTGGGATTCATGATCAAACTGATCAAAATCTGATTCCCACGATGGACAAACTCCGATTTATAGATGTACCCTGCCAGTTTTTTTGTAAAATGTACATGCACAGACCTTAAAACGGTTATTCCGGATTTAAGGTCTCAACATAGTAAAAATATGGATTGTCGTGTCAGCGTCCCTCCGATGGTTGTCATACCCATGAGGAGACCAACATTTGTATATTTCTGTGGTCGAGGACGCTTCGTATCCCGATAAATCACCATTTTCATGCAGCCTTAAGGCTATAAAGATAAAATTAAGAGTAGCGATATGCTTCAATTCTTATGTCAGCGTAGGGGTTTGATAAACAGCTTTCAAAACATCACTATCAATTCAATTTCAAAGCTTTTACAAATCAAATTAAATGCTTTTTGCAAATCAAATCAAAGATTGATTTTCAAATCAAATCAAACCCTTCGTATATAGGTTCAACGAAGCCTGTCAAAGCTTTCAATCAATCCATAGGCCCAATTTTCAAACAGCATTCACTCACGCATTCCAGTTTAAAGGGAAATATTGAAAAGATTGCGGTACCGTGTTTACACGGGAGTTGTGGGATGCCTAACACCTTCCCCACACTTAACCAAGCCCCCGAACTCAAAACTCCGATTTCAAAGATCAAGTTTCGACAGTGTTCAGCAATTGGGCCTCTTTCAAATCAAATTCGGTTGAGTTGGTACAACCATTTTCAAAACTACCAACTGGCGTCTCTGTTTAAATCAAATCAAATTGTCGACATATACACATGTTGGTAATCTTTCCTAAAAAACCCTTCAAAACTTTTTTCGCAATAAAAAGAATTAGGGTAGAGATAACTTAGGAAGATCAATTTGAGGAAACCTGGGTTATAAACCGACCCGCGGTATTTCTTAAATTTTCCAACGTTGACAGGTGGCGACTCTGCTGGGGACAGTAGAGGGCTTAGGCCGTTTTCAATCTTTTCAAAAATTTCCCTTTCAAAACTATGAAATGCGTGAAATCCTGCGTCTCCACAGTCAATGGATAAGTGAATGCTGCGTCTTTCATTGAATGTATGAATGCTATGCCTTTACATTGAATGAATGAAAATGAATGCTTTAGTGCTTCGCAACCATATTAGTGCTTCGCACGAACTGTCATTGCATGCATAAGCGGCAAGGCCGATGTATGTGAATGTATGCTGTGAGTCCTTCCACCAAGAGGCTAACCCGGTCGGTGATAAGTAAGGACTTTGGGGACGACTAAGTCTCCCGGGCTGCCTCCTGAAAATGCATCACCCAGATTCGCTCCAGTTGAACGACCAGAGTAACTTCCCTTCTAGTAGATTGCGATGATCTGGGAACCTTCATGCTGAAACAAAAGTAGCGAGAGTAACCTAGGATAGGTCAGCTTCTGATCAACCGAATCCGACAGGATGCTTCTTCATGCCTTCCATTTTCAATTCCATGTCAAGTCTCCAATTACTGAGGAGCACAATGTAAATGACAATAATGAAAGATTACTTTCCTGTCAGATATCTTGTCATCCTGCCATCAAAACAACTAACCTCGGTTTTGCAGGATAAAATTAAAAGACACATCATGCATCCAATCCTTACCTACATCAGGAAATTGACACGCCTACGTTTTGTTGTAGGTAAGGAAAAATTGGTCCCGTTACTAGGTCTAAATCTAAGAAGGCACAAAGCCTATCTATCGACATGGCTGAAAGTGGCCAAAGAGATTCAGGTTCCGTATATCGAAAAGAGTTTGAGGGACTTAAGAATCAAATAGCAGAATTGGCTATTCTCTTGAAAGAACAGAGAAAGAGCACTCAGGGCCAGTCAATGCTCAAACAAACAGAGTCTTCCTCACAGGGTGGCAATCAAAGTACTGACAAAAAGGGGGGAATGCAGATCCCTGAACCTCGATCCACTAAAAGAACCAACAAAACCCCTGAAATCACAAATCTTAGGGAGGATCGAGAAACTGGAGATCTCCGAAGGAAAGTCCGACAAATGGAAGAAACTATCCGAACAATCAAGGGGACTGGAAACCTTGGAAGTGTCACCTATTCGGATCTCTGCATATTCCCAGGGGCTAGATATCCTGACAAATTCCAAGTCCCAGAGTTTGAAAAGTACAATGGGGCAGGTGATCCTTATACGCACTTGAAAGTCTACATTGGCGAGTTAGGGTCTTATGCTGAAGATGAAAGCCTTTGAATGCAGCTTTTCCAAAAGATTCTCATTGGAGAGGTTAGGACGTGGTATGCCCGACTTGACAATGCCAAAATTCACAGTTGGGAAGAGCTAGCTCATGCCTTCCTAGCTCAATATAGCTTCCAGTCTCAAATGGCTCCGGATCTATATCAATTGACCAAGGTCAAAAAGCAGAGTATCGAGTCTTTCTGAGAGTATGCCCAAAGATGGAGACGTCTGGCAGCCTAAGTCAGCCCGCCTATGACAGAATCTGAAATGGTGATGACCTTCATAAACATCTAAGAGGCACCTTACTATGAAAGGATCCTAGCTGGAATAGGAAAGCCATTCTCAGAGATGATTAAACATGGAAAAATAACAGAGATGGGCCTGAAAGCAGGCAAGATCAAAGATCTCACAGCCTTGAAAATAGTCGCCGAGGATATACAGTCTGGTAACTATGCGAGTGATCTATTGAAGGTACCCAAGAAAGGCGATGAAGATGTATCCTTCATTGTACAGGGGCAATCCAGGAGACCTAACCATAGTCCCCCCATTTGGAAGTGGAAAAGCAATCTGCCGTCACAACAGACTGCATTCAACAATTACCAGGAAAGAAAGAGAAAATTCAAAAGAACTGAAAATCGGGTGTTCACTCCACTAGGCGATTCCCTTGAAAACATGATGGTGATGCTAATAGATTATAAGAAGATTACCGAGCTGGCTCCACCTTTGGGTCCAAAAACCAAAAGATACGATCCTAGCCAGAGATGTTCTTACTATTCAGAATCTCCAGGACACGATACACAAGATTGTTGGTCCTTGAAGCATAAAATCCAAAACCTGATCGAAAGTGGCGATCTTGTGATCCAACAACCTGACCATCTAAATGTCAACGCCAACCTTTTAATGCAGCATGATATAGAGGAAGTAAACATGATCGGGTCAGGAAGCGATGAAATGCATCCAAATCGTAAATACATACAAAGGATAGAGGATTACCCCGGAAGGAACAAGAAAAATGTCCTTGAGTCAAAAAATTCAGAGGAGGGTATAATAATAATGTAAAAATTGGATGCGATCCAACATCAAGTGACTCTGCTAGCTAATCTGGTAGTGCGCCAACATCAGGGTACAAGGCAGCTTTTCACTCAACTATCAGAAAGCCAAGAGAAAGAGGAGGTTATTCAGAATGAGAGCATATCTCCCTCTAAGATCCGCCAACTAAATGAAGAGGATCAGAGCATGATGAATGAACGAGAAGGGTGGAATGATAAAATTTCCCGAAGATCTCACCAAAGTAAAGATCGTCCGGAGGAATGCGAAATCCCAAATAGGACATATCAAGAGACATGCCAAACGCGAGCAAACTCTCAAAATCCTACGGCACTGAGAGTCGGGGAGAGTTGGCGAAGAAGGGTATTCACACCTGTGGAGGACTCATTGGAAAATATGTTAGCATTGTTGGTTGCGCAAAGAGAGATTACTGAGTTCCTGCCTCCTACCAATCCCGAGGCGAGAAGTTATGATGCCACAAAGATATGTCGCTATCATTCTAACTCACCCGGACATGCAACCGAGGAATGCTGGTCTCTAAAGCACAAAATTCAGGACCTCATTGAAAATGGAGAACTGAAGAAAGAATTCCCCATGACTAGAAAAGGCGAGAAGGAGATAAATAGCTTAAGATGTCTCCTTGAGACATCCAGTTCAAAGGATGGGACGGCTATGAGCACCAATCCTGACAAAACACAAGGTGGACCGATCCTAATACTGGGAATGACCAAGGAGACAAAAGAATCTCCCAATGAAGATCATCCACCATCATCAAATGTCTTGTTGCCCAAAGCCAACAACTACATACCTGATCTTATCCTTCTGAAAGATGAGGAGGAGATACTAATCCTTCCCCGTATGGAAAAAGCCCAAAAGGAAAGTTTCTTGAGAGAGATACCACATCAGTGCGAGGGGGATTTCATACTCAAATCCTCTCAAGGCTATGACTATGAGAAAGGTGAAGGAGCAGACGAAGAAAAAGGTGGTGAAGTTCTCGAGGAAACCAACCCATCGAGGAACATAGAGTTCATCCCTTACCACGACGAGTCCAGTTTGAGCCTCCTTAAGGGATATACTGATTCAAGAAACGATCAATTTATGGCAGGGATTGAAGATATTTAGAGTCAAGAAGGAACCTCTAGCACGAGCCTCGAAGGCGACATAACCACTGACGACTGGACTATCAGGCTTCAGCTAGCCAGGAGAACGTAGAGCCAGAAGAAGGTTGCGAATTCCAGAGGATGTTGGGACGTTATCCTTTTCTTAGCATTATACCTTTTACTTTCCATGCATACAACATCAAAAGACCAAAAAATCAAAAGACCAAAAAATTAAAAAATCAAAAAAGAAGAAAATCATCAAAAATCGAGCCTTTCGAGCCAAAAGCATGAACTACGAATGACCTGATCTCCCTCAACTTGGGAGTACGTAGGCAACCATCTATGGTGTGGTCAAACCAAGCAAAAATCCAAAGAACTTGCAAATCCCAACATCAAATTCCAAAGCTCATCGAACCAATTTCAAACCCCAGATAAACTCTTTGCAAACCTCTTCAATTAAACAACCAGGAACTACGAATGACCTGATCTCCCTCAACCCGGGAGCACGTAGGCAGCCATCTACAGTGCGATTTGACCTTCAAGAAAAAAAAATGAAAGACCAGTCCCAAGACATCGAAGACAAATAAAAGTCGAATTTTATCAAGTCACCTGGTCAACAGGCCTTGCTGAGGAAAATCAAAGCTAGTGTCTGAACCCGTGGATAAGCGGGATAACAGTGCCAATATGGCATCTCTCTGAAGATAGAGGAGCAGCTGCAAGCTCCTAACCCTTGGTCTCCATATGAGCCACAACATCCACTGCCATCTACATACTATGGGGTCGCCCCTCTTAGCAAATGGAGCTTCCCGAGTGGATTGAGCCTTGCCTCTATCAATAGAAGTCGTATCTCTACTAGAATGGGCAGTCAACATCAACGCCCTGGCCTGATCTCTCTCGAAGGTCATCCGAGCTATCAAATCTGCCATAGCCAGATCTGTCCCAGCAGGGACATTCGGTAGGTCACCAACCAAAGTCGTGGTCAAAGCCATCACCACCAACCATCACAAGCCCTTGAGTCCAATTCATTGGAGTCCGAAGGCATTTCGATATCAATCGTCAAAGTTGGAACAATAACACAACGATATTTCAAACATAAACATCTGCAAGGACCTTCGAAGAGCTGAAACCTCAATCTGAGACCTTTATCAAACCAGAAGAAAGGTCATCAAAGCCAATTGCTCCTACAAATAAAAAATAATGACTGGGGCATCCAAGCATTAAAGCCAAAATCCACTACCTGTTAACCATGGGAGTCATGCGATTAAAGACTTTTGCGATCTCGACATCTTATCATCCCATAGGTCAAATATAACCAAGCAATCCTCCCAGATGACAAGCAAGACCGGGGCAAGTTCAAAGTTAACGACAACCCGACGTGGGGACTGTTGCAACAAGACTGGACCAATTTTGGAAACAATTCAATACTGGGGCATTTATCAACCATCCAATCAACATACACCAGTCGACACCATCAACATGGTTTGTCATCATCCAAGCTTCCATCATTGGAAATCTGGAATGGTCAATCTATCTTTTTCAATCATAAATTTGTAATCCGTTGATAAGGTATGACTCTTTCATCTCTTTATCTGCTTTCAACATCCAGTTACATGCATTGGCAGGGGTATACGTGTTAAGTATAGATAAATCTTACGTTAGAATCTTGGAAAAGGGTTTTTAAAAGGAAATTGTTTTTGCTTAACTTGTTATGAATTGGATTAATTCTGATAAGCGTCCGTGGAGCAAAAATCATGAAAGCAATTAGAGAATTAAGACTTTTCAACCTTTTGATTAGGCACGACGTCCTAGTTCAAAGCACTTTTTAGAGCAAACTTGACCTCATATGCATGTCTGCACTTTGCGATTGACCTGACTCTTAGTTGTGGGGTATAAAACTATGACGACAAGGATGACAATTAGTAGCCAGCCTAATGTCTCAAATCGTGGCCTGGATTACTAAAGTTATTAAGCCTGAAGGGTGTCTTTACACCTGGTGCCCTAAAGCCATCTGGTTTGGGAGCCACCAGCCCAACGCTCGTTACATGGGTAACTCAGTGCCTAAGAAAACGAGCATTACAAGAAGAAGAAAGAAAAATTTGAACAGATCCGAATCGTGGCCTAGGTTACTCGAGTAATTAAGCCCGAGGGGTGTCTCTACTCCTGGTGCCCTAAAGTCGTCTAGTTTGGGAGTCATCGGCCCAACACTCGCTACACGGGTAATTTAGAGCCTAAAAAAATGAATCTTGCACAAACTCAGGCGAAGATAAAAAAGAATAATCCGCCTAACTTGTCTCGAAGTGTGGCCTTTGTTACTCGAGCTAGTAAACCCGAAGGGGTGTCTCAACACCTAGTGCCCTAAAATCGTCTGGTTTAGGAGTCATTGGTCCAAAACTCGTTACATGAGTAACTCTAAAAAGCCTAAAAAAATGAGACAAAGTTAAGCAAGAAAAGAAAATTTTGCAAGAAAATGAGATCATCTAGAGTCACAGAAGAGAAACCCCTGCTAAGGGTTGCATCACACATAGTGCACATGTCATATGATCTTAATCTTGTGAAGAGCAGTGTCTAAAGCAAAGATGAGATGTCTCTGATGAAGGGAGATAAGTCTTGTGAATCTAATCCTACCCATGAAAAATGCCCATGGACGCTTAAAAGTTTTCTTACGATTTCATAGCTCGTCAAGCGAAAATTTTGATTTCCTTAGGAAAAATTCATTTTCATGCTCAATTTCAAGATCCTTAGCGATAAGATAGGATCGCATTGAATACAAGCATTCAATTTTATAAACTCTAAATTTCAAATGCCTCATTCATGAGATCATACTAATCCCAACGGCCCGAGCCATCCAGCTGTCGGCACATATTATTGTTTGTCTGAATGTGCAGGATATTGCTCACCATGGACATGGTCAACAAAGCGAGTTTTTCTATAAACCCCAGCAGAAACGTGCGAAAGGGCTGGGGCATTTCTCCGTTCCAAGAAATGGAAAGGATCTACGGCAGGACCAAGTTTCTCATCAAAAGAAAAGGGAGAGTTTCTGAAAAAAATCAAGGCGACATCAGTTGTCCCTCCACAAAAAGGGAAAAATCCTCAACAGAGTCCTTAACTTGGGAAGAACAGATGCCCGATGGCAAAAAGATCTAGCGAAGGAAATTCAAACATGTCAACATGCGCCAAGCCCTCACAAGTCGAGGCCTCTACACTGAAGTCGAAATCTAGGCAATGAAAGAACGGGCTACATCCTCCAGGATGTCAGCATCACCCGGGTCATCAGCCAAGCCAGAACTAATCCAACAAAGACACAAGTAAAGAGATGGCCCCTTTTCATACTCAATGATCAGTCGTTGGCACAACCCCAAAGAAGCATTGGGAGATGATCTAGGAGTGAAAGTCAAATAATACTCCATCTTCACAAAGGACAGATGATGGAATATGTTATACGCATCCTCAAAGGGATTACCGAGGTAAACCATCAAATCAATCCCGATCTCCAATCGGGTCGTCAGATCAACTCTGATCCATCCCCACTAGAGACGACATATGAAAGGGGAATATCTGAACCTGCGAATGCCAAAAGGAGCCATACAAGAGTTAGAGCTGCTGAGCCAATCAAAATCCATGTCTAAAAAGAAACTCCAAATCACCTCAGAAAAGGGTGAGGTATGGTTCTACATTAATTTAATTAAGCATATGCATCAACCTAGGACAAATTAAGATCATCTTATCATGTTTGGTCTGCACATGTGCAACAAGCACTACATCAGTGCATATTTCCATCAAAACATTAGGCATGCATACCTAATAGAGTCAAATATGCATACACATTAAACACACAAGCTCGATGAAAAAGTCTGCTACCGTTCGAGTAGGCAGCGGGACAGTCCAATGATCAACCATTACCCCTACCATTAGGGTAGGCATTATTGCAAACTACCGGTGTAAGTTATCATCAGGATAGGCATCGGGAGTACCCATTGAGGTAACTCAGCAAAAAAAGATATATCCCCAACAGAGGAGTCTTCAGAAATGTATAAACGACATCAAAAAATATGCCCCACGAAGAGTATCAGCAGATTTGAAAAATCATTGGGCTTCAACCAAGGTAGCACCAAAGGCCATCAAAGACAACATCATCCCCAGCAGAAATATGGGAAACATTTTCATCAAACAAGAATCAACAACACCAATGGAAATCAGACCATTGGAGTTAACACCAGCATAGACATCAACAGCATTGATGAAAGCCAATCGTAGATATCGGCACCAACATAAATACCAATAAAGGTAAAGCGATTTGCGATGCGATATGCGATGCGATACGATGCGATTTGCAATGCGATATGCGATGCGATATGCGATTTGCAAAAATATGTTAACATTCATTGCATTACGATTTACATCATTAATATCTTGTCATATTTCAAGTGTCTAGTAATCTTTATCCTGTCCATTCCATAACATTGCATAAACATGATAAAGAGGGGCATCTGTAGACACTCGAAATTTCCTTGCCCCAATACTAATACTGTAGGAGGGCAAAACCGTCAATCAAGCCAACCCTTGGTCCCGACACCAGACATCCAATCAAAATTCGATCCCCAATGTCGGTCAACTCCAGTCAAATTCGATCACCAATATCGGTACTCCAGCTAACTCCGATCGTCAATCGGACCATCAATCCAGCTCTGACAGTTAATCGGACCGTCTATCCAGCTCTGATAGTCAATCGGACCGTCTATCCAGCTCCGATCATCAATCGAACCGTTTATCCAACTCTAATCATCAATCGGACCATTAATCCAGCTTCGATAGTCAATCGGATCGTCTATCCAGCTCCGATCGTCAATCGAACCGTTCATCCAACTCTGATCGTTAATCGGACCGTCAGATCATCCCCGATCTCAATATTGGGACATCAACTCAAACTCGATCACCAATATCGAGACAACCACAACACCGATCAACCATATCGGGATGTCAACTCAGCCCCCGGCAGCAACCCGGGAGGTACAAATCAGCCCCGGCAGCAACCCGGGAAGTGTAGGTCAACCCCCGGCCTTAGCCCGGGAAGTCAGGTCGACTTCAGACATAAACATGAAGCATTAAGACAACTCCAGAAGAAAACCTGGAATGACCAAGTCAGCCACAGAGGCAACACTGGGGATAAACAGACTCGAATGGGATCCAAGTCTTGGAAACAGCTCTCGGAAGTCAACCAGAGGCCATGCCGACACCAAGGGCAACCCCAGGAGGGGCAAAATGGTCATTTTATCAAATCTCATTCGATTCAGACAAACTCAAGCTGAATTGATGCCACCAAGGTCAGAAAGAACCACAACGGTGATCCCAGGTGAAAACAGCACCAGACGGCTTGACGATCAAACTGTGGGAAATAAAGACACGGTCATGAACCCACCTTTGGGGAGTTAAAAAGGGTTAAAACCAATGTCATTGTGACACTCTCAGCCAGGGATTTCCGGAAAGCTATAGCGCGCCCCAAACGGACGCTTCGAGCAAAAGTTATAAAGTTTCGAACCTGAGATCGCGTTGCCCGGCATGCACGCAGTTCAAGATGACGAAGCCGGGCATGTGGGCCCCACCTAGGGGAGCTGCAGCTCTACTTGCGGCTGCTGCAGGTAGAGTGGAGGCTCCCTGGCCTATAAATAAACGTGCCCCCCGTTCATTTTCAATAATTCCAAAACGCAGCGAAGCCCTGCCTGACTGATTTTTTGACTTTTATACCTCTTCCAAACCCAAATATTTTCACTCCAACACGTAGATATACCCATATACTACCACATACCAGAAAATAACCGGTAGATTTGGACGTACAAAGCCTACGATTTGGAAAAAAGCCCGTATTACAGTCCATTATAAGTATTTTTACCATCAGCAAGTCAATACTACTACTTTGCACTGTTTTCCACTTGTACACGAAATTGCATCTTCAAAATATGCCCGAAACTTAGTTTCGTGACCGTTTTCGTTGAAAATTAATACATTTTTGTACATAAACTCCGTTTTCAACACTTCTACAACTCGAATTGACGATCCGTCAGCTCCAGCAGCTTCAATGCACTAGCACACACGTTCTGGCAACTTTGCCGGACTGGGTTATCTTCCCAGTCAGGGTTTGGCCCTTTTTTGTACATATTTAACTACAAATGGACTAACATTTCAATTTTGTCAAGCCCGGATGTCAAATTCGTGGTAGTTTATCGCTTTTATATATATTTACGCATATATAAGCGACTTTCACCATCACTGGTACTCATATCAGTCCTAGTTGACTACATTTCTGTCAATATATATATATATTTATATATTTTCAGTCGGCCTGGATTATTTCGTGGCCATTTTACTACTTTTGCACACTTCCCCATACTGGGTGCTCTCCCCAGTCACTAGGTGACTATTTTCTGTCAATTTCAATTCTAGCACGGGCACTGGCGTTAAAACCCATTGCCCTTATTACTGTTTATATGTATATTTCATTTCTGTCATAGCCTGAATTATTTCGTGGCTATTTACAGTTTATATATATATATATATATATATATATTTCAATTCTAGTCCGGGCTTGCGAGTGAAAACCCATCGCCCTTTTACAGCTTATATACATATATATAATTATATATATTGCTTTATTCAATTTATTCAACTATTGCATTTAACATTCATTTGTATATGAATTTGCACTGACATTTCTGCAGGCGAACTAGATTTATCCAAATCTCGTTATTTCTAGCTTTCAACGGTTCAAACAGGTCCCGACAGAACCTGGAAGCTATAATGGCTGAGATTTCTTTAAATCTAATTAATTTTATAGTTTTAGCTTCAAAAGCAACCTCGCGTCCCTTAGATCGCTATCTAGTGGGAACGAGACGCTCCGGCCTTGCGGACTGGGATTTACTGAATGAATCCTTGGTTCTGGCTATTTTGGGATATTTATCTATTTTTGTACAAATTTGAACTGTGCAGGTTTTCTAGCCATTCATATGTAAGCCTAGGAATCGTGGGATTCATGATCAAACTGATCAGAATCTGATTCCCACGATGGACAAATTCCGATTTATAGATGTACCTTGCCAGTTTTTTCTGTAAAATGTACATGCACAGACCTTAAAACGGTTATTCCGGATTTAAGGTCTCAACATAGTGAAAATATGGATTATCGTGTCAGCGTCCCTCCGATGGTTGTCATACCCATGAGGAGACCAACATTTGTATATTTCTGTGATCGAGGACGCTTCGCATCCCGATAAATCACCATTTGCATGAAGCCTTAAGGCTATAAAGATAAAATTAAGAGTAGCGATATGCTTCAATTCCTATGTCAGCGTAGGGGTTTGATAAACAGCTTTCAAAACATCACTGTCAATTCAATTTCAAAGCTTTTACAAATCAAATTAAATGCTTTTTGCAAATCAAATCAAAGATTGATTTTCAAATCAAATCAAACTCTTCGTATATAGGTTCAACGAAGCCTGTCAAAGCTTTCAATCAATCCATAGGCCCAATTTTCAAATAGCATTCACTCACGCATTCCAGTTTAAAGGGAAATATTGAAAAGATTGCGGTACCGTGTTTACACGGGAGTCGTGGGATGCCCAACACCTTCCTCACACTTAACCAATTCCCCGAACTCAAAACTCCGATTTCAAAGATCAAGTTTCGACAGTGTTCAGCAATTGGGCCTCTTTCAAATCAAATTCGATTGAGTTGGTACAACCATTTTCAAAACTACCAACTGGCGACTCTGTTTAAATCAAATCAAATCGTCGACATATACACATGTTGGCAATCTTTCCTAAAAAACCCTTCAAAACCTTTTTCGCAATAAAAAGAATAAGGGTAGAGATAACTTAGGAAGATCGATTTGAGGAAACCCGGGTTATAAACCGACCCGCGGGATTTCTTAAATTTTCCAACGTCGACACGAACTATATATTATGAGGGTAATATAGTTTGATGAAATTATTAGGAGATACCAATTTAAAATAAGACCTAATTTATTTTGGTAATTAATTAAATGAATGTATGCTAAAATGTTATTTTATTTCACATGCAGAATTAGAAAAATGTCACACTCACTATCACTGCGTAGCATATTGATGCTAACAAGTTGACCAGATCGAATTACACGGACTTGTTAAGAAATTTGAGAATTGTTCTCACTGCTGAAAAGCTTTCTTATATCCAAGATTCATCTGTCCCTACAAAGGTTGCAGAAATAGCCTCTGAGGAAGAGATTGCTACTTTTAGAAAGTGGCAAGATGATGCATCCATTGCACAGTGCATTATGCTCGCATCCATGAGTAACGAGGTACATCGTCAGCACGAGAAAATGGATGCCTAATCTATTTTGTTGCTCCTAAAAGAATTATATGGTGAGCAAAGCAGGACTGCTAGGTATCAGATATCTAGATAGCTCTTCCGATCTCTCATGTCCGAGGGCATTACAGTTGAGACTCATTGTCTAAATTTAATTAATCTGATTGAATAACTGGAACAATTGGGGTTCACCATGGATGGGGAGTTAAGTCAAGATTTGATCTAACAGTCACTCCCGGATACTTTCTCATAATTTATTATGAATTTCCATATGAATAAGTTGGACGTCAGCTTTCTTGAGTTACTTAACATGTTAAAAACTACTGAAGGTCACTTCCCATCCAATCGGGACCATGTCTTAATGGTAGATGATTCTTTCAAGAAAAGGAAGAGGCCAAAGGTATCTTCTGAAAAGAAGAAAAGCAAGAAGGCTAAAGGCAAGGCGAAGAAAAAGGAAAATAAGAAACCTGATCCAGACAGCAAAGGAATATGCTTCCATTGCAACAAGTCGGGTCACTGGAAGAGGAACTGTGATAAGTACCTTACGGAACAAAAGCAGAAGATGCTTGGAGAAGCTTCAGGTTTGTTCATGATTGAAATTAATTTTTCTCAAAGTCAAAATTCTACTTGGGTATTGGATACCGGATGTAGTTCTCACATATGTAATACTATGCAGGGACTGGTCAGAAGTAGAAAGCTAAACAAGAATGAAGTCGTCCTACAAGTGGAAAATGGAGAAAAGGTTGTTGCATTAGCTATGGGGACTTATTGTTTAGCACTGCCTTTGGGAAAGTCCATTTATTTAAATAATTGTTATTATGTTCCAACACTTATTAGAAATATTATTTCGATTTCTGTATTGGATATGGAAGGTTTTAATATTATAATAAAGAACAATAGTTGTTCCATTTATAATAAGAATATTTTATATTGTGTTGGTAATTTATTGAATGGACTTTACGTAATTGACTTAAATGAAAATATACTTCATATTGAACAAACTAATAAAAGGAAAAGAGACGATGTTAATTATACCTTTATGTGGCACTGTAGACTCAGTCATATCAATGAAATAAGATTATCCAAGTTGAATAAGGATGGGCTCTTAGAGCTATCTGATTATAAATCATATCCAACTTGTGAATCTTGTCTCATGGGTAAAATGACTAAATCACCTTTTAGTGGAAAAGAAGAAAGAGTTACAGAGTTATTAGCGTTAGTACACACAGATGTATGTGGACCTATAACAACGAATGCACAAGGAGGGTATTCTTATTTCATTACTTTCACTGATGATCATTCAAGATATGGATATGTATTTAATGAAATACAAATCCGAATCGTTTGAAAAGTTCAAAGAATTCAGAAGTGAAGTAGATAAACAAACCAACAAGAGTATTAAAATTCTTCGATCGGATCGAGGTGGTGAATACTTAAGCGGTGATTCTCAATTGTCTCAAAGAAAACGGTAAAATACATTTTGAAAATTTTAAATCATTTTTATCTAGCTGAAGAAATTAGCATAAACATGTGAATAATAACAATATTTTAAAAATCCATTGGTTCAATCATTTGATCCAATATTTTTTAAGAAAACAGAAGTGCAAACATCCGCACGAAGTCAATAAATTTCAAAAATCTAGCATAGCTAGAAGATTTAGAATATCTAATTTTCCTCCATCAATATAAATCTCTACTCCACCACTTCATTACTTAATCATTCTATCAATCTTCAGCACCATTAATGCTTTCTATTCCATAACCTTTCTATACCTAGTATAGTTCATCAAACTTACCACACTTTGGAATTTCAAGAACTTGCAACAATAATATGAGTTTAAGAACTTGTCCTAGCAATACGTAGTCCAAGAACTGATCAGGGACTGTCCACATGCTTAGGGGTTCAAAAATATACATACGATTATAAGTCACGAACTTACCACAAGTATGAGTTTTAAGAACTCGTACCTAATCTTAATATCATCTTACTAAATCTCTATTGTTTCTAATTATCAAATATAAATATGAGAAAAGAATCACCATCTCGCCATATATATATCGATAGTGCGATACCAGTATTCTAACGATTATCAATATGATAAACCAAGTGTAAGCACAAAACCCATGCCCATACAAAGGTTTGTACAACTCAGCCATCACATGAGTCCTCAGTTGAAATCCCACTTAATTCTATCTTACTCTTCTCTTGTTCTTTACTAGATACAAATTTTCTATATCTCATCATTTATAACTCCTCGTGAGTTTATCTCGTACTATATCATAGTACATTCTCTTTATAGCATCAAACTATAACTATTCAATCTGTTAGTTCCCATTAGGCACACAATAGATCTAGAAGGGGGGGGGGGGTTGGATAGATCCTTTTTAATTTCAAATACTATTCCAGTTTATTTTATATTGCTAATGAATTAGCATATGACAAACATAAGAATCTTTTCAAGCACAGCGAAAAGAGTAAAAGATCCCCTTCATTGATATTCATAAACATTCATACATTGTTCATGGAGTTAGTTTAGTTGTAAGTAGTTAATACATATATAGCAGTTATAGCAATTAGGTACATAATGTAAATGACATAAAGTAAATGACAGAATGTAAAAGACACAAGGGGTTTTAAGTGGTTCAGAGACTCAAGCTCTTAATCCACTCTTCTGCTTCTGTAGCAGGAAATTCACTAAGGAAAGGGCAGCACCCTGAATCACTAAGATTCCTTCAAGGCCAGCAGCCTTGGAACTTCAGTTCACTAAGAACTCTCCAAGCCCAGCAGGCTTGGAACTCCTCTAGTTCACTAAGAACTCTTCAAGGCCAGCAGCCTTGGAACTCCAGTTCTCTACAAACTCTTCAAGCCCACCAGGCTTGGAACTTCATTTAGTCCCTCTAGACAAGGACCCCTCAGGCCTTGGCTACTTATTGTTGTTGATGTTGTTGTTGTTTGTGCTTTGCTACTAAGATGTCTTGAAGCTTTATCATCTCAGGTACTTAGCAGCTTGGCATGGTCCTCTTTGCATTCTGTGTAAAGTCTGGACCACTTCTTCTTTGGTGCAACTGAGCTTCTTTCTATTATGCTCAACTTCATCTGATGTCAGCTGTGAACCATCACCATCCGGGTTTGCTAAGGCTTGACATTGTTGGTCCATTTCTTCTGGTCCTTAGCATTCCCTGAACCCTTCTTGAATGATATGCAGACATGGTTCTTCATCTTTTCCTTTTCAGCTTCTGGTTCTTCATGATGATCCGTAGTGTGACTCTTAGGATCTTCTTTCTGCTCAGCCACTTTTCTGAATGCTATCTTCATTGCCTTCTCGGCTCTCAGCTTAGCTGCCATTTTTAATGGCATCCTCATCGTTGTTGAGTGAAGCCTTAGTCTGTTGAAGCCCTTCTTCAAATCTGCTTCACTTCCACTTTCGTAGTCTCACTCCACTGAGACTTGTTCTGTTCAGCTCTGGTGGAACTCGTAGAGTCAACAATATAGCATTCCAACAACACAACGATTCTTCTTCTTAGCAACTCTTGATCTTTGAAGCTTCATTTGTTAAATACTCTTCCATGATATTCCCATTAGAAAATAACCGTTGGAAGCTTTTTGAATTGCTTCGCAGATCTCTAGTTATTTGGTATAGACTGCTACTCCTTTATAACTTTACTGACACAGCAATCTGCTTCTTCACCTACCGCCTCAAAGATGTTACCTTTCCGTGTCAGACTGGTAGTCACCTTTATTTCTCCTTTCTGATTCCTTAATTCGAATCTATAGGAGTTGTCCTTCTGCATCGATGCTCTCAATCAGCAACGTTCGAATATCAATCTTCAGATTAAACCGTTGCCAATGCTTTAATCTTCAGATGATCGAGCTCTATGCTTCAGATGCAGATGTTCTTGGACCTTGTTCGTAGTGTGTCTTGTTGAATGTTGCTCATAGACTGGTTAGAGACAACACTATGATTATGAAGAGTGTTCTTTGGATATGCAATGTAGAATGCCTCTTCCTTCACTTGTGCAGTGCTTCAACACTTTTTCTTGCCTTGACTGATCTCAGGGACTGATAGCTTGACTTATTGCTCTGGCCTCTTCTGAATAGCAAGACACATCAGATTTGTGGCATACCCAGCTCTCTTTCTTCTGGTGATCTCCCGTTCACCTATCATTAATGGTCTGACCCATGCTTAATCACTTTTGTCTTGTTCTTCATAAGCTGGCTAGTATCTCTGTGTAAACTGCATCAGTTCCTGCTTTGTTTGGCAAACACTACGATCCTGGTTAAACCCAAGATCGTTGTCTTCTGATCTCTTGACAACTACTGCACTTGCTGACTTTCTTTAGTCAGTCACTATATCTGAAGTCTTCTTCTGATTTGCTTGTGGAAGACTTCATCTTGAATGGCTTCACAACTCAATCAGGATGTTGATTGAGTTGGTGCTTAGATCTTCTGTTTGCTTGCATGCCATTCGTTGAGTGCTCTCTGGTTTTCTTCAGGTGAAATGTATCTTTGCAGTTCAGACCAGAGGCTTCATACTTTGGATATTTTGGGAATGCTCATTTATTGAGAATCGTGTTGACACTACGATTCTGCCTTGGCATTGTGAGCATCTTTGTTGAAGCCTTAGTTCTGCAGACTATAATTGAGCTTTGGTTCTGCAGACACTACGACTTCGAGATCAGACCTTGAAAGACTATAATTTTTGCCTTCATGCTTGCTGTCCTTGTCTGATCTGGCTTGACTACGATCTCTGCCTCCGATATGATCAGTAAACTCCACTACCTCAAGTATGGCCTACGATTCATGACTTAGCTTTGGCAGGCGCTCAGTTGGCTCTTAGACATGTTGTCTCTATGATTCTGAACATGACTTTCTCAGCAGACTACGGCTCTGAGAAAATTCTTCTCGACATACCACTATCCTGCCTCGTCTCTCCTGGCAGACTACGAACTCCAAGATCTACTATCCTTACAGACTACGATTCCACCTTGATAGTTCTCGAGTCTTCCTTGTCTCTCCTGGAAGACTACGATATTTGGTGCAGTTCTCGACGATCAGATATGCCTATCTATTACATTGTATAAGATTAACCTAACAGGCTTGATCTTTCTATTTATAGTCCTTGTACATCATTTCTTTTTAAGGACTTTACAAAGCTATTTTGCTTATGTAGGATCAACCTAACATATTTGATCATTTCAGTCTAAGTTCTTGTACATATATTCCTATTATCTATGAAAGAACTTTACAACTTTTATCAATGCAAGCATACTTGCATATTCATTCATGTATATCATAATCAAATCTTATATAAATAGGAATACCATTCTCATGAATATTCCTAATAATCTCCCCCTATTTGATTATGACAAAAATAATCAGTGCATATGCATGAGATGAATGAATCTTAATATACAGTGAGCAGCTGTATTTCTAAAGCAGATAATCATGAATGTCATTGATAAATAATATGGACTTTACATAAACTATGACACTCTACATCCTGGATCCAGAACATACCTAACTAGATAGAGATGTACCTTTTTTGCTCCATGTATGTCTCCAAGATGTCTGTTGATCAGCTACTCAGCTACTCATCTTTATTTCTTCTTTTTTTCTTCTTTCCTCTGCCCCCCCTCAGATGCATGCTTCATTTCTTCATCTTGCTCTAGCTCTGGTTCGGTTGCATGCTCTTCTTCTTTGTCTGGCTCCCCCTCAGATTCTATTTTCATAGGGTCATTATCTTTTAGCTCCCCCTCAGATGATGACTCTGCTTCTGCTGTTGCTTTCTTCTTCTTCTTCTCCTCCTTTACCTTTCTGCTCTTGGTCTTCTTTTCTTCCTTCATTCTTTTCTTTTTGCTCTTCCTTGTAAACCTCTTTCTATGTCTCTTTTTCTCCCCCTTTTTATCATTAATCACTTGAGAGAACTGCTCCACGTTTGACATAAGCTGCTCTATCAGGTAAGATGAATTACCAACCTCAATCTTGAGTTCTGGTTGGCTTAGCTCAAGTTTTAGGGAGAGAGACTGTTTTAGATTGTCAATCTTGTCAGTGAGAGACAGAATTTGCTCTTCATTAGTCTTTTGAGCTCGTAGAGCTTCATCCTTCTGATCGCTCATAGCCTTCAGAAATACTTGATCCCTTAGTTGAAGCTTGAGGGATAAGTCTGAGAGTCTGGCTTGAAGCCTTTTTGACAGCTCATTGCCTTCTCCTGCTGACAGGTCCTTTACTTCTGCAGCTATAAGAGAGATCTCCTCATTCAGTTCTTCAGAATTCTTTAGCAACTCTTGCTCTTGAAGAGATCTGGCATCAGGTTGTTCATTCTCCGTCTGAATAGCTATTTGGTAAGCCTCCTGCTGAGCATCAGGTTGGACTCTACGATTCTCACTCTTGAATAGTCTTTCAAAGGTAGTTAGAATCTGGTAGATTGTTGAGTGCCAATCATTGTTGAAGGATGGAAAACTATCAGACAACCCTGTTGGATCAGCATAGAACTTTTCAAACTCAGTTTGATTATCTTCATGGGTAGAGTGAGAGGACTCTACGATCATAGTCTTTGGTATGATCCTTTTGCCATCTGAGTCTGCTCGACATTCATAGGGAATGTAATGGTTTCCAGCATGTCGATAGACCTTGAAGTGAGATTTATCTTTGATCAATAGAGTTGCAAACTTCTTCACCCTTGGAAAGTTTTGTGCTACTAGCTCCAAGTTGGGAAGGTGAGAGAAGCACCATGAGAAGTTGCTGATGTCTTCAGTGAGAGATGACTTTACCCATGGCATGTGAGGATATAGCCACCTTATCTCAGGGTCCTTTATTTCAGGATCATATATCAAGGTTGAAGAGTCCAGCTTCATAGCTTCACAATTGTTGAGTAGATATGCTGCAGTCATCTTTACCACATTCAGCCTTTCATTTCCAAGGTTAATCCATTTTCCTGGAAGTACATCAAGTGGTTCTTCATTAACTTCCACCACTATTCTTCTCTTGCGATGAACAGGGCAAAGAATGTGAAAATCTTCTGGCTCCTCATCCTCAGAGCTGAAGTCTTCTTTACTTTCTTCTTGTCCTGACTTGGAGTCAGTCTGGTGCAGACTTCCCTCAACTGACTCATCAGTTTGTTACAGCATTTGATCATCATCTTCTTCCTTTGATTCAGCCTTATCATCATTGAGTTCAATAATTACTGAAGAAGATTCTTCTTTCTTTTCTAGAATAGCTTGAGCACACAATCTATTGCTCTTCCTTCTTTTTAGGGGTTCAATAGCAGGAGGAGCAGATGTTTCTTCTTCTGACTCTACGTCCTTTGAATCATTAGAAGGGCTCCTTGTGGCTTCAGCATTAGGAGATTCAATTTCTTTTGCTTTCAAATCTTTCTTATCAGCAGAGTGGCTACTTTGGGGTTTAGCCATAGGACTTGCATATTCTTCTTCATTGTTAGGCTTAGCTACCTCTTTTATAGGTTCAGCTTTTTCCTTCTTGAATTCAACTTCTTCTTCATCAGTGGACTTGCTCCTTGAAGATTCTTCCTTAAAGCTCTCGGTTCCTTTTTCATCTTCTGACTCTACGTTTTCTTCTTTAGTAGATATATTTCTTCGGGAAATTGACTTTTGCTTCTGCACCACCTTAGCATTCTTCTTCGAGGGCTTTACAGACTTGGATTCTAGGATAATTGCATCCTCAGAGTGTAATAGCTCCTCTTCTTTCATGGCACTTACCTTCCTCTTCTTCGAAGTACTCTTGCTGCTGCTACAATGTGTTATCAGCCTTTTGTTCTCCTTCTTCCAGTTAGAAAATAGCATAGGGGTCATCACCTTATGGCTGTTTAGAACTACACCTTCATCATCCTTAATCTTATTCTTCAGCTTCTTCTTTAGAATGATACTCAGAAACCTTCCATGGAAAACCTTTGTGAGCGGTTTCTCTGTTAACCTCTTCTTCTTCGCCTTGTCCAGCCATTTGGACATTAGGTCGAGTAGGATAACTCCACAATTGATTTGCTTCCTCAGAACTATTGCAGACATAATCTTTAACTGTTGATCACTCACAGTGTCATGTGCAATGTCCATGCATAGTATGTCCCTACAATCTCTGCAAGGAAATCAAATTCTTCAGGAAACTCATTTTTCTTCATATCCTTCAAACTAGGGTTTCTGTGGTACTGCATAATCTTCTTGGCTCCTTTAGTGTCGACTTCATCAAGATTTTTTAGACCTAGGTCAGGGAAACCTAGACATTGATTTATATCTGCAGGTTTTAACTTCAGAATCTGTCCTTTGACCTTTGTCGTTAGAGTTCCAGAACTCATATTCATATTTGAGTAGAACTCTTTAACTATATTGACATAGATAAGAGTGTTCGACTCAAGGCATTAAGAAAATCTGGCCTTCTTTACAAGCTCAAGAATATCTTTGAACTTCTTCTCGGATTTCCCAAACTTCTTCGTTCCAAGTTGAATGCCAGTGATTACTTGCCAGTCTGCCATTTGAAGAGTTAGGGTTTTTCGGATTTATGACTTTGTGAGGATCTTGTGATATGTCAGGAAGTGTTTTGAGATTTGATGACTGTTGGAGAAGGTTTGGCTGTTTGGAGGTGTTTAGGTTTTGGCTTACAAGGGTGAGTGTATGGATTTGATAGGCTTGCAGCTTTTGATGAACTCTCTAAAATGAAACTGCCAATAATTTGAATTTCCCTATTGTAACTGTTCCCTCCACGTTTCTAAGTGGGACAGTTATAAGACGTTGATAGGTTATATTCTGTAACTTCTCCATCGTGTCAGTTAATTAGATTGACTTTTCTTCTGTTGACTATTGACTTCTTCAATCCGTGGAGTGACTTATCACTTAGCTTGGTACTCCATGATTTCCCAGACTGACCTATAACCTTTGCATCTTCTTCGAAGATCGTAGTCTGTGGTCATGCTTCAATAGACAACTTCTTCATTTAGATTCTAAGGGATCGTCAATTCTCATTTGCAGCTTGTATTCTTCTGATGAGATGCTGCTTGCTTCAGCAGAGATTCTTGTGATGTAATTAATATTTGCACTTCTTCTGGATTAAGGTTGCTTAGGAAGGGCCAACCACTTAGACCAAGGATAAGGGTTAGGTTTGTCCCTGAGGCGCTTATCAGATGAAGAGCTTTGGCATGGTCAGTACTGACATCACACTTGATCTCTCTGTTGGGGAGTTCATTTACCAACTCTTGATA
The DNA here is from genome assembly GCA_020205555.1 of Panax stipuleanatus. Taxonomy (NCBI): domain Eukaryota; kingdom Viridiplantae; phylum Streptophyta; class Magnoliopsida; order Apiales; family Araliaceae; genus Panax; species Panax stipuleanatus. Next base: position 46,563,695 of record CM035125.1, read on the forward strand.
TTCAATGGCGTTGGTTTTGGTGTATACTGCAATTGTGGTGTCCTCCTACTCTTACACTACGATTAGATGTTTGATCGTAGGCACCCTACGATTTGAGGTGTGTGGTTGATATGGTTATCAGTAGCACGTTTTGGGACGTTACTACTTGATTATAGATCTTCACTTGGTTCATCAGTCACAAAGTTTTGGGACTCTGTAACTGGAATATTTCTGTTTAGGGTTAGCTTCTGTTCTCTATGAACTAGACAGAAGTGGTTTTGATAATCGTGTTGTGGTCGACAGACATGCACCATGATTGACTTATTTTCTGAGCTTATCTCAGATCTTCTGGCAAGAATTCTACTTCTTCATTTTGCTCCCTGAGCTTCACCATCTCCATATCTTCATCTATTCTTCCAGAATCTTCATCACCTTCAACTTTTCTTTCACATCATTATCACTTGGTTCTTGCATTTCCTTCTCAGTATAGATCATAGTCTGATCAGATACAGTAGTGTGCTCTTCATGACTGATCATGTCCTGATCATCTTCCTTTTTGCCCTTTCTTCAGATTCAGCCCTGACAGTTGTTTAGGCTGAGAGGCTGTTGTAGCTTCTCCATTCGCAGTAGTAATTAGTCTGAACTCTACGATTGGTAATAACTCCACAATTATAGTGAGTGAGGACTTCTTTATTTTGTGACTGCTTTTCTTCTTCTTCTGAAGTTCAGCACTACCTTCAGCTTCTCACTTGATCTTCTTGAGTCAATAAGTGACTATCTTTACTGCTTGGAAGATCTGAAGAATTTACTTCATCAGTCATCTTTGACACCTTTAGTGCTGCTGCTCTTTGCAGATCACTGCTCCCCTATGGATGATGTTATCTTCTCAAGGAGGGATGAATTCTTCTTCTACATCTTCATAAGTATAAGAGAGCAGCTTTGTATATCTCTTTCTGGATGAGATCATTATGATTGAATAGACTCCATTGGATCATAGAGAGATATCTTCAGGACTGATCACTCCACAATTATTGACAGAACTACGAACGTAGTTTTCTTCATCTGACACCTGAGCAGGTGTTTTTAGTAGTTTTGTAGTCCTTCCTTAGTTTCTTCATTATATACTAAGGATGAATGACAAGTCATTTGAGACTATCAATTTGTCAACGTCTATCATCCTTTCTTCAGTTTGTCGCCCTTCCTCCTTCATCAGATACATAAACTTTGATACTGAATGAAGGGACACTACGATTTTGATCATTTTTCCATAATCGTAGTGCGTTGGCTTGCACAAGCTGACTTTAGTCTTAATCGTAGAGAGCACTGCGATTTTCTTTAAGCTCTTAGGTAGACTGCACACGTGGAGTTCTGCTTCTATGACGCATTCTTCATGATCAATGCTTGATGATCCTCTGATGTGAACTTCTTTGATGTTCCCTCTGAGTTGATATGCTTTGTATGAATAAGTATAGAGGATTTCTTTCATCTTGTCATGAATAGCCTGCTTCCATATGGAGATCAGCAACCATGTGAGCTTCATTCATGTGGGCTCAGCAAGTCTTCAAGAACAGGCTTTGGCATAGGGTGATTTTATCAAAAACATTGCTGAAATGCCTTGAGCCTCCAGCTGGTTGATTCTTCATGACTGAAGCCATCTGCTTCAGTATTCCTTAGTGTGGTCAGATAGACCAAGTACCTGCAGGTTTAGATAATTTCTATTTTGGTACCCAAGCTTGATTGGGTCCTGCTAGGTTAGTTTTCAAAATCCATATTCCTTATATATTTGAATTTACATCACATTTAGCATCAACAATCATATTCATGCATGTGTCTGATTTAGATATGACATTTAAAAAATGCATGATGATGAGTGTGTGTAAGATCAACCATTTTAATAAAACATTCTTTTTCTTTGATGGTTTCATCCTTTGCTTGGTTATGTTCACAGATTTTGAATGTTCACAGAGTAAGAATCAACTCTATTACTTATTTGTATCTGGTTGATTCATGGAGATGATCAGCTTCTAAGAATCTTAAAGATACTCATCTAGAACTGATTATACTCTATGTATTATCAAAAACTTAGAACATAGGTTTGTGCATACATACCAACCCTTCAGTAAAGATTACTCCACTTAAGCTTAATTAAATCCTGATATGCTTATGACCTATTTCAGACTTCTTTCAAGATATTATCTTCAACCTAAAACTTGGATGGAGAGAAAGTTTGTTGACAGTTAAGTTTCCAACCTTAGTGTACTTTCTCTCTTTTTCTTTTTAGGAAGAGTATGGTCTCTTGATAGAATACTGTTATAGTGCACAAGGTGATGCAATATGATGAACAATTAAGTATTAATGAGGAATCATACCTTTACACTGTTAGTCTCTTAACAATCATTTTTCTTACTATAATGATGTTAGGAATTGATGTGCATATTTTTGCGTTTAATGCTGGTAGCCTGTTGCTCCATTTGACCTTTGATCAATCAGTCATAGTCTAGGAGATATAAGCTAGGAAAGTCTTGGCAGCTTTATTTATTTGATAACCTTGAACATCAGGGTTCACATCCAACTGCTGGTTAGCCAAATACATATTGGAGAAATTCTTCTTTCTCCTTTGGATAAGCATTTCTTAGCATGTATTCCCTTTCATCTTTCAGAATGGTGGATGCTTGATTCTTTGCTGTTGATGCCTCTTGACTTCCCATCTCTGATCTGCAGACTACAAGATTGACTTTGGACATGGATTGGTCTTGTTGCTATGGCACTTAAGAACATGGACCAATCTGAGCAGCTTCAGGTGTATATACACATTTACCTGTACACATTATTTCCAACGTGTGAGCTCATCTGCATTTACAAGTGACTTACTACTAAACTAAGTTTAAAACATTGTTTGTGCCTGGGATCAGGCTCAAAGCGATTAGCTTTTGAATATAGCATAAGAACCTGCTCTAATACCAATTGTTAGTTCCCAGTAGGCATACAATAGATCTAAAAGGGGGGTTGAATAGATCCTTTTTAATTTCAAATACTTTTCCAGTTTATTTTGTATTGCTAATGAATTAGCATATAACAAACATAAGAATCTTTTCAAGCACAGCGGAAAGAGTAAAAGATCCCCTTCATTGATATTCATAAACATTCATACATTGTTCATGGAGTTAGTTTAGTTGTAAGTAGTTAATACATACATAGCAGTTATAGCAGTTAGGTACATAATGTAAATGACATAAAGTAAATGACAGAATGTAAAAGACACAAGGGGTTATAAGTGGTTTAGAGACTCAAGCTCCTAATCCACTATTCTGCTTCTCTAGCAAAAAATCCACTAAGGAAAGGGCATCACCCTGAATCACTAAGATTCCTTCAAGGCCAGCAGCCATAGAACTTCAGTTCACTAAGAAATCTTCAAGCCCAGCAGGCTTGGAACTCCTCTAATTCACTAAGAACTCTTCAAGGCCAGCAGCCTTGGAACTCCAGTTCTCTACGAACTCTTCAAGCCCACCAGGTTTGGAACTTCATTTAGTCCCTCTTGACAAGGACCCCTCAGCCCCTGGCTACTTGTTGTTGATGTAGTTGTTGTTTGTGCCTTGCTGCTAAGATGTCTTGAAGCTTTATCATCTCAGGTACTTAGCAGCTTGGCATGGCCCTTTTTGCATTCTGCGTAAAGTCTGGACCACTTCTTCTTTGGTGCAGCTGAGCTTCTTTCTGTTCTGCTCATCTTCATCTGATGTTAGCTGTGCACCATCACCATCCGGGTTTGCTAAGGCTTGACATTGCTGGTCCATTTCTTTTGGTCCTTAGCATTCCCTGAACCCTTCTTGAATGATATACAGACATGGTTCTGCATCTTTTCCTTTTCAGCTTCTGGTTCTTCATGATGATCCGTAGTGTGGCTCTTAGGATCTTTTTTCTACTCAGCCACTTTTCTGAATGCTATCTTCATGGTCTTCTTGGCTCTCAGCTTAGCTGCCATTTTCAATGGCATCCTTATCGTTGTTGAGTGAAGCCTTAGTCTGTTGAAGCCCTTCTTCAAATCTGCTTCACTTCCACTTTCGTAGTCTCACTGCCACTGAGACTTATTCTGTTCAGCTTTGGTGGAACTCGTAGAGTCAACAATATAGCATTCCAACAACTCAACGATTCTTCTTCTTAGTAACTATTGATCTTTGAAGCTTCATTTATTAAATACCCTTCCATGATCTTCTCGTTGGAAAATAGCCGTTGAAAGCTTTTTGAATTGCTTCGCAGATCTCGAGTTATTTGGTACAGACTGCTGATGACGTAACAACTCCTTTATAACTTTACTGACACAGCAGTCTGCTACTTCACCTACCGCCTCAGAGATGTCACCTTTTCGTGTCAGGCTGGTAGTCACCTTTATTTCTCTTTTCTGATTCCTTGATTCAAATCTACAAGAGTTGACCTTCTGCATCGATGCTCTCAATCAACAACGTTCGAATATCAATCTTCAGATTAAACCATTGCCAATGCTTTAAACTTCAGATGACTAAACTCTACGATTCAGATGCAGATGTTCTTGGACCTTGATCGTAGTGTGTCTTGTTGAATGTTGCTCATAGACTGGTTAGAGACAACACTACGATTATGAAGAGTATTCTTTGGATATGCAATGTAGAATGCCTCTTCCTTCACTTGTGCAGTGCTTCAACACTTCAGTTTGCCTTGACTGATCTTAGGGACTGATAGCTTGACTTATTGCTCTGGCCTCTTCTGAATAGCAAGACACATCAGATTTGTGGCATACCCAGCTCTCTTTCTCCTGGTGATCTCCCGTTCACCTATCATCAATGGTCTGACCCATGCTTAATCACTTTTGTCTTGTTCTTCATAAGCTGGCTAGTATCTCTGTGTAAACTGCATCAGTTCCTGCTTTGTTTGGCAAACACTATGATCCTGGTTAATCCCAAGATCGTTGTCTTCTGTTCTCTTGACAGCTACTGCACTTGCTGACTTTCTTTAGTCAGTCACTATATCTGAAGTCTTATTCTGATTTGCTTGTGGAAGACTTCATCTTGAATGGCTTCACAACTCAATCAGGATGTTGATTGAGTTGGTGCTTAGATCTTCTGTTTGCTTGCATGCGATTCGTTGAGTGCTCTCTGGTTTCCTTCAGGTGAAATGTATCTTTGCAGCTCAGACCAGAGGCTTCATACTTTGGATATTTTGGGAGTGCTCATTTATTGAGAATCGTGTTGACACTACGATTTTGCCTTGGCGTTGTGAGCATCTTTGTTGATGCCTTAGTTCTGCATACTACAATTGAGCTTTGGTTTTGTAGACACTACGACTTCGAGATCAGACCTTGACAGACTATGATTTCTGCCTTCATGCTTGCTGTCCTTGTCTGATCTAGCTTGACTACGATCTCTGCCTCTGATATGATCAGTAGACTCCACTACCTCAAGTGTGGCCTACGATTCTTGACTTAGCTTTGGCAGGCGCTCAGTCGGCTCTTAGACAGGCTGTCTCTACGATTCTGAACATGACTTCCTCAGCAGACTATGGCTCTGAGAAAATTCTTCTCGACACACCACGATCCTACCTCGTCTCTTCTGGCAGACTACGAACTTCGAGATCTACTATCCTTGCAGACTACGATTCCACCTTGATAGTTCTCGAGTCTTCCTTGTCTCTCCTGGCAGACTACGATGGCTGGTGCAGTGCTCGACGATCAGACATGCCTATCTATTACATTGTATAAGATCAACCTAACAGGCTTGATCTTTCTATTTATAGTCCTTGTACATCATTTCTTTTTAAGGACTTTAAAAAGTTATTTTGCTTATGTAGGATTAACCTAACATATTTGATCATTTTAGTCTAAGTCCTTGTACATATAATCCTATTATCTATCAAAGAACTTTACAACTTTTATCAATGAAAGCATACTTGCATATTCATTCATTTATATCATAATCAAATCTTATATAAATAGGAATACCATTCTCATGAATATTCCTAACACAATCATTACAAACCATATGTCTTTTACAACTTTAAAAGATCACGTCGTGATCTTATTCTATAATCATCTCCCTTATGATTCTTTTCTTATCTCATGGTTATTTTGTTTTACAAACTTCTTATCTTTCCCATTCATCATGTCATATTATGATTTCATTTATGCTTTTAATCTTATAGACTTTGTCTATTCATCATTATTCGTCATCTTGATTATTGGAGTTAGGTAACTCCTGATTCTTATCTTTATATCTCTTCAAGATTCTTCTTTGAATCATCTTGTTTATTTATCAATTCTTCATTTAAGGATTCCTAACTTCATTCATATTACTCAATATTTTATTCGAGTTTACTCCTCGTCATTCTCATTTTCTTCTTATAATATTTTTAGGACTTAACTCATCCTATACATATACGTATGTGAAAAAAAATCACCTTTTCACCATACGTAACTTAAACTTAACTTCTTATAACCTAAGGTCATAGCCTAAGGTACTCTTACCTAAGGTGTATAACCTATCAGCTTTGATACCAACTGTAACGACCCCAAAATTCATACAATACAACTCTCGACATTAACAATACATCGAACTTCTAACTTTACATCATTAATCGGTATTAAACTTAATAAAATGCGGAATAATTAAAATTTTTATATTTTTCTTTCTATATTTCCCTGAATCACAACCTTTATCATTACATATCTTTGATTCAAATTTATTACATGAATCGCTTCATCAAAGTTGCTATATAAAATCTTACATTACAAGTCAATATCCATTATACATCAGACAACTCAACTTACAACTTAACAATTATAATACATCTAAATCATCAACTATATTTCTCATCTAAAAGCAAATAATCTTCTAAAATTGATATTGCTCTCTATCATTCAGTTAGCACGTATCATTACCTTGAATCATTGACCTGCAAAATAATTATTTTGCAAGAATGAGCTCGACAGCTCAGCAAATCTAACAGTTTTCATGCATCACATATCACACAATATCATACTCAGTTCATAGATCATAATCGTTTAACTAAACATATCATACATGTTATATTTCATATCTCAATTAAAGATTGAGTTCCATAACCCAATCAGTTTAGTCATAAATTGACTTTCATAGTGTAAAGCATCATTTATAATTTCACATACATTCAATAGTCTAAATTACCACAATCAGTTACCAATTTCATAAAGCAAATAGGAACTGAAAGACTTGCCTTGATCGTAGATTACCAATTACCGAAAAACAGCTTATAATAATCTGCACTTCATGAATCCCTTATGTTGCTTGGAAGAAGAAGATGATGGTGATATAGGTTTTGATTAACAAAGTTTCCTCCTTCTTCTTCTTCCTTCTTCTTCTTCTTCTTTCTTTTCTTTCCCTGCTTTCTCTCTTCTCTTAGACTGATATTCTAACTCTAGTTTTTCTAACGTAATATAGATATAACATAACTGACAATATAGATATATGATACGTATAAATATAATATACATAACTGTCAATTATTAATTAACCTACTAAATACATCAGTTATATATTTTTGAATTTTAAAAGCCATAAGGCTTGTTTGGCAAAACCATTTAAATTTTAAAAAAATAGATTTTTAAGACTTAAGGCCTTGTTTGGTAAAACAAGATTAAAACAGATTTAAGGGCCTTGTTTGGCAAAACTAATTTAAAACCAATTTTTTTTTTATTTTGATAAATCTTTTTAACACATAGTTTAAATGTTACACTCTATTTAATTAAATCCTATCATTCTAATTTAATTAAATACAAGCTAACATCCATTAATTAATTAAAATTACCACATAATACTAAATTGCTACACAATTATAATTTACTTATTAATCATAATTCATGTAACAAATTAGTAAATCTTTATAAACATTTAGCACATAATATTTATTTAATTTAATTATTCTCAATTAAATTAGAATTATACTACACAATTACTTACACATCAATTTAATTAATCATATTGCACTTAATTAAATTAATCCAATACATGAATATAATTCTCTTCATACCAAATCGCACATTTCAGAATATAACACATACACATACTCATACTCAAAACATCTTAAAATAAGAATTTTATTTATTAAATTATTATTTATTAATTCTTGAAAATTCGGGTTGTCACAATAGATGTGAATAATCAACAATAATTATTCACTAACATGCTTTGAAAATATAACTCGAGTTTGAGTTAAGAAAAATTTACCTGTTCGACGAGCTACAGCTAACTAGCTTTAATTAGAACTCTTTGAACGACCTAGCATTGATAATGTTGATCTATTAATTAGTACTGCGTATAATTGTATATCTATATGCTTAATTATGCTATTATCTGGCAAATAATTCAATCACAAGGTATACATAATATAATGTACTATCATTAATCCTATAAGACATTTAATTGATCTTAGGTTAATGATTTAATTAATTAATAATATTTTTCTTAAGTGATAAACACTCATTAGATCCTTAAATAATTTATTATAATTATTTAATTAATGAGTTATTTAAATTCTCTTCATTTATTAACTCTATCTTCATTTAATTACTATTTAATATTAGTTAAATAGTAATTAATTAATTACCTTTAGTTATTATTTAATAATAAATAATAGCTAATAAAATTAACTTATTATTTAATATTAATTAAATAATAAATAATTAAACTATTAATCTTATTTATCTTTAATTATTATTTAACATTAATTAAATAATAATTATTTATTTATTTATCCTTGAATAATAAATAATTAATTCACTTCATAAATCTTTAATTATTCTTTCTTATTATTTTAAGAATAATTAATTATTATTTTTTCTTATTTATTATTTAATATTAATTGAATAATAAATAATTATTTTATAAGTTTTTATGTCCATGTAAGTAAGTAATTACATTATTATTACTTAATCTTACTTAAACATTCTGTAATCATTATTTAATATTAATTAAATAATAATTAATTAATGATTTAACTCTATTTATTATTTAATCTTAATTAAATAACCAATAGTTAGTTTATTAATACTAACTCTATTTAATTATCACTTAAAGTCACTTAAATAATAATTAAATAGTTAATTACATTTAAATTGTATGTAATTAGTCTAATAATCATTTAGTGGCATTAATAATTATTAATTAGTAAGTTTTAAATGATTTAATGAGTTTAAACCATTAATTACTTAATAATTACCTAACTGTCCAGAAAAATTATGAATTAAATATTTTAATATTCTTCACAATTTTAGAAAATTTTTGGACCCAAACTCACCACCAAAACCGGCCGGAAAGTGGGTGAACCGGTCTCCGAAAAATTCCGTCGGTTCACCGATTTTGCTAAACTGATCAATTTCTTAATTTTTTTTTTTCACTTTTTAGCTTTTGTTTTCTATTTTGGGGTCCTTCACTAAAACCTTCATAAAATGAAATCTACAACTCCGATTGAGGTCTAGTCAAACTTGTTGGATTCGTATATTCCCGAACTACAATTTTCATTTATCAAACATCAAATTTGAATCTTTTTTGATCACGAAAAACCGAGAAGAAGTGGCTAATCAGTTACATGATTTACTAGTTAGAGTATTTTTGTAATAAATCCATATCTTGCTCATTTTTCAACATTTTTACATGATTCCAAAGAGCTTTTACCCTTAACTCATAGATCTAGCATACCAAAAATTAAAATCACAAAAACCCTTTGTAGATTTCAAAATGGCAAGCATAGATCACCCTTTTTAAAACAAATTTTCTGGAAAACTCTTTTAGCTTTCTTTTTCCAAAATTTTCAACATAAACTCATATGGATCATCAAGTTAAACATATTATATACAAGATCTAACCTTCTCATAAGGTTCTAGCCATTTAAAACACAATACTTCAAAGAACTAACATAAAACAAAAAGAAAGAAAAATCTTAGAACATTTCTCTTTCATCTCATCTTCAGAAGCTAACTAACAAAAACAAAAGCAAGAAACTAAGAGAGAGAGAGAGAGAGAGAGAGAGAGAGAGAGAGAGGATTCGGTGGGGATAGAAGAGAAGAAACAAGAGTTCATGCATCCTAGATTCATTACCTATATTGGAAAGAAGAGAAGAGTAGCCCACAAAACTAAGTAAGAATCCCTAACTTTGTATTCTATATGAAGTTCAATAATTGTGAAAGAGCATGAATCAATTTCAATAATTGAATGACTGAATTAATAATGATGGTGGGGTCAACAATGACCATGAACAAATTTAACTGAACCTTATGGTAATGAAGGTGATCGGCCTTTCATACCTGATGAACATATGTAATTTGCACTAAGTGCGAATCTATAATCAAAGATGTGGAATAATTAAAAATAATTAAACCACTAGCATGCTTGAAACATAATAACTCGATTTAAGTTAGGAAAATTTGCCTTGCCCGTTGATTACTACTACGCAATCTAATTTAATCTCTTATGAAAGACCTATCAGTTATAAGCTTGATCTTTCAATTAGCATAACATATTTCACAATACTATTTCTTGAATAATAAATTAGCTAACATTTAGCCACATAATTAAACATTGAATAATTCTTTAATCGTATTAGTAATATTATCATCCCTTAATAATATTACTATCACTTAACCATCATATTAAACTCTTGTCTAACATTAATAATCCTTGAATAATATTTTAGTCACTTAATATTATTAATCACTTAATAATATTTAATCAATTAATAAAGTCTTAATCATTGTCTAATATTATTAATCACTTAATAATATTTTATTTACTTCTCTATATCATTTAATAGTATCTTCATCACTTACAAATATTATTAACCCTTTAATAATACCTGATTCACTTAATAATCTTAATCATTTACAAATATTATTAACCCTTTAATAATATTTTAAATCATTTACTAATATTATTAATTATTTAATAATATTTTAATCCTTAGCTAATATTATTAATTACTTAATAATATTTTACTCATTTAATAATACTTTACTTCTTTACTAATATTATTAATCATTTAATAAAATTTTAATCATTAACTAATATTATTAATTACTTAATAATATTTTAATTTGATTTTAATCTAATATTATTAATTATTTAATAATATTTCTATCTAATATTATTAATTATTTAATAATATTTTATTTTAATTTTAATCTAATATTATTAATTATTTGATAATATTTTAAATTATTATATAATATTATTAATCATTTAATAATATTTTAAATCATTATCTATTATTATTAATCATTTAATAATATTTTAATCTAACATTAATATAATATTATTAATCATTTAATAATATTTTAAATTATTCTCTAATATTATTGATTATTTAATAATATTTTAATCTAATTTTTTTTAATAACATGTTAATCTAATATTACTAATTATTTAATAATATTTTAATAATTTATTAAACTTATAAACAATTTATTTTAATTGTTTACTCTTTACTATTTAATTTATTTAACACACATAAAATGCAATACACATAAAATTTTATCAAAAATGACCAAAATACCCTCCATAAATCTTAATATATTAGATTAAGGGTCTTTAAGCCATAATTTCACATTTTCACAAATTTTAACATTACATAACTTACTTTATTCATAAATCCATAACTCAAACACATCTATGAAAAAAACCAAAATAGTTCTAAAAATTCTAATTTTTTGGAAAACATCAGTTAATATTACCCTTATGAACATATAATATTTTTGAAAATTTTCAGTTTCGTTTATTATGATTAAAATGGCCAAAACAGTCGGATCTTGCAACAATTATCATAAACTAAGTTTTTGTCCAAAAATTCCGAAACTTTCAGGGGATGTTTCTGCTATGTATATGTACTTCCGGTAAATATTTCAATATTTTTGGAATTACACAATAAGAATTATTCTCTTTTACTTTTTAAATAGTCTTTTCTTGCAAAATTCAGAACTTTCATTGTACACATCCAAAAGTAGCCATCTTTGGACTGAATCTAGATAACTAACCATATTATCATACCAATTTTTTTTATAATTTTTAAAGTATCAAAAATTGACAAAAATACCAAAAACTGACAAAAATACCCCTATAAAAATAGGCCAGAAACTGCCTTTTCAAGCTTTTTATTTTTGCTGGACAGTTTTAATATAAACAGTTGCCAAGGCTTGAAAAGTCATCATTTTTGAGTGCTACCACTTGGATTTAATATTTAACTTACATATCTAGTACCCCTCTTTGACGGATCACAAAAAGGTGTAGATCTTAAATGGTAGCTTTTCAAAGTAGAGAAAAGTTAGGGTATTCTTAACTTGTTGAACTAGTTTTCTTTTGATCAAACTTTTGATACCCAAAATGGTTAGATCTACAAATAAAACACTCATAAATATGTAGATCAAGAGCTTTAAAGTTTAGAAACATAGGCTCATGATTTAACAAAACAATCACATAAACTAATTAAAGTTTTGTATTTAATGGTTTTTATACCTTGATTTAAGAGCAACTTTCCTTTTCTTCCCAAAGTAGTTGATAAATCTTTTTGAAGCAAGAAGATCAAAAACTCCTCTTTCTTCATGAAGGCCACGATTTTCTCTCTTTTTCTCTTTTTATATTTCTTTTCTTTTGGAAGTTTAGGAAGAGAATGAAGTAAAGATTTTAATTGGAATGAAAGGAGGGGGTTTATATTGGCTAGTTTAATGTGTAGATATAATCTTGTATATCTATATTAAATCTTCTAACATATCTTGCAAATCTCTTCCATACTCTCTCTCTAATCTCTTGAAATCTAGCAAATCAAATGAAATAATAAGGCTTGAATTAGAAAGTGACACATGGGGGAGTTGGTGAACAACTTTGACAACCAAATAAAATATGTGCTCCCTTTCTTCTTCTAAATAGCCGAGTGAGTCCCCCCTTAAATGCACCATTTTTGCTTTAATTTTATTGCTTTAATTTTACTTATTAAATGACCAAAAAGTCCCTTAACAAATGGGCTAAAAAATGGGCCACTTAATTTAATGTTTGGGCTTTTAAAATAATTAGTTTGGGCCATGTAAAATAGTATGGTCCAATACCTAAATTTTATCTTACCCTAATTATTTAATTAGGATTTTTATTCCACTTATTTTGGAATTTAGATAATTACTCATGTACATTTAATTTTTATAACCCCATTAGACTTACTTTGATTAAGTTATAAAAATTAATTAGTTGAGAGGTATAAAATAAATCTCTTAAGTAAATTTACTAGTATGTAATTTAAATACTAAAAATCTCAAATAATGATAACACTTAGGTTAATTAATTCTTATACCTAATATATAAAAATTAGGTTATAAAGCTTCCAATTTGTAGGAATTCAAGACCAAGAGCAAAATGGTCTTTAACCATTACTAGGGAAGGGCAAGATGATCTTTAAGCTATTTCAAGGAAATTTCCTCTAAGGACACATTGGTCATAATCAATTTTCTTCAAGGACAAAGTTGTCAGCTAAACAAAATTGGGAAATTTCCTTCAAGGATGTCATGGTCATTAACAAATTTCTCTTGGGGCAAAATGGTTATTTCCTTATTACTAGAAAACTTCCTAGCAATTTCCTTCATAGGGCAAAATAGTCTTTTGCTACTTCAAGAAAATTTCCTAATAATCATCACCCATCATTACTAGTGGTGCCCACCCTTATTTTCCAACATTTTTATACATTTAAATCAAGTACGGATAGTTCCTAACAATAGTTATTCTACTAATCACATGTCCCACATAAGTCATAATGTATTTATCATCACTGATAAATAATTATTAAATTTATTTATTAGGTTAGACATTTAATTCATGTCTTGTTAAAACCTTCTAATACGGTTTGCTGTATTCAATAAGCCTTTTCCATATGGCTTGCCATATATATTATTTTTATTTGCCACATTCTTAATTATATATGTATCTATACATATACACATTCACTTTATTCTCATAACATCTTTTCTTTGAAATTTATTTTCTTAATAAATTTTCTACATAAAAAAGAAATCTCCTTCTATGCTTTGAATTTTTTATAACCCTTATTTTCTCAATTCTCTTTTAAATAGTAAACCATATCGGTTCTTCTTAAAAGTTTTAAATCATTCATCTATTTTTACTCTAGGTTTTAAACTTTAACCTTTAATTTAGTCATTCAAGATCTTCTATATTTTCAGGTTGTCATAGTATCTGAAAGGAGAAATCGAACATTGTTGGACATGGTTCGTTCCATTAAGAGTTTTATCGATCTTCCAGTATCATTCTGGGGCTATGCCCTAGAAGCGACTGCATACCTACTTAACAAGATGCCTACCAAATCCATCCCAAAGACTTCATATGAGTTATGGATAGGGAGGAAACCAAATCTTAAGAATGTTAAGACTTGGTGTTGTCCAGCTTATGTTAAAAAATTTGAAAATGATAAGCTGAAGACTAGATCTAAAAAATGTAGATTTGTGGGATACCTTAAAGAAACTTCAGGGTATTACTTCTATCATCTTACTGATCAAAAGGTGTTTGTTAAACATGCTGCCTTCTTGGAAAAGGAGTTTATCCTTGAAAGGGTTAATGGGAGTAAGATATATCTTGAAGAAGTTCAAGACCAAAAAATTAAAACAGATCAAAGTCAGGTACCTGACCAAGTAGAAGAACCTATTGTACAACACCCTATTCATAAATTTGGAAGGATACCAAAAATACCTGATAGGTATGGATTTGTCATAGAGGATGACGATGAGGTATGCATCATGAGTGATGATGATCTATTGAATTACGAACAGGCTATGAGTAGTAAAGACTCAGAAAAATGGCAAGAAGCCATGAAATTTGAGATGGACTCCATATATGAAAACTAAGTATGGACTTTGGTTTTAGCACCTGAGGGCATTAAGCCTATTGGGTGCAAATGGGTCTTTCAGAGAAAGACTGGAGCGGATGGTAAGGTAGAGACCTATAAGGCCAGGCTGGTTGCAAAATATTTCAAACAAAGGCAAAGAATTGACTATGATGAAACCTTCTCACCAGTAGCTATGCTCAAGTCCATTCGGATTTTGCTTACGATTGTAGCTTATAACGACTACGAGATCTGGCAAATGGACGTGAAAACGACCTTCCTCAATGGAAAACTTGACGAGGATTTGTATATGACACAACCAGAGGGTTTTGTTTTAACGGTTGGAACAAATCAAGTCTGTAAGCTACAACGATCCATTTATGGATTGAAACAAGCTTCTCGAAGGTGGAACATCCGTTTTGATGAGACAATCAAAGAGTTTGATTTTATCAAAAATAAGGATGAACCATGTGTGTACAAGAAGGTTAGTGGGAGTGATGTTTCATTCCTTGTACTATATGTTGATGATATGTTACTAATATGGAATGATATTCCGATGCTACAATCAATTAAAATCTGGTTATCTAAACACTTCTCCATGAAGGACTTAGGAGAAGCATCATATACTTTGGGGATAAAGATCTATAGAGATAAATCTAAAAGGATGCTTGGCTTGTCCCAAGGAACGTACATTGACACGATGCTAAAGAGGTTTAACATGGAAGATTCTAAGAGAGGTTTCATGCCGATGAGCTATGGAATATCTCTCTCCAAGAAACAGGCCCCAAATAAACCTGAGGAGAGAGACCGTATGAGTAAGATACCTTATGCTTCAACAATAAGATCTATCATATACGGTATGATATGTACTAGACCAGATGTCGCTTATGCACTTAGTGTAACGAGCAGATATCAGTTGAATCTAGGAGAAGAGCACTGGAAGGCAGTGAAAAATATCCTAAAGTACTTAAGAAGAATGAAGGATGTATTTCTTGTCTATGGTGGGTCTGAATTGAAACTAGAGGGCTATACAAACTCAAGTATCCAAACAGTTCGAGATGACAGTAAATTAGTTTCAGGGTATGTGTTTACCTTAAACGGTGGTGCAGTGAGTTGGAAAAGTTTCAAGCAGCAAACAGTTGCTGATTCAGTGATATAGGCGGAGTATATAGCTGCAAGTGAAGCTGCAAAGGAAGCTTTTTGGATGAAAAAGTTCATAACTGAACTTGGCGTGATTCCTAGCATTAGAGGAGCAGTAACTTTATTTTGTGACAACATCGGAGCTGTTGCACAGGCCAAGGAACCTAGGTCTCATCAAAAATCCAAACATGTGTTGCGGTGGTTTCATTTGATTAGAGAGATCATTGAAAGAGGAGATGTCAATCTAGAGCGTGTGGACACTCAAAACAACATTGCAGATTCATTTACTAAAGCTTTAACACAATAATAGTTTGATCCTCACTTAGAGAAGATGAGTATTAGATAGCATCGCGATTGGCTTCAGTGCAAGTGGGAGATTGAAAGTAGTATGCACACAAGCCAATCATGTATGATGATAAAGCATATACTTTGTAACAATCTTATTCATTTATTAATATAAGAATTATTTATTTAAAGGCATTTATATTATCTACATAATGCTGTTATATTTAAATGTGATAAATCCATAGTTTTAAGCAATGCTTTTAGAATCATGATGATGATCATGATAATGAGATTTAAATTCTTTGATAGCTTAAAACTAAAATAGTTTCCAATCGATGGATTACTAAATAGGGGATTAGTGAATCCAGATAGATTGGTACATACGTTGCTTGCTCTTTGGAAGAGAATGTTCGATCTCATGATCATTTATTTGGAGACATTAAAGCAAGTATGTAGGTGCATATTGGAGAATAAGTACACTGAACGTGGCTCGCTAAGGAATACCTAAAGGAGTTTTACTCGCCTATCAATAGGAATTCCTTTAGTGATAGTAGTACAAGTAATCCTTAGACTTGAGATCATCATAGTATCTTATGTATGATGAGTTATACTTTGACATGTCCCTTAAGACCTTGAGGGTATATCAAAGGGTATGTTTGGATATAATTAATTAGATATGAAGATATTGAATGATCAATAAAGAATCTACCACTTCCAGTTAAAGAAGTGAATGTCCTATGTGATTCGATAAATGGCAACTCATTAGTCATTGGCCAAGGCATAATGAAATTAGAAAGTAATTTCTAATTTGCATTATCGGAGTTTGTGCATTTAAGATGGAATATATATAATTAAATATAATAAGACTTGATAGTAAATCCATGTCTTATATTTAATTTGGACATTGTATGGTAGAAGGAATGAATTGTACGGTAACTATTTATTCAAAGGTTCTTTTATGATTAATATTGAAATCTATATTATCTGAAAAGTCGTTGAGCGCTAAGGGGGCTTACCCTTATTGTAGAATAAATATTTATTTAAATAAATTAATAGTTAATTTATTTATTTAAATAAAATTAGAATTGTTCTAATTAATTTATTCACAACCGATTTAATATGGAGAACCTAAAGGGTCACACCATAAAAGGATGAATTTTTATTTAAGAAGCAAATGACATAATCGTAATAGTAAGTTAAGTGTATTTAATTTAATCTATGGTGATACAATAAATTAAATAGCTTAGTATTTATTATTTAATATTTTAGAAATATTAAATATAAATTAATAAGAGGAGTCTTATTATTATTGTTACTATTATTATTAGTTTAATTCCTAAAGGAGTTTGAGAATTAATTAATAAAAGTACTCTCCATATTCCTAATAAGATTAAGAGGTAAATTAATTAAAGGAGTTTAATTAATTGCTCCTAATAAGATTAGGAAGCCTAATTAATTAATATGAAACCCTAATCCTATAATGTTTAGGAGGGTTATCTACATCAATAAATAAGAGGAGTCTTATTTTAATTAAGGGCTAATGCCTTTTCAAGTTGTTGGGAGAGCACACTTTTTCTACAAAGAGAGAAAACTAGGATTTTGCCAATAACCCACCTTCTTAATATTTGTTCATCCTTGGTGGATCACCTCTATAGGCCAAACACTTGGGTGGCTGACGTTAATCAAAAGAAGGAATCACACCCGGTAGATTCAAGTTGAACAAGGAAAAAATTGGAGTTGAACTCGTACCTGAGGAATCACAAATCTTCAAGGGTATGATTCGTTCTTCATCTCTTTAGATTAAATTATTAATTGCGCATAAAGGATGATCCGGGTTCATGTTTTGTAAAATTTTAAAACTCTATTTTTACACTTCCTCTGCTATGTATGTAATTGTTGCATGCTATTTTTATCTTACAAACCTAACATCTAAAATGTCTGATCCGGGTTCATGGTGCGAACTCTTATGTTGAAGCTGAGATGAATAACCCTATTATAGGGGATTATATTACGCGATAGTGTTAAGATGTTTGTGCACAATACATGGTACGAAGGGCTGAACCTCTTAAGTATGAGAAGAAAGGTCTATATAGTCTTATGACTATTAAATGTTACAGTAGAGATACTTATTAACCTAGGACATAGTTCGTGGTCTTGTGACCCTCAGATGTATTTTGACCTTGTTTTCTATTCTTAATTCAAAAGTTGAACTTCCTATTGAGCTTTCTGTTTTTGATTATCATTGACATGAAAAGTTAAATTATTTAGTTGAGTTTATTCATTATAACTCATATGATGTCATTATACATTGTTATTCTAGTGAGCATTTGTTTTGCTCACTCTTGCATATAAACAAGTGATGAAGACTTGTTTAATTTATTTGTTAAAGTTCATGTAACAAGACTTAAGAATTATGTTTTATTTTCGCTTATGTATGATGTCATAAAGGTTAGATTACATGGGATTTATTTGTTGAGATTATGTAACCCTTTAATGGGGAGGATTATTGTCTAAATTATTAAAGTTTATATTATTATCCTTTATTGTGGGTAGTTAGATGTGAATGTTTTGGACAGTGAACACCAAATTCTGTGGGAATGAAGTACCCAAATTTGGGGGTGACACAAGTTGGTATCAAAGCTTTAGGTTATGAACCTTAGGTGGGGAAAACCTTAGGACATAGCCTTATAGGAGATAAAAAAAAATATAGTGGTGATAAACTCTTTGAAACCGGAGTTTTGAGTTTGGGGGCTTGGTTAAGTGTGGGGAAGGTGTTAGGAACCCCATGACTCCCGTGTAAACACGGTACCGCATCTTTTCAATATTTCCCTTAAAACTGAAATCCGTGTGTGAATGCTGTTTGAAAATTGGGCCTATGTTTGATTGGAAAGCATGTCTATGCATCGTTGAACCTATATACGAAGGGTTTGATTTGATTTGCAAAAGTGTTTGATTTAATTTGCAAAAGCTTATCTTTTCGAAAAGTTTTAAAATGATATTTTGAAAGCTGGTTTTCAAACCCTTACGCTAACATAGGAATTGAAGAATATTGATACTTCAGTTTTATCTTTTCAGCCTTAAGGCTCAATTTGAATGGTGATTATCGGGCTGCGAAGCATCCTCGACCACAATATATATACAAGTGTCGGTCTCCTCATGGGCATGATAGCCATCAGAGGAACTCTGACACGACAAACTATATTTTCACTATGTTGAGACCTTAAATCTGAATAACTGTTTTAAGGTCTTTTGTATGTACATTTTACAGAAAAACTGGCAGGGCACATTCGTAAAATGGAGTTTGTCTATTGTGGGAATCAGATTCTGATTATTTTGATCATGAATCCCACGATTCCTAGGCTCACATATGAGTAGCCGAGAAACCTGCATAGCTCAAATTTGCACAGAAATATATATACATCCTCACGTCACAATGGAACCAAGGATTCATCAGTAAATCCTGGCTGTGCGTGGCCAAAGCATCTCGTTCCCACTAGATAGCGATCTAAGGGCCACGAGGTTGCTTTTGTAACTAAAACTAGAAAAATGCTAGATTTAAATAAATCTCAGCCATTCTAGCTTCTTGGTTCCGTCTATACCGATTTTGAATCGTTTAAAAGTTAGAGTTGGCGAGATTTAAATAAATCTAGTTCGCCCGCAGATATGTCAGTGCCGATTCATATATAATGAATATTTAAAGCAATAATTTAATAAAAGCAAGTAAAGCAGTATATATATATACATATATATATATATAAAATTGTATATATAAAAGCTTTAACGGGTGATGATTTTTCACACCAGTGCCCGGACTGGAATTGAAATGGACAGAAAAGTAGTCAATTAAGATTGGGAAGATAACCCAGTGTGGTGAATGTTACAGATATATATAAAAATAGTAAAAGGCTACAGAATGATCCAGGCCAGAATGGAATGTAAATGTACAGAAAAGTAGCCAACCATGACTGGGAAGATAACCTAGTGTGGTGAATTTGCTTATATATGCATATTTATATATAAAAGCAGTAAAAAGGTCACAGAATAATCCAAGCCAAACTGAAATATATAAATATATATATATAGAGATAGAAATGTAGTCAACCAAGACTGGGAAGAGAACCCAGTGGTGGTGAAGGCTGCTTATATATGCATAAATATATATAAAAGCAGTAAACTACCTCGGATTTTACATTCGGGCTTGACAAAATTGAAAAGTTAGTATATATACATTTAAATATATACAAAAAAAGCCAAACCCAGACTGGGAAAATAACCCAGTCCGACAAAGTTGCTAGTAACGAAGATACAAGTATGCCGAAGCTAGCGGAAGTGACGGATCGTCAATTCGAGTTGTAGAAATGCCAGAAAAGGCGTTTAGGTACTAAAATATACCAAAAGTTGACGAAAACGGCCACGGAACTGAGTTCCGGGCATATTTAGAAAACAAAACTTAACGTGTAAGTGTATAAAAGTACAAAGTAGTAGTATTGACTTGCTGATCGTAAAAATACTCACAATGGACTGCTACACGAGCTTTTTGCCAAATTGTAGGCCTTTAACGTCCGAATCTACCAATTATTTTTTGATATGTGGTAGTATGTGGCTATATATACGTGTTAGAGTGAAAATATTTGGGTTTGAAAGATAAAAATTGGACAGAAAACCAAACGAACAGAGGTTCGAAGAGTTTTTTCTTTTTTTAAAATGAGGGGGGGGGGCACCTAATATATATAGGCCAGGGAGCCTCAGCTCTACTTGCTGCTACCGCAGGTAGAGGTGCGGCTCCCCTGGTGGAGCTCACGTGTCCGGTTGAGTCGTCTCAAAGTATGTGCACTCCTAGCAATGCGAGGTCAAAGTCAAAATTTTCTTACTTTTGATCGGAGTGTCCGTTTGAGGCGTGCTATACCTTTCCGGAAAGTCCTCACCGAGAGTGTCACAATGATATGGGATAAAACATTTTTCGAATCCAAGAAGATGGGTTTATAACCAGGTCTTCGATTCTCCGCATTTTATCCGTTGAGCTGTCTTGCGCTGTTTGCACTCGGGATCATCTATGACGCCCCCAAATTCCAGGACCAGCCACTTGGTCTCTTGAATTCGGTTCATCACGTTCTCATGGTAATACAATAATAATAATACGACTAAATATCGCATCGCACAGCGGAATAAACACACGACTAATATCGAATAAATAACATTTAAATAATATAATTATTCACGTCCCAAGGTCTCGTAACTTAAATAGTGATTACATAGCTTAAACATATCTTAAGCATAAATAACCTTAACTAGCACATAATATCATAAGTTCTTTATTACAATCATAAAGTCCTACAAAATCAAAGCTACTCAGTAGCCTTTCCCTTGCCCTTGTCGGTACTCGAGGGTCCGCACTGCTCTGCCTTAACTGAAATATTTTTAGGGAAAGCAAGAATGAGCACAAATTGCCCAGCAAGTAATATACAATAAGGGTGAGTAATATAATTCTCAATTCTCGAAAAGGTATAGCAAGGTTTGATAGTTCAAGGATAACAAGAATATCAACAGTCCTCAATAATAGTTGCTAAGGACAGAATAATATCAATGTGATTCAATAATAAATCAATTCAAGATTTCAAGATAACTGAATACTGAGCAGTCACTAAGGACTATGAACTCCACAGGAATTAACAGTAATAAACTGAAAATCCAACAAAAACAAGTACAACAGGTGATCAGCCTAAAATACCCTACGTTATTCATAACATTCAATCATACTCAAGTGTGCACGTCGTTTCTCTGACAATTATATTTTCCCTTCAAAGAAGGTTGTTCTTCTCAGTCAAATACAAGATCCCGCACCAATCAATTGGTTTGGGTCGCTTTTCAATAATATCAGTCTAACCGAATCAAATGGCATCGACACTTTCACAATATTCAAGAACAATACCAAGTTCAACATGAATAACAGCTTTAATGAAATAAGGGTTCAAGTATGCTAATTCAATTCAAACGATTAAGTAAAGAAACTAGCTCGCAATATACAAGGATAGGATACTTGCACCGTAAAAGAGTGTAAGTTAGGAAACTTGCCTTAAGCATAGTTTATTCCCGTAATTTAATCAACACTTTTCGAATCCTATCGTAATATAGTTATGTATATATGATATCCATTAGTCATATAGTTTAACATTATATCTCATCTTGTATATACGATTAACACATAAGCTAAGTCTTGACCTAGTTACACAGTTATACAGTATCATATAATTTCACAAGTCTCGACTTTTAATGTCTTTTATCATTAACGTTCCTCTTCTCAAGTTAGTCATCTTCATACATCATTACAATTATGTGAGACTACAACAAATAGCAAACATACTCTATTTTAGCAAATTATAGCATTACTATAAGTTAACCATCGAAATCGGATCCACGTATCAACATATGATATCACAAAGCATATATACATATTAAAGTGTCTTTCCATGTTTGTTCAACCCTTTCACGACCAATTTACAGGATATAGGTTCTATGTTAATACTTTTGACGACTTACGGTCATTCAAGGTCATGACATTACAAAATCTAGCATGCTCACCTTGTAAACATATAAGGTAGTCATATATTAGGCTTGCTTACGAATGTTCGCATTTCATACACGTACTATCATAATTATTAGTTGAAAACATGCTTTGTTTACGCTAAACTTGGCTTCACGACATGTAACATAGTAGGCAAACATGAATGATACATTAGCAAGTCTAAAAGTACTATCAAACATGTTCATAAGTATCGTAATTCAAATCTCAATGTAATATGCCGACGTTCACGTTCAACACTTATACTTTCATTAATAAAGTTTGCTAATACGGCCTAACACGTTCATGCTATATTACAAAATCTATATACGTAAGTTAATGTGTCCAACATACATTTCAAGGTTATATAAACATGCCCGAAAAATCAGAATGTATATATGGTCTTTACATGTCAATATCAACCTTCAAAACTTATATTTTTGTTAGAAATGTTCAATAGTGAGGTCTAACATGCTCTGGTCATACTATAAACCATATATACATAAGTTAATATGTCTTTCATGCATCTCTACCTCATACCAATATGCCTTGAAAATCAGAACATCAATGTGTTACACACATGTCAAAGTCTGTTTTCAAAACTTTGATTTTTGTTAGGAAAGTGCACTAGTTAGGTTCACATGTTCATATTATATCACGATACATATATACTTAAGTCAATATGCATTTCGTGTGTGTCTAGGTCATACCAATATGTCTCACAAGTCAGAACATAACCATGGCGCCTATATATCGAAGTCCCTTTTTGAAAACTCTAAGTTCACTTTGAAGAACATAAGTTATTTTGTCAAAAGGTATACCATCTTGGTTTAAACATCCTTATGTTAGGTTTATGTACCCATATATACGTACTACCCATGTTAACATGTTCGTTTAAATCAATGCAAGAAACTATCACATAGCAGAAAGCAAGCAGAAACTGGAATCAGGTTCCTGCGCAGCTGTGCTGCACCTGGGCATAAACCCGGCGCAGCTGCGCCGTTTGCAATTCGATTCAAGAGGCAGCCTGCATCGGCAGACTTCCAGGCCAAATGCCAATTTACTTCACGAAATCAGTCCCAAGCAGTTACATTATGCTTTAAACATACTACTAAGGCCATATAACAATCAAATAAACATTCTAACCTCCAATTGTCATCCAATTTCACCAATTCAAGAATTCAACAATTTAGAAAATCTCAGAGAATATAATATGAAGAACATGGAATTGTTATATGATTTTGATTTCTAGCAAGCCACATTGCATTCTAAGATGTTACTAAGTTTATATAATAACTTACAAGTATAACTCAATCAATTTATCATGATGACCAAGCTTAATTCAAGAATCAGTAAATCTTAGAGAACATGAGATGATGAACATGGGAAGGAGTATACCTCTGCTAATGTATGATGAACTTGTTGCTAATTCTTACTTCCTCTTCTGATAAGTATACAATTACTCACTCTCTGTAGGCTCTCAACTCACACTAAACAAGATTCTCAGCAATGAAAATATGAAGGAGAAGAGTTCCTATTTATAGAGAAATCCTTACACAGGCAATGAAATTATACCGCAAATCAAACCAACGTAAATTTGAATTATATAGAGGTTAATGGAGAGTTGGTAGTTGGTTGGTGAATCAAATCATTATTCCCACTCCCCATTGCATGATTGCTAGTCTACATTGCTGAGTTTAAGGAATAGAGAGCTATGAATGTTTGCTGAAATTGAGAATATAGAGTAGACATAGGCTTAAGTTTAGCACGTGAAGGAGAATGGGTTATATATAATGGGACAAGCCATTTGCAATCTTAGCATTCTAGTAATTTGTACAATGAAATGTTATAACATATGTTATACACTTAGGCTATGACATATATATTCATACTATATATTTAGGTTATAATTAACATTACAATGCAATCCCAATAATACTACATGTAATTCGCATAATGTAGTAAATACAATTTGAACACATATAATTCATGTACATTATTTTACTACCGGATATAATTTAATTGAGTATTATCATACCACATTATTTTCTTTATTAAATTCTATTATTCCATTATATATAGAAGAAATCATTAATGATACATTATTTTAATGTACTCTTCACATACAATTGTAACATAAATACTTTATGTAACCCTTTCAACTTAATAAACTTTACTACATAGTTTATGTATATATAACATAGTCACATGCTTGCACATAACAATTAATATAATCTTATTATATTAATAGCTTTACTTATTTGTTTCATTATTTATAATGTCAAATAAATAAATTATTCATCTTATCAAATAATTAATAATATTAATTAATCCATTCCTCGTAATTATTAATAACACTTAATTAATAATTGTAGGATTAATTATCACCTTAACAACTATAAATCTCAGCATATTTAGAAACAAGTGGTTTATTATTATTATATTTCTTACAATAATAATAATTACATATTATTAATCAATCATAGTTAATATTCCACAACAATTAATTAATATTCTACGATAACAATTAATTAATATTCTACAATTAACAATTAATATAGATTAATTGTTCGCTTAAATTAATATAATCATTCTTATATTACGTTACTGTGCTACACAAGGCTATCAACGAGTTTATCGCAAATTCCATAAGTTTCTCAATTATTATTATAATTATTTAATTTTATATAATTGAATTAATCCTTCTCATAACAAAAAATTATTTATATTCAAATAAATTCTCATTTTCATTAATATATTTATTTAATAATATTAAAAAATTCTAGGGTATTACATCTTCCCCCCTTATAAAAATTTTGTCCCGGAATTGCTACAAGGTTACACAAATAGATGGGGATAGTCCCTCATCATCCTATCTTCTAACTCCCATGTTGCCTCCTCAACATCGTGGTTACGCCAAAGTACTTTTACAGAAGATATAATTTTATTTCTCAAGGTTTGCTCTTTCCTATCTAATATCTGGACAGGAATCTCTTCGTACACCAAGTTCTTCTCCACTTGAATGGGCTCGTAAGAAATTACGTGTTTGTAGTCGGCCTTATACGGTCGCAACACGGAAATGTGGAACACGTTGTGGATGTGCTCCAACTCGGGTGGTAACGCAACTTTGTATGCCACTTCGCCCACTCACTTTAGTATCTCGAACGGTCCTATAAATCTTGGACTCAGCTTTCCTTTCTTGCCGAAACGGATTTTTCCCTCCCATGGAGATACTTTCAAGAAAACAAAACTACCGACTTTAAAGTCCCGGTCCTGCCGATGCAAATCTGCATATTTCTTCTGGCGATCTTAAGCTGCTACAAGTCTGGCTCTTATCACTATTACCACGTCTGTAGTTTATTGTACTAACTCTGGTCCGAGTATTCGTCGCTCTCTGACTTCATCCCAACATAATGGCGTTATGCACTTTCTCCCGTAAAGAGCTTCGTACGGTGGCATGCCGATACTTGCATGGTAACTATTGTTATATGCAAATTCTACTAAGGGTAGATGGTCGTCCCAATTTCCCTTGAAGTCCAATACGCAAGTTCTAAGCATGTCCTCTAGCGTTTGTATAGTTCGTTCACTTTGTCCGTCTGTCTGAGGATGATAAGCCGTACTCAACCTTAACTGTGTTCCCATTCTCTATTGCAAACTCTTCCAAAAATTGGACGTGAAGCGATGATCTCGATCAGAGACAATAGATACCGACACTCCATGTCGTGAGACAATCTCCTTTATGTATAGGCTTGCTAACTGATTCAAAATGTAACGGATTTTGATTGGTAGAAAATGTGCGGTCTTGGTAAGTCGATCTATGTTAACCCAAATGGCATCATAACCCTTCTGCGTGACTGGAAGTCCTACCATGAAGTCCATCGTAATATGCTCCCATTTCCACTCTGGTATTTCTAACGGTTGTAGTAAACCACTCGACCGTTAATGCTCTGCTTTAACGCGTTGGCAAGTCAAACATCTACTGACGCACTCTGCAACCTCCCGTTTCAAATTGGGCCACCAAAAGTGTTGCTTCAAATCTCGGTACATCTTCGTACCTCTCGGATGAACGGAATAAGTTGTATTGTGTGCCTCGTGCAAAATCTCTTCCCTTAGCTCGGTTACCGCTGGTATCCATACTCTTTCTTCAAATCTCAAAATACCGTCTTTATCCATTCAAAATTTCTCTTCCTCATTTTCTATGATCCTTTTTCTGATCTTCTAACATTCTTCATCTTTCTCTTGTGCTTCCTTTACTCTATCCAACAATGTCGGATGAGCTTCCATTACAAACAACTTCTCTTCACACTTTCCTGGTCCTTTCACTTCTATCTCCAATTTCTCCATCTCTCTTATCAATTCTTCTTGAGTCGTCAAATGAAACAATTTTTCCCTTCCTTTCCTGCTTAGAGCATCGCCAACTACGTTTGCCTTTCCCGGGTGATAGAGAATATCGCAGTCATAGTCCTTGATTAATTCTAACCACCTTCTCTGTCCATGTTCAACTCCTTCTGTGTGAAGATATATTTCAGACTTTTGTGGTCCGTGTATATCTCACATTTCTCCCCGTATAGGTAATGCCTCCATATCTTTAACGCAAAAACTACTGTCGCTAACTCTAAGTCGTGAGTAGGGTATAGTTTTTAGTAATCCTTCAATTGTTGTGATGCATACGCAATGACTTTGCCGTGCTGCATAAGCACACAGCCAAGTCCCTTGTGCGACGCATCACTATACACCACAAAATTTCCCGCATCATCTGGTAATGATAACACAGGTGCTTCGCTCAATCTATTCTTCAGTTCTTGTAAACTTTCTTCGCATTTGTCGGTCCATACAAATTTCACCGTTTTCCTCATCAGATTGGTCAAAAGGGTTGCTATCTTAGAAAAATCTTGAATAAATCTTCGATAGTACCCAGCTAATCCTAAGAAACTTCTCACCTCCGTCGGTGTTCTTAGTTGCTCCCAATTACTCACTGCTTTGGCCTTTGCAGGGTCTACTGAGATTGCATCCTTATACACCACGTGACCTAAGAATTGAACCTTTTCCATCCAAAATTCGCACTTAGAAAATTTCGCATACATCTTTTCTTTCCTCAGTGCCTTTAAAACAATCTTCAGATGTTCGGCGTGTTCTTCCTCTGTCTTCGAGTAGATCAAAATGTCGTCGATAAAAACCACTACAAATTTATCCAAGTATGGCTTGAAAACTCAGTTCATCAAGTCCATAAATGCTTCCGAAGCATTAGTCAAACCAAATGACATTACCAAAAACTCATAGTGTCCATAACGGGTTTGAAACGCAGTTCTTGGTATGTCCTCATCCCTCACTTTCAGTTGATGATATCCTGTTCGTAGGTCGATTTTCGAGAAACACTTTGCTCCTTTCAGTTGATCAAACAGGTCGTATATCCTCGGTAGCGGATATCGGTTCTTGATCGTTACTCTGTTCAATTCTCGATAATCGATACAGAGCCTCATCGATCCGTCCTTCTTCTTAACGAATAGCACTGGTGCTTCCCAAGGAGAAACACTTGGTCGAATGTAACCCTTATCCAACAAATCTTACAATTGTATCATCAATTCCTTCATTTCTACTGGTGCCATATGATATGGAGCTTTCAAAATCGGTGCCGTTCCCGGTGCTAAGTCTATTACGAATTCGATTTCTCTGTCTGGCGGAAGACCAGGCAGATCGTCTAGGAAACGCATCTTGAAATTCATTAATTACAGATATATCCTTAATTTCTACTCCATTTTTTCGAGTATCAACGATGTAAGCTAAATAACCTACACATCATTTCCTTAACAATTTCTTGGCCTGCATCATCGTAACGCAACACGATTGCTTAAGCGATGAGCTACCATAAAACACTACCTTAGACTTACTCGGAGTCTGAAGGTTCACACATTTATTTTGACAATCTATTATCGCTGCATGGTTATACAACCAATCCATTCCCAGTATTACGTCAAATTCTCCCAATCTAATAGGAATCAAGTCTACTTTCAGTCTATGTTCTCTAATATTTGCGCGACAATTTCGGTAAACGTATTCTACAGGGATAACTTCCTTATTCACAACTTCTATGTTCAAGGGATTTTTTAATAGTTCTCGGGGTGTACTAAGCTTACTAGCAAATTCTTCAGATACAAAAGAACAGGTGGCAGCCGAATCAAATAATACGTAAGCATTTATATTATTGATTGGGATTATACCTGACACCACGTCCTTTGCAGCTACGGCGTCTTGGACGGTCATGTTAAAGGTTCTGGCGGTTGGGCAGTTGGATTGTGCCGGCCCGCTGATCATAATCTTGTTTCCTCCCCCTTGTTGGCTACCACTTCTGCCACTTCCCTTCTTCGGGCAATCCTTAATACGGTGTTCAGTTGAGCAGCAAGCAAAACACCCTTGGATCTTCTTTGGCTTCGAACAGTTTGGCGATATGTGCCCCTTTTGGCCGCAGTTATAATACGTGCCCTTTCCTTTCCAGCACTTCCCTTGGTGACTTTTCCCACACTTATTACAAGCTCCACTCCTTTTCTTAAAATTTCCCTGGTGACTCCCACCTTGATTATTGTTTCTGTTGTTGTTGTTGTTGTTGTTGTTGTCCCACTTTCTCTTCCCGGAGTTACTCCCTCCGCCACTGCTTCCTCTACGATTTTCACTACTAGTGTTCTTTCCTTTTTTATCTTTATTATACAAGCTCAAAGCTTCACTTCCTCCCTCGACGATAATAGCCTTCTCCAGCAGTGTTGCAAAAGAATCGATCTGAAGAACTGACACCTTATTGAATAGCCAAGGCTTCAGTCCTTGTTCGAATTGTGTAGCCTTCCTCTTTTCATCTCCTACCTGGTGCTCCGCAAATCGGGCTAGTTCGTTAAACCAAGCCGCGTATTGCGCCACTGTCATCTCCCCTTGTTTTAACTCTAGGAATTTCACCTCCATCTGGTTTTTCATGCTCTTCGGGAAGTAGTTCTCAAAGAACAACATTTTGAATCTTTCCCATGCTATCGTCCCTCTCTCCGGCTCTCTGCTGATTACCTGCCCACCAATAATTCGCTTCTCCCCTCATCATGTACGTGGCAAACACCGTCTTCTGATATTTGCCTATGCGAGCTATAGTGAAAGCTTTTTCGATCTCCTTGATCCACGTTTGTGCGACGATTGGGTCGATAGTTCCCTCGAGTCCTACACTCTTAAAGTCTTTAAAGGTTGTTACTGGCACAGCCTGAGGGTTGGGGAGAACGGGTTCATTGTTCCTTCCCCTTAATGCCTCTCCTAATAGGTCTACCAACTTCTGAATGGGATCTACTTGCTCTCTCTCGTTATTAACGAATTCTTCGGGTGCAGTCAGTCTACGTCTTGGTGCCATGATCTGCATCACAAATTTTTATTTTATTATTATCCAGTTATATCACTTAAGTATTTCTTTTAGAACAAAAAGAATAAATTTATAACACATTTTTGAATAAACTCCATTTATATTCATATGCCATTTCATTTCATTACATGATTATCCTAGCATACTGCTATAAATGTCATCACGTATATCCCCTAATATCACAAAAGACGGGGAATATACCAACCTACTACCATACTACCCCTCTAACAAAAGCTAACTCGGGGTTTACATCACTATCCCACATCTTACACAAAAGATTGGGATTACAACATAAATATACAATACATTAGACAAATACTACTAATCTACCACTAAACCATCTAAGGAAATCTCATCCCCTCATGCCACGCTCCACAGCGCTCTTGTACTCTAACTGTGCTACATAATCTACCAACTCTTGACTCATAGTATGTAGAGTCTGTCCCTGCTCTGCCGGGTAGTGGTACACACCATCAAGCACCCTCTCGAATGCCGAACGGAATACGTACCCCATCTTGTTCATTTTTCTCTTCTTACATCGGACCTCATTCTCCAGGTCGTCAGCTCTCTCATGGGCAGCCTCCCACTTCTCCTCGAAGTATATCCTATCCATCACTTCTAATTCCAACTGAGTGCAGAGTGCTTCCTTCTCAGTCTTCTCGCTTAGTTCCCTCTGTTCAACCTCTTCCAGCTTCTCTGCCAGATCAAGGTTCCTAGCCACTGACTTGTGAAATAGGGTTCCCATCTGGATTCCCGCCTCTTTGTGATAAGCAATTTCTGCTTCCAACTCCTGCATGGCCAGCTTCCTCTTGTGGTGTTTGTCCCGTAGTTTCTAGAACTCTGACTCCCTCTCTTTTGCCTCTTCCTCTAACTTTTGAACTATGCAGTCCAACTCTAGGATTCGCTCCTCATATTAGCCTAGTATGTGCTCCTCTAGGTTAGGCTCGTAGGAGTCCTCCATGGGCTCCTCATTTGAAGGCTTGTCCTCAACCGGCTCGTCCTCCATCGGCTCCTCCTCGGGATCCAGCTCTACCTCTCTCTCTATCTTATCCTCGTCATCTGACTCGGATGGTGCTACAGCCTGTACTGGCACAACCTCTATCGGTGCCTCGTACACTACATGGATATCCCTGGGCTCGTCCTCAGCCACTCTAGTGGGTACTCTCATATCTGCCATCTACAATCACAAACACAAGACAAGAAACAGCAACCCCATTAGAATGTTAAACAAAACATAAGTTCATTGTATAAAATGAAGTTACATTTCATAACAAACTAAGTCTCTCAAGGAAAACTCTACATGAGTTTTATCTCCTTCCTAACTTCTAAGTTCACCTAAGTTTTAGTCTAAGGACACTCGTTCCTAAGGTTTATAACTACAGCTTTGATACCAACCTGTGACGCCCCCAAATTCCAGGACCTGTCACTTGGTCTCTCGAATTCGATTCGTCACGTTCTCATGGTAATACAATAAAAATAATACGACTAAATGTCGCATCGCACAGCGGAATAAACACATGACTAATATCGAATAAATTATATTTAAATAATATAATTATTCACGTCCCAAGGTCTTGTAACTTAAATAGTGATTACATAGCTTAGACATATCTTAAGCATAAATAACCTTAACTAGTACATAATATCATAAGTTCTTTATTAAAATCATAAAGTCCTACATAATCAAAGATACTCAGTAGCCTTTCCCTTGCCCTTGTCGGTACTCGAGGGTCCGCACTGCTCTGCCTTAACTGAAATATTTTTAGGAAAAGCAAGAATGAGCACAAATTGCCCAGCAAGTAATATACAATAAGGGTGAGTAATATAATTCTAAATTCTCAAAAAGGTATAGCAAGGTTTGATAGTTCAAGGATAACAAGAACATCAACAGTCCTCAATAATAGTTGCTAAGGACAGAATAATATCAATGTGATTCAATAATAAATCAATTCAAGATTTTAAGATAATTGAATACTGAGCAGTCACTAAGGACTATGAACTCCACAGGAATTAACAGTAATAAACTGAAAATTCAACAAAAATAAGTACAACAGGTGATCAGCCTAAAGTACCCTACGTTATGCATAACATTCAATTATACTCAAGTGCGCACGTCGGTTCTCCGATAATTAAATTTTCCCTTCAAAGAAGGTTGTTCTTCTCAGTCAAATACAAGATCCCGCACCAATCAATTGATTTGGGTCGCTTTTCAATAATATCAGTCTAGCCGAATCAAATGGCATCGACACTTTCACAATATTCAAGAACAATACCAAGTTCAATATGAATAACAGCTTTAATGAAATAAGGGTTCAAGTATGCTAATTCAATTCAAACGATTAAGTAAAGAAACTAGCTCGCAATATACAAGGATAAGATACTTGCACCGTAAAAGAGTGTAAGTTAGGAAACTTGCCTTAAACATAGTTTATTCCCTTAATTTAATCAACACTTTTCGAATCCTATCGTAATATAGTTACATATATATGATATCCATTAGTCATATAGTTTAACATTATATCTCATCTCGTATATACGATTAACATATAAGCTAAGTCTTGACCTAGTTAAACAGTTATACAGTATCATATAATTTCACAAGTCTCGACTTTTAATGTCTTTTATCATTAACGTTCCTCTTCTCAAGTTAGTCATCTTCATACATCATTGCTATCATGTGAGACTACAACAAATAGCAAACATACTCTATTTTAGCAAATTATAGCATTACTATAAGTTAACCGTCGCAATCGGATCCACGTATCAACATATGATATCACAAAGCATATATACATATTAAAGAGTCTTTCCATGTTTGTTCAACCTTTTCACGACTAATTTACAAGATATAGGTTCTATGTTAATACTTTTGACGACTTACGGTCATTCAAGGTCATGACGTTACAAAATCTAGCATGCTCACCTTGTAAACATATAAGGTAGTCATATATTAGGCATGCTTACGAATGTTCGCATTTCATACACGTACTATCACAATTATTAGTTGAAAACATGCTTTGTTTACGCTAAACTTGGCTTCACGACATGTAACATAGTAGGCAAACATGAATGATACATTAGCAAGTCTAAAAGTACTATCAAACATGTTCATAAGTATTGTAATTCAAATCTCAATGTAACATGCCGACGTTCACGTTCAACACTAATACTTTCATTAATAAAGTTTTCTAATACGGTCTGACACGTTTATGCTATATTATGAAATCTATATACGTAAGTTAATGTGTCCAACATACATTTCAAGGTTATATAAAAATGCCTGAAAAATTAGAATTTATATATGGTCTTTACATGTCAATATCAACCTTCAAAACTTGTATTTTTGTTAGAAATGTTCAATAGTGAGGTCAAATATGCTCTTGTCATACTATGAACCATATATACATAAGTTAATATGTCTTTCATGCATCTCTACCTCATACCAACATGCCTTAAAAATTAGAACATCAATGTGTTACACACATGTCAAAGTTTGTTTTCAAAACTTTGATTTTCGTTGGGAAAGTGCACTAGTTAGGTTCACATATTCATATTATATCACGATACATATATACTTAAGTCAATATGCATTTCGTGTGTATCTAGGTCATACCAATATGTCTCACAAGTCAGAACATAACCATGGCGCCTATATATCAAAGTCCCTTTTTGAAAACTCTAAGTTCACTTTGAAGAACATAAGTTATTTTGTCAAAAGGTATACCATCTTGGTTTAAACATGCTTATGTTAGGTTTATGTACCCATATATACTTACTACCCATGTTAACATGTTCGTTTAAATCAATGCAAGAAAATATCACATAGCAGAAAGCAAGCAGAAACTGGAATCAGGTTCCTGCGCAGCTGCGCTGCGCCTGGGCATAAACCCGGCGCAGCTGCGCCATGTGCAATTCAATTCAAGAGGCAGCATGCATCGGCAGACTTCCAGGCCAAATGCCAATTTACTTCACGAAATCAGTCCCAAGCAGTTACATTATGCTTTAAACATACTACTAAGGCCATATAACAATCAAATAAACATTCTAACCTCCAATTGTCATCCAATTTCACCAATTCAAGAATTCAACAATTTAGAAAATCTCAGAGAATATAATATGAAGAACATGGAATTGTTATATGATTTTGATTTCTAGCAAGCCACATTGCATTCTAAGATGTTACTAAGTTTATATAATAACTTATAAGTATAACTCAATTAATTTATCATGATGACAAAGCTTAATTCAAGAATCAGTAAATCTCAGAGAACATGAGATGATGAACATGGGAAGGAGTATACCTCTGCTAATGTATGATGAACTTGCTGCTAATTCTTACTTCCTCTTCTGATAAGTATACAATTACTCACTCTCTGTAGGCTCTCAACTCACACTAAACAAGATTCTCAGCAATGAAAATATGAAGGAGAAGAGTTCCTATTTATAGAGAAATCCTTACACGGGCAATGAAATTATACCACAAATCAAACCAACGTAAATTTGAATTGTATAGAGGTTAATGGAGAGTTGGTAGTTGGTTGGTGAATCGAATCATTATTCCCACTCCCCATTGCATGATTGCTAGTCTACATTGCTGAGTTTAAGGAATAGAGAGCTATGAATGTTTGCTGAAATTGAGAATATAGAGTAGACATAGGCTTAAGTTTAGCACGTGAAGGAGAATGGGTCATATATAATGGGATAAGCCAATTGCAATCTCAGCATTCTAGTAATTTGTACAATGAAATGTTATAACATATGTTATACACTTAGGCTATCACATATATATTCATACTATATATTTAGGTTATAATTAACATTACAATGCAATCCCAATAATATTACATGTAATTCACATAATGTAGTAAATGCAATTTGAACACATATAATCCATGTACATTATTTTACTACCGGATATAATTTAATTGAGTATTATCATACCACATTATTTTCTTTATTAAATTCTATTATTCCATTATATATAGAAGAAATCATCAATGATACATTATTTTAATGTACTCTTCACATACAATTGCCACATAAATACTTTATGTAACCCTTTCAACTTAATAAACTTTACTACATAGTTTATGTATATATAACATAGTCACATGCTTGCACATAACAATTAATATAATCTTATTATATTAATAACTTTACTTATTTGTTTCATTATTTGTAATGTCAAATAAATAAATTATTCATCTTATCAAATAATTAATAATATTAATTAATCCATTCCTCGTAATTATTAATAACACTTAATTAATAATCGTAAGATTAATTATCACCTTAACAACTATAAATCTCAGCATATTTATAAATAAGTGGTTTATTATTATTATATTTCTTGAAATAATAATAATTACGAATATTAACTGTGATTGATTAATAATTACATATTATTAATCAATCACAGTTAATATTCCACAATAATTAATTAATATTCTACGATAACAATTAATTAATATTCTACAATTAACAATTAATATAGATTAATTATTCGCTTAAATTAATATAATCATTCTTATATTACGTCACTGTGCCACACAAGGCTATCAACGAGTTTATCGCAAACTTCATAAGTTTCTCAATTATTATTATATTTATTCAATTTTATATAATTGAATTAATCCTTCTCATAACACAAAATTATTTATATTCAAATAAATTATCATTTCCATTAATATATTTATTTAATAATATTAGGAAATTCTCGGGTATTACATCATCGTTATGGTTCGTTCTGACCTTGGTGGCATCAATTCGGCTTGAATTTGATCGAATCGTCTTAGGGTTGGTAAAATAACCATTTTACCCCTTTCGGGGTTTCCTTTAATGTTGACATGGCCTTTGGTCGACTTCTGGGAGTTGTTTCCAAGGCTTGGATCTCATTCGAGTCTGTTTGTCCTCAATGTTGTTTCTGAAGTTGATTTGGTCGCTCAAGGTTTTCCACTTGAGATGTTGTTTTGCTTCAGGACTGTTTCTGAAGTTGACTTGACTTCCCGGGTTGAAACCGGGGCTGACCTGTACCTCCCTGGTTGAGACTGGGGCTGATGTGATGCTTCGAGTTTATCTCTGAAGGTTAGATTGGCTTCTTAGGGTTATTTCTGGGGCTGAACTGGATCTCTTGGTTGTGACCGGGGCTTAACTGTACCTCCCGGGTTGCGACCAGGGCTGAATTGATATCCCGGTATTAAGACCGGGGTTGACTTGATGGCCCGGTATTGAGAACGGGGATGACCTGACGGCCCGATATTGAGACCGGGGTCGAACTGATGTCCCGTTATTGAGACCGGGGTTGAGCTGATTGCCAGGTATTGAGACCGGGGTTGAACTGACGTCCTGGTATTGAGACCGGGGTTGTGCTGACATTCTGGTATTGGTGATCGGGGTTGAGTTTGACATCTCGATATTGGTGATCGGGGTTGAGTCGACATCCCGGTATTGGTGACCGGGGCTGAGAAGACGATTTTGCCCTCTTGCAGGGTTAGTAACAGGAAAATGAAATTTCAAGTGTCTACAGATGCCCCTCTTTATCTTGTTTATGTAATGCAATGGAATGAACATAATAAAGATTGCTAGACACTTGAAATATGAAAAGATATTAATGATGCAAATCGCAATGCAATGAATGTTAACATGTTTTCGCAAATCGCATTTCGCACTTCGCAAATCGTATATCGCATCGCAAATCGTATATCACATCGCTTACCCTGAATGGTCATAGATGATGCCTGAGTTGGGGCCGATCTCAACGGTTGACTTTCATCAGTGCTGTTGATGTCTATGCTGGTGTTGACTCAAACGATTTGATTTCCATCGGTGTTGTCAATGCTTTGTTTGAAGAAGATAAACTAAAATGTTTTCTACATTTCTACTGGGGGACGATGTCCTTTATGATATCCTTTGCTGCTGGTAGGATGCTATTGGTAGGCTATCATAGTTAGGCTATCACATACTATTCTTGTCACTTTCTGCTAGGGATGACGTCATCCGTGGTAGCCCTTGGTGTTACCTTGGTTTAAGCCTAATGGTTTCTCACATCTGCCGATACCATCAGGGGGGGCAAATTTTCTCTTGGCTGATGTTGTTGTACATTTCTGAAGACTCCTCTACTGGGGATGTATCTCTTTTGCTGAGTTACCTCAGTGGGTGCTCCCGATGCCTATCCTGATGATAACTTACACCGGTAGTTTGCAACAGTGCCTACCCTGATGGTAGGTGTAAGACCCCAACTTTTATGAATAAGATTTAATTTTCTATATATGTTATTTTAAATAGTAAGGTGTTGATTTGATGAATGTGATAAGTTATGGGGTGATATGTGCAAATTTTACAAAGTAAGCAAGTGGTCATAAAATATTCATTGTGTCGGGAAATATTCGTTTGGTCAGGGAATATTCTTTTTGTCGGGGAATATTCGTACGACAGCGCAGTCATTTGTGGGTCCCATAACGAAAAACTGTCGGATGAAGAAAAAGACAAGAATAAGTTCTTTAAAAATAACGGCAAAATTGTTACTGTTAAACTGTTGAAATACCCTGTAGTTAAAGAGCGGTAATACGCGTTGTTGCACAGTAGCGCATGGTATTGCATAGTATTTCTAATTATTGGTTTTTACGTAAGAAGTCACTTACTTAAGAATGATTACAGTAATTACTGTTTAATATCTTATATTATTGATTCAATAATTGTTACGTTGATATTTTATATTATTGATTCAATAATTGTCACTGCACAGTATGTCATATTATCAAATTAATAATTCATATTATTTGAATAATAGTATTAGATAGCATTGTTGGCAATGTCAAGGAAGTTCTGTCTAGGAAAGGGGTTTGGTCATCTAATTACGCGCCAGTAAGGAGAAATCCTTATCGGGAAGCCCCCTCTTTCTTGGGAACGACCTGGTTGTCAATATTATAATTCTGTAATATTATTTGTGAATAATAATTGATTATTAATAAAACTGATAAGGAAATATTTATTCAATTTAGATATAAATTGGGGAATTTTTAGCAAAAGAGACAATTGTTGAAAGTTGATATTTTATCTTCTTCGATAAAATACTTTATTCAAAAATATTATTATAATATTACATTATAAGTGTATAATGTGATAATATAATAGTATAATTTTATGATTTAAATGGTAATATTTTTACAAAAAATTCATGGTATAAGGATAAAATGAGGTGGAAGAGAGCAAATTGGATCTGAATTATTTTTGTTGCTATAAATGTTTTTTTGAATTAAAATATGTTGGTGGGCCCCAGTTGTCCTTTTGTTTGTAAAATACTGATTTTTGGTTTGGCTAAAGTTGGTGTGCGGAGGAAATCGTCCGTTATTAATTTTTTTAGCTTTGGTGTGCTAGCATTTTCCTATAAATAGGGTGCTTAGTTAGAAATGAAAATCACACCAGAATCAGAAATTTCTTTCTCTATAATATCAAGCGTATTTCTTGTGAGAATTTAGATATTTTGAGTGTTGATAACAGTGCAAGATTTCTTCAGCATAATATCCGTTATTCCAGTCAGAAGTACTTTTCTATTGAGTTAAGGAATATTATTTTTCTCATAAATAATGTTACTTTCTTTCAATATTCATAAAGAATATTATTTTCTTTCATATTCCATATTATGAAAGTAATAATATTTTATTTCATATCCCCAAATTCAAACTTACTACGATAAGTATCGCCTCTATATAATTTCTGAAATGATCAGAAATTCCTTGAGTTTTGCGTTACATCTAATATCATTTCACCAGAATGTTGGTATGAACTTTCTTATGAAATTTTTACCTTTTTATGTCGGGGTTACTATTCATCTGTACAGTACTATTCATAAATATGATACTATTCATACGTACAGCACTATTCACGAGTACTTTCACAGAAAAATTAAAATTTTTTTTATTTGTCCAAGTTATCTGTTATGGTTCTTATCTTTGATTGGATCCATGTTTTGAACTTCATTCTTGAATTTTACTCCACAATTGATCATTATTGAATATACTTGAACTTGGATAAAATAAATTACGAATCCCTAATATTTGTTATTTATCTCACTGGATTCGTTCTTTATATTATTTTTCATCATCCTCAGTCTTAAATTGTGGTGAATATCTTTGGCCTGTAGTGAAAAGATGAGTTGTTGATTTATGAATATCTTTGACCCGTAGTGCAAATATGAACTGTTGATTGATGAATATCTTTGGCCTGTAGTGCAAAGATGAAAGATCAATTGATGAATATCTTTGGCCCGTAGTGCAAAGATGGACAGGTGTTGGTATGATCATGACCTTTGGTGATACAAATGAATATCTTTGGCCCGTAGTGCAAAGATGAATATTTGATTGGAATGTATTGATTGATGTTATAGGGATAAAATATTAATGATGGACTTTTAAATCATAGAAGATAGTAGACATCATTCTCTACTTAACTCTTCTAATGAATTATTATTTACGCTACAGTTGTTGATTTAAAACTTGTTGTCCATAATATTTTATCTGATTTATTGAAGACTAACGATAAATTATTCTTCATTGTCTTAGTTATAATATTCTTTAATGGGTTAGTTGAGCTCACCGTTTTCTTCCATTATTTTTTTTAGGAAATGAGAATGTCGCAGGGACTAGTCTGGGGATAGAGTAATGGTCCGAGTTAGAGCAGTAGTAGTCCTCACTATTTTTGTAAAATAGTGCGATAATAATTGTAATGAGAACTTAGTTTGAGCGTTTATATTTTCTACATGTCTGTATTGACGCTCACAGTTGTGTGGTCGTATTTTGCACGACTGTTTGATATAAAAGATTGTATTTGGATTCTGTACCATGTATTTGGCGACTCAGAATGGGTTGAGTACTGAACCTATTTTGTGGGCATCACAGTTGGTATCAGAGCTTAGGGATATGATCTCTGGCAGAGATCTGGGAATAGAACTAGGAGGGGAGAGACGAGTAAAACCTTTGCTAGTGTGTCGTACCTAATCTTATTTGTTGTTTAATTGGTCGGTCGGAACATAAAGTTAATATGTGATTTGTCAATTTGTTTAATTAACACTTGTTTTGTGGCAGTATTTAAGAATGACATCAGAAAATCAAGAAATGAACTCATATAGAGTTTTAAGTGATGAATCGAGGAGATTTATTTAGAGAATAAATATTGGAGTATAATATCTTGTTATAACAAAGGTGTTTATTGGGGAGTGCTAATTAAGTTATTGAACTTGATTGTAAGATGTCAGGCGAAGAAGAAATTAGAGATATCCATGTGGTGAATGAAGAATTAATAGTTGCACCCGAGCTAATCGCAGAGGTAACAGCTGCGAGTGAGGAAGAAGAGGAAACTGAGGAGGATTTATTAGAAGAATTTTATGATCGAAATGTAGAACTGCAAAATTATATTCGTGAGTTAGAAGAGCAGGGTGAAGAACGGCAGACGGCCGTGGAACAATGGGATACAACAATTTAAGATTTTGCTACTCGATATGCGAGGCTTGAACAGAAGCTCTCTCTGGCATAGCATATGATATTAGAGCTGGAATCTATAAATGCAAATGTCAACGATCAGCTGAAAGAAGAAACAACTGAACGAGTGAGAATTGAAGATGCATGAGTAAAAGCCGAACGACGTGTTGATATTTTAGAAAGAGACGTCCGATCCAAGAAGGCCAAAATAGATGATATGGATTTCACTTTTTGGACAGCAATTGGGAGAATCCAACATCGAGTTTGGAATTACCCTGTGCATAGCGGTCAACCCCAATTCGATATGGATCGAAGAGTAATGATTCAAATCATGGATCAGGAGTACGACGAAGCAGTTGAGGGCGGAATGTGCTTTATAACGAAGTCAAGTCCAGCTGGGATGGTGACTCCAAAGGCTGTCCCGGACAAGTAAAAGTCGGTGGTTCCTGAAAGAGCTTTTGTCGTGACTACCCAAAAAGTGAGGAAACCGAACGAGGTTATCACCGGTAAGCTAATCATAAACTCTTGCGAAGTCTAGACCTTATTAGATATCGGTTCTACCCATTCTTTTATTTCACCTACTTGTGCTCAACGTGTGAACTTGACTCCTGAGAAATTAGACTTTGACTTATCTGTTGAAACTCCGTTGGGAGAAACCTTCGTTACATCCACAGTTTACAAATCTTGTTTGATTCAAATTGGCACCCTCACATTACCTGTTGATCTTATCTCTTTGAAAATACTTGCATTTGATGTGATTTTAGGAATCGACTGGTTAACCACTTATCATGCCAAAATTGATTGTTTTTGTAAGGTTGTTAGTTTTCATATTCATAACCAACTTATTGTGCGAATTCAAACAACCAAACCACTAAAATCAATCACTGTCATTTTAAGTCATAAAGCTATTCGTTTATTAAAAAATGGATGTCAAGCTTTCTTAGTCCATGTCACCGATTTAAACAAGAATACATCAGATTTGAATGATATTTCTGTTGTTAATAAGTTTCCTTATGTATTTCCCGAAGAACTTCCTGGCCTACCCCCAGAACGTGAAGTTGAATTCTTTATTGACCTTGAACCAGGTACAAAACTAATTTCTAAAATCCCATATTGAATGGCTCCTATTGAACTTCAGGAGTTAAAGGTCCAACTACAGGAGTTGTTAGACATCGGCTTTATACGTCCTAGTACATCTCCTTGGGGTGCTCCTGTTTTATTCGTAAAGAAGAAAAACAGGAGTATGCGACTTTGTATTGACTATCGGGAGTTGAACCACGTCACCATCAAGAATAGGTATCCGTTACCTTGCATTGATGACCTATTCGACCAGTTGCAAGGTGCACAATTCTTTTCAAAGATTGATCTTCGTTCTGGATATCATCAGTTAAAGATTAAAACTGATGACATTCCAAAGACTGCCTTTAGAACTTGATACGGGCATTACGAATTTCTAGTTATGTCTATTGGATTGACCAATGTCCATGCTGCGTTCATGGACATGATGAACCAAATATTCAAGAAATATTTGGATCATTTCGAGGTTGTCTTTATTGATGACATCCTAATATACTCCAAAAGCCTCAAATATTTGTTTTACTCAAAAGGAACTCAATATGCGGCAACGACGTTGGCTTGAGCTGCTGAAAGATTACGATCCAATACCATCTTAGAAGTACCAAATTGTATTGTGATTTTTGACATACATTTTGGTGGAGCAATATGAAGAGAGAAATCGTGGAGTTTATCTTGAGGTGTTTAACGTGTCAAGGCGGAGCATCAAGTGCCAAATGGGTCCATTGCAACCACATATTGTATTCAACTGACAAGTTAGTAATGTATATATGATATATGTATATAATATCACGTATTGTATTCAACTGATAAGTTAGTGGGTAAGTTACTCCGTCATGGTTAATTAGTCCAACTCCCCTTAGTGGCTTGTTTGGTTGTTCCTTAATAACTCATTCCCATTTAATTTAAATTTATTCTTATCATATAGTTAAATAATGTCACACCCAATTAAGCAATTAATCAAATATCTTATTTAAATCAATTAAATAAAATAGAATAATTCCACATTAAATCACATAGTCACATAATTAAAATTCTCATTTATTAATTATGTCAAATCATTATATCTCTAATTAATTATTAAATTAATTAGAATAACGTTATGCTTATTAAATAATTCATTTAATCAAATAAGCTCAATTAAATACATAATTTGCACAATAAAATTCTCAACATTAATTTAATCAATGGAACACATATAATTAAATTAATCTACCACAAATTCATCAATTAATTATTTAATTCAATAATTAAATCATTGAAAAATATTTATTTAATTCAATAAATATTCAAATTAAAATACAAAAATCTTGTTCGTCACATCTTTCCCCCCTTGAAAAGATTCTGTACTTAGAATCACGGTTCAATTAAAAATTTCGTCCCGTTACATTCTCCCCCCTTACAAAGATTCTGTCCCTAGAATTGCTTACATATAAATTAAGTAAATAATTACGGGTAATTCTTCATCATATGCTCTTCGAGTTCCCACGTAGCTTCTTCAGCGTTGTGGTTCCTCCAAATTACCTTAACATAAGGTATAACTTTATTTCTGAGAACTTGCTCTGTCCTGTCAACAATCTGGACAGGAATTTCTTTATAGGATAAGTCTTTCTCAAATTGTAGGGGTTCATATTCAATCACATGTTTGTAATCGGGTTTGTAGGGTAGTAAAACTGACACATGGAAGAAGTTGTGGACAATCTCTAGCGCCGGAGGTAAGGCTACCTCATACGCAACTTCTCCAATCCTTCGCAGTACCTCAAAGGGTTCAATGAACCTCGGGCTCAATTTCCCCTTCTTACCGAATCTGATCTTCCCTTTCCAGGGAGGGACTTTCAAGAAAATAAAGCTACCCGATTCAAATTCTATATTCTTACGATGTGGATCGGCATATTTCTTCTGCCTATCCTGAGCCGCTACCAGTCTTGTCCGGATCACTTTGAACTATCTCTGCTGTCTGTTGTACCAACTCTGGACCTAGCAATTGCCTCTCGCTAACTTCATCCCAGTAAAAAGTGGAGTTCTACACTTTCTACCGTATAACGCTTCGTAAGGCGGCATGCCAATACTAGCGTGGTAACTGTTGTTGTAACCGAATTCAACAAGCGGTAGGTGGTCATCCCAGTTGCCTTTGAAATCCATGATGCATGCTCTCAGCATATCTTTCAATGCTTGAATCGTTCTTTCACTCTGCCCGTCTGTCTGAGGGTGATAGGCCGTACTCATTCTTAACTACATTCCCATGCATTCATGTAGTCGCTTCCAGAAGTTTGATGTAAAGCGCGGATCCCTATCGAAAATAATTGACAACGGAACTCCATGCCTCAAAATAATCTCTTTCACATATAGCTTCGCCAACTAGTCTAAGTTGAATCTGATTCTGATCGGAAGGAAGTGTGCGGATTTTGTCAATCGGTCAACGATAATCTATACTGCATCGTAGCCTTTCTGAGTCGTCGGGAGGCCAACCACAAAATCTATCGTAATGTGCTCCCATTTCCATTGTGGGATCTCTAAAGGTTGTAGCAACCCACTCAGCCTCTGATGTTCTGCTTTCACTTTCTAACATGTCATACACTTTGCAACACACTCTGCAACATCTCATTTCAAATTCGGCCACCAAAAATGTTGTCGAAGATTCTGGTACATCTTGGTACTACCAGGGTGAATCGAATACTGTGAGCTATGAGCCTCGCTCAAAATGTCTTCCTTAATCTCTGGCACTGGCGGTACCCAAACTCTGCTCTCAAATCTCAGCAGTCCCTCACTGTCTATCTTGAACCTCGGTTCGGTTCCTTCAGATATCTTCTTCTTTACCTTCTCACATTCTTCGTCCTGAAGTTGAGCTTCCTTAAATTTATCCAACAAAGTTGTACCAACTTGCATCTGGAACAGCTTCTCGTCAATCTCCATCGGATACGTCACTTCCAATTTTAGTTTCTCCATTATTGAAATTAGCTCCTTCTGAGCAGTCAACATCATCAATTTCTGCTGACCCTTTCTGCTTAAGGCTTTGGCAACAACGTTTGCTTTACCGGGATGGTATAAAATCTCGCAGTCATAGTCCTTAATTAACTCCAGCCATCTTCACTGGCGCATATTTAAGTCCTTTTATGTAAAAATATTTTTCAGAATCTTGTGGTCCGTATATATTTCACACTTCTCCCCATAGAGATAGTGTCTCCAGATCTTCAAAGCAAATACCACTACAG
Source organism: Panax stipuleanatus (assembly GCA_020205555.1). Lineage (NCBI taxonomy): Eukaryota > Viridiplantae > Streptophyta > Magnoliopsida > Apiales > Araliaceae > Panax > Panax stipuleanatus. The sequence continues at coordinate 46,608,668 of CM035125.1, forward strand.
CTAACTCCAAGTCATTGGTCGGATACCTCTTCTCATAGTCCTTCAATTGTCGTGACACATACGCAATGGCCCTGCCATTCTGCATAACCACACAACCAAGTTCTTTATGCGACGCATCACTATAAACCACAAAATTTCCTGTGTCATCCGGAAGAGATAACACAGGTGCTGAACTCAACCTTTTCTTAAGCTCTTGGAAGCTTTCCTCACACTTCTCCATCCAAACGAATTTCACCGATTTCCTAGTCAAATTCGTTAGCGGAGTTGCGATCTTGGAAAAGTCCCTAATAAATCTTCTATAATAACCTGCCAATCCAAGAAAACTTCTCACTTCCGACGGCGTTTTCTGCTGATCCCAGTTCATCACAGCTTTGACTTTAGAGGGATCTACCGAAATTCCATCCTTATTGATTACATGTCTAAGAAATTGCACCCTTTCAATCCAGAATTTATATTTCCAAAATTTGGCGTACAACTTCTCTCTTTTCAACACCTCTAATGTTAATTTTAGATGCTCTACATGTTCTTCCATGGTCTTCGAGTATACCAAAATGTCGTTGATAAAGACCACCACGAATTTGTCTAAAAATGGCTTGAACACTCCGTTCATTAGGCCCATAAATGCTGCAGGAGCATTCGCTAGACCAAATGACATCACCAAAAATTCGTAGTGACCATATCAAGTCCTAAACGCTGTCTTTAGAACATCCTCTGGCCTCACCTTCAGCTGATGATAACCACTCCTCAAGTCTATCTTTGAAAAGTATCTTGCTCCCTTTAATTGATCAAACAGGCCGTCGATCCTCGGTAATGGATACCTATTCTTAATAGTGACCTTATTCAGTTCTCTGTAGTTTATACAGAGCCGCATCGTCCCGTCCTTCTTTTTGACAAATAACACCGGCGCTCCCCACGACGATATGCTCGGTTGTGTGTACTTCTTGTCCAGCAATTCTTGCAGTTGTACCATCAATTCTTTCATCTCTACCGGAGCCATCTGGTACGGTGCCTTCGATATTGGAGCCATTCCTGGAGCCAAATTGATCACAAACTTAACCTCTCTGTCTGGCAGAAGTCCTGGCAGATTGTCCAAAAATACGTCTGCGAAGTCCCTCACGATTGGTATCTCCTCTATCTTCGGGTTCTCTTTACGACTGTCGACTATGTAGGCTAAATATCCTATACAGCCTTGTCTTAACAACTTCCTGGCCTGCATCTTCGTCAGACAACTCGCTTGTCTAGGCGACTTGCTGCCATAAAACACAACATTTGACAGAGTCATAAGGTTAATACATTTCTTCTGGCAATCAATTATAGCCCCATAACTGAATAGCCAATCCATTCCCAGAATAACGTCGAACTCCCCAAGTCTAATCGGGATAAGATCTACATTCATAGTGTTACCCTTAATATCCACCCTATAGTTTTTGTGTATGTACTTAATAGGGATCATTTCTCTATTCGCAATCTCTATGTTCATAGGGTATTCTAACTCGTCTTTAGGCAATCCTAAGTTCCTAGAAAAATCATCGGATATGAATGAACAAGTAGCACCCGAATCAAATAATACATAAGCATTAACTTTATTGATCGGAATGATACCTGACACCACATCGCGAGACTGTACAACATCCTGCACTGTCATATTGAACGTCCTGGCAGTCGATCGGTTAGTTGCGATTGGTCCCGTGATAGTTAGAGCATTGCCACCGCTGTTTCCCTTGTTCCCTCCTGTTCCTGCTCCTCCAGATCCTTTCTTAGGACAGTCCCTAGCCAAGTGATCCTTTGAGCCCCAAGTGAAGCAGGCGCCCTTCTTTAGGTTAGGACAGTTAGGTGCTATGTGGCCTTCCTGACCACAATTGTAGCACACCCATTTTCCCTTCATACAGATCCCCATGTGAGCTTTTCCACAGGTCCGACATGCTTCAATTCTCTTCTTCTGACCTCCTTGCTGATTATCAGTTGACGAGTTGTCGGTCCACCTCCTCTTCTAATTGTTATTTCCTCCCGTGTTGCTGCCACTAGCCTTTGTATTCCCTTCACTCTCATTCTTCTTCTTCTTTTGATCCTGGTTATACTTGGTCACGGCGTCACTACCACATTCAGCGATGATGGCCTTCTCTAATACTCCAGCAAAAGTGTTCAATTGGAACATTGACACTTTGCTATACAACCATGGCTTCAGGCCCTGTTCAAACCTCCTTGCATTCCTCTCATCGGTGTGCACTTGATACGTGGAAAACCTAGCCAACTCATTGAATTTCGCCGTATAGTATGATACCGACATATTCCCTTGCTTGAGCTCCTGAAATTGTACCTCCATCAGGTTCTGTGAGATGGTCGGGAAATACATCTCGAAAAACATTTCTTCAAACCTCTCCCAGGTTATTACGCCTTCTCCTCCTCGGACCTTGTTTACCTGCCACCAAAAGCTAGCTTCTGATTTTAACATGAACATTGCGTAGGCGGTCTTCTGGTCCTCCCTGACTCTAGCGACGTCAAACACTTTCTCCATCTCTATAACCCAAGTCTGAGCTTCTATCGGGTTCGTGGAGCCTTTAAACTCTGGCGGTCCCACCTCTTTGAAGTCCTTAAACGAGGTATTTAGTGGAGCTTGAGATTGATTGTTAATTGCTCCGGCCAGTAAGTTCACCAACTGCTGCACGAGGTTGGCATTAGCATTGGTGTTGTTGTTGTTCGTTGACCCTTCATGGGTCGGTTGACGGTTTGGTCTTCTTCTCGGCGGCATATTTCTGTTTAAGATATACGCTAATCAGATCTTTATTCAATCCTTTAAATATTTAAGGCTTAACATAAAGATTTAAACATAATCACTTAACACATTATTTCAAATAAACTCTGATATTTTATTAAATCAAAAGTTTTAACATAATACGATAGCATCACCGCTATTTACATCAACTATCCCGAGATAAAGAATCTACAGGATTTAAATCATCAAAATATTCCTTTGTTTATAAGCACATCAGAATTTACATTATTAACATCAAGTAAGTTATCACACAATCAAACTGTTCCTATCACTGCCTACTAAGGCGACGAACAGCTTTACTGCGTTCTTCCTCTATGATGCGGAACATCGTCTTGCGATCCATCATATACCAGGGCAGACCTTCGAACTGGACTGGATAGTACATCACCCGATCCTGGGCCTTGTCAATTGCACTCTGAAATGTATAACCCATCTCCTCAATCTTTGCTCTCTTTGCGTGAACATTATCCTCTGCAAAATCATCACGTCGTGAATCTCTCACCTAAGCATCCTCTGCTATGGCAAGCCTTGCTGATTTCTCTTTCAATTCATTCTTCAAATTTCTCTATCTCTTCTGAATTTTCTTCACCTTGGCCCTTCTTGTGGATCAAATCCCACTCTAAGTCTCCAAGACGTGTGTAAAGAGCCTCCATGTCACCATCCTTCTGCTCGATGGTAGACTGTTGAGTAACCGTTTGCTCCTTTAGCTCCTGAAAAGTATCTCGTAACTCTATGTTACAGTCATACAGTTCATCATACATCTCAGCACTGATAGAGTTCGGTGGGAACTCTTTAGGGTCTTCCTTATCCTCCTCAGCTGCCTCAGCCTGAATCTCTATCTCCTCAGAGTCCTCCTCTGAATCGAACACCGGCTCATGCTCCCGACCAACGACTGTGATCAAAGGAGATGGCTCTCGTCGAATCAACTACTTCTAGACTGTGTGAATGTCTCGGGGCTCCTCCTCCCTAGCCTCTTGGGGTACAACGTTCCTAGGCTGACTGGGTTCTCCAGCATCCGACATCCTGACAAATCAAATTTTAAGTCTTAGTTATTATGTGATGCTAATCGATACTCTCACAAGTATATAAGTATAAGCATATAACACATAAGTTAATTTATTATCTTTCATAGAACTTGATAAGAGTTTATCATTACTATGTTCTCGATTTCTTAAAAAGGCTACTACCCTAAGGTTTTCCCCCACCTAAGGTTCATAACCTACAGCTCTGATACCAACCTGTGACACCCCCAAATCCGGGTACTTCAATTTCCACGGGATTTGGTGTTTACTGTACAAATATTATCTATCTATCTACCCATAATAAATGCAACCATGCAATAGATTGAAATAAAACCAACATCTCCCCTTATGGGGTTACAACATCTGATTAAAAATACAAAATCAATCCCAGGTCATACTAACCTTAAATCTCAAATGCGGAAACGTAAACAAATAAATAGTCTTACACAACTTTAACATAAGTTTTAAACAATGACATATCAAATAAACAACAAATCTTCATCACTTGTTGACCTTGCCCTTGCCTTTGCTAGTAAAAGACTCGTCAGACCTTTCGTTCTTAACTGCAATGTTATTATTATGTAAGAGTGAGCACGATTGCCCACAAGTATAACAATATAACAATAATATAATAACATGCGAGTGAATTAAAGACTTCTGAATAAGGAAAACTCGGCTTTTGAATCAAGAATGAATAACAAGAATCAAAAGAACTTCTGAGGATCATAAGACCTTGAACTATGCCCTAGGTTGTAAAGTGTTTATACTTTAAACCTTTAACAGTCATAAGAATATGGACTCTACTTCTCGTACTTAGGGGGATCAGCCCTTAGTACCCATACTGTGCACAATATCTTAATGCTAAAGTAACGTCAATCTCCTATAATAGGGTTGTTCATCTCAGTTTGACATCAGAGTCCGCACCAAAGGAAGTTTGGTTTGGATAAGCTTGCTAATAGTTTTAGAATTTAGAACGTTCATCAACTATGGACTAGTCGAATCAATAAGGGTTTGCTAGTCTTACAAGGTTCAACAATAAATGATATTCAAATTGAATAATAACTTCTCAAGAGTATACAATCGAATAAGTATTGTATAACTGGAATCATGCTTTTAAAGGTAATATAATATCTCATATGAAATCTCAACTTGACTAACAAGTATAAGAACTTGTATCATGATAATATTTCAAGAATAGAAAACTTGCTCAACAAAAGTAAACTTTGAGTTTAGTAACTTGCTTGACATAAGAATAAGGAATAGAACGCTTATTCAACTTAAAGAGTTTAGATAAGAAAACTTGCTTAACGATAATGAGTTAGGGATAGAATAATTGCCTCGTGCGCAAGCTACAAATCTAGTTACAATTCAATTCCTCAACGTCCTACACATTACATTATGCATACGATGTCGATTAGTCTCATCACTTCTATGTTCAACTGTTGAACTTTTTATTTAAGTCAACTTAGAACTTGGTTCATAGTGTTACCTTATTAACTAACCACATAATATGAGTATGAATTCACAATATGCGTATCATATAGGTATAATCCTTCAAACAATCATAATCAAGTTTTACAATCACAATATTCAAGTTCGCACTTAGTTTGTTAACTTGAACCTTCACATTATCTTATACATGTCAATAACTTAGTTTATTAATCATGAACTTCAAATCATATAATATTCATATTTATAACTTAGAACAATATCTTTTATTGTCAAGAGCACTACACTTGCGTACGTGCATGTCTGACGCCCTCTGATTGCCTACGAATACACATCAGTCAAAAATATGGCCATTTTGACCCATGTTAGAGACTTCAAATTGAAAAGCTTAAAGAATTAAAGTTATAGGTCTACTCGTTATCTTTCCGAATCATCCTGAATCGCCTTAATCGGAGTTCCTATGAAGAAGTTATGCTTATTATACTACAGGAGGTCAAACAATAATTTTTTCTCTGCACTACCCCCGTTGGGGCGGGTAAAATCTGCATGAGGCCAGCTGGGGCGGGCATAAAGCAGGCTGGGGCGGGAATGCCCTTGCGGTTCAGCAATAGTTCGCGATTTTGACAGTTTTAGGCCAATTAAATGCAAATCAAACTAGTACCGTGATTTCTATGAATTATAAACTTCATAAAAATATCATATAATGATTCTAACATACTTTTAACACTTTATATCATGTAATTACTCGAATTAAATCATGAAATTTCATTGTTCTTGGTGTTCTTGACGGTTTTGAAGAAAAACACGAAATTTGACGTCACGGATTCGTTATAACTCCGAATACGTCCGTTTAAAGTTTGTTTAACATGTATTATTATAATTTACTGACAAATTTAAGTTAAACAAATAATTCATGACATACAATTGTTCGTAAGGGCCATAAGGGCCATATATACAACTTTTATACTCTACAACTTTTGAAAAACTCAATTAAAACATAATTACATGAAATTGATGGTTTGAAAACATACATAGATGGTAGAAAACATGTTATGATTGTATCTTAAAATTTATATACACATAAATCATCAATTCATGCATTGATCACAAAACAATTATTTTAAAGAGAACTCAAAATAGTCGTTAATGGAAAACTCTGATTATAGCATGTCTATATGAAATTGGTTACTCTAGCATATAAATAAATAATATAAACCATATAATATACATATACTAACATATATATCATCATATACCCACCAATTATAAATTTCTTCAATCACAGAGGACTTGAATAGTTTTTCATAAAAATATAAGAACGTAATTTAAGTTTTGGGTTGAAGAGATTACCCTGCTAGATTGTGATGATGAAGAACTCTCTTTTGATTTCTACAACCCTTGATCTCTTCAACTCTATTTCAAAGTTCTCTCTAAATTTCTCTCAACTTCTCTAAGTTTCTCTCTTCTTTTTTCTTCTAATAGGAATATGTAATAGAACTAATGTATATTTGATATATGTATATAATATCACGTATTGTATTCAACTGACAAGTTAGTGGGTAAGTTACTCCGTCATGGTTAACTGGTCCAACTCCTCTTAGGGGCTTATTTGGTTGTTCTTTAATAACTCATTCCCATTTAATTTAAATTTATTCTTATAATATAGTTAAATAATGTCACACCCAATTAAGTAATTAATCAAATATCTTATTTAAATTAATTAAATAAAATAGAATAATTTTACATTAAATCACATAGTCACATAATTAAAATTCTCATTTATTAATTATGTCAAATCATTAAATTAATTAGAATAACGTTATGCTTATTAAATAATTCATTTAATCAAATAAGCTCAATTAAATACATACTTTGCACAATAAAATTCTCAACATTAATTTAATCAATGTAACACATATAATTAAATTAATCTACCACAATTTCATCAATTAATTATTTAATTCAATAATTAAATCATCAAAAAATATTTATTTAATTGAATAAATATTCAAATTAAATTACAAAAATCTTGTTCGTCACACTTATTCACTTGAACGTCTTGCTCATATGTACATAAATGAGATTGTGAGATTGCATGGCATGCTAGTATTCATAGTTTTGGATCGTGACCCAAGATTCACTTCACGATTTTGGGTTAGCTTACAGAAAGCAATGAGCACCGATTTATGATTCAGTTCTGCATACCATCCTCAAAAGGACGGGCAATCGAAAAAGACTATTCAAACTCTTGAAGATCTATTGAGACTCTATGTTCTAGACTTCAAAGGAAGTTGGGATAAGTATTTACCATTGGTGGAATTTTCCTACAATAACAGTTATCAGGCAAGTATAGGTATGGCTTCATTTGAGGCGTTGTATGGATGAAAGTATCATTCTCCAGTATGCTGGGACGAGGTGGGTGAAACAACATTGTTGGGATACGTATGACTACGAAAAAGTTTCAAATGATCCGGCAACGTATACAAACGGCACAAGATCGACAAAAGAGTTCTGCGGATCTTCATCGAAGGGATGTAGAATTTAATGTCGGAGACCATGTATTGTTATGTGTTGTTCTGTGGAAAGGAGTTACGAGATTCGAAAAGAGAGGAAAGCTCAACCCACGATTTATTGGTCCATTTGAAATCCTTGACCGAGTAAGAACTGTGGCCTATAGACTCGCCTTACCTCCAAGCATGTCTTGTGTTCATAACGTTTTTCACATATCCATGCTACGTAAATGTGTGAAAGACCCAAACCACATTATTGAGTTAGAACCAGACGAGATAGCCGAAGATTTAACATACGAGGAGGTATTTGTCAAGATCTTGGATAAAAAGGAACATGTCCTACGCTCAAAGATTATACCTCAAGTTAAAGTTTTGTGGAGGAACCATGATATCGAGGAAATGACCTGGGAGTTAAAATCGAAAATAAAAGCGAGGTATCCTCACCTTTTTGAAATACCAGGTACGTAAGTCAATTTCGAGGACGAAATTTCATAAAGAGAGGAGGTTTTAAGACCCCAACTTTTATGAATAAGATTTAATTTCCTCTATATGTTATTTTAAATAGTAAGATGTTGATTTGATGAATGTGATAAGTTATGGGGAGATATGTGCAAATTTTACAAAGTAAGTAAGTGGTCATAAAATATTCATTGTGTCGGAGAATATTCGTTTGGTCGGGAAATATTCTTTTTATCTGGGAATATTCGTATGACGGCGCAGTCATTTGTGGGCCCCATAACGAAAAACTGTCGGATGAAGAAAACGATAAGAATAAGTTCTCTAAAAATAACGGCAAAACTATTACCGTTAAACTGTTGAAATACCCGGTGGTTAAAGAGTGGTAATACGCGTTGTTGTACAGTAGCGCACTGTATTGCACAGTATTTCAAATTATTGGTTTTTACGTAAGAAGTCACTTACTCAAGAATTGTTACAGTAATTACTGTTCAATATCTTATATTATTGATTCAATAATTGCTCCGTTGATATTTTATATTATTGATTCAATAATTGTCACTACACAGTATTTTATATTATCAAATCAATAATTTATATTACTTGAATAATATTATTAGATAGCATTATTGACAATGTCTAGGAATTTTTGTCTAGGAAAGGGGTTTGGTCATCTAATTGCGCGCAAGAAATCCTTATCAGAAATCCCTCTCTTTCTTGGGAACGACCTGGTTGTCAATATTATAATTCTGTAATATTATTTGTGAATAATAATTGATTATTGATAAAAATGATAAGAAAATATTTATTTAATTTGGATATAAATTGGGGAATTTTTAGCAAAAGAGACAATTGTTGAAAGTTGATATTTTATCTTGTTCGATAAAATAATTAATTCAAAAATATTATTATAATATTACATTATAAGTGTATAATGTGATACTATAATAGTATAATTTTATGATTTAAATGGTAATATTTTTACAATAAATTCATGGTATAAGGATAAAATGAGGTGGAAAAGAGCAAATTGGATCTGAATTATTTTTGTTGCTATAAATGTTTTTTTGAATTAAAACGTGTTGGTGGGCCCCGGTTGTCCTTTTGTTTGTAAAATGCTGATTTTTGGTTTGGCCAAAGTTGGTGTGCGGAGGAAATCGTCCATTATTAATTTTTTCAGCTTTGGTGTGCTAGCATTTTCTTATAAATAGGGTGCTTAGTTAGAAATGAAAATCACACCAGAATCAAAAATTTCTTTCTCTATAATATCAAGCGTATTTCTTCTGAGTATTTAGATATTTTGAGTGTTGATAACAGTGCAAGATTTCTTCAGCATAATATCCGTTATTCCAATCAGAAGTACTTTTCTATTGAGGTAAGGGATATTATTTTTCTCATAAATGATGTTACTTTCTTTCAATATTCATAAAGAATATTTTTTTTTTCATATTCCATATTATAAAAGTAATAAAATTTCATTTCATATCCCCAAATTCAAACTTACTACGGTAAGTATTTCCTCTATATAATTCCTGAAATGATCAGAAATTCCTTGAGTTTTACGTTACATCTAATATCATTTCACCGAAATGTTGGTATGAACATTCTTATGAAATTTTTACCTTTTCATGTCGGGGTTGCTATTTATCCGTACGGTAATATTCATAAATACGGTACTATTCATACGTACAGCACTATTCACAAGTACTATTCACAGAAAAATAAAATAAAAAATTCTTTGTCCAAGTTATCTGTTATGGTTCTTATCTTTGATTGTATCCATGTTTTGAACTTCATTCTTGAATTTTGCTCCACAATTGATCATTATTGAATATACCTGAACTTGGATAAATTAAATTACGAATCCCTCATATTTGTCCTTTATATCACTGAATTCGTTCTTTATATTATTTTTCATCATCTTCAGTCTTAAATTGTGGTGAATATCTTTGGACTGTAGTGCAAAGATGAGCTGTTGATTTATGAATATCTTTGGCCCGTAGTGCAAAGATGAACTGTTGATTGATGAATATCTTTGACCTGTAGTGCAAAGATGAAAGATTAATTGATGAATATTTTTGGCCCGTAGTGCAAAGATGGACAGGTGTTGGTATGATCATGACCACTGGTGATACAAATGAATATCTTTGACCCGTAGTGCAAAGATGAATATTTGATTAGAATATATTGATTGATGTTACAGGGATAAAATATTAATGATGGACTTTTAAATCATGAAAGATAATAGACATCATTCTCTACTTAACTCTTCTAATGAATTGTTATTTTCGCTGCAGTTGCTGATCTAAAACTTGTTGTCCATAATATTTTATCTGATTTATTGAAGACTAACGATAAATTATTCTTCATTGTCTTAGTCATAATATTCTTTACTGGGCTAGTTGAGCTCACCCTTTTCTTTCATTGTTCTCTTCAGTAAATGAGAATGTCACATGGACTAGTCAGGGACAGAGTAATGGTCCGAGTTAGAGTAGTAGTAGTTCTCACCATTTTTGTAAAATAGTGCGATAATAATTGTAATGAGGACTTAGTTTGGGCGTTTATATTTTCTACATGTCTGTATTGACGCTCACAGTTGTGTGGTCGTATTTTGCACGACCGTTTGTTATAAAAAAATTATATTTTGATTCTGTACCATATATTTGGCGACTCAGAATGGGCTGAGTATTAAACCTATTTTGGGGGCGTCACAGTAGGGACAATGGTTGATCATTGGATTGTCCCGATGCCTACTCGAACTGTAGCAGACTTTTCGTCGAGTTTGTGTATTTAATGTGTATGCATATTTAATTCTACTGGGTATGTATGCCTAACTTTTTAATGGAGATGTGCGCTGATGTAGCGCTTATTGCACATGTGCAGACCAGACATGATATGAGATCTTAACTTGTCCTAGGTTGATGCATATGCTTAATTGAATCGACGTAGAACCTATACTTCACCCTTTCTGAGGTAATTTGGAGTTTCTTTTCATGCACGAATTTTGATAGGCTTAGCAGCTTCAACTCCCAGATGGCTCCTTTTGTCATTCGCTGAGCAGATTTGGATGTTTCCCTTTCATATGCCGTCTTTGGTGAGGATATCGCAAAGGCTGCTATTTTTCTTGATCTGGATCTGGTACTAGTCCCCCTGGTGGTCCAGATGCTGATGGCTTTACTTGTGAGATATCCTGACATATTCATTGAAGTAGTATTCAACGGCTTACATCACCGGATTCTTCTCAACACCCTTTCTAAGTATTTGTATAACATATTCCATCATCTATCCTATATGGGGATGGATTGATATACTATTTTCGCCATCGGACCATTCTTGATGTTTTGCTGGGGTTGCGCCAACGGCTGATAGTCTCAAGCAATCTGACCTTGGCTAAAGTGACCTTCAATGGCTAAATGTCACCGGACCATTTTCGATGCTTTGCTGGGTTGTGCCAACGGATGATCATTGAGTGTGAAAAGGGGCAAACTCTTTACTTATGACCTTGCTGGGTTAAATGCTGGCTTGGCTTATAACACGGGTGTTGCTGACGTCCTAGGGATGTAGCCCGTTCTTTTATTACCCAGATTTGAACTTCGGTGTAGAGGCCTCGACTTGTGAGGACTTGGCGCATGTTGACATATTTGATGGTGTAGATTTCATTCGTTAGATCTTCTCTCATCGAGCGTTTATTTTTTTCCGAGTTAAGGACTCTCTTAAGAATTTTCCCTTTTTGTGGAGGTACAACTTATGTCGCCTTGATTTCTTTCCATTTCTTGGAATCGACAATGCCCCAGCCCTTTCGCAGGTTGTTTCTGGGGTTCACAGAAGAAACTTGCTTTGTTGACCACATCCAGAGTGAGCCATATCCTGCACTAGACAAATGGCAAAAATGCACCAAAAGCTTGATGGCTCGGGCCGTAGGGATTAGTATGATCTTGTGAATGAGGCATTTGAAATTAAATTTTATGAAATTGAATGCTTGTATTCACCGAGCTCTTATCTTATTGCTAAAGATCTTGAAATTCAGCATGAAAATGATTTTTTTCTAAGGAAATCAAAATTTTCATTTGACAAGTTATGAAATCGTAAGAATACTTTTAAGCGTCCATAGTCATTTTTCATGGGTAGGATCAGATTCAAAAGACTCATCTCCCTTCATCAGAGACACCTCATCTTCGCTCTTGACACTGCTCTTCATAAGATTAACATCATATGACATGTGCACTATGTGTCACGCAATCCCTCAGCAGGGGTTTCTCTTTTATGACTCTAGATGATCTCATTTTCTTGCAAGATTTTCTGCTTTCCTCGCTTAACTTTGTCTCATTTTCTTAGGTTATTCAGGGTTACCCATGTAATGAGTTTTGGACCAATGACTCCTAACCCAGATGGCTTTAGGGCACTAGGTGTTAAGACACCCCTTATGATTTACTGGCTCGAGTAACAAAGGCCACACTTCGAGGCAAGTCAAGCGGACTACTCTTTTTGATCCTCGCCTGAGCTTGTACAAGATTCATTTTCTTAGGCTCTAAATTACCCGTGTAGTAAGTGTTGGGCCGGTGACTCCCAAACCAGACAGCTTTAGGGCACCAGGTGTAAAGACACCCCTCGGGCTTAATTACTCGAGTAACCTAGGCCACGATTCGGATCTGCTCAGGTTTTGCCTTCTTCTTGTAATGCTAGTTTTCTTAGGCACTGAGTTACCCATGTAATGAGCGTTGGGCCGGCGGCTCCCAAACCAGATGGCTTTAGGGCACCGGGTGTTTAGACACCCCTCAGGCTTAATAACTCGAGTAACCCAGTCCACGATTTGAAACATTAGGCTGGCTACTAATCGTCATCCTTATCGCCATAGTTGCATACCCCACAACTAAGAGTTAGGGTGATCGCAAAGTGCAAACATGTATATGAGGTCAAGTTCGTTCCAAAAAGCATTTTGACTTAGGATGTCATGCCTAATCAAAAGGTTGAATAGTCTTAATTCTCTAATCGTTCTTATGATTCTTGCTCCACGGACGCTTATCGGAATTAATCCAATTCATAACAAGTTAAGCAAAAATCTTATTTTTTTTCTGAGATTCTAATGCAAGATTTATCTACGCTTAACATGTATACCCTTGTAAATGCATGTAACTGGAAGTTGAAAGCACATAAAGAGATGAAAGAGGCGTACTTTATCAGTGGATTGCATTATTCTAAGAAAATTATAATTGGAAAAGATAAATTGATCATACCAGATCACCAATAATGGAAGCTCTGATGATGACAGACCATGATGATGGTGCTGATTGGTGCATTTTCATTGAATGGTTGATAAATGCCCCAGTGTTGAATTGTCATAATTTTTGAAATTAGTCCAGTTTTGTTGTAAGGGTCCCAACATCGGATTGTCTTTGGATTCTGAACTTGCCCCAATCTTTCTTGTCATTTGGGTTGATTGCTTTGTTGTATATTTGACAAATGGGATGATAGGGCGCCACGATCGTAAGAGTCTTTTACCTCAGAACCCACATGGTGAACATGCAGTGGATATGGGCCTTGATGTTTGGATGCCCCAATTAGTTTTTTTGATTTGTAGGAGCAATTGGCTTTGATGACCTTTCTCTTGATTTGATGAAGGTTTCAGATTGAGGGTGTCAGCTCTTCGAAGGTCCTTGATGATGATTATGCTTGATATATCGCTGTGTTATTATTTTAACTTTGATGATTGATGTTGAGATGCCTTTGGACTCCAATAAATTGGATTCAAGGGCTTGTAATGGTTGGTAATATGACGGATTTAACCGGATTTGGTTTTTTAATCCATGGCCTTTTGCTCAGGGAATATGTCGTCGGGTATGAGATAGACTTTGCCACGATGGTAGCCTAGTCAGTATTTAAAACATAAAAGGGGCTAGCTAGTCGGTAGCCTTGCCCTTGCCCTTATCGACTCCCGAAGGTCCACCCTGCTCTGCCTTAACTGAAAATATTTTTAGGGAAAGCAAGAATGAGCAACAAGTTTGCTCAGCAAGTAATATAACAATAAGGGTGAGTAATATAGTTTCCGAACCTCAAAAGGTATAACAGGATATGATAGTTTAAGGATAATAAGAATATCAACAGTTCTCAATAACAGTCGCTAAGGATAGAATAATATCACTAAGACTCAATGCTAAATCAATTCAAGATTTCAAGATAATTGAATACTGAGTAGTCACTAAGGACTATGAACTTCTACTAGAATTAACAGTAATATACCGATAATCCAACAAAAACAAGTACAACAGGTGATCAACCTAAAGTACTCTATATTATGTATAACATTCAATCGTACTTCAAGTGCGCACGTCGGTCTCCCGACAAACATAATTTCCCTTTAAAGAAGGTTGTTCATCTCAGTCAATATAAGACTCCACACCAATTTATTGGTTTGGATAGCTTTCTAGTCATGATATAAGTCTAGCCGAATCAAATGACATAGACCACTCTTTATAAGTTCAATACTTGATATTAAAGTTCGAAGAATATAATTGACTTTATCTCAACTATAAGATACGAATCATAATTCGAATAACTTACTCGTACGATAACAAGCTCAATACATGCTTAATAAGAGTGGAGTTCAAGCTTACAACATCCGTTAAATAAAGTAATACAAGGGTTTAGGATACTTGCAATTAGTAATACAATAACGGGTTCAAGGAAACTTGCCTTAAGCGTAGTCTATCCACGTAAATTTAATCAACACTTTTGAATCCTATTTATCATATTTATATGTATAGGATACTCATTAGCTAGGCACATTCGGTACACAAGCTTGATATGTAATTCAAGTATACACATATAGTTCTGTCTTAGTCTTTTAACTTTATACGTACGTCATTACGTACTTTACATACACATAGCACCACATTCGTTTAATAAGACACTATGAAATCACATAACATAGTTCGTATTCGTTATCTTAACACTTGGAAGTTTATAAACACTTTATCAATCCAATACGATTTCATTGCTTAACATGCTCATTGATACTATGAATAACGTTTTGGACAAGTATTACAGATTAGGACAATCATATAAGTATGTCTCAAGTTCAGATTGTAATAAACAGACTTTGGAAATTCTGCAACTCGGCGCGGCCGCGCTTGGTTTGCACTAAAAAGTGGCGCGGCCGCGCTTCTCCTGGTGCAGACCAAGACATGGCTGTTCCTGCAGAATCCCAATTCAATACGCATTGCACACATAAGAAGGATCATGATAATTACACATGTCAGGAAACTGACAACTAAGTTCAATCCAATGTTATAGTTTGTTACCCACTCTTATCTAATCAAAGTTTTAAGTGTTCCTTAGACAAGGTCTCTCATGTTTAGTCCTTATACATATGCTACGTGGTCAATAGGTCTCAACTATACATGCTTACATTAGATTAGTTATGTATTTCAAGTTATAAAATCCTACTTCACTTAGACTTGTCATATTCCATGCCCAACTATTTTACAATGCATAAGACTAACTAGGCATTCATGTTAATCATGTCTATAGGCATGACACACCTAATCATGAAGTCACATTCTAGAATACTTGCAATGTAGTTATCGACAAAACTAGTTTTCAAGATTTCTTTTGAAAATCTCATGTTAAGGCACCAAGCATGCAAAGCTACTTCACTTACTAATCCTCATATTTTCATATATGCATAGCTAGATCACATAAGCATGCTCACAAGTTTCAAACTCAAAAGTGTAAATAGTTCATCAAGTTCATTTTTTGAAACTTTAAGTTTCCATTTGTAGGTCATTAAAATTTATTCAAGCATGCAAGGTAAGTTCACATACTCTATGTCATGCTTTCATGCTTTCTTGTGCAGGTATATATGTAATCAAATCATGATATCGAGTTCGAAATTCAAAGTATACATGGCTTATTGTACACATAGCAAGTATAGTCTTTTACTTGAAAACTTATTTCAAATCATGCTTGCATAGTCTATATTACCTTCAACAATATAACTAACATATTGTCACATGTCTGGCATATCAGAACGTAATACATTTGTACATAAAGTCATAACATGTATTACAAAATGTTTATCAAAACTAGTTTCCAAATCTTTAAGCTTTCTTTGAAATATTCAAAATAAAACAAACTAACATGGCTTACTATATACAGAGAAACCTTATTCCACATGTTAAGGTGATTTATATGCATATTCTAACTAACATAATATTCTCAGAATAACTCCAGACCAACAAAATCAGTATTCATGATCGGCAGCAGGCGCAGCCGCGCGGTCATATGCTATAGAAGTGGCGCGGCCGTGCCACTTCGAGCAGAAGCAAAAAAATGGCTCTGCTTCTGCAGAGCCTCAACACAACATTGCTAATTTCTGCAACTAGACCAACTACATTACGTTTATAACATGCATACTAACTTAACTAACATTCTAGCATCCTTTCACATACTTAATTACAACTAATTCATGCTAATTCCTATGAATTGAATTTCAAAGTGGGTTCAAGCATTATACCTTTGCTTTGAATTAGCTAAGCTTGCTTCCCAATTTTAGATTACACACTCACTATAATATGCTCACACTCTATATCAATTTTTAGAAACTTAGCAAAATCAAATGAGAAGGGAAGAGTTCAATTTATAGAGAAATGAATAACCATTCCAAGGCTTTACTCAAAGATTGAAACCAATGGATTGTGGAATTGTTTGATGGCTAAGGAGAAGTTGGTAAGTAGTTGTTGGATATCATCATAATTCCCACACCCTCTTTGATCATTGCTATCATTTTGTTGAAATTTAGAAGAAAGAGTAGGCTTAGGCCTTATAGCTGCTTTTCATGTGAAGAGAGAAATGGGGGAGAAATGGACACTCAAAATGGGACAAGAAATAAGAACTCAGCATTCTATAAGTTAGGAATGAGATAATGCCACACACTAATGGTTTATATTCATATATATATTATACGTACACAATTGTACACACATGTATACCTAGGTTTAATTCTTTTGGGTGTACCCATGGACTTTAAATGTCACAACAATATTATATGATAGTAAATTGGGGTACATGTATACACATTAATATATAATCCATGTACATCTTAATAATACTAAATTATTATTTAATCGGGTATTATCATATTACATTATCTCATATATTATTCAATTATAAAATATTGAAATATTCATTAATCAACAATTGTCTACAATACAATCACGAGGTACTAATTTAATGTCCCCACACTCACATTATCACACAACCTCATGATGCACTCTTATAACTTATTTAATCTTAATATATAGTTCTCGTATATTGTATAGCCACACATAAGTATTTCATTGTATTATATAATATAGTTGTAACCACTATACTTTATACGTTTAATTATCGCATACATTGCATATAACAATTACTTGAGCAAATATAATTATATTAATAATCTACTCGTTTATGTTTTATTAATCTCCATAACAATTAATTAACGATTAATATAAATTAATTGTTCACTTAATAATTCCTTCATCCTTTATTTAAAATAAATCATTGTTGTTTCCATTCTCGTGCCACACAAGGCATTTTACGAGTTTATCATGAACTCCATATTTTTCTCAATTATTATATATATTCACTTTGAAGTAATTGAGTTAACTCATCTCATAACACATAAATATTTATATTCAAATAAATATTCATTTCTATTAATATATTAATTTAATAATATTCAAAAATTCTCGGGTATTACAATTAACGTTTACTTCTTATAAACCTTTGATTAAACATGTCGTTTAAAGGGTATATATTCATATTCATTCATTACTTACTAATACCTTATTACTTTTGAACAAGGGTTGAGTACATGACCAACTTGGTTAACAAACTACCCTGCCTGGTGCGGCCCACGCTCCCTTTCCCTTGCAAGCGGCACTCCCCGCACTGCCTATACAGGGATCAAGACCCGGGCTGGCTCGCCCTGCGCCGACTACGCCTTCCAGGTGGCGCGGCCCGCGTTGCCTCTGCTCAGAAAAATTTTTAAGTATAAAAATTTCTAAAATTCCCGTGTCCGTAATGTAATCGTTATAACTCAGAATTGGCTCGTTCCAAAGCCAATAGTTCACATATACCATGTTGTACGATTCCATCCAGTCGGAATGACTCGTTACGGCCATTATAAGTTCCTGTTAATGTAGTTTGGGTTAACTAATGAGCCAACCGCATTTATGGACATAATGAACAAAGTGTTCAAGCAGTACTTGGATAAGTTTGTAGTGGTGTTTATAGATGATATTCTAGTATACTCTAAGATGTCAGAAGATCATGTTGAACACTTAAGATTAGTGTTGGAGAAATAAGAAAGGAGAAGTTGTACGCTAAGTTCACTAAGTGTGAGTTTTGGCTAGAAAGAGTGAAGTTTTTAGGGCATATAATTAACAAAGAACAGATTTCAGTAGATCCAGCAAAGGTGGAGGCAGTAATTAATTGGGATCAATCGAAAACACAAACATATGTGCGTAGTTTCCTAGGGTTAGCGGGATACTATCGAAGATTTTTACAAGAATTTTCTAAGATAGCTACTTCATTGACATATTTAAGAAGGAAGACTGTGAAGTTCGTATGGTCAAAGAAGTGTGAAGAAAGTTTTTAGGAGTTTAAGAAGAGATTAAGTGAGGCACCTGTATTATCTTTACTAGATGATACAGGGAATTTCGTAGTGTATAGCGATGCTTCGCATAGAGGACTGGGTTGCATGCTCATGCAGCATGACAAAGTCATTGTGTATGCGTCATGGCAGTTAAAGGATTATGAGAAAGGTTATCCTACTCATGACCTAGAATTAGTAGCAGTGGTTTTTACCTTGAAGATTTGAAGGCATTACCTATATAGGGATAAATGTGAGATATACACGGATCATAAAAGTCTAAAATATATTGTCACACAAAAGGATTTGAATATGAGGCAAAGAAGATGATTGGAGTTGATAAAGGATTATGACTGTGATATTTTGCATCATCCAGGGAAAGCGAATGTCGTGGCCGACACTATAAGTAGAAAGGATTGGTAAAAGCTGTCAATGTTAACGACTTAGAAAGAATTAATAACAGAGATGGCTAGAATGGAATTTGAAGTGAGATTTCCGAGGGAATCAAAAAGAGAAGTTATTTACAATGGAGACTCGAACAACAATTGTTGATAGAGTAAGGGAGGCACAAATCAAGGATGAGGAGTGCAAAAAGATAAAGAATAGAATTGCAGATGGAGATGAGACTACGTATAATCTAGATAACGATGGGTTATTAAGATTTGAAGGAAGAATTTGGGTCTGTGTGAAACGGGATTAAAGGAAGAAATTTTACAAGAGGCTCGTAGTTTGAGGTTGTAATACCCGAGAAATTTTGAATATTATTAAATGAATATATAAATGAAAATGAATATTTATTCTAATATAAATGTTTATGTGATGGGTTAACTCAATTGTTTCAAATTGAATATATAATAATTGAGGAAGAATGTGGAGTTTCTGTTAAATTCGTTAAAATGCCTTGTGTGGTATGAAAATAAAAATAATAATGAGCTTAATTAAGCTTAAGTGATAAGCCTTGTGTGGCCTAATTAATTTCCTAATCTAGTTAGATCATTGAATTAATAATGTATTGGACTTAAGATATATCCAAGCCCAACCACATTAATGTGATATGATAAAAATTAAGAGATGTGGCCCAATTAATTTATGTGCTAGATTAAATACTAGTGTCCATGTGCTTTAGTATGCTTAGCCCAATTGATTTAATTGATGTGGCCCAATGTGAAATGTATGATGATAGGAATATGTATATATATACATGTAGATATATACGTATGTAGTTGTATAATAGAGGTTGTAAAATGAAGTGTGACATTGGAATGTGAATAAAACTATATGATAAAAAGGAAATGAGCCACATAGGTGGACTTATGAGAATACATACTATATGTACATTATACAACATGGACTCAAACAATATTATCTAAAGTGTAGTGTGACACTTTAGTGAAACTATGCAATATGGAAACTATATTGTAAGAGTAATAAAATTGTATGAGTTACATACATGAACTTATGTGACCATGTTATAGGTATAATACTTTAATGAATACTTATGGTATATTAAAGTATGTGAATAATTAATAGCAATAATTATTTCAATAAGTTACATAATTAGAATAATGAGGTTGGTAATAATGTAGTATGTCACTATTCAATTAACTCATAATTTGACATTATTAAAATGTATATGGATTATATATCAATGTGTATACATGTACCCCCATGTATACCCTAAGTATATATTTAACCTAAGGTAAGCATATATGTGTATTAAGTGTGTAATATATGGTATATCATTCCTTACAATGCTGAGTTCTTATTTCTTGTCCCACAATGAGTGTCCAATTCTCTCTCACGTGAATGACAAAGGCTAGAAGCCTATTCCCTCTTCTTCTCCCAAGTTCACCAACTAGCTATCATGATTCGAAGGGGAGTGGGCAAAATAGTGTAATCCAACAACTACTCACCCACTTCTCCATAACCATTAGTTTCTTCTTCATTCCATTGAGCAAAGCCCCAATGTTGGTCAACAAGTTTCCTATAAATGAAAATATTCTCATTCTCAGACTTCTTGTTGATTACTCTGTGAAATTCAAAAATTTATGTGTGTGAGTGTTGTTGAGTTGAAGAGGAGACCTGAGATAGAAAGCAAATAAGTTACTTCACAACTTCAAGAGGTAATACCCCCCTTTATATGTTCATAGAATTTAAGTCTTACAAGTTTTTAGAAATATCTTGAAATACTTGCTTTAATGTCCAAATTAATGAGCTGAGTTTGTTAGAATCATGCTATGTATGTTGTATAGTAAGTTTATGGAGTGTATACATAGTGGGTATGCTTAAATTGCTGTTAGATGGTGATTTGGGAAAGTTGGTTCGCAGCAGGGGAAAGAATTTCCGAACTGGTATGGCTATGCCCGCCCCGGCGGGCCTCCTATAAGCCAAAGTGCCGCCCCGGCGGGGGGTGGCCAGAGGATTTTTTAGCCACTGCCACCCCGAAGGGCCTCCTATGGTTCATTTACCTGCCCCGGCGGGGGGTGACCAGGAAACCAAGATTTGTGCTGTTATGTTATAAAATCTTACGCCTTTTTGAAATCTAATTTTTAGCATGTATTCGCAACTTAGTTAGTTTTATGAATACATATGAAATGTGGTTTCGAAATGCTTCGCATACTTAGTTTGTTATAACATGAGATTTCTTAAGACAAATATATATACTATTCAATGTTGCTTAAAACAAGTTTTCAAAGTGTAAAGTTATGTTGACTTGGAATACATGAATCAAATACATGCAAGCATGCGTAGTAAAGATTGTTTGGCATTATTATATGGTTTAATGAGTACTATGGTTAGTCGTTGACATAACAAGTTTTCTTGGCTTTGTAAAATGAAGATTTATGAATAGAACTACCCATTGTTTAAAGTAAATGGAAAAGACCCAACCTAATTCCTCAACATGCATGTATAAATGCCTTAAGCTATAATACATGGCTCAAGCAATGTTTTAAGTGTTCAAGCATATAGTGACTTTATGGAACTAAGTTTTGCCAAGGTGTTTCTAAGGATTTCAAAACAATGTGGATTATACATCTATGATTTTAAATGTGTGTCGAATACATAGATAAACATATGTGTAATAAAAGTATGTTGATATATGTTTATAAACTTTTGAATGTTAAGTCCAAAAAGGTATTTGCAAACTATAAAGCAATGATTAGAGACTATGTTATTTGACTTCATAGTGATTTATAAACTAAACTTTTGTGCTATAAGTACGCAAAATGTATAATGGAGTATGTAAAGGGTGTACAACTAAGTTAGACGTTTATGTATGCGTTTAAACTTACATATCATGTATGAGTATACGTAACTAATGAATATCCTATACGTATAACTATATTATGATAGGGATTCGAAAAGTGTTGATTTATTTAACGTGGATAAACTACGCATAAGGCAAGTTTCCTGACTTACACTCATTTATTGTGCAAGTAACCTATCTTTGTGTTTACTTTATTCGAGGAACGTTGTAAGCAAGTTCCTAACCCTACTCTTTATTGAGCGTTCATTAAGCTTGTGCTATTATTGTCGTACAAGTAAACTTTTGAGATTGCAAGTCATGTATTATAAACTATATACTTCGTGGATAAGATAAAAGTCGATTTATATTCTTCGAACTTTAAATCTTAAAATTGAACTTATAATTACTGTGATCTATGCCATTTGATTCGGCTAGACTTATATTGTTGAAAAGCAACCCAAGCCAATTGATTGGTGCGGGATCATGTGTTTGACTAAGATGAACAACCTTCTTTGAAGGGAAAATATATTTGTCGGGAGACCGACGTGCGCACACTTTAGTACGATTGAACGATATGCATACCGTAGGGTACTTTAGGCTGATATCTTGTTGTACTTATTTTTGATTAGGTTATCAGTATATTATTGTTAATTCTAGTAAGAGTTCATAGTCCTTAGTGACTGCTCTGTACTCAGTTATCTTGAATTCTTAAATTGATTTATCGTTGAATCATATTGATATTATTCTGTCCTTAGTGACTGTTATTGAAAAACTGTTGATATTCTTGTTATCCTTGAACTATCATACCTTGCTATACACTGTTGGACTCGAGAACAAAAATACTCACCATTGCTGTTATATTACTTGCTGAGCAAACTCGTTGCTCATTCTTGCTTTCCCTAAAACATTTCAGTTAAGGCAGAGCAGTGCGGACCTTCGGGCACCAACAAGGGCAAGGGAAAGACTACAAAGTAGCTGTTAATTATGTAGGACTTATGGTTGTAATAAAGAACTTATGCTATTTATGTAGTAGTTAGGTTTATATATGCTTAAGGTATGTTTAAGCTATGTAATCGACGTTTAAGTTACGAGACCTTGGGACGCGAATAAAATATGTTAATTAAATGTAATTCTATTCGGTAGTAGTTGTGTATTTATTCCGCTGTGCGATGCGACATTTAGTCGTATTATTACTATTGTATGAGATTGTTGAACATGACAAACTTAATCCGAGCGACCCCGTGACGGTCCAGGAATTTGGGGGCGTCACAGAGGTACTCGATTTATCCTGGTAGTACTAATATGTATCAAAACCTCTGACAATATTTTGGGTGGTCGAACATGAAGAGAGAGATAGCAAATGTGTTAGTAGGTGCTTGACTTGTCAAAAAGTCAAGGCCGAACACCAATGACCAAGCGGGTTGTTACAACCGTTAGAGATTCCAAAATGGAAATGGTAACATATCACGATGGATTTTGTAGTGGGACATCTAGTTAAAAGAAGGGATACGATGTTAGTTGGGTAATAGTGGATCGTTTGACTAAGTCGGCTCACTTTTTGCCAATTAGAGTTAGGTTTAACATAGAGCAATTAGCTAAACTTTATGTCAAGGAAATTGTTTCAAGACATGGAGTACCAGTTTCGATTGTGTCAGATCGTGATCCACTGTTCACGTCGAATTTATGGAGAAGTTTGCAAGAGCAGATGGGAACGTAATTGAGGTTGAGTATAGCTTACCATTCTAAAACGGATGGACAGAGTGAGAGACCAATTCAGATGCTAGAAGATATGTTGAGATGTTACGTTATAAATTTTAAAGGGAATTGGGATGATCACCTACCGTTAGTAGAATTTGCTTATAATAACAGCTATCATGCAAGTATAGGCATGCCGCCTTACGAAGCGTTATATAGAAGGAAGTGCAGAACTCCACTATGTTGGGATGAGGTAGGGGACAGTCAAATGCTCGGTTGAGTTGGTACGACCATTTTCAAATATACCAACTGGCGACTCTGTAAAATCAAACCTTTCAAATCGTCGACATGATACATGTTGGCCTTTTCCTAAAATCCACCCTTCAAATCAAATAGATAAGACAAATAAGGGTAGAAAACACATTAGGGAAAGGAAGGTATGCCAAAGATTTTTCCCGACGTCGACACAAGTAATCCTTAGTCTTGAGATCATCATAGTATCTTATGTATGATGAGTTATACTTTGACATGTCCCTTACGACCCTGAGGGTATATCAAAGGGTATGCTTGGGTATAATTAATTATGTATAAAGATAATGAATGATCAATAAAGGATCTACCACTTCTAGTAAAAGAAGTGAATGCCCTATGGATTCGATAAATGACAACTCAGTAGTCCTTGGCCAAAGCAGAATGAAATTAGAACGTAGTTTCTAATTTGCATTATCGGAGTTTGTGCATTTAGGATCGGAATGTATATAATTAAATAAAATAAGACTTGATAGTAAATCTATGTCTTATATTTAATTGGGACATTGTATGGTAAAAGGAATGAATTGTATAGTAAATATTTACTCAAAGGTTCTTTTATGATTAATGTTGAAATCTATATTATCTGAAAAGTTATTGATCGCTAAGGGGGCTTACCCTTATTATAGAATAAATGTTAGTTATTTAAATAAATTATTAGTTTAATTTATTTATTTAAATAAGATTAGAATTGTTCTAATTGATTTATTCATAACCGATTTAATATAGAAAACCTAAAGGCTCACACCATAAAAGGGAGAATATTTATTTAAGAAGCAAATGGCATAATCATAATAATGAATTATGTGTATTTAATTTAATCTATGGAGATAGAATAAATTAAATAGCTTAATGTTTATTATTTAATATTTTGGAAATATTAAATATAAATTAATAATAGGAGTCTTATTATTATTATTATTATTATTATTATTATTATTATTATTATTATTATTACTATTATTATTATTTAATTCCTAAAGGAGTTTGAAAATTAATTAATAAGATACCCCCTCTCTCTCTCTCATATATATATTCCTAATAAGATTAGAGGGCTATTTAATTAAAAGAGTTTAATTATTCTCAATTGGATTGGGAAGCCTAATTAATTAATAGGGTTTAATTAATTTATATGAAACCTTAATCCTAAATAGTTTAGGAGGGTTGCTTGCATCTATAAATAAGAAAGTCTTATTATAGAACAAAGTTACACACTCATTCTCAGTATTGGGAGAGTACAGAGATTCTGTAGAGATAGAATTAGGGTTTAGCCAAACACCCACCTTCTTAGTTCTTCTTCTTCTTCCTTGGTGGATCACCTCTAGAGGCCAAACGTTTGGGTGGCTTACATTAATCAAAGGAAAAGAGTCAATCTCGTGGATTCAAGTTGGAATAGAACTTGTACCTGTGGAAGCTAGATCTACAAGGGTATGAATCTCATCTTCTTCTCTGTCTTATATGTATTGATAACTAAGCATATCGGAATCATGGTGAAGGTTTGCATAAAATTTTAAAATTTCGTTTTGTTGTGCTTTCGCTTTATTTACACAAATTAATTTCGTAATCGTGTAAACCTAACAGTGTTGTCAAAGCCTACCTATATGTTAATTATCAATTTTATGATTCCATGTATGTATCATATGCGATTGGATCGGATTATTGGGCAAAAGAAAAAGTTTCAGGTTTTGCGACCAGGCGCAGCTGCGCCGCGCCCTAGTTCATTCTGGGCGCAGCTGCGTCGATCTGCAGGTTTTGTTCTATCTGGAAGGCAGCGCAGCTACGCCACGCCCCAGTTTAATCTGGGCGCAGCTGTGCTAACCCCTGGACAGAATTTGAATTTTTAATTTTCTTCAATTGAAATAAATAGTTTATTTAATTGATAAAAGTTTAAAATAAAGGAGTTTACTTTTCAGAAATAAGATTTCAGATTGCTATAAAAATTAAAGGAGTTTATTTTGGATTTGATCTTTGATTAAAATAAAAGAGTTTCTTTTGTTTCAAAAATTAAATATTAGCAAAAAAATTCCCATTAATTGATATTGATGCATATATGGAATGAATTTATTATTCATGAGATGAATGCTATTTATTGATGCATATCATCATATGTATGATAATAAATGGGGTTGATTATGGACTATTGACCAATGCGATTGGATTTTATTTTAGTTGAATGCATGAATATATGAGTTTTATTAAATGGGGTCTGTAAGGACCGAAAATTTTACATGACTAAATATTTTACAAATAATTTTTTTTATTATTTGTGGTTATAATTATTTTGAGTATACGTGATATGAATTCAACAGACTAGCCAAATTATTTATTTTACGTTGACTAAGAAAAATAAAAGAGGTAATAGTGAATAGATGATCAAAACATTAATTTAAATAGGGCTTTGATTATTAATCTAGTTATTATTTTAAGGGTATTTCAGATTATGTGATTTATGCGAGTAATATTAAGTATTGATCAGATAAGGTGTAATAGTAGTAAACTCTAATGATAGTTAAGAAATCCTAATGTTGATCAGGAAACCCTAATTGAGAATTAAGAAACCCTAACCTTAATACAAAACCCTAATGCTCAAAACTTAAGAGATAATTTTTAAAGTTTCTAGAAAATATGTGAAATGACTAAATTACCCTTAAAATTAATTAGAAAATTACTAAATTACCCTTAGTATAGAGAAAATTACCAAAATACCCTCCAATCCATGTGAACTTAAATCAATCAATCAGAGAAGGGATGATGCAAGCATAACATCATCCTTATAGAAACACAGATGATGCAAGCATGATGTAAGCATGACATCAGCATTAAAGAAACACAAAAATGATGTCACCTGGTGGATATTTTGAAAATGACTATTTTGCCCTAACAGAAGATTATTAATGACTTTTATGTCCTAGGAAGGAAATTGCTAGGAAGTTTCCTAGTAATAGGGAAATGACAATTTTGTCCTTAAAGAAAATTGATTATGACCAATATGTCCTGTGAGAAAATTTCCAGGAAACTTCCTTGAGATGACTTAAAGACCATTTTATCCTTTCCTAGTGATGGTTAAAGACTATTTTGCCCTTGGTCTTAATTTTTTATACTAACTTAACAAAAGAAAAAGAAAGAAAGAAAGATAAAGAAAAGAGAGATCATTCTCTCATTCCACCCAAGAATAAAAGATAAAGAAGAGAGAGAGTGTTGCCATGGGAGAAGAGAGGGAGAGAAGAAAGGAAGGAGAAATGAAGAGGAAGTACTCTAAAGGTATAAAAATCTCCTAAATTCAAAACCTTAGCTAGTGTAATTTGTTTTGTTATGGTTGTTTTAGATCAAATATTAAGCTTAAGATCTTAAACCATATGAGGGTAGATTTACATGATATATGATGTTTTATGCTTATATCTTTCCATTTTTAGAGTTGATGAGCTTAAACAAAGAAGAAGAACCAAAATAGTTTTTACACTCAAAAACACTAATTTTCAGTCCACTTTGAAGCCTTACAACTTGAAATTTATAACTTATTTTTGAGATCCGTTAAAGAGGTGAGTTATATACATGAGTTATCTAATAAATGAAATGGTAGAACTCAAAAATGTTAAACGAATCAACCATAGTGTCATTTTTCGTAAAACACTCCCTGCTGACAAAAATCTAGAAAAATCAAATGAGTTTTCTGGCTATTTTTGGAGAAGGCTGTTTTGGTTAGTTTAATACTCTGAAAATTCGGGCCTTTTGTGGTATAATACTATATCAAGTTAACTAGGTCCTGTCCAAAGATAGGAATTTTTTTGATGTCTAGAAAGGGAGATATGGATTTTATAAGAAAGCGTGATTTTAAAAGTAAACTATAATAACTCAGTTAGTTGAACTCAAAAAAATGTGAAATGTTTACATAAGACTCTGTTGAATAATATGTAGCTACCATATAAATTTCAGAATTTTTGAACAAAATAATAATTTATGATAAATGTTGCTATTTTGGACTATTTTAACCTATTTAAAAATACCAAACGAATTGTGAAAATTACAAAAAAAATATTTTGTGACTAAAATATCATATACTGATATTACCCATAATATAAAAAAATAATACGTTGGATTGGTATTTTTCATGTCTATGAATATGTTAAGATTAAAAGAGAAAATTAAGTTATATTGAGTTATAAAACTTACAAATATGATTTTAATAATTAAATAATCATTATATGATATAATAAGACTTTATGGGGGTATTTTGATTATTTTTAATAAAAAAATATATGAATGGCATATTATGTGTGTTAAATAAATTAAATAGTAGAGATAAATAATTAAATTAAATTATTTATTAATGAATAAAATATTATTAAATAATTAATAATATTACTAAGTAATTAAAATATTATTAAAAGATTAATAATATTTATAAATAAATAAAATATTATTAAAGGATTAATAATATTTATAAATGATTAAGATGTTATTAAATGATTAATAATATCTGTAAAGGATTAAAAATATTATTAAATAATTAATAATATTAAGAAGTAAATAAAATATTATTAAATAATTAATAATATTAGACTAGTGTCTTAAGATAATGATTAAATAATTAAAATATTATCAAAGAATGATAATATTACTAATAAGTTAAGGAATTATCTAATGTTTGATTATGTGACTAAATGTTAGATAACTTATTTGAAGATTAATTGAGTTAAGATATGTTATATTGATTGAAAGATCAATCTTATTAATGATAGGTCTTTTCTAAGAGATTAAATTAGATTGCTTAGCGGTAATCGTCGGAGCAGGCAAGTTTTTCTAACTTTATTTAATTTCAATATTAAATGTAAGTCCTGTAAATTGATATACAAAATTGTTATAACCATTATTCGTGAAATCTTTGATTTGAAGAAGGTTATGACTTATTGTTCAAGCATAACCAAGACATATGAACTGTTACTTGCGTAAATTGTTTTGATTTGATATCAAAGCATAGACTGTGGTGAAACCAATATTGTTTGGTACAAATATATATACTGATACTATCAATGACCGACATGTTTACATTGACCGGGTGGTTATTAATGACCGATAGTTTTACACTGACCGGGTGGTTGTATAGGATGATATGCATACTCCTAGCTGGTGTGGTTGGCCAAATCAACCCGGGTTGCTAAGTCTATATGACTGACAGAAACTCGTAATATGTGGGGTTTGGCAGATCAAACCTCAGTATATATATGTGGAAAAACTTTGAACTATATGTTCATTCAATTCAGATTCAGTGTGAGTATAATATATCACTTGTTTAAAGCTTGTTGAGCTTTTTGTAGCTCATCCTTGCAATTATTCTTTTCCTTTGCAGCTTTAGCTGATCTATTCAATGTTCCAGAGTTCAATCATATGGAAGGAACACCTCGATTAATATAAATTTTGGTTATATCCTTGGGAACTCTGATGTAATAGTAAGTTGGGATTTATTGTAAGCCAATTTAAGAATATATAATATATTATTACCTTTTATCAATTGCTGAGTTTTTACCTTTCTAGAACACAGGAAGAATTACAGTATCTATATGAACTATACATCTGAATTGGGAGTGTTGAAAGATATTGTGGTTCTCTGATGCACTGAGGTCGGTCGCACCCCTCAGATTCCAAGAATGACCCTAACATTAATACTCCGAATGACAGATAGATAGGAATTATTGATATGAAAGAAATATCCGCGCGATTATAAACCTATTCATCCAAGTGAGGGTATTTCAACACAGTAAATGTTCTGACGAGAACTACTGGTTGTTTTGGAATACTGTGAATCTTGGATTAATAGGAATTATTATCTTATGGAATATTTACGTGAGCACCAAATCTATTGCAGGGAATGTAGAGAATTTGGGGGCGTCACAGGGTCTGCCTACCTCCTCTTCTTTGAATTTTTTGATGTAATTTCTATCTCCCTTCTATGTACTTCTCCTTGACTGCTGATCAAGGTTTCTATTTATTGTAAATAGTCCTTGTAATAGGAATAGTTAGAATTACTTAAAGAATTGGAGACCAAGGAAACTGCATGTTGTTCAAAAGACAAGTCCTAAAAACATGCATGGGTTAGTCAAAAATCCCCAGTAGAGTCAAAATTACATGTTTGTTAAATACTCGGGCTTTGAAAAAATTTCGCCAGAGTCTCCTTTGTAAAATGGATTGTCCGCATACACATAGGCATGTCTAGATGGCCATTCAGTAGCACACCTTCCCAAAAACAGGAATAGTTCATATTTATGAAATAAAATCAAAAGTGAACTTCACATAGTAACTAAATTACTATAAGCATTTTTAGTTAAAAATCCAGGCTCACTAGGTCTCAAAAAGGATGAGTAAACTGATCAAAAAGAGCAAAATATGACTGTCTCAGAATCTGAATTTTCTTACATCCAAATGTGCATTACAGTAAGATATGCATACATATGTAGTTAAAAAAAATTTAGCAAGTCATATAAGCATACATTTTTCATACATTGCGTCTAAAAGCCCCCTACGTGGTTCACATGCTTTCAACGGTCAAAACTTGCAAAAAAAGGACGTAAAACGTTACCTGCAATGTGCTGAATGTGTAGAAACTTACAGAATCAGAAAACAGCTGCCCAAGCTCCGTAGATCTGAAAAAGAAGATCGAAATCTGTTTGAAACTCAAAATGAATATGTTTCAAATGAGCTATCGCTGCCCAAATATAAAACCACAGGTGGAAGCGGGCCCACCTGTGGCAGTCGCACCTCCACCTATGGCTCCTCAGGATGGGTCCCACTCCCCATAGCTCGGTTCGGTTTGAGTTGAAACAGAGTTTATATGAGCTGCCAAGTCAAATCTGAAGAAAAATCGCTACGCGATTGAGTGGTTTGTCCTGAAATCCTGTGTTTAAGCAGCGTAATCCTGACAAAAAGGGGAACACTCTGAAAACCCTTGGTATTCATCCTGGAGCTATATTCGGGGATCAATCATGCAAACTGCTAAAAAATTGCTGAAAAACTACTCAAAATTGCCGAAAACTTCCACTTTCAAAGCATCGGGTACAGACCGGTGACAGTTCAGCCGTTGGCACAACCCCAACGAAGCATCAGGTATAGACCGAATCAGTTCAGCCATTGGCACAACCCCAACGAAGCATCGGGTATAGACCGAATCAGTTCAACCGTTGGTTCAACCCCAGCGAAGCATCGGGTACAAACCGAATCAATTCAGCCGTTGGCATCACACCAGCTAAGCATCGGGTACGGACCGATGACAGTTCAGCCATTGGCACAACCCCAGCGAAGCGTCTGGTATAGACCGAGACAGATCAGCCATTGGCATCACACCAGCGAAGCATCGGGTATGGATCGAATCAGTTCAACCGTTGGTTCAACCCCAACGAAGCGTTGGGTACTGACCGGTGACAATTCAGCCATTGGTTCAACCCCAGCGAAGCGTCGGGTATAGACCGAGATAGTTCAGCCGTTGGTTTAGCCCCAACGAAGCGTCTGAAGGGATCCGGTGACGGAAGCAATATAGTAATCCATCACCAACGATGGAATGTATTATACACATCCTCAAAGGGAACATCAAGAAGGACTGGTGGTTCAACCCCCTGTTGCAAGTTGCCACTGTAATTTATCGCCAGGATAAGCATCAGGAACATACAAGAAGGTAACTCAGTAACCGAGATATATCCCCATCAGAGTTGGCAAAGCTATCATAGATAATGTCCTCCCAAGCAGAAAGTGACAAGAACATTATGTGATAGCTTAAATCTTATATCCTACCAGCAATCGCATGATAATGCTGTAGCAGGGGTTATCACAGGTAACGTTATCCCCAGTAGAAACTAACGTAATCAATCAGTGATAACCCTAACCCCTCGAAGGTATCTGACACTCATGACATACCATATCATGCATTGCCTCCCCTTTGCATTTGCATTTCCAGTTTCTACTAATCTTTATCCTGTTCATTCCACTGCGTTGCATGAACATGATAAAGAGGGGCATCTGTAGACATTCAAAATTTTCTTTCCCTGTTACTAACACTGTAGAAGGGCAAGAATGCCATCAGTTCAACCCCGATCTCAATATCGGGCCATCAAATCAACCGCGATCTCAAATCGGGCCATCAGATCAACCTTGATCTCAAATTGGGCCATCAAATCAACACCGATCTCAAATCAGGCAGTCAAATAAACCCCAATCTCAAATCGGGCCGTCAAATCAACCCCGATCTCAATATCGGGTCATCAAATCAACCCCTATCTCAAATCAGGCCATCAGATCAACCCCGATCTCAAATTAGGCCATCAGATCAACCCCAATCTCAAATAGGGCCATCAGATCAACCCCGATCTCAAATATGGCCATCAAATCAACCCCGATCTCATTATCGAGCCATCAGTTCAACCCCGATCTTAATATAAGGATATCAAATCAACCCCGATCTCAAATTGGACCGCTAGATTAACCCCGATCTCAAATCGGGCCAGCAGATCAACTCTAATTTTAAATAGGGCCGTCAGATCAACCCCGATCTCAAATCAGGCCATCAGATCAACCCCGATCTCAATATCGAGCCATCAGGTCAGCCCCGGTCTCAACTTGGGAGGTACAGGCCAGTCCTGGTCTCAACTCGGGAGGTGCAGGTCAGCCCCGGTCTCAACCCGGGAGATACAGGCCAGCCCCGGTCTCAACCCGAGAGGTACAGGTCAGCCCCAATCTCAACCCGGGAGGTACATGTCAGCCCCAATCTTAATTCGAGAAGTACAGGTTAGCCCCGATCTCAACTCGAGAGGTACAGGACAGCTCCGGTCTCAACCCGGGAAGTACTGGTCAGCCCCGATCTTAACCCGGGAGGTACAGGTCAGCCCCGGTCTTAACCCGGGAAGTCAGGTCAACTTCAGAAATAAACCTGAAGCATCACTACATCTCTATAGGAAAACCTGGAGTGACCAAGTCAGCCTCAGAGACAACACTGAGGACAAACAGACTCGAATGGGATCCAAGTCTTGGAAACAACCCCAGGAAGTCAATCGAAGGCCATGACTACACTAAAGGCAACCTCGGGAGGGGCCAAAAGGTTAATTTACCAACTCTAAGCTGATTCGGTCAAAATTAAGCTAAATTAATGCCACCAAGGTCTGAATGAACCATAACGATGATCCCGAGTGCAAACAGCGCAAGACAGCTCAACGGACAAACTGCGGGGAATCGAAGACCTGGTTATGAACCCGTCTTCTTGGACCCAGAAAATGTTTTATCCCATGTCATTGTGACACTCTCAACGAGAGCTTTCTGAAAAGATATCGCACGCCTCTAACAGACGCTCCGATTAAAAGTTAGAAAGTTTCGACTTTGACCTTGCGTTGCTCAGAGTGCACGTACTTCGAGATGACTAAACCAGGCATGTGGGCCCCACCATGGGAGTTTTACCTCTACCTACGTCTGTAGTAGGTAGGGTGGAGGCTCCCTGGCCTATATATATGAGGGTACCCCCCTCCTTTAAAAATTTTTTGAAACGCTTCGAACCTCTGCCTTTTTGGTTTTTTGTCCAATTTCTTGTCTTCCAAACCCAAATATTTTCACTTTAACAAGTAGATATACCCACATACTACCACATATAAAAAAATAACCAGTAGATTCAAACGTTAAAGGCCTACGATTTGGCAAAAAGCCCGTATAGCAGTCCATTGTGAGTATTTTTACGATCAGCAAATCAATACTACTAGTTCGCATTTTTATACACTTGCACGTTAAGTTTCGTTTTCTAAATATCCGTGGCCGTTTTCGTCAACTTTTGGGACATTTTTGTACATAAACACATTTTCTGGCATTTCTACAACTTGGATTGACGATCCGTCGGTTTTAGCATCTTCGGTATACTTGCATCTTCGTTATAAGCAACTTTGCCGGACTGGGTTATCTTCCTAGTCCTGGTTTTTTGTATATATTTAACTGTATATATACTAATTTTTCAATTATGTCAAGCCCGGATGTCAAATTCGAGGTAGTTTACTACTTTTATATATATTTATGCATATATAAGCAACTTTCACCACCACTGGGTTCTCTTCCCAGTCTTAGTTGACTATATTTCTGTCTATATATATATATATTTATATTTTAGTCCGGCCTGGATCATTCTGTGGCTTTTATATTATTTTTGCACCCTTCACCATTACTGGGTAATCTTCCTAGTCACTGGTTGACTATTTTTCTGTATATTTATATTTCAGTTCGGCCTGGATTATTCTGTGGCCTTTTTACTGCTTTTATATATAAATATGCATATATAAGAAGTCTTCACCGCCACTGGGTTTTCTTCCCAATTTTGGTTGACTACTTTCCTGTCAATATATATATATATATATATATATATATATCAATTCCAGTCCGGGCACCGGTGTGAAAAACCCATCTCCCTTTACAGCTTTCGTATATATAACTGTATATATATTGCTTTACTCGTTTTATTAAATTGCTGCTTTAAATATTCATTTGATATGAATTGGCATTAACAAATTCAGCATTTTTCAGTTATAAAAGCAACCTCGCGGCCCTTAGATTGCTATCTAGTGGGAACGAGATGCTTCGGCCAGGTGCGAACCAGGATTTACTGAATGAATCCTCGGTTCTGGCGATATTTGGGATATATATATATATATATAAATATATATTTCTGTATAAATTTGAACTATGCAGGTTTATTAGTTACTTATATGTGAGCCTAGGAATCGTGTGATTCATAATTAAACTGATCAGAATCTGATTCCCACGATGGACAAACTCCACTTTACAAATGTACCCTGCCAGTTTTTCTGTAAAAATGTACATACAAAAGACCTTAAAATGGTTATCCGGATTTAAGGTCTCAACATAGTGAAAATATAGTTTGTCGTGTCAAAGTCCCTCCGATGGCTATCATGCCCATGAGGAGACCGATATTTGTATATATGTTGTGGTCGAGGATGCTTCGCAGCCCGACAATCACCATTCAAATTGAGCCTTAAGGCTAAAAAGATAAACTTGAAAGTATCAATATGCTTCAATTCCTATGATAGCGTAAGGGTTTGAAAACCAGCTTTCAAAACATCATGCTAAATCATCTTATCGAAAGGATAAGCTTTTGCAAATCAAATTAAATACTTTTACAAATCAAATCAAAGACTTTTGCAAATCAAATCAAACCCTTCGTATATAGGCTCAATGAAGCACTTCCTTGCATTCAAATCAATCAAACATAGGCCCAATTTTCAAACAACATTCACACACACATTTCAATTTTTAAGGAAAATATTGAAAAGATGCGGTACCGTGTTTACACGGGAGTTGTGGGGTGCCTAACACCTTCCCCACACTTAACCAAGCCCCCGAACTCAAAACTTCGGTTTCAAAGATCAAGTTTCGACAGTGTCCAGCAATTGGGCCTTTTTCAAACAAAACTCGGTTGAGTTGGTACAACTATTTCAAATCTACCAACTGGCGACTCTGTAAAATGTTCAAATCGTCGACATGATACATGTTAGCCTTTTCCTAAAAAACCCTTCAAAACCTTTTTTCGCAATAAAAAAAGTAAGGGTAGAGATAACTTAGGAACAGAGAAAGACCCGGGTTGTGACCCGACCCGCGAATTTTTTCCCGACGTGGACAGGTGGCGACTCTGCTGGGGACAGTAGAGGGCTTACGTAACATTCAAATCTTTTTAAACATTTTCCTTTCAAAACTATGAATGCGTGAATGCTGCGTCTTTACATTGAATGAATGCGTGAATGCTGCGTCTTTACATTGAATGAATGTGAATGAATGTTTTTTTGCTTTCCAAACAAAGTCATCATATGCATAACGATGAGGCACGATGTATGTGAATGTATGTTATGTGATTCCCCTCTTAAGAAGGCAAAACCTCTCGGTGATAAGTAATGTCTCTGGGGACGGCTTAGTCTCTAGGGCTCATCATAATAATGTAAGAGTGGTAATTCGCAATGAGTATGAACTAAATTGTCTCCGTATACGTGAGGTAGTGTATCCTCACACCTAATTCTCATTCATTTTTTCTTTTTTCTTTTTTTTCTTTTAAGTAATGTTTTCTTACATAGAAGGCAAAAACAAGGTCTGATGCTTTGGCGAATGCCAAATTTAAGGGGAAAGAAAAATCAACCTCTTCTAGTCAAGGAACAAAAAATAAAGATTGTCAACTGGTATCACTTTTAATCCTATTCTTTTCTCTCTGTTTTTACAATGGATTTGAATGTTATTGAATTAAAAAATGTAAAGTTTCATTTTATGTAGAACGTTTGCTTTGTCAACATATTTTTGGTTTGCCTCATTTAATATTACTTAATTTTTTATGTGTTATTCTATGTATACTCCTGAATTATTGAGGAACTATGATTTTTTGTTTTTTTTTTTACCATTTTTGTAGTTGAGAGTAAAAGTTTCTTAATTTTAATGTTGATTTGTAGCCTTTAAGCTTTTGTTATGATATATAATTTGAATCTTTTGTTGGGTCCCATTTTTTAAAACTCAAAATTTGTTTGAACATTCCATAATCTGAAGCATCGATCAATAGTGAAACCTTAACCTTTCCCAGTAGTTTGAAGCATATTTTGATCTTATTTATAGCATACCTTTTAAGCTGTTAAATTCAATATGCTATTGATCGAGCATATTACTATAGAACATTAGTAAACAATGTGTTGGATGCAACTGTGGCTATGGTGTTTTATTTTTGCATCAAACAAAATTTTTATTATAATTATAATGTTGATAAATGGTTAGGTAGATAGTTTTGTTAATGCAACACTTTATTGTCATGTTACCTCACATTCAAAGTCAACCAAATGTCAATTGGGACAACTTGCACGCTAAATCAACAAAATAATAATTGCTTTTTTATGAGTTTGTGTTTTAGGCACCAAACTATAATGTTATATCAAAATCAACATTGCCGCAATGTGCAAGGCTTGCTGCACAAATGCATTATGCTGGGAAAGAAAATGAGTGCTCCAAATGTCAATTGGGATAACTTGCACGTTACGAATGAGAGCGATCAAAACATTGTGCCCCCGTTCAGCCTAGATTTTTTCATTCTTTACCACCGAGCCGTCGTCGCCGAGCATGCCTAGAACGAGAATCAAATAAAAGGTCCCGCCTTCAACCAATGACTTTTTCTACCAAAATTTCCCATCCTGTAACAGAGAGTATAGTGACAACAAATGTTTTGGAGTCATCGTCAACCACCTTGCTTCAAAATCTTAATGAAGACACTACAACAAATGTTTCACGGTGGTTGTCTGTGGCCATCATGAATCTAGAAAATCCTCCTCAAAATCTTGAAGAAGGCACACGAAAAAATATCTTAAGGGTTTCGCCTGTGACTACCATGCTCCAATACTTACCTCCTCAAAACCTATACAAAAGCACAACAACAGTCTTGGAACCATTTTCCCCATGTTCCCCAAGGACATCGTATATGACAAACATGTTCCAACAAATGCATAATCCGAATGAAGGCACTAGGTGTTCGCTATACGTTTTAAATTTGTATTAAATTTATATAATCAAATTGTATGACATCTATAATTTTATCTATAGTGCCTACAGAGTAGAAGACGGTGTAACTAATGATGTTGCACTTAATCCTCGAAACCAGGAAATTCCAGATCGTCGTTTTCTCGTCTTGATGAATCGAGCATGTCCTCATTGTTCTGCCTTATACTGGCTTGCTAAAAAATTAACAAAATCATCTGTATCAAATCCTCTCTTTGGTAAATGTTGTTTACAAGGAAAAATTAGACTACCTCCACTTATTGCATCCATTAATGCTTAAAGCATTGTATAACGACAATGATGAACAATCAAAATCGTTTCGTCAGCACAAACGAGAGTATATTGCAGCTAATGCGTTTGCTAGTCTTGGTGCTACTTTGGATGACAGATTAATTATTGGGAGGGGGCCTAGAACATTCACCATCCACGGAGAATTACGCCATCGAACGGGATTGCTTATGCCACAGCCAGGGTGTGAACCAATTTACTCTCAATTGTACAGTTATGATCCTAAT
Source organism: Panax stipuleanatus (assembly GCA_020205555.1). Lineage (NCBI taxonomy): Eukaryota > Viridiplantae > Streptophyta > Magnoliopsida > Apiales > Araliaceae > Panax > Panax stipuleanatus. The sequence continues at coordinate 46,646,825 of CM035125.1, forward strand.
TCAGCTTTAGATGTTCGCAGCAACAGAAATCCTAACTTGAGAAGAGATGTTTTGAAAACCATACAAGACTTTTTATTGCAAGTAAATCCATTTCCTATGAAATTTCGGCAGGCTCACACAATTTTAAGTGAATTAGAATTGACGGGGGTGAATTTACCGGCCTATCTTCACTACAGTTCTGTAACAGACCAGCGTCGATATAATCTCCCAACAACCAATGAGATTGCGGTAATATTGTCGGGAGATGGAACTTAATAAAGTGGAATGAGAGATATTGTGTTACATTTGAGATGAGATAATGGTTTGATGCAAATTAATGAGTGTCATCCGGTCTATTTGCCATTGCATTATGTGGTATTGTTCACTTATGGTGAGCTAGGATGGAATCCAGCTTTGAAACAATGGAACGCTTCCAAGGTGGACCTTCATCTGCTCGACTGACACAATAAAACATGATGACGACCATAATAAAATAGAAGCCACTTTAAATCTTTTCATTTGGAAAAGCACAACGTAGATTCAGATTTCATCTCAATTCTTTCAACTTAATCTAAAGGCTCATATTTCATCTCACACTAACAAAATCTCGCCCTAATGAAACTCACCCTACACACTACCCCTCCCAAATCAAAGTCACCCATACACTATCCCGCCCAAATCTGTTGTTCTCTTTTCTCTTTGTGGAATTTGGGAAAAATCTTTTCTTCTCTCTGTGGAATTTAGGTCCAAATCAAACTCACCACTACACTATCTCGCCCAAATATTTTCTTTTATCTTCTCTCTGTGAAATTTGGGGAAAATCTTTTCTTCTCTCTCTTTTCTCTCTGTGGAATTTGGGGAAATGAATAGCGGGAGCACTTCTGCCGGAGGAGGGAAAGGTTGCAGCACCTGGTTCTCAAGTTGAGAGACTTCGGGAAGGGTTGGTTACTGACCATGATGACAGCCATCTTGAGCATATTCCCAACGACATTCTGCGGCTGCGTGGAAGACAAGCTGTGATTGACTTGCTTCTAAGGATTGGGAGGAAAAGGTAGAGGAAACTTCAGGGTTTGATGGAGCATCGGGCTTTTTCTGATTTTGCTTATCGCAGTCGCATCTAGGTAGTTACTTAATATTTATGATTTAGATGTTTTCAAATGTTTAATTTTTCTTGCTGTTTTAAAAGTACTTAATATAAAGTTGTAAATAATATACTTCATAAAACGTTGACATTGAGGTTCTTTTGTTACTATGTAAGTTATTTCTAAACTCCTGGTAACAATATAGGCCAAATCAGCTGGTTCAAGAATGTATGCATTAGTTAGGATAATGGTGAAATGATGCCCTTTTCCCCCTAAGATTTGTACCTGTTTTAAGAGTTGTGGAGGTAGAGAAAGGTTTTACCTTAGCTTATATCTTTTTATTTGTGGTGCATTATTACTCATATTTCACTCTGAAGTTGTTAAGTAAACATTCACCTGTTGAGTCTCCTCAATTTTGTCCTAAATCTGATAGGTTGCCTGTAGATGAAAATCCACTTGATGTGTGTTTGATTCATTAAGAAGTTTTGATGATGCTGAACCTTTTAATTGTACGATATATCTTTTGTTAAAAATATGTTTGATGTCCTTTTGGAATCATTAGATTGTAGCAATGCTTTGATAATGGGTCAGATTTCAATCAGAGGACCTTGGTGCATGTAGAGTATCTTTAATTACAATATATAACTCATTTGTATAGCTTTAGGATTTTAGTAGTTGCTCTATATCTAATATCTAAATGATGGCTTTGAAATTCTTACACGAAATCCAGGGGATTGACATGTCACATGTGCTTTTGGGATATTAAGTGTTACTCTTATGCTATTTTGCCTGTAATTAAATGTCCCCTTACAAGCTAGAATAGTTATAAAGAATTATGTTATTGCTTATGTTCTAATTAAATGTGCCTACTCCTTCATACAATTTGTCACTTATTGGGATGCACGTGGGGTTTTTACTGCTTCATGTATCTGATCCTTTTTAGGTTTTAACTTCAAAGTACCGTGTCTAACTTATTGGCCAGGGAAAGAGTCGTTTTTGGTTACTCGTCCTATTGTGAAAATAGTTGAAGATATAAGGAAGAGCAAATCTTTTAGTAATCCCCAAATGTGTACACATGTGAACTGATTTTTATCATCTTTCTTACTTTGCTATATATCTCTCTTTCTGTTTTTCTTCTTGGGTGGAAGGGTGGTTGGCAGAGATAATTGAAGAATTGATTTATGTCTAACTCAGATGATAGATCACTTTGCGTTCTCATTAACACACTTTTGCCTTCATTCATTTTATATTTGATTTATGGAGTTTATTTTAGAGTTCTTGGGATTTTGGTTTTTTGGGATTTTGGTATTTTTATTGGGATTTTGGGTTTTGCCAAGGTGCCAAGGGTTCAATGTTTTTGGTCTTTTGTTCAAGTGGGTTGATAGTTTTAGTGATTTTAGATGATGGGTTGGTGAGATTTTGTATTTCCATTTTTATTTCTTTATCATTGGTTAAATTTAATTATCATCGGTTAAATTTCTTTTCAAATGGAAGTGATTATATGGACTGTATGATATCTGAATGTTGAAAGTTGATGAGAGGATTGATAGTAGTGTGCATACAAGCAAATCATGTATGATGATAAAAGCACATATTTTGTAAACAATCTTATTTATTTATAAATAAAATATTCATTTAAGGCATTTAATTATCTACATGGTGTTGTTTTTAATAATATGTAAATAACCCATAGTTTTAAGCAACGATTTTAGAATCATGATGAGATCATGCTAATGAGATCTAAATTTTTAGAAAGCTTAAAAACTAAAATAATTCCCAATTGTGAGATTACTAAAATGGGGATTAGTAAATCCGGATAGATTGGTACATATGTTGCTTGCTCATTAGATGAGGATGACTGATCTCATGGTCATTTGTGTGGAGACACTAAAGCAAGTATGTAGGTGCTTATTGGAGAATAAGTTCACTGAACGTGACTCGCTATGGAATACCTAATGGAGTTTTACTCGTCTGTCAATAGGAATTCCTAATGTGATAGTAGTACAAGTGATCCTTGGACTTGAGATCATCATATTATCTTGTATGTAACAAATTATAGTTTGACTTATTCATTAAGGCCTTTTAAGGCATATATAGGGTATGCTTGGGTATAATGAGTTACATATGGAGATAATGTATGATCAATAAAGAATCTACCACCTCTAGTAAAAGAGGAGATATGTCCTATGTGATTCGTTAAATGACAACCAAGGAATCCTTAGCCAAGGTGGAATGAAATTAGAAAGAGATTTCTAATTTGCATTATTTGGAGTTGTGCGTTTTCTAATCGAAATACATATGATTAAATAAATTAAGACTTGACAGTAAATTCATGTCTTATATTTAATTGGGACATTGTATGGTAGAAGGATTGAATTGTACGGTAACTATTAACTCACAAGTTCTTTTATGATTAATGTTGAAATCTATATTATCTGAAAAGTTGTTGATCGCTAGGGAGGCTTATCCGTATTGTAGAATAAATGTTATTTATTTAAATAGATTATTAGTTTAATTTATTTATTTAAATAAGATTAGAATTGTTCTAATTGATTTATTCACAACCGGTTTAATGTGGAGAACCTAAAGGGTCACACCATAGAAGGAAGAATAATTATTTAAGAAGAAAATGACATGATAGTAATAATGCATTAAGTATAATTAATTTAATCTATGGTGATAGAATAAATTAAATAGCTTAATGTTTATTATTTAATATTTTAGAAATATTAAATATAAATTAATAAGAGTAGTCTTATTAATATTATTATTATTATTATTATTTTAATTCTAAAGGAGTTTAGGATTTAATATAACATCAGTACTCTCTCTCAATCCTAATAAGATTATGATATAAATTAATTAAAAGTGTTTAATTAATTAATTAAATAAAACCCTATTCTAATTGGATTAGGAGGGTTAACCTAATATCTATATAAGAGAGTCTTATATCAGAAATAGGTAACGTGAATTTTTCTAAGGGTTGGGAGTAAACATATTCTATAGAGATAGAAACAAGGGTTAAGCCAATAACCCATCTTCCTGAGTTCTTCATCTTCCTTGGTGGATCACCGTTAGAGACCAAACATTTGGGTGGCTGACATTGATCAAGGGAACGAGCCACTATAGAGGAATCAAATGAATAGAACTTATAACTGAGGAAGCTTGGATCTTCAAATGTATAATTCCATCATCTTCTTTTATGTATTGACTGATAATTGATGCACAAGAAAGATTGTGGTTAAGGGTTTGTAAGAAAATTTTAAAATCTGATTTTTCATCCCTTCCGCTGCGTTTATGTAATTTGATTGCATGCTTATGTTTCTAGAAAACCCAACAGTGGTATCAGAACCAATCTTGTGCTAATTATTAGTTTATGTTATTCCACACATGTATGATATGCGATTGGATCGAGTTCTTGGGAAACAAAATTTTTTTTGATTCTGCGAAGCTGCGCCGGTGCAAGCCTTTCTTGATGCGCAGCTGCGCCGGTGTCTAAACTTGGTTTTCACTCTGCGCAGCTGCGCCGGTTCCCTATACATTACTGGCATAGCTGCGCCACTAGCAGAATCTGATTTTTTTTTTGTTTTATTTAATTAAATGAATGGTTTATTTAATTACTAAAGGTTTAAAATAAAGATGTTTATTTTATATGAAATGAGATTTTAGAATTGCTAAAATTAAAGAGTTTAATTTGGAATTGTTTTTGAATAAAATAAAGGAGTTTATTTTTCTAAAAATAAAGTTTAGCAAACTTTTACCCATTAACTGATATTAATACATGTATGGAATGAATTTACTTTCATGAGATAAATTTTGATACGTATGATGATATGTATGTTAATAAAAGGGATTGATTATGGACTATGACCAATGTGATTGGATTTTATTTTGGATGAATGCTTGAATGTATGGGTTTTATAAAATGGGGTCTGCGTACCTCGTCTTTTCTGGTTTTTTTCTTTGTGTAAATTCTATCTCTCTCCTATGTACTTCCCCTTGACTGCTGATCAAGGTTTCTATTTAATTATAAATAATTTATGTAATAGAGATAGTTAGAATTATCTTGAAGAAACTGGAGACCAAGGAGCAAGGAGCGCGTGAAGACCCGTTTGTATGGAGCCCGAGTTTAAATGTAATAGTTACATTTAAAATTATATTCTTGCACTCCTAGGTTTGACCTTTTGGTTCACTTGGTGGCTCTAGTGAACCAAACTAGAATAAAAGTTCATAATCAATCCGGGTAGAATATAGTATTCTATATTGTATGCTAAATATTATATATATATATATTATATTTTATGCAAACATGCTTCGCATGTTTAATAAAATGACGCATATATATATATATATATATATATATATATATATGTGTGTGTGTGTGTGTGTGTGTGTGTGTGTGAATGCCCGCTAAACAAGATGAGGCAAATAAATAACAAACCCCTCAAAGAAATAATATTAAGTCCAAAGCGTTCAAATGATATTTGGAATATCGAACGTCACCTTCTAGCATGATTAATTAATAGAGTATTAAATATTTAATATGAGTTTGTTGTGCTATCCATAAGGCGAGTATTGAGTATTCAAGATGTTAATTAATCACATTTGATGCTTATTAAGAAAATTGAACGATCTAGTCTTGTTGTGCTATCCACAAGGACGAACATTTTTTTTTTGAATTTATGGAAGTGCTAGGCTGGACTAAACTTAAATCATTTTAGTTCGGATGTGTACTCACATGACCATTATGATTTAAGAGGCAAAATAAAAGGAGTTACATGGTGATGTAATTGACAAGAGTTGTCTACCTATTTATTTGTATATCGCTTGTTGTGCTATCCACAAGGTTATATACATTTGAAATAGGATCCTTAATCTCACTAGCAAATCTTTAATTAGATGTTGTCGAACTATATAAGTGAGGGTAATATAGTTTGATGAAAATAGTGGGAGATACCAATTTAAAATAAAGACCTAAATTTATTTTGGTATGCAAAGTTAATAAAATGAATGTTTGCTAAAAATGTTGTCTTTTCACATGCACAATTTTAAAAATGTCAAAATCACTAATCTCACTACGAAGCATACTTGATGCAAATAAGCTTACCGGGCCGAATTATGAGGACTGGCTAAGAAATCTGAGAATTGTTCTCACTGCTGAAAAAATTTCTTATGTCCTAAATTCAACTATCCCTGAATCTGTTTCGGAAACAGCCTCTGAGGAAGAGATTGCCACTTTCAATAAATGGCAAGATGATGCATCTGTGGCTCAATGCATTATGCTAGCATCCATGAATAACGAGCTTCAGCGTCAGCACGTAAATATGGATTCTCCTGCTATGCTGCTTCACCTCAAGGAGTTGTATGGTGAACAGAGTAGGACTGCTAGATA